>CM076276.1:3037500-4472500 GCA_038380795.1 Pyrocephalus nanus | reverse complement strand
CCTCTGCTCCTCCTGGAACTGCAAAGCTTTGCTGTCCATTCCAAGGGTGAACACTGTCAACCCTGGATATTCATTACCATCAGAGAGATGGTCATGTCAGCTGGGTACAGGTTTCACTGCACATCTCAAAAACTTTGTCTATAATCAAAGAATTTCCATTTGCTCTCAGGTGTCACATAGACCAACAAAAGTAATCTTGTAGTTACAGTGTTGTCCTGTATATGAGGGCCAATATAGTAAACAAGCTAAGTTTTATTAATACCCTTGATATCTTAAAAAAATTAAAAATCATTATTTTTTAGCCTTATGTGAGCATTAACCAGAGACTGGTCTCATTCTGCAACTACCTTATTTTTCAGATACATATATGAACTTACTTTTTTTGAAAAGAGGACAGTTGTCTTATTATATCATGTATTTGCTCCTCCACAAGTGGAATCTGATTACTGGATTCCTAGCTAATCAGCTGAGGGAAAGCTGAGAAAGGAATGTTCCCATGGCATATGCAATCCTCCACCACCCACAACTGTGGGTCCTGGCTGTGAGGTAGAGAAAAGGTCCAAATTATCTGAACTAGATATTCCCACCTACTCAGTGACATCTTCAAGGAAGGAGCAGAAATTATCACAGACAAGGTAGTCTTTAATTCTCCATCTCACTGAGCCAAAATTGCAAGGTTAGGAGGGATTCATTTTGTATGGAAATCCCAGCAAATAACCTCCTGGGACAACTGTGCTAGCTGAAGGCAAAAGGGTTCAGCACGGAAAACAGAGAGAATTTACATCCCCATCCCTGAATCTATGAACAAGCCCAGGGTCACGGATTTGCAGAAGTCATATGCTTTTCCTTTTCCAACAATATATAACCACACACCTTGATGGAAAAAAAAATAAAAAGTAGAAAAAAAGTCAGCAAGTTCAACCTTCCAAGTGCATATTGGTTAACACTCAGTATTGTGAATTAACCAATTCTTCCCATCCATTTTTAGCAAATGTAACATTTGTCTATGTTTTTATAAAGTGCTCTGAAATCTGTGTGTTTCAGTACAAAATAAAACCATTGCAGCTGAATGCCTTCAGTTGCACTGTCCTGTTTACTTAGTAAATCCAAATTTCTATAAAGGACTAATACATTAAAAATGAGTTAAACTATTAAAAGTACCACAAGTTCATGAATTGGGCTCTATATCTTACTCCACACCTATATTTACTTGAGATTTGGGCAGAGAAGTCCTTATTGCTGTCAAAGGTACACATGAATATCCAGGGGGAACAGTGTATTAGGCAATCACTTTTTTTTTCTGACTGTTTGTTGTATTACTGAGCAAGGACTATAAATTTAGTTCTGTAGCAATTACATTAATTTTGGCTGCATTTTGTGTCCATCCTACACCCCAGTCCTGCAGGATCCTTGACTATGTCCCAATGCCTCACAAAACAAAGTCCCACAGCTCACCCATGACTGGGCATTCAGTAGCCTAAATGCAAGGGCCACTTATAAGGAAGGAACAAGCCTGAAAACATATTTCTCAGGCTTTATTAAATTATTATTATATTTAAGTCAGCTACTGAAGTAACTGGCAAATTTACAACACTTATGTAATAAAACATGTTGCTAATATTATATCATGATTTGACAAAAATCTTGACAACTAAGGGGAAAATACGGATAAACACACACATTAAGCAATTTCAAAAGATGTGACTGTTTCAACCCAGCATTGACTTCTGAGTGCATTTTATTACTCCTTTGCCAAAGTAGTAATCACTTATTGTCAGTGTTTTACATTGCTTTTCTTCATCCTACTTTATAAACCATGTTTCTTCCTTAAAACAAAAGAGCTTCGAAGTAATCCTAACGTGAGAACTGTGACCAAAGTTAATCCTTGCTCCTTAAAAGGAATGTTTTACATTTATATTATGATAAGGCTAAAGTTTGTACTGTGATATTAACATGGAAATAATATTTCAGAATTAGTAATGCTTCTATTCTTGTTAAAATAAGAAACACTACTTCTCTTTCTTTTACAGTATATTGAAATTCCACTCAAAAAACTGTGTGCAATGTAAACACAAAATAAAATATAAAAAGCGTTCTTCCAAATCTTCTGAAAAAGAAAATTAAATATATGAAATTAAATTGCAAAGTTCTCATTTTTGCACCTTCCTAAATACACTTGACATATGTAAGCACAAACACAGAAGAATATATTTCCAAAGGGGAAGAAAGAACACATGCTCAGATATTATCTGGGTAAAAAATGCATTGAAATTCCTCTGTGATGAATAGACTTTTTTTTCCTCCTCAGGGTGACCTCTACCTTCAGAATATGATGGTTTTATTATGATTAATAAATTTCATTTCCACAGAGGAAAGGAACAGTGTCAGCTTAAACTTAAAGCAAGTGGGTTTCTTTTTAAATGCTAATTTTTAAACACGCCCTTGCATGACACCAAATTTAGAAGCTCAGAAGGTTAGCAGAATAGATTCTGATTTCCATGCTGAAAATAGTAAGAAGGATTTAAACTATATTGTCACACTGCAAATCAGTAAGCTGCTTCAGTCACACAGACACTGGTGCATTTATTCACTATTCTTGCCAGCGTGCTAACTCCTCATTAAAATTAGTGGCATTTAAATGCTTTGTGATCATTTACACTGGAAATAATCATTCTAGGTAAACAATTTACTAAAATTTAGGACAAGTATTTTGAATAAATTAATAGCCAATGGGATTATCTGTGTATTTCACAGGATGTTAAATCAATGTATTGAAACGAATTTGTGCACCCACAAATCCTTGTCTAAGAACACATCTGATGAATGATTTTGATGTATCACTAATTAGCACAAGGTATGTCCCATTAGTTTCCAGTATCTGGGACAAGTATTCAGGACATAATGGGAAAAAAAATCTGTTTGCTAGCATTTTGTTACTATATTGACAGTGGTTCTTAAATAGCTGGACTAACAACTGAGAAAAAATGTGTAGCCATGCTAACATCCGTAATTATAACTGTAAACTACTCAGCATCTATGTTCTTTAGTTATGCTACTTCTCAATCTTGTCAATCATCTTCAGCAGAGGGTTTAAATATGTTAAAATACTACATAAAGGACAAATGAAAAAAAAAAAGACAATTAAAAATGGGAAACTGTGAGATTTATAAGTAAATAAGTAGGGCTTTTTAAATGGAATATGTAAGTCTTCAGTGGTAAGTATTGTTAAAGTCGCTCTAATTTAATTGCAATTTCAGGATTTTAACTTCTTTAGTACTATGGCTGTATTTCCATACTGATCTAGCACAGACAGTGGAGATCTAATACTCGACACATTTAGAATAACATACAAATTATAGTGTTAGAAAGTAGCATCAATAAGGAAAATTTCACCCTACAAATAAGAACAAAGTTAACACATTTTTTCACATCTACACATCACTGGAGGAAATAAAGAAAATTATGAATCTGCTTAAGAATTATGAAGATAGAATTTAAAAACTGGTCGCTACCTCAGCTAAATCTGAGATCTCACACCCCATTACTTGCCATATCACAAGCAAAGTGTGTATACCACTGAAAATCTCATATTTTTAAGTTTTCCAAAATATTATCCATTCTTTACCAGCTTTGGTTATAACTGAATAATCAAGTGAAAATTTTCTTTTTCAGACCTCTATGTATCGAATCTTTAATCAGAATAACCTCAAATTACCAAAATTTTTGTGCTGACAATTACTACTGAATTTCACAAGGATCAACTGAAGGAATGGGTTGTGGTGACGGTGGAGTTGGTCCAGTGCAGGGTGTTTTGGTGCTCCTGCCTGCCTGGTCCCGCAGGGAATGGGCATCGCTGCAGGATGTGTCTCTTGCCATTGGCAAGGTGGCACAGGAAGGGCAATCCTTCTGGCATAGGCAGAACTCAGGGAAATTTTAGACAAAGATGTGAAGATTTTAGTAAAGAATTGGAAGGAATATAAGGAAAGCAAGGGTAACCTGGCCTTGTCCAGATAAACGATTTCAGTAACTATCACAGTGCTTTTCTCTGGGTCACGTAACTGTGATGACATGAGCAGCAGAGCTCCTTCCTGACCACACCAGTCACACACCACACTGCTGAGCAGTATTTCAGGCTTAGTGGGTCAAACCTGTGCAGCAGGGGTGGCCCTTTAACTTAAAATTCATCTCACTGCAGTAGGATAGCATCTGCTTCTGGTGTTCAAAGCACTTGCACTCAACCAGCTAGCTTCATTTTAGGTATTAACACCAATCAACTTTAGGCATTTCAGTCATCTGAATGACCAATGAGTCTCTCTCCATATCTCAGAAGGCAATTGAGAAAGAGGTCTCTTAAGTTTTAACTTAAGACCAAGAAAATTGAAATCTGCTGATAAAAACAGTGTCTGGTCATCTGCTCGATTGGGAAGGTTACGGATGCTAAAATTCTTTATGCAAAGTTTTAAATGCACATTATCAAACACTAAGGTCATTGCACAAGGAAGGATCATAATATACTTTATTGTATATCATCTTCCTCTTTTATGACCTATAATGTAATAGGTCACAAATAATGATTTGTGATGTGGAGCAGAGAAAGAATTGGGAAGAGACAGGCAGCACAAGAAAACAGGGAAACTTCAGGGTGTAAGGGATTTCCTATCATTACAGCACTACCATTCCTAGGTTTTCACAGAGATAAGAAAATTGACCAGGGTCTTCTAGGGAGAGAGGGTGATAATGAAAGGTTTCCATGAAAGGATCTTCATAAATATGTCACTGATGAAATATAAAAGCAGCGTTTACTTTTTCCTGCCGGTTGGAGCAAGGAAAAACTTGAGAAGCCTATTCAGAATTTTCTGTATGTAGAAATGAATTTCCAGTTCTTGACTGTTCACTTATTTATGTTGCAGCTCAATTTGGCCAGTTAATTTTCTTGTTAATTAACAGGCCTATTTTGCAGAAATTTTGGTTACTGGTGCTCAGATGTGGTTTTCACTTTTACTTCTGTTTGCTAACCTGTAGCTTCTTTTGAAATTTGTGAGATGTTTACAGATAGAAAAAGCTGAGCTACCACCTTTTTAAACATTGAAATAAATATGATCGGTATTGGTTAATTTGCAGAAACATAGAAGTGTAACAAACAGCAGCACAGGTGACTTCCCCCTGAGCTGATGCTGAATAACTGCTATGGAGTAATCCCAGGGACAGACCTCAGCTTAAAAGCTTTCATTCAACCTTCAGTCTTGCTGTCTGGATTTACACAAATGTGGGAATTTCAGTTGATGCCTAGTCAAAAATCTAACATAATAATTCTATGCTGCCACCACCATCTTTCTGTGTAGCCTCTACCTGAGAAACTGAGAATTCAAAGTTCTTTAAAAAAAGCCACTGAGTAAACTGTGGCTTGCCATCAAGTGACACCTAAAACCAGCTCTATTCCAAGGAAAACCAAGTATTTATTTGATCTGTAAAGCATTTTCCTATTACTATTGGTGTTATATTTTAGGGCAATAGACCTTGAAGAAATTCTTATCTAGTTCAATAATAAATATACTGAGTACTTTGTTTATTAAATTTTAAAGCAGTCTTTTGTTTTGTGTGTAAAGTTCTGCAGAATGCAACCAGAGTATTTTTTGCTTTATGTTTTAAATGGAATATGATAATCTCAGGATACTAAAACTGAATCCTTGCTCATTTAATTATTGTATATAGGCAAACAAACATGCACACACACAGACCATCGTTCATGTGCACTATTTCCAGGCTCTCAGAGAGAAAAAAAATCCAGTTGCTTCATTAAAAAAAACCAGCCCAGAAGATGCACCCATGCTCCTAACGCACTTGTTGAGGACAAACACAGATTATTCACTATTTCTGTTATCAAAGGAGCTTCACATTGCAAATCCTCCATTTACAAATCACAGAACCTCAGCTTTACTTAATCTTGTCATGTTGTCACATTTGACTAGCCATGCGAACTGACCTAGAACTGCGAGCAGGGGGAAGGCAGAGCTGTCAGAGAGATAGTGACAAAGATGCCAGAAAGGGCTGCCAGTGTTTTCACTGGGTGAGAAAAAGGAATTAATCAAACTTCATGAAAGAAGAACAGAGGATAATCAAAGTGTTTACTGATTTTTATCAACTGATCCAGTAGCTGAACATCTTTACCACACAACCACCGAGAGCAGTAAAAGCTGTAACAAATGGAATTCCATATAGGCAACTATTTATAGCAGCAGTAAACACAAGTTTAAACTGCCAACATAAAGGATACTTGAATTTATAGAAGAAGTTTAATTCTGTGCATTAGTGCAACATTTCCTAGTCTTTCCAGAGCAAAAACTTCAGTATCTGCTATTTTTCACAGGGAACAGCAGTACAGCCTTAAATAAATACTAGCACAAAGACCTTACAGATGCTACTTCATCTTCATTTTTTATTTGATTAGTGGAAGAGCATAATATAATAATAAAAGCATCTCATAGAAAATGGTTATTTTCCCAGTCAAATTGCTTCATGAAATGAAGTCAAACCCATTGGCAGCAACACTAAAAGGGAAGAACCTCTCACAACTGAGCATATGTCTTCACACAGTAATTCTAACAGGCTAAAGGAAATGGCTCTGAAGCTGCATTCTTCCAAAACAGTTTGGATTATACCCTCTCAAAATTCTTTTGCAAGAGTATAATCTGATCAATACCTCCTACCAGACACATGAATAGGTCAATGAGATGTATGCAAGTATGTATGGCAGAATTTTGACCAGCTAAAATTATTCATATAATATAGAAGAGACAGGTTTGCCACAACAGGCACCGTAACCATTCTAAGCACTTCATCCAATACTGATTTGCTTTTAAATAAGTATCTCCATATTTGCTATTGTTTAATGAATTACATTTGGGGCATGTGTTAGTGCTGACATGTTAATGATGGTATAGAGGAAAATTGCAATGATTGGAGCAGTTGCTTTTGTTAAAAATGGCCATTATTCTTTCTCTTCAAATATTTCAACAATACAAACTCCAATGTTTGTTTCCTCAAGCTGCCTGCTTGTATGCAACATCTTTCCTAGAGTTATAAAATGAAATCTTTCAGAATGTTTAATCTATTTTGGAGACTGTATCTTTCTCCAAGTGGAGGTCAATAACTTAATCTAAGACTGTCAACTTTTAAAGCTTTATAAAGCATTTCCTTTGCGTGCACACACAAACACACAATCCCTCCTCCTGGGGCTGATTCTGCTCAGAAATGTAAATAAATACAGTCACAATTGGACAGATGTTATATCCACTTCCACCATACTTCATTGTAAATTCAGGTTTATATATACACTTGCCTCTCTGTTATTTCAAAACCATAAACTGCAAATACACTTGGGAGAAAAATAATACCAAGCATGCATCCACACTGGATTATTTTGTTTGTACATGGAGGTCACATAACAGTTAAAAACTGCAAGAAGAGAGAGAGAGTAATATAAATCTGGAATAATGATCCTGTCTCATTTTTACACAAAAAATATAAAATGTAATATGCAGGTACATCCGAGAATGCACTTGGAAAAGACACTAAAAATATTGTTTCTTTACAAACTATGAATTTTGATCTTATAAAACCTAAAAGAAAAAAAAAAATAGATTGAGCACTGATTTGAAAAATCCACTAAAAATGCTAAAGATGCAAAATGAACAATGTTTTCTGCAACCTACACGTAAATAAACCAAGGGTTTATTCTGGGTCTCATTCTGATTTATCCAGAGCCTGACAGGGCAAAATGCCCATTGCCCCCCATCAGCCAAGAACCTCAGGATTAATTCTCCCCAAATGTAACTATGGTCAGAGATTTGCTAGAGGAAGGTCTTCAGAGATCCTTGTTAAAATTCCATCATCAAACTGCTAGGAGGTTTCTGATAGTTTCCCTGCCTCTGTTCTAGTTCAGATCTGTTTGCAAACACTTTAATCATTCCTGCCAGAGAAGATCTATCCCAGAAGTGCAGAACTTCTCTTCTGAAGAGTAATTATTTTTAGCCTCAGAATGCACTGGATGCAATCAAGAGTGAAATGCTTTTAAATTTCCCATGGAAGGATCCCTCTGGCAGATACCTGAAGAGGTTTTCCTTATGTAATGGGCATTCAAGAACAGATACACATATTTAAACAGAAATGTGTATATGGACACGATGTCTGTTCATTAACACATTTATCTACTCAAGATTACTTTATTCCCAAATCAAATAAGATTATCATGTGGCTGAGGGCTAAGTATCCTCTGGCAGGAATGATAAAGTATTAGGGAGAGAAGAGTGAATATTACCAGCAGAATCACCCAAGACCTCCCATTTCTATTGGAAGAAAAAGTTTCAACCAAAACTTTCCTTGTTATATTACTATTTGAAGTCTACAAAGATACACATTCTTTACAAGGAAACAACACAAACATACATATACTCACATTTCAAACATTGAGCATATTACCAGTATCTTCACTTTATACCAATTTTACAAACACAGTTAAATCACTGCAATTGAGTTTGGAAGCACTAAAAAAAGGCACTATAAAATCATACATGCATCTGAAAACCACAGGAAGGTTAACTTTGGTTCTAAAGGTTTATGTATCTCTATATATGCTCCATGTATTAAAACAGAAAACATCAGGTAATAAATTAGTTGCAAGTCAACTTACAGATTCAAAAGACCAAATTCAACTTTGGCAACTTGAATCCCAGGAATGTGGGCCAGAGCATTAATGTTTTTATAAAGCCAAAAGTCCTTTAAATTCTATTCCTAAAACTTTAGTATATTAGAAACAGCAGATACAGGCTTTCATTAGCTTTCCACTTCATACCTTACTGCAAAAAAAAAGGGCACCTACAGTCACTTATGACGGATGTGTTTATCATATGGTCAAAAATATATCTAACAAAAATACTTATGGTTGAATCAATTCAACAGAGGTAATCAGCTGGTAAACTGAAAAGTTTTAATAAATACACAGAGAGATCTATTTCCTTTTGTGTAAAGTTCACTGAATGTACTGATAAATAAGAGTGTCATATTTTTGACTGGAATTCCAATAGAGAATGTGTATAATAGACTCTTGGGCACTTAAATTGTGCCTCAATTGAAGGGAAAAAAATGTCTTCATTAGAGCAATAATTAATTCTTAGAAGGGTTCACTCTGCAAAACAGGCCCCAAAGACCCCACATCTAACTCAAGAATTCCAAGTATAAAAATTGTTAAAATAATTATATTTATTCTGACTTCGAAAGGCTTACAGTTACAAATTAGTAGCCTTCCTACTAGAGCTCACTCCAATGAAGAGCTGAGCAGGAAACTCAAGCGAAATAACGGAAGCGAAAATCCAAGTCTAGTGACGTCAAGAATGTGACAAGTGTTGACTTCTCAAATTGTATTTCATTCATGATATAGGACTTGGAAAATTTCATGTTAAATCAGGTTTTATTACAGAAGAACTTTTCAGATTACCACCAAAGTTGCTATAGCTAGAATAGACATTACTACAATTTTAGCATATTTTGGGTTTAGTTATGATTTTCTTTTTCATAAATAAATCCTCTTCATTGTCTCTATGTAGAACATATGGCATAAACAGAAATCTCATCACCTTTCACTTATTTCTGCTAATATAAAACTCTATAAATAAACACTTCTTAATACCAACATTTTGTTTCACACTATATACCCTTTCATCCTTCAGTATGAGCAACCTCTATGAACTTGATTTTTTGCATAACATTATTGGCAGAATAAGTCCCATCACTATTACTATTTATTTTGCCTTTTGATTTCTTATGTAGCAATATAATACCATCCTTACCTGAATTAAGACTAAACTTGTTCAAACTCTATTGCTTAAAAGAGAGAAAATCCCTTGACATATTCAATATATTTACAAAATACCATTACCTTTTAAAGACATCATTCATTCTTCTGTACCCAAGGCTTACAACACAATAGTATATCAAGACTTTTTACTTACTAGAGAGCGATCCTCTGAAGGCACAGACCCTCTCTCCCACTATCTTATCCATAGGATAGACTTTGTGAGTGCTTTAGGGTCTGCATTACCCTTGTGGGCACCATTTGCCCCCAAAGAGTTGAAAACAAAATTGTTACATCTATAGCACTTACAATGTCCTACAAACATCTAAAAGCCTTCACTCTTTTCATCAGTTCTGCTTGGTTTGGCTTTTTGAAAGTCCCACTCTTGATTGCACTGCCCAGTGAGTTTTTATCAGAAGGTTTAACACATCCTTATGTACTAGGCCATATGATACTTAAACTGGAAATAAAACACCAAAGTCAGCACAATAACCTAATGGCTTTTCTATGGCAGAACCTATAGGCTGAAGCTATAAATTAAACAAACTATCCCAAAGATTTATACTCTGGACTTTCCTAAGCCTTGTCTTACGATTAAATGCAGCATGTGAAAAAGGATATTGAGACCTGGATGGATGCATCAAGAAGTAGCAATGATTGTTACCTGCAGAGGTGTTACAAGAAATTTCATCTGCTGCAACGAAGACGAATTGATTTCTGCAAGAGAAGATAAAATTCACAATACTGCTTGCTGACTGGGAAATGTGCTAGCTGCCAATTGACTTGATGTTTACAGATGGGGGAGGGGAAGGGTGCTTAATTTTAATGAATGTAGCAAGAAAAAGTGTTGACGTATTTCAGTACTATAGAGTTCATAAGGATCATGAGGTAGACATGCTGGGATCTTTTAAATGAAATAATGGTGACATTTGGATATGGACTATGTACAAACTCTTGCATTGGAAGCTTCATGTTTAGTGTTACAGATATGTCAATATATTTATGAAGTCTAATAAAAATAAAACAATATATTGATATAGCTATTAAAGGGCACTACTGCAAAATATGTAAAAAGCGCTTTGGAAAAAAAAATTAAATTGCAATTTACTTTGTGCATCTGAAAGGAGGATACTGAAAGTAAAATATTTTGCTTTTTCTACATCTAATATAACTGCAATCAGAAAATTAATTTTCTGCTATTTGTTAAAAAAATGACATAGTATATTCTCATATACTGTCATCCAAATACATAGAAAAGTCTTTTGCAGAATCTCAGGAGAATAAGCTAGAGATATGAGTAATGTAATATAAACCTTCTCTTGCAAAATTCTTTTATAAACCACATAACATAAAAAGAGAAATGCTAAACACACTAATATTTCATAATGCAGAAAACTTCATTATGTCACAAATCCTGATTTGTCCTTTCTGAAATCAAGGCAAACAGGATCTGGGTTACTGGAAACCATGTTTAAGGATTAACATCAAATGATTCCTTTATATGCATATACACAGCTTCCTTGCAATATTCTGGTGTTATGCAGGATTAATAAAGAACCTGGGTGAAGTGTTAACACTTGGGTTCACAAGTTTTACTTGTTTTACTGTTTTACTCCCAACTGCTCTGAGCTCCTGCCTCCTGCACTGCCTGGCACATAGAAAAACTGCAAATCTCTGTTCTGCACAGCTTTAAAATGCAAGAGCCTAATAATTAGGAGCCAGAAGGAACTAGTTCTGGCTAGTATTAAGAACTACCTGGAAAAACTTAGCTCTGCAAGCATTAAATACCCTGAGGATGCCACTGAAAACTATTTTGTTCAGGAGCAAACATCTCTTGGGGTAACGGAGCCTTGAAGATTTAAACCCCAAGAGAACAAAATCTATTTTTATTACTTCACCTGCAATGTATTAGAGAGAGTTGAAATTTCTCATTTAGAAATCTATGAACCTTGTTACTTAGAGGTTCACATTTTAGGGGAAAAAACAGAAGAAGGAATCTGCAATCCGTACTACAGGGACAGCATTGATTACATACAAAAGCAGTATCTGACCACTGCCTCTGCCCTACCAGAGATACTTCTAGTGTGAACTTAGTGATCAAACTGAATATTCTTTCATTATCACCTGGATGTACAATTGGTAGTTTTGCTCTTTGTTTTGTCATCTGCAACAGTTTCAAAAGATTATGAGATTTACCTTGCATGTAATGCTAATGACATGAATCTGAAAAAAACAAAGGGGGATAAATTTCACAATGTAAATACAGAGCTACTCTGCGTTTCTTAGGTAGCATAATTTGTCACTATTTACTACTATCACCTCTTGTGATATTTATATAGAGAGAAAAAGTTAGAGGCTTGCCTAAAAGGGATTCAGTCAGTAGCAATGCAGACTTTCCAGCTACTGTTTAACAGAAAATCCCTCTGATTCATTTCTATAAAGTCATTAAACTGCCCTCTCATCTAAATGAAAAGATCACTTTTCCTTAAAAACTGTCTCTAAAGTGGTTACTGAGAAACTCCTTTTTTATCTCTGCTCAGAACAGTGGAACACTGAGCCCCAGACACTCTATGTTCAGATGCCAAAGTACAGAATTATCTGCAAGGATAATATGCTGGGTTAGTACCTACAGAAAGAACCCAGAACACCCTGCAATTTGTCTTTTGCAATGACAAATGTTATTGAAACTGTTCTGAAATCTTACTTTTTTTTAAACCAACTCTTTAGTGGTTTTCGGTAGAAAAATAATTTAAAAAAAAAGTAACCCAAAGGGATACCTATTTAAAAGCCATCTACTATAAGCATTCCTTGTTATACTGCTTCATAAGAAGATATTATTTTCCATGTGTTTTGATTTTGTAAAATTAATTTCACAACTCCATAAGTAAGTTTTAAAAGTAGAAAGTTACATACTGGTCAGCATAGCATCTGTGAGAAGGAAAAGACTAGATGCTGGAGTTCAATAAGCCAGTTTATTTTTATTTATATAACGAATTAGGTGTTATTTGTAACAATTATAATAAATTCTTTAGAACTTGGATGGCTTTAATGTTTTTATAGTGGCAGGTTTTTATTTAACTGAATTTCATACTACTGTTCACATAGACCTAGAGGGAGAACTGCTCATCACTACACAAGTTTTCTTCCTAAGTGTGGACAACCCCAAAGTTTGCAAAAGGAATCCTTCAGAATTAAGCTGACATTGAGGTGCCTCATATTCCATCTGTCTTAAAGCAGGTGGAAAACAGACCTGGCAAAGGACACCAGCTCAGTCCTTTGCAAATGCAGGGCTGTTCCCTTTAAAGACCAATACTCTGCATTAACTAGACCCAGCATACAAGGCTTAAAAATCTCACAAGGAAGAGATGATGAAAATTCATGATGCGTTTTAGGTTGGTTTAGTGTTCCTCATCACTGCTAGACTTTTAATGATTCAAACATGTACAAGAAATGTAAGTGGACCCAACTTTATTATACAATAAGCCCTGCTCTATTAAGATACAGAATCACTTCCATAACCTAATTTGTGTATTAACAATGAAAGTATAGAACTAAATTTTTACTGCTCACTGGTTTATACTTTAGATGTAAAAGGACACAGATTTAAACATGAGAAAACATTTTTTTTTTTGTTCAAATAAAATTTTAGAAGTTGTTACTGAATATAAGGGAGATAAACAGAAAAAAACCCCAAACAACTGAAAGGATAACATGACTAACAGATTGATCTGAATGTACAGTTAAGATACTCACACCTTGAGCTAAGTGCAATCCTTTTAAGTGCAGGGCTGGCACTCTTTAGCAGTCTGAGCTCTCTGATGGAAACCCAGACAGTGTGGGTCAGGAAAATGTGCTGCTGGGACTCCAAATGGCTGTGTTCCATCGCAGCAGCTACTTCCCAAGGGCAAACACTGCATATTATTGCTCCTCTCAAGGCTATATATCAATTTCTTATTTCTTCCAGCAAATTGAAAACTAACATGATTTTTACCAGTATGGTAATAAAGATATTTTTCAAGTTTGAAAAAAAAAAACCAACAAACCTGTTTAAACATTTGATATGTTTCCTGAACTCAGACAAGAACAGAAGGAGAGGACAACAGAAGTACTATTAAGTGATTTAGATGCACTTTCTTCCTTTGGGGTAGTTATTGAACCTGCATTACACCATCTTCAGAAGGTTTGAATATCTTCTAATTTCCTCTGCTCCATTCCCTGTAGTCCCTTTGGCAGACTCCTAACAAACACATGCCTCTGAGCCCCCACATCGGACATAAACCTCTCTGTTCTGGCACCTGCTCTTTCTCCCCAGCAGACCTTTTGCATATCCAACACATTACATGCTTTCTTTCTCTCTCCTTGATGCTGTTAGTGAGGTGAAATCATGCCATACTGTAGCATAAACCAGGGTGGTTTTTTTTTTCCCCAAGATCTTTAATCACTGGAGCCTGAGCCTTATCCTGGCTATGACTGTTTAATATACAAAGCTCCTTCTATGAAGAAACCTTGTGTGATTTTTTGCTGTCCTAGAAAGATGCAAACTGTGGTAGAATAGCTTTAGGAGAGAAATTTAGGAAACGGACAACAGCTTTAGGAGAGAAATCTCACCATGCTCTGTCAGCATCTCCAATCTTGGCATTATTTCTCACAGGGCAGCTTCAAAATAAAAAGAAGCATGGTATTCTACCTGCATCTTTCTGTACTGCACTTTTTATTATAGGAGAGCTTTTACTACAAGATTCCTCATTAGCAAAGTTAGAGCTTATCATTCCCTCAGGAATGATCTTCAGTCATTATTAAAACTAATATTTTGTATTGGGACAGGCATGGGGCTTGCACAATAAAACCAGATATTTTTTGAAAGTTTTTGTGATGGCATGAGGTGGCCAGGAAAACTTCAGCTGTCAGAATCACACCCATATTCTGCAGTATCAAATTTAAAATATTTTCAGGTGCAGCTTTATCATCGGACTAAAAGGACCCTGTTCTAAATGAAAGCAGGCCACTGAATTAAAAAAATTGTGTAATAGAGTATTTAACCAAAATATTTAAGCAGGTGAGGAACAGGAGTTTAAATGGAGCTTGACTAAAGTTTTTTTGTTATATATATATATATACTATTTAGTGACAAATATTACTAGTAACAAACTACTTCAGTAAATGTTATATACTCACAGAAATTAGTTCTTCTGGACTATCGAACTTTAAAAAAATCAAAAAACAACAACAAAAAATAACCTAATTTCTTCAGCCTGTTTATCCTACCACAAGTTTATTAAGAGGCCTTAGATATCTCATGAATGTATTTTGCCAGTACTTTCCTTTACTAAAAAATAACACCTGCCCATTTTTCAAGAAGAGCTCTCTTTCACTGTTTTGCTTCACATAAGTCACATTAACTGTTCTGAAATAGTACAGAAAAAACTTCCACACGTTAATTCTAAATCATCCTGACCTGATACAGAAGACACAAGTGTATCAACACTGAAAGGAACTTTAGGTAAGGTTATATATGTGACATTTAGTAGAAACATGCTAACAGTTTGTAATTACTATTTGTAGTAATTACAATTTGTAATTACTAAAGTATTTTTAGCTTTTGGCTCTACAGAAATCTTTTCTGTAAGCGTGTTTAGTCTTGACTCTCTTTTAAAATTGCTTTTAATCTACATATTCTGAGAGTTTCTATTTTAAGGTATCTGATATTCCAATGAAGTTGATTAGCTTTTGGTGCACATGTTCTTTACATGCTCTATCAGGAAAAATTAAGTTAGAGTATTATCAGCAATTCTGTCTAAGGAATTTCTCTTCAAAGTTTTCTAAAATTCCCTTTACATTTCCCATCCTCATAAACACTAACAGCAATGATCTCAGCTACTAGGGTGTTAAATATATTTCAGAACAGTGAGCAAAATTCTGATTTATACCAGCTTCAATACAATACTGAACTTATCCTCCTTCACACGTGGACAAATTGGGAGATTCTGCTCACTGTTAAGTTGGGGTAAAAGTTTTCTTTAATACTGAAACTCTAATAATTCAGTTAAACATTAGTAGATACAACTTTTATTAAATTTTCTACATCTAAGCAGACTTTAAAATAAAGGTCAGTGGCAATTTAAAGTAGAGTGGAGCTCAGAAAGAGCAGAAACTTCCAACAGATTGGGTACAGACCTGGTACAGACTCCCCCACTGATCCTGCCTGACACATAAGGGATTTGCCTACTTTATTATTGGAAAATTCAGAACCTGGAAGTGGAAGAGAGGAAGAGATTCAGAGAATGGGTCTCAGTTGCTGGGGTTTTATGACTTGAGGGTCATTGTCCCACCCTGGGAAAGGATGTGCTCCTCTGTGTCTGCACTACTCCACATTCCTAGAAAGCACCAACCTACTACTTTTCCCCCCTGCACTCCTTGGCCCTCCTGCTCTGCAGATGTACAGAACCTCTCCCAGCTATGTCTTGGAAATTTATACATTTAGGTTTATACATTTTTGCCCCTACAAAGATGGAAGACCCTTGTAGGGGAAAAGGACAAGTGTTCTCTCTGTTCTCTGTTCTTCCTGAACAGGTTGAATGACAGTTGGATTTTTCAACATTATTTATATTTCAAACAGCACACGATTAAGTACAAAATCTTTGCACACATCTAATTTCACCCAGCACTCACAGAAGTTTTCAATCCCTCTCCTTGGCAACACAGAGATTCCTTAAAATAGAAGCCATACTAAAGGTCAAGAAGGATTTTAAGAAATCAGGACTTCCCTAAAAATAACCACACTAGCTCTAGGTAATTTGAAATGAAAAGAAATTATCATCCACTAATATGCAGTGATTATGCTTCATAGACCTGAATTCTTAGGCTTTGCTGACAAACTTCACAAAAGTAGAAAGAAACAATTTTGCTTAACACAGAGGTGCAGACCCCCTCCCAAAAATACAGCAACTGCTTCAAACAGTGCAGAGCCCTGGAACATCAGAAATGAAGATGAAGGCAAACACAATACTGAACAGAAATTACAGCGGGAAGATTTAAACTGTATTTAATCAGTTGACTTTTTCTGGTAAGACCACCATGGGATTTACAAACACAGCCAGTATTTAGAGTTCAGGGATCAGAATCTCAGCCTGTAAAATTGATGCAGCTTTACTGAAAACACTGACTTCACAGGAGTTATTCCAAACTGTATTCTCCAAGGATCTGGGCCTAACAATCAAGTGTAGCAATGATTTTTCCCAGCAGAGTTGTACACCTATAAATTTCTCCATTATATTATTAAAGATACTATTTTTCCTTCCTGCTCTAAATGTTACGGTTTTGTTGCTCTTGTGAGGACTCTAACATTGAGGGCTTTTTCACTATGAATTATAATATAGCTGACAACTGGCTTCTTGAATGGCTCCTGCAATATTCAAGGAGGGACAAAGTTTCCCTTTAAAATCCCTTTATTAAGTTCGCCCCAACACCCTCCTTCTGGTGTCCTAAATTTAAATATCAAAGCTATCAAAGAATTTAAACTTTTTAATATTAGCATCATAACTATAATTAGAAGGTTGATTTTTGCTATTATCATGCTTTATATTCCCATTACTGTAAGATCAAAGTACATTATCATACTCATAGCATTTGAATCATAACACAAGACAACTAAACAACTTCACAGCCATACCTATAAGATATATTAAATGAAGTGAGAATAAAACTATAAATAATTCATGCAGTATCAAACTTCAACAACACTAACAGTAACCGCTTTGACCTGATGTGCATCAGGAAAGTATATTTTACTTTTACACTAATTTCTTCAATGTCAGGTTCTTTTTTTACTGCAGAACTGTTCAACTTGTTTTTGAACAATGGAATTGTTCTGCTTGTTCAACCTAATCACTAATAATGATGCCAAGACAAAGAGGAAGAGGTGGATATTTTGCTTTCTTTGTCAGAAGGTAATGCTGTCCTACCTCCACCATTCCTGACCATTTCACTAAATGCTCCTTTCTGAAATTTTGAGGTGGGTCTTGGAAATAGATAAAGGAAAACCCTGCATCAAAATAAATTAATGTAGCTACTTCTGCAACTATTACTGCACAGAAAACACTAAAGCTCATCCTCGTTGCCCAAGCAAAGGCAGCTCATCCATCTGCCCAGGCTCAGCTGCCACTCCAGAAGGTCCCGTGTCCCCCTCGCCTCCCTGGGTCTCTCACATGCCTTTGAGTGTCTGAAATGGCACTAAATCCCTGCTTCCAGGCAGCTCAACCAAGCCCTTAATTTGCCTGCCAGGTTAGTCCCCCCTGCATTGCTTCTCATTTGCGTCTTCCTTGTACTCAGCACAGGACATTTCAGTGTGATTTAGCCAATGACAAGATGTCTCTACCATAACTCAGACTGCCAAAGACAGCAGGAGACAGAAAAGAAAAGAAATCCCTCATTAAATTTCATCCTGCCACCACTCACACAACTTCTTGCACGGGAATAATTTGTTTTAATACCAAAAAAAGTACTTTTGCAATTGCAAAAAGCACACCTTCAAGGAAAGCAAAACAAACAAACAAACAAACAAACAAACAAACCCCTAACTCCTCTGGAAACTAATGGAAATGTGCATTCCCAAGACCAGTGATATGCCTGTATTATTCCATTTGCTCAGAGAGAAAACAAACAACCAAACCAAACAAAAACAAAACAAGGACAAAAAACCCCCACAAACCTAAAGGGAAGGATGGTCAACAGAAGGTGCTTTCTCATAATTTGTATTCTCATGTCAGGCTTTCCCCAGCAGATGGGCAGGCAGTTTTCTCAGCCCTCATACTGAACTAGCTAAACAATCCATTTAAAGGCTACGAGAGAGAGGTTCCTTTTAGAAAAGCCTGACACTGTGGCCATAAAACAGGTTGGAGAAAAGAAAAGGTATCCATGCTGCACACAGGGCAGATGTAATTCTGCCACGGCGATGTCTTGCATACAAACTCCCCTTCTCCCTCCTTCCATTACCCTCAAGACTGCATAAAATCTTATTTTTAATATTTGTCTCACATAACAACGAGCGGAAAAACCCGTGGCCCTTTCACCTTTCACCTTAATGATCTACATACTTTATTTCCTGATTTTTTTTTTTAAGAGTATACAAATAGACTTGAGTCTAAGTCCTATTACCTCCTGTATCAGTGGCATTTTTCTATGTAAGATTACACAATGTTATACCTAGTAAAAATATTTATATTTATCTGCAAGAGGAACATGGGTGATTTTTTAGTAGATCTTAACATTTTAACATGAAACTTAAAACTAAGAGTGAAATTCTGAATACAACAAAACTCCAGAGTAGAATTCATACTGATCTCAGTGGCATAACTGCTCTAAAATTATTGGCCTTTTACTGCAATTAACACACTCTAAGCACTCAAATTAAATACTTGAAGAAGTAGTCCTGTAATTTTACTTCAGATATGCTCCATGTCAGCCATGTAAATTGATGGCATTATGATCCAAGACTGCTAAATTAAGGCTATTTTTGAAGTCTTCTAATTTACATTTGAAAATTTTGGTTATTACTGTGTTTTGGACAAACTGCTCACTCTCTTTAAGGCAAAGACTACAGCATTTTGAAGTTAGCCTTGTGTAAGTAAAGAATCAATATTTTATCTACTAAAATACATAACAAAAAGTACATTAACTTCAATGGGGGATTTATTCTTTATGTAGATCACAATCTTTAAAATAATGCCTGAAAAACATATTTTTTATTGGTTTCTGATTTCAAAATGATTACTATGGTTTACTAGTAACCATCATTTTAGCCACAATAAAGTCTCCTAATATACAGTTATGATTATAAACTTCTTTAGCAATTATGAATAATAGAAGTTCTTTCCCTTTACATTATATTAAGTTTTGAATGACTTTAGAAATTAATTGACAGCATAATTTTTTCATAGTATAACTTAAATACCACATAAATGAAAACTTTGCCAGGATTATTTAAGAATTCATTGAAGAAATGCAAAAGGAAGTTTAGAGGCTGGTACAAGTTTGGTTTAAATGAAGACTTACTTACTTTTTTTCTGCATAGATATGAAACACCCTACAGCACTTTTCAGAAAAAACTTCTTTAGGATACATGGGTAAAAGTTCTATTCCCATTCCTGCTGTATTTTTACAATCTCATGTTTGCCCCAGGTGGGTTCTTAGAGTATTAGAAACTTGACAAGCCCAAAGGTATGCGGGAAAAAAAAAATCTATTTAAATACCTAATCAAATGCTTTCGACTCCTTTGAGGTGGGAAACGCTACAGTAAAAACATGCAAGAGTGTAAATTGCCTCTTTCTTGATTAATTTCTTCAACATTGTTATTTAAAGTTTGTTCTTCTAATACTTCCTCACCTTGCCTGGAGCACATTGCAAATTACACGGCTAATCCATACAGACCATATCCATGTCATTCCATTTTTTATTAATAACATTTCACTCCTTCATCTTCTCTCTGATTCTCCCACAATGCTCTTAATTCCTCCTCGGTTTTAAAGCACTCAGGTTGACAATACTTAGAGCGTGTTCTAATCTGCCTCTTTGTGGTCTATCAGGTCAATGATCTGAGAACTAAAAAGTGTATAATTAGCCCCTGACATGTCCAAAGGAACTGTTATGGTCTATCATGTCACAGGCACTGACCCAATAGACTGTAACAGTTCTGGTCGGTTGGATTAGGAATCAATGTTTTAGTAACTCCCTAACACCACATTTATCCACTCTGCTGAATACAACACTCTGAAGTATTTTCAAGCCACATTTTTTTCCAATACCCTCTGAGAGCAAAGTCCATATGATCTGGCAGTGAGATAAACCCTACTTTAAAAATATTAACCAATCCTTTTTTGGCCCCTCTTTTACAGAAAAAGTATGCACGAAAATGCCTCAAATGAATATCTTCACAATCACAGTTATTTACTACCAACTTTTATGTTAAAGTAAGAAACTCCCAAGTTAAAAGTCACACTACATAACCTGATATAGGCTTGGATCTATTAAAAAGCAAGAGAGGACACTGAAGTTGACATGTACAGAAGAGGTGCACTGATTTTGGTTTTGGAACATGATAAGCATTTAGCAGCTCTTGCCGTGTTCAAGGAGAAACTGGAAGGAAAGGTATGGAAATCTAGATTTAAGTGTAGCTCTACCTTCTCTCCTAATTTTTTCTTTATGATTTCCAGCATGGATGTCAAAACAGATCTCACAGTCATAGCCAAGCCTTTCCTTGTCTATGGGTATTCTTAAAATATCCCTCAATATTACAAGGAAGGAGAAGGGAGATTACAGTTAAGAGAAGCAGGAGAGTGTGAGGGGAACAAGCTCGGACAGGATAAAAGTCTAATAACTGGTGTTTACCATAATTCTTGGCAGCACCACTAAGCTTTTTCACTACTGTATCACCTCAGCTTTGAACTAGTGGAGTAGTTTTAATAGTTCCATGGGTATTACATGAATAGTCACACTACACACAGAGGAATCAAGCCTTCAGAGTATCAGTAAACATGTTAATTCCACCGAGTATTAGAGGAATGTATTAAAATACCAAAGCAGCTTTCTAGAATTGGCAAAAGATTATATTTTTATGAAATGTAATTGCTTGCAATGTTTTCCTACGTTAATATGACTCACTGTGTCTTCCCAAGAAGCACTATATCTACAATATTCTAGAATGAACCATGTTTCAATCATTGGAAAGTACTGTATACACCACATTTTTATTTCAGGAAATTCCTATTTCAGGAAGTTCCTTACTACATTAAAATCCCTGCTCACAGAATTTCAAACTGTTTGATTATTTTTTTTCTACTACATTTTCATTATTCAGAATCACCCACTTTTACTTTCAAACTCATTCACTAAAAGGTACTGTTACGGTTATAGCACAATTCATGTACTCTATTTATTCCCAAAACTGTGATCTGAAGGATGAATATGGATCATGAAATATTAACATGATGACAGTGACCCACTAGTTTATCACAGATCAGACAGACAAAGTCTAATAGGTAGGTGGCCAAATCCATTACCTCTCTGTAACAGCCAAGTGAATTATTTGATTTTTATTTGCAATAATAGGGAATAAACAAGTTTTAGCTACCATACAGGATATCCAGGAAAAAAGCTAGACCAGTCAAACATCATCACATCAAACCTAACCATTTACAGAAGGGAATTATTAAATATATGCTCCATTACTGCTGTTACAAAAGCTAAACAAACCCTCTGTACCTGGTCAAGGATGCTAACTGAGCCTTTTCATCTTCAAAATTTGAGTAGCCTAGGAACATGGGTTATACAATTCTTGTTTATGGACCACTTGACCCCCAAACCTTTCCATTTCTCAGGATTTCACTGGTATAGCAAAATTCAGAAAGCTTTGAAGATCCCAGCTGGGAGTAGAAGGGTAAAGTTATCACTATATTCTAATTTTTTTCCTCTTCTAACCTGCTTCATTTAGAAATTAAACCTGTGTATAGAAGCTTTTTCTCCTAAATCTTAGAAAGTAATGAAACGAATGAAGCACTACATTTTAAAATATTTATGCTTCTATAAAATTATTTAATGGAAAATTAAATTCTGGCTGAAGATGTTATTATATTTTATATGCACTCAAAATCTTATTTTTTAGTATATATCTCTAGTAGGATTCTCAATAAGATAAAATAATTTTAATAAAACTATAGTGGTTTTAATTGTTCATAAAATAGAAGATCCTATAGTCTAAAATATATTTTAAAAAATATAGTTAGAGAAGCTCATATTTTATATTTTGTATTTTTATTCTTCATTCTAAGTTTTCATTCTTTAATGAGTATGTTTCTGATTAAATCAAATCTGCACCTATTCTATTTTAGGATAATCTGATAACAAATATCAAGTATTACTTTCAACTACTTGCCCAAAGAGAACTGGAAAATATATTGAACTCTAACTCTGTAGACACTACTATTTTGACAGAACTGAATAAAACACATAGACATGTTAAAAGTGTAAACTATTAGAATATCAAGATTTTACCAGGAGTAAGATTTCAGATCTGGAATATACATAATTTCCATATGACAAAACCTCCTCTCTTAAATATTATATAAAATCCTAGGTATGACCACAGAACATGTAACACAAACTGATAGTAGAGGAAAAAAACCAAAATATATTTTATATTACAAAGTGCTATGCACAAAATATTTTGGGATATGCCTTTTCTTTAAAAAAAAAAATGAGTGGAAAAAAAAAATCAGCTTCCAGTGATGAGGGATCTAATCCAGACAACAAAGAAGTCAGTGGGGATCTTCCCATTGTTTGGAGTGAGGTTCAAATCTGACACTGTTTTAGGAGAAGAAGGTTATGCTGAGAGCACAATCCCTCGGTATCTGTGTGTGTGTGCACGAGTGATGGATGGGGAACGTGTGTGTATATATGGACAGACAGCCATACATATATAAACACACCTCCTGTCTGGGCACAGGGGTAGCAAGCAGTACAAGTGGGATGATCTGCCTTTCTGCCTCACTTTTGGCAGGGGTTGGCTTTATCACACTACCACAGACACTTTCATAAATATTGCTGACCAGGTTAATATGCAAGAAAGGAACATATTTCTTACTCGGATCGAAGATGCAATAATCAAATCATAGAACACAAAACCAATAGCCAATCAACGTGAATAAGTCTGCCCATAGGCTTAATTCAAGCAAGCCATTCACTGAGCTATGTGATGGATCTGTCAAATCCAGTACAGCATTACAGACATACCAGCAACACCAAGTGAACATGCAATGACAAAATGACAATACGCCCCACTGCCATGCTTTGACTTTTTCTACCTCATGAATATAAAACTTGATGGACTTGGCTAGTTTCTCTTACTTTAGACTTGGACAGAAATCTAACAACTATTATTTATTTATTTATTTTAAAAATATATTGAATGAAAGATGAATAAAAGCTGTACAAATATTTTATTGATATCTGATTTATTGTCTTTTACACATCCTTACAACTGTTGTTGACAAACACGCTCAATTTAAAGAGTTTGGCAGGCAAAGCTCCAGAATGATGAAGAATATATATAGATCAGTAGGTCCCCTGTTAGCAGTTATACTAGTTGGAAAACTTATCAGAAATATTTTAAATCCTGGCAAGTTAAACACGATTTTTTTTAATCCATTTAAGCAAAGACCTTCAAATCTTTAACTGCAATTTAGTATGATGATAGATCACATGGCATCAAAATTCAATTCTAAATGTTTTTGAGGTTGTATTCAGCTATTGTATTGCCTCAAAAATAAAAAATGGGCCTGTTTCTTTGGTGGTTTTGATCCTTAGAAATGACTGGAAGGATCTGCAAGGTCTATCCTGTTGTGAAATTGGGTTTGTGAGAAGATGACCTATCTTAACAAGTACTTAGGGATTTGCATTGATTGGTTCAATGATATTTCCTTGTCACCTGATTCTCCCCTATATATCTGTTCCTTGCCTATTTCCAGCAATATTTCCAACTGTGACAAACAAGGATACCATTGCATTTCTTGACAGTAGAGCCCTTTTACAGTGATCATTATCCATCGACTTGGTGTATTGATTCTGGAGTCCCAAATCTTTCCGTTAACCTTTATTTTTAATTTACCAAAACATGTCTCCAATCTAAAGATTTCCTCTTTCCATCTCCTAACTTAAGAAGCATTTCAAATATGGAACACTGCCATTCATCATATATATGAGTGGTGATCAGAAAAATAAAGCTTTTCTTATTTTTTAAATAAGTATTTCCATGATATGGAAGTAGTATTTCCATGATATGTCACTGCTTCAATAGTGAATACTCACTAGTCCTCAATTAATTTCTCTGGTCATCATTTTTTTCAAATAAACAATAAATATAGCTCGTGTGTAATTAAATTGAACAGGGGCTCAAAGGAACACTAAATAAGTGTATAAGGAGGTATGGAATCTTCAGTGTTGTCAGAGGAGTGCAGGTGATTATTACATTGAGAAGAAAAGATAGAAACAGTTGCACTGAACCATATTTCAGCACTTCCAATATTCGTAATTTAACAAAAGTTGCTAAATTAAATTAATTTTAAAAGTTAACTAAGAGTTAATGAAATTAAACAAACTGAAGTTGTGAGTAATCAGAGGTATCCATGTTTGCACATACTTTCCCACATGCAGAGAAATGTTTGAGCATATTGTTATTTGTTTTGTTCTCTATGCTAGTTTTGGGATTCTCTCATAAAGAAACTCAGTTATGAGATTTGTAATTAAGACAAGAAACCATACTCATTTGAGGGAAGGAGATCGAAGATGAGGGTTAACCACATTTAAAACGAGAAGCTAAATTAAAAAAATCTAAAAGATGTAAAATTCATTTCAGATATTGAAAATTATGCAAGCAAAGACAGGTTATTACAATTCTAATTAGACACAAAGTGTATCTGAAAATTAGACAATTTTTTCAAAAAAATAATTAAGGATTGTAACAACTGCATTACTACTGATTCCATCTCAACTTCATTTACAGTTTTTAGGAGCACTGTCTTCCTAAACAAATCCTTTTTTGGCAGCATAACTCTTTGTGATGTTGACTCCCTGCCACAGCAGAACGTGTGACCAACTGATATTTTATCTTCCAGCCTTTGGTTTGTTTTATGAGAAGGTACATTGATTCATAATTAAAGCATTTAAAAGTCGTCTTGATATTTGTTCTGTTTCTCTATATAATGTATAGGTTTAATTCATAATAATAAACACCCTATAAAGTGATCCAGGGACACCTGAGCTGACTAACCACAGGAGGTTATTTATAATTTTGTTCTTTTGGTTTAGTAAGGTTTTTAGAAGGAGGAGTTGTTTGGCATTATAAGCTCACAGAAAAATACTAGAGCTGCAACATGCTAACACACCTTTGTGGAAATGAAATGAGACTATTGAGTAGCACTTCACCTGGGCAGGTTATCCTAAGTAGAAACAGTACATTGCAAACAAAGTGCATCCAGCACAAATCTAGTTGATATTACTGACCCAAAATTAATAGAAAGTAGCTTGCTTACCTGTCTGACACAGCATGCCTCAGCCATACATGCAAATTATTTTATTCACATAACTTTAAGAAATATATCTTCATTACCCAGAATAATAAGCACTTGAAAGGCAAATATGCATGCATAGCATTGTAACATTCATACCATGGGACTTTGGTCTAAAAATACAGAATCCATGAACAGCACTTCAATCTAAGAAATTGTGCACTAAAATTTCTTAATCTCCTGATTTCTTTAGGAAGCAGAAACATTTATGGCATTGTCGAATTTAGCATCTAAAGGTATTTTTCAGTACATATTCAAGACTTGAGAAATTATTTCCGTGATTCCAAGGGAAAATTTTCTTATGTCAGGTATTGAGAAGTGTGACCTTACTTCTCAATGAAGCAAACTACATGTGTGTTTCTATCTGTCATGATACATATCCTCCCTTTACAACTGTACACTCTCCAAGTACTTGAAAATCATTAGAGATAGAATGGATTTTAAAGGTACAGTTTCTGAAGAAAACATGGGATATTCTTCCTTCTCATTACAGAAATCTGCCCACACACTGCAGAGACTTAATTTTATGCAATTTGACAAAATCCTATTCCTACTGAAGTCAAAAGTAACTTAGACATTAACTTCTACGGGTTCCCAATTTTCATCTTTCAAGAAGACACACTAATATGTGTGATGTGACATCTCTCTTACTTGTCAGAAGTCAAGTCTTTGCATGTGCAGATTTTAATAATCTTTCTTTCCTGATCTTATTTCCACTAAATGTGGTTTACATTTTGAGGATAAAAATACAGAGCAAAAGAAGAATAAATTTTTTTTCCCCCATTTAAAAAAAAATCTCAAATGCCTGGAAGGAAGGCAAATGGAAAAAATACTGGTTTTCATTGGGTACTTCAAGCTTAGACACAGTTCATTCTCAATTTCCACTGACTAAAACAATGTCAATGAGAATTGAGGGCACTCAATAGGTTCAAGGTTCTAAATCAACTGAAATAATACTCCTAAGACAAATAATGATCTTTAGTAGCAGACCATCATGAATCTGTACATATATTTATCTACATTGTACAAGGGTCACAGATGTTAACTGGATGATCTACAGCTTGGCAATGTGCACATCTCATGCCTGATTCTCAATTAAGGCCTAAAATCTCTCAATTTGTGGCTATTCATGGATTATAATAAAACAGCCTGCTTTAGATATCACAATTATCTGCAGAGCAACAAGACAGTTATGAGACTTCAACAAGGCAAATTTATAGAGTCATCTTAAACTTCCACTGGTCAAATACTGATGAGCAGGAAACAAGGTCTTACCTGTCACTGTAGGCAGCTGCAGTGGCAGTGGCAGGCTGGGCATACCGGTAGGCAGCATAACCACCCTGAAACACAAACTCATGCTCTAACTGGGTTGCTACAGCACCTTAAATAACATTTTGCAAAATTTAACAACAACTGAAAGAGTACTGTTGTGCTGCAATTCAGCTGAGGGGTTCAAATGCACAGGATATAATTCAGGTGAATGTTAAGGAAACATTTCACTGAATCATTAAGCAAAATTTATCACCACAAACTTTTTAAGATCTGTCCCTGAGAAAGGAGAAAGCAATGAACTCTGATGATGAACATAAGGGTTTTTTTACAAGGCAATACTGTATTCTTCTCCAAGTTTTCAAGTAGTAATTGTTCTTACAAATGAGATGTATGTATATTCATACAGCAAGGCTGAACTTAAAAGACAAACTCAGCTAATAATCAATTCTTTTTTAGTACAAAATATGATTTATCATGCCTGGTTGATTAAACCTATGAATTTGTGCACTCAATTAACACTTAATGTTACATAGGTTTCCAATTTATACATAAAATTATAATGAAGAAGCAAAATTCTCTTCTTCCATGAATTAACATTCAGTTGTATGTAACAGTAATTCCAGCTGTTCAATTAAGCAAACAGGACAAACAAACACACATTGGAAAGGAATTGTGTGCAGTGATGCATTGATTATCAAACTGTGAAAACAGCAGAGCTTCCTGTTCAATGGACCACGGTGTTATATCAACCATTTCAAAATGATCTCAGCATGCCAATTAACAGGCACAGCCCAGCTCTGCAGATAACACAAACACGATTTACGTCCCAATTAGAATTCTCCCCCCATTGCCCTCTGGGACAGGGGGCTGTTGTGGTGCCTTCCCCAATCACCCCCACCTCACAAAGAGCTGAATAGGACAGTATCAGCTCACTCAGCTTTGAATAAAATTCACTTTTTTTTTTTTTTGCTGAAGTGTTCTCTTTAATAGATTGATTTTTTTTTTTTTTGGAAGGCTGCATTCACCCAAGATTTTCTGCTGAAGCATGAAGAATAGGCCACGATCTGTCAGCCTTTACTGTAACAGTAGTACATTGTTACTACAGCAACTTCTGTAGGTTTTCTATTTGGATTTTACAAAATAAAAATTCACTCTTTTCAGAAAAGCAATTTCAACTACTTTTACAAGCTATTTCCCCTTCTACCACTGTGCTTGGCAGAATCGCTTTCATCCCTAACACGTGTAAACCTTTGTGGCTTTGAAGATTTGAAGCAGGTTGGGTTTGGAAATCAATCGTTCAGCTGATAATGCCACATCACCCTGAGAATAAACATAAGTTTTACATACACTGACAGCTCATTAGAAACTCCAGGCTTTGAACTGTCAGCTCACTTGAGGAACATTATTCCTGATTTTTTTCACGAGCTCACACAGAGAATAGGACATTTCCCTCTCTGCTCCCGGTCAGCTCCCTGCCAGCAGCAATTGTGTCACACAAGCTCTGGAATCAGGCAGGAATAAGGATTTCATAATACCCTACTTGCTCCCTCCTTTGCAGGGAGCTGCTCCTCTGAGCACACAGGGAGGCAGCGAGACAAAATGCTTTCTCATTTCAGATCATTTGATTTTTATAAACCAATAGAAGGCTATTACTGCCAAAAAATGTATAATAGGCACATATTGCTTGCAGGTATGTGCATACAGGATGTCAAATAATGTCACCAAGTGCAAACCGAGGCAATAAACAGTGAGGCTGAGAGGAGACAATGCAGGCTGCACACTTGGTCTGGCCTCTGCCACAGGGAGAAAGGCGAGAGATGATACAAATTTATCTGTTCTCCCCTCCTGGTTTTTGAGTGCTAAACATAGCAATTTTCCCCTTTTTATTTTTTTCCCCCCTGAATGCTGATACAAGGGAGCACAAATGCTAAAAGCATGAGGAAGATATTAAACTTGTTTTCATGATCCAGTCCTGACAATGTGCAGCAGACTGCAAATCAATCTGCAGTATGACATGATTTTATTCACCACATGTGGGACTCCCTCACTTGTCCTGCTGTCCATTCCTAAAACCTCTGACTTGAAAGTGAGAGCCACTCCATGTCAATCCAACTATGCACATCACGGTTCCCATTGTGAGAGGGAACTGAGAACAGGCCACTACGAGCAGCTCTGAATCAGGCAAAAATGAGATAGGCTCTTCACAGATCAGCTGCTCTGAAATCTGCAGCTGGTGGGCTCTGTGAGGATTGGTTTTCTTTATTTAACTATCCCCCAAAATTGGTCAGTCTGTGATGACAGACCCTTTCTTGCTGCCTAAACAGACGTGCTACGTTCCTTTTATGCTTGCATTTTGATTTGCTTTCATCAAAGAATTTCAGCTGAACAATGAAGCTCGACTCTGAACTTTATTAAGATGTTTTGGATTCAACCATTTGACATTTGTGAGAGCCCTGGAAAGAATGAGTATAAAGCAATACAAATAAAAAGAGATTGAAGGTATTGAATTTGCCTGAAGTCTCTGGAGAACTAAAATGCAGCATGAATTTGGGTGCCAAGGAAAATATAATCCCCTACTATCCCATGTCATGAACTCATAATATTAAAATGAACTGTCATAAATTTCACATTAAAATCTGCTTAAGGAAATTATTTTTATGGGGCTTGGTTTCTGCAGTTTTGGTGTCATACTAAGTTTTCTTATTGTTTTACTTCAATTCAGACAATTGTTCACTGCAGGAACAAAATACTTGAAGGTACATTTTGCACTGGAAATTGGGATGGGAATCTGCTTTAAACCCCTGAACTCAACTTCTGAGACAGGTTCTACTTTACATTTTTTCTTGAATTTTGAACTTAGCTGATATCTTAGATGAAGAATACACCAGTAATCTTCACTACATGCATATCTCTTGAGTAACATTAAATATTTATCTTCATGCCTTAGACTATATTGCAAAATAAAATATTTACAACAAAATTATGTAATAATTACATAATAATAAACAACAATTTTTGCTTCCTATGTATTAGAAATGTTTTACGATTTTTTTTCCTCCCTCAGTATGTACATTAATACAGAAAGTACCTGACTGTTATGCTTTGAATTATTATTTTGAAAATTCAGCTGAAATAACAAATTCAGACAATATAATGAAAAAGTGTCTGCTGTCTGATCTGTGCTCCCATATTTGCTACTTCCAAAACAATGGTAAAACAGCATTACCACAGCTTAAGCAGTTTTAAAAATTAAGAACAGTGTCACTACACTACACAAATCACTATCTGTGAATTTGTGCTTAAATTTGGAAAACAAAATGCAACTGGTGGGCTATTTTTGTAATTTATACACAGAATCCATTTCCTCACGTAATTATTTGAGTATTAGTATGATTTTACAGGAGTCTACATTCAGCACAAGGAGACTCTTCCATCAGTCACTGTGTCACCCCTGTGGTAACATTGCCATACACAGGCCCTTGCAATACTGCTCTATAAAGAAACAGAAATGGGATGATTCGAATGAGTAAGGGAAGAAGGATGGAAAGAAAGATGCAAGGAAGGAATTTAGGCAAATTCCCCAGAGCAACTCCTTATAATTTTCCTCTCCATGTTTTATGTATCCCTGTGGCTCGGGCAAACAGAAAAGGAGCAGTGGGATCCGTCAAAGAGCAGGAGCCAATTGTTACAGAGAAATCTTAATCCATTTTAGAAAGAAGTCACTCATATTTGAGGTAGGATTCGATAAAATGGAAATGAACAGAAAATTAAATGCAACTGAATTTTTAAATAACGTCTGTGTATCTGCAGTAAGAGTAATGTCCACAGAAACAACTTATACAAACAGACATCTATAACCAAACCTTGTATACATGTGTGCACCTCCTCCTAAAACAACTACATTTTTTTTGTGATCTTAGATGTACTTAATGTTGATTGCATATATTCAAACTGACTCAAAACTATTATCGTTAACTGATTATCATTAATGATTAATTGGTTTTTCCTGTTACAAACATGTTTAAAATTTTATATGAATCTTGAGAATTAATTTTCCTCAGTTTTTATTTCCTGTACTTCCTTTCACTCAAGAATCTCAAAGCATTTTGTGAACATCAATTAATCAAGGTTCCAAACCTTCTCTAGTATTGAAAATTATACCTGCCTTATTAGCAACAAACAGAGGAATGGTATTAAAAATGACATGAATTATACCCAGTGCTGCAGAATATAGAAGTTGTCATTTTCTTTTCTTCCACTCATATAGTGCTAAGGTTTAAACAACATTTCTTCTGCTCGTGGAATAAAATTTTTTAAGAATTCAAAAGAAACAATCCACCAGCTCTTTGTGCTGGCTCAAATTTTGGAGCAGGGCTGTGGGAAACGTCTGTGGTATTTCTATATCGTTTTCCCAGAGGTATTTGCTGCCTCAGAGAAGCTCTTGGTAATGTTTCCAAACAGACACCACCTGCATTAATTCCAAACACATACAATCACCAGCACTGGTCTGGCATTTTTTTTTAATGTACTGTTTATATCACAAATAAAGATGAGAGATGAAAAGACATTTCATCACTAGATATCCAAACTTTTTAAAAGGTATCAAGGAGTGTTCCAGCACGTAGAGAACTGGAAGGAACAACTCACTGCTCCCTGAAGACTCTTTTGCCCTTGGAAAAGTCAGTTCTCCACTTCTCAGTTCTGTTTCTCTGAGTCACAGGAAATGGCACATCCTTCCATTTGCAAAACACAACAAATCTTTGGTACTTGCAAGAAAAACTTCAGTGCTATCTGCAGATCCTTGCTTTTCACATCAGAACAGGGCCTTCCAGGGAACCTGATGGCATCCATGGACTTCTACCTGGGGCCAAGGGAACATTCCTCAGACAATTATATCTGCTTTTCCCTTGGGAATCAAGTGATCCACCCTCAATACCATCCTAGTTTTGAGCTAAAGGTGGTGACAGTAGCTATTGGTAGTCTTGTTCCATACCCCTGATTACAAAACTGTCTTACTTTTGCTCAGCAGCTCACAAAAAAAAAAAAACAACACACCCAAAAACCAAACAAACTTAAACCTCTGTATGCATATTTTTTCATGCGTATTTTGCCAGCTGCAGTATCACAGGTCCAGAATCCTGAGAGTAGGTTGGAAAATCTTGCTGGGAACAGCGAGACTGACCAAGGGACACGGTTTAACTGCATCATCACCCAGGGACTTCTGCAGCTGGTGATGACAAGGCTTGGAAGGTTCTCTTGTTTCTGAACCTTCCCACATTTTAGGTGTGGATTGAAGACTGAAGAATGTTCTGGAAACATTCTTTATGACAATGGTAAAAAAAACCAAACACAGATTTAAGATAAAGCAGAGTAAAAGTGCAGAGCTATTATTCTAACTGAATATTTCTTAGTCTGTTACTATTTTTGCTTGATTTTGTGGAGCGTATTTTCTTATTTTCACAGGTGCCAATCTTCATCTGAGAACTTCTATATTTGCTGGCAGGCAACTTTAATTCTCTTTTAATGACTTTTTCTCTTAGTGAATCAATACTTAATTTTAAAAGGTCTTCCTTACTTCCTAATAATCTCCTTTATTTTTCCTACTCAAAGGCACATTTAAAAAGGGAATTCAATAGCTCAGCTATTTCAGAAGCATTATTACATTCCATATAGAATTATATGAAATATAGAATATATTATATTACATTTAGAATCATGGCTGTTGATTTTTCACTTTAGACTGTACTTTCCACATATTTTTATATTCTTATTCTCTTCTGTTCCACTGGTTAGTATTAAGCAACTCTGGACATTTGCTGTTCTTGTTCACCATCTAGTTTTTACCCAACCAGTATTTTTTTTGTGTCTTCCTTCCTTCCTTTCCCCTAAATTGAGCCACCAAAGGCTATGCTGATAGCTAGTTATGCAATATTGCTGTTGGTACTCAATGTAATCAGAGCAGGATGAAACCCACTTTGATATACTCATTAATGCATATTTTTGATCTGACTTTTCAGTACTGTGTGTCTTTTGTTTTGCTTTCTGTGTTTTTTTTAAGGTTCTTTTCTCCCCAGTCTACTGTCCTTTCACAAAGCTTCAGCTTTGCACTTAAAATGAAAAGCTGAGAACTGTGTCATAAACAATTGGGATTTAATAAATAACTCAGTCTTCTGCAAACTACTACTCTAAGAACTAATACTCTGTGAATTGTAAGGTTTCACTTGGTTTATGCTAATTCTTTCTATCTGTCTCTTCCTCCCCTGCAAATGTTTTATATGCAAGAAAGCAAAAATGTGAAGAAAAATTTGTTATGAAATAAGAAGGTTTGTATACTATAAATTTTTTTAAAAAATTCTCCAGAAGAGTGTTTTAATTCTGTCAAATCCTGTAAAGGTAAACATTCTGTTGCATTAAGCAAACTGAGATATGCCAACAGAAATATGAGACTGCAACTGAGTGAAAACCAATGCATAGTTATGCATTTTCTAATATATAATATACCAGCATAGTTATTCTATTTTCTAATGCACATGACTATTGCTAACAACAAAACTGAGGCTACACTAGAAATTAGTAATTTCTGTGGTATCTTCCTCATTGGAATCACTTTCCATTTGGAAACAAAATGTTACAGTCTGTGAGAGGGTGTGAGGCTACCTAAAAATAATATTGTCAGTCACCAAAGAGATATTCCTGGCTTTCAGCAGTGGTGGGTTCCAAACCCACAAACTGTTCCACTAACATTTAGTTCCCACCTATTTTATCACACTGAGCCATCCTGAGAAAGATGTCTGGTTGCCCTTCAGATTTTTGGATCTTTGGAAGCAAAGTGGATGTCACATTCTTTTGACAGTTTGAAGGAACATGAAAATTGGAAACCACACTTGAGGAAGTTCCACACTATTTCATGTATCCCATAGAGCTCAAAAATTGAGCAGCAATGTGCTTAGGTGAGATTAGAGCAGCACACTCCACCTGAGCAAGGCTTTGGCCAAGGGGTGGTTCCTGTGTTGTAAACACTGTGTGACTGGTAACATCACTAAGTAGGTAGGGAGATAATTTTAACTCTTGCTAATTTATTTTAAGTATGTTTTTAATCTGCACAAATGAATTTTCAGAGAAGTATCAGCCTTTCTACCTCCACCAGAAAAGAAAAACCTACTTCATAAATAAATTCAAATTGTTGTCCTTCTTTATATAAAACTTACTAAAAAATATCCAGTCCCTTGGAAATAGTTCTAGAAGACTGCTGATAATGAGCATAAGGGATGTTTTCTAGCATTACCTGTTTAATTTTTAATATATGTATGAATTTCAACTCATCTGTCTCGTTGTATCTCAACAGAGACAGTACAAGTTGGTTAGAGCAAGTTGTCTAGTGAAACAAAATGATACTTGTAACTTAGGGCCAGACTGCTTTACTAATATAAATAACAAATGTAAATAATTTGTTACTGTTAATATAATAACAAATGTAAAAGATTAATTAGTCTCAGTAAAACATTTTACATCTACACATAAAGTATAAGAATGAATTATTTTAGAAGAATGAAATTCAGCCTCAACGTCTTGCATACTCAGACCTAAGTAGCCTCTTTGTACACATTCAAGGTAAAAACTTGGTAAGAAGAAACAAGGTAAGAAACTTGAAAAACTTGATAAAAAACTTGCAAAAACATTATTTAAAAAAAGGAATTGGTGAACGATTAGGTGAGTAGATAATGATGGATCCGTGGCTATAAATCCTTCCTAACAAATAATCCACTTATATCATGAGCAGTCTCTACCCCTTTCCTTTAAACTGAAATAAGTGGATTTTCAAAGTGCAGCTGGAAGTCTACTCAGATTACAGACAATACACAGACATATCTTAAACTTACTATGTCATTAAGCTCTACTATCACCCCTGCACCTACATATACCCAATATTGGCTGGATTTGGGAAACTTATATCTCTCTATGAAGTATTTTCATACTTCAAGTATTAATAATATTCAGCTTGCCTTTTTTTTTCTTTTTTTTTTTAAAGAAAGAGCTTTTGGGGATTTGCAAAAGAATTTCTGCTTTGCTTTATTTTTTCTTTGAACTTCAATTATGAAGGGAGACACCCCTCCACACACACACACACACATTTTTCACATCTTTTTGCATTCATTCAGCATTTGATTGAAGAGTTAATTCAGCTCCACTGAACAATGATAGATGTAATGAACAGAAAGGTCTTCCAATGTGAGAGATATTCTTCTCAATTCTTTCTGACAGGCAAAGGATGGTAAATAGACAAAACAGAGTCAAGCTAGGCAGCAAACTTGTAAAAAGAATGACTCTGGTAATGTACAAGGACAGCATGCACATCAATGAATACTTACATAAATGTCTGCACCATAAAATCCATCCTGGTATACAACACTGCAAGGATGCACACACAAAGAAAAACATCCATATTAGTGCATTTCCACATGCAAATGCCACCAACCCCTGCACAGCTGAGGTTAGTCTTGTCACAAAAACAGAGGGAAGGGGGAAGGAAGGCACTCTTCACATTGGTTAAGGAGGTTGGTGGTAATTATCAGAAGTGAAACTGTACCAAATACATCCTCTTATAGAGTATGCCAAATGCTTAGTCAAAGGGAGACAAAGCATGGCAGGATTGGAAAAGACTTGATAAGGCTGGGGGACTTTTTCTTCTTATTCTTTTTTTTTTTTTTTTTTAAACCACATATTGGCACCGTTTTTCCTATAAATTTTTTCAGTGGGCCAATCCTACAATCAGCCTCAATACATTAACAAAAAACTAACTCTTGAAGTGCTACTTTCTTGTCCTGCAATTATGCTGACCCTCTGAAATAAAGAGGTAATTATCATTACTTAGATGGAAAACAAGACACAGCCTAAGTTTCTATGGTGAGAGGAGTGGGTGAAATAATTATGCTGTTGGTATTCTTCCCACTGGGTCAAATCTCAATATCTCAATGCACACAGAGGTGAGAGAATCCACAGGTACTGCACTGTTGGCTTGATGCACATTTCCCATAGTGACAACAGGTCTGTTGAGAATGTCATGGTGTTATGTAAAAAACAAAACAAAACAAAAATTAACTTTCCTTACTTGCTCATTTTACAGCTGCAGTTTTGGTTGGATACACTAATACTTCCTACCTCAAAAAAATGTAGTATTGTTACACTGCTGTTAACTGTTCACCCAGAGACTGTGGTATTTCAGCTAAGATAAATCATCAGCACAAATACCGCAAATTTCAGATTCCAAACCCTTCAGGATAAATGACACAGTATGACAAAGACAGTTTAAATGATTACACTAAATAAAACTGGAACTACACAACAGTGGCCTACCAATTACACACATTATGTAATTCCTGCAATTTTATATTCATTTGGCAGTTCTGCAACTTAAAATGGGTATTTCCACTATCAGAATCAACCCAAGCTGTTTCAAGAGCTAAATATGAGAGCACACGATAGAGTTGTTTTGTTTTTTGTTTTTTTTTCAACACTATTTTCAATTTGGGAATACTATTATCTAGGAATAATAGTTATTACCAAGTTGCTAGTCTGAGCTGTTTTGCAATTCCAACAAGAATTTTCATGTCAGAAATATAAGTGATCTATTGAGGTCAATGACCAAAACCCACAGGGCTGAGCTGATATGTGTCTAAGTCAGAATCACTTGAGAAAATCATAAATATGCAGACATGCACACAAGCCACATGGATAAAACCACACTGATGATAGAAGTTTGCTGTGGAATAATAATGTGTGAAAACTCAGCTCCACTTAAATCAGAGTGTCTGCCATTTGTTTCAGTAAGGTCAGACCTTTACTCATGTATTTTTCTATTTATTATGTCTGCAGAACAAAATATGCAAAACCTGGTCTACACTGGCAGTTTTCAAAGACCCTGTTGTTTACATTGCACTGCACCTTCATTTTGGTTTGGTATTCTGATTATTTTGAAACATCCCATGTTTTTCTTATAACTGTTTGCATGCAAGAAATAAAACTTTCCACACAGCTATGAGGTAGAAGCACACAGTCAAGAACAACATGGAAGGACTTCTATGAGATGATATTCAAATTATATTAAGTTTACTGAAGACAACCACAACCCTCAATTCCTCATATCCCTGTGCCATATCTCCTGCTGGGAGACAATGGAGGAGTTGGGGGAAGGTAGTTTAGGTTCTGTCTCTGTTTCTACCCATCCAACTGCACTTCAAAAGGCAATAAATTATATTCATTTTTCCAGTCTGTTTTACCCATGATGGGAATTGGTGAGCCATGTCCCTGCCTTTACCTTCAACCCAAGAGCTTTTCCATTTGAGTTCCTCTCCCTGTTCTCTGGAAAAGGGGGGCATGGCTGGGTGAGGGTCTGGCAGCCAGCCAAGGTCAACCTACCACAGTACATCAAAACATGCTACTCTCAAGTACTATTAATCATTGATACTCAGAAACTAATGCATAATGAGAGACTGTGTGTCAGAAAGGGGACTTTTTTTTCTTCCTCCTCTTGGTGATCTGTGGATATACAGGGAAGATGAATAGGGGCTGATAAATTTTTCATTACTAAGTGCATCAGGCTGCAATCCTGGACAGGTTCCTTCATCCACCTCAGTCTTCCTTTTGCATGCACAGACAGAAACTTATTTTGAACTCTAAATATCCAATCACTTGATAAATTCTATGCTGAAAAAATGTTCCCATCACTAAAATGAGACATAGATGTGTAATTCCATCATTAACCATGGCCAGTATTAAGATGGAGTGATGGAATCAGGCAACTGAGTATAACAGTCCCAAAACAGGACTTGTACTACAAAAAAATATCAGCTGGTTTTATCTTATTTCCTCCCTTTGGTCTTGTATTATGATAGTGATGTTAAATAAAACCCCATCTGCTTCTCCTGAAGTTTGAAGAAAAGTAATTCTTCACACTTTCACAGATTTTTTTTTAGAGAATATTTCCTCTATTCACTGTCCTTGCCATTCATTGACTCCTATGACTGAATCTTGCCAGTGGAGTCAAATGTGTTTTCTAACAGCACCCTTCACCTGAAGGACAAAGTGTAAAACACCAAGAACTATGTTGTGCTCCCGTGCTTTTCTTTCCTTCAGTATATAATTTTCCAAAGGGTAATTTCCCTGGCTTATCTCCCCTTTTTCTCTCGGTGAGGCAGTAGGCAGAAAACAGATTATATGTCTTAAGCATGGGAAGAGACTGAAGGCATCACACAGGGACCCATCTTGCCACAGCTCCTTTTCCACTTCATATTAAAAAGCATTGTCTTTACAGACAAATAAATCATGCTCCTGGTAAACCAACACAGAGTCTTCAAATAGCCACATTACTGAAATCTGAATTACTTCACCCAGGAATAGATGATATGTTAATGTGCTACCTGGGGACATTAAAAAAGAACAACAAATTCAGGGCATCTATTCTGTTCTTTTAATAATTTTATTGTGCTAAGGAAAACTCAGAGAATTGAGAAGTCTTGATTTAATAAGAAAATGTACATCTCAATAACATCATATGTGGCAATAATTTCCTGAAATTATTTTTCTATAAATATGAAACTCTTTCCTCACCAAGTATTATACATCTGACTTTCACGGGTTTACCTCCTTTATTTAAGTCTCTGTCTCATAATCATTTTTTATGATTATATTAAGATAAACTCGTTACTAGTTTAGATTCCACCTTTATAATATCCTGGGAGGACTACATCTGTCTTCATTATAATTTTCTATCCTCATCTTTCAAAAGGATTGAGTTGAATAATCTGTCAATGACATAAAAAGACAGTTCTTGACTGCACAAACCTTAGCTGAGTAACTTCATGGCAGCTCAGTATTTGTGGCCCTCAGGCACACATACATCCTGCACGGGGTAAGATAGACAACCTAAGGCACATTTAGAGCATGGAGTGATGGATTCAGGGCAACAAATGGGCATTGCAACCATGATTTCATTCCTTGCAATAGGAATCATGTCTACAGCTCACCATCACCTCTCCATCACAGCTAGAAGAAAGCAGCTGCGGAACAAAAGTTCTGGTTTTTAATTGCTGTTAGGGTCACCTTCACTGTCCTACACATTATCCAGCTCCTGCTCTGGAAGTCACTTTTTACATGAAACCATTCACATGAAACCTTCATGAAATAAATGATAGAAGAGATGCAACTGCAGCCTTATTTAAACCAAACACTGGTAATTAAAGTAGCACCTTTCAACACTGTACTGACACCATTTTCATTGTTATAAACAGAAAACTGAAGCTCTTGTATAAGGCAGTTTCAACTTTTTAGAATGTTCTCTAATTCTAGGTTCTTGTATTTCCAGTTTGAACATTTTCTGCCATGAACAAGTTACATTATCTCCTTTGGAAAATTAACTGAGGGCAGTGTTGCAGAGAACAAAGCTGGCAGACATAAATCACTGTGCACTGGCAAAAAACATTTTTTGTCCTAACAATTGCACAAATACACAGAGTCCAAAGTAAGAGGAAGTTTCTGTGAGCCTAAAGAAATATATTGGAAAAAAAACACATAACTACCATAGGAAATGTAGTACTAATCATCCTTCTTTCTTAAATTCAGAATAAGTGTTGGAAAATAAAGCTTGTTTTTCTTTCATTTTGAATCAGTTGGACTGTAGCACTTGAAAACATTTATTTTAACAAGGGGAACATTTTATGAAAAGTCTCTATTACTTCTCCTATCTCCTGTTTTCCCAGTAGAGACACCAGAAGTGGAGATATGGACTGAAGGCTCAGTCAGCTTCAGCAGAACTGAAAGGAGCAGAGGGGAAATAAAACACAAAGTCATCACACACTAAACTTGTGAAGAACTTGAAGCAAATGGTGTTGGAACAGAAGTTTTACTAATACTTCTATCTGCCACACTACAAGATATAAAGTGGCTCTGGGTTTTCTTGATGGCAAATTAAAGGTGGAGTTTCAAATTCATCTTGTTGAATATGAAACAATTCATCACTGTTTGGTGAGCGAATTTCAAGGATGCTGACATTCTAGTTGCTACAGAGGTCAAAAGAAATTACAGGTATTAAAATCAGTTAGCCTGCTTTCAATAGTTAGCCAAAAAGAAAAAAAAAAAAAAAAATCCAAAATCTGCCAGAGGAGTACCTTTCCTAGCCAAGACAATATTCTCCTGTAAGGACAGGCTCTCATTGCTGTTCTCCACTCATGTCATCCATAACGTGACCATCCCTTGTTTCCCCTCTCCTGCAGTGTCAAGGCTGAGCTCCCCATGCTTCCTCCACACTCTAAACATCAGTATTCTCATACAAACAAAGCTTTACTCCCTCATTTCATTGTCAGTGAGGTTTGATGGTACATAAATGAATTATACATTTGCAATGATGAGTAAACTGCACATTCTAGCGTGTCAAGGCATTAGAGAAGATGCCACAGGTGCTGAAATGGAAGTATTTTCCAGGAGCTAATAAACAAGATGCTATCTCAAGCAATTAGTGAAATGCCTCACTTGTAAGTAAAGGACCCATTAATTATTTAGGTAGTGTTATGCATCTCATGAGCAGTAATTTCATTTTTAAATGACACATTTTAAAGTGTGTGTGCTGTTCCTTGATTTATAAGAAAACAATGGTCTTAAATATAGTTATACTCAACAATTTTCCTCAGACCTACCAAACAGTCCCAGGTCTGCTGTCTCCGCAGTTAGTGGGAGGCACAGCAGAGCTTTCAAGACCCAGACTTCCTTACAGCCTGGGACTCCTTGCTTTTTCCTAACTTAGTCAATAAACAGCACTAAGAAAAGGTCACAGTCAGTATCAAACAGGACACCAATGAAGAAGAACAACCACAGATTACAGGGAGACTGGGTAGAAGGAATTTGTTAGAGAACAGGGACCTCGGGAGGCAGAGCTGCTGAGACAAACACCAGAGATCACTCTGTCAGTCTAAGAAACACATGCTCTCAGCTTTACAGCTGATTTTCAACTTCAAAGCAAAATAATTCAGCTTCAGTTCCAAAACAATATAATACAAACAAGGAAATGTGAAGGAGATTATTTCAGATCAGGTATTATATTTTGCCTCAGTAATAAGCTTCCTAAGATTAATCAAATAAAAGAAAATAAAAAGAGGTAATTTCAAACTTCAGATTTATATTTTACAATTAGGCTCTTTCTCAAAAGGAAAAGCAATATTTTTCTAACTAAATACTGGTGGAATTCAATGTCAATTTATAATTAAAATTATATCTGTCATTATAGAAAATGTGGGGGTTTTTTTTAATGATGGAAAATACTTAAGTATGAAACTGTTTGCTTGTTGTAAGGCTGGGCCCCTTCCTTGGGTGAAAAATGAGAAACTGTTACTAAATTAATTGCAAAACAGCATTTAAAGCTTTTTCCATTTTTCTTATCAAAAAATGATATTCCAAGTTGCTTGCTTCCTTTTCTAAGTTGATTCATTCCCTGTGATCTCTTTATTATCTCTGTAATTCTTCTCAACTCCTACACCCATTGTGACTGCAAACCACATTCTTATAATTTATTTTCATTGATTAAGGATTTTTTTCTGACGAAAACTCCTTTTTACTTCTTTAATAGGTCAGATTACATAATGGGTGAGCACTGAACAAAGTATCACAAAGCAATTCCAAATTGCATCAGAGAAGAAGTTATAGCACAAGATCTAACACACTAGGCCTGAGAAATTATGTCAGAATGAAGCTTTATTAATCCAACTCTGGATCTGTGCAACAGAGATATGTATTATTCCTACACTGATCCGTTAATTATGGAAGTGGGCAATTTGTGTTGTGCATCAGAAAGCAGGGCTTTATTATAGCATAGAGAAAATGAAGCCTGACTAATATCTGAGCTACAACCTACCTAAATTAAGACAGCACTTAGTAACTGAAACCTTTCACAGAGTCAGATTATGTTAGACTGGGAAGGTGGGCCCTGGATCACCAAGGGTCCATTCTCAGATAGTTGGGAGCCCTCAGGGCAGTGAGAAGATTTGACTCCTGAGCGATGCAACACGTGGCTCGCTCTGAAGCTTTGAGGACAGGCCATGAAGGAAATGAGATTCATCCCACCTGACTGTCAAACCATCCTGCAGAAGGATGGAAGAGTGCTGAGCTGACCCCTTGGACACCAGCTCAGCTGGAACACTGCTGAACCTGACTGCAGGGCAGAACTGCTGTATTGGCTCACAACAGGAGTTCTCAACACTTGCACATCTAACTTACTGCCTGAAGAGGCTGAAAACAAGCAGTACAATTACATGAGAATATACATGTATGACACCTGGAAGTGCAATACTTTCTGCTGAGTCACTGTACTAACTAAATTACAAAAATCTGTAAAAAAACCCAACCCACAGACATATACACAGAAAGCACCTACATGGCCTCTTAAATTAGGGCAAATTTAACTTACTTACTAGTCAGAAAGTATTTACTCATTTTGCACATACTAACTGAAAAAGAACTGTCCAATTAAAAAACTGTATCACACATAGCTGGTAGGTATTTTCTTATATAACTTTATGATTTCACATTAAACTAAGATGTTAATCATGATTGTTGGCATTGGCAATGATCCATGTTGCCACCTCACTACATATTGCACTCTGTGTTCAAATTTAAGAATTTATTTTTAAATGAGGAAGAGACTGAGGAGTATTCACTTGGTAGGTGAGACATTCTGACTGAAATCTGAATGTTGGACATTCTAAACTTGCTCCCATAATTGCCATGTCCAATACTTTGACTAACTCTAAATGAGAGCCTAGGCAACAGTAGGATAACTTTGGTGGGATATCATTCTTGCCTGAAGGTAACTCAGGCAATCTTCAGAAAACACAGTGCCTTCCTCCAGTAGTGGCAATACTGTTTTGCTTATTAAATTAATATTATTTTGCTTATGAAACACATAAAACAGAAGAACACACTTTTTCCTGAGATAATAAATGCCAGAATTGATGGAATAGTGAAAGTACCTGTCTCAAATATCCCTGAAAACTCAGCCTGAAGGCTGACTGATGGGATTTAGCAGACTTGTCTAAGGAATGGAGCAGGAGAGGAGGAGGCTCTGCTGCCAGCTCCTGTACAAGGGAATATTCCCTGTGGGAGCAGATGAGCTCCTGAATTGGATTTTAGTGTGGACAAAGAGAGGGAGATCACCTTCCCCTGCTGCCTGTGCCAACCCTTCCTGACCCCTTCTCAGAAGATATGGCTGCTCTACAGAGAGGGGGCAGCAAATCTACTTCAAGTTTCTAAGATAGCATTTTACTCTGCCCTGGGATCTGCTAAGTTTTCTGATTTTGCAGATTTCCCAGTTTCTTAGCAGCTGAAAATCTTTTACCAATGTTATTAGGGTTTTTAAACATCACATGCAGTATACAAAGCCTTTCTGTGTCAGCATCTGCAGAGCTACAGGAGAATTTGTTTCTTCCTTCTTTCCCTTAAAAATACACTTAAACCCCCAATCATCTACTGAAATAAAGATTATTAAGTTTCTAGAAATTACTACTATGAATTCCTCTCTGTTCCTTAGTTTACTGGTTGGTTTTAGGAAATGCAGGTCACTGACAGGGAAATCTTAAGGCATTATTTAAGCAAACATGCTCCAAAACCATGGTCCTGAGAGAAGCATCCCAGATCTGTATCATGGCAAAGATGGCAACTGGAAAAACTACGAAAACTGAAAAAAAAAAATAAAATAAATAAAATAAATACAGCACTAAGCCTTCAGGTCCAGAGACAACTTTCAGCAGATGATTTGAAGAAAAAGGAGTTAACTTGATCCAACCTCCTTAATAAACAGATGTTTGCAATCATCAAAAATGTATCATTTAGCCAAAACAATTTCTCTGTTCCAAAGCATTCCTGTTTCTGAGAGCATTTACATAACAATATGTGACATCTGAAATGCTTAAGGCCACCAACCATGGCAGTACAAATTACAGTCATTTTTCAACACCCTGTGCAAGGTGCAGCCCGGGACTGGTGTCGGCGGTGAGGCCAGACCCCCATGCACCAACAGCCTCAAAAAAAAAAAAAAAAGGTGTGTAGCCTTCTGAAATCCATGCTGAAAGGTATGGAAAACTGAGCTCCATGCTAAAGGTATGGAAAAGTGAGCTGCTTACCCGCCGTAGGCTGGAATAGGAGGAGGGGGAGCTGCTGCACGAAACGTGTTGTACACCGTGCGACCTCGGCCTCGTAGGTGGGCACCTCTGTAAGCAGCAGCTGCAGTCGCAGCAGGGTAGGGAAATCCTGGCACTGCAGGAGGAAAAAAAACCAGGAATTAACATGCAACAGTCAGGTCCAGCATTCTGAAACAAGCAGCGTGTTTATGCTTATTACCAGTAACTGGAGGAGGGAGTCACCAAATAATTAAATTATTAGTCCTTTAACTTGTCTTTTTACGGAAAATCTTTGTGTGTAAACAGGAAAAACTAGGAATTTAGATGCAGTTATCATAGGTGGCTCTCAGTTTCTTAGAACACACTATTAAAAAGAATGTTGGCTGGTTCAGCCAGGAGACTCCTGAGGTCCAAAGGTCAGGCTCCAGTCTAGAAGGTCAGAGACATTTGCATCATAGTATTGGATCTGTCTTCAAAAGTCAGCCCTGTTTTGACTGAGGGTGAGACATTAGACATTTAGGTGACCTCAAGTCATCTGCATTATCCAGTGATTTTGGCAACTGAACAGAGCTTTGCTTTTGTTCAAGAGTTGATTATTAACTGGGTCTCAACTGTGGAAAGAAAGAGTTGTCTCTCTATTTTCTGTGTTTTTTTGGCTTGTACCATATTCATAACAGTACCTTTCATTCCTTCAAAGGCAAGAGTTGCATAGTTTAGAAACGTGTCTGAATCCAGATAATATTCAGACCAAATAGAAGCAATTTAAGCAAATAAAGAAATTAACCCAGACTTTTTTATATTGTCATTGCAACTACATGTAAATATTAATTACCATTCCATGTGAGAAACTGAACAGTAACACAGTATTACTTAAAGGTTTTTTTTTCTGTAAAAATGTCTGTAAAACTGCTCTCTTAATAAACTTTTTATATAAAAAAACCCCAAAACACAACAAACAACAAACCAAAGAACCAGACTTTACACTTTTCTTTCTCTGCTGGTTTTTTAACCAGACTTCATTACTTCATTTCTCCTGTGTACATATATTGCTTGTCAATGTTAGAACAGGTATTTCTTGAATGAATTAATCAGTGAGACAGAAAAAAATCAAATCCAGCTCTGTGGCACTCAGGTTGCATCAGTTGTGCTTCACTCTGTTGATTTTTTTCCCCAGTTTATAGATAAAGAAATAAAAGAAATAAATATTTCCTATCAAAGCCCTAACAAGGAGCAAGCAAATGGAAATAATGGTGTATAAAACACTGTGTTTTTCAAATCTAAAAAACTAAATTATTTCAATCCTCTTTGGTCTTTCATCTGTTTAGGTATTAAATTTTCGAAGAAGCCTTGAATTTGAAAATGAAAAATTGACAACTAGTAGGCCTTGCTGGCGGAACATGTGAAGGCAAATATTGTAATAATGGTGACTTTCCACTATTGCCTTACTGCTGTGGGGCTTTGCAACACCCTTCTCAGTGACAAAAAGGTTATACAGTAATTCTGCAGATTTACTTGCCTGTGATACAGCTTAAACCAGCCTTACAGCTATACAAATAAATTAGAACTGTCTTAAACAGTGTAAAACCATATTTTTATTCCTTTCTGTAATAAGAATGTGTGTCAAAATCAGCAAGATGAACTTGCAGAACTCAATATAACTTGATAACTTTACAAGCAACAGCATTTAAGAAGTGTTAAATAAATACTAATAGAAATCATTCTTTTCAGAAAAAACAAATATATATCACATAGATTTGAATGCTGTAAGTACTTCTGCATATTCAATAACATTGAATATTGAACAGTATAAATACAGTAGGGCTAGAATTTTGACCTACTGCTGAAACCATGTAACTTTTGTCCTTTTCCTTTCCAAGTATATAGTCCTGTGTAAAAATTAATACAATATGTAGAGGAAAATGTAAAAGGTTGTTTTCATTGGGCAGATGACATAATTACAGCAGAAACATCTACAAGTCTGTGCTGTGGTTCCTTTGATAGAGAGGACTCTCTGCCTATAAAAGCAAATAAATTAAAGGTGCAAATAAAATTTTATAGATGAAAATTAGCAATACATGAGAAAAACATGAAGGCTGAACCACATGGTGCCTCGTTCACTTCTGTCCCTCAGAGAACGTGTTTGTGAGTGAGATTTTCTGACTTAGCTTACAACATGTGATGCACACAACACACATTTAAATGGTCATGTTTAAATGCAAGAGGCACTGAGGATACAACTCTGTGAAAGCATGAGCTCCTACTGTGGTCTGTGAGCACTTTTTTCCTTTGATTTCTACCATTCAATCCAGCTCTTCACTCTTCATGGTAGTCACACCTTGGAAAGGACTATAGGAAAGGCCACTAAACTCAAATCTTTGACAGTGAATTCTTTCTAGAAAGAAATGTTACTGGAAAAGCAGAGTGTCCCATAAATGAATGAGTTAAAAAGATTATAAAATACATATATATATATTACATTTTTATGAGATAGAGGGCTTTCTCTTATGAAAGAGGAGAAAAAGCAAGAAAACAGAGATAGCAGGAAAAGTCACGCAGCCCCCAATGTTTGCTAAATCCAAACCCTACAATGGTGGCTCAGCATTCCTGGGAGATACTAAGACAGGACAGTGATTTCCACAATTTTCAAAGGATCTGCAACCCAGAGGTGTTAGAATGAAAAGCCTGAAATAATGTAATTGTTTTGATATGCTGGCATTGCATTGTTTCTTTCCAGTAAAGTCATGGAACATAAAATGTCTAAAGTAAAGCAAAGCACTAAAAAATCTCACAGAAGCAATTGGTAGAAGGCAGAGCAGGGATTTGCAGTTCTGTCAGGAAGAGGATCAGATGGAGTGGAAACTAAACCTGAGAAACACAGGACTAAGGGTGGCATTGCAAGGTCTTATGAGCAAGTGAGGTCCAACAGTTGACTTTACGCACACCAGAATTATATCCATCCCAAAAACTGATATAGGTCTAGCTGAAAATCAGAGTATCTGAAAACACACCTTTTATTTCCACTCAGTAACACTAAAGATTAAGATCACAGGTAAAATAAGCAACAAGTTTTGACACCCTAGATTTCAGTTCAGAGCAAAAGAATTATGCTACTTCAGCCCAGCTGAGAAATTAGGTGGTTAGGAATATATAGTAACTACAGAATTTATTTTGCTACCAACTTTTTAATATCCTCACCCCAAAATAACCAGCAGAAGTGGCACCATTAGAACACAACTGAAGAATGGACTTCATAAAAACAGTTTTATGAAAAGGGCTGTCCCATCAGGAAGCATTAAATGCTATTAACCAGTCCCAAAAGAAATGAATATACTAGCCAGGAGGGGGAAAGATTTTAATGACTTACAGTTTGTAGGTCAACCTTCCTTAGTGCCTGAGTGCCAAAGTGCTGAAACTCAGTCAGTGAAAATGCTATTATAATGGGGTTGAGAATGTGTTTGACTCTCAGCAGGGAAGCCTCTGAGCCCACTTCTAAGCAAAAGTGGCTTAATTTCATCAAAGTAATTTGATGACTGGAATCCTTCTGATCTGTGACAGACAAAAGGCAGGTTTCTCCAAATACACATTGATGATATGAGGTTATAACACGAGGTCAAAACAAAAAAAGACTTTTTTAAGGACAGTATGTAATCAATATCAAGCCATAGAGACAATTTATAATTTCATCTAATAGCCTCTCAGTTCTATAGTTATTCATTCAGCTATTCAAATAAGACTGAGACTACAAGAGCAACCACAAAAATTCAGTTCTTACAGTTGAACTGTACTTTTACCTTTTCAAATTAAAAAATTAGGAGTATAAGCAATATGCTGTGGAAGTGCTTGGCTTTGCCTAATATAATTATCCAAAAGCATACAAATCATCTTCTACTACAGCCTAAATGATTTTTTTAAGGAACATTATGTTGGTGAGATTTCCTCTTCGAACTTTAACTGTTCTATTTTTATACTTCAAAGGATAAAATTTTAAAATGTATTAAACCAATGAATATTGGGTTCTCTCTTCCTACAGTTTGTCAAATTGGAAACATTGTCAGGACACTTCCTTCACTTAACTTCAGTTTAGATCTCAAACATAAAATCAGGTCAGCAAATCAAAATATATAAGAAAATTAAAAAACCTCTGGAATTAAAAGGATTTTTAGTATATCAGTAAAATTTAGGTAACTAACAATTTTACAGAAAAAGCAAATATGAGCATGAGGAAGACAAACTTAATCTTTGTGTTCACAAATGAAATCTAATCAAATCCTAATCTTTCCCAGAAGATGTGATAGAAGCATTTGTTTTACTAATTTTGTATTAAATGAACATGACAGGGAGGTGCACTTTCTAGGCACCACATCTCACCACAGGCCTGGGGAAACAAAGACTGAAGGACCAATGACAGAGCTTGAGCTCCCAAAAAGAGGGATGTAACCTGGCAAAAATACTTAAAGCTTAGACACTGTGTATTAAAGTTTTAAAGCTCTGGGATGGATGAAAGAGCAGCAGATGCAAAAAACAACAGGGGGCAGATTTTGTATCAAAGCCATAAAAATATACAGCCATTTTAATGGGCAATTATTCTTCCCATTTATGCTGTGGTTGGAATTTGTATGAGAGTGCCATATGCCCCAAGAAAGGTGTGCCATCAAAATGGATGAACAAATCTACCTCTCATCACTCCTCATCTCTCCTACTTTGCACAATCTAGCAGGTCATCTACCATCAAGAGTTTGCAAATGCTTTATGGTGAAGAATTTTAATGTTACATCATGTTTGCATCAGTTTATAGCTAATTTACTGCAGCACAGTTTAAGTGCTAGAAAGGCAGGGAGACACATTTACATTATTCCCATAGTTCAGGAGGACCCCTGTTGAGGGAAAACAATAAATTAAAAACAAAGAGATATAATGGGAAACATGCTGAGAAAGGCTAAGCAGAATAATCTATATGATATTAGCTGAGATTTCAGGAAGAGAATCAGCAGTTTAGCCAAACATGTGCTGTGTTTTCCCTTCACTGTAATAGTACTAAGTATTATTAAGTGGCATTCTTTAAAAGAATTATAAATACTGTGTTAAAGAGGTTGTGTGCATTTAAATGCACAGAGCAAAGTGCACCGCAAACAAAATGTAAGGTCTGTTACTACAGACTTTAACATAAGAAGGCATTTACATTATATATATTTATATAGACACACAAGTTAAAATTTCGGGGTATAAAAAAACCAAACAAACCACCTTTAGAAAGTTCACAGCATTTAAAATTAGCAGGCTGAGAATACATTTCTTCACCTGTCACTTTTGTGAGATGATTTTCCCTGGGATCTTGTTGTGAATTGACTGAATTCAAAGGAAACCTGCCATATATATCAAACACAGTTACAACTGGTCACTTCTTTTTCTTTCTTTCAAAATCTATTTATTTTTTGAAACGTACTTAAAATTATAGAAAAATGTTTTACTTATTATTGTACAAAAATATACGTCAGTATTGTACAGTGTTGTTTAGGAATGAATAAATCTGTATTTTGGAGAAACCCTTTCTTATAGGGGACACTCATTTGAAATGCATTAAAAAGGAAAACAAAAATCTCTAATTAATGTACAAGTCTAATCACTATTCTCCACATGGAAGAGTAATTTTTCACTGTTCATTTGCTCAGTGTAATCTCAAAACAGACATAACAGAAAAGCAATGGCCTATAAATCTGCTCTCATTTGTTTCTTTAATATTCATATTCCATTGAACTACAGCTGCTTGTTGCTGCAGTCTATTACAACATGCAAAACTGTCGATAAAAATATTATGAAAGGCAAGATGTGTTTCTTCATGGCTCTGTGTGCCATTAATTTGGAAAAAAAATAACAACAAATGGCTCCTGGATTGTCCCTTAGTTTGCTGCACGCTGGGCGATTAGTGATTAATTACCTTGCTGTTAATTGACATGGCACAAGGAAATCGACACAGCTCTGATTAATTAACTTTTTTATGCAAGACAGTTACTTACAAAACACTGCACACTGTAATTGAATCCCTTTACACAACACTACTGCATTAAGTTTCTCTTCAAATCCAAATGAGCACCAGATTTCACATAAATTTGGTGAAACTTTTTAAACGGAGTTATATGTCAATATTTTTAGAACTCTTGTAACTATTCAGTCTCAGACAAGTAAAAAACCACAGATTTTTAGTTTTTTTCCATACCAAATCATCAACATAACCAAATGCATTTGAAAAACATACATTAAATATTTCGGCAAAAAGCAACGTCCTATTTAATGTGCTTATTCATATGTTAAATTATAGGAAGACAACTTATTAAAACAAAACTTTCCATTTTGTTATCCTTAGCTTAAAGTTGTTTTCAGATGTAATTGATCTATTATTTCAATAATGACTTGCATATACTGACTTCACACTCACTTTTCTCTGCAATTACTTTAAGGATATATGGAATTATTCCTTTCCCTGCCTTCCTTTGTTTCAACTCTTCTCCTGTACCACTAAACAATCCACTGCTGGTTTTTATGTATATTGATACCATTATAGGCCATTAACTTAGAGCTTTCTGAGCAAAATTGTGATGCCAAAGCATGGAAACTGTTTCATCTTTCTGTCTAAGCCTTTTCCCCGTGAGGGTGACTGAGCACTGGCCCAGGTGCCCAAAGAGGCTGTCGAGTCTCTGTGCTTGGAGATATTCAAAAGCTGGTAGGACCTGATCCTGGACATGCCGCTCAAGCACGAGGGGATGGATGACAAGTCCCCCAGAGGTTCCTTCCAACCTCAGCTCCTCTGAAATTCAGTCATTTAGTGTGATGATCACAAATTCCCATATATCTCATCCTGATTTTATTGGGCTGTATATGCAGCCACCTGAATCCCTCAGGCATTGAGGGATTTCTAATAACAAGCAGCAAAAAATGGAGCATGAGGAAGGATACAAAGGAACAGCCAAGATGATTGAGAAATTTTTTCGGTAAATCTAAAGTTACACCAAATAACAACTTTGAATTAAAAAAATGCTCTAACTGCTGGTGAAATTACTTATGGTGTACTTAATATAAAAATGAGAGTACTGCACAGCTGAAATCACAAATAGTTGAGGTAAAAAGAACAGAAGACTTTTCACAAAAGAAATGACTAAGAAACAAGAAAAAGCTCAGTAGGTAAAAACAAAGCACCAAGGCCATAAAGGAAAAGAAACAGTAGGAATCAGAGAAGACACATTTGATCTTAAATTAAAGAAGAATCTTCAAATGTAGATGATCAAAGTGATCAATATCTTGTCTTCTCTTCCTGGTTGTTGGACATCTACAAGTTCCAAGGAAATGGGAAAAAAAACCCCTGTGCTCAACATCATTTGTGAGACAAATGAGAAAGGCCATGGTTGTGGAAAGCTGGACAAAGAGATGACAAAATTTAGTAATTCAAATGTTTTTTAAAGTCCATGGTGCAGTGACAAGAAATACTGTTTAGATGACACAAGGATTTCTAAAATTCAACAGAATTATTAAACTGCAAAAAGAGGTTTGTCAGAAAGCTGTTGTGTTGGGAACAATTTAGGCAGGAAGTAACAGAGGAAAGACCCAGCTGTTAACCTAATCCAAGCCATAATGGAAAAGATTGTCAAAACAAAGAATTGCACCTGTAAAGTCATATAGATATTAAAAACGTTAATTCCTCAAAAGTGCTTACTAGCTGTGAAATTCAGGTTGAATTTTGCTGTACAGAGCATGGTTCTGAGAGCCATGATTCAATAACAACCATCACAAAATACAGGAAGAGTGACAATAAAGTACATCTTTATTTGAAACCCAAACTTCCAGGCTAAGCTGAAAACCACCAAATTAAGAGCTTGATATCTGACAGACAGGATGATTTCAGATTTACAGTCAGCTGTGTGTGCCTAGCACTAAAAATTACTAACACAGCATTTAGAAAACAGAGCTAAGGAAACATGAGAAGCCCGGATCCAGGACTCTACACAAAGGGTCTGATGTGCAATTACATTATACATCATCATGCAAAATAATTCTAAATGTAATTCTTACTATTTAGCTTACTATTATACTGAAAAGAGTAAGTCCAAAAAATCTTACTGTCCTTACTCACTGATTAGTGACCAAGTGCCAAATTTCCATCAAAAGAAAACCACCAAGTTAAAACCCCTGAGTAGCCCAGCTGTCCTTGGCCACACACCATTTTTATTATTTCAACTAAAGGACAGAGATGCTCCACACAATTTATTATTGAAAATGTTATGCTCTTCTTTCCAGTCATCTCCCACTACCCAGATGCAGGATTGTGTCCAAAAAAAAAAATTAAGTCAGTGACACACAATTCAGGATGTATCTCTTTACAAATCTCTTTAGGCCTGCTAGTTCAGACACACCATCACTAAACAGATTAACAGAAGAATGAGTGTAAACAACAAGGCCCTTAAGAACAGATTCGTGGGAGTGAAATGAAACCAACATTTACACAGGTTTGGATAACTACAGTACATCTTACTGATGACTTATTAGTCCCCATTTAAAATACAGACAGGCAGAAGGTAAAACAAGAGTTATCCTGAAAACAGTTACAGAAAAGACAATATATAGTGATACAGAACATCAAAAATACTGTAACAAGAATTTCAGGCAGTGCTACCAAAAGAACTCAAAGAGGTTCATTTTACAGTTATAATAGGCTGATACTTAAGACTAAAACATAATTAATATTGAATATTGTTTTACTCAATTTTGTTATTTTTTTACTGTCTTTATAACTATTTGACTTGGAAGTCAGTGGAGTAATCATGTATTCAGAGTAGTTTAACTATTCTAAGCAAGGTCCAACACAGTGGGCCAAAACAGTGTTTCAAAACCTTCTAAAGACATTTCAAAAGTGATGACATCAATATTTTTCTCTGGAAGTGATATATGATTTTTCAATCTTTGACACTTCTATACATAGGGGGGAAAAAATCATGGAAAGTGACTACCCTCCTACTTACTATTGGCATCTTCTTTATTTAAACTTTCAATTAAACCCACTGTATTTAACATACAAACAGGAAGGGCACTTTGCACATTTTTCATGGTTACTACCAGGTGATTTTCTTCACTTCATAAATAAAGGCAATTAATTAATTAAGGAAGCACATTAAAAGAGTGTTTGACTCCTAAATGTTCAGTAATACGATTTTTTGTAGCCTGGATATCGTATGTGTGATTGCTCTACTCAAATGTGCAGATGCTTCCCTCTGAGCAGAGTTTTTGCCCTCTCCTTCATGAAACACAGTCCTACAAAAGGTTAAGTTTGCTCAATCACAGACTCCTTTGCAGGGTGCTCTACCTGTCCCCCATGAAGCAATAAAAAAGCAGACAAAACCACCAACATGTAAATACAACCTACTAATACATATTTTATTAGTGATGAAGTGATCTGCCATTCCAATTTAGCTTAAGAGAGAACAGGCCAATTAAAAATTTAGTTTGCAGAACCTTTTTACATTTAATTCAGAAATACTGTAGCACTGGCAAATTATTTATACCACATGAATACTCATTTTTTAAAGTGTTCCTGACCCAGATTCTAATTCAAAATGGCAAGCCTCCTAAACAGTCTCTCCTTTACCAATAACAGTAAAATTGCAACATATAAATTAAGAAAAAAATATAATGGTAAAATCATAAAAAATGAATCATTGATTTCATAACAATACTTGACCATTTGGACTAAATATGGTCAATCATGTCTTGCATACAAAATCCAGAGAAGGGTATTCCAAAGGCCAGGAGCACCTACACTGCAGCTGCTTGGAGCCTCAGGATCATGCTATCAGAAAACTACCATCATAACAATATAATTTTCAGGTAATTACATGTGTGCAACAGATTAACCTGAAAAAAACCAACTGAATCAAGGTTTCTAAATCCAATGCTTCCATTAATGACTTGGCTCACTGTGAATCACCTTCGGAAATTTCTATTTTCCCTCTGTAATCGTCTTGGTATTGAAAACACCCCAGAATATAATAGACATGTCAGAGGTCTTACTTCAATCCATTAGTAATGCCACAGAAAAATAAAACCTGGAATATCTTCACTGAAACAAGAAACATCAAAATAGCTTCATGCAGCATTTTATAGGTAGTTTACTAACATTCCTAAGCCAAGTAACCTACTTCTAAGCAAGGATATTCAACAGACATATTGCATAGACAGGTTTGACTTAATTTTCATTTCTGTAGCACAATGAGTCAAAGAGACTAAATCCTACTATTGGATATGATATTTATACTTTGTATTTAGGATTTTCCTTTTTTATTCTATGCTATCAAGAAGATCCTGAACTATTCCTCATGAATTAAAACAAAACACCCATAGGGAAAAAAAGAATCTCTTTAAAACCAGTACATATGTCTGTTATACTTAAGTGCTGATAATTTTTTTATGGAGAAGATATATAAAAAGTAAAATTTCCATATCATGTAATTAATACCATAAGGTTGTGCCACAGATTTTTCCTTCTCTCCTGGCATATAACATATAACTTGGAATTAGCAGGATTATTTAGGAACATTCCTAATGTCTGCTCTGCAGGAATGAAGCCTCTTTTCCTGATCTGCCTGAAAAGAACTTCAGCATTTAAAACATTTCTTGTCAAAAATATTACGGGGCCGAGGGTTTCCAGGGGAATTTTCCCAAAGAACTGCCTTCCCGCCTTTCAAAAACATCTCATCTTTGCCTTGTTGTTTCCTGGTTGCTCATAAGCCAAAATCCCAGGGCAACGTAGTTTATTGTTTTAATATCTGTCTGACGCAAAGCAAAAGGATCCTCTGGTGAGTGCTTATCTGTCATATGTACTTCTGTGAGAGGAATATCAAGACAAATAAGATGTTCTAGGGCATATCATGGGATTATGAGCTTGGCACTGACTGAATTCTGTTTAAAAATAGTTGAAACGATAAATACAAAAAAAATAAAAATCATCTACACTGGTATTTTAAGGCTTGAAGAGCATTGGGTTTTAAATATTTTAATTATAAAGTGTGAATAGAAAATGAATGCTCAAGTCCATAAATGGGACAAAAACAAGATGAGAAGAAAAAATGTTCCTAATTTAAACGGTTAAAACAATATAATTCTATTCTAATGATACAATGGACTGTGAACTTACTTGGTATTAATTAAACTCATTGTAATGGCATTTTCTATATTGAAATGAATAACCACTGATCTGGAAATTCATTTAGACCATTAGGTTAATTACAGAAACCGATGGAAGTTTTATCAGACAATTACAATTAAAGAACACGAACAATGTGGGACAGATTTATAAGCATTTGTACCACCTCAATCATTTTTGCTGAATTCTAGCACCACTTCTTCCAAAATTTTAATCAATATATCAATTAAAAAATGGGCCATCAACTTCATTTGCCCTTGAGTATGATAGATTAAAATGAATTAATATTGGATTTCTGCATTTTAATATTTTTCTTCTTTTAATTCCATCAGTTGATTGCAGTATGAAAGATTTATTTAGGAGCTGATGAGCATGCTTACTGAAGATGAAACAAGTCTAACATTTAGAAAATCTAAGCCAAAACTGACTTCAGTTTTAAATGTGCTCACTGAAGTCAAGGCAAAATTCTCTTTTATGGGCCTGCTAAACATTTGAGAAATAGAGGCATTCATCTGCACATCATTCTGAATAAAGGCATGTAGAAACCTAAATTATTTTATCATACCTGTCAGCCAATCAGTCCAGTGAACAGTTCCTTTTAATACATGCTCACAAAAATCCACTAGTAGCTACATACCTTCTATCTCAAGAATCTTTATGCTTACTTGGAGCTAAAATAAAGCCTTAAACTTTCAAAGAGCAAAGCTCTGATTTAGAGAATAAAAAATATTTAGCTGCCTTTGAACTTCCCTTTAAATTCTAAATTCCATCCCACTCCCATTGCCTTCTGAGGGATGTGGGTGGTGCAGAACTGGACATTTCTGAGAGATGTGATGCACAGCTTCAGGCTGGGGCTGCCTCACTCCACCAGTGGTCAGGCTTAGTGAGCCCAGGAACACTCCTTAGTTAGTCCAGATCACAAAGATTTCCACTGGCATCTCCTTTTCCATGCCCTGGCAGAGAAGAGGCAGGGAGGTGATCAAGGCTCTTCACGTGCTGGGAAGATGAGAACAGCAAACATCACTTGAAAGAGAAGAGGTTTCCACTTTAGGACATTTGACTGTTGGAATTGATGACACAGGAATGTTGTGCCATCTCCGTTCTCAGAGGGGTCTTGGAGCAGCCTTGTCCTTCCAACCTGAATTACTCTCCACAACTTTGTGTCTTCCTTCTTTCCCACACTTTGGCTCTCATGAATTTCTACCTCATTCACATTTTCAGGCACTTCTATATTATAGAAAAATAGGCACCAAGCAGTGTTTAGAAGTCCTTGCATAAGTTCAGATTTGCATTTTTGGTTTGTTTTTTTGAACCATACATACCCAGTTACGTTACTGTCCTTGGCAGGACAGTGATACAGACAATCAGGGACAGAACTTTGTTCTTCTCTTGAATCTTCCTTTTTCTCATGGATCCTACTCATATGTGTGGCTTCAATTTGGACAAGTTCCAAAATTATTCTTGATACATTTCTTATTCACCAGGAGATACAAATTTCTCCAGGGTTTTAAAATTTCCTGTGGAAGGCACTAGTCTAAAGAAGTGAGGGCAAAGAGAGACACTCAGCTACGTGCAGCCAAACTGTTTTATTTACTGAGCTCCAGTGAGGTATCACAGGCCTCCAGGAAGCTTCCAAGGAATGCTTACTCACAGGGATTTGATGTCCTCTAATCATGCCTGGCTGGATATAACTCCTTTAATGCTTGTCTGCATCCTGCATTAAGATAACGAGGCAGGATTTTAACTGAAATCTCCTGAATCAGTCCTGTCCTGAAGATGCCAATACCATGGGAATCTCTGGTATCCAAGGTGAGATCAGGAGTTTCCTGCCTGTGGTCGTCTTAGTAAATGAAAGAACCTGTCCCACCCAGGGATGTGAACACATTGTCATGCTGAAACTCTGCCTTCTACATAACAAATTATCTATTCCCAGAATAGACGTGCAAATGAAAAACTGATCCAGGTCTCATCTTCTTCTTCAGCATAAGAGAACAGATGAGGCATGAGAGACTATTGCTACTGATTTGTTCCACTGCTTGCAGAAGAAACAGCTCATTTCTTTCTGTTTTATGCGAAGGGCCAGAAGTGATGGAAGGAAGCAGAGCCATGTTTCCATCTCCTGACACATTCAGAGGTGTAACTAATCACTGTACTGGGAAATGTACAGTATGAGACATGAAATATATCCTGGAGAAATATCAGAAGGGAAAGAGCAGCTCCGAGAATTGTGCTCTGCTTTCTGGAGAGCCAAAGGTGTAAAAGTGTTCAGAGTCATCAGAGACTACAAGTGACCAGGGCAATTAAAAGCCAAAACATTAAGTGAGAAATAAAGCCAGCTAGAATTAAGAAAAATACATCTTACAACCAAGTTTCAGTCCTTTATGCCTTAAAACTTGAGAGTAAAAGATGAACAGTCAAGTTAGACAGGGACTATCCTCTTCCAAATATCTGAAAATTCATAAATGCCAGTAGCATTTAATGAACTTGGAATATCTCAGATGGATTTAAAATAATCTCAGCAGACTCCTTCCCTTCTATTAAAACAATTACAAATTTAAAACCACTTAATTTTTACATTGTAAGTGGTTCTAAAATATCACACAGTTACAATATCAGCAGTAACAGAATAAATGATTAACAAATTATTCAAAAATGAAAGCTACAATATTGTTGTCTACCTGGAATGATAGTAGTACAAGTAATCATCTCCTAGACACTAATGTTGACTTAGCAGTTATAATTTCAATATTACAAATGTGCATAAAAAATGGAATATAGAAGATCTTTAAAATAATAAAAGAAATGAGACAAAAGTCAACCTTCATTTCTATTGCATTTTTGGTAGAATTTCCTATAGAAATGAAACTATTTTGCATTTTTATTGAAAGTTTTGTAATAAGGAGAAATAAAAACCTAATTACAATCATTAGTAATTGTAGTAATTTTGTGTTATTAGGAGTTGTGACCCTGTAGGGGAAACTACATTTTGGCAAGATAAAATACTACACATAATAAAAGAAAAATCCCGACTTGCATGCACAGAGAGTCAACAAAAGTGTAGTAATTTCTTCTGCAAGGGCTACCAGCAATGTCTGTTATGAAACTGTGCCTTACACATTGCCCAATGGGAGGCAGATCGGCAAAGTCTGTTTACTTATGTATTTGGCATAATTGAAAACAAACAGGTGTTTGTTAGGATATCATTATTCAAGGAGCACCACTGCAAAATAAGATTTTTCAGAGGGATTGACTCATGAGACATAATGGAAACAGTGAAGTGCAGAGCTCAGTGAGCTTGCAGCTGCTCTCCAGGGATTTAATACTAGTGGGAATACCACGTGATGTAAACAGCAACTCCACAAATAAATGTATCAGTGATGTAAAAGGAGCAACAGGGAAAACTTATGAAGGCTTTTTTTTAAAAGTAATTTTCAGAAACTTAAATACTGCCCCCTCTCCTCCAAAATAAGCTCCCTAACAGCAATATAAGTGAAATGTTTGGATCATTTTCTGGGAAAAAAATTTCAGTCAAAGATTGGTATTTTGGTCTAAAAGGAACAGTGCACTAAAAACATGCAAAAGGGAGCACTGATTAAAACAGTAAGTACTTAGTGTCTCTGTTGCTACAAGGATTTAAAAAAAACCTTATTGCTTGGGAAAGGTAACATTGTACAAAATATTTCTGGGAGCACCTGGAAGCAAATGCAGATTGAACTGACAATTTAATTTCTAATTTAATATACTTGATATATTTTGTTAGTTCACTATGCATTTGCAGACCCTAGACTGCTGATTTAAAAGTGGATCCCATATGTATCCTGGAAAAGCAGGAGCTCTAGGGATCACATTGAGAGCTTTTGACATAAGAGAATGACATGACTGTAGAGAGGATCACTATGGAACTCATCTCTCCTCATTCCTGGTTTTAACTGAAAAAATAAATTAATTATTTTAGTAGTCTAGATAAGCTCTAAAGGAGTAGAACTGCATTCTAGACTGAATACAACCTTCATAAAGAACATATCTGATAATGTTAAATCAGACAATACAAAGTATTTTCTTTCCAGAGCACTGCTGTGACCACAGTCAGTGCAATTGCTGCTCCTGCATTCAGTCACAGGCTTCTTATCTGACCAGGAGCCAGAATGGGCATCACTGGCACCACCAACACAATCTAAAATACTCTGAGAAGAATCAGCTCTGCTTCTGCTTTGGGATTTCAGAGAACACATCTCCACTCCAAAGTTTTGCGTAGAAAAATGGCTAATGGCAGCAACTATCATTTCAGATTGTCTCTGCTATTTTTATTAGGGTAGCTTTTTAAAACTCAAAATACCCACTTGCATACAGGTTGTTCCTTTTGTAAAAAAAAAATAATGGAAAAAAAAAAAGGCTTCATATCTATTTGCTTCCTGACACAATCAAATGTCTGCATGATAAAAGACCTTTTGTGTATTGTGAGCAGGATGGAAGAAGAAACACAACATCTACACAAAATGCAGAGCGTGCAACAGTACTGGATTCCAAAAAACATCACTATTACTGTAGAATTTTTGACCGTTTCTGTAGAACATTGCAATATTGGTGATTTTTTTCCCTTTTTTTTTTTTTTTTTTTAATATGATACACTTTGAGGATAAAAATGCAACTAAAACCACCAAGTTATCTCGCGACATCACTCACATATATATTTATAAATACCACATTTGCTTTAACAAACGCTGTTGGGAAAGTTCACATTTTTAGGGGGCTTAAATTACATTAATGTGCTTTTGTCACAAAACAGAACAAAAAAACGAGCCATAACACTAGCTTACTTGTGGATGTGTATACTAGTGAACTGGGGGCACTGTACACGGGAGATCCCTCCTGGTTTGCCTGGCACAGCAGCACCCTGCCTACAAGAAAGAGAGAGAGAGTGGTATCTGGTTTTGGAACACTTCAACTAAACCTCAGTTTTTATCTCAAAACAGAAATAAAGTCACAAGCAGTGAGAAAGTCACAGCAGTGCAGTGAAGCAGGGGAGCTTTTTGTCCTTTGACTTCAAAGCAGAAAGAGCCCAAACAAACATGTACAATTTGACAATGGAAAAAAGCAAAACACAGACATGCTCCAGAATCCCAACACCCTTGTTATCCCATGGGAAGCTGGTGCCAACACCCTTGTTATCCCATGGGGAAGCTGATGCCCTCTCCGAGCACCCCCAGCGCCCCAGGACCTCACCCCGTGCTCTCTCTCCCTCTCAGCCCTGTCTCCCTGGATATTCTGCTGCCCATGGGAGCATTCACCCACCCCATCCACCCATCCCACCTGGCTGCTGCCTCCTCAGCTCCCTGTCCTGGCTGGAATGAGGCTCCTGGAGCCAACACTGCAGGGAAATCAGACCACAGCACTCCCATGGACAGACCAGGAATGATCTCGGTGACATCACTTGCATTAACACTGGTGCAAGTGATGACTGATATATAACAACAGTATTGTTCAGTATTTTTTGCTCAGAAATACATAAATATAAGCTCATTTCCAGTGAATAAGTGGGATTCAGGACTAAGAACAAAACTAAATAAATAAAAAAAATTAAAAGAAAAAAAATTTAAAAGTAATAACCAAATCAATTTAAACCAATATTTTTGCAACGCTCATTTTGAACAAATGACAGAAGTTTAGGCTTGTTTCCTAAGGGTTTTTAAAATCAACTTAAATAAAATGCCTTAGTCTTTCTTAAAATTGTATTTTAGCAGTCTTAGCTGAATACAGATTGAACACTGATCAGAGGTAGAAACAACTGTACTTTCACAAAGGCAAAAAAACTTCTGCACTTCTGGAATAGAGTCTGTCAGGAAAAGCAGGATATGACACATCTGGTTTTGCAGATATATGCACATACATCTGTATATACACACACAGAATTATACATACACACCCCCTGACATACTTCAAGCTGTCAGGATTTGTGAATCACACAATTCAAAGGCATTAAATTTATATGGAGATTTGTGAAACTTTAGTAGTTGTGCACTGACATACAATGCAACTCCACAGTGTTCAGTCCAATAGGTTTGGAAGGACCAGATTCATTACAAACGGTAGGCAGGTTTTCCACTGAGTATTACAAGAGCAATTCTCAACTTACATTCAGTTACTAGTGCAGAGTTCTTTCAAAAAAATACTTTTAAAACATTTTTTGCCATTAACCAGTTCTTTGATTATTGCTTGCAACTGTCAGTTGAAGAAGAAATATTGGAAATACTGAATAAAAATAATTCTTGTCATTTATGTAATTTAGCTAACACTGTGACCACTGGAAATCTCATAAGTTACTATGCTTCTTTTTGCAGTCATTCACTACTAAAAGAAAAGATAAACCAAACTAAATTCCAGCCCCCCCCCCCCCCTTTAAGGCAGCACATATTTGATTATATCAATATCTATCCCTCTCAACTTTCTAAAAAATCCACAAGTGGAAGCTGTCAAATGAACATGTACCCATTGAGATCTTAATTAAAAGCAGTATTTTCACACTACCAAACAAACAGGCTCATTCCACACACTCATTTGATACCAGGAATGTGTACATTGGAATATTAATGGATGTAACACCACAAGATGCTTCAAAACTTGTGCTATTGCAGAAAGGGGAAAATGAAAGTGAGCTGAAGACCCAGAGGCTCATCCAGCTGAGAGAAACACATTAGGAAAATGAGTCATTTTCATTAGGTTTTAAGAACAGATAACTATAATGACTTCAAGTATAATTAGTAAATATATAAACAAAAAGGTTTTTAGAAATCAAATAATGCAGTTTGTTTACATTATTCACCATAAATCCTAAATGACACTTTGCTTGCTCCATGCTCCACAGGTATTTTCCAATTCTAACATTTTTTCACATTTCATCTCAACAAGTCTCATTTTCCCTACTCTAGTCGTCTAATTTTTAATGAAAGTACTTCAAAACAGATGCTTTTTTCATCTGTGCTACTAGAGTGTATTTAATTTCTTGCATAGAGCCTTGTAATTATATTTTGACAATCTGCCTTCGAATTTGTACATAAAATTAATACTGATAACTAAAACATTGTTATTGGATTTTGTTAGAAAAAACATTGAACTTTTTAATCTACTTTTGTAAGAAAAGGTTATTTCTGCTGCATCTAATTTTAGTATTAAAAATATTTAAATTGTGATTAATACAACTGAGAGAAGATTGAATTATTTACAATAAGATCTTGGATAAACCTCAGAACACAGAAAAAATTTATAAATTCCCCAATGGAAAAAAAACCAAAATTCCTCCAGAATACTAAATTCTTGCATGATGGAACAAAGGGGATTTTAAAATTAAGTTTGTAACATTTCTGCTCGAACTGTTAATAATACCATGGAGCTGATGAACTTTATAAAATTTCAGTCATACAAGAGTTCATCTTTAATTCCCCAATGCCATCTGTCTCAGCATATTTCAGGCTGATGTTTTCTCCTTAAGAATCATCTCCAGCCCCTGGGATGTGCAGCTCACACCAGGCCCCTACCCGTGCAGAGATCCACCCCTCAGCCCTGGAGCACGAGCTGAGGACAAAACCACACTTCTCAAGATCAAAGACTATTCCCACTCATCCTTCTCTTCCTCCACTGTTTTCTCCTACAGTCCACGATTAAGGATGTACTGTTTGATTAGGTCCTTTGTTGAAGCACTATAGTTATTTTGAGAAATAATTACTCTAAAAATATGCAGGGCTGTGAAAAAAAAAAAAAGCAAAGTCATTGATATTTTTAGAATACTTAAAATTCGGTTCCCAGTGGTTTCAAGACATCTGAATAAACATATTCTCCTAATTTTTTCAAACTTTCAAAAATAAGTTTTTGTGTACAGTTATTTACATGATTCATATAAACTGATCTGCAGAGCATAAGTCGAAGTACCAATATACTGGTGATGCTGCACAGACAACTAAGTACCAGCTCATACATTCTATAATACTATTTACCACAACAAAATCCAAACAAAGCCACAGGAGAAAGTGAACAAAAACTAATACTATTTGTGTCCCTTTTTGACTATATTATTATAAACTGTTATGTTAGTACCCTACTCTAAAAGCTACATTACTTATTAAATTCAGTAACTCTTATTTTTCTTCTTCTCCCCATCCAGCTGGGGAGCCCAGTCTTCTCCCTGGGTCAGTTCTGATCATTCTGGTCACTGTTTTCCTTCATACCTTTTTCAACAACTATTATTCTCATACATTTTAAGGAACAATGCACGAAGAAAACTGTAGAACTACATCTCTCATGAACAAATAAGGAGATTTGCAAGGGTATCAAAGATCCTCATAAGCAATCCGTGTCCGCTCTTGATTTGCTGCTCTAAAAGTTGTAATTTAATATTGGCCTTTTCAGATAGAAATAGCATTATCTTTGTTTTGGTCTGAACTATTGTTCTATGATGGATTATTTCAAAATGTGTCACAGAAATGGATCAGAAACACCTAATAAAAAGCTCCTGTAGTACAATAATAGCTTATGTTAGCTTCTATTGTCCCTTCTGACTAGGGAATTTAAAGAGAGCCTCTATAGCCTCTGCCTCGAATACATAACAGTTGTTAAGTGCTCTCTTAGCCCTTCATTATCAATAGTCAAACTACACAGCCTTAGCATGCTTTTAAATATGCTGTTAATTCAAAAAGAAGGGCTTTGTGAGGGCCTTCAGTTATTTGGGATCTCTGTAAAGGAATAATACTCTTCAGCTTTTAACACAACCATGTTTAACACTGCGTGTTTCATCCATTATTAACAAGGAATAAAGTAGCATCACCCAAACCCCCACATCTCCTTTCTTCCAATATGCTAAAAATACAAATAAAACCTATGTTTAATCCCACCAAAGTTTATATATATAGTTTCAGTTAAACAAGAGGGTAGGAAGGACAACCTAAAGCAGTTGGCGTCTAAAGGTGAGTTCCATAAGTCCAAACCTGTATTTATCTTGCCTTCTGACAGCAAACCTGAAATATATTCAATTACTGAACAACCTGTGTGTACTTGCTACTGTAATGAGCATGAGGCTCTGCTCTATACATATAGTTAGGTAGTAAATCCCTGACCCACATATAACCTCACATGTACAGGGGGAAAAAACCCACACACACACAAAAAAAATTGGGTGGTGAAGGTATTTGTCTCCAAGGTATTTTCTGTCATCCCTCTATTCAAAATTCTATTTAAGATGTTAATTTTCCTTCCATCACTTTTCTAAGCATAGTGAAGGTTCCTTTATCATCACCTCTCAGAGTGTCACCTCAACACTCAATGAACTCAGGGACCAGCAATGCATTTTACAACAAACATAATTTGTAAGCTTCCATTCCAATCATTCTTTGCTGGCCATATCATTTCCCAGCTTTTGGAAAACAGACCTCTCTCCCATGCACCATGTAGTCATGTTAAAACATTGCACTGGTGCTGTCAGGATTGCCCATAAATGTAACTTTTCTACAAAATACATTTACTATAGGATATATCTCTACAAATTCAGGTGCATGTAAATTGATATTCTGTGATATTCACTGCCATTATTTGGCACGGGGACATGTGTCCCACTGAAGTTGTCCAGGATCTTTGACAAATCCAGTCTTTACTCCTAATCTTTCTAGGTGCTCCTAGCAGATGTAGTAGGTATGTAGGTAAATGATGGTTACTCTTGGTTCACTGTAACCTTACCTTGGTTCATTTGTAACTTTAAGAAACAAACATGAGAGAAATCCCGAAGTATAAATACAAACTATGAACTGGTGTTATACAGTTCTTGAAATTGGATGCTTGAGAATATACATAATATACTTTTGTTCTGCTGATAACTAAAATGGGTCAATTCATACATTCATACATATATCTGCCTGTTGAATAAAGATTGCAATAGGAATAGAATCACAGAATAAATGAAACTGAAGCCTTTCTGCACAAACACTGCAGTTTCAACATGGCCCTGGAGGGATTACAAGTGGATGTGTTTATGCTTTATCCTCTCATATTGTGTCAAGACACTATTTTCTGTGTAAATTACCTATTTCAGTAAATCTATAAGACAGAGATGCAAATCTAATGCAATTAGATGCAGACATGCAAATTACTAATCCCTCAGTTCTACTTGCTTATACCAGTGAATGCTGGTTTTGACTTATAAACAAAATTCTATTCTGAATGACAAGTTGAGAATATAAAAGAGCAAAAATTGAATCATCATGCATAATCCTGGCTTTAGCTAGTTTATTTTTTTCCTATACCAGTCAAATTCCAGAATTTCAGGAGTATGAAAAACCATTACAAAAATGATAATGCAGTGTTTCCAAACTTTCCAAAACATTCACTTTTACTAGAAGCAGTTCTGTGCTTGGAGATTTTTAAAGAAAATCTGAAAGCACCAAACTGACAGAGTTTGTAGAGCACAGCCCCATCTCAGCTACATCCATAAAAGACTAAATGAATGAAAACCTCTGTATTTTGAAATTTACTCTCACTAAGTATTAAGAAATGCAACTGCAATGCAAATACATGGGATTTCTCCATCCAATGCCCAAAATGGGAAAAAAATGCATGAGATGGAACAGAAAACATTAGTTATATGTTTGGAATACAATTAACCACCATCTTAAGCTGCTTTAGCATTAACTGACAGATGTAATCAAGGTTTAACACACAGCAGAGTTGTTTTCCATTCCACTTAAGGGTATTAACTTTACATTTCATATATTACTCTACTGTTTTGCATTTCAGAATAGTTTGTCTGCCTGACTGTCCATCCTAACGCACGGATCTGCCTCACTTTGTTATTCTTCTAATCAGAGGAATTTATTCCTCTGCATAACTGCTATTAACTTATCTAGCACTGCAAATATCCCACCCAGTTCTGAACAAACAAGTGTTTTAGTGATAACCTTGTAGTTTGTCTTAAATTTTCCTCTGAGAGATTCTTAAGCCACTGCCTTTTACATAAATCCGTGGCTGATACTTGGATTACAATCCCAATTTAATCTATTAGACACCGATCATACAGATCACAGCCTTCATCTCAGGTACAGGCAGTGCCCACCCAGACTCACCTGTGGTGGCAAATAATTTGGAGACAGGAGCAGTAACTATGGAACAGATGGTTTTATATCCAGACCCTAAACCTACATAACACACAGTCTGGAGAGGCTGTCATCTTATCTAATTTATTTTTGGATCTCTCACTAATTCAGGAAGCCATAGAACATATTTTCACTAAGCACCAGAATGATGTTTAAATAAGAGAAGTCCAAGTATCATTTTTCCTGAAAAGATTCTCTTTGTGAGTAAATCACAGTACTTAACTTTAAAATTTGATCAATTATATCCTCGATAAAAACATACAAGGAGCAGAAGAAATGCAATGGCAAAGAAAGGACAGTAGAGCTCCTGCTTGATCAGAACACTTTCTCTTGTGCAATAAAGTAATAGTTAAACAAACAAGGTAAATCTCCTACTATGTGGAATTAGGAGAAACATGGAAACATGGTCAGCAGATCAAGACCTATGTCTCAGCAAGACTGTACCATCAAGCAAACTGATCCAACCACCCCCAGACACCTCCCTTCTCCAACTTTCAGCAAACACAGAGTTTCTGTTTGCCCAGATTCTATTTCTGCACAAATTTCATCATAATCCTGTACCAAATGATTTCTCTAAAATTGGCTGGGGTCAAAAATTTCCAAACTTCTGCACTAAAGAAGCAGGAACTCCCTTCTTAACCCTTCTTCATCTTCTGGTATAAAGCCGTATCTACAGTTCAAGATTTACTACCAAATAATCAAGTCTATGGAGTTTTTTTAGAGATCATATAGGAACAGTATGAAAGTCTAAGTGTGTACTGTGTGATTAAATACATCCAAAAGAATCACCTTTAAAGGGGCAATACTGACACAGTATCTGTGATGGTCTCTTTAAAATGTGCAGACTTAAGTACAATGGTGAATAAAGGTAGACTAATCTTGCTCCAGATTTAAATGTATAACAAACTGACTAAATTATTATTTCAAAAAATAAGTAGTTGGAATTATTCTTTGAATAATCCTTGTTCAGTTAACATGAGGGTATACACTTTAATGAAAAACTCATTATAATGTAGCATAAGGCATAAATAATTCTAGACTTTTTTTGTATGTGTAAATACCTAGTATAGATGTTGAATTCCATTTTTCTACTGGCTTAATTCATCTTTTATAAACCAGTATATCCACTATAATGGCTTGTAACAGCTCCACAGAGTTTAGAAAAGCATTAGCTGTCATCAGTGGTGTTAATCTAGCTAAGATGTCATCATTTGTATGATGGTAATTTAACATTATGAGTTTTGAAACAACAGTTACAGCATTCTTCTATGCTTTTCAAAGGAGCATCTGTATAACAGGTGCAATATTAAAAGACAATTATTTAACTGTAGTTAGAAAATTATTTAAGCTGCTTATCTAACAATCTTCAAAATATACTTATTTAGCAAAGTTCAAATCTAAGTGTATGTAATCAAATTGTAAAATGAATTAATGTAAGTAGTAACACACAGACAGTTTTCACTATAATTATGCTTTAGAGATATGGTACAGTGAACTTTTACCCCAGGATTAGAATTGCTGTGCAAGCATATAATTCAGCTTCACAAACTCCAAACATCTTCACTGAGAAGTGTTTCTAGGGTATTTGCTGAGCTTATGCAAGACTCATTTAAATTCAAACAGAAACATTATAAAGATGAAATGAATCCCAGGTGCTCTCACACTCCAGAAATAGATGCTTTAAGACATGAACAAAGAGAATTAGTGTTAGCAAATGTACAGGAATCCTCTTTTCCCCTGGATTCCTCTTATTTAAGAGCATATTTTGATACATATTACTATGGTATTTCTTTACTTTTTAATTATATATAACGTGATATTTCAATCTTTTAAACAAACTTGTCAGAGGAAGCTTGTTCCAAAATCTGATTGTTGACGGGCACTGTTACCTTCCAGATCCACAATATGCCAAAAAGCCCTGGGCATCTAAAACTTCTCTGTCCTCTGTGGGCACATAAAATAGCTAAAAAAGCACAAGCTCTTTCCTTCTCTTTCATTTTAACTGATGGAGAAAATGTTGCCAGTGACCTTGGAATAATAACTACTCATTGCCCAAGGAACTGGGTGCCTGCAACAGTCTTACCTTGTTAAGACTATTTATGAAGTGACTACAAATAGAGGGCTATGTAGGATGACTCCTGAAACTCCCTTTTAAGAAACTTTTAGAACTTCATCATCATTCAGGAGAAATAATAGTTCCTTAAGTAAAAGGAGAATGGGATCTATTACTTATCACCAAGCTGTGCTCCATGACTTGTTCTAAGGGTTCTTCATCACAAGTCTTCCGTTCTTTCTTTCTCCACTGCCAACTTAAATTTTGCAATTCCAGAAATACTGTTTGTTGGTCATGACCAGATTAGAGTATTTTCTCACGTGAGTCACAGTGAATGTAAGTGTTCTCTGAGTGTTCACTAGATTTCCAGGTAATTTCTGTAACATCTTTTTCCCCACCTGCCAAAAAGAAACCTCTCCAACAGGTATAACAAATATATTTTCTCCCATGAATGACAAAGTATTTTAAAATGGCCTTACTGTGTCTCAAGCTACCCGCTTTAAAGGACTGATCTGTTGTAGTAATACAGGTGCAACAATATATTTCAATAAGGATAGTGCAGGAGGTTGCTCAAAAATTCATCATTCAAAAAAAAAAAAACAAAACCAAAAAGATCTGCAATAACTGCAAGGAACAACACAGAAATTGGCTTTCAGACTGCCTGAGGCTGAAAGGATGGCTAGTTATTACAGACAAAATATACACCACATAAAAATAGGCAGGTAAAAATTATAACAAACCACAGAACGAAAGAAAGAACTAGAGTACACCTAGTAAAGAAACCCAGCTGGAAATCTCTGTTTTTCCCAGCCATAAATGAGTGTATAGGGGAAGTGAACAAACTCTAGCTGAATATACCAAAACTATGGGTCACTCTGGGATATATTTAAAACTGGAGGGATACACAAATAAATGGAAAATTTGTCCAAGTTTACACTAAGAGTTTGTGAGATGAATCACACAGTGCTTCTTACAGATTTCCTTATTAGAACCTGCCTACAAACTTGATAAAAAGTTTACTGGGAAAGATAAGCTGAAATGGAAATCATAACTTCATTAAGCATTTCTTTCTCATGAGGGGGAAAACCACCTTAAAGAGTATGCCTTTATTTAACAGAGGGAGAGTGGACATAAGTCAGTTTTTAAAAAATTTCTTATCCATTATCATACGTGGAAAAGTGGAATGCTGTAAAAAACTGGAGATTATAAATAAATAAAAAAAGAAACCACTGTCCTTTTGTTTTCTATGAAATAGCATTTCAAGGCTCCCCAGTGGAGTGGTGGGAAGGGCAGGAGCACGTTCACCAGCACATCCACAGTCAGCAGCCATCAGGGAGCTTTGCTAGACCTTGGAATTGCAGAGCAGCCTTCAAGGGGCCCTTCATGAACGTGTCACTGGAAATCCATACTAACACCACCACGGCTAAAGAGCCCTGTTTCCAGAGGGTTCTAATTTACTACCGCGTGAGCATTTCACAGTCACAAAAACAGCCTTAGAAGGGCTACCCAGGAAGAAAAATCTATAGTGGTTTGTAAATACATAGTATTTTGCAGTCCCCAAGTAATACTTTACTTTCATAGTGTCTGCTGTGCATCTGCTACGCATCCTGTCGGCTCCATTTTTAGCTGTCACGCGTTGCCTCAGTAAAGGTTTTCCTTCACAGGAGTGAACACTCAGGCAAAAAAAAAAAAAGCTGAGCTATAACAATCATGTCACTGGTCCTACTGTTTACCGTTATCTTCAAGGTTTTAGGGTTGATTTACATTGCGTTCCTCCCTATTTGACTTTAATTGTCTGCTTCAAGTTGTCAGGACATAACTATATCTTAGATTTGCATTGCATTAGGGGATCTTCTCCTTTCTCTATTGATCTTGTCTTATGGAGTAATTTAACTCAATTCTAATTTTCTTTTGCATGCGGGGTGCTCTCCAGCCAAGGAAGTGAGTTATGTGTATTCAAGTGGTGCATCTTATGAATCTTGTTAAGCTTTACCGCCTTCCAGCCCGCACTGATGGAATATTTAATCACAGGAATGAGTTGGCAGATATGATGTACAATACGGCTCAGCCTTGCGGCGTGTGTCTTCACCGGCAATTGAGGAACGGGGGAACTTGCCATCCATCAGTGCCATCCTGACAGCTTTGTATAACCTTCTGGTTTTCACTTATTTATGAAGATTAAAGGTACTTTAAATCAACAGTTTCTCTGCAAATGTATCATCTTTATTTCAGAAGTGGCCAAATTTTTCATCGTTTATTAGGAGCAAAAGGAACTTCTTGCGCTGACTGTGAAAAAGTTGGTGCGATTTTATCCTGACAGTGTTGGAGACAATAATTAAACCAAATAACTAGAACTTTCACTGCCTTAAAAATCACATTTCTAATTCTATAATCTTCAAAAGTGCAATTGCTTCTTCTCTAGTAAAGGTGCTGGGGGGAAACCAAAAGTAAAGATATGTTGCAGTGTTCTATTCCACCTGCAGTGCTCTTTTACTGTTTCATTTCCTAACATCTTTAGGAGATCTAAAAATCTCCTAAATCTGTTTAAGAGATTTGAACTAAATTACTAAAAGAAAGTTTAAATGTCTGAGAAAATATTATCTTTGAGTCAATATAAAAAATAATGCATTTGACATGCATTAAAAAAACAAAACAAAACAAAACAAGCAAACAAAAAAACCACCAAACACAACAAAACCCAAACATTAAACTGTCTGCATGCATAAACAGAAAAAAAATCTGAAATAAATGAAGCATCTGATAGAACTTTCTGCATAGGTGTGGTGGAGTGCATGTCATAATTCATAAAATTAAATTAATACTCTTCTAATGGTAATTAAAGATTCTCATTAAGAAGGGCAAACACCTCCCTAGTGTTGGCAATAAAAATGCACTTGGGACTTGAGGAGGTTATACAAAAAAATCAATAACCTGCCATTTTATAATTAAAAGACAAAATAAATGTTAGGGAAAAGTCCAGTAAATTAGGAAAATTACCTTCAGGAGAGATTGAAAATATTGATTTTAATTTACAAACTATGTGAACTCTTCATGCCCTACTTCATGAGACAATTATAAGTCAGATTGTTAATTCTGCATACGTATTAGAAAATTGATTACTGTACTATGGGAATATTATTATATTTGTCATTAACACAAAGTCATTTATATAAAATGACTAATAACTCTGACTTTCTAATTTATGCAGGTTCAGGGTTGGTTCACTAACTGCTCAAACGAGATCAATGTTAAATTCCTGTTTTCAACTTCGACATTCATCAGGGAGGGAAATAAATTCTGCCTACACTAAATATTGCAATTCCACGAATGCCAGGTTAGTATTTTTATTATACTTTGCCACTTTTATCCTAATTGGAACATTTTTATCTATTTCAGTAGAGGCATTGGATGTATTACAGGTAGCTTTTTTAAACAACAAATATCTGTTTGTAACAATGACCTTTTTGACAATTTTTATCTGTTCAAATTCCTTTGAAGTAACAAAAGTTTTCAGCTTTGCCTTGTGGGGACTCAGATACCTCCATGAATGGAAATTCCCCAGCTCTTGTGGGCAACCTCTTCCCAAGCTTAACTACCACCCATGAAAAATGCTTTCCTGCTATCCTTATGGGCAGGATCCAAATCTCTCTGAAATCAACTAGGTTTGGGAGTACAATTAAGTTTATTTTCAATCTTGTTGCTAAAGCATATTTAGAAACTGATGCTTGCCATGACTTCAAGTTGCAATCAGGATCAGAATTCAGTCTCACTGAAGACTCAAGTGATAATATAGATTTTAAATACAAAAATATGAAACTGAAAAACTAAATATAAAATTATAAGAAATATATTAAAAAACCCCACATTATGAACACAAATATTCTATAGCTATATGTGGCTACCTACACATACGTACAAAATAAAGATTTTTATAGATAAGATTTTTTTGCTGTTGTTGCTCACTAGGCTTAAATAATTCCTAGAGGAAAGTGACAGTACTGAAATATAAAATAAAATATAAATAAAATAAAGTCTCATGTGGGACTGGGATACTGCAGTACATTTCATGTTATACTATCTACTTTCCAATAAAAAGGTATTCATATATCTTTTATATAAAGTTTAGTACGCCCAGGTAACATAAAATCCTGCATCACAAATCTGTAAATAACTTGTAGATAACGTGAAATCACACAAAAAAACAAAACCTCACATCAAACATGTATTCTGTACTTTTGCATATTTTAAAGAATACTAAAACAAAATATGGCATGGACAACTATAGCACGATCCTTACCTGCATAGAACTCTGGACTATAAACTGCACCAACAACTGGATTTAATTTCCAGCCTGCAGCAAACATAAAAACATAACGGGGTTAATATTGCAATTGGTGGTGATAATAATAATAATAATTATATTATTATCATTGTATAGAAATAAACAGATAAAAAGGCTTCAAGAAAGGTCATTTTAATGAAAGTTTTGTAGGCATCTTTAATTACTGATCTTTAATATCAGACTCTGATGTATGGAAATAGGTAATGAAACAAGGCATTCTCCAGACACGGCACTGGGGTAGATGACCAGGGGAACTACCTTGGCTGAAATGCACAGTTGCCATGGTCTTACTCCTTAAGCTATGGAATTAAGCCAGCACTAGTTCAGCTATCCCTGTACCCTGTAGGACCAGAGCACATCAGTTCTTAGTTCTGAGAGGCCAGGACAGTCCCTTCATCAGATACAAACTTTTCTGATAGGCATTTGCTAGTGGGGGTTACAAGGCAACCAAAATAACTGGAGCACTTTGATTTCACTCTGGGAAAAATGCCACACAGTCACATTGTGGAAATGTCTGTTGTGACATGAAAGAGATGTGGGATCCAGCCAAATGCCAGGGACTTTGTCCACCTGCATTTCTAAACACGACTATCTGCACTTTAACAGGACAGTTGCAGACACACACCAGGGCTGCTCACAGTGCTGGGGAGAGAATGGGAATGCTCATCCTGCACAGCTCTGAAGGGGCACAAATGCAGCCACTGCCTTTGTCTTAAATAATCACCATCCTCCCACTGCTGCCGTAGAACCAAAGCACAGAACCAGGAAATCTCTTGGACCGCATGTCCTGAACAAACTCCAAATAGTCACTGCCGTTCCCTTATACCTGATGTGGCATTTCCAGCTGAGCCTGGAGTACCCAGGCTGGCTGCACAAGCAGGGTCTGTGTGCAAAGCATGTGTGATGTTAAAGACAACCATGCTGGAGAGGCTGGTTGGCAAGAGAACAGCAAAGAGAACACTGGAAAACTCATTAGTGTTCTGAGCTGCAGTAAAGTGCCAATCCTGTTTTGCTCAGCCACAGGTAGATCCACTCCCAGTTAACTGCAAATTCCACAGAACATCCCCCCACCCACACTCCTTCTTTTTTTTCTTAAGTGAATAATTATTTTGAGGTACTAGGGCTGAAAAATTAGGGGTTTCCTAAAGCACACTCAAATTAGAGGAGTGGGAAGCACCTTTTGTAAAATGGGAATAAAGAAAAAAACCTGAGTGAAATCATCTTGCAAACCCCAAAACTATGGTACTTAAAATAGGACTTATAACCCCTGCTGGAACGAAAATACAATCAAGACAGTGACAACAAGGCCTTTCAAAATCACAAAAGCCAAGACTAGAAGAATTTAAATGCACGCTAGACTTATTTCTGCCTTGGCCATATCATGTAATGCAAAAGTGCAGTGAAAATCATAAACACCCAAGGCATTATAGGACTGAAAAACCGTAATGTAAAATGTCAGTAACAACATAAAAGAAAACTATTTCTACCCTTTTCAGGGTACTGCTGTCTCTATCTGAAGAACAGTCACTACTTACTAGTAACTAACTGTTCAGTAACAAGGGAGGGGTGGTTTTGAAAGGCAACTCATGGCTAAGTTCAGAGTAAGGAGCAGCACTGCATGACATCTGCTCTGCAGAAGTGGCTGCAGTTGCTCTGTGTACCTAAAAGTTACAGAAGCTGAAAAATGCCCAGCCTAGAAGGGCTAAAGTGTCTTGCCACCTGAAAATACCATAGGATTTTTACTCGACCCTTCACATACTACAGGATCATATTTAGGAACATCGTGGTATGACATATCTCTCAGCCAAATTTAATTTGATAGAAAATCATTTTAATTTTGAGACTTTCCGTAAAAATCTAACTTTTTATAGCTTGGGGAATATACAGTATTTCAAAATTCAGTACTTCCTCAGAAGACCACTGATCAACACCACCCAAAATGAAAGATTGGACAGAATTCTAGATCTGTCAGCTTTTGCTGTCAAAGCAGCTGACAGACATCTCTCAGCTTCTAAGTTACACTAACAGCGCCACAATTTGTCTGAGAGGAAGAAAAAAAAAAAATCTTGGAAGAGGCAGATTGTTCTTCACAGCTGAAAGGCACTCTCATATTTCAGCTCCTTACCACTCTCCCAGTGACGGCTGTCTCATCTAACTTTTTGAAGCCTATAGAGGAAATACTTCATTCATTGTGAAAATAACAGTAATTAAACTTAACTTTATCTTGTCAGCCAACAATGTGCTGGCCCATAGCTGTGTGGGTTAATCAAGTGTGATGGGAGTTGATGTATCCGAGCGAGCAGCTGCCAAGTAACCCGACTGCAGCAGCTGGAGGAGGCAAATTCTCGGCTGTGGGTGTAATTTTGTGCATTTTTCTTACTGTCACAATATTAATCTCCTCCTCAAGTTGAGACTGTAAAAGCTTAAAACTTAAAAACCAGCCAAGGAAAGAAAAAACCCTCTGCCTGACCCAGGCTCCCACTCTGTAGAGTCATCCCAAGAAACCTGAGGCACCTTTTGCTTCCCTCCTGTTTGCTTACAGAGGTTTAAGGGAGGGAATTTAACCATGCTAACAGTCACTAGCTGTGGTTTTGAATTTAAATTTAGAGCAACAGAAGGCTCAAATTCAAGGCACCACAAGTATAAACTTTACAATACATTCATCATTTTACTGATCTCTGTTTCATGCCCCTCATTTATTGCTGCAGTTCTCTGAATCTACTTGCCCATAATTCTCCATGCCCTACAACACTTGGCTGAGCATCCTGAATTGCAATATGGGCATCAGAAGAAAGTACAACTGTGAACAGGATAGGCTGGAACATCTGAAAATGCCTCAAATACTTTTGCCAACGAGCGGAACTCCTGACACTGAATTTCTTTGCAAAGAAAAGGTAGTTCTATCTCCAAAGCATGAGGTGAGCCATCAAAATTATCCTGTCTGATAATAAACTCAAAAAGAAAAGCTCTCCTAGCAACAGAGCATTTATTAATTGCTCATCTGGGGCAGCCAAAAGTCAGTGGAAAGCATACTTATTTCAAAGATCATTTAGAGACAAAAGTAAACAGCTTATTTGAATGAAGCTGTACACATTAAAAAAAAAAGAAAAAAAAGAAAAGCCGAGGTTTTTGTGTGTCAAAATCTACTGATTTCTGCAATCCTATTAACAACATGAGCCCTGTTACCAAACAACCAGCAGTATTCAGGAATGAGAGACAAAACAGTGTGTATCTTGTTTTTAAATTAAAATAAATATCAGTGCCTGATGTTTACATATAATACAACATGTGCCCCCACTACTTGTTGCATACCTGCCAACAACGTGTCAGTCACAATATACTCTTTGAAAAATAAAGCCAGGCATTAAATAATAAGTGGTTCTGAAGCTACAGTCATGTGCAAACAAAACGTTTCGGGCTACCTGCATCAGAAATCTTGCAAATGTTAATGTGCTGGTAGAAAAACTAGCTTTATATTTTATTTAAAAGATGAGACCTTTACTTTAGACAACAATAATCTTTAATAAATAATCAGCTCCAGCACTGGTTAATTCCTGACACGATGATAAAGAACTAGAATCATCCCATGCCAGGATGACTGATAACACAGGCACTGATGAAACTAAATGAAGCACCTTGCATGTCTACACTTCATTCCTTGTTGCTTGTGATGATTATGCAAGAGGAACGTGATTGTCCTTGTGTGTTTACTTTAGGAGACCTCAGATATCAAGAAAGTAACAAAAGTAGCATTGCAACCAGAGTTTTTCTCGGTAGATACCCTTCAAATGGTGTGCAAAAGAACATTCTGCATGCAGCATCTTGGTTGTATGCATTCACAAAGATAAAAGCTAATTTTTATGCACTGAATAGGATATTTCATACTTTTGGTGAGATCTAGATGAGATGAAACAGGATGGAAAATGACAAACAAAACACTTGCAGTGGGAAACACCTAACAGCAGATTTTGCCTGTCCTGGTTTTGGATATTACTAAATGATAATGTATGGCCTAAGTAATCCTGCAGTGCAGGGCACAGGCATGAACCTCCTCTAAAATGAGATTCCTAAAAATCTCACCTCTCTTGTTGCCAGCATCCCCTTCCTTCAGCACTGGGTGTGCTGATGTGTAACGTGTTATTTGCTAATGAATAGTTTTGTAGCCTTAGGATACTATGAATACAAAATATGCATCATCTTTTGTAAAAAGCTACTTTTATTGTTACAAGGTAGCAGACAGAGTTCATAGTCTCATATGCATATGCATAATGCTCTGTATTGCAACAAAATCTTGTTATGTGATCCTGTCAAGCCTTGTGTCTCTCTCATTAAATTCACCAAGATGCTTTAAAATCAGTAAAAGCAAGGAGATTTTCCCATTTGCATCATTTACCAAGTTTCACATTTACATACAAAATGAGAAAGAAAACAGTTTCTGAGAAATCATGAGGAATTTCAGACCCTTCTTCTCCAGATGATTTTCACTAGGTCAATTATCACATGTCAAATAAAAACCATCACTTAATTTTATTTTCATTGTGCTAGGAAAAAATGATGAGCCTTTCATTAAAAAATAAAGCCACTGTTTGCCCTGGGTTTTAGTAAAACCTCAGTAATGAGACATCAAATATAGAAAATACAATCCATTATATTTCAAAATGGAAAAGAATCTAATCTACCTCTGGAAACCTTAACGTGCAGATTTCATCTGCTTTCTACTGGATGGGAAAAACTGCATGAAATTGAAACACAAATAATGAGAACTACACAGTCTAATGAAACTGAAAAGTAATTGCAATTAACTTCAGTTGATGTGGTGTTGTTTGACATGGCTGAGTTAGGAACTTGTTTGAATTTTCTGAACTAGTAAATGCAAACTCAAGCACGTGATCAAACACTCCCAAAGGAAACATTTAAAAAATCTATTGTTTCCAGAGCCCTCAAATATCTATGATTTACTTTTCTGTCATTAATGTACAACATTACCAACTTAGGTCGGTATTAGAATGAATTTTATTTTTAAGTGGATTGGAATTCTGATTTTTCCATGGGGGGAAAAAAAGTCTGCCCTTTTCCTCCAACAAATTGTGGAAGGAAAACACAGAAAATTATCTTTGACAAGATCTGTGTCTAAAAGCTATCTCATGCCTGATAGAGACTTCTTGCTGCTCTCCCCACCTCCATCACCCAAACCAAACTGAATTGTTTATTGCAATGTTAACACTGCACAAAGGCACAGAGAGTAAAGCTTTCCTATCAGGTCTCCTTTCCTCTATGAAAGCCACTGTGGTTATAAACCCTCAGATTCCAGTCAGGCAATGAGAAGCACGCTATGCCCACATGGTTGTGAGTGAGCTGAGATGGATTTTATGGAACTTCTGCCCAGCCATGTCATGATTTGGGACCCTTGGCAAAGCCTCAGCCCCGGGAAATGCAGATGATGACACCTCATGAGCTCAGCAGAGTGAGGTTCGACATGCGGGGGCATTCAAACACAGCTCTGAGGTTTCATGCACTTACCATTCGTGTAAGGGTTGACCGTCTTTTTATTTGTCATTACACGTGCTGTTGCATTATTTACCTAAGCACATAGAACACTGGATTAGAAAGGGTTACAGGGAGGGCCACTGTCACTATTAAATGCATGCATTATTACTGCTATTAGTCATGTAAAAATAAAATGCAATTTAATTTATAGAAGGCAACAGGTGCATAACAAAATCATACTATTTATAATTACATTTACTTTCATAACCATTTTAACTTACAAATCATTTCAATAAAGCAACATCATATCATTTAAACTTTAATAAAAAGACATTAAAAGCAAATTAAAAGGTATTGCATAATTTAAGACTTAAGAGCATGCTTGTATTCCATGATAACACTGATACAAAAATACTCAAAACAGAAAAAAAAAAGAAAAAAGATTATATGAAGGAACATGCAGTGGAGTAGAAAGGAAAGAGACAAGGTACAAGGAAACAAAGAAAATGTCAAAAAAGGGACAAACGAATTTTAGCAGTGTGCAACATAACCCTTCAGAAGAGAAGTACCATTGGAAAAGCAACATCTAGCATTCAACACTTGGAACAAGAGCCTTTTTCATTGCAAGAATTAACAAAATCATTCAAGCTTTAAAATCACAGCTAACAAAAGGATAAAAAGAGGGTGCATTATTTAACACAATATGGAGTTAACAATCTGAGTAAGATGTGCACGAAGTCATATCCTCAATCCAATCAGTGCCTCCCAGGCTTGCTTAAAACGTACACTCAATTACAGGCGTACCAATATAGAAAAAAATGTAGCATCAAGAAAACTTAATACAACAAGTCAAAAAAATTCACGTGGTATATCAGCGCTAAATACGTGAAACGGCAGATGGACTTCTCCACTTACCATTCAGCACCATCGCCAGCATGGGTATGTATACAGTTACCATGGTTACTGAGAGTTTGGTGAGGGCCCTAAGCGCTACCGTCGAAGGGGGGAAAATGAAAAGGCAAAATATGCAACATCTTACTCAAAAGACGACAGCATTTTCAATTGGTATTTTTTTCTTCTTTTTTTTTTTCTTTTTTCTTTTTTTTTTTTTTTAAATTTCTAACAGATACGACGGAGGCAGTGTTGAAGGGGATCCAGTGGTAGGAGAATGCATTGCTGCTGATTTTTTAGAGATAGGGACGGCTCAGGCCACCCAGTCAGAGGAGCCCGACAGCTTCCATCAAATTAAATGTTTAAATTGGTCGCTCTCTAATCTGGCTTTGTGTCTTTTTTTTTTTTTTTTTTTCTCCTACATCTTTTGGATGCTTCTTTCCCAATCTGAATTTATTTTGAAAGCCACTGTGGATCCCGCATCAACCCTACAGCAAAAAAAAAAAAAAAAAAAAAAAAAAAAAAAAAAAGAGAGAAAAAAAAAAGAAAAAGAAAAAAAAGAAAGTAAACAAAGAAAAAGAAAAAAAAACAACCTGTTTTTGTTTTGTCTGTTACACTTTTTTTTTTGTTGTTTTTCTCAATTTTTTTTTTAATTTTTTTTTGGCTGTTTTTTGGAATCTACTGCACCCATCGATTTACAAAACATCCAAAATAATAACTTCAAAATATTAAAGCTTTCATTTTTTTTAATTCTCTCATTCACCTTTCAGCAGTAATGATAATAATAATAATAATTACAAAAGAAATCATAATAAAAAACCCAAGTAAGGCCAGATTCTCTCTCTTTATATATAAATATATATATAAACAATGGGAAGGGGAAAGGGGAGCACACAGAAGACACCAATGATGCATCTGAAACAACAAATGAGAGTGAAGCAGACATTTATAAAAAAGATGAAAAGGAAAATATTTTGAACATGCACCTCGATTTTACGGCCCTCTACCACGGTGCCGTGTAATTTCTCCCTCGCCCTGTCCGCATCAGCACTATTTTCGAAAGTTACGAAACCAAATCCCTGCATGCAGGAGGGAGAAGGGGGGAAAACAACATGCACATTATTATTTCAGTCAATGACCACTTGTTTGCTTATGTTCTCTCTCTTTAATTTAATATTTTCTTGTCCTCGCTTCATTTCTGTAACATGCAAATTAGAGAAATTATAATTGTATTGAGATGTGCAATAAATAAGCGACAAATGTGAACAAATTTTTTTTCTGTCATCAGTTAGATAATACCCTCTGAGAAAGTCAAAGAATGATACCAAAAATACCTTTCTACATGTCACTACAGAGGAAAATAAATCTAACAATAAGAAAATGAAATTAAAATAAATTACAGTGTCTCCACATAGAAAAAAATGAACTAATGAGAAAAGAAAATGAACCACATTTTAATGACATGCAGATATCTCAACGAAATAAAAAACATGTGCACAAAATTCAACACTGAATGTCAATATACTCTAAACATTGCCTACTTAATCATGCTGTTGTGATCATAAGAAACATTGTTCCCATGCAACACTAGGGTAACTTAAACTTTCGTCAAACTATACAGCCTTTACTTATTTTTTTATAAAAGAAAAAAAAAAAAGAGAAAAGAAAACCACCAACCAAACAAAAGTACTTTTAGAACAAAGTATAAACTTTCTTGTATTAACAGAGCAAAGAAAATCACATGATGTGAATAGAAAAAGAAATTCTGATAAAGGAAGAAAAATGCAAACGTTTTAAATAAGTTTAACTGCTTCATTTACTAGTTCTGCATATTACTTTCCACATATAAACATGCAACTGGTAAAACCCCAGAATCCCATGATAATGGGACAGCAGAACATCTGACAAATCTAAAATTCTGCTTATGACAAATTCTCTCCTTTATAATATTAAGCTAAAACAAACACTCCCAATACTACTAAAATTCCTTTTATGTACTAAGTTAAATCAAACACTGTTTAAAATGGCAAATATTTTTGAAAAAAAAATCAGACATCCAAGAACATTTTAGAAATATACACCAACCCTTTGAAGTAATTCTTGCATTAGCACTACAATGCCTTTCTTTGCATGCCTCCCCCAAAGTTATCCAAACAAATACACTTCTGCATCCTCCATATTTCACAACCAGAACTTCCTGTCCCCTCTTAAGTTTTGTGATCAGTGTTCACCCACTTCCTTCAGTACTACCTGTTATACACAGTGATTGATTAAGAAAAAAGGTACAAAAGAAAAAGGAAGACATTTATACATTTATTCACACATTTTATACAAAGAGGAGACCAAACGAAGGCAAAACTGACACCAAGCAGTGAGAAAAACAATGGGTATGAACAAAACTAATTAATCAACAAAAAAAGTTAAGTAACTATGAGGATCATTATCTTTGTTATTATTTGGATTAGAGTTCTTTTACCTACTCCAAGAACTCATTTATTTATGCCCATTTATAACACAAACAGTGACATTTATGTCCAGCAGCAGTTTCTGTTTCACTCTCTTCAAAGTAGCTTAAACACATTGTTCCTCTTTTTTTTTTTTTTCTCCCCTTTGTAAACCCAGCCTGAAGCCACAGCTCAGCTCTGCTCTGTCAGCAGCTCCACTCCCAGATGAAGTCACTCTCAGAACACCTGATTCCACACATTTTCTCCACACTACCCCCTCAATTTTAGCACGAGGCCATGACCTCGCTTGTCACAAGACACTGAAGATGTAACTCTCTTTGCCCAAAGCACCAAGAGAGTTGAGAGAAAGTAAATCCCCCTCCTCAGCACTAATCCCCAGGTTTTAGATGCCAGCATAGGCTTTTCTTGTACCTAAACCCATCCTCAACTTGAAACTTTTATTTCTTCTACAACTGCTTCCTCCCATTTTGTTAAAGCTCTATAAAAAAAAAAAAAAAGCCCATAATTTAAAATGCCATTAAGAAAATTTCACAGCAGAAAACATCACTGGATCCATGGATCCAAGGAGCCTAACTCCATGTATATCACAAATTCCCCCAATTCTCCTTGTTCTCCCCTTTTCTCTTGGCTGAGCAATTGTCTCCTCTCAGAATTGCAAAAATTTGGTGGGAGCTGTTTAGTCAAAATTTTCCATCGGTCTCCTTAGCTCACAACAGCATTACCTGCTAATTTTTGTTCAAATAGCTAAAGATAAAAACCTAATTATACTAAAAAATACGAAAAACATACAAAGTGGAGCCACAAGCCAAGATAAGACAGAAACTTCAAAGATTCTGAAAATAATACTCATTGTAATTTTTTAATTCCTTACTTTGTACTTATTCTCATAATCAACACTATTTAAATTAAGCTATTATTTATGCAAATCTTTAACCTTACCTAGTTGACAGAGAAACTCAAGAACAGAACACAGATTCACTCATAACACATTCAAAAACCTACATGAACACTTTAACATCAATTTTATATGCTGCTGAGTTAACAGCTGCTCTATTGTAGTGTACCATGTATTTTATCAACTGGTAATGTAAATAAATACATTTTATTTTTCAAACCTGTCAAGTGATTTAATAATAGCCAAGCTAGTAAGTGAGAAGGTTCTGATTTAATCTGGGAGGTGCTTTGGAGTTTTTATTTGAAGAAATATATATTAATACATTCTAGATGTATACTAATACATAAACAGATTTCTGAATGTGTATATGGTAGCTGTCTAGAGCATTAATTTATAACTCATAGAAAACACTCAAAAATGTAAAAGTCATCAGTGTTGCCATATAATTTTAGCAAAGTTATATTCATTATTATTATTATGCACCCAAACAGACAGAAATTTGTACTAAGAAACCTGCATTATTTTAGGGCTTTCTTTTATGGAAGGACTCCCTTCTGCAAAACCATTTTATACTTTGTGATTGTGTTATAATGTCATGTTTTTTTTGAGCATGTCATTCCATTTTTCTTAGCTATTATGGCATGAGAATGAACCCACTTCTGTTGTTTTTGCAAGAATCTTTTAAGACATTAACTATTAGAATAAAAAGAAAGAAAAACAAACAGAAACAAAAACATATTCTAGCAATTCGTATGCCAAACTGGAGCTAGAAACAGTTTTGAATTCTGATCCTGCAAACTTTGTTACCTGTACTCAGTTTGAAACCACTTAGTAGTCCTTTCAGTTTCAGTGGGATTTTATGAAAACATAGATAAGCACTGCCAGGAATGGGAGTTTAATCTGGTGCATCTTAATTCCTACAGAATGGACACGAAATGATCAGATTAAAATAAATAAATAAAAAAAAGTAGAACCAAAAAAAAAAAGATGTCCCTCTTATTCCTAATATTTTTTTCTATTTAGTTGAGAGAATCTAAGGGTACTTCTGCAAATCAAAATATTGTGTAAAATAACTCTAAACAAGATGAGAAGGAGCAGACATGAGCCATGAGATGCATCACAGAACTGCTTTGGGCATCTCGAGCAGCTCACTTGGAGGCAGCTGGGATGCACCACTGCAGCACTGAGAGTGCAGGGATATTTAGTAAGACATTACAAGCCCACCTGGGAAAACCTCTTCCTTCTGAAATCCTGTCTAGGATTTTGGGTTTAGCACAAGGCAACAGGATGTTTTCAGTATGGCAACGTCACCATTAAAAAAAAAAAAAAAAAACCCAATGCAGAAACACCTCTTCATCCCAGTCCCCAAATAATTTTAAAAAGCCTCACACAGTCCACTGCAGATGTGGTGGTTAAAAGCCCTACCTGTGTAAGATTGAATGGCTAAACAAAAGTGTAAAGCACCACCCCATGAAATGGGTGCTCAGCTCCACTCCAACACAACCCAGCCAAGGTGACCAGTGTGGGATAGCTTTGGGAATTTATAGTACCATCCCATAGGAGAATGCTCTGGACAATCTACATCATTTTCAAATGCTACTGAATAGCCATAATTTGACAACAATTAATTTTGGGCCAGAGTAGAAGATTCTAAGCCACAAAATTCCATCCAGTTTAGTTGTTCACTGATAAAGTTGATAAATTTTCCAACTGGGTTTGGGCTAGAAAGGGGACTAATTAATGTCTGAATAATAATCCACAAAATTTCAGCTCTTCTATTCAGGTAGAAGAAAAAAAATGAAGTCTTTAAGTTAAGAGCATAAGTAATAACAAAATTAAAATATATCTGATTTAACACAAATTTATGATGTATAGGATTCTTTAAAAAATGACAGATTGCAGTATGTTTAGAACAGCATTAGAATTCCATCACTAATAATAAATGATATATGAGTTACAGGAAGACAAACGTTAGTGAATAAACTTCCCAGTGTGTCTGACATGGCAAGAAAAGGAAAAAAAATATATGCATATGATATACACATAAACCCCTCTAATGCAGCTGATATCACAGGTGAACATACTGGACCGCAGTTTTGCACCAGGTAATGATGCCAGTGCAGTCACGGCCTATCTTGCTTTATTTCTTAAATCCTGAATAAACTGAAGTATGCATTTAAGGCAAAGTAATTTTCAGGAAAAAAAAATAATGTTTGCAATACAGTAAGAAGTCTCTTAATGAAATAAATGTTAAAATAGATTGTTTTCAAAGGGTTGGTGTACTAAGGCTTTAACTAAAGAGGAAAACATCTGCACTTAGATAATCGGGAACAATCACATATTTTCTCAGCTAATTACTAAAGAGGATAGTTATTAGGTATCATCATTTTTCATTTCAATAAATGAAAAAACACCTGTACTAATACAAACCTGCCTACAAATATCTTTAAGTATGGACTCATCTTATAAAATAAACAAGATAATTACCCTTGAAGAATAAGGACAGTAGAAATCAACATTCCCATAAAACAGATGACAGTTTGGAGTAGCTAAAATTACCCACTTTAAAAGATATGAGTCCAATCATTTTCATACTGCTTAGAAAACTGACTGACAGCTCAGATGATGTTTTCACTAACATGAAATTTCAGACATTAGTTTTTAACAAGAGTGCAGTTGTTTCCTTTTACTGATATAAGTATTTTAAAAAAACTAAAAAAAATTCCACAGGTGAATTAAACTGCTTACCTTTGAGCCTCGCTCATTAAAAATAATTTCAACATCTAAGATTTTACCAAATTGCTGCAAAGAAATAGAAAAGTTACATGAAAATTAGATAACTTCAACACTTCCATCTACATACAGTGCAAAAAATTTAAAGATTTTTTGCTGTTTTCCAGAACAAGCAAAGGAATTTTGTTACTCACATTTTACCAGAATAAGATTAAACCAGTTGGGAGTTTTGTTGCTGGCTTTGGCAAATGAGGATTTCTTTCCACCCTTGCTGAACAGGGTAACCGTTACTTCTAAGAAGTTCTTGCTTTACTGGAGTATAATTTGGAAAACTGGACTGGACATTTACTTTTTGGGAGATTTTTCCCTGCTCAGAACTGCACATTAATTATAATATTAGTAGCAACTCTTACCCCTACTGACCTTACAATAGCACTCAGTTCTCCAGGCACACAAAACCTGATCACAGTTGCCATCCCAAAGAAAAAGTCCCTACTGGATTTGTCTTAGGAAGGGAATAAATGTTGGACTTGGGCAGTGTTTAGTTAGAACACTTTCTGGTAGGACACACTTTGTGAAGTGTCACCGTAATGTTTCAGTGGGTCACTGCTGTCATTTCATACGTCATTAACACGCAGTGTGGATCAGTGTTAACACTGGTAAGTGCCCCGATATATTAAACAAAAAGGCAGAAATTGGAGGCAGGCAAATGAAGAATAATCCAGCAGGAGGCCCAGGAACTGCAGAAGTGAGCCTGTAGCTCAAACTTTTAGGATATGATTAACAACTACAGGCCAGAAATGACAGTACTGCTTCTCTAGCGTATTAAAGAGTTTCAACTTGATTAAGAAAAAAATCAGCCATCACTTGTTATCCCTTGGCTTATTTTATGTTCTTGCATTCACCATTTAAATCATGTTTTAACTGCCACTTCAGCCTAGAAGCAGTCATTGACTTCATGTTTAAACAATCCTCCTCTGCTGTGTTTGTGTCCACGTCCAAGATCAGCTGCTGTGTGTATAACGGGGTCACGATGCTGTGCTACCCTATCTCACATCTGATATTTCAACTCACACTTGCAGCAATTGCTTTTTTCGACCCATTCAGAAGATAAAAGTTTACTGTTACCAAGTCATTCTGAAAGTCAGCTGGAAAACTCCAGCCATTCTCCAGTGTAAGTCTTTTGAGACCTAAGACTTAGAAATTGAAAGGAAATGCAGTTTTTATTCACTTATAAATTACTGCAATACTTAAAAAAATTCTTTTCATTTAATGTACCTTCAAATGAAATCTATTTTAAGTGGTTTGTTTAGTTTAAATAAATTTGCATATTTTTCTCCAGAGGGTTAATTATTATGCCTTCTGCTATTTTGCTGATGAGCTGTAAGCTGCATTCAGGGGAGAGAACCTGAAGCAAGTCAGATACAGCACAACACTCATTTATTTCCCAATAATATATCAGGATTCTTTTTCCAGTGACTGTTTACTTCAGAGAAATAAATATTGAAAAACCAATGTCTTAATTCACATACAAATACATTAGAAGAAGTTAAAAATCAGAACTGAACATGAAAGATGGAGAGAAGTTTAGAGCCACAAAGTGCTTGATGCTGCACTGAATAACCAATTGTAATGCAGAATAGAAAGCCAGAGTAACATAAATGCTTAAGAGTACTAACTTGGAAAAGGAAAAAGTGGGTTCTAATAGATGATCAAGTGCTACATTATATTTAGTGACATTTCAAAATAAATCTAAGACTTCTCGGAACAGAGAGAAGAAACCCAGTTCAGACTCTCGTGGTTATGAGCCTAAAACTGATAGCACATTTGAGGTGTGTGAAACACAGGGAATGTGCCTGAAGGCAGCCAATGGCCTGGGGGAAAATAAAAATTGAGAGACTTATTGAAAAATACCAGCAAAAACTTCAGGAATCTACAGAAACCTGTAGGGGTGGGTGAGGATTCCCATTCCTGAACTTTTGTCTTAAATTCAGTCCATGTCCTCCTACAGATTTGAGTCCCTCACGAGGTCAAAAACTATTTTACATCAAAACTAATAAATGCAGGCATGTAAATCTAGATGTGCACAGTAGGAATATACGTGCATTTAATCTTTTAAGCCAGCATAGATAGAGTTTTGTGAATGTAACACAAAACACCCAACTGCATCACATACAGAAGAATCAGTAGAACTCCTTGGATGTTTGGTTGTAAACAGATGAAAAGAAAATCTTTACTGAAAATGGTTAGACAGCCTAAATCAGAGATACAGCTCTCACAGCGGCCTACAATACCCATTGCAATGTAAATACAAAAAGGAAAAAATAAATGATGAGCACTTACACCAAACATTTGTCTAAGATCTGGATCCCGGAATCTGAATGGTATATTTGAGACGTGAAGCCGTTTTGGCTGTGATTTGTTTTCTGTGTTTTCAGAAGATTGTGTCTGTTGCTGGCCATCGGTCTGTGCTGCATCATCTGTCTGCTAAAAAGGTAAAGCAAAATAAAGCACACTGTAAGTATTTCTGTCATTTTTTTAATGCAAGGTGTGGGTTTAAATTAAAAAAAAAAAAAAAAAAAAAAAAAAAAAGCAGTTAAATCTACTCAAAGGTACTAAAGAATAGCAGAAGTTTAAATATACCAAAATCAAATCCATTTCTGTATCTTCTCAACAGCACATGTGATAAACATGTATTTGGAATAAACTGGAGAATAACAAGCAGATTATTATTTGTAGATTTTCTGAGCTATTTTTAAATAATGAACAAATATATCTCCCTATATTATAAGACTATTGAACCCCTTTAACCTCAATCCCTGTTTGCCAGTGGAAGGAACTGAATCTCCATGTCCAAATATATCTTACTAGCAGCAAGAAGCAAGCCAGACACTTTCAAATCAGATTAGTACTTTCATTCAGAGGCCACTGGGACTTCTACACAGGAGGCAGGTAACACATCACATCTACTTGCCATTTCATAAGCAGTGCTGATGGGCACTAGAGGGTCATTTTGTGTGGATAAATGGTGAGAATTATGGAAAGGGCCTTGAGTTGTGAGAGGGAACAGAAGTTTAATCAGTGGTGAAGGTTGCCTGACAGAAAAGTGAGACCCAGAAACAAAGTTGTACAGATTTTTTTCCCACTAAAATGAGATTATGTCATGGTGCTTCTAATAGGGACACTGTTCCCTGGTTTTAAAATGCTTCAATTTAATAATTGAAGGACATTGCTGTGTATTACAATTTAGAAAAAAAAATTATAAATCTCCAGAGAGATTAGGGAAAAACATAATGTCCTTCATCCAGAAAGTAAAACTAACCAGTGCTGGCCTATCAGTATGTTACAGGAATTTCTCATCTGTGTTCCTCAATTACATCCTACAGTGCCTAATTAATTACTGCATGTACAGCACACATTCAGTGGAAAAAGATTTTGCATTGGCAGAGGGGATGTGGAAGAATAGAAGGAGAAAGATAGAACTGCTATTCTATGTTCTCTGTCCTTCCTCTTCCTTCTGACCCCATTATTTTTCCAAGCATTCACTTGTCTCGTGTTTAATGTTACAGTTCAGTTTGTCTTTCTGAGTTTTTTCACTAAAAAAAAAGATAAAAAGAAGAAATTGCCCATTTCCTGCTAGTATGAAATTTCTTTTGAGAGACAACAGTTGAAGCAACATAAAAATGGTTAAATAAAATAAACCTTACCACACAGTTTTAGTACCAACAAACCTGTTGAAGAGGAAGCAAAAGAACTCAAACAGAATACATCATTTATATCAGCAATAACTACATAAAAAGAGAATTCTAGCAAGTTCAATTCAATAGCATCTTACCCAGGAAATAGAAACGTTCTCAAATTAAAAGTACAAATATCTACATTGCTTATAATTCTATGCAAAGAACACTTGACAAATACAGGGCCTTATTTCTGCAGCAGCATCAGTCCATCAGCAGCATTTACATTTCATGGGATATGATGAGACACACACAAATACAAACTTTCGTGTGCACTAAAGAAGGATTTTCAAGTTATCCAAACAAATAACTGGGATCAAGTGTAAACCTAAAACTGAGCCAGTGCCACCACATCTCTTCATCTGCTACTCCCTGAACTCACAGGGAGGGTCCCGCAAACTGAAATCTTTTATCTTTACAAATTTTTAGTGATTTAAATACTAAACACGGTACATAGCTGTTAGGAGATGAAAGTGTTCCATACTGATCTACTGCTATCTAGAATCAACTCAAAAATTCAAAATTTATGTTTTGAGGCAACTGTTCCATCCATGGACAGCACAGAGATTACTTTCTACCTCCAGGCCTTAAAAGGAGAGAAATATGAAGAAAATTTGGTACATGAGAGCAAAAAAGATGGGGGGGGGGAATGAGAAATTGGAAACTCTTGAAATAGAATACTCGGGAAGAATTTAAGGTCAATGAGATTAATCTGAAGAGAATTAAAGAATTCTGAAGGTGCTGTTTAGCTTCAGGAACAAAGGGTGCCCCAGGAAGAAATTACATAATCAGCGTCCTGTATCAATGCAAATTGGCAAAAGCAATTTCTGTTCTTTGTATTAATATAAGTAATGAGAAATGAGTGGGAGGGCTGAACCAGGCACAATTAGCATACCAAAACACTGGGAGCAACTTGCCTACCAAGCAGCTGAACAGATACAGTGTCAGCAAAATCCAGTGAGGTTTCTGAAGATGATGTTAGAATGAAGGAGCTACAAACTATGGGTGAAGTGGATAAATTCATATACTGTTATTTTCTGTGACTTTTAAACGATCTTTATTCCAAGAAGCCTCAAATTTACACTTTCAGCAAAGAATATCTTGGAGTTTGGGCAGTGAGGACTGAAAAACAGAGACTTCAGAAAGTCACTAACCTCCACATCTTATACCTGTACATGACCTTCAAGATCCCTGTGGCAGAATTAACAGAACTAAACCATTTAAAACATATTAAAAGGCTTGGAAATGGAACAGTCTCTTCACAAAGCACGTTATCACCAAGAAATCTATGGATGTGCCTAGGAACATATGGAGAAGGATAACTGCAAAATGAAATTGGAAGATGAAGATTACACAGAAATTTCCAAGTAACACCAAAGAGGTAAAACACACACAGGACAGAAGACAGGTCGGATTTGGAAAAATCCCAATTTCTGAGCTCTGTGGACTCACAGAACTTGAATGCAATTTACCTTACACATACATAATACATTTCAAGAGAATATTTTCACTGAAGACTGGTGTTCTATATTTCTTTAAAAATTAATTGAAATTAGTATATGGCATTATCCTTGCTATATCCCTGCAGTCTTGCATGCAGTCAGACTGCTTTCTGGTGCCTATTCCACCACATATTTGCACCTATACAATATTAAAGAATCTTAATATATGATAGTCTTAAAACTTATAATGAAAGTTATAAATACTGAATGTAGAAATAGAAGACCAAATTCTCACTTACAGGGAAATAAATTCAGATGATCTTCCTTTACTTCAGGCTTACTTGTAAGAATAAATGAAAACTGAAACCATTCTTACCAGTAAGCAAACCCATATGAGGATATCTCACAGAAATATTTTGTTTTCCATAAAGATACTTTCAGTATAAATATATGTATACTTTTAAACCCAATCTATCATTAGGAGGGTTGATATATATTGTTTTCTAAAGAAATCATTTATCTTTTCCAAAATATTTTTTGTTAGTTTGTTTCCTTGTCTGAGTTCTAGAAATCTAAAGCTTCTATTATTTACAAGATTTCACTCAACTTCTTGAAGACCTCACAGTGAAGAAAATTCTTCTGGTTTCACTTTCTAGCTTTTATCTGAGAATTTAAAAACATTGTAAAGGTGAAGAAAACTACTAAACAAGATGTTTGTCTGGATAAAATAAATTTGAAAATGTTCTGTTTGGAGAAAATATCTCCTCCCACCCTTTTTTTTTAAGGCCTTTCTAATCCAGATTGTTAGTGTATTTCAGTCAAAAATACATTCTAAAATCTTCCTCCAGCAAATCATTGTGCAAACCCATTTTCCAGGTTATTTCTGACTGGACACAGGAGTCTCACCTCCCATCTTTAGCATTTGTGGCAAAGGTACCACACGCAATAAAACAACGATCAGTGAACCTGAAATCAGAGGGGGCCTTGTGTACAACGTTTGGACAGAAAAAAACCATTCCATTCTCCTTCCCAGCTAATACAAATTTTCTGTAGCCCCTTCCATCCATCACTGCAGACAGCCAGCCCTGCAATGTTTCTTACACCGGAATTGTAAGTGTTACACTTTCCCTCCATTCTTTTCACTGACTAATCTCTTTCATTTTCTACAAAACAACGGTGGTGTAGACAAAAATCTTTCACTCTCCACTCCCGTTTTCAAGGTAATGAAATGCTGTCACAGAAGAGCTGTTTGCACACCACGACAAAAAGAACGTTGTCCTCAATCTCAGCTCTGTAAAGGGTGAATGGAACATAAACAGCAGGAATGACTAAAATGGAACTAAACCTTTTATCTCTTCCTGGACAAACTGAAAATAGGTTGTATTAGAAGAACGTGAAAAAGCTTTGCCAAGTCCTGATCATTCTTCTCGAATCTTTAAACAAATAATAATTGGTTGCATGTCTTTAAAACCTACACCAACTCTGAAGGAAGAACAGCCTAATTCCAGCAGGAACATACGGGAAAATATTTACAGGGAGAAAAGAAAGGGGGGAAAAAAGCAATAGATTATTTTCTTAAATATGCTTAATGGCAAACTTAGATGCTGAGTGTCTTATACTCTATATAGCACAGGGTAAAGCTCCTTGAGATTTTAAATTTAGAAAGAAAAAGAAAGCACTCATTAAATTTTAAAAAAATGCTCAAAACAGCACCTGTTTTTTCCTGCTGCACCAATCAAGTTATTTCTCAGAGGGAAAGAGCTTGTGAATGTCTTCTAGGCATTATTTGATTAAGTTGACAATATTATGTGAGCAATGGTTGAGTACCCACTGTGCTGTACTTTTGACCAAATTGATTTGTGTAATGAACACTTGCTCTGTCTCTTCTCTAGCCTGAATAGGGCTCTTGATTTAACCAGTGGTGCTGGAAGCCAAGTGAATTTACAGCCCCCACAGTCATTCTCTCTCAATCTGGAGAGAATAGCAGCAGCAGTACATGAGCAAGCATAATTCAATACATTGTGCTATAAGCAGAGAAAATAATATCAGAGCTCTGCAATATACCTGTTTGATTTGATTTGTAAACCCGATAAAAAAAGCAATCGAGAAAAGTTCAGAAGAAAAAAAAAATATATATACATCCTGAGCAAAAATATAACCATACTGAATGTGTACAAACTGAAAAAATCATGCATAGTAAATCAACTTCATACTTGCCTTAGATAATATTGCACATTTTCCATTTAAAAAGGAGCTAGATTCTGGAAAGTTACCTTTCCATTAAAAAGTGAGCAAAGAGAATAATTTAAAACTGAGTTTGGGACTTTCTGAAAATACTGTTTCTCAGCTCTACCACTAACAGAGTCCTGACACAGCGATGGTCTTGTAGCTCTCCTGTTTTCTTAAGTAGATCAACTGATTAATTAATCATACTGGTCTTGATAAATTTATATTCTCAAAAGTCCCAACTCTGCAATGTGGTTCCCAGAAGCATAACAACAGAGAGGAAAAGGAGTTATCTACGCAGATTCATCTGTTTGTGCTTAAATGTTTACACAAAGGTGTACATAGGGAAAAATTCTATCACTGTGCTACTTCACCACTGTGATAAACATTATCAGAAGTATCAATGACTTTTCTGCACCTCTGTTATCCTTTTCTGAGGTGTAAGATCAATAGTGAAGTCTCATTGCTTTCAGGATATTAAAAGGTGAGATTAATTTTTCAAATTAGTTTGAAAGATAACAATATTCCAAGTGCCTCATGCTGCATGGCATGCAGCTCATGCCACAGCCATTTATCCCCTCCAGAATCCTTTCCTAAAGAGAATGTGAACTGTTCCTTGTTCTGACCTTGTGTAAAACGCCCAAAGATGGGGGACATCATTTTGCAGAAAGAAATAATGAAATGCAGTAGAACAGTCATGATTGTATTTGATAATTTGGAACAAGATGATCTTTAAGGTCCCTTCCGACACTAATCATTCTATGATTAGGTTGCTAAATTTTCCTTGTAACTGTAATTTGCACTCCAGAAACACTTTGTTTCAGAGACACTGAGACTTAAACCCTGCAGGGCAAACCCCGACCCCCATGTTTTTAATGGTATAATTCCCTTTTATTTCAGCTGGGTCAGAACTTCACCCTGATGTTATACCCACTTGACAAAGTAATTTCATCATTAACTCCCCATATTGCAAAAGGTATCAGAATCCTGGTTTCATATCCTTTACAAAAATATTTTACTGTCCAAAGAACCAACTGAAAGCTATCCAAGGCAATTACTGTATGACCATCCACCCTATGGCAGCTCCAAAAAGAACCACACAGAGCAGCCAAGACCCTGTTCCACGAGGCCACATTGCTCCACCTCTACAGCTCTGAGCTCTCATATAGGCCACTGGCCAGTCTATTGGAGCCTAAGAGCTGCTCTCCCTTGCATTTCACTAGTGCAAAAAGTGTATTAGGTGTTTAATTGTTCCTATTACTCTGATGTATCAAATACATCTTCCAAAGTTGAGGTGAAATGTGGGACACACACACTTGGTTTGCAAGCTCCAGAGGCAGGGTGTCAGCACCCCCTTTGCAAGTGAACAGAGACAGCCACCTCCCTGCTGGAATATTTTATGTGAGAGGTCCTCGATCAGTCACATGAACACAATCTACTAGCAGGAAGACAGTGTAAGGTGGCTGACTCTGAGTGGGACATTTGTTTTAGGTACACTGCCTCACACAAACATACCCCTGCAGAACTTCTTAATCCAATTTACTGACAAAAGAAAGAGAATCTGAATAATTTTGTGCTTTGCTTCAGCAGTTTCTAACGTTCCAGTACTGAACATGCTTTGGGGCTTCAGCATCCCGGGTGTTGTTCCAGGTTGAAGCCTTTCCAGCAGCAGTGATTCTTTCTCTCTTTTCTAGATGGATGCATTCTGGGTGCTGGTACCACAGGCTACAAGGAAGCACTGCTGTTATTGTGATAGCTTAACAGCCTAAATAAGAGATCATTAATTGTGAGGACAGGTAGGAGCAATGAGATAGGTTTCTTAAGCTTCTGGTACTGCAGGACAAGCAAAGAGTTATTAATAATTCGGCTGAATTAATTATTTCCTCAATCTATCTTCCTTAACAATATGGAATACAGCCCTTATATAGCCCTTTACATTGCCATTGCTAGCTCATCATTTTTCTTCCAAAATAGTGAGCAGAATCTCAGGGAATAGCATATCAATCATGTCTGGAGGGAAATCACCAAAACCCATAAATGTTTTGAACATGTCTCAGAAGCTGGGCAAAATTTGCTAGTATTAGGAGCAGATAAGACTTTTTAAAAAGAATATTCATAATAGGCTTTAATAAGAGTTTGCTGTAACTAAGGAGTTCCCAAGTTCATTTAAGGACATCCAACTGACATAAGCATATCAGTGACTTGAAATGGGAGAGGGAATTATAATGGGTTGTCTCAATGCATTATTTATTGTTTGCATTGATTCAATAAATATTTCTGACCGTGTACTGATCCCATCCATGAATATCACAACAACAGTAATTAACAAAACCTTTCTCTAATCAGCTGCATCCTGGCTCCATTAGCCAAGAAAGGAATGCATACACATTATGCACATTTTTAGAAGTTCATGCTACATACAATAAAACCGAGTTATTGTGATATTTTCACAAGATAATTTGAGAACTAATTAATTGGATTTTTCCCCAAGAAAACTCAAAAAATTGGCAAACACATTAGGAAATATTTTACAGGACAAAAGCATTAATTTAATCCAAATCAAAAATCATAAGTAGTGATGCACAGACACAAAGAAATATTCAGTTGATTTTGTTATTCCTCTTTCATCTATTAGTCAGAAGCATGTTATTTTTCATGTTGCTCCTTAAAAAGACTTCAATAGCAGGAATGAAGTGTTCAAAAATAACTTTGTTTCAATGCTTGAAAGCTTAATGTAAAATCCAGACAGGTAACAAACGAAAACATATCAAAAAACAACATGACAATAAATACAGAGATCTTGATTAGAGTTAATTAAAGGAGTTTTTTTATCATTTGAATGGGAGCTGTAGCCTCACGTTTCACAACCTTGTTTGATAAACCCATCTAAGTATCACAAGAAGCATCCTCAGCACTAAAAAACACCATGTTCATGACAATTTTTCTCCCACAAATTACTCAGCACATTTACACTGTCAATTGAACTCTATTATTTCTGTCAGGATGGAGCTTATTTCCCCCTGTGTGCCTAAAAGGATGTGTAATGCTCATAATCATCTAAAGCCTCAACAACACACCTGACACAAAATCCTGCCTTTCGTGCCTCCTCCGAAAGTATCAGTGGGGATTGGTCATATTATGTTCTAAATGTCCAAAAAGTACAGATCTGCCACCTAAAAATGTGTACCATTATGTAGCAAAGTTTAAGAGACGAGGGGCAAAACAGATGAAAAACTGTTGAAGTGGTTTTAGTTCTTAAAACACTTGCTTTTAAGTTACACTTTGAAAGGCGATCATAAACTGGCAATAAATCAGGATGCTCTTGAGAGGAAGATTTTCTGACTGATGCAGAACTTGGCATGCTTAGTTTCTGGAAATCCACTCATTGTCCCTAAGTTCTCCTATCCAACTCAGTTATTACCTTAATTTATGAAGAAATTATTCACACAAGAACATAACTCAATGCACAGCAAGGCAACTGTACTTTTTACTGTGGTCATTCATTCATGCACAAGCATCACTGCCATAAAATAGAATGAGATCTTTTTCTTAAATGTTCTAATTAGCTTAAAAATTCTTTCAAGTGTTATCCCTCATAAGTCAACATTATAAAAGGCTATAAAGCTTATTAAACTTTTGTTCTGGCAACAAGCTCTGTCTCTACAAAATAACTTTCAACGTCTGCAACTAGCTTGTACAGTGTTGTGACATTTAACAATATTTGTCCAAATGAAAACTCCCTAATGAAATACTGTGCTACACAGCTTCAAAGGACACTATTTTTTCTTTTCTCTTTTTAAAAAGGGAGAAGTGTCTTGACATGGAATATTTGCAGGTTTGGCTGTGAAAGTTGTTTCCCCTCAGCTGGAATCAATGCACATTAGTTTCTGGAATTCCCCCCTGAACTAGATTTATGTCATGCATGTAAAGTCCCTTTTTGTAAGAGTGGTGTTGACACAACCAACTGCTGAGTGAACTTGTGAGAGCAGAGTTTCACGCTGAGAGAGAATGGCTGATTGCTACAGCTCGAGCTCATGAAAAGAAAGAAAACGTGACAGAGCGATAAAAGGTTTTTCACTGTTTGACCCCTCACCTATTGCTGGATCCCTGCTGGGACTTTCCATTTGCTCACTTGCATATCTTTGCCCAAGGAGTCAATTCTTGAACCCTCTGAAACACAGAAGAATTTGAGGGTTCTGTGTGTCACAAAAAGACACTTCCTAAATCACATTGCTCTTTTTATACTGAGGTACACCCAGACTCAACAAGCAGCAGTTCAGCTCCTCACAGGATCGTAATGCCTCAAACTTAGTTTAGTGTCATTCCATGAAAAAATAGCTGGCTTATTTTGCTTATTGATTATGTTTGGTACTACCATCTCTTAGCATGTTTCAGTCAAATGCAAACAGCATTTCAAAGGATAAGTGACATTTTGAATAGGAAAAGCAGGTATGGATCCTGCTGGTGTCCAATGCTGCCCCTTCTACAGAACATGTGATATGTTATACTGTCAATGGAACGTGCCCAAAGTCTCCTGCAAGTCCAACCAAGGACAGGGAAGTCCATGTCACAGAGAATTATGCTTGATGCAAATCATTCTTTTTCATCTTTCTCTTCAAGCTCACACAACACCTTTCCTTCATTAATGTGAGACTAATTTAAAGTTTTAGGAAACATCTGTTCATCCTTCCCTTCTCACACTTAAAAAAAAACCCCACAAACATCTAAGGATGGTTCAAAGATTTTGTAAAGGGTTTAAATCACAATTTCAAATCTCACTGTGAATGCTGATGTTACGGGGAATGCTGCTTGTTACAGAGCTTCACAATGCAGCTCCCACTGCAGAATTGCTTTGATTACTGATGCTCAAGTTTAAAGGAAACATCTGTTGAAGAAATGGAAACAGGACTCAGAGCCCCCTTAAATCAACTTCCTTTTCCTGGAAAAGTTCTCAGGAAAGAAGGCATAGAAAACATTCTCTAATAGCAACCCTTGAATCAGGAGAGTTGGCACTATGAATTTAAAGCTATTTCCCATCTTTCCCTGTTCCACACAATGAGCTTGCCAACAGAACTCTTCCCTTGCTCATCCTCAAGCACAGCAACCAGAAATTTCTCAGCCAAGATATGTCTATTTCCATCTAACATCTGCACATGAAGCCATTAGCCCTAATAGTCTCCAGCAGTTTTGCTGTCTGTAGGTCCCTTCAGGAATCAGTACAGGATGTTACAGCCACGCTCCCTCAGACACTATTACACAGTTTCATCTTCTCTTGAGTTCTCAGAAATGGGGCTTGGCCTAGTAATGCTGTTTACAGATGAAAGAGAGCTGGGCAGAGTGACTGATACCCCCACAGGGTTGTGCTGCCATGCAGAGAGACCCTGACAGGCTGGAGAAACAGCAAGAGGAACCTCGTGAAGTTCAGCAAAGGGAAGTGCAAAGTCCTGCACTTGGAGAAGAGCAGTCCCAGGCACGAGAGAGTGACGGGCTGAAGAGCAGTACTGCAAGGAAAGATATGGGAGTCCTGGAAGATAAATGGAATGACATTCAGCCACATGCAAGGAACGAGAGCATCTTGCAAACAAAGGCAAAATGAGAGAGCCGGGTCTGTTCAGCCTGGAAAAGAAAAGGCACGAATTCCTGATGGGAAGGAGTAAAGATGAAGGAGCAAGACTCTGGTCAGTAGTGCCCAGTGACAGAACAAAAGGCAATGAGCAAAAGCTGCAGTGTAGAACATTCCATTCAGATGCCAGGAAAAACTTTTCCTGGGAGTGATCTGACCTTAGAACAGATTTCCCAGAGAGCTTGTGGAGCTCCATCTTTGGATCTGTTCAACATCCAACTGGACACAGTCCTGAACAACCTGCTCTAGTTGATCGTGCTTGATTTGTCTGCAGATCAAAGTCAGGTCCAGTGACAATAACCAGCCCTGTACAGCAGGGACACAGTGATAGGGCAGGAGTGAGGTTGGAACAGGACATCAATCAGCAGGTCAGGCAGTGCAGCAGGATTATGTATATAAATGCATTTTATTCTTACATAACACACTGGGTCTTCTTTTCTGACTCATAGGTGCTCATTCTGCTCAGTATGCTTTTGTTTTTAATTTAACAGTACTGCAATAAGTGGATTGTTTTATTTTGAACACTGTCATCAACAATAAATTTTCTGCAGACCAAATTGACGCCCTCCAGGTCCAATGATTATTCTTCATTTGCACCTGTCCAGCCTCACAGAGCTGATAATGCCTCTCAAATTTACCTGATGTGGTTCACAAATCTGCTGCAGGTGCATATGAAGAAAAATACAACAATTAGTGTCTCTAAGTCACATCACCTGTGAAAAAACTAATTTACTAACCGAAAAAAATCCTTGCAATTGATATCATTAAAGCCTTAATAATGTAATACAATAATGATAAGATTTAAAGTTAATTGTTAAGCAGAACTTTAGTCTGGACAAGTGAGAAAAAAAATCAGTAAGTTTTTACTTACATAAAAAAGCCCATCAAACAAAAAATTCTAAAAATATCAGCAACAGCTCTCTGCTGTTCATTGCAATTACTGGCCCAATCTTGCATTCTCTGCATGCACTATTCTTTTTGAGAAGGTATCGTTCCAAATACCAAGCTTCACAAACGTAAACATGCAAATGATGCAATATCTGACATCACTTCAAAATACGCAAGAAACTCTCTGGGAAGGCCACCATTCAGCAAAGCTCCCCCTCAAAAACCAAATTCTTTCCATTAGCCAAAGTGGGAATGTGATTTCGTAGAATCACAGAACAGTTTGGTTTGAGGAACTGTAATGCTCATCTTGTTCCAATCCCCAATAAAATCCAATTTTATTTTCAAAAATAATCAAGTAAGGGTATCCCTTTTTTTCTTGTTACTCTCATGCTTAATTCTTTACAAAAATCCTCACAATACTAAAAAGTGGTGAAAACCTAAACAGCTTGGAAACCTTCACAGTCATCTCAGAGGATTATTAAAGATGTACCCAGTGTGCCCAGATTCTTTCTGTGGTTTACAAAACATCCCATACACACAGAGATCCTTGTTTTCTATGACTTAGTGCAAAAAAGAAAAGCTCTCAGACACGGAGAAGTGGAAACCTCCACACCTTTGCTTGGAATTGCAGCAAAACAAACCTTCTGGAACACACTGCAGCTAAGGGCAACCGTGCATCACCCCTTCCCATCACTGTTCTACACCATCTGATGGCCACAGCCCAAATAAACAAGACACTCTTTAGAGAGGAGAGATCAATATGGCACAAGAAGGCAAAAACTGGCAACAGAATACTTAGGCCAGATGTCCATCACAGTTGTCAGTCACCAACCTCTGTGCCAGTTCCTGATAGCCCAAAGCCAGACTTTCATCAAACTTAAGGAATTATTTTCTTTTTTTTTTCATTGTATTTCAAACCTCTGCTGCAGAAGAAAGCCCCACCAATTCCAGTCAACCAACCCTCTGGGGAAGGTAGTGGACTTAAACTGGAAAAAGGAAAAAAAAGAGAAAATGTATTTCAGCTATTTTTGTGAAACTGCTTCTGAACCCAAGCTTGTCTCCTTAACTTGTATAAAAGCTGAGCCAAGAAGATTTTTAGTTTCTTTTAGTGATTTAGGGACATGCAGTTATGCTTAACTTCAATGCTACTCCCAAAAATATTTGGTAATCTACCATATACTCATAAGGAACCATTTCATGGTTCTTTTTTGCTCTTTTCTAGGTATGGAATTTTCATTCTAACATTCACTGTTTTTTAAGGAAAAAAAGGTTTGGGTCAATCAGTTTGACAACCAAGCCTGCACTACATATACTGTATTCCACAAGTGTGGGGAAATCACAGGGGTTTTAAATCTATTAAAACAGACTTTATTCTGGATGAGCAAAGAATCTTTTTTGTGTGAGTAGAACTTAGACACTAATATGAGAGGAAGTTACAGCAATAATTAACAGCTATTGGGAGTAGAACTCATTTAGAAATATAATGAACTGAGAAGACTTAAACAGACTTCATTCAGGGAAAGATAAAAGAATAACTTACAGAAGTATGGACTGAACTGCATTTACATTCAGTATCATCTACTTTTGTAACACTTTCCTGTGCTTCTGAAGGAAATTATGTTAATAACGATCTTTGTCAGACTTCTGGAAATATATTTACAACTCAAATTGTAAATTAGCACCTTTACTGCCTCTCAGTTCCACCTCGGTAAAGAATTCACCTCCTGACGGCTCAAAAGCAAGAGAAAAAATATCACAAGCAGTTTTAATTATTATTTACAAAATGAAAGAAAAGCAGTTCAAGAAATGCGACTCACAAATGGCAGGTGCCATCTGAAATTCCTCCAGTCATTTGCATAACCATCCAATATGTTTTAATGCCTCCAGTTATGAGATTATCTAAATTCATGAAGAATATATATTTATTAACACATATACTCAGGACTCTGTTAGAATGTCAGGTGAACATTTCATCTGAAAGCAAATGAATTGTGATGAGCAGCTCTGTCTCACCTGACTTGCTCAAGTGAAGAGGCTCTATTAGACATTGTGGGGTGCAAGCATTAAATTAGGAACCACACCATTGAGTCTGCTCAAATTTCCTTTAAATGAAAAGGAAGAAGAAAAGGTTAATTAAGTTCTACCATGCAATTCCATTAAGAATATCCACGATTACTGTAGCATGAGGAGGATATTTAATTCAAAAGGAAATAAAAAAAGGGCAGAGGCACTATTGAAATATCCAGCTGGTCAATCAGAATGACTGAGCAGTTGGGGCTGCTCTCAGGTAATGCAGGCTCTGAGGTTATTATAGTAAAAGAACACAAACAAAATAATCAAACTAAGGTTTTGCCCAGAAGTATGATACAGAAAGGCTCATAACCTAATATACAAGTTTGAGTTGGTAATATATACAACATTTTTTTGTGTTATCATCCAAACCCTGTATTTTGTAATATGAAGCAGCATCTGACAAGATGAGTCATGTATCTGTAACTTGATATGCTGCCCTACCAGGGCTCTGTGATTTGGATTTCTAGCCTGACCAATTGTTCCAAAATAAAATAAACAATCTCAGCATTTGTTGAGAAATCCATTTATTTCAGAGGAATTACAGAGGCTTTTACAAGATGAGTCCTGGTCGCTCACAGGTACTCTGTGCTAATTCTGTCAGTGCAGCAACTGCTTGCAATGTTCTTGGCAAATTTAAATAAGGTCTTAAACTAAAAATAATCATCTACAGAGATTTCCTGAAGATATATTTGCACAACCCAAACATTATCAATTTTTAAACTGTATTTTAATAAGAACAGAATGTGTAGATATTCAACACCTAAAATAATAATAAAAAAAGATGGATGTGTCAAAACCAAGCACATCCACATCAACATTTTTGTTGTCTAATCCCCATCAAATACTGAACACCATTCCAGGTACAGGTGGATTTCATGGAGAAAATTAACTGAAAGGAAAATACTTCTTTTGTAACCAGAGAGCAGAGAAGGCTGAAAGCAGGTATCAACAGCCTGCAAATAAAAGGGTTTTTTTATATTTGATTTCAGATTTTTTAAGTGTTTCAATTTAGCCTGACCAAAACATGGCACTTCACTTAAAAGAGTGGAACAGACTCAAAAGATTAATGACAGTAAAATTATCCTAATCTGTCATAAACTCTGATATAGGAGTAAGAGGAAGTAATTTGCTTTAGTAAAAAGCAATGATCACCAAAGCATGAAAATTAACACTCCACAGAGGTAGAGATTAAATGAGAAATATTAGCTGCATCAGCACATTGGAGACAATTATAAACTGCAGAGGACTTTTAAGACTGAGAAATACTATATTTATTATGATAAAGTCAATTTTACCATTCAGTAAATGCTCACTTTGTGATTTCAGCACTGAATTTCTTTCTACTCAAAGTTAATTTGCATTACTGCTTTACAGAATTTATACCACTTTTGTTTCCTCTATGCATTATTGCTTACTTTATCTCATGGAAACTTATTAATACAGAGCAGACACAAAACTCACCGAGTATTACTTGATTTTATTACTTACTTTGAGCACACAGAGAACACCTGACATGCTTTTGAGAAATTATATTAGTCAAAAAGCAGTTTTTATCAGTTTCAGTCAGGGAGCATTTATGAACAGATGAGAGCCACTATTTTTTTTTTCCTTTTACAAAGAGAAATAAATATGAGAAGATAAGCAAAAATACACAGTGAAGATACTCTGGCTTTACATTCTTGTACTACAGAATAAATTCAACATGAAGATTTTTATAACCACCAGCATTCATACTGAAAGGTACTAATGCATCATTATGATCTAGCAGGTTGCTCGCTGTGTTTTACAGCCTTTCACACTACATTAACCTTTTGTACCTCAAGTATTTATGACCTCATAAGTAAGTATTTATCAAACTGAAAGCTCATATACAGCACTGTATTTTAGCTATCATTTTTTAGGAACATTTGTAATTTCTTTCTGCCTGGATTTAAAATCACTTTGGTTTACAGTCCTTATTTTTAGCAAAAGCATTACTGCAAAGTAAAACTGTTTCCCCACTACCCATGAAAATGGCTAGACACAAAACTACCAAGTGCCTTAAATATGGTCTCATGCCAATGAGGAGCAACATTCCCATGCAAATTTTATTCTAAAATAAAATAAGAAGGTGTTAGAAACACCAAATATAGCTGTTATGCCTTCTGCAATATTCAACAGCCTATCAGAGCAAAACAACACAGATAAATAGTGGTACAAGGAGCTCGAATTTACAGAAGCCATAGATTCTTTACCTACATATTCTCTGCATTTAACAAAAAAATCCACACAAAATACAGCAACTGAGGCATTTGCACAGCCACATTTGAGATAAAAAAGCCCACAGTTGATTAATTTCTTGTACAAATATTACACAATAAAATACCGTATTGGTTACAGATATTTTTCTCAGCAATTCACTTTGAAATCAGAGCTATTAAAATCTACCATGAGCAAGGCCAGATTGTAAGTTCACAAACATTTGTATAACTTTTGTGACTAACAAACACCACTGCACAAACTGAGCATCTCTCAGAGAGAAACAACCCCTGCCCAAACCTGTCAGGTCCTTGCTCTCTCTCAGATGTGGGAGACAGGGTAAGGCAGTATCCTGCTATCCACAGGCACCTGAGCAATGCCAAAATCACATGGGAAAATGCCATAGAAAGGGAAAAAGGGTCTCTGCTGCTCAGTCATCATCTTCTGCACACTGAAGCAGGGACAATGGTTGAAAGAACAAGAATTCAGTCTCGGCCTCTGAGGGGTTTCTGCCTGCTGGTAATCACTCTAGATACAGATTACTATTGGCCTTGCCTGCTGCATTTATTACAGGAAAAAAAAAAAAAAAAAAAAAGGAAAAAAACCCTAACCATAAATAACTTGGCCACAGATGGAATAGATTAAGGAGTTGCTAAAGTGCCCTTCTTCAGCAAGGTGTTGCCACTCCCTCCCAGTCATGCTTCTTGTCCATACTGTGATCTCCTGCCACCCTTCTGGCAGCTTTCTCAGCCTTTACAGTGTAGGTTTTAAACTCAGCAACCCACTAAGTCAAAAGGCCAGTTTCCAGTCTCCCTCTCTCTTGACAGCCCCAGATCTCTCTATTTGTGAAGCTAAATAACACAGCAAAATACTTGGATATTTGCTACAGGGAATTCCAGACCCTAGTCACCTGACCTTTGCCATGATCCTGCAGCATCATGATCCTCGTATCATTTTATGCCCCATTTTTGACTCCCAATCCCATTCCCTTGTGAAAGAGAACTGAAAACTATGCCAAAAGCAGCAGATACATCTTGTCATTGTGTGGGGTATCATCAGCTCACATATCCCAAGGTGGGGAGTGTGGGATGAAAGAAGAGATGGGAACTTCACATTGTCTGCACAATATGTCTGAAAGTTAAACCAGGCTGCAGAGTTCTGCCTTTTTTAAAAAAAATACAATATAAATTTCCTGAGTAACAGTATCTTGCCAACATTTTTTTCTTATTCATACACCTGAAACGTAGCATTCACACAAATCAAGTTTAGACTGTGATCTATTCAATGCTCAATGCTCCAAAAGCATCAGTTCAAAATGAAATTCAGCAATAGCGATCTGTTTTTATGGGGAAAAGACTATCTCTCAGTCTAGACACTTGAGCTCAGGAAAGCCAGCTTCTGCAATCTATTTTGTCACAGATTTGCCTCTGGCAGGTTATTTAAACTACTTGTACCCTAGTTCCTCCTCAACAAAAGTGAAAAAGACAATAATTGTAATTCAGCAAAATCTCACAAAACGGTCACAAGGATGAAATAAATCTTTTCATGAGATGCTTGGAGGGGATCATTCTATAAATTCAACAAGAAAGAAATAATCATGCTAGATTAGATCAGCAGGAACACATTCAGAAATATCTCAGCCTCGTAGCCCACTCCCAAATCTAAAGAACTCTCTTGAATATAAAGAAATGCTTTTATCATTTCAGCTCATAAGCTTGTAAGCTCTCTGTTGCTAATTGTTTGTCCTTCCCTGTAAGAGGGGTAGGAAATGCAATTCAACTTCCCTCATGTAAGGGAATAATAAGAATTCATCATACAAGGCATCATCAACTCAAAATATGTCAGAAATTTTAGAGAAAACAAAGAGGGGTCGCCTCACATTCCAAACCAGGCCAGAGCAGCCCTGTGATGCACCAACAGATCTCCCTGTGCCCTGACCAGCTGCTGGTAACACAAACCCTGAATCCCTGAGCTGCACCAAGGCACACACACATTCTGGTCCTAAGGCAGTAGGACAGGGTGTCACACATCCTCCTGCAGTCACTGAGACATCTGGGTGAGGGGACAACCACAGCAAGGCTCCATAACGTTGGTTACATCTCTGTGACAAGGCAATCCATCAGCACCAACAGGCTCGTACAGGGCAACACTGAAACCTTTGTTATGTTCCTGCAGCATTAACAGTGGCCTTGGGTGGTTTGGGTATTTGCCACCTTTACTATAAAAGCAGACAGTGAATTTGTGACTACAAGGATAAGACTGAAGCAAACAAAGTTAAAAAATTTCTTCAAGCTCTCACAGCATTCAAAGGTCTTTTTCTCAGTGATAAAATTGGCCTAAATATGCACTAAGGTATTATTTTAAAAGGCCTTATCAGAAGGTGGTCAAGGTGCAAATGTGCAAAATTTATCACCTGGGCACTACTCAAATTACCAGAGAGCCCAATTACAAAAGATGTAAATGGCTTTTGGCATGAAATATCTACTCTTACTGAAAAGTGCTGAGCAAGCACCACACTTGTTGCTACATTTCATCAGTAGGGCAAGGTGTCACAAAGCAACCCCAAGTGATTAGTGCTTTCAACTACATCTCATGGATTTGCTAGTTAATTCCCTTTTCTTCACCCGAAAAGTGTGCTCAAGAACAGTCCCTTGCAGTAAATGCACAGTTTGTTGGAGGGGCAACAAGCCTGGACAAACCAGCCAGCCTCCTTCCCCTCTGTTTTTAGGGCCAGCATCAAGAACACACACCTGAGGGCACACAGCTTTCCAGAAGAAAATGGAGTATGTAAATACTCATTATACACAGAATGCAAACCAGATTCAGGTCTACTCTAAACTCAAATGATTAATCTGATACCCATGGAATAACAATATGCAGTAACCTTCCTGTGAATGTCTTAAGCACGAAGGAGTAACTCTATATTGAACCAAAACATCTCCTTTCACTTGCAATAAAGACACAGTACCATTCTTCATGGAAGAAACTGGATAGATAGATGAAAATACAGAACTTGAATATTCAGCAATATGAGCCCACTTTTCTTCCCACTGAAGGCAAAAGCCTTAAAAGCATGGGGCAAAGTAAGTTCAATCTAAATAAAAAGTGCCAGGCTCCTAAATGATGGCTCCTAGCTGGTTCTAAACTTAGCAGCCTAAGTGATCAGTATCTGAAATATGTCAAATCAATAATCCAATTAATTAGAAAGCTACTCAAATGCAGGGCAATACATTATGAGTGTTTAGGTTAAAAAAACTGGAGATACTGAGACTAGACTCAGCTTGCTACCTGAAAAGATTGTCTATAGAGAGATTAAACAGCTGATGGTAGTAAAAAGCAATTTTATATAGTGGGTGGCCAGGGCATATATGACAGAGAGGGCCAAGACATTTCTCAGTCAGAAAAATGACATACAAAATGAGTGATTTTTCCTATAGACAAGCCTTTCTACACTTGCATAATTAGGATTATTAACATTGTCTGTATCATCTGGCACACAATAAGTGCATGTTACATTTTTAGGCATGCAATAGTCTATTCAGGAAAATTAAGTTTGAAAAATTTCAGACAAATATCCCAAGTCCTCAGATGGCAACTGAATAAAATTTCCAGGCAGACAAATTAGATGCACGGGGCTAAAGGGGACACATGGGAGCCTGAAATATAGCAGGTTTGTCGTCTTAAAAGGATAAATTTGGAAAAGGAAAAAATAAAAACAAACAAATAAAACCCCCCAACACAACAACAACAACACACAAAAACCCCAACAAATAAAACAAGAAAGTAAAAAAACCCTACACCTGTGTTGGAAACAGAAGCAAAGCATTTCTTGATGCAGAATAATAATAAAATTATAAAAAATTTGGCTCTTTCCATTAGAAACCACAGAACAGAATCACTGATTCTGATGCTGATACCTTCGGTTTTGTCTGTAAACACATTAAAATCTTTGCAGAGTTGACTTTGCTGCACACGCAGAAAGAGAAGTGCCACGGGAAACGGCTGCAAGTTCCTTTCGCGAGGGAAGAGAGAGATAAAAGGGCTGGATGTGCAACACCTTCAGCTCAACGGGGTGAAAAAGAAAAGAGGGAGCCCAGCTCAGAAATGAGAGCAAGTTCTAAAACTGGGAATGCTTGCTGGAGATGGGAAGAAGCCAACAGCAACATTTTGTGCTGGTGTGAAAGCGCCTTTATTGCAGGCGAGAGCCGCTTCACAAGTACAGCTCCTGCCAGTCTGGATGTGAACTGCAGCAATTCCACACCGAGGGAGCCTGCAGTGTTCCAAAGCTTTCCAACATCTGTGCTCAAACACACCTACCCAGCAGCTCTGCAGACACTCAGGACACCACTATGCAGGTATCTGTTCCTGAAACTAATAGCTTCATAAGCACTGCCATCCAATTAACGTGATGAGCAGTATACAACCCTTTAAGGGTAAGTGCTTGCAAGACTTATCTCTGACTTCAAAACAGTATTTTGTGGCTAAATTACTGTTTATTATGGTACAAAGTTACTGGGATGTAATATCACCTGCTCAGGAGTATCAAAAAATGGTCATGCACTAGAAAGGATTCAATGTCTACCTTAAAAACATGTTTATTCCTCCAATTACACTAATTGCAAGGTATTTTAAGCTCAACAATTTAAGGGATTTGTACAAAATAAAAGTTTTTCAAAGTGCTAAAATCTGTTTCTAATCTGATTTTAGTTTCTCTTTTACATCCTTAGCTTTTCAGTACCATGTAATATTTGTCTACATTTGTTTTCCTACAAATATGTATTTGGAAAAGGAAAAAAAAAACTAAGAAGAAAATTAAAACCCACACCTATGTTGAAAATAGAGGCATTTCTTGATGCACAATAATAATAAAATGATAAAAAAGCTGGCTCTTTCCATGAGAAAGCACAAAACAGGATCAGTGATTCAGATGCTGGTGCATCATCTTTTGATAGCGTAAAAAAAAAAAAAATCAAAACCAGAATAAATTCTGTATTAAATAGAGGTTGAATTTGCATTCATATATAAACAACAAAGCTCCACTATTTCTGCTGCTCCAGGTTGGGATAGTTTTGCCACCTGTCCCTGTCAGAGTTTCTTTAAAGAAAAAAAAGAAGCTTATGTATGAGAACAAGGAAATACAAATTGGCCACAATGTAATTGAAAACTGTGTAAGAAAGGAAATAAAGGGGGGGGAATGTGTCAACAAGAAATTGCATATCTCCACTCAACCCAAGTATTTCCATATCCCTAAAACGAAAAGAATAAAGACTATAAGTAAATAGGCAACAGAACTGCTACATTTTCAAATCAGTGTACAACTTAAAAGCAAATTTCTCTGGCCTAAACCATTAACTTTTTCCTCCATGTAACTGAAAAAACTTAAAGAACTTCCTTTGTTGATATATTTTAACTTTAAGATTAATACTTGCAAATACTTTAAATAAATTGACATTTCATAACTACATTTTTGGCAATAAATCTCTTTTAAAATAGCAGCAATAATATTTTTTGCAATACGAACATATTAAAAAAATAAATCACATCCTTATGAAAAACGAAATAAGGTGCCCTAGCCTTATTATAACTTAAAAATAGCAAATTTACATAGTTCCCATGTCACATCTTTTATATCCTTTATGTTCTTATAACTCAAAAGATCTTTTTTAACTGAAGATGCCGCTGGAGAAGCTTCATCTGCAAACATTAATTAGCACAGACAGACTCAGATCTTTCTGGGTAGCTGGGTGATCATGCCTGCAATATGTTGTACACATATTGTTTTCAAATCAAATATTTAGATGTTACTCTGGAACAGCTGCAACTTATGTGAATTCTTATGAAATTAAATAGTTGAACATCTTTTGACGCACTTTTTATAACAGCAACAAAAAAAAACACACAAGCATAGAAAAGACTTTATGACTGTAAGCATGTTTTCTTCTGATTGAATCAGAAGGCATTCTGCTGTCTTTTCTTTCCCTTTTATAAATCAGAGAATAAAAGAAAAGTATTTAAATTACAATCCAAAGCAAAAAAAAAAAAAAAAAAAAAAAAAGCACAGCAAGAGAAGTCCTCCATTCTTACTTTTGAAGGGATGAGGAAGCTGAGTGGCAGTCTCATTACAGAGGCTGAAATCAGTTCATTTATAAAGGCTGAGATGGCCTCAATGGCAAACATCTGTTCCTCTGTTCCATGGAGGGAGTTTCCTGCTCTCCATCTCCCTCACCTGGAGGCAGAGGCTGGGGAGATGCTGCCCCACAGGTGCTCTTTTATCTCCTCTTTCTCACCCTTTTTTACAGACCTGATTGCTGTGGCTGAGAAGGATCTGAGGAGACCTGACACGTCCTCCTGTTCTTTGCAGGTGGATGTTAAAAGGGCATCTTGGAGTTTGTGTTCTGGGGTAAGACTCAGAGGCAAGAGATCAGTGGCAACTGTTTCAATGGGCAAGATTTCAAGAGGCCTCTGGTGGAAAAGCAAATGCAAAATGCTCTTTTAAGCAGGGCGTTTTAGAAGACTTCTCTTAAAAATCTGTTGAGAAGTTTTTCTAAATCAAAAAAGGCAGCATGATAGGCTTCAACACAACTGTGTGGGATATCAGCTGAAAAAGCATCTCAAACCGGCAAATTGTAGCAATTTAGATGCAAAAATACCAGAGAATTCATGTATGTTCTTCACATCAACTATATATTCCTTTCCATATTCTGTCCAAGCCACATGAAAAAAAGTAGTAGCTGGCTTTGTAACTCCTAGGAGGGGGGAGGAAATTAAAGGAAACTGCTAGAGAATACTGGAATGAGCAAAAACTGTGAAGAAACAAAGGAGAGACAATGCAGGTGTATTGAAAGAAAACATAAAAGGAAAATAAGAAAGAATATAAATAAGAAATAGTGTTGTGGAGATAAAAAGAAAGACAACTAAAATGCACCCAAAGATTAAAAGCAAGCAAGAACCATGCAAAATGAGTGGAAGGTTTTGCATATATGTCATTATTTTAAATTTGTGCATTAACCCCTCTCAGAATATCAGGAAATATTTTCTCTCTATCCCTGCAGAGCCAACAAAGTAACTTAATGTCCATCTTTAATCACACAATTAAAAAGCAAGGGAGAGAAGTGAGTGAGTCCGTGAGCAGCTGTGTGGGGCTTGGTTACCAACTTATCCCTTTTTCTGGAATTTCTCCAATTCATTAATAAATTATTGGCCATCTAACATCTAGATCTGTGCAAGTTAAAACAATCAACCAGTTCTTTCTGCCTGTAACAGAAAGACCAAATACAGCATGAGGTGCCTGCTGGACTATTAGTTCAGTCTAATTGTTTTCCTGGCAAAGCCTGAAAAGAAGAACTTGTAACCCTTTCCTGAATGCATATTTAGTGAATAAGAAAATTGTCCTCTGTCTACTTCTGCTTGCAATGTCTTTCTCACCCTGTCAAGTCACTGGTAGACCATTAAGCAGCTTCAGACTTCCAGATGGATTCACCTGCTGGCAGACTGAGCCAAGGCAGAGCAGCATGCCTCGTTACTGTCTTTCTAAATCTGATGGATAGCAAAGTTAAATGTTTGAATCAAGCTAGTCTTTCACACTGACCCTAGAAGAGAGAAATGGTAAGCAAGCCCACACATGAGTAAGGTTTAATTAAAGTAATTCTGTGGGTAGAAGGGTGTGGGGAAAGCTGAAGAAATAGCTGTGTGGGAGAGGAATAGAGACTTGAGAGTATAAACAGGATTAAAAAATACATTTTCAGGGTTGGGGGGTAATAACCCACTAAGGCACCCTTAGTTAAGACCCACTCTCATGCAGAAGAGAAAGACTGTCACATTCAGTCTTATGATTTCAGGAAGAAGAGGGGGGACCTTTCTGAATGGTTTTCATGGCTTTTCAGTATAAACCTCACCAGTTTTCCATTTACCTGTGCTACAGGTACACCATTCTGAGCTCTCTAATAGAGAGTAAGTTTCTTGCAAACAAGGACCTAAGGATGTTGCTGGTTTACCACAGTTTGTGCTCAGGCCATACACAAGGTACTCTAGGCAATACACAACTTTATATTGGAATTACAAAGAGCTGGTGACTGGAGGAATTGACAACTTCTGATAAAGTTGCAAGCCCTTAACTATCATTTGCATGCCAATTACAAGAGAATGGAAAACATCATTAGTCTTACCTAACCTAACACAACCCCTCATGCATTTAGTGAAAATTAGAGCTAATTCTCACCAAAAAAAAAAAAATCCCCCCCATAAGGATCAATGTTAATTACCATGTCGTAATGGGGAGCAAAGATGCAGAAGGTCAAATATAAAGTTGTAATTAGCTATTTCATCATAACAAGATCCCCTTTGAAATTTATGCTCAGTGTATTCAGCAAAATGTGTAACAAATGTTTTTTTCTCAAGAGATCACAACCCAAAGCACAGACAAAGCATTTGGATGCCATGGCCACTTAGACTGCACAGAGAGAAGAAAAAGTCAATAATGTAACACAAAAGAATTGGTATGGAGGAGTAAAGAGCCCAAGAGACAACACAAAGTACAAGAAAACTCAAAAAACCAATATTGTCTCAGCTCTTTCAGGGACAAGCAGGAAGAAAATCTTAAATTGTTTAATTGGTCAATTAAACTTGTCAGATGAGAAATCAATTGATAATGTTTTCTAGAAAAAACTTTTGGAGGAACATGACTCTGGCTGACAACGTGATTGAAAAGATCTCTGCAATGTTTTGTGCTTCAGACCTGCCTTAGACTTGGCTGGAATTACCTCCTGAAGTGATCTAAGAACTGTTAGTCTGCCTTACAGTAAACATTTAGAAGGGTAATCAATGACATTCAGCTAATTTATTTGAGCTAACATGACTAAAGATGACAGAGCATAATTGCAGTCTTTATCCTTGGTTGCTGGGGTTTTGTGGGACTGGGGTAGAAGCTTCAGTTTTACCACTTCACCAATCTCAAGCATGCAAAAATCAGGAAAGGAAGTTTAAATTAATTAATTAAATAAATAAATAAAAAATCAAGCAAAAACCGCAATTAACCACTATTATAATTTTATAATTTTTCTGTCTTCTATTTCAATATTGCACTTGCAATCCTTTCTTGCTATGAGAATCAAAAAGAAAAAGAAGCTGAGGTGATACCTAAATCCTAAAGATCAGCTACAGAGACCTCAGGAGAACCCCAGACAAGCTGATCTGCAGTTGGCTGCCAGGGTAGCTGCTGTCCTCACACCCACTCACAACACCAAAAAGCCTCAGTTAACAACACAGGAAAAAAGGGTGGTTCTTTTCTTACCAGGCAAAACAGCGATGTATACAAACAGGCACTTTATAAACAGCACCACAGAAAACAGCCAGTTTCAGGTTCTGGGTATCCTTGAGGAGAATCTATTTTGGAGGTTGCACTGACACACACAGAGGCTGAAGTGAGCAATATGTTCCTGCTATTCCTTAGCATAAACAAAGGGACACACGTGGGGCACAGTCACAAAGTTGCAAGGAAGCCTCTTAGCAGCAATAATGGCTATGATCACAAGTCATTACTGTGCCTCATCACACCAGCACCACATTATGTTCTCTATTGGGGATGTCAGTTTTGATCTCTTCACTATGGAGCAGGAGCTGGATCAGGTTCCTTGCTTCTGCAGCTCTGAAGCACTCAGGGTCTTGAAATAAGCTCCTTGAAATGTTTTCTTCAAGTAGCAGTTGGGACCAAATATAATAGGTAGTAGAAATGAAATAGCACACCACGCTGGCACAATAGCCTGCACCAGCAGGGTATGATTTAGATGAATAAACACTGCTCTAAGTGTTGTCAAAGCATTATCAACTATCTGCCATCCTGGTGGCAAACATCTATAGACAAAAGATGGAATTGAAATAAGAGTAAAAACTGGGTCGTTGATACCAGTTGGGAATAAAAATATCCATGGGGAAATGCGATTTGAAAGGCAGACGCTCTGTGGTGAAGAGTTCCTAATTCCTCTGCACGGGGAGCACAGGCCTCGGAGTGGCACCATTTAGAGAGAGTGGTGGTGGGGTTATCTGCCCTGAAACTCTGCTCTGCTGCCTGCCAGCCAGAACTACCCATAGAAGTGATCAAATCATTCCTTCCCCAGCCACCAGAGGCAGTTCCAGGTGCACCATGAAAACCTCCCAGGCAAGAGCAGAACGTTCAGAGACAAGGAGAACACCAGCTGAGCTCAGCAGCCTGAGAAGTGTCCCACCCACTACGCCGACACTTGGCATGTTGGACTTCAAAGTTTACCTCCAGGCTAACAAGCACTACCACAGCTACCCCATGGGCCAGCAAATTGCAGAGAACTCAGTTTTAAACACCTCTACTTCAGTGACATGCTGCTGTAGGAACAGCTGATGGACACCTGTAAACCGAGTAGGATATACCCCACTGTTTAATATAGAATAGAATTTCGTCAAAATAATGTATCCCACACCCCCAGGAGATGGGGAGGCCATGAATAAAATAGTAAGAGAGAAAGAGGAGATGAACTAAGGGAGAAAAGAAAGAAGAGGAAAAAAAAAAATCACTTATACCAATAACTTTCATAAAGAATAGAGCAGGAAAAAGGGCTAATAAAAACTAGAAATATGCTGCAGAAAACTGTAGCAATAACCTACCCACCTGCAGGCTTAGACAATGCACTAAAGCACTTCACTAAAAATGCTTCCTACTCTCAGATTTCTTACCCAAATTAAAAAGTGCATCAGCAAAATTGGTACCAAAAAAACCCAACCCACAGAAAACCTCAACAAACACCCAAAGGTAGGATGTATATGCTTCACTTCTCCAGAACAACCAAGTTCAATATAGTAAATAATTTTGCAGTCCAGAGCCTTCACAAATCCTCAGATGAAGAGATGGCCTTTGCAAGTGACTCAAAAACGCACAAATGGGACAAATTAGCACCAAGAAAACATTAAACGTACAGACCATTAGATCTCAAAGAATATACAACGTTTCAAGGTACAGCAGGGCAGCTGGAACAACAGACATCATATCTAATAAATGAATTATTTCCACCCTGCTTTTGAACCACCTCGGACAGGAAAGCCCCGTGCACTGATCCCCAACACTCCTCCAAGTCAACTGCCTTTCCCCTCAACAACTCCTGGCCAGGCACACAACCTACCAAAGCTCTTCAGCTTCTGAAAAGCAGAACTAAGTTTAGAGCAGCACATTTTTCACACACACAAACCTAAAACACAGAGCGTTTTTACAAAGTTTTTGCCATGCCATGGCATTTACTTCCATTAACAGAAAACAGTAGAGAAACATTTACTTCACTATTCCCTGCTCCCTTTCACATGCCCAGCTAATGCCCTTTTAATTTACATACACAGCTCCTCCTGGCATCAACAGAAGTTGTGCATGAAAAAACACAGGCAAAAATTGAATAACTTTAAAGCTATTAATGTACAACAGGTTTGCATCTATATCTATTCACAGGTAAAAGGTGATTTCCTATTTCATAAAATAATCAAATGTCTTACTTAAAAGTACTATATTACATGGAATTATTCAATGTAACACTCAAAACCACTCAACAAAATCATCAGACGTGTTAATTTTAGCATAACTTTGTAACACTTATCATTGATCCATCCTCCTTGAAAGAAGCCATTTATTATTTTTGTTGAACCCTAAAAGCATGTTGGATGCTATACAACTCCAAAATTCTACCAGCTCTTAAATAACCCAATGCTGGATGATTATTGATTATGCATATACTCAGACACATTTCTTCCTTGCTCAAAGTTAACAAATATATGGATTTAAAAAGATGAAAACCATACTGTTCAGGGAAGACTACAAGTAACTTTTGACAGTATTTTATTACCTACAGATGATTTTACATTATTTCAGCTAAATCAGCCTGTCTTTAATCTTTTACTACCTTTTCCCTGTACTTTTTCTCCTGTTCTGTCACATCAAAATACAGTTAGCCATCCCTACACATAAAATCTAAGTACCTCTTGTGTTGAGTACTTACCCTAACAGAATACAGTGTCCCACTATTTTATCAAAATAATAGAATAAAGCATTTTTATTGGGAAATGCACTTTTTTAAGTATAAAAGCACATCCAAGAGTACATAAAGTGTTTTTGAACATGGATTACAAGAGCACTGTGCAAAAAATTGCAAACCTGTAATAAAACTGCTGATTGTTCCATTTGCAGCAACTGGGAATACTGGTGGTTCCAGTTGGGCCAGGATCACATCCTGTGTGGCAGTTAAGGATTCAAAAGAAATTGCACAAAATCTTTTTATTTTTATTATTTATATCTTTACTGGGGTTTAGGTTGCATTAGACCCAATGAGAGCTCTGGCTGCAGTGTGTGATTCTTTCAGACAAGAAGAGAGAAACTGGGACACACAGAGAGAGCCAAGGCTGTGTCTCACCTCAGCATGGATTCAGTCCTTCATGGAGGAAGTTAAGTCTGGTAGTAAACTCTACTAATTAGATAACTGCCCTGCAGGTTGTTAGGTTCACTTTCAAAAGTTTAAGATCCATTTTTAATGGTATATCCAGCCACACATGGACATAAAATTGCACTTGAGTGAGAAAATTCAAAAACTGGTCTTGCCTCCAGCAGCCTGTCTGATCTACATCAATCACAGCAGTATCCTTTCTGTGAATGACTGGTCAACTGATTATTCTTCCTTTAAATGCATGTAATAAACAGCTTACTGAAAGGAAACTAAGTAGAAACCCTGGAACCTACCAAACAAATGCCACTACGTCCCCTCATCAATTCAATTTAAAACTCTTCGACTGGAAATCAACTATTCTCAGAGCTAGCAGGAACTGGAAAGAAACATAATTTTTCTCCTTCAACAATAAAGACCACATGGAGTTACAATGTTGACACAGTGCTATTGAAGCTCTATTTCACAATAAAAACTTATATTATTAAACCTGTGATGAGATGCACACAGCTGGACCCTCATAATATTACAAAGCCCATGTCAAATCTGCCTGGGATCTGTCTGCATATACCTGTTTATAATGTCTTCACAGTTTGCCAAGTGCAATGGCTAAAATCCCAGCATAAAGGATTTTAAATCTGGGTCCCCCTAATTAAGTTTTGCAAACAATGTTTGACTGTAAGTTTGTAAAACTAACTGGTGAGCAATGTGTTAAATGTCAGTGCAGCTCCACAGAGATAACACACACTTCTTGTAAACCTCTCTTTTCATTGTGGTGTTCTCGAGGGAGAGCATCCACAACTTTCAATATAACATTGCAATTTGGAAAGAAATATCTTTTTAAAAACCAAACCAAACTAAAACTTTCTCAAATATACCCTCAAGTCAAAAGGAAGGAAACCTAATTCTTTAAAAACAGCATGGGAGCTACTTCGAAATGTTCTGTCTGCTCCTCTGTAAGGAAGGAAACAAGAATGCAAGAAAAGGATCCATAATAAAAAGAGCAAATACTATATTCCCTGAATACATCAGGTTAGTGGAATTCAAGTGTTACCCTTCAGAGAATGGAAATTCAAGGGGAAACAGAAGGGGAAAGGTGTCTGACAGGTAAAACACAAGTTGAATATTAGGAAAGCAAAAAAGAAAATAAGAACAGATAGCAAAGAACACAAAACCAAATAACAGTAAAGCCTATTAGCATATCAGAAGCTGGAAACTTTGCAGAAAATCATTGGATTTGCTAGCTGGGATTGAATAGAGCACTTGAAGAAGATAAGGGCATTGCAGACAATCCAAACTATGTCTTTTCACCAGACTTTGCTATGGAAAATGCTGGGGAAACACATCCCTGACTTCTCTGATAAAGCGACTGACACTTCTTCAAACTGAAAAATCAAAACAGGGTGAGGAAACACAATCAATTGAAAGCAATAAATGATGAGGGATGAGCTCCTGTCCCACTGCCATCGATGGGTCTTTTACCATTGATTTTAGCACTGTTACTATTTTACTTCAGATCTGAACAGCAACAGTTTCAAAACACGGAAAGGCTGAGCTGGGCATCGGAGTGGGCTGTTCAGGGTGCAGCAGCGGTCAAAAAACCCAAGGAAAACTGCAGAACATAAAAAGGATGAGACAGGAGCAGCAGGAAAGACTATCTTTTCAGTCCATATCCAATCTCTTCTGGAGTATCTATTCAGCTTGGGATTCCTGCTCTAAACCAGTGACGGTGGCATTTGTCACGAGTTTGACAACAATCAAAAATGATGATGGAAGAAAATTATAAAAGATGGAAAAATCCTGGAATTTAACTTAGTAAAGAGATGTATAAGAGGGGACTGTAGAGCTGCAAAGAATGCTATGAGATATAAGATAATAACAGGTTCTTGAATTTAAGCTTTCTCATATTACTAGAGCAAAGGACCACTCAGGGCAATAAAAGGTTACCAGGTCAAAAATAAAAGGACCAAAACATTTTACTGCATAAACAAAAAAAATGTGTAATTAATTCACAATATATCAATGCTAATAGCAATAAACATTATTCTATGGTTTTCTTTCTTGTTCATACCCATATAAAGAAATCAGTGGCATGGCAATAAACATAAATTTTTAGAACAACTCCTTTAAAGCAATGTGTTTTCCCTTTCCTCTTGCCCTGATGCATGGAACCTTTTAGGCTGGATATGTGCCAAGGGAGGAAGGGGAGGTCAGAAGAGGCATGGAGCATGGCTGGGGCCAGGATGAGGACAGCTAGGAAAGATGCTTCAAGCACATGCCCCAACTGCCTCTCCTGTGCTCGATCCTACACTTGTAACACAGGTGGTTGATGGTTCAGAAATCTGCCAGCTGTTGGCACTGGATATATTGTGTCCCACTCTAGAATTAAGACAGAAGCACTAAACTATCAGTGTGTGAAATCTGTGACTTAAATTACAAGGTAGAGCCATCCAAGGAGTCTCTTGCATAATTCATGACACTTCAGAACTTTATATATAAATCAAATAGGAGGAAAGTCGATCATTGCTGCTCTGCTGAGCACAGATCCACACACAACTCGGGTAATGGCTGCACAAACAAGCTCTCTAGAAAATACAGTATTACAGGCATGTTCTTCACAGTGCTCACTCACACGGTAATTTCAGTGCAATATTGTTCAATGAACACTTTTATTAAAAACTACTTGCAAGTGTCAAAAGCACAGAGGCCATTAAAAATAACCAAATGAGTCTGGTTTGGGGTTTTTTTTGTTGTTGTTGTTTTCTTTTTCCCTGCAAATGAATGCCTACAAACACTCATTTGCATTTTTTCCATATTGGACTTAATTAAACTTTATGATATGATTCATGGGCTGGCTATTAATCATTTTGTCTAATACTGTTGAGAAAGGAAACTTCAGATTCTACAAAGCTCTGACACTTCATGAGAGGCCCAAAACCAGTGAAAATATATTCTCCAAGGATAAACTTCAACAGACTTTTAAGCTTAACAGTGTGGCTAATCCTACCACAAATGAAGAGTAAAAGTATCAGGTTGTAACGGAACAACAGAAATTATTGATAAAAACACATGTAACCTGAAACAAAGTGCTTGAAAAGAGCTGTAAGCTTGACTTACTGTGGCTGTGCCGGAGACAGTTTGTGCATTTGTGTCAGCTGCACTCTGTTCAGAGTGTGTCTGAGCAGGAGGGTACATGTTTAACGTGTGCTCTGGAACAGTGGTTTGGCCTGTGTAGTCTGGAGCTGGATGCGGATGTGGAGCTGTGTATTCTGCAGGGATACCATTCTGAGGTGGAGCGAACTGGGCTGAGGCATAAGGCTGTGCCATTGTGTCAGGAGGTGCTGTAGCTTCCTGATTACCCTGTAAAAAAAAATCAAAGGGAAAGAAAAGGAAGAAGAAACGTGGTGTGAGATTAAATAAGCGAAGGTCCTGCACGTGTAACACGGAGTGATGACAATTCTGCTAAGATTGCTGGCCTGAAAAGGGCACAAGGGCTGTTTCTTAAGGAGAATATTTCTTATCTGAACTAAAAGCATTTTGCTAACCCTGTTAAATATTCTAATTAGACAAACAAATGTGCTGTTCACTGGATAATTGTAGACTATTCTTTAACCAGGAAAGGTCAGTGAAATCTGCCTGAATTAATGCTTCAACTCAGACAGGGGAGAGGGACAAAGCCACTTTATTCCAAAGGCTACTGAGCACAACTGCCAGTACAGAGCCCTGCTAAGATTAGCTCACTGTCTGTGATCCAGTCTGACTTACCATTTGCAGAACACAATATATGCAACCTACACGCAGGGCAGGATTTGGGTTATGCACTGAAAATACTGATATGAACTAATGCTCTGAGATATTCAGAATACTTTGATGGACTCTGTAGAGACCAAGTGCATGCCACAAATGCAAAATAATAATGAGACCCGGTCAAAACACTAAAAATTTGAATCTAGAAATGCATCAGTTCAAAATCTTTAACAGATATAAAAGAAAAAATTCAATGCTGCAGACTGTCAAAAGAAATAGATTTAAGAACCTGAAAGGTTTTAAATATGTAGATGATAGTATTTTATTTGCAGCTCACAATAAGCCTATACAATCAAAAACAAATCTCCTCATCCCTTTATAGATAGATTCACCTTCCCGTTTGATATAATAAAGAATAGTCAAGCCTATAATTTGTCAATTAGAAAACTTCTGACTAAATGCTTTGCTCATAACAAAAAGCAATAATTCTAGGGAAGGAAACGCACACAACAATCTTTCAGACCTTATATGAAAAATGTCCAAAACATGATGCTGCATGAGACAGCATTAGAGGCCATTAGCCCAGGGACTATCCCAACCTCAGAGTTAATTTACAGGACAAAATTATCCCTCTAAATATCAAGTAATGCAAAAATGCGTATTTAAGTAAAAAATTAATTAGCTTTTAAACCACTCTGTTGTTCTCCCACCAAAGTACATCCAAGCACAGGACTATTGCAGGGATTTTGTTTATTTGTACTCATCAGTCCTTGATTTCCTAATTTCAAAAGAGGCTGAATAGGATGAATAAAAGACAATCTTTTTCACGTTGTACCTAAGGACATTTCCAGCTAATTTCAACTAATTCAGACATCAGTTCTCTGACCTGAACTGGTCCTAAATTCAAGAGCTTTTAAAAATTTGCACAGGAATAAGTCTTGGTAGATTTCAACCTTAGAAGAGAAAACTAAATTTTCCTGTATAAAAGGCATTCAATGTGTCCCAAAAAATTAAAAACTTTATATCAGCGAACACTCCTTAATTTTTATCCCATTTTTGTTACTGTAGGCCTTGAGCAAGTAGTTTGTGTTGCTTCATTCAAACATCTTTCAAATGAAAACAATGGCATTTTCTGACTTCACAGGGTTAAGTGACTTTTGTTTTTATATATCTACAATCATTCCAAGGTTAATGCTGCACTGAAACTGGCCCTGTTAAATTTCTGTGGAGGTTAAAAACTCTTGTAAATGTGTACTTCTACCCTCTTATATTAAAATGCTAAAGTTCCTTTCTGATTTCTTTTACCTAATATTTTCACTGTTAAAAATAAAATAAAAAAAAAAATGAAGAGGAAGCAAAACCCAGCAATGACTGGATTACACCAGAGACATTCATTAAATGTTAAAGAAGTATTTTTAAAACTCGTGGGGGTGGCAGCCGACCTTATTTTAATCAGCTGTTACAGGAAGGACTTCAGCAAGTGGCAAGAATGAACAAAAGCATATCTGAATTCTGCCTGTATAAGCATTTTCCCTGTGCTGGCTTTGAAACACAGGAGCTGGTTACTGCTGGTCCTTAAGCTATTCCTTCATGTCAGATGCTAAACATGGCATTAGAGTCAGCAGCTGTTAAAAAAGAACAATAATGGCAACAAAGGGACCAAGGGCTAATGTCCAGGTGCATTTGATCTGAAGGTTTTTGTACTACCTGGAGTCCTAAACCAGATGTTGCCGAGACCCCCACTGTTTTCCATTAACCCTGACAGCAGTTCCACGAGGACCCTGATTAATATTCAAAGCATTCACACTTAGTGCTAATTACAGCTAATATTTAATTAGGAGGGTTGAACTTTTATAATATTTTTTACCAGCAACTCCAAACTTTTGAGATTTGTCATAAAATGGCAAATTGCATCAGCAATTCAACCACCTTCACTGTGCTGAGAGTCTTCAACCTCTTTCATTAGACTTGTTCAGCTGAGATCTGACTCATTTATTTATCACTGAGACCTCATTAATAAATAAACAACGAAGGGTCAGGGATTTACTTGTCTATTTATTTTTTTTTAGTAACTTGTACATACTTAGGGATTTACAACCTTGCCATTAAATAAACCAATCCCACCATGCTTAGAGCAGAAAATTGGCACACAAGATTATCAGGGCAGTCATTGCATGTTCATTAAATTGTTTGGAGGACAGGGACATTAAAGAAATTATACTTTTGCATGTTACTGTAGGCCCTAAGTTTAAAGTGGTAGCAAAAATAAACCTGAGATCTCTTAAAATCAGTGACTACTGAAACCTTTCCTAACCTTTAAAATCAGTGTGAAATTATTCTTCACAATTAATTCAACAGACACAGTATTACAATTTAGTATAAAAACATGTTTGTATAAACCTGTTCTTTGGTACTTACTTGGGTAATAATAGCCAAAGCTTATTTTTTAGAATATGAATTTATATCAAGAATAATGCAGGGTCAACTGTCAGGCATTCGTATGTACATGTGGTTGATGGAAACTCCAGACTAGTCAGATACAACTGAATAGAATTTAAAGAACAAAAAATTCTTTAAATAGAATCACCTAAAATTTCCCTTTATCACACTCTTGAAAATATAGTTAACTACAATGAAAAAGAAAAAATAACAGTTCTAATGCATTAAGTTGAAAACATGAAATGGCCTTAAAAGCAAGAGGAAATATTGATCCTAAATTAGCCTATGAACTCAGGTATTAGAGTAATTTCAAAGCTGTGTGTGACAGCACACAGACCTTGCTTAATACCACCTAGGCATGAGAGGCTAAACAGAAGTTATCCCTTCAGACTCAGTTCCAAGTACCTTTAAGATTAAATGACCCCTTAATGCTCACTTTGTTCATGCTTTTTTAAAAAAAGTGGTTGTTGGCAACGGCAAGAAGAACAAAGGATGGCAGACAGTCAGGCTCTGCTAAATGTTCTGGCCTGAGTCTTAATGAAAACCACATTTCAACTGAAAAATATGCTTTACGTGGCAGTGTATAAAATCAAATTTATTGCTTTCTGGTTAAATGGTGAACTCTAAAGAACCAAAACAAACAAACAAGAAGAAGGATTCCAACGATGTAGGTAAGTGAAGGCTCTCCTATTCCATCTCTATTACTACATATGAAGAAAAGCCTCGAATTTAAACTGCTCCTAGTATCTCAGATCTCAACATGCCTTTTCAGCATGTTCTGCTCTGAAAGGATTTCGTAATTAAGAAATGCATGAAAAGTGTCAAAACATAATAAAGCAAGATTGTTTTGTTTGTACACAAAAGAGAGAGCCCAGAAAACATTACTTATGCAGCGTTCCTTTTTTAAAAACACATTTGCAGCATAAAAAAAAAGTATTCAGTGAAAACCTTTCTGCCTGCCTACATTTTAAAGTCGAACTGGCAGTTTATTGTTTGTTTTCCTCTATTTTCCGTTTGGTGCATTTAGTTTCTTTGGCAAGAGGTACTTCACATTTAGAGAAAGCCTCCTGTACTGTAGTTAAATGAGCCAAACTGCATCGTATCCTCAGGGCAGGGAAACAAAGAAGAAAAATGCAACATTACTCTGCAAACCTGCTGGTTGTAAGAACGGCTCAGTTACATATTTCAAGCCCATCAGAGACATGATCCCCACCGTAGCTTGCCCTCCTTCAGACTCCAGCAACAAAACATGTATTAGAAGTTCTTGCATGCAGTGGTGCAGCTGGTTATAAGAACTGCCCTGGCTTGACTAAAATCGAGAGTTTCGAGTGAAAATAAAAGCGCAAATACCTGCTGAACCATCCTGCTGCCTTTATTCTCCATAAACTTAGCAGCTGCTCTAGTCCCAGGCCATGCAGCATCTGCCCAAAGCGAGCATCAATTACGGGGTGAGGGTGTGTGAGCGATGCGGTGTGTGCACGGGTGTGGACGGTTGGGGTGCTGAAGGAGGGGGAGCCAATGTAGGGCTTGCTGACCTCCCTCTCAACATCTGACTGCTTCCAAAACCTGATCCAGATGGGACTCCTTCGGTTTGCAGGGCCTCGCCCCATCAATCACAGCAGGCCACTCCTCTGTCTCCTGCTACTAGTTATGGAGTGCACCACTGAGCAGATGATTACACACAGAAGAAGAAAAAAAACACAGCTTGACTACATTAATAGCTGCTTAAAAAAAAAAGCACTGGAAATGCTACTATACAAGTTGCTGGAAGCTGAACATTTTTAAAATATTTTTGTATTCAAAGTTAAAAAACACCTTAAACTTCCAGGGTTTTGGCTGTGGGACAGGTACAGTGTACAGTAACACGTGTGCATTTGCACGGGATTAATTCCTCCTCCATGTGGCAGAGTTAATAGCAATAAGATTTCTATTTTAAAATTGCTGAATGCCACAAGTAAACTGACGATACTGAACTAGCCTGTTTTAGATTAAATGTACTTTATCCTTCCATTCAAATGAAATACCATTTCCTTTTTTTTTGTTTCATTTCATGACATCCCTCTCGCTTAGCAGGGGAAATATTTCAGAAATGCTTCCAAGGTTTAGTTCTGTGAGGCACTTTAAGCAACTTAATGCTTCACTGTTAAAGGAATTTTCCTAGACGCTCTGGAGATGATTTGAAAATTATTAAACTTCTACCTGAATCACATAATAAAGAAAAAAAGAAAAAAAGAAAAAAAAAAAAACAAAAACCCAAAAAACTAGAAAGATACAGACAACCCTAAAGAATACATACTTTTTGCCAGGCTCTCACAGACTGCCTACATCAGGATTCAGAAACAGGGCAGACACGTAACAGAGGAATCATTCTAACAAACCTTCCAATTCACAGGGGTGGGCAGAGCAACAAACAGACATCAATTCATCATTAAAATTATATTCCAACTAAAATATATTGAAATTCTTTCAAGTGGCAGTATAATTCTTCCAGATTTGTTGCTGGCAGTCTCCAATTAATGATAATAAAAGCAGCCACTTCAGATTTTTCAGAAGGAATCAGACATGCAACCACACTGGACTGATAATCACAACTGACTGACTCTGCGAGCTTTCTCTGTTGTAGCTTAATTATCTGACCAGGCCACTTGACTCACATCATTTGCTCCTGCAATCACACAAAATGAATTCTCCAGCCACCTCTCTCTCTTTTTGGAAAGTTCAGTACAAAGCCAAATTCAGTTTTCATTTAAAAAACAATCTCGTTCCAAAAGAAGGGTGTCCTCAAAAGTAAGAAAGATAACGCAGAGTAACTTTTTGCAGAGAGCACAGGGGAAAAGGGTAACAGTGATTAAACAAAAGAGAATTTCTTCACCACTTTAGCAAGGAAGTAGCACCTCTTTACTCCTATTTCAGACTAAAATTTACTTTTGGTCTTTTTTACATATATTTTATTCCAGTAAAAGTCTGTGCTCTTGCTACTGCTACGTATGTGTTTGATAATGAAACGTTCACTTTGTGTCAGTGCCTGAAGGAAGGAGCAGAGCAGCAGCTGAAACATCCCAACAGCCTGCAAAGAACATTTACTCACAGTTAAGAGAAGGCAAAAACCAACTTGCTGAAAACTAAATCTTAGTTTGACATCCTTCCTGAATTCAAGGCCACATAGTCCTATGGACATACTGAAACACGAGGAGAAAGCACTCCCTCCAACACCTTCACTCTTTCCAGCTGTCACTGCTGAAACTTTGTACTGCTTTTATGATGCTGTGATTTATTACCATAGCTTTCCTTGTCATCCACAGCAATTCTGCCTCCTGCTATGGCACAAATGGACATGAGTCTGTCACACTGGTTTGCTTTACTTCCACATTAACACCTAAATCTTCCTTTTTAATTTGACTTTGCTGCCTGTCCCTCACTTTGTCCAATTCTTACCCTGAAGTATTTTATACAGATCTTTTCAACCGCAGCTCAGCCTTGTACTATAACAACCAATATTTTGCTTTCTTTAAAATACAGAGAAGAAAATTTACATCACATTTTGAAAACACAACTCTTCAAAATAGCCTTAAGACTCATATAATAAGAGACTCTGAAGCACTCAGCAGGTGCATCTGCAATCCATTTTCACAATGACTGAACTGATTCTTAAAACATTGCAAAAGAAAACTAAAAAAGGAGCTTCCCACAAGTTCTTATAGAACAGTACACCTTATTTCTCTTACACCTTTGCTGGAGCATACTGAAGAAAATGATGCAGTAATCCTTGTACCCAAATAGCAGGGAGGGGGAAAAAAAGAAAAGGATTGAATTGTCAGCATAAAAGGTGCATAAAAAGCTGCCTGGAGTGCTGGCCTTTAAAGAGGGTAGTAGTCAACATTTACAAGTCTAACTGTCAGTCAGCCATGAGTGCCAGCCCTTGGGCACCAAGACCAGGTCCAAAACTGCAGAACATCTTCATAAAAGACATATAAGAGGTGTCAGAATGCTAATTCACCCATGACAGCAAGCAGGGGGAGCAGTTACAGGGCTCTTGAGAAGGCAGAGGAGTGGGCTGACAAGAATCTGTCCAAGGTCCTGCTCTTGGGCCAGAATAACCCCATGCACTTGTACAGGCTGTGGACTGCCTGGCCAGGGAGCAGATCTGCAGAAAAGGGTCTGTGAGTCCTGGTGAACAGTGAGTTGGGCACAAACCACTGCTCTGCCTTCGAGGCAGCAAAGGCAAACTGCTCAGTGGCTGCATTAGCAAAAGGAGAGTCAGCGAGGTGAGGAGAGAGATCATTCCTCCCTGCACAGCACTTTGAGACAGCATCTGGAACACCACATCCAGTCTGGAGTCCCCCAGGGCAGGAGATGTGTCTGAGAGTTCAGTGGTGGGTTGCCAGGACAGCTGGAGGGCTGGAGCACATGAGAGGAGGAGAGGCTGAGGGAGCTGGTTTAGCACTGCCTGCGGGAGAGAGGGCTAACAGACAACCTAATTGCATCTTCTCCCACTTAATCCATGATCACAGAGACACAACTCGGAGGGACAGAGTAAAAGAACAAGGAGAAACAGTCAAAAGTTGCCGAAAGCTAAATTCTGGTTGGGTCTGAAGAATAAAATAATGAGTATGAGTGAAGTTAAGCACAGGCCTCTTGGAGACTTTCTAACCAGAATTCAAAAAGCCCCTTAGCAACCTAATCTGTATATTTACTCCTGATTTAAAAGGGATTTTGGGATTAGATGGGATCTGAAGTTCCCTTTCAACTTAAATTATTTTACGATTCCATGTGGTTTCAACAGTAGCAGAACAGCTTCAAAATGGATTTTATACTTTTGTCCTATTTGATGACTTTCCTCACACAGGATTTACTGACAAGGAACAGACCAACTACAGCTTCTAGTTTGCTTTCTGTCCTCAAGAAACAATGTCTCAGTTCTTTGAGATGTATTTGCAATGCTTTCTTTTAAAAATATTTTTACACCTGCTTATTCCATGACCACAACTGAAGATCACACCTGTCAGCTATTGGGACACAGGGCTGCTGTCAGAGCCTGTGCACTGGAACACACCAGGTTAAGCAACAATCACTGCAAAACTGTCCCAAATGAACCAACAGGAGCTGTTCTGTTTGGTTTTGATTTACTTAACAAGGTAAATGTAAAAGTTTGATGTATGTGGTAAACCCCATAAAGACAATGACATGACTGGGAATTTGGAGGAAGACCAGGAAAATAATCAGCAGAGTTACAAAACTGGGCTTCAGGAGAAGAGACTTGGATATAACCAGAGAAATACTACAAATCCTTGAGGTTCACCTACGAAAGGAAACTGTCCAAGGTAGCTGCCTGGTTGAGATGTTGATTAAAGAGAACTTCAGCACGCGGGAACAAACCATTCATTATCAAAGAAGACACTTAGCAGGCCTGCAGGGCTTTGCAGAAAGCTTCTCAGTGGAGAAAGACACAAAATGTGAGCATATAAGCCACAAAGTCAAGGTTTGGCAACAGAAGAGGAGCTTAGAAGTATTGCTCAGGTACTTGAGGACAAAAATTGGAAGGCTTTTTTTGTCCAGCCTAACTAGAACTATGACTAATCAAGACATTAAAGGTGATAGGAAAGGATTTTTGCAGGAAAAAAAAAATAAAGAATCTAGACACTAACTATTTAACCACTGCTTTCAGAGAATGCAGTCTCCATTTCATTTCCAGATTTCCATCACTCTGTTATTCAGGCTGGAACACAGATGACCTGAGCTGCAATGACCAGCTAACACAGCAATGCCATCTTGTTTAACGCCAGTTAAAGCACCACTCATTTTTTGGCACTGACATCAAATGATGGAAAGCGATTGCTGATGTTATTTACTTCTAAGATTAAAATGACAATCAAAATATCATTGGGCACAAGGAACAGACAGATTGGCTTCCTGCCTCCGCTACACTTTGCTGTGCTTGTTTGTCACAGAGATCATTTGCATACTTCAGTGGATGTTTATGTTAAGATGCTGTTATAACATTAGCAAGTGACTGTTTACCCAACAATGTTTGTCATTAGCAACCTAAGCCACAGTTCTGAAGAAAAGTAAAGATCTTCTCAACAAGGATACAACAAAGGTGATAAGATGTGCCTCTGCAAAGCAAAATATACTTCTAGCGCTGCTGAATGTCACAACTGCTAGAAAACAACCCAAATCTATTAACAGTGTTACAATGAATCTCCAATTACGAAGAAAACAAACAAAATCCTTTGATGGTTCCTGTAGCAAAGACTTTGACTGACTATACTGACTGCTAAGTTCTACTTGGTTAAGTCTCGAAAAAGCTTCTATTACTGTAGAAGGAATGGTCAATTTGTCCTTATGTTTTCATTTCCACATCTGTAGATGCTCTCAAATCTGCAAAACTGTATTGCCTCTCCCCGTACAGCTTCTTTGGAGATTTATTTTTTTTTACTGGCCCTTCTTCACAAGACTAAACATATTCATATGGTAGTAAATCTTGCTGCAAAGCTGACCTCTGCCTGTGCCATAGGTGCTTAACCCCAGTAGGTTTAAAAACCATTACTCTGAACAACACATTATTTTAAAATAATACAGATTGCAGGACTGGATGAAAATTATCTTTCTTAGTTTACAGTTTTATTTTGTGCTTGTGTTTCCAAGGAAGAGAGGGGTAGTGGAAGGAAGGGTATTTCAGAAATTGAAACAGCACAGAAAACAACTTTGGCACATTGACCAGAAACATATGGCTAATTTACAACAAACACATCCAACAGCAATAGTGTTTATACAGTGTAGAACCATGGATCCAAACTCTAGAATTAGTGAAAATACATGGAGTATTTTGGGGGAGAAAAGTTATAGCCTGAAAACTGAAAACTGTTTATAATCCATGTGAACCAGCTGTCTCTTATAGTAGAACATTAAACTAAACAAGAAAGCAAAAAATATTGAAACAGTTTTGTATTTGCTGAGTGCACACCCAGTGAGACAGAGAACACAGCAAATGCCTTTGCATTTGAGCTGCAGAAGAAATTCAGATTAGATATTGCCACACAGAAATTGATAGCTAGTAGGTATTCAATCAGAAAAGTGGTTTTCTTTTAAATATTACAATCACATGGTATAGTACATCACTTGTGTCAAGTTAAATTTAATCATATCACCATGCTTAAAGGAAAAAAAACTGAATACCTACTCACACACCCATGCCAAGAGGGATTATATGAGACTTTATGAAGTCTTTTCCTTTTATTTAATATTCTGATATCTATATAAAACAAATTTGATATGTATATGATACCCTGAAACTAATCTATTCCATTGTCATTTTAATGCACAGCCTGAACTCATAGTTACAGCATCATGTCCTGACAATTACTTATGTTCTTCTGGAGTCGGCCTGTGGAAAAGGAAAGACATTTTCCTTGGAACAGCAAGGGGTATAACAAGTGTTGCTAATTTTCCTAGGAGTAAAGCAACATCATTTGCTTTTAAATATATTAAGAGCACATATAAAAGGAAACAATAATTTATGTGCTCACTAATGCCTGCTGAGTTTTGTCAGATTTAGGATCAACCAGGTGTGTGAAGGACTGTGCTTTGGAAAAGGTGTCTGAGCAATGCAATACACAAACTCGACAGGATTTCACTGAAATAATTTTCTCTAAATGTGTTTACTGGCTTATTCTGAACAAGAAAGAAAAATGTTCACTAGATAACCCACCAGAAATGAACTAGCTTTCAGCTGCTAGAGACTAAATACAACAAAAACTTCGAAACATGAATTTAATACTGGAAAAGTAATCACACCTGTTAAGTGACTTAAAAATAAAATTTTCAAATTATTATTTTCACTTCATTTTAGTAACACAGATTGAACACTAGTCAAACAACCTGAACTCAAGACCTCTTTTAGATGTTTTCAAGAAGCTGACCAGAAAAAGCAAGCACACAGAGCTTGGTCTCCAACACAGAAGTCCTTTCCCCTGAACAACAGCTCGCCAGGATTAAAAGTTCGGGAGAATCCAAACTTTTACATTTAAATATAACCCAAACTTTTCGCAGGTTACTGTAAATGGCAAAGCACTGGCAGTCCTTGGCAGTAACAGGGCAATTTGCACGGGCTCTGCACAAAGTGCGTTTCACTTTTGGGAGATAACCATGTTCCAGGAACTGAACTCTGCTCAACAGATTTTTTTGTTTCACATACCAGTGCTTTTGCTTTGCAGAAATTGTTACATCTCCTTAACTCTAAGCCACTGAATTGAGCAAGAACAGCGCAGCAGAAGCAGAGTTACGGTGCAGTAAGTCTGATCTAGTTACTGAGACACCATGTTAGATTAGATTTTGGGATGTGTACTGTTTTATGAATATACTGTACTTTGCAGTCAGATGATCATCAAGGAAATGACAGTGCCCAACATGTCACCATCTGCAAGGTCAGAGGAAACTTGGAAGCTCCTTAGTTTGGCTTTTTGAGCTCTAAAAATGGTTCAGTATATGCAGCCCAGTTCTCCACTGAATCAGACAAAGCCTGGGCACATAATATATTTTTCCTCTCTCAGCTGGAGGATTTCAGGCCTCCAGTCAGAGTTTCTTAAAGCAGCACAGTCACTCCTGCAGTGATTTGTCTCTGGGTACTCCTTCCATTTAACAGCAGACTTCTGGAAAAACAAGCAAGGTAAAGATCACGATGCTGGAATATCCTCTCACCTGTAATCAGGAAAAGATGCAATAACTACTCTATTTGCAAGAATCGTTCACTTTGACAATTTATTTTCAAATGTGAGCCTAGACAACTGGATTTGAAGAAATCTGCACTTGTAAACACAGAAAACAAAATACCTCTGGCTTGCTTAAAAACACACTTTCACTCACATGAGAAGAAAGACTGCAAAGGAATAAATACTTGACCTGAGAGATTAGCAGTGACTGGAAAATAAAAATCTGCCTAAAATCTCAGCAGAAGGGATGTAAACCCTTTAGGTTATACAAGGGCACCCATAAGGCTGTTATTTTACAGAGATTTAAAATATTCTTCCCTTATGTTTAGGTTCAATAATACTTTGATCTAAAACCAAGAAGGCTGACACAGAATTCCATTCACTAAAGACAGAGGAGAGAAATGAGTAGAAAGTGGCAGCTACACCAACCCTATCCCTGAAGTGGCAGAAGACAATAGGTAGGACAGCCTGGAGGGTACACTCAGCATTTTAGAGGTTGGCACCTCTGTGTTACATTGGATTATCTACTTTCTATGTAGGAAATTAGCTCTGAATTGTATTTTGCAAAATATGTATCAACTGTGAAAAAACAAAAAGGTATCTGGCTGTGGAAGTTTGGAGTGTTTAACTCCACTCTCTGTGCTGTGATCTCTTTCTCCATGCTGGGTGGGTTATGTGATCAGACCCAGGGGCTCAGAGCTGCATCCACTCGTTTTTTAAAACCACTGAGGACAAAGGCTGTGAAAACTCTCTAGACAAGCTGTTCCAATGTTAAACTGTCCTCATGGGGTTCTTATTCATATCTAGTTGTTCTAATGTTTCACTGTGTGTTGCTTCTTATCCTCCCACTATGCACCTCTGTGAAGAGCTCCTTCTTGATAACCTCCTTGTAGGCATTAAAAGGAGCTATCAGGTCATACTGGAACCTTCTCTTCTCCAGGCTGAACAATTACAAATTCCCTCACCCCCTTACCACATGGCACATGCTCCAGCATGTCTTAGGGGCCCTGTGCTGAACCTTCTTTTTGCACTGGAGGGCCACAAACTGCACCAGACATCTTAGATGAGATTTAACAAGTACCAGGTAAAGGGAGAAAATCACTTGTGTCAATTTACTGGCTACTGTCCTGTTTATACAGTTGGCTTTCTCTGCTGCCAGAGAAATATTCTAATCCAGTAGAAATTCTCTGTTGGAAATGCTTATAAAATGCATGACATGGGGATCTATTCAGATGTGTTGGCGACTACCTTTGTGGGCAAGCTTCATGAGAAGCTTGGACAGTCCCCCTACAAACCTCTTAGTTGCAAACAAGAAACAGTTCTGCATTTACAGAAGCTTAAAGATGGATTTAGAATTTCAGTAACAAGGGATTCTAGTGAGTCTATTTTTTTCAAGATTTAACCAATTTATTTCACCTCTAACGAATCAAAGAAATGGCTCTACAGCCATTCCTCATAGCAGCCACTACCTGACATGATCATTCTAAAACAACAACTGAGATAAACAGAAGAGGGGAAGGGTAGAACAGTGGGTGGCAGAGTACGTATTTTCAAGGCCAAAGTAGATAAAGATACTATAAGCACTAGCATTTACATGGGGAGTCACATCACCCACCATAAACCAGTTATTTAATAGGTTGCTTAAGAGCTAAGAGTGCTCTTCACCCTACCTCTACCCACTTAGTACATTAGCTTGTACTAATGGTGAGCTCTCATCCAGAAACACACAGCACCTCTGCCCGTGGGTATTACCACATGATGCAAATGAAGTTGTAAAGAGAAATCAACTCATCAATCACAATCACAAGGGGACACTGAGCAATGCAAAAGGATTAGCATTTCAGCCCTGCTCAGGTCTTTTCTATCACCACTCTACTTTAATTAAATACCACCTCGAGTGCTTTATTACCATCAGGAATCTCAGTGTTGAAGGCTGGCATCCTGGAATCTAAGTGCTGAAGCTAATTAGAAATGAGAAAGGGAAACATGTTCATTAAAAATTGTGGGATTCCCCTACCAGAAATGATCTACACTTCGGAATAAAGATTTGCCTTTCTGTGGATTTAGAATACCATGTTAAATAGCTTTCATTAAGGTGAAATCTTTCACTTTGAACCACACGCCTGCTATTGTCTTTCATAAGTAAAGCCAGATTTAGCTGTATCCACCAAACCATTGTTAGAATTTAAAGATTCTTGGCTTATGGTTAGCTGATAAGAGCCTTAATTCCTCTTCTTCTAACATTTGATACACTAATTTAAATTTTTTCAGACTTGGCACACTCAAGGGCTTTTTGCCTTACTTCCCTGGATATACATAAGCTAGTCATTACTATTTATGAAGGCGATGAAAGGAGACATTAAACAGTCAAAGAAATATAAATCTTAGATTCTAACACAGAGAGTGCAACAGCAGGATTAAAAACCAAACAAAATGAAACAAAAACCTGAAGCGAATACAAAGACATTTGCAATTTAAAGCAATACAATATAGCGGAAAAGCAGTTTTCTCTTCCACTTGACTGCCAAGTGACCTGACTCAGGATTTTATGGCTTTCCCAGGAACAAGCTGAATATATCAGTAACATCCAAAACTTAGCAGTGAAACTGCATTATCATGAACAAAAGCAAGGACAAGCCCCAACTTCTGATTCAAGCGATAAAGTAAATGTTTTCCTAATTTTAAGCTCTGTTCATATGGAAACATAAAATTGCTTTTGGCCACCACCTTTATTAAATAAATTTACCTTTATAGAAAAAAACCTGAATAAGGCCTACACATTGCTTAGATCCCATTCAGCATTAGGGGGATGCTTTCTTGCTCAGTTTTGTGTATCACACACTAATTTTTGATGTCTGAGTTAGGTGATACCCCAGTGCAGATAACACCTCAAATATTATCAATAAAAAAACCCCACATAGCTTCTTTAAATACACCATACATTGTTATTTGAATAATGTAAAATCAAATCAACTTAAATTTAGCCTAATTTTTTTAAGTATCAGTTAAATGCTAAACACTAATGAAAATGCCATTACTTTTATTTCGAAGGGAAACAGATGGCTTTAAATCGTTATTTATTTCAACATATGGAAACCAGTCACTGAACTATGAAGAATCAAACAGCAAATTCTGTCATTTTTAATTAATTTTGACTAACAAGAACAAAATAAAGGAAGAATACAACACATAAATAAAATAATCCAGCTTCTAATATGTCCAAATTGCAACAGAACAAGGAAGGTGTTAAAAGTGTTTGTTTGAGCCAAATAATTATATTTTGCTCATAGCACTGGTTTAGGGTTTTGAGGTTTTTTTTAATTAAAATTTTTGTAGAAAATAACAAGTAGTGGTGCATGTACATTTTTACATCCAACTACCACCTTAAATCCCCAAAGATTATAAATTCCCCTGTAAGCAGCTTTCTCATCATGAGCAGTCATAGAGGAGCTCCTGGAGCTTCCTCTGGAAACAGGACACAAAAAGCACTCACAAATGGAGCAACTGGCAATAGTTTTTTATCAAAAAGCAGCAAAATACACAGTGCAGGGAGCAGTGAAGGTGTGAAAGAGCTGCAGGGGTCGTGTCTGGGACTGGCCAACAGAGCAGAGCTCCCTTTTCTAATCCGGCAAAAAAATGCTGTATTAAACTGCAAATTAAACAACATCAGTTTCCCTACTACTGTGAAAGGCACCATCATCAGCAAGGTAATGATGGCTGATGCCTTGGAAAAGTATAGAGAGCAAATGAATCTTACCCTGGTCTTATCATTGCAGTTTCCTTCAGTTGAGGATGTAGAGGTTTGTCAGCTAAATCTGTGTCAGTTTATTAACTTACATATAATCAGTAGCTTAAGTGAATTAAACTAGTTTATTCTGCCATCTCAAGCAGCTGGCAACTTTCTAAAGCTGAAGCAAAAGTTTGCCATTTTTGCTTGATTTTTTTTCCCCATCAGCTTATATAACAACATATTTTAAAGGAACCCCTACATTATCCTCAGCTGGTGGGCAGAATTGTACTTTCTTTAGAATATTTTTTAGGACTCTATTTCTTAAAAGGAAAAAAAAAAAGGCTGCTTAGGCGTTCCATGATTTCTGTGCAGAACATTCCCTATGTGGGAGTGCCTCATCTGCATAGCACCATGTGGGTAGGATTTGGACAAGCACACTGAAGGATATGACAATCAAAAAGAGATATGTGGGAAATCTCTTTTAAATGTAAAAAGACCTCGCCCAGGTTTTACTAACTTGGGTAAACACTATTTCTAAGGGAGAAATGAATGCATAAACTATCATGAGGGAAAAATTGGCTCCAAGCACTGCAATTTCTCTCACGTACTAAAATACACCCAAGAAAAATTTCTTATTCCGTCCCAGGTCTAACACAGCAAAAATCAGTGAGAAATGGAATTTTGATCAATGCTAAAAATTTGCATGTGATTTTTCCAGCTAATGACATGCAGAACAAGTTATAGCTGATTTCTGCCACTGACACACTGTCAATTTAATAATAGATCCTTCTTTTGACATAACTTGACTGAAATTAGCATTCCAAATATAGAGAAGTGTTTTGTTAATATCTCCACGGAAAACTGAAGGAAAAATGTAAAACAGAAGGCAACTTGGGCCAGTTTCTTGTGCACAGAACTTGTCTCTAATCCCCTGCTCTCTGGAAATGTGTAAATCCAGGTCCTTACCAGACTGGGAGAGAGTAAATTCCCAACTTGAATTTACTAGTCTCCAAAAAATGTCTTTGCTGAAGCCAACATGAAAGCCTGATTTTTCATGCAACAGACTTTTAGAAGCACTCCATGGAACTGCCCTCTTCCTTTAAAACTGAGCTGACCAGCCTGACTCATGCGCTTGGCTACAAAATGAGTCACCACTTCCTAAAAAAATGGTCAAGAACGTTCCCAAGCCTGTCTTTGCATGACGTCACCATCCACCAACCACACCGGTTCTGGGGAGGAACTTGCAGTTTTCATAAGCTCACAAGGGGGTCCAACTTACTTTCATGTATTTGATGAGGAACTGCCTCCTTCTGCTGGGTAACCCCACAGGGGTGCAGGGCTCTCAGACTGTGTCACAAGTGGATTTGTTCTGCACTGTCCTTGCAGCCACCAGCAGGGCAGGGCACAGCAAAGCAGCAACAGCTCTTACCTCAACACTGCTGCTCCACATCATCCCTATGTCCTTTTAGATGTCAGGACAGTGTGCACAAACAACTTGGGCTTAGGCTTCTGTAGGAAACAAACACTCTGAAGGTTCCCTGACCAGTATCCTTGGGTCTTTTAATCCTAAATTGAGTCAATCATACCCCCACAATCTAAAAAAGCTACTACCGTCTGCTCCCTATAATTTTTTCTAATTAAGAGGGTTTTGAGCATTTCTTCTATTAACTTTGTGTTATTGTCCTAACTTGGGCGATACAGACTGGCACAGCTCTAAAATTAGTTCACTAAAATCAACATGTTAACGTCACTTGTGAAGCTCCTTTCTTGCCAACAGGAACCCCAGCTTTGAAACAGTCCTAAACAATATTTATGGCAAATTTTTTACAGTTTGTATTTCAGACAAGTGCAAATCCTATGCCATCTTAATATATACAAATGTTTCTGTTTACTAATCATTATATGTTAAAGTAACATTTACAGGTAGCTTCGTTCACAAAAAATGGCAATAAACTTAAACTGGTGTGTTCCATGTTGCTAACCAGTTCCTCTACATTTTCACATGTATTTGCTATGTCATTATTGGATAAAAGATGCCCCGTTTCAATGTAATTTTAAATAAATGGCCATAAACCGAATCATATTTCAAGTTATCTTGTCCTGAAAGTAACACATGATGGAAAAAGCAGGGGAATGAAATATGTCAGATCTTACAAACTGCTGTGAAAAACAAATGGTCATCTGGATAATCCATGTGTTGTAGTTCATCCATGCTGTATCCTGCAATGGTGTCAGGAAGATCAGAGTTGAAACGGGAGAAAAAAAAATTTGCAACCATTTGAAGAAGTGACCAACCTAAGCAATTTCTAATTACCATCTCACTAAAAAATCTGCAGCCAGGTAAAAATAAAAATCCCATGATCCAAATAAAAAAAAAAAAAAAACAAAACCACAACAAACCCAAAGCACCTTATAAAAAATGCCTCAAAGGTGTGATCAGATGGCATTTTCCAGATTAACCTGGAGGTGCTGAAGACCTTTCAGGCCTTTTTGCTCTCTGGTGCTGGTTCAAGACCAGTATAACCACAATATCTTTTAAGTGCCAAGACAATCCCTCATAATATTCTGGGAAAAAAAAAAAAAAATCAATAATGCCTCAAATTTTTTTATCAGCAACTTAAACTATGACTTTGCCTTGCTGCAGATGAAGAACACTCACACCTTCGCTCTGCCAGCCCTGCTGTAAATACACACCACTGCACTTCAGCCAATCTAGATGTTTACAGAGTGAGCTCAAGCTGCCTGTCCATTTTATTTTATGTCATTCCATGGTCATTAACATCCAGGTTTAGTGGAAAAGTCATTTAATTGTTCAATGAAATAATGGATTTCAATTTACTGTTAAGTCACGGGCAGCATTAAGAAATACTGCTACTCAGTCCACACAACGGAAAATTAAAAGTAAAAACATGCTCACTTCACAAATTCAAGGGATGGATAAATGCAGTATCAAATGATTCATCTGAAAAAAAAATCAATCAATTATACATAAAATCATACATGTAAAAACAAAAGTAAAAGGCACCTCTATGGGTTTTAAATCTAAAACAAGTTAGGGCAAAATAAGACTAAATCAAAGTGGGACTGAATGTATCTGCTCTAAAAAGCAGACATTTCAATTTTGTAGCAGATTTAACAACATGACTGTGGTGTATTGTTAAAAATCAAACCCACCTGCCTTCTTATGTAAATGCAACATTAAAGGCTCCTTCCTCAAAGACAGTCCCTACACAGTAACCCTGTACCTGGAGCTGCAGCCAGGCTGTAAAACTGCCTTCATGTGGCACATGCAGTAGCAAAGGGGTGTCATAAAAGAGATAATTGTCCTAGATCTAAGGCAAGAGTTTAACCTATTTGCTTATTATAAATTCTTGACTGAGTATTTGGTTTCTTTTTTGTTCACAGACTTGAAATTTTGCCTTTAAAAATACCTGCTGTAAGAGCATCCACCCTGATAATGACTCAGTTGACATTTTTATACACATTCCCACAGGACCCAAACATAGGTTGTGAGAAACACACTAATGATGTAGTTCTGTTGTTCCCAGCTTAAATACTACTGGGCTTATTGGTAATTTTTGGCACAAGTCTACATTATACAATACAGAATAGAAAAGCAAACAAGGAGGCAATTAATGCTGCAAACTAATTTGAAGGTAAATGCAAATTAACTGAAGATAAAAAACCATAACAAATGACATTCAGGAAGACACAGATGATTCCCAAGAACTAAACATGTAACATATCTGAGAGAAAAGTCAGTTTTGACAAACTGATTCACACAGCTTTAGATAAAAGGGGAAGTGTGAAGATGCTGAGCAGGGGTTCCTCAAGAGCTGCTTTGCACAAAAGAAGGACTGTAGCGCTGATTATATGGTCTCAACTGGAGATTCTCACTCTCTACTATGGAAAAGATGCAAGGGCAAGAACTACAGATAACCAGAAACCATCAGTGCCTCTATATAAGCAAATCTCCCAAATCTAAACCCAGTATCTGAGGAAAAACACCAAAACAAACACCCTGCCCCACCACCACCACTATTTCTCAAAAGAGGATAAAATCCTTAAGGAGACCCTATGACACATCATTGCTTCGTTTAGTCAACTCAGTTCCATCTATTAAATACAAGGTTAATTCACAAACGTTTAAATTTTTTCCAAATTTTTTTTTTACTTGAAAATATCACATCAGGTCATCACTGCTCCTAGTCCACTTAGGGACTACTAAAAGCAGAGAAGATAAAACAAATTAGAACCGAATTTAGAAAGGTTGCTCATTCTTGATCTGTCTTTTAAGTGTGCTACTGAAAAACAATGTCAGGCAGCAACAAGAATAGCCAAGGAAACCTCAGCTCCTACTTCCATATTCTTAGAAAAATGTAACTGCATCAACCCCAACCCAATAACACTAATTTAAACTTATTTCTTAATGACCTATTTTTTGCAGTGCCTATATTTTACAGAACAAGCACTAAATACTTAAGATATACTGCATACTTGTTCTAAATACCTTGGCTGATGTTGTGATTTTAAGGATGGCTCTGTTTAAAGCTACCAGAATAAATTATTTTAATCCTATGAACTCACTCAAGAAACATCATAATCAGAGAATGGACCTAGCAGCAAGACTTGGTAAAATCATATAATGATAAACTTTTGATTAAAGCCAGTTAAGGTGATGAATACTAATATTTTGTTTTATGCAGAGTGTGTATGTATTTCCAGCAGTATTTTCTTTCACTAATATTGAGTCAGTTTATGGGAACCCTTTTCTTGTGACTGATTTTGGCTCTTTGTCACACTCAGCACAGATTTAACCATGCAGGGAAAGATCCTCAGCTGCTCTGCATTCTCAAAAAGGCTCCTTGCAATTCAGCTCAGTATTTGATGTTGCCAGAATACAGGTTTGACATTTTTAATATAGGACAATTACACTAATTTGTTAACAGCTAAAACCCAAACAACAGATAAGCAATTAGTACACAAAGGCAAAAGGGAAGAAGGACTCAGCAACAAATAAATTCACACTGTTTCATCATTTCTTTCAGAAATCCCTTGTGGCCTGGTCTGTTTATCACCTGCTAAGCCTAAACTGCTCTTAAAAAACTGTCAGCAACTGAGGTATAGATTCATTTTCAGTTCTGATCCCTTGCTGGTATAAGTACCATTTGGAAAGGAAAGGTCATCCTTCTGGTCCTGCTCTAATTCACATACACAAAAAATGGTATGGATTGGTCTCAAGCAGAAGCCAAAAGAACTAAAACAAGCCCCTGCAAACTTGACTTGCATGTAACTGCTGCCATCTTAATAAGGTGAGAGCAGCTTTTAAATCCCAGGCAGCTTCAGAAGCTGCAGCCCAGTCCCTGCCATATGGAGACAGCCTGGAATCTGTCAAGTTCACTTAGTGAGTTTTATCTTTGGGGAGTCAGTCAGGCAAGCTAGATCAGAATAAACAGGATGCTGTTGAGATCTGGAGGCTAATGCTGATACAGGCTGGACTACTGAACCAAAAAAATCAGTTTTAAATAAACATGTGGTAACTAGAAAAATTAACAATAATTAAAACTGTATAGGCACAAAAGCAAATATGTTGTTTTTTACTGGGCTCTGAAAGATGCTGTTCTCTCTTTGAGTACAGGAATTAGCCAGACTTTCCATTCTTTTCTAATATAGGACAATATAATGACAACATTTAATGCTTTACATCATCTTTAACTATTTAAAATATCCTATTTAAATGCTGTGCCTAATTACACAGCCTTCTTCAGAATTGTTCAAGGAAACATAGCACAGTAAGCAATGTCATGTTCATACCATCTCCATGCAAGCCCAAGCTGCTGTTTCATGCTCCAGTAGAAGGAGATGAAAATCTGGGGTCTCCAAACCTATCAAATTCTGTTCTGATGGATGGGGATAAGATAGACTTTGTTGTGCTCTGGGTAAAAGCCAGAATGTTAAATGTAATCTTCTGCACATGCTTTTACTGATATTCAGCATAAAAATAAGCCTTATCCATTTTTATTAGTTGGTCTGAGCCAGAACCAATTCTTTTGATGTCACCTAGCTTATAAAATGCAGCACTATAAGCAAGGGAGGTTTTAAAATGCTTCATAGACTTTATCCATTATATTAATGGGTTTCAAATTGCAATCTGTGGAGCACTTTCTGGTGCTGATCCACAGGCAGCTGGCCAGTCACCTGGAGCTGGCTCCTCTCCTTGTTTCCCTCTGTTTATTCCCTATAAAAGGCAGAGCTGAAAACGGGCAAACGAAAAAGACATAATGCCATTTTTAATGCTATTTTTCTAGATAAACACTTACAGTCCTTGGCACGTGACCATCCTGAGAGCAAAGCACTATGCAGTTAGGAAAGGCAACACAGCTTGCTGGCAGAGGACTACACCAGACAGGAGAGGGGTAAGGAACAGAACAAGAGAAAGGATCATTTTACTATAGAATTACTTTGATTAAACTTCAAAGTGAATTGTTAAAATAGCTCATCTCTCAACATCCCCCTACTTTTAGTCAACAAGCTGAATTTTCCCAACAACATGGAACTTGCACGGCATTGCTTTTTATAGAATTATTTTCAGTCTAAACCACTTCTTTTAAAAACCTAGTGAGAAATATTCTTTAAAAATTACATCTTTAACTGGAAAGACCATTTGTTTGAATACTGTGTCACCTACAGATCCAACAAGGGAATTTAAGTTATCTCTTTATATAAAGTAAGCAAAGAAAGCTGCACTGACCTGGGTCACCAGGGTATGAAAGGCTTCTGGAACCTAATCAGTAAATCATAAGTAACAAGATATCTGTATTTACCAAATATTTTTTTTTTATTGTTTCTACACCACTAGCCTTTCAGTTAAGTTGGTTATTTTCAGATATGTATTTTCTATATATTTCATCAGGTTTTCCCCAGCTAAATCACTTTAGCTTGACAGAGAAATACAGCCACCATAGCAGGTTTTTGGAAGCTGTGGAATCACACCAGTAAGTCAAAACTAATAGTAGAGTATTGCTTAATAGAGAACAGATTCAACAGCTGAAATCATTTAAGCTATCAGTAATAGCTGTTATTAGATCACAGAAAATATTTGGGAGTGCGTGCCCGAGCAGATTATAAATAGCACACAGCAGGGGAGAGGTTCATTCAAAGCACCACTGGAACATGTAATTTAAGGGCTGCAGTTCCACGAAGGGAGCCTGGGGTACAGCCAGATCTGTGTCCCACTGAAACCTTCCACCTGGGAGCGATAGGGCAGCCTTTCCAGTCAATAAAAGCCTCATAAAGCACCGGGGGGAAAGAAAACTGATAAGAAACACTTGATCCTCATTATTTGGTTTAAAGATCCACCATTGCTCCACCATAATTATGTGGGCAGCTTAATGTAAACTTCAGTTTAAGACACATCTGCAAGTGACCCTAAAATGTCCTTTCCAGCAGAGGTTAATAAAGCCTAAATATTTACTGTGCACGATGATTAAAAATCCTTGTTTTCCAGTGAAGCAATATCCTGCTTGAACTTAAGGTATCTCTCAGCCCAGAAGCTATTCTTTTCAGAAAGATGAAATCTCCCACAGTAAATTTTATGTGCCTAGTTCAGACATCAGGAGCAAATGACTTAAATCTTTACATCTTTCATCCAAACATATTTAATCACAACGTTCATTCTAAGAGACCACTTGTTTGTTTGTTTCCAGTAAAAACCTTTAAATAAATTACATTCTAAAGTATTTTTCACCCATTTATGAAAAACCTTCAGATTTTAACTTTTCCTAAAGATCAAAAATATAGTTTCACCAAATGTTAAGGTTTGGTTTTTTTCTTAAGAAATCTTCATAGATGATGATGAACACTAGTCACAAAAGCACAAAAAAAGGCTAAACATTTAGCTAGTTACCAACAACAGCTTAAAACCCAAAAATTCTTTACAAAAAATAATCTTTCCTGTACTTTTAGTTCTCACTTCAGAGCATCCTAAAAAACTAGTAGGACATTATTAGTATCTCATCCTCACTTCAATAGATAGTAAGTATGACACCCAAATCCAGGTCTTCTGTCCAGAATTTCTTTTTATCACAGGGAGGGGGGTAAAAGCCATAAGCAGATGTTGTAGCATCTCCTATGATCATGTCATGATGTTTATGAAATGTGTCAAAAGCCCACGATCAGGCATAGAAGCAAAAGAATTACTGAGACAGATACATATTAAAGAGGACAATTTTCCTACAGATGAATCATACACGATCTACCCCTGATCTTATCACGTGTTTTTGCTCCATACAGTGAAACAGATTTGCTCAGCTGCTGTGAAATACATCTGAAATTCAAGTAGCTCCAATGGGCGCACAGAACCAGTAAATCACCATTCACAGTCAAGAGTTCCATGACACTCCTCATTCATAAATATTAAATAAGAACTCCACAGAAAAAAAAGCTCAGAGTTCACCCTTTTTCCCAGTCTGCAGTGTTTGGCATAATTGCTTACTGTCTCCATGCTTCCCAGTATGCTCCATAAGTAGGTAAATATGTTATCGACTTCTTGCCATATGCAGCTGACTTTAATATATCTGTTTTGGGCTTCTCAAGATATTATTTGGTAATACTTTACTCTCAAACTCAATATTAAATAAAAATTATAATGTATTTAATTTTCAATAGGGCAGGTTCACTGCCTTGAACTAATTTTTTACTCTATCATTAAACATTTTATTGCTAGTCCTAGGAGCATCTTTATTCACAAGCCAAACACTTTAAAGAGCAACTCTTCTCTTTTACACACTGTTTAATTATTAAGCAAAATTGGATAAACTAGTATGTAGGGCTCAGGGACTGGAGACTGATGAAGCTGAACTATGACTTCCATTAAATTAAAAAAATAACAACAACAAAAGAGAAAAACAGACTGTAAAGCCAGTGATATAACTTGTGATGATTCCATTTTATCTTCATCTTTACCTCCATACCTGCTCTGCAGCCTTCTTTTTTCCCTTTCCCTTTAATTTTTTACTTCAGCAGCTCCAAAGTCTACACCTTCATAATTTATTGGACACTCTCAGTCTGGAGAATCCATGGGCATGTCCTGTCAAGTACACAGATTTCAAAGCAGCAGGAAAATGATTGGCAAAATCTCGATGGTGACCATGGCAGCAGTGAAGTAGTCAATCTGTCCACGCCTATCTTGGTCCTTGCAAGAACAAATCCTATAAAAAGGGTCACTGGGTCAGGTAATAAGTAGCTGTTTTCCGATCTACTTTTTTTTTTTTTTTTTTTTTTTTTTTTTTTTTTTTGAAGTGCCATTAGCCATGGGAGCATTCACTTGGAATGAAAACAAGAAGAGGGAACCCATGACCCTCACAGCACAAATCAGTACTGCGGGAAGATGTTCTGCCTGTGGATCTCCTGGAAATCTGTAACCCTAAAAGAAGTAAAACAACAGCAACAACATACTGATAATGCATATTTCCAGGTTAAACCAGGGGAAAATCTTCCTCCCAGTTAACTGAGCCGTGCTACTAAACAGGAATGGGAAAGGGATTGGCCTAGACACTGCTGACCGGTTAAATGACTGTTCCAGAAGAGACTGCTGGCATTAATATATTAAGAATTCATACTGTTCCATCTACAAGCACAATTTTTCCAGAAAGATCCTGTAGGATATCAGTACATTGCAAGTCAAGATGTAGTAAAATGGATTAAAATAGAATGTGAATGCCTACGAGAGACTTACATATGCTACAAAGATTATAAAGTTATATAGATGATGTGAGACCTGATATTTAGGTTTTTTCTATAAACATATGGAAACATAAAGAATCATTATCTCCTTTTTTGCAGACTTGTAAGCAAGTCTTCTGGCATGCTGTCAACCATTTTAATCAAAATACATTTCAAGCTTGGTTTAAAATTAAGGTAGGTCACACAGTATCTTATTTCAATTCATTTGCTAAACATGTATTCTTTTATGTACCTCCGATGATAAAAAGCAGGGGACAGAAGAAGGGATATTTTCATTCTTTTTATTGTTCACCAGTACGTTCAAAGGATCTGTCAAGTATTTTTGCTGGATGTGCTTAATCCTAGAGCTTTCAGACACAGCTTGTTACCTTCTTTCCACTTCAACACAGTTTCCTGATGTATTTATGAGGCTGAGACCAAACTAGGTCTGCTTGCAAAAGGTAAAACCTAAGAAACAAATAATTTTAACCCAGCTAGGCTGAAACACTGTTAACCAGTTCTAAGTGCATGTTGTTGTAATGACCTGGGGTGGCAAAGAGATGAACTACATACAACATGTATCTAAAGGAAAAGGAGAACATGGAGTTTTCACTGCAAATACTGCCAATTTTCATAAAAAGGAACATTTGCATAGATATGTGTTTTGCCATTAAGGCACTGTAAGAAATGGTGGTTATATGAAAGAGAAGAGCAATATAACAGAGCCACTGGTCTGAATGCAATTCAGATTATTGTGGACACATAGCATTGCAAACTTATTTCATGATCTGAATCTGGTTTTGTTGAGAGGTTGGTTATCTTTCATTCCAGAGAATCAACACTGATGCTGGCAGCTGTTCTTAGTCTCAGAAATCAAACTGAGAAATTAACCAAAATGGTCAAATCCCACCTGGGATGTATCTGTATCTCCACATTCAACTATTCCAGCAGTTCGGCATTTCTGCATCCTGCAAGGCATATTGGAGAATGGTCATATTAGATTTAAGGGTGCACTGCAGATTTCAAATTAGTATAAAGGTGGTGAACTTGGAGATATATGAGGCACCACTAAAATAGATGTTTACTGCAAAGTGCTCCACGATTCCTCTAGGAACGGATTTTGTGAAGAAAATTGAAAGAAATATAGGTAAAAATTGAGGGCTCAGAATTAAAGCTTTCAATTGTCTGCAGCACTTCAGATTTAACAGCCCAGCATTTATTTAAACAATCATAATTAAGTCACTAAGTACTTCCCTTCCAAAGACAAACTCCAAAAGCAAATTCGTGTGACACCTGTGAGAACTGTGAACCCTTACACATGTCAAGGACATGTCCAATGTTAATGATCCTTGAATGCAAAGGAATGGTGTACGTCCAACAAGCAGGAAAAGGAAATATGTTCAAGAAGTGAAATAGCCCAACTGAATCTATCAGGCAAAGGTTCAGATTTTTAAGTGGTAACTGTCCTATTGGTTTTATGTACCCTAATTTTCAAATAATCATATAATTTTGAACTTTGAAATCAGAAAAACTCAGATTTCTAAACTGTTAAAAGCTAAAAGCTTTTGCTTTTAAAAGCTTAAAATCCTTCGAATTGAAAAACCTGCACACAGCAGTGAAAAGTGAACCGGCTTCTCAATTAGTGCTCTTCTACAGAAACTGCTGTGTCACTAGTCTAGTATTTTATAGAAATAATTATACATATGATTTACAGTGGTTCCTGCTGGTTTTAGTAATATAAAATACATCTTTCTATCCCAATTGTTGTCTGTAAAAGTTATCACAAGCAGCTCATGTATAAGAAGAATACAAGTGCAGCATTTCTGTTTCAGATTCCCCTTCTGTAGGTTTCTGTTTCACATGTTTGTTTGTTCTGGCTGCTAAATGCCCATCAAGTGTATTCCATCATTTACAGGAAGAGCATAAGAAATTCTCTTCAGTGACAATTGAAGTGTGTGCTACAGTCGCTCCATTTTACAGCAAAGCGGAAAAAAAAAATCCACTTTTTACTCAACTTTCACTGGACCTGAAATTATTGAATTGTTCAGCGTCAGGTCTCGCAGTGATGTAACATCTGTCAGAGCCACTGGAGTGTATTTCCTTCCTGGCCTGAACCAGCTTTTCCCTTCTCTCTGCCAGGGAGATTTAGGAGCCTCCTAATCCTCTCCACTGCTTCAAGAGTAACTCCCAAAGCAGGTTTTGGGAACACAGGTGCTGTGCCCACTCCTCAACCAAACTGAAAATGATGGTTCCCAGAGCTGATCGCTCACCTTGAGTGATGTGCCAATTTTGCTGAGAAGCCTTAATTTGTTTAAAAAAGAAATTACATTATACTCATTTCAAAGATGGAAAGTGAAGCATGGGGAGGTTTCACTGTTTGTTTGGGGCCACACAGCTGTGCAGGGTCACACGGGAAATTAGGATCCAGTAATATTCCTTCACAGACATTAACTGAAAACCTCTTACTCCAGACGTTTGGCAACACCATAGAAACAACACTGTCACTCCAGAAAGTTCAACCACATAAGTATTCTAAATATTAAAGAAGGATTTCAGAAGTTATCAAAAAATATTTTAAAACAGGCTAAATAGTGGAGGGCTGTTTTCAGTTTCCCAAGATTTTTATCCCCTAGGACTTGCTTTAGCATTTCTGAAATCCTAAAAAAGATATTTAAGTTGACTAATTCTCATCCAAATGACCACTTTTTCTAATGGTGTATGATACCAACATGACAGAAATAACATTCAGGCTATTTTTATTTTATGCCTGTGCTGTACACAAGAAAACAACAAGAAAAGTAATATATTATTTGAGGATATCTATACTCTTTCCTTTCCTTTGCTTTAAAGAAGGTCTGGTCTTGGTCATAAAGGCATGGAACAAGTAAAGGAGTCCAGAATTCTCAGACTGTTTTGGGCACTGATTAACTGCACTGCCTCGAGCACATTCCTGTCCCTTCTTCTTGAAGAAGCATTACATTGCTTACCTACATCTCTATCATGCATGTTGTCAGGATTACAGCTTCTGAGGTGCTTTATACATTAAAATTCAGCTAATTTAACTTTTCTTTCTATTTTTGCATATACTACACACACTGTTCTCTCAACAGAAATTTTATCTAATACACAAACAGTTTAAGAACTTTTCTCAATGAAAGGCTAGTAATATAGACCAGTTTATTCACATCAGACTCAGTTCAGTACTCCTTTTCATTTTAATTCATATCTCCAGTATGTCAACTTAAACAGTTATTGGGAATATAATAAAATAGAACATCAGGTGAAGATCTCTAAGTATAGCCCTTAAACCTGTATTTTGGACTGCCTGAATAAACAAACATGATCCTGTGTACCAGCTTCTGTGGGTTTGTATTTCAAAGCAGCAAAAACAAAAGCTACAGGAATGGATGTTTTAAAATATACCTCACCTTCCCCACCCCAGAGCCATAAGCTACAGCCAGCACTTGAGAGTTAAAAGAGCAAAAAAAGATGTCTTCAACCTCTACGAGTTTATGGAAGTACATCCACTTTAATATGTTCATGCTCCATGTCAAACATCCCCCTTTAAAAGAATTTCATACTATGCATTGCATTCAAAATTGCAAATATAAAGTGTCTGATAACATTTAATGGCCTCTAGGTATAATCAGCATAAAACCAGCATAAAAGAGACTCAATATGAATATGAAATGTTTAAACCAAATGTGATGGAACCTCATGGGGAATTCTGCCACACAGGCTGTCCTTTCTTCTAGGAGGTCCTTCACTGTCCTTGTAGGGGGTACAGAAGAATGATATGGAAAAGAAAAGAAACCTAAAGCATCAGTGTGCTGCAGCAGTGCTTAACCACTGCTTCAATGAAGGCAGCTTTGATCACTTCTGAGGGAAAAGCAATGACCTGTCCTTTAAGGAGAACGTTTTCTCTTTTGATCTGTGCATTGCACTCATTTGAACTGAGTTCCAAGTGTTATTTAATACTTAGTTATAAAAATATCACATAAACAGATAAAAATTCATGACACTCACAAATCCCCATCCAGTTATTTTACATTGTAGCTGGCTGGTAACTTTGAAAGACGTCAGAAGTAGGTTCTAATGTACCACAAAATCTGCACTAGTAAGTAGTAAGTACTGTACATATCAGCTAAATATAACCACGTTATTTACCTATTATTTACACACTAAATACCAAGTCTGCCAAGGCAAAAGCACAAGTGCTCAATTGTCATTTCTGCATTTGTCCCAGGATCATATTAACTATCCATGTAAATGATAGGGATGATATACAACTACATTTGAATACCTAAAAGCAGAGACTGCATTAGAATCACCTACAGCACAACTTTTGGAAGTTATGGAACATCATTACACTCCCCATTGATTAACATATGTCCATTAAGAACTACAGTAAAATCTGACTATTTCTTTCTATTCAACTAATTCCCAGCAATGTTTTATGAATGCTCTGAACACCAAAAAAAAAAAAAAGAAAATGAAAGGTCTTACCTTCCATAGTTTAAAAAAGCATTGAGAGCATTACTATGTAGTCATTTCCACAACTCAGTATATATATTTAGTATTATCATCCATTAAGCAACAGAAAACCCACAAATGTTATTTTGCAGTTTTGAACCCGTTCCCAGTGTGAATTTCTGAACAGAAGTTTAATCTCATCACAACTGTCTTAACAATACCATGACCAGAAGAGGAATTTTTTTTCTAACTGAGACCAATATGTAAAATCTCTAATCCTGATCATTTTGCCTGTGTCAAAGCAAAGGCCAGAAGATGAGACAAAGTGAAGGAACATGAAATGTTTAATTCAACAATCCAAATTGTTCTAAGATTTTGAGACGGCTAATAAGACTCTAAAATCAGGTAATTACAGTTCAAATGCAATTAATGGCTTTAGACCCTGTGATCCTTCCAACCTATGGACTCACACCTGATTTGGAAAAGGAGTTAAAAGTGTGGTAGATAGCTTTAGAAGATCAGCATATACCTTGTTGGGTGCCTGTACTGTTAGTAAACCCACAATACTTCAAAAATATGTACCCCAGCTTCAGGACTGGTAGCACTTCAATACTTGAGGGAAGCAAATTTAGCCATAAGTAGTAAAAGGAGAAAACATAACTACTTTTCCCCCCAAGTCACCCTCAGCATCTTGCTACATCAAAAAGGGGAAAATACGTGAGGCACTCAGCCCGTTGGCACATTATGCTTGGGGATTTCTAGATGAATGACTTGTATCTGTGTTTACAGCCTTTCAGCAGAGTGCTCACTGTTTACTCTGGAATTAATCCAGGTCCATAAAACTAGTGATACATCAACGTAACAGATGTGCTTAAGTGACTATGCATTATAAGGTGATTTGCTTTAGTTATAAAAGCTCAGTAACCAGTTTTAAGTTGATTTTGACAATCACGGTGTGTAACTAATCAGCACTAATTCCTGTGAGAGGATTGGTAATCTCCACTTCTAAGGACTTCATAACTTCATTATTTGACTTTCACAAGTATCTAAACTAATAAAGGTAATGGAGTTGGAACATAATATCCTAGTTCTTGGCATAAGTCTAATTTATCCCTATAATATCACTGTTTTGTTTAAGTTGTTCATCTCATACTTACAAAATGCTGGAATGTAAATGAAGTTGCTTGGTCTTCAGGACACAGGATGGAGCCCAAGGCAGTGCTAATGCTGCTCTCTAAAGGACCAAGTCAGCAAATAAAAATGCAAGGTTTGTTTAACAACTGTTAACGTATTTGGCTTGAGAGACTTTGTTAAGAGGTCATTATTATCTACTTTTCCAATCAATATGTGATTTACTTGCAACTTAACTAGGAATATTTGAGTTGCAAGTTTCTGAAATGTGTCAGAGCTCCTTCTTCTCCTGCACTTGCCTCTGCCAGAACTCTTTCAGAGAAGGTGCTATGAACTGCCAAATGTTAAATACAAAAAAAAATAAATCTATTTTAGAATGCTTTTTCTTCTTTTTCTTTGATGCTCTCTATTGTGAAACTTTTATAATGTTGATCACAGAGAACTCTTTTCTTCAAAGCTAATAATATCATTGACTTGATAGCAGAAGCTGGAACTCAAGGCTTGAGAAACGTCCTAAAGAGTGCACTGAACATTTTGTGCTCTCCAGTCTGAAAGGTCTCTGTGTATGATCTGTCCCAGCCAACAGAGACCCCAATTGCATTTTTCATCACAAGTCTTGGCATGGAAACAGGTCTCCACACACAGCTCTGTAACATGATATGCAAGTTGTCTTAGTCTATATTCATTTATTAAAACGTACAGGTAGAAGCAGCATGGGTTTCATTATGTGGAATAACTAGGTGTCAGATGGAAGCAAGTCTCCCATAAAACACACAGCATGGTTTGAGGTTTCACAGACTCTCAGGCTGTTTTAACTAAAGGTAGGGCCAGAATCTAAATTTTAAGTGCATACCTAAGCCCTTCATGCAAATATATGAATTTTGAAGTGATACATATTTGTATCGAATCATCAGACTACATTGTTACTCTAAGTATAATATTCCTGAAATGCCTTTACAAAGCCAGCTGGAAACCCTGACATTTCATCCATATTGTTATTTATATACATATTTACTGCTGCCACCTGCTTGTAACTTGGCTCCTACCATGAAGCACTACATTTCCCCTGTTTCATTATACTTTGACATTTCACTATAACTACATAGCTGCCCATTTCTCAGTTTCCAATTGCTCTGCAGCCACTCTTGAATTATATTGGCTTAGTAATAGAATAAAGATCTTTCTCCGTGGTAGCACTAACCTCTTTTTTTCATACCCAGATGGTACAAATCGCTGCTGGCACATGTAACAATTATAGCACAGCTTCTGCTGCTTAAATGAACCCCCATAAACCCCACAGAGCTAGATTAGATTAGGGAATTGGGAGGTGAGGAGGAGGTCTGGCCAGTGGTCTCAGCTGAAACAGATAAGGATTTGGTACAGGCTGTGTATGGCAGTGATGGAGGAGGTAACAGGCTCACAGTGTAATGCTCACTGAGCCTGGTCCTAAGGAAGAAAGGGAAATTAGCTAATAAAGTTAATAAACCTAATTTCACAATCAGCACCACAGCACCCATTCTTACTATTATTCAAATAACTGGGTTATTTGTCTGATGCCTCAAACTGATACTTCCCGAGGAATAATGCTGGAAACAGCACTCACCAGGAGACACTCAGACCCTCAAATTTACCTGTGTTTTGGCTCCACTCAAGATTATCCAGTAAATCAGCCAACTCTTTGATATTTTGGTGAAGGCTGATGACCCAAATCCATACCTTAAGATATATAAATTTAAAAATACATATAAATTTCCAGTTCCCCTGCGCCTGTCTCTGAGCAGGAAGATCAGTAGCTGAGGATGGTGTAAAGGGATTAACTGGAGAGGCCCTGTGAGAACACTGAACTAGGCTGGTTTGGAGGAGAACAACTCACTCTGGGCCAATCTACTTGACAGACAAAAAATGTTTCTGTGTTGTCAGTCCAAGAGTTTGTCATGAGCCGTTTTACCATTTTAAAGGAAATCTACAGCATGAAAATCTTTGCATGTGACATAAATCTTTCATGGTTTCACCAAAGTTATGCTGCTTTAAATTTAATACAAGCTAGAACACAACCTAGCACACACACACATATATAAGTAATTTTAAGGAAAATCCTCTAGGTATTCAGTGTTTAGAAACCACTAAAATTGAGGGGCAAAATATATGAAAGAAGTTTCTACAAAAGCATCTGCTCTACCTATTCTTCAGCTCTGTCCCTATCAGGAGAACAGAGGAAGCCTTCTGGTGTACCTGAAAGACCAACAATTACAGACTTACAGCAGGTAGGGAGAAAAAGGGAGGAATGTACTGTCGGTTTTCTGGCCCCTAAATTAACAGAGAAACAGTTTTTCCTGCTAACTGAAAAGAAATTTCATCAAAAAGCCAAAACTAAGTCTACTTATTGTTTAGAGTGCAAAATCATGTCTCATACTGCACCTCTAATTCAAACACAATATGGTAATTTAGAGAAAGACATTTTGTTTTGTGCTAAAATGAATTTAAGGTTATACTAAAATGACCAGAACTACATGTGAAACACTAATTTCTGCTGCTGTCCTAATGAAACCACATCTCAGAACAGAACAGGAAAAGGCAAGTACTATCCATTTCTCACAAGGTATAAAACAGGAAAACAAAACATAGAAAATTTGAATTGAAGAAAATAATCTTCAGTTTGTAAACCTCATTTAGCTGGGAATAAGCAAGTCTTAGCTGGGAATGAGCAAACTCAGTCAGTCAGCCTAAAAATAAAGGACAAATTTCAAAAAACAGCTTATTTTTTAGCTTCTGTTTAGGCCTTGGAGAAGTAAATTTAAAAAAAAAAAAAAAGGCTAAGAGCCTTGACAGTCATTAGCTCTGCTGAGAATTGGACTTTTTTTTTTTTTTGGGTATCTAAATTTGTCTTTATTAAAACTATTAAATAAGACAAGAGGATTTCTTTTTGATACTGAAAATGATCAGGTACACCCCACATCGCCAGGGACAAACACCTCTCACACGTTCTCCCTGATGTAACTGCAGATCCTGGAATGAGCAGCACAAAAAAAGGCCCCCCAGACCCCTCAGGAAATGCAGAAACCCTTAGGAATCACCTACCCCAATGGGGGGTTACAAACTTGGCAGGCACACAAACACACTCACTGCTGAGAGCAAAGGGACCCTCTCACAGCCTGGTTGCAAATCCAAGCATAAAAAATGAAGCAACAACGCAACTAAAACACACAGACAATTAAAAGTTGCTTCTCTTCTTGAACCAACCCCTTCAAAAGTAGGTCTAATATGAAGAAAGGATTATTTTCCCCTGAAGGATGGTTCCACTCCCTGTCCTTCAGGGCTGCTGATGGTGCTCCCCCCCGAGAATGCACGGAAAGCTTCCCCCGTGCCTACGATCCTGCTGCTTGGGCTGACTAACGGCAGCACTTGAAATAATTACATTAATCAAAATTAGCAACAGAGGCTTATTATTTTAGTCTTCTTCAGAAATGACCTGACCAGCAGAAAACCTATCTTGGGGTTTTTCTTTTATCCAACAGAATTTATTTCTCTCTCTGAAGAGTACTGAGTGCATCTGTGATGACACCCACATCTCCCATCCCATTTTTGCTTTTGAACCAGAGAAAGTTTAAGAGAGCTTTATTCCATAAGGCTTTTCAAACATTGATTTAGAGACAAGGCTGAAATTCTAAATTTTAAAATGAAGGGCAGACTTTCCCTTCAGTCAAAGTAGTTATCTATCTGAACCAATAAATCAGCATTTTCCTCAAATCTCCTAAATTCTGTTCCTGTTTATAGAACTGCATTTATGTGGCAAGTTCAGCAGAAATTGCTTGGTTTAATTTCAAGCTGTAAGAAAAACAAATGCAGACACAGCAGGAGGCAATAGCTGTGATAAAACAGGCTGAAGACTTGCAAAGTGCTCAAGGTATCTAAGGAAGAACAGTTTAGCAATATGATGTGACCTATTATAATAGCTGGAAATAATAGCTTTGGAAGTCTGCTATTTGACTTAGGCTCTAAAATGCCATGATGTAGCAGAAGGTAGACACCATTTATTAAAAACTAGAGAGCAGGTCAAAAATGAAATACTGCTACTCTCTCCTGGAATACCACAAACTTTTGTGTTACCAGGTTCTGAGTCTCCCCCATCACTTTTAACAAACCATTTTAGCCAATCTTACAGTTTTTGCTCATGTGAACATAATTTTTTCCTCATTCTATTTACCTTATAAAGATCAACCATTAGGAAAAGAAATAAGTGGGAGTTCAATTGGGAGAGAAAAGAAACAAAAGTAACATTTGCATGGAAGAAATAAGGAACAGTAGCAGGAAAAAAAGAAAGGAACACAGCAAAAGCAGTGTTATGTTTAAGGAACAGGAACATGACATATTAAGTATTGGATTCACTTCATGTGGCTTTGCATTTCAATTAAATGCCATGGAGATGTGAATATATATGAACATGATAATCTTTGAATTAACTGATAAATGTGTTTCTGTTATTTACATTTAAGAAAAAAAAGAAAAAAATTTTAGTGCAACTGCTAATCAGTTGCTAAACTTTATGGACTAAGATAATTTTAAAGGATGATATCTTAGTTAATTATTTTAATTTTTATTCCCCACAAACTACCTTTTAGTTAAACTTTGTAAAACCCAAACAGTATGTATTTATCTTCCTTCCAACACAGACCTTGTATTTTTAACAAAATGACTGAAAAGACAAGAAGTCAAACTGCACTTGAGGAACAACATAAGAAGTTAATTGATCTTAACAACATCAATTTTCAAAGAAGTTTTGTTTTTCATAACACTTAGTGGAAACAAACTTTTAGACAGTGAGCCAACTTCCACATTGTAGCCTGTCTGTCAAAAGCTGATGTGAAATTCAGTAAAGGCAGCTAACATACACATTTTTGTGTCCATCTAAACCACTAGGAAAATCTGGTTGGATAAGTCAAAGCTAAGAAATACCTTTTTTTCTTTTTTTTTTTTTTAATAGTTCTTCAGAGTAACAATAGACACAATGGAAACATCAAAAAGAATCTCTGAAGTTGGAGAGAATCTTGATAAAAATTCTATTTTACCTCTGGAGCTAAGAGTTAGTAGAACACATAAATCCATGTTTAAAAATAAAATTAAACTCCCAATACAAGCCTTAGAAGAGCATCAAATAATGAATTAACCTTTTTAGTGCATCTTTGCATTAGAACAAACACAACATGGTCCATGGCAATCCTTGCTGCCCATATCCAAACACAGTCTGTCCCTGCCAATAACTACACCTGGTTGAAAAGAGCAACACTCAGATCAGTAACATAAGATGATAGTAATTTTTATAAAGCATCATATACCGGTCATCCAGTCCCTGCTCCTGACAAACCAAATCTTCCTTTGACATGTACACCACCTTGTTTGTTCCAGTTTGTCAGCACAACAAGCATGTCTTCCATTAGCAATCAAGGCTCACAATCCCTATTGACAAGACGGACAACAATCCACTCTCGTAAAAGATTCATGGCACAACTTCGCACTCTCTACTGCTTGCTTTCTCATAAAACCAGTGCAAATCCCATCAAAAATTTAGCAGAACCCCTGCCTCATCTGTTTAGGCCTGAAGCTAGTTGCAGGGACAACTCATTAGGGACAAGCTCATTAAAACCAGCCCTGGAGCAAAAGCAGTTTGCGAGTCTCCTCATTTTTATTCACTTTCACCTACCCATTCCAGTTCCTTGTGTTTCCCAGACACAGAGCTTCTAATGATTTCATACAATAAGCAAGGCCCTTTCCAAACTTAAACACCCAGGGTTCCACAAATGCAGTTCCTTCTGTACTACAAAGCTAAGAGAGTTCTGCTCATTTGTAAGGCTCAGATAGTTCTATGTGGAAAGGCAGCACCAGAAAACCTAGAGGATTCTCTTCTGAGTCCGTGAGCAAAAGGTACCTGTGAGTAACTATCAAACACACACTAAAACCCAGAGAAAAATCGAGATGTTCAGAATTAAGAATAGCAGGCACACACCCCCAAAGTTTCAGTCATGTAAGAGTGAATGTCATATTTCATTTGGTATTTTTAGCACCTGACGTAGCTAAAATACACAACAATAAAAATGAAGTTAAACAAAGGAGATAAAAAGAAGGAAAAAAAAAAGAAAAACAATTTTCCTTTCTCCTTAATAAATATGGTTGAAATAAAGTCAAGGGGTTTGCATGTTGTTTGCCTTTTCTGTCACTTGCTCAAGTCCCTCAGTAAAACAATCCTTACTTTTGCCATGAGCACCAGCTGGGAAACCTTGCTAATACCTTCTAAATTAGCTGCCTAAAGTTAGTGATGGTAATAAGTAGCCCAGTTTCACATAGAACAGAATTATGCACAGTTGTGAAGGTTGGTGATCAAAATATCCCGGGGTGATTGCAAGAGCTTACTTTCTTCTGATACATGCAAAGAGAACTATAAAGGTCTGCAAAGAGTACATTTCCACCCCTAGACCTGTGATGATGAAAGCTGGTGAGTGCTGCACAGGTATCTGTGAATTTGTACAGCAGTGTCACAGAGATTTGGTCTCCAAAGTCAACTGATAAAACTGGCCTTAGAACAGCTTAATTCTAACAAACTTTACTGTCATGTGCATGGCAAAACTATTCTGACATAGATATATGCCCAGATAACACATTATACTTCCAAGGAGAGTCTTAATGAATTTTGGGGTAGCAAACAACTGTCTGGACAACAAGTGTGTTCCAGTCATTTCACAGATCTTCTGCTGAAAACCAACCAAATTATACTTGCCCAGTTACGCAGGAAAACCAAGAATGTAAACAACTGTCAGGGTGAAGAAGCTCCTCATCCCACTGCAACCCCAGAGCAGTGTCATAAAACTTATATTTTTGTAGGCATGTTAAGATTGAATCACGTATTTTCACCTTGCTTGCACTCTGTACATAGCACTACATATAGGACACATTCTTATTCTTGTCAAGTTCATTCTCTGCTCATCTTATGATTGTGTGTAGCAATCTCATTGACAGGCTTCAGCCCACCACCCAAGGCAACACAGCATCAAGGCCTACAGCTTTTTTCAAAGTCAAAATTAAAAAGTGATTACTGTGCTTTCTGTCCTCAAGTAATACTATGCAACCAGAGTCAAAAGCACTTACTTAATCTGAAAGAATTAATTATTTGCAAGATCACAGGCCCAAACTGTCAAAGGCTATGAAGTCTGACATGCACAATTTTTCATTATTGCCATGAAAACTGTTGCACCAGTATAATTACTCTACCACACTGTCAGGTGCCACAAGCACACAGCACCTCAGGCAACACAGGTAAATTGATGGGGTGTGAAGTTTGTTTCATGCCCAGACTGTTGCCTAAGTGCTCAATATACAGTATCACTTACTCAACATCAACACAATCCCTGGCACAGACAACAGTCCTGTACACAATTCTTAGCTGCAGGTTAAGAAAATCAGCCTTACTTTGCACTAAAGTAGAATAGGACCATTTAACAGGTAGTTTAAGGAGCACCTTAGGAAATAGGAAAAGAACAGTTGCTTTTTTTTATTTTCTAGGGAAAAATTTGTCTGTCTCTCCCCATTCAGCATCTTCAGTGGGGGCTTTAACTGCCTAATATTCTGGAGTAGGAGGCACTCACACCACTCAAAGTCTTAGTTGAGAAATACTATTAACCTTGTTTTGCACTGTGTTCCCTCTGCCTCCCTGTACAAAGGATGAAGGCTACAATACCATCAATGCTGACAAAATAACGAAGTTCAAGTTTTCTGAAACATGAGAACTTAGGGAGTAAACTATTTAAGATCAAAACATATAACAAACTACTAAAAAAAAAAAAAAAACACAAAAAACCCTAATCTACTAGCACAAGTCTTTAGCGTTTTGAAAACATTAAAAGGGTCTAATTTATTTTTCTATTAGTCTCTTGTGCCTCCACTACAAAATTACCTGAAAGCTGAGAACCTACACGTCTCATAAAACTCACTGCAGATACGGAAACTTCATAAAACATGAATTTGTAAAGAAGACAGCGACAATACAAACGCATTTAGAGTGAGAATAACAATGTTACTTTTCTCCTTTAAATCCCAATAAAGTTTTTCAGAAGAGAAGCTTAGCAACACAAGGAGAGAAATTCAAATGCTTTGAAATATAAATACACATTTAATAACAATAGCTTTTTGATTTTTAGGCACATATTGTAAAGCTTTATTTAATCTTTCTTATAGCTTTTCAGAGGCACCTTAGATATAAAGCTTCTTTTAAATTTAAGTATAAAGTGTAAGAGAAGTGGAATACACAACTCATTATCACATTAGCTCTACTTTTTTCTAAACTATTTTCTTAGAAAAGTAAATAATTTCTCAGCTTCCAAGCAAACTATAAAATATAAGCAAAGTTAATGTAGAACGTTTAGAAAGGATGTGAATGCATCATACATGTCACTTACTGTGTGTGGGGAAATCTGAAAACAAATAGCTGTGGAAAGGTTTCATTACTGCAATACTGAGTGCTAATAGCACAATATCAATAAAACTGAAAGATGTAAATAGGTAATTTGGATTAAACATTTGGATTACTTGTCATTAGTTATTAAGTATTTCTCCAAATGAACTTGCTCTAAGGCACCAACATATTTACAAATATCGTGACTTCTTTTCCTGAAGACACTGGAAACACACCGGTGCCATTAGGAGAGGAATTCAGTGTGGGTCCTCTAAGCAAAAATGCAATGACTTCATTGAGCTTCATTACTAACACAACTCTCCCTCATTAAAAATTCCAAACAAACAGGTGCTTCACACTAGGTCTACTTCTAAAATTGCTTTCTTTTTATTCCCAGGGATACATCAAGAGCTGAGGGAGAATTCATGCAGTATAGATCAGTCAGGCATTGACAGCACATCACACTTTGACAAGCTGCTTGGCTCTGTTTAAAGTCTAAGTTAGGCCTTGGCCCATCAAGGCCATGGCTATTGAATTATTGACAGGCTCTCACTGTGGTGCAAAGGGAAGGAGTGCTACAGCCTCAGCTCGGTAAAGATGAAATGGAAACCCTCTCTGAAGCTTACTTTAGCACGTTAAAGGAGTTTTAATGGTCTTGTTTAAAATTCAGTAAGAGAATGCATTAGACTGATTATATTTTCACCAGCTAAACAAAAAGTTTGGGATGTTGTGAAGATTAGAAACGAGAAGGAAACTACACAAAGTATAAATTTGATCTACACTGACTAACATTCCCAACTCATGTCAAATCATCCAGCTTTACATACTTAACAACTTTCACCACCCTGTGCAGTTACACCATGTGCAGTCAAGGGTTAACAATAATGCAGAGGTTCATCACCCTAAAACCTGGCTTTTATAATAGTTACTTTTTGCTGATGCAATTAAATCTACAAGCCAATATAATGGCCAGTCCCTGTTTACAGTCTACCAACCCCAATAGTTCTATAACTCTTTTCCTTTCTGGCTATCAAAAATGCACTAAGGGGTGTCAGGAAGGAACTGGACGCTCAATATCTGGTTGGTTGGTTTGTTTTCCCAACAGAACCATCCTTCCACAACCAGCTAATTAATATTAACAGTCCTCATTTTCTTACATAATCTCTTTTCTTCTTCAAATTTATACCTGCCAAGCTTTACTTGCATTTTAATAGCTGATGTCAGACAAGCAACATGCAGAAAGTTCCATCTCAGGACTATAATTTTAAATACAATGAGACTCACATCAACTGTCGCACAGACATGTGGAAAATTATTCCACATGGACTCCTAAAGTGCATCCTAAAAGCTTCAGAGAAGAAGTAGGTTATTTTAAAGAATTTAAATTGATGATCAGGGAGTGGGGGGAGGTGGTGGTGAGGGGGGTGTTGAGCAATTTGTCTAATGTGACCCCATACTCATTTCTCCAGCATCACTTCCAAGATGCTGCCTCCTGTCAAATCAATAAAGAGAGCCAAACAGCACATCTAAATTTGTGTTCATTTGCCTTCTGCAGGATTATCTTTGCCACGTCAAGCATTATAAGTAAATCAAAGATGCTTCTCAGGGGCTGTAAGAGTAGGGCTAATCTCCAGACAAATATTTAGAAGGCAGCTTAGCCTGTTCTGGCTTTAATCGTTTCCAACTGATTTGACTTATTCTAATTACAGTCTTTATGTTATAAAAGCCATTTTTATGTTGCTGAGGAGCAGTTTCACTGCAAATACATGAAATTTTGCTGAGTTTCTGTTCCCATGTCGATTATGGAAATGGTACTCTACAGCTTTCCTCTAATTAGAAAAAACACACTGCACAGAGCATCAACAATTTTTAACATTAATAACAGACTGACAGTGTCCTTTTGTGTGTCTTTAAATAACTTCTAAAAATATGACACCACAAAGCCACCATATCCCACTTGGGTATCATACTAGCAGCGATTTTCACATTTTTGCATATTATATTTATTCAAACACAGAACAGCATCTTTGAAGAAGCTGTTTAGTAATTTAACCTAACAGAATAAGATAATTAAACTTCTGGATAGTTTGTGGTGAGGTGCTTTTCCAAGCCCATGAACTTGAAAAATTCAAACACTCATACACAAAGCAAATTGTACATATCCTTTGATAAATCAGACACTGTGGCTACCTATTACTTTTAGTATATCCTTCCCTGCTATCATTTTCCATAATGAACAGAGGGCTGAGATAATAGTTTGGCTTTGCACTAACTCACAGACTTTTCTTGCTCTTTAATGGAAATTAACTGTAACCCAAATGCTGGGAACAACTGAAATCAAGGCAGAGGAGTCACAGAACACATAAGTCTATTCTATACATTACTAAGTAATGTTTCCTTTCAACAGAGAAGACCTGGTCAAAGCTGATCCCAGAAAAAGAAGTTACCATGAAATACAAATAAGGCATGTGGTAATATTAAATCTGCTGTGACTCTACGTAACAGATAACTCTGAACGTTGCCAACTTCCTATGCAAAATCAACATTATTGCAGTGATATGATGAGGAAAACAAAAAGGAGACTAAAAGACTAAAAGCTGGTATGATTTTGTTACGTACAGAAAAGATGCTTTTGGAATCAAAATGGAAGGAAAAGGCAACTCTGAAGTTTCTATTTTAGACATACAGCTTAAAAATATGCACATCTCTTTCCATACTGTGACTGGTCAGACTAAACTGCTATAGAATATAACAGGATACTCACCACAACCCAATTCCATAAGGTATTTACAGTATGACCTCTAATGTCTCTATGAAATAAGGGGTAGCACTATCACACAACTTTGCACTCTGATGTAACAATAATGTGTCCAAGTTCTTTCCATTTCTTTGAAAAATCTAGGCTTGTTGACACAAAACTGTTAGGTGTTGCCAAATCATGTTTATATGTTCTTATTATATGTATATTTATATGTATATATTTGCTAGAATGGAGGGCATAAATTAATCAAGCAACAATTTTAATTGCCTTATTATTACGGAGACTTGTTCCACCAAAAGTTTGTTACCCTTTTTTTGTATAACATAAAACTGTACTATTAATAATTCTTTGACTAGACTTCAGATATCAATTATATTAGTAATAAATTCTTGGCTTTATGTGCAAGTTCCTCAACATTTTCATCCATAAGTAGATTTTGTAAAATCGATGACGAAACCAGAGAGCAAGCAAAACTACATGATAGGCCTCGAAAAAAACTTTCTAGCCTCCTACTCAGTTTAGCTTAAGGATATCCTGAGATGAACAAGTGTTTTGAACATTTAGTAATCCTTCTTGGTTTTACCTGAAGTTTTGAAATGTTAGAAGTCAACCTGCTGAGAACAGCACAGTGAAGCAGCCAGGAGCACAAGGCTGCCATGATTACGTTTCTGCAGCGGGTACCGGGTTTGTATTTTTTAGAACAAGAAGACAGTTAGTGGTGCTATCATATATAGCATCCCAGTGATGGAATAAGCTATTTGGGTTTCAGATACACTCACTACTCAGCCATACAATCTCCTGTGGGTGTTTCCCACAACCCCCTGAGACTCTCTCTCTTCCAGACTGAGTGTCAGCCAGGTAGTGTATCAGGAACACTTGGGATGGCAGGCAGCCAAGAGTCTCTTCCTAATGCACTGTGTAGATCCAGTAAAAGTGTTTTGGGGTTTGGAGTTTTTTTTTTTCTGAACTGCACATCCTCACTTCATTGTCCATTTTAGCACTTAGAAAACATATTACACTGTTATCCTGTAGATCTAGAGTGTAACATTGAGGAACAGAAAATTAAAAACATGACTCCTCCTTTACTTGAAATATCATTCATTGGGCACTGTTACAACAGCTCTGCAAAGACTGTATTGGCTCTGCTTACATATCAAATTTATTTTGGTTTAGATCAACACTTTTCGATTCAAGAGATCTCTATTTAGCCTAAATAGGCTGAATCTCGATCCAGCCTGCCAAAGAAGCAACAACTCCATCAGTCTTAGAGTTGTCCAAATTATACCCCGAATATATACATATATATAATATATATGGTAAATATTATATATATAATATATACCATTTATTATATGCCATCTTTAGGTATCCTTCAAAGGATGAGGCAAAGGAGTAATCTTTGCCTGTAGCTTTCAAACTGACAAACTCCTAGAAGTTCCCATAACCTAAATAGGGGCCATAAAAGTTCCTCAGGAAAGGAACAAACCTGATGGAAAAAGAAGCAAACCAAAATCACTTACCTTTTACTATTCTATATAAAGAAGCACATATACAGTGAAACCAAGTCACTTTGCCAAGGTATTCAAGACAAGACAGTAAGCATTTTCAGATGTCATTATCTCCCACTTCAATATCCCAGGGCAATCTGGTGGGTTTTTATTGTTGTCAGGAAATAGACTCATTGCTGTCAGGAAATTGAGATCTTGATGCCTCTGTGAACCAAATTATTAACAAAGCTGTGCTGACTGTACAAACTTTTCTTTTTCTTAGACCAGTTCATCAGATAAACCCTCCTTAACCATATATTGTGTTTAGGACCTTTTAATGAAGCAAACATGTTTCCCCCTCTCTCCAACACTGAAAAGTCAACATGTGATGTCAGGGAAGAGATAAAAGTGGATTTTTAGACAGGACAAGTTTCCTATTAGTGAACTGTAGGTCTTACATATATGAAAACTCAAAAGTCATAAAACCATTCAGATGTTTTCACACAAACAGCTTTGCAAGGAGCAGAGGGGCTGAACTTGACAAAAAGTTACACTTTTTAAAAGAAAAAAGCTTCCTGATAAAGATATTATATTTTATAATTTACATCAAAATGTGTCTGCAGAGACATTTCAAAGAGAAAATCTTTGAAAAAGGCACATGATATCTCATCTACTTATTACTTCCTCCCTGAGGAAGACTGACCAAAGAAGAAAAGAAATGCTCTAAAATACTAGCAATGAGGTTGCTACAATTTTACGTCAAAGAAGTAATTATCAGGAAAAAAAAAAAAAAAAGGGTAAAAATTCTATAGTTGTCAAATTATACCATAAAATTCAAATAAGAAAACATCCTTGATGCTTTCTAGAAGCTTCTCATAAAACTGAATAATGTTTTAGAGTAAATCAGTCATCAGAGTAACTTGTGCCTTAGACTGACAGCGTTGCTTGCTTACATAGGATTTTGTTTTATTTTTATGTATACCAACTTCCATAATTGATAATTTCAGGAAGAAAAGGAAAGAACTGAATAATGTACTCAGTTCTGCATCCCAGTTTATTTATATGGGGGGGGGGGGGGAGTTGAAAAATAACCACAAAACAAAACAAAAAAACCCCAAAAACACAACTTTAGGCATTTTAAAAAGAAAGCCAGAATAAATTCTCCTATAAATAACTCTTATGCTATATGCTAACCGCTGGATAAGAAAGTTTCAAGGTTGAGGCTCCATTTCCACAGCATCAGCCTTTGTCCAAACACTCATATTTGCTGTTTAATTAAGAAAGGACTTAGAATGTCCCATACAGGTCATGTGAGGTTCCAAATGCAGCTCTGAGGTCTCCTGATTTGAATATAAACTAAGAGAGTGTGTATTTTTAAATACTCTCTATGGTCACAGGGAACATAAAAACATTCCCACATCTACCCAGTTACTTACCTTTCTTTGTGTTCTTTGCTTCCTCTAATATTGCCACATTAGAGTGATGAGCTTGCAGAAGGGACTGTTTCCAAAAGGTGGTACCAGTCTCACAGCTGCCCATGACCCACACTGAGCTCTGCAGCACCCTCTCACAGGTACTGACCCAAATCTGAGCCCAAATTTGGGTGAACAAGACCGGGAATTCCACTTTGGTTAAGTTAACCCAGAGCAAATTGGGCAGCTTCCCCCAGAGGAGTTTCACGATTTGGTTCGCTGAGCGGCTGCACAACCACTCACACAGGTACAAGGAAGGGCAGGACTTCCTTATCCATTGCAGAGTTATCTCATTTCCCCAGGGAGGCAGATGAGGATGGAACCACAGTTTTTCACTCTCCAGCACAAGCCTTCTGCTACCCAAGAGAGTAACGAGTGGTACAAAGGAAGATTCTATCGGCCCGTTGCTGATTGTCCTCTGCAGACAGCAAAGTGGCTCAAAAAAGTGGCAATTCTCTAGGAGTTGATTATAAAAATACCACAATAGCAGTCAAAATATCTTAGTTACTCAGAGTCATATCACTTCAGTGACAGAGTCATTGAAGCCTGTCCTGCCTCCCCACCCCTAAAACTGTGGTAACGTGAGCATTACAGACCTGACTTCACTGAAGTACAGTCTGGGCCTCAGTAACAGAGCTTCTCACTGCCCTGCAATTTTAAAAAGCCTTTTCTCAGAAATGAGACTCTAAAACTACCTGCCAGCTGAGTCCAATAGGGTACACAAAGTCTGACCATTAAAGGAAAAAGGAGCACAAGTAGCACCAAAGGTCACTGTTTGATGTTCCGTGGCTGTATTACACACAATCCTTCAGTACAACACAATTCAATTTTACTCTTGGAGACCCAACTGAATTTCTTCCTGTGGAAATTACCAAAGCAGACTTTTCCCCCCTCTTACTAGTCTTCTCATTTTTTATCCTAAAAATCACAGACTATGGAAGCAGGACATCCCACTGGCATTTAAACAGTCATCGTGAAGCAAGTTACTGAACTCTGAAGGAACCAGAACATCAATGTGCTAACAGATGATTCCCTGGAAGACAGGGAAAATGGCCTGCATTCCAATTCCACACATCTCAGGAACTTGGAGCATCTGTGACCATCAACAGAGCTGTGTTTCATTTATAATTATGATTCACTGTGCTTCGGGGCACTGTGCAGGGCAAGTGCATTCTGAAAGATGCTGCTGTCCTTGTCCCTCTTGACTTGACACACCTGGGTTTTGCTTCCAGAGACTGTGGGAGAGGAGCCTGTGCAAAGTTTTGATCCTGACAGACTCACAATGTGTCCTGATCACTTACTTGGAGCAAGAAGTCACTCCTAGCCACAACCTGGATGTGGAATACCTCGATATGCCCAGGAGAAATACTGTATTGCATTCCATGAGAGACGTTGAGGATGGCAGAACAAAATCCTGCCATGTCCAATTTTATAATGAATCCTTGGGAAAACAACAGCAAGCTGTTAATATACTGAAATCTGAATCCATTCAGATTTCATCCATCTCACACTGTTTTTTCCACCTTTACTAATGTCACTAACAGCCCTGCTCCTGGAGGGCACTGATTTTGTGCTTGTCCATATATCTACACAGACTTTGTACGTTCTGGGCTGTAATCACCAATTTAAAACTGTTCTAATTGTCTGCTACAACCCTCCATTACCTCAAGCCCTCAAAAAAAAAAAAAAAAAAAAAGAAGAAAAGATGGAAAGAAGTTTAACAAAGTTACAGGATAAGTCTGTCCATACAGAAATGTACCTTTTAAATAAAGCCACTGTCTTTAAGTTAAAAAAAAAAAACAATGCTTTGTCCTGTAAGACTTACTAGCTCACATGACTATGAAAAGGCACAGAAGAATAGGAAATTAAAGCTATTATTCAGTGTCCCTTAAAATAATGAATTGGCAGTATTTCACCTTACAATACTTAAATAAACTTTACAGTCCTAGACATTCAGCAGTCCTACAGCTCTGCAAGACAGATGCCCTGTCAGGCAGAAGTTCCCAACAACGTGTCTTGTGAAAAGACTTCATACATTTTCTCTGGTTCTGCATCTACTACCTTCAAAAAGCATGAAAAACGATCCAGAAATAGTTCTGACTCTGCTTTTTGTTGTGTTTTGTTGGGATTTTTTTCTTATGGCTTTGTCATACCAAAAAAGCTCATCAGCTTTTATATAAGAGAATTTATGACATTTTTAATGTTTAGTATTTGTCACATAAAGCAAAACCATAAATGAATATACAAGACAAAACAGTTTATTCATGTCCTGCATTTACAAAAAAGAAAACAAATGATAGGTGTTCTTTGGTTTCCTTATAAAAATTTATGGGATACGTTCTTGCAGCCATAATACAACTGAGAAACACAATGTATAATTGAAGATAAAATATAAGGATAAAGGATAACAGGGTTCCTCATCAAAATGTTTCCCATAACGGAATTCAGTTACATCTTGGATGCCCTAATGATCCAACCCCACGCTTCTAAAGGATAACACCAGGTGAGAATTTTTGGGTTGGAGCACTTTAGAATGGTAAAGTTTTTCCTATATAGCTTACAGCTCCACCCAAGACAGGAGCAGGATATGAAATGGAAAATAAAAGAGCAATAATTTAGGAGTGGCTCAGGCCATTGGAGTCCTGCTTTAGCCAATCAAAAAAACAAACAAACAAACAAACAAAATCAACAAAACATAGACAGGCACAAAGCAAAATAATATTGCTTGAGAAAATGCATGTTCCAAGATGCATTGACAAAATAGACCATACTTGTGGCACGTTCAGAAACTATGACACGTTTTAAAATTTCGGGATGGATAGATATATTTCTTTACCTATCTATACGTGTGTATTGCAGAGGAATTAATCTCTCAACATTCTGAAGGCAGAAAAGTTTGTCCAATTCAGTTTGTTCTTGTCCTGTAGGATCAAATTAAACAGTGAATTGTGATTACAGGTGACATTTTTAGAAGTGTCTGTGTCTCTCAACAGGATGAGACCCAGAGCCCACAACTAACTAGTATGTGTTCTCCTATATTTTACCAGTGTACTTTAAATTATTAAGGCATGTTAAAATAACTTATATGCTCTAAAGCATGTAAATTAGCATATATTCACTAACGTATTCCTGAAACACACCTTTATCACCAGCAAAATAAACATCAAGAATAGAAAAGAGATAAAGAACTTCAAATTACAGCAGTTGGACCCTTCTCAAGGTGTATGTCACTGCCGAGGTTTTTTAAATCCATTCCTATAGTTTCTTTAAAACAAAGTAACTAAAATAATTAAGAGCTTTGTCAATAAAGTAGTAAAGCAAAAAACAATGTGAAGTTTTTAAAACAAAACTTATAAAAGCCAGAGAATTTAGGCCTCAGGGTGAAGCTTCTGTATCATATTAATAAAACACATATAATTCTTGATTTATTGTAGAGGTGGGTCAAAATATTAAGTAGTAAATATTTAGAAATTTTCACTAAGGCCCTTCTTATTCTTCATTGTAACTAATATTTGGAAAAGTTAACTCTTCATTATCACCCTTTCACTGGCGCTGTTCTCACTTGTAAATGTATGCCATTATCACTTCAAAAGTATGACATCAGTTACCTGTCACCAGGCTTGCAATTAAAGTAATGTTTAGAGAAAGTGGAGCCTGCTTGTCTATTGATGCAGGGTGAAAATTGTCTGTAATTTTAATCGAGGTTACTCGCATGTGCTGATAAAAGATGAGCCCTGTTAGTGTCATTATTTTGCTTTCATCTTTAGGTGTTCTGCTTTACGCTTTTTGTTCACTAATTTTGAAAATGCTCATTGTGATGTTTTAAAAGGAATACCAAGTCACATTAAAATAGCGCTGGAAGCTGAACACTGTTATTAGATAAAAGTGGCTCTAATGCATTAGGAGGTGTTGAGTTAATAGGAAAACAGCTTTGATTCCCTCGCCTCTGTCTAACATGCCACTACAACAGAAGTAAAAAGGCAGTGGGCAACTCCCCTCTAATCACCTCCTGTTAGCTGCAACTATAGGCAAATTGCTAGTGAGGATTAAGTGGGGAGACTATCACAGGATCAGTGTCAAGCAGAAAAAAAGACTCAATTTGTGAGCAATCATGACTCCCTAATCACTTCTCTAAGAGCTTTAGGAATTACTAACAGTAGTCTTTAGAAGTGTGGACGCATCATAAGTGCCGACCTACAGAGATAAGGAAACTCTTCTTACCACCAAACATATGATTAGGACAGACAGAACAGTTAAGTATATAGATAATAAAATAAATGAGGGCTGAAAAAATAATTTGCCTTTACCAGTACAGTACATCTTCAGATGACTGAGATTATGATATATGTGTGTCAACATTGTGACTGCAAGCTAAGATAAGCTAAGACTTGTATGGTTTGGAGACAGCATTACGAACGAATCTGTCAGCAACAAGGAAAAGAAAATGCCGTAGTACTGCAACACTGTTCCACCTCTGACCGGTGGAAGAGATTCTACCCATCACATATTTTCAAGCAGTTGCTACAGAATTATTCCCTGTCGATTTTTCATTCCCAGCTATTTTTACTTTTAGTAAAACGCGCAAATAAAATGAAAACCGCAAACACCTGCTATTTAATTTGGAGACAATCGCATTGATATTGACTTCAATTTTTGATGTATCATAACCCTCCATTAGATTATAAAATTCAATAAAAACAGCAAGTGCTAGCTTTGTAACACCTGACAGATCTATAATTGTAGGGGTCTAAAAATCAACATGCCCAATAGATGCTACATTTTAGAAATCACAAAGTTTATTCTGCCTTTGTAGTCTGAGTTACAAGGCAAGGGGCTCAACTGATCAATTAAAAATTACTTTTCCTGTTATAGTTTAACATGATCTAATTTCTTAGTATCAAAAAGGACAAAATTAATAAATATTTAGCCATGCTGGGGAAAAAATACAACATAAGACATTGTTCAAAATAAGACGTTACTTGATGAAGGCACATCAGGCTATTGCCTGCAGATGAAAACACAGCATATGCAAATAGCAGAATGAGACTGGACTCACAAATACAATTATTGTTTTCAGGTTTAAATACGTTTCAGCATTAGAAAGGAGAAGATACATTAAAATCGAAACTGTTCTTGAAAAATAAAATGTATTATAGAGATGCTCATCTAAGAACAAGGCACAATCGTTTCAGTGCTTCTGTTGCACTCTAAGTCATAGTGTTCATGCACATCAAGACTTGGCATCACTAACATTAATATAGTGAAAAGGGATAAAAACCAATTAGGGCTCAGTAATCAATCAATGCCAATTCCTTCTACTAATGCACTGATAATCTCAGAGGCAATGAAAATAAATAAATAACTAAGCCAAACAGAAAAGCACTGCCCCCAGGTTTTCTGTGCATCTCGAACTTGAACTGGAAACAGTACAACAACATTAAAAGCCACCTTCCAGGAATAAAACTGGTCCTTCCACAGTAAGGTAAGAATTCCTAATAAAGACTAACTGAAAATTAACTATGACAACGTGTGCCCATGTAGAATTTAGAGGAATAATATTAAAACAGTACCAAGAAACACTGAATGCTGAGACTATGTTATAACAGATCGCTTACAGCACAGACTTGTCAAGACTGACTAGAGAAAGAATACCTGAAGTTTATAAAATATTTCTTTTCAGCTAAATGTTATAAGGCAGATACATGACATATATCTCCATTTAATATTATCTGTATGGTATTTGGACTCACTGATTTCTATGGGTCCCTTCCAACCAGAGATATTCTATCACAGAATGTGCATAATGCTTTATGTTTTCTATTTCTATTGGCATTAGGTAGGAAATCTTTTGTCTTTCTTCTACCAATGCTTTAAAATCATAAGAAAATAAGAATACATAATTTAATTTTTGTTCACAAAAGCTAAAATTAAAACCAGTTGCAATGCATGTGTTATATAAATCCAAAATAACTACATAGCTGTATTATTCTCCTTGTTGCCTTACCACTTAAATACTACACAGGTTAAAAAGTATACCACCCCATCCTACCTTCAGTAAAAACCACATGAAGAGTGTTTTCTTGTTGCATTGTCTCGTCTGCTCCTTTTCCAAACAAAACTACCAGCTGTATGTACATACACACATATATATTGATAAAATTATTTGGCATTATTTTACAAACATTTTAATGAAGAAGTTGGTATATTTTGTAATGTGTTTCTATCCAGCAAATCCTTGGTATTTCACTGTATTACACTGTGAACTATCAAAAGCAAATGTCTTAATGCTGCTATTTTAATTTGAAATAATTAAATAAAATTTCCCGGTATTATAACACAGCAACTTCATAAAACTAATCAAACCCAGACATCTGAAATCAAAATGGAGCTGCTCCATCCCCCATTCCCTTTATATCGACTGGACACATGACCAGGTCAGCGAATCACCAGCGAGAGCCCCGCGGCGTCCCGGGTATCCCGGGCATCCCCCGCACGTGGGAGCGGGACCCGCACCCTCCGGGACTCGTCTGTGCTCAAGGATCCCCACCTGGCATCGGCTCCACCGCCAAAATCACCACGGAGCTCCCCCTGACCCTGCATCGGGACTACCCACGAAAATCACCACATTAACAACCGTCTATTTGGGACTGCAAACCAAAAATGCCTTTCGTTACAATGAGCCTCGTAAAAGCCTTGCTAAAAAAAAAAAAAAAAAAAAAAAAAAAAAAAAAAAAGGAAAAGAAAAACCACGAGCATCACCAACAAAAAAATCCGCAGTTTGTCCAATTACCTACCATTAACCCCCATTTTCTCTTCATTTGCACCCTCTCTATGCAATCAAGGTTTCTAAAGGGCCAGTTTTAATGAGCTTGAATAAGGAGAGGCAATGTGTGTCTGCTCGTGCAGTGCAGTGCTCTACAGAACTAGCAGGCAGGCACTGCAACACATTTCTTGCCTTCTAGGTCAGCATTAACTCTAGTTTTAGCAGTTGTAGCTAAAGGCAACTGTACTGTAATCAAGCATCTCAGGGATGGCTTTCCTTTTTTTTTTTCCTTTCTTTTTTTTTTTTTCTGGTTGTTGCTGCTTCTTTGCCAGAATCCCCTGTTTTAATATACAAACTCACCCCACTGTGAAGTAAGCCCTTGCAGGGTTGGGTAGCCACGAGAATGTTAGTGGCTAGTGGTTAGCTCCATGGGAAGAAAAAAAAAAAAACCAACTCACACATCAAAAAAAAAAAAAAAAAAAAAAAAAAGGGTGGGGGGGAAAGGGTGGGGGGAAGAAAAAGAAAAGCTTTCTTTAAAAAAAGGCAAAGCGTCAGGGGTATGCGTAAGGGAAGGGAAAAAGGATGGAAAATTAATAATCCAACAGGCAGGTTCCCTCAGTGTTATTAATCATGCTGCTTCTCACAAGCTAGAGAGGAGCTGAGATTTGCACATGGGAGGGGAGGGGAATGTTCACTATTGGCCAACTAGCTCATTCCTATACATCTCAGCCAATCCTTCTTTTTTTCTTTTTTCTTTTTTTTTTCCCCCTCCCCCTTCCCCCTCCCCCCTCGCCTTAAGGTACAAATATATCTGAGAAGCAGTTACAAAACCCTGGAAGATGAAAAATCATGCTCCCAGGCTAGGCAATGCTTGGTCCAGTTAATGCACTATAAACTTTATTTGAGCTGACTTCTCATTTGATCCCCTTGTGACAGGGTCAGTGAACGGCAAGCAATTCCATCCCAAATCATGCCATAATCGAATTGCTGCCTATTTCCCGAACCTATAATGAAAAAGGCAACCGAAATAATGCAGGTAATGTTGGCAGCCTCCCCTTGCTGTCGTACATTATTACTGCCGATTGCTTGCCTCCATTTCCCCTGTACTCTAACAATGAATATATTTCACAGCTCACTTGCTTTCCTGTGTGGGTGGTATGGCATAGACACCTACATGATATGAAAGAAAATCTAAAACAATAGGGTTTTGTTTCTGTGCACAGCACCTAACAGGCTGCTGGTAGGAAAGGCAATTTTGTCAAACTGCTACAGGAAAAAACAGGAGACTAGTGAGGCTTAAACAAGACTTTGGGTAAAAACACCACCAACTTCGTTTTATCTGTTTAACCCCAGCTTCATCTGATCATTTCCAGAATGTTACAAGCCTCTATTGGCAGTCTTTAAATAAATTGCATTACACAGCTGCTCCTAAAAGATTATTTTGAAGTTAGGGTTTCCTAAACAAACCACCTCATAGAGACAGGAGGCATTTCTTTGCCAATATGCATGTTCTCTAAGAGCCATGCATTAACAGCCTGAAACATACCCTGAGAATTGGTTCCATTCGCATCTCCACCAATTCGCTGAATTATCACAACTATTGAAGCAAAATCTGCTATTTCTGTTCTCACTTTTCCCCTCCCTGCAACGACAGCAGGACACACAGCACAGAAAGGGCTGCAGGGTTTAGGTTCTAGTCAGCCTGTTTAGCACTCCTGTCCACTGCCAGCCTGGAGTATGACTGCTTTTAAAAACACAGACTACGGCTGTATAAAGCAGGCAGTAATCATGAGGTAATTGCATTTTCAAATGACATAAATTAACCACAATTGTGAGAAATATTCCCTTTGATCCACCGCTGGATGGCATAAATATGACTGTTTATATAACCCCTTACTTTGAATCTCACTTTAGAAGAGTTTGAAGCATGAAGCACGGCAGGCAAAGACTTACGTAATGAACAAAAAATATATTTAATAAGGACAAGGCAATAATTCCACTGCATTTCCCTCAAAAAAACCACACAATGCAAACCGATGTGGGGTAACAGAATACAGCATACATACAGTATCCATATGCACAATCCCAGTGCTGACAGCCTTGAACTCTGTTACAGCCTGAAATCAGACCTAAACTTCTAACCAGTCCATCACCCCATACCAGGGCAAACCACAAACCAAGGCTAAACATGAAATTCATCCCGTGTTTTGCTCTGACCTATAAAGACATTTCAGGGCAAATACACTAATGCACTTTATCATAAATCAGCATCAAACATTTGGATCAAGTTATTTATCACCTCATGCTCTGACATAAAGAGGAGAGAAACAATTTTAAAGCATCACAGCTGGAACAGAATGAGAATTCTGACATGATATTAGAAATTACAGCCAGTACATTTCTATTTCATTAGCACCTTTGATAATATTAACAAAGCTAAACACTATGCTGTACAACTGCAGATTTAAATGAGAACACTTTACCACATGGAAGTGACTTTCAAAACACATATTTTAATTCTATCTGGATTATAATTGCTAATAAAAGATGTTTTCATTAATTGGCCAGAACCCTCATTTCATTATCTCAGACAAGAGAAACAGGGACTGTAAGTAGGCATTGTAATTTTAAAGTAATGCAATCCCTCATCTGACTAGAATACAATATGAATATTTCACTATTTGAATGGCTCTAATTTTTCACTTACTGCTCAGGCAGAACTGATTTGAGACAGCTTTCCATTTTTTTAAAAAAAGATGCATGGGTTCAAAAGTGCATGCCAACATATGGACATAGAGTAATTCTTTAAAAACTCAGCACTGGAGGCTAAGAAGAGCAGATCTTATACAGAAAAAAAAAAAGATCAATATAAAGAAAAAATTGTTCTAGATGTAATTGAAGTCATACATTTTTACATGACTTCTGCTATACACCCAATTACTGCTATTTATCAAACAGCAGACAACATTGAACCTGGCAGCATAAAAACCAAATTTTACTAAGTTGGGAAGAAAAAAAAAAAAAGAAAAAAAAACCATCAGAAAGGGAAGGAAAAAAGATACAAATAATAAATAATTCAATATTCCTGAGGAAAGCTCTTGCAGAAAAGGCCTGACTGATTCAAACATCAGACGTGAGGCTGACAAGAGATATATCGATTTAGACAATTCTATCATTATTATTCCAGCCTGAGTCCTTCAGAAAAGCTGTTCTTTTTGCCCCTGTTTTTATTGCTGTAACTACCAACCTTTCCTCTTCTACCTTCCTCTCTTTGAACTTGTATTCATTACGGCTTTCTTCTCAGCCTAGCTATAAAACAATGAATAGAAATCCTAGTCTCATTTATTTGAGATCTAAGTTCAGTTTAAGATACAATGGTGGAAAATATTTGCTTTATATACAGGCGACTTCAATGCTTCCTTAAAATAGGTCAAGAGCTTCTTGAAGTTTCTAATTATAAGAACAGGCCTTCGACTTCAGGATTAAATACATGCAACATGACAGCACTGTTTATCTCCAATTTAACTTTGCTAAATTCAGACCTTTACCAAACTTACCAAAGTTTACTTTATATATACAGGTAAACTAGTCTTTTCAAAGAAATTGATTTTTTTAGTTTGTTTTCCCTACCTATACAGGGGCTGAAGATGTTCTCAAAAAACCCCACCAAAATCCTTGTAGGTCAATGCAAATCAGTAAAATGAAGCTGTATAATTACTGGAAGAAAGCATTCCTCCATTAGGCATCTGCAAGCAGAACTATTTCTTCGCTGTTCGATGTGTTAATTACAAGTAGATAGGATATGCCACAGAAAATTAACAGTCTCGCAAAGACATCAGAGGTAAACACACAAAACAGGAGCTGCTTAAGGGTCAGGAGAGCAAGTCAATTTTGAAGAAAGATAAAAGAACTGTCATGTATATGATTGCTTATGAAAGAGAAGAGGGCAATCCTGCCTTGTTATCATCAGTTAATTAGGCACTACAGTCAGGCGTGCATACACTGCAACATTTGCCATGGTAATCAAATGTATTATTCAAATGGGAAACAAAACAAAAGCAACTGTAACTCTGACAGGGGAGAACACAATCTGCCCACACAAAGGTGCTGAATTAACTTTATCTGTTAAAAGGAAGCCCAGGAATATGTTATATGAACTTTCTCAATCGGCACTGCCTTGAAATTCAGGCTACAGTCCCAGTTCTAAAGAAAATACTCTTTTCCAAATTTGATTCACATGCGAGGTGATGACCTTTGCAAGCAAAGACAAGGGTAATGAAAAGCAATTGATAGTGCAGTAGGATTCTGTTATGTCTTTAATATAAATATGACACTGAGACTAACAAATGCACTCTTGACAAAGCACACAATCTTCTCAGTAAAAAAAAAAAAAAAAAGGAGAAAGCACTATACCTCATTTTCCCTGTCCAGAGCTATAACTGCAAGCAAAAATAAAACTAATAACTGCTCTGCAAATGATGTGATGACACTATGTGATAACTACCCTTACTGCCTCACTAAGACTTACACTGTGCTACTATAGAACCAGCCTTATTTCAGTTTATACAAAATTGATACTTTCGGTGTTATTTTTATTCCACTGGACAGAAGACAGTCAATACTAAATTCGGTACCAAAAATAGGATATTAGCCAGGGAATGACAGTCAGCTAATGGCTTCTCATGTCTTAATATTAAACTTTTAGATGACATAATTTTCAGATCATCTGTTTCCTTTACAGAAGATTGGAAACAGAAATCCCCCTGGAACTTTTTATTTAATCAAGCTCCATCTCCCCAAAGGGATGACTCCACAGAAAAGGGTATGCTCCCTGCTAGGACTATGGAAAACCAGATTTCCAGATCCTCGGGAAAGCCTGGGAGAGATGGATTCCATCAGCTGACGCTGTTCCTTATCTCCAGTAAGATGGTGAAGGAGCTGGAGAGCAGCTGATCAGCCCGATAAGCACCCTGACATCCCTTCTCCCTGTGCACAGGAGGAGCTGAACAACCACCACACGCTGTTCTTCAAGGCTCCCAGTTCTTACACAACAACTGTGATGAAGGAACATCTGAAGTCGTGATAATCTCCTAGTACTTTAGTCCACTGCCTCCTTGCTTTCTTGTAGCATAAAAACAAACCATCAAGGGCAGGCAGGGACTTCTCAAACCAGCACCATCAGTGCTGACTGATCTGTCAAGTCCTGGTCTGAGAACCTGAACTACAGATCAGACAGCAGCCCACGTTCTGGGGGATGGAGCATTCCCTGTAGCTCGAGACCTACTTCTGCAAAACTAGAAAATAACTTAGACTTTCTCATGGCCATGTTGCAGAATCTCCTGTGCAGTTCTTAAGACATTTTTCACCTTCATATTCTTGCAGAACAGCTATGGCTTTCTCATATTTTGCAAAAACCCCAACACTGAATGTACAATAAAGAAAAGCATCTTTGCTGAGTGTGCAGGTCCTGGCCAACTTCACTGATTAAATTATTCTACAAATATCAGTAAAAAGAAGTAATAAAAATACAACATTATGTAGCAGAGTATTATCTATTACGTTATTATTTTGAAGACAGCTGCCATCAAAAGACATATACCCTTAGTGAAAATCAATGGAAATAGAATTTATCTAACAAATCTGTATTTTTTTTTGAATGTCTCTCTTTTCCAATCCCTTTTTTTCCTGCACAATATTCTCGGTGTTTGACCATCTCAATCAAATACTAAAGGAGAAAATAACATGATATAGAAGTCTGTCTTCTGATCAAATTAGTCTAACATGGATCAATATGAAAGCTCGGTGCATCTGCAATCGCAGAGTCCTCACTGTCCAGGAATGCAGTAATCTGTGAGAAAGAAGTAATATCTGTTTCTTTGACACGGACATTTTCTTTTAGTCAGTCTGTCACTTCCCATTTCAGTTAACAAAATGTTGAATGCAGCTCATCCTTGGACAAATATTACAGCCTTATAGAGTACAAAATGGGAGGAATTGTTTCAGGCTGAAAATTTAATACAGAAACAGATCTGCAAGGAACACCAAACTTCTGAAGACAGAGATACATAAGCATGAAAACATAGCACTACATATACACCTCATTTTTTCCATAATCCTTTCAGAAATGTCTAAAATTTATTCTCAAAGAAAAGAAATATAATAATAAAAATAAAAAAATAAAACAAAACAAACAAACAAAAAAAAAACCAGCTTGAGGCAATTCAGCTTTCTGGCCTTGGAACAGGCCTTTTTTTTTTTTTCCTTCTAATCAATGCAAATGTTTACAGTGATCACAGATAACAGACCTGACTACTAAATCAATTAAACATTCATCTTGCTAATATAAACAGGTATGTTTCCATAATCTAAACATGAAAGTGCCTTGTGGTCCACGGACAAAACATCTGGATTGATGACTGGTGTGGGTACATACCAAGTGAGTATTCTGCAAAATCAAGACCACTTATTCCTCTTTACATTTTATTGCATTTACAGCTGTCAGACTTAGGTAGCTGGAATTTGAAGTGAGAATGAAGCAATTAATGACCATCCCACATTCATACTGTGTGAGTTACCCACCACTGTTTCACAGATTCGCTGAAACCTCCAAGACCTTTGTCAAGGATGAACAACAAGACTCATCCCACGAAAGGTCATACAACTATTCGATAAGTAAAGAGAAGAATGGCTACATATGGTATATCAGCAGCATTCCTGCCACTGTAAAACTGTTTAAACATAAACAAAATTTCCTTTTTTACTGCTCTGTATGGACATATAAAATAAAAAAAAAGAAAAGAAAACAAATCACCCTTTCACTTTTCACCCCCTAAGGCATCTATAACATGACATCACATACTAAGATTTCTCAGACATTGTTTTGTTTCTACCCAAACATATTCCGATTTCTGCTTCTGTGTGACACACATTACACTACACACACAGAAGCAGTGAAATTTTAAGAGCAGTGTACAAAAGTATTTCTATCTTAAATAACTTTCATCTCAGAGTGATGTCCATTTGAAAAACTTTTTAGTGGTAATGGAATTAACTCTGTAAGTCTTGCTATCGCCACACCAGAGAAATGTGTATTAAGTAGCAAAAATCACTGATAGCATATACAAACAATGAAGTTGGGCTTCCATATCTGCACAACTCACAAATGTTAATTAAAATTCTGCAGAAGATCTTCAAGTGTAATGCCAGAATTTTTTAGATTGCATGACACTTGAAAAGTTCAATAGCTTCCATCTTACTGATGCACAACATAAAAACTGATTTTCAAGAATAAGGGTCAACGTGGCACCGTAGCATTATTACAAGGAACTCAATTTACTATTTCAGCCTCTTCATTTTAAGATATTGGAGTTTTATCAATTTTTTCCACACTTTAATTTGTTTGATTATTAGGCAAATACCATATCAAAGCAGTGAGACTAAAGAGAAATTTCATGCTCTTGAACTTCAGTAAGAAATGCCCACCAGCAAGAAAGTGAATACAATGCAATCTTGAATTTCCAAGGCTCATCTCAGACCCAAAGAGAGCAGGTATGTGGTGCTTAGAAAAATACAGCTGTCTGGAAAGGCTAAGTGCATTAGGAGAAGCTTTTCTTTCACATGACTATTATTTCCTGATTATAATAGTGTCACATGATATTTTTTTTTTTTTTTCATCAGCAGGAAATAACAACACTTTGGGATTTTAACAATCTCTCTGAAGGTGTAAAATAAATTAAATACATAGTATTCTGTATTATCTTTGTATGGGATTGAACTCTGAAATGGGTATGGATATGATTATAGTATTAGCTTTTCCTCTTTTGCATTTAGAACATTTTCCCCCTGCTCATGTCAATAGAAGAAAAAAAAAAGTATCCTCAATCCACTAAAATAAATACTTCTGTTATATTCTTTTGCTTCAACAATGAATAAAGCAACCATGCAGGTTTATAATATCAATTCACAGGGTTCTTTCTGCTTCAGTGAACTGTTACTGAAAGGTTCAGAACAAAGCTACAGGCACATCGGACAAAGCTGCTGTAACAGGATTTACATTATACTCCAGCTGATAAGACCACATCAGAGAACTGCTCAATCTCCAGTACCTTTGCTTAGAGTGGCATGAGGGCTCGGAGTATTTTGGCTCTCAGCACCCTATCACAGCATCTGTATTACACCTTCCAGCTTAAATGCTGATCCAATCTTACAGCAGGAGGATAATTTACATTTCCTCTTTTTTCCTTCCCTCCCTCTTTTGTCAAGTGCATTGGGATGGTGGTAACATGGGAACCCAGGGAAGCCAAAGTAATACTGAGTTATCTGCTGTACTCATACAGTCATGAAAAGGAACAAATTACTTACACACCAACATCTACTGACATCTAAAGTAATTAAAATATTCTACATTCAAATAATTAGTTGACATTTCTTGGTGGAAGGAGGGAGACACAAGGAAGAAGATCATAACCCAAGGGAAGGCAAACATAATGCTCAATAAATAATTAATTAAATACCACCAGGTGAAGTCACTGCCCTGGATTTCTTACAAGCAATGAGTTTCTTTGTGCAGACTTAGCTACAGCCACAGTTCGGAATATCTTTCTACTTCAAGTAACTGCTACATTTCAGGTTTTCCCTTCCTTTCCCCTTAACCACGTTTACCTTTGCAGCCCACACTGATCCTGCCAGACTACCTCAAAATAATCTTGGTTTCATTGTTGCCATTGAACATCCAGTAAACATTCAAACAGAAAACATTTGTGAATGACAATAAACTGAAAGCTTTAATTAAATAAAGTGAAGAAGAAAACAACACAGAACATAATGCTGCCATTCCTAAAGATTTGTGATTACCTGCTACAAGGCAATTCCCTCAAAACCCCTGGCTCAGGGCAGTACCTAACACAGATTTTTTGCATCACCAACATGGCAGTCCCTGATTACACCTTTCCTGGCACCCGATCACTGCTCATGATCCAGCCTTTTTGACTTAAACCAGAGTAGTCCTTGAGCAAGAGTTCAAAAATAAGAATAGCAATTAAGATGCACATTGCTTTTTATGTCACGAGTACAATAGCTGGACTCACCGGGGAGGCAGGAGGGAAACTGCTCTGCGCCAAGTCTCGGAATTGATTCCTGCTGCTACGAGTGCTGTTTGCCTGAGCATTTTGCACTGCACTATTGTGATCAGTCACAAGTTTGGGGCTCTTATTACCTCAAGCAAACCTTGGCTTTTGAAAGCCCAGTTTCTTCCCAGAATGAGACAAAAACCTGAAACAGAACTGAGTGGTGATATACAAAATTCCTGACTCAGCAGGACAAAAAGCAAACAAAGGAAAGAAATATCTTTGCCCAAGTTAGTGGGAAAAGTGTCTAGAGCAAGTTTGCTTAGTGGAATGAAAAAAACAAAACCATCAAATGCACTAAATGTTAGGTATTTGAACATCTCACTAAAAAGATACCCCATCACTAAAATTTAAGACAGCAACACAGCAGAATATTCACAGTAGTCTGTAACTACTGGTTAAAACAATGTCTTATTCACCCATGGCCTGTGAGTGAATATCTTCCTGCCATAAAGAAAAAAATGCATTTTAAGAATGTGATAGCCACAAATGATGTCACTGAGTACCAAACTGTTTGGTTCCTAGTGTTTAGTTACAAAAAAAAGATTTGCTCTTCAATGTATAGGGAAGATGCTCCTGTTTCAGAAGCAGGATTCAATGGCTATGTTCGTGAAATGAGCACATTTGTTCTGAGCAACTTCCACTTGAGCTGTAAACTTTGCTGTGGCTGTATGTTCTTTGGCAACACCTGGTGGAATTTGGATAAAACTACAATAATAATGTAAAAGAAAAGTTACAGCAACTCCCGGACTTTTTGTCTAAATACTGATAAAGTTCAACAAACTGCTTGCAAAACACAAAATTCAAGTTAGGAGGAAACAGTTTCTTGGGTTTCACAAAACATCAGTGGGTATTTGTGTAATATCAAATTCAGTATTAGGATAACTACAATATCTGGTTTTAATCTTGAGATCAGTAGTCAGATTGCTTTGCACTATTATAGGGGGAAAAATAACAGCAAAGAAAGTTTAAAAATGCCATCTATTTAATGCAACCCAAAGAAAAGAAAAGATTTCATATTTACAATAATTTAACTGTCACAGCAACAAATTGAGTAAACTAACATCTCTACACAACAAACCACAATGAAAAAAGGCACATGCTTTTAAAGACATTTTAGATAAAGTATCTCACCACATTTTGTACTTCCTCTGTCAAAGCCTGGTAAAACCTTGTCCATTTAGTCATTTATCATTCCAACTAAACAGAGAACTAATAGGTGATTAGGTATTATCAGCCTGTAGTGCAGACCTAAAATTATAATCTCCTATCAAAAAGTATTCACTTGGGGGGGAGAAGAGTTCTCCTCTAAGTAGCACTACAGGAAATATTCAGCGTAATACGAGATGGAGGCTGCCAAATCAGTCTAGTTTGAAATACTGTAATTAAGAGAAGGGAGCCCAACGTACTTATCACAGTCAGCCACTTGTATTCAAATCATGCTGAAGAGTTCTGAGGCCCAGAAACATATTTTTTGGTTTTATTTTTGTTCCCCTACCACAACACTAAAACCCAGACACATTTTACACCAAGAATAACCTTTAAAAAAGCATTTGTGATTCGATTTATTTTCTCTTTATATGGCCTAGGAATAAATTATTGAAGTAAACTACTGACACAGGTGAGACTACCTTTTATGGAAGACTTCCAACTTCTTAAAGCTCAGATTAAAACAAGACACAATGCTAAGAAATAGCTGTGCTAATGACCAGCTTTTATTTTTGTACTAATCTCTTCCAGGGATAACAATTTTGGATTCTTATGTTTAAAAATGCACTGTCTGCTTTGTACTTTGACATGTCAGACATTTCTGTCAAGAAGTATTCCGAAATACAGCATGAGATTACTTTACAGATGTGAAATACAAACCAGTGCTCATCATCCCAGCCTATATTTGATATATTCATTTCACAAACAGATATAGTACCGCAGGTTGAAAGCTGAGCCAAGATGAGATGTGACTAAAATATTAATGTGACACAGAGTTTAGATGCAAAGCAGTTAAGCCTAAACATAACACTATCCACTTAAAAATTAGGACCTAAGCTTTAAACAACAGGACTGCTTATATTTTCTCCAGTGCCTTTCACATGAGCACTATAAAGCACTCGGTAGTAATTAAGAAACAACCTCTAAGAGGTCTGAAGAAGAGTACAGGTATCACTTAACCCACCACAGAAATGCAGCCACCTTTTAGGTGAAGCACAGATGCACAAGGACATCCTACGACTACTTTTGAAAGAAAAAAAAAAAAGGAAAACTCTGCATCATGGTAAAAAAAAAAATAATCTAAGTTCCACCTTTATTGTCATGGTGTTTGTCTGTGATGCCTCCTAACCAAAAGCAGATGAGACAGCAGCATCCTGTGCTTTCTAAGAGCCTGACATAAAACTTTTGGCATGTTTTCTATTCAGATGGATTTGCAAAGCTGCCATTAACAATAGATGCTTTAATGGCTCAAGATAAGATTAGACTCATTTCAGATTTGTGAGCTGGTGTCTCCCACTGCAGACTCACAGCACACACTGAGGATAGAGTCCAGTATGCATGACTGCACATTTCCGTGTTTCCAACATGGGAAACACACCTCTTTATATTCTGCAACTCAGAATTGCACAAATCTGAGGTAAATACATTTTTCAAATAATGGATTTCGCTTTTTGTCTTCTCCGTTGAACCACATTAAGAAAAGGGGTATTTTCCTAATTTTTCAGTGGCATTGCAACCTCTTTTAATACACAAGATCAGTGCAATTTAGATCATGCATATCTTTCATTTACTTTATATGTGCTGTCAGGACAAGGCAGCAGAGTGGTAGCCAAAAGGTCCAGCATCTCAAGTACAAGATTCAATTCCCTTAAATGCATTTACTTGAAGGCTCTAAGAGCCATGTTATAGTATCTTCCCCAAACCATTCACTTTCTGCTAGATTTAGCACTTTTGTCCCTTTGTATTCACAGACTTCACATAGCTTCTCCCAGCCTGGCAGGCCAACATATTAGAAATAAAATGCAATTCTGGTATCTGACACTTCAATTTAGCTTCTTCAGTAGCAAAGATCATCAACTGCACTGCTTTCTCCCATGACAGAAGATCACCTAAATATCACTTAACTGATGTGAGCTCTGTTGGTAATGCATACACTGTCTCCTCACTACATTACCACCATGCTGCCTAGAACAAAAATCAATTTTTAATTGACTGGATTATTTGAGGAATGTGGCCCATCCACTGTGCACTGCTGACAGATTCTCCTAGCTTTCCTGTCAGCAAATACTGTAAAATTTCAAGCATCTTCAATACAGTAATTCAGGGATTTATCCAGAAGCCATATGAACAGAACAATATCACTGCTTTTTCAGTACTACCCCTCTGTTATTTCTTTCCTGGCTGGCCAAGTGAGGTCTCTGAACCACAGCACAGATGAAAAAACACTGACATAGGAAAGATGATGAGGTTTTCACTGAAATGGGAATCATGTAAAGGATGCATATTAATAAAGAACACAGAAGACTAGAGTAGACTTGCAAAATTCATCTTAAGGCATGGAAAGTAAGCCAGTGGATTTCATGGCAGAGTATCAAATCTGCAGGATTCAGGAACAATCTGCAATACCTGTCCCCAGCAGCAACCAAAGTAGGATTCCTCAGCTAAGCACCACCACTGCTCTCAGTTACTGCTGCTGTGAGATACAAACCTAAACAGTTAAGACAGATGGTTGACATGAAAAAGAAACATTATACAGATGAAAACATGGAGGTGAGTGGATATAAAACACACGAAAATTTATCAGTAAATATTGCAGTAAGCAATTTTACAAAATGCAGTCTAAGCTATTTACTGACTGTACTGTAGACACTATGAAAGTCTGTACCACTTTCAAGAGTTTTCTGACAAGTCAGGTGTATAATCTTAGCAACTTTTATCTCTCCCTTTCTTAATACTGAAACAGAAGATGTCTGCACTGATGTATTAAACAGAAAATTCTAGCATCATGCCAGCATACCCATGTGCCAAATTCTGCACTATACTCACATCAGTTTTAATTGACTAATTCTGATCAATGTCATAAATCAGCACAGCTCTAGAAATTGCAAATTTAACATATGTTGCCAGTATAGATACATATGAAGATACATTTGGCTCCTTATGTTTTTGAGTCTTGTTTCACAGAGGTCCAAAATACACATTGTTCTTTAATCACATTGTATTATCTACTACGTGGCTGGATTACCTGAAGCACAAATCTTAACAAATTAGCCACAGTCATTTCTCTACCCAATAAACTAGAACATGTGGATCAGAGAGGGAGGACTGTGCTGCCTTTATGAAAGCTGGGAGAAGACAGAACTACCTGATCCTGCATAAAATCAGAGTGACACAGTGAGAGAATGCTTGATTTGGGTTAGACCCATCAGTACAAAGTGAGCCTGGTGAAGTTTCTCTCAGATCAGCACCTTGTACCCTGTTAGCCTGGAATTTCTGATGCACTACAGAAAACTTCTCCACTTTAGCAACAACCAAAAACTTTTTCCAGAGTTCTATCCACTTCCAAGCTGCTCCATGAGCTCCTAAACTAGAAAAGAGTAAAGAAATATATTAACTGTTCGGGTTTTTGTTTTATTTCCCAGTGATTCATGGCAGGAAGATAACCAAAGATTACCTCGATGTCAGACAACAACAAATAAAATAAAGAAACAAACTTGCCTAACTCATACAAATGACTGGATTTGATCCCTAACGATTCTTGCTGTCCCATTAACACTTTGGATGTATACCACAGATCAGCTTGGACAAATTCAGTGTGGTTATAGTCTATAGCATTTAAAATACAGGGATTGGCTTTTAGAAGATGATAGTTAATTTCTCATTCATTTGTTGATCATGATAACTGAAAATTTGGCAGTTTTTCCCCTTTAATTAGCAGAAATTGAGCTTATGTATAACTATGACAGAGAACCCTGGGGTGAGGCCACAATGCAAAAGGTTCCAGTCTTATTTTAATAAAAACAGCAATAATAAGCTACTCTTATACAGAATATTTGTAAAATAAGATAAATAGAGGGAATGAAGAAAAAATAGGCTGAAATCAACATTTGCAAAGATTACTTAAATTTCTGCAGATTGACTGTTTTCCTCAAGCATTCATCATCTCCTAAAATAAAGCCTCTGTGTCTAAAATCTGGCATCCATCTGTTGAGATGTCTAAGAAAACAGAATTCCTCAGAGATAAAGAAAGCAGAGCAAAGCTTCTACTAAAAGCCACAAGTCTTGATACTTTGGTTTACCTTTGGACTTGTCAACTTCGGCAGCTGTACAAGAATTCTGACTTGGCACTATTTTCACATTAGAAAGCAGCCCTTTGGTAAGTGCTAAAATACAGCCAGGCTGCATTTGATTTCATGCAGTACTTGGAGTAAAACAACAGCCTGAAGGTTCCTGCTGTTCCAGGTTGTGGTGGTGAAACTAGGACTGAACAAGGAACATGCCAGAACACAGTAGATTCATCTTACTAAAACCTAAGCTCTTCAGATTTAATCTGAATGTTTAAAATCAAGTTATTATTCTTTTACAATTGTGGGGTGCATATAAAGCACTTGCAATATCAATATTCTTTATAGCTAATGATATTGGATAGTAAATGAGAGAGCATCACTGAATCCTCCCTCACCAAACCTTAATACGGTGTCAGATGAGCACAATTACACAAGTGAAGAAATGACAACTTCATTAATTTCAGTCTTAGACAATAATAAAGCTGACTGTTATTGTACTTATTCCCACAAAATCAAGCAGATTATACTAGTAGGCCAATAAAATAAGCTCTGTTTCATAGAGATGGAAACCTGATTCTGATCTGCAGATCAGAAAAGATTTGTCCATCATTGGACAATGATACAATGACTGACAGCTGTATTTAAACAACATTATTTATGTGCAATAGATAATAATAATAATAATATACAAATATATAAATATAACATGTATTTATATGAAATCTAAAAACAACTAGCAGATTTTGGAACTTTTCTTGTTATCTGTGTACAATCTTACTTTCTACTGAGTCATTGGTAAATAACCCATGCCTTGATCAGCTGTCTTCTACTGTTTTCATTTTTATTTGCCTCTTTGTAAAGTGTCTTTTGTTGGCTCTATTGTAGAGGACAGACTGGAAAGCCAGCTCTCTTTCAGTGTTTTAAAATCCTACACGTTGCACTGAGGAAATTTTGAAGGCATTTGTGTCAGCTATTAACAGGCTCTTCCATACAATTTTTCAGCTACATATTTTTATCCTTTGTACTGTGTATTAAACTTCTATTTTAAAGTTTTCTAAAATGTTACTTCAAACAAGCAATGATGGAAAACAGTATCTGCCTCTGGCTACTTGCAGGCTGTAGTCTGGTTTCTTAGCTCACACACACAGAGACTCCTCCGACCTATTTTACTTACACTCTATTTAACTGTTTCTGATAGCAAGTTTATGTCCAGAGAGCTCTAATTCCTCCATAACATTGCAAATGTTTTTCTTTAGCTGTAGTCCCTACCAGCAACACAGTATCCTCTCCATCTTACTGCTTGACACTATAAAACCTTACAAATTTAATTTAGGCACATATACTGGTAAAAATATTTAGTATAACTCAGACATTTAGTCTTCTCTATTTCAAACATTCATTTAATAAGACCAGTCTATTAATCTGATAAATGCTAAGTACAGGACAATGTGCAGATACCTAATTTTACCCAGAGGGAAACAAAACAATTTCCAGAAAGCCATCACTTACTACAGCTCTCTGTTGATATTTCAGGAATGCATTTGTCCCTTGGATATATTCAGAAGACATTCTACAAGCCTACAAATGCATCTTTTTAATAATAGTACCACATAATTCTTCAGTGCTACACAGAGATGAGAAAGCACAAATGTTTTATCTATCCCCAAAACAAAGGTAATAAGCCTTTGTCTTCGCTTTTTTTGCGTGTGCTTTAAGCATTTACCTTAATGAGCTTTGTTTCTTTCTACCTCTGGAGAATAGTATTCTGCCCAACAAAACAATTTATTGCCCAAAATGTTACTGCTGCTGATAAAATCTTAGCTCCTCCAATACTTCTGCCTTGACAGCTAATACCCTAATGTTTCATTTACAGCTGAACAAAGCAGCTTATCTCTACTAAAAGGGGAATTAGTCAGTAGTAAGAAATAATTTCAATCATCTGTTCTGCTTCCAAAATAAAGTGATGACTTGGGCTTTCTAGCTTCTATCTGATGACAGGTGTGTTGCAGTTCTTGGAATACAGAACAGGTCTGTCACATAAGCTTTGTAATTCCTACAATGCAGCTACATGGATTAGGGAAGAGTCAGGGCTTGGCTGTCAAAAAAAATCTGCCATCAGCACTGTGCAGCAGTCAGCACTTTTACTTTACAGTTAGGGCACGGACTGAAGGGAAAAAAAATCAGCTCTGATCAATAAACAGCCTCATTTTCTATCTGCTACTTTATGTCATATTCCAACAAGTATATGTGAAATTCCCTATTAATAACAGCAGAGATTTTGTTGACACATCATGCCTTATGGGCTGTGCTTTGCAAAAATGGTTTTGATTATCACCTTGCTGTGTAACTACCTAATTATTTATATCTCCAGGAATGAATCTACTAGGATTTTCATCTACATATCATACACAGCAAATCAGTTGTGGGATTCCTCTCTAGAACAGCTGATGTCTGCTTGGAAACCTCCACGGCAAAGGACAAGGACTGATTCTTCCTTGATGTCTGAATGACCTTCTTCTCCCAACATCATTTTTCGTGTTGGTACAGAATAAGGTCACCTGAATACTTGAGGGAAAGCAGCGTAACATTTGCCCTCACTGTATTTTCTCTGTACTAATATTTTCTGTAAGTAACCATTTTATTTGCACCTAGTTTAAAAGAATTAGAGAAGTTACTAGAACTATAGTGCCATTCTTGAGCTAACATTTGGTTCTTCAATTAGACACCACAGTTTATGAGAGCATAAGATTTTTTGCTAATAATTTTAAATTCAGTGTCAGTTTTAACTGAAAAAAAAAGTTGAATTATGGATTGCAGATGGCAATAATAATGCTAAATTAAGTTGGTATGACAAAGATGCACTGTCATTTTGCAATGATCCTTCACTCAGAACTGTATGTTTTCATGGAGTTCCAGTTAAATTAATTTAATTGTGCATTTCTGAGATTTTTTTTAATCCTTTCTCACAGTTACTTTTTAATCAGAATTAAATATCACAAATCCATTTAAAAATTAAATTATATTATACATGACAGTTACATTAGTACTATAAAGGTGTCCATCATTTGCCATCTGTTGTATGATATCAAACCTGATCTTTCTGTAACAGGCAGTTCCCTGACCACTTCATATGCTCTTTCCCAGCTCTCAAGAGATGCCAGACAAACTCAGTATTACTTTTACTCATCTGTTAGTCCAGGCATCTGATCCCACTTCATATGGCTAAAAGGTCAGTCTGTTCCTCTGCTGTGAGAGGTTACCTCATTCTACTTTCATGTTTTTTGTGTCGTTATAAAAAAGCTGAATGGCCCAAGCAGCCCTTTTTACTGAGGGATGTATTTCTCAAAAAAAAAAAAAAAAAAAAGTGATAACACAGAGGATAATATTACATGCTTTTTTATTCAAAAAGCCATTTATTAAAATCTGAACTTTAACTGAGCTTACCAATGAAAATCTTAACTGCTTACTTGCCTGCTGCACCACATGTCAAATTCTGCATGACTGCCCAGGGGAAAGCTGATTAATCAAAAGGTTGTGATCATTTCACACACATTTACGTGGAAACCCAATAGTACCCAGTTAAATGCTGGTAAAATCCAGAAATGTGGATTGTTTCACTTATCACTCGACTATCACTGCCTCTGAGATTCAAATATATTCTGCAAAAGGAACACCAAGACACACCAGTTCGAGGGGTGACACTGAAGGAATGTGGTTGGCAGAGTTTTCTCCACAAAGAACATGGTTGGACTAATCAGCTGCAGGAAGTTATTAAATCAGCAAAACATTCAAAGTGTTGTGTTTATCAGCATTTAACACCCAGCCATGACAACCACCAGCACACACCAAACTGCTTGTTACTAATTCTCTTTTTCTTCTTAAAAAATCTTTCCTTACTACTCACTCCTTCCATGTTCCATAGTTTTAAATTAAGTCATTAAGGTGAGCTGACACCACAGAATCACCCAAAACACCAGCACATTTTCTTAATTTGAAAAGGCCAGGAAAAGAGAAAATTCCTGCATCTTCTCCTACCTGTAGGTCAACCTTTTATTTGCCTGCCTACAAATATACCAATATATGCCTACATATATATATCAATACATGCATACATGCAAATGGCTCATCTCACTTCTATAATAAATGTTATAGATATAATAATCAAAACATGGAAAGAATATTTTATGTTCATATGAATCATCAAGGTACACAATGGCAGTGCATTAAGTAACTTGGGTGACAGTTTAAAATGCTCATTTAGCTGATGGCTTAACATGAATAAATGCTCAAAAAGGCAAGACAGGAAAATATAATGATGATTTAAGAGTGCCAGGAAAGGTTTATCTGATAAAATAGATGGAATAAAAGTACTTCTACCTAACCTGGAAAGGACAATTTTCTTTTTGGTTTAGTGACAATTCTCAATAAAAATCTAAAGAGAATATATAAGAAGGTGTAAAACTAATGCAGCTGGAACAGCAATTATGCAGACAGCTATATGTAAAATGACACTGGGAGAGGATCTGGCATGTAACATAAACTTCAGGCACCCTGAATATAAAACCCACAAAGTTATGAATTCATATTTACATAATGCTAAGTCCTGGAGTTCTTACTCACTAGAAAAGCACTAGTGAAGGAATATTATCAGAATCTTGAAGATCACAGAGAATGAAGCTGGATTTTATCCTAATTTATTTCTCACGGCAGTAATGACAATGTCTACATACACAGAACCAAAAGAGCTCTATTTGGCCTGAAGTTATTTAACTTTTAGTGCAGGTACTGTGCTACCATTATTCTTTTAAAACAGCATTAATTTAATGATGTATGCATTAAAAAGGTAAGCACACAGCTGTACAAGATTTAATTCCTCTGAAAAAAGCAGCACTGAGGCATCCCTTCACTGAGATTTTAACTCTGAAATTAAATTTGGCAGTGTGGGTTCAAAGTAAACTCCAAGCAAGATTTTAAAAGTGACAAAGGTAATTAAGTAGTTCGTTCTATAACCATTAGAACTGTCTTAAGCCACAGCGGAGTTACTAATTCTGACATTTAATACAGTTTCAAAACACATGATTTTTTTCTTTCTCTGCACTTACTATTAATAGTTTTAAAAATATACGAATTTGACAGCATGCACAGAAAGATATGGAAACTATCCATTTGCTGCACACTGTGTCAGCTCAATTGTCCATAAATGCTTAAGAAAATGGAAAAATGGCAAGCACATGGGTTGCATGCATTGACTGTGGTCACTTCTGTTATTTTTTTCCACCTCATCACACATTGTGTGAGCTGCATTTCCAATTAACCTTGCCCTGGAATGAGCTAACTTGTTACAGTCTGCACTTCACTTTCTTTTATACTCATACCAACTATAATTCCTTTATCACACAAGAAGACGGACTATTTAAATTTATATAAACCCCCAGAACCTACAATCAGCATCACAGAACAGACTGGTGTGTCCCTGAGGACTCTGTGAAGCCAAAGACACTCTCTGTGGGAGCAACTGATTGTCCAAACAGCACAAATTTCAAAGTAACAATTATCCCTGGTTTCCATGCATGAAAGACAAGGTTTAGAAAAACTAGCACTATCACCAAATATAGTAGTAACATATGAATTACTGAATGTGGATGAGAAAACACAGATTTCTTATTTTTCTGGGACAGATTTAGGTGGTTAATCCTATCAACTGCAGGGAGTTTGGCAGTTGAAAATGCAGGAGCATCTGTGGCTTTGACTTTTCTTGGAAAGAAAGCAGAGCTGGAAGACAACTCCTGAGTCAGGGAGTTGAGTCACCTGCTAGGAAGCCACATGATGTAATTTCTGTTAAGAAAGTGTAGAAATTCCATCTTACAATTTGGTAACTGTTTGACCTCCCCTGGCCCACGTTCAAACTGGAATCCTGTTTCAGGCACTCCCTGATGTGACTATTTAAAGGTTCTTTTATATCTCTCTGCAAATCATTATGGACAGCACACACACCTATTTAGCTTTGGGCCTTTTAGCTTTAAAATGCTGTCCATATCCTTGGTGTTCACTCCCAAGTAGCCACAGAGAGTAACAATCTCCACTTCTCAGCCCTTTTCCTTGCTTGACTAAACATGTTTAGCTCTTTCCTAACACGATCAGCTCTGCATTCCCCTCGCCCTACTGGCCCTTGTCTGCACCTATTCCACTTTGTGTCCATCTGTCATGATCCAACTGCACCATCTGGTTAACAGGACCTCTAAGTCTTGGATATACCATCAGACTTTGAATTAGTTGTGTGCTAATAATTAGGAGTTTGGGATATATACTAATTTTGGGAAATACAATCATATTATTTTTTAACTTTTATCTATTATCTTTCATCACTATTATAAAATGATATTATCAGTCTGGTTTGGAGATATTATAGTATTTAACAATGACAACTTAGCTACTTCTTGAATACAAGTAATGTGGGGTGTCAAGGACCAAAACATCAGTCCAGTAGTTTAGATTTGAAATTAGGCTGCATGGCCTGTTCATGCAAAACCAGCAGCTTTTAAATGTCCAAATTTTGTCACAGATTAGATTTTTTCAATAGGATCAGCCTTTGTTGTCAACATTTTGAGCATTATACTGTAAGGATTTTGCTAGCAACAAGGGGTAAACACAACAATAAATATCTGTCCTTTTACTACCAGGTTCTGTGATAATAGTATGCAAAGACTGTTTAAGTATCTTGAGAATATTATTTTAAGCATTTTTTTAATCCCATATGTTATGTCTGGAGAGCTATTTGCTCACTTTGGCTAATTTTCTTTCTAAAAACTTATCTATTATCATGACCAGCAGTAATTATAGACAATTTTTTTTTTTTTATGAATACACTAGAGTTTCCTTAGATTTTTTTTGCCATTTTACACCAAGCTACAATGCACATTAGAGCAACGGTGTCCCTGTTAGGAGGCCCTTCAGGATGAAATTCTCAGAACATACGGTAGGACAGGAGGAGAGCATGACAAAAAGAGAAAGCATTTTATTTGGATTAAATCAACCAGGAAGATTTCCTAACACTATACCCCCACCCCAACACCAACAGCCAGTCATCACAGTTCTAGAAAGTAATGGATAGAGAGCTTAATATAATGTAGGTGTCTTTACTCACTATGGACTATGTTATGTCTGGTCCACCTGGCTGAATACTACAGGATATGGTGATGTCTCGTGAATGTGAGCTCATCAAATATATGAAACTGCTGCTGTGAGTGCATAGGGTTATACTGTCATCATCTTCTTTGCCTAGCAAAAGATAGAATTGGTATATTTAGCACTTGAGGTCAGGTCCTCAAGGGGAATAACTTCAATTGAGCTGTAATCACTTACAAAAGTGAAAGGTCTGCTCTTTGGACTGTATAAAATGTTGTCCCGTGTCAAAACACTGTGCTACCAGAACTGAAGACCAAACTGACCAAATTGGTTGTGGTCTAAAAACTCTTTCAAAAAGCTCAAAGTGATTTTCATCACCTTAACAGTTTTAAGTTTTTGGCACTTCCATAAAGTATTTACATTACCAGTAAATCTTTTGACCAATGAGATATTTATCATAAATTTATCATTAAACCTGGCTAATATATGAGCAACATGATCCAAAAATACATTTCATTTGCCAATATGAAACCACATAAAATTTCAAGCACATTTAGCTTATTACATTATTCAGGAAGGATATGTATGAATCTGTTTAACTGGTGTTCCTTATATGCCAATTAATGTAAGTACTATAAGCATGCAAGCTACCGTAAACTGAAAAGTCATTGCTAAATAAATATTTGCCTTAAAGTATAAGTAAAAAATTATATTATTTTATTTTCCAAGTAACTTTTGATTTATAGGTGTGTTTTATAGGTTGACATTCAATAATTAACACAAACAGAAATAAAAAGAGAGCCTTACTGAGCATGCTTAGTGTACAAAATTCTGTAACTATAAAATATGCATATTTTACACTACATAAACATACAGTTATTGCTTAATGCAAAAATTATACAGATAAGTGCTGTACAAATAGACATAAATATATATATGTACAAGCTACTTCAAGAAATTTTAACACTAAAATTTGAAATTTAAAATTACCAGATAAATTGGCCATCTAAGGTTACTATACAGTCTTATAGATGACTTATCAGACACACATAACTATGAAAAATATAAGTAATTACAGGCATCTATCAAGCAAAATACAGAGCTAACTGTCAAGCTAGGCAAGTGTACTGAAGCTTCATACACAGTTGATATTTTACTCAGGCACAGTATACCCTGAAAGGTACAACCAATTTTATTAGGTATTATCATATATAGCAACTGAAGTTGGGAATTTATTTTACTGATAGCTAATGCTAAGCAATGTGGTTCCATAATGCAAAAAATACTGAGAAAATACATAAAGAGTAAGTAAAGATACTGAGGACACAAATACCAAATATTTCATGGTAGGAAGTCCCTTTCTCTTTGTTTATCTCTAGTGTTGATAACACAGGTTACCTTCCCCCTCCCTTCCCAATCTTACTTGCTGGACACTTCAGCAAAGCAAAGAACACTCAATCCACAAAAACTGAGACTCCTGACCTTCATGAAAATGTAATTTTTATTAATCTTCTGAGCATTTACTATCTCCAAGTGTATTTATACATTTTTTACCCCAACCTCTCTACAGCTTCATTTTTAGCCATTTATGTGCCTTCCATTCTGCTCCAAATTCAACAGGAACAGCTTCAATTCTACTTCTCACAGCTCTGCTCTGCAGTTTGCCTGAGCAAAACAGAGGACCAAAGTAACATCCAGAACACCTAAAACCAGGGGACAGTGTCATGGCATTGTCTAAACATGTACAACTCTGCAGAATCATCTGAGAAAGGTTTGAGCTGGAAGGCCCCTTAAAGCCCATCTCATTCCACCCCTGCCATGGGCAGGGACACCTTCCACTATCCCAGGTTGTTTCAAGCCCCATCCAACCTGGCCTTGGACACTTCCAGGGATGGGGCAGCTCAGCTTCTCTGGACAGCCTGTGCCAGTGTCTCAGCACCTTCACAGTAAAGAATTTCCTCCTAAAATCTATTCTAACCCTGCCCTCTGACAGTTGAAAGCCATTCCCCTGTCCTGTCACTACGTGGCCTTGTGAAAACTTTGATTGGGACCACAGGTTTTTTTCATATACATCAGTAAAATCCTCCATCTGAGCAGCCCAGAATGCTCACATAAAGACTTGTGGTTTGGTTTCCAGTTTTTCAGTCTTTGGAGTCTCCTGCCACACTAGAAGATTGCTGCATTCTCTGACAGCTCTCAGACACCAGTCATCAGGATCTTTGCATAGAGAGCAGCATTCCTGCATAGAGGTCACCGACTGCATCAGCACCACCAATATTCAATCACTATTGATGGAGCTCAAATTAAACAGGCCTGCTGAAGGTGAAAAGCTCTATAACCTACAACTTTTCCCTTACTGAACACCTCTGTCACTGTAATGAATTTTTATTTTAAGAAACTGCATAAAAATGTCACACATAGTATTTGCTTTACTGTCTTTGGACTATTGATAATGTTCTATTAACTACTGAAATCTAGATATTCTTCAAAAGAATAATCCTTTACCCTAGTCTCTATGAGTGATGTTTCATACAGCACTTGGAAACAAGTTATTAAAAATCGTTATTTAAAGCAGTTATCTTTCTTCAAAATTTTGCTTGACATTCTCCAAAATGTTAAGGAGACAGATGTATTAGAGGAGGATAAAATAGATTATATCATGGTCTCAATTTCCATTTTTCTTACTAATAATTTCAAATCTATTTGCAATATATTTAACTTCTTAAATAAAAATATGACCAGATTACCTCACTATGCTAAACTGTGTTAATCACATCTGAATCTTGCTTGCAGCTAACATCTTTGCAAATTAGGTGACTAAAAGAAAACTCAAATTTAAAGACCCACACACTGATTTATTACTATTGTATGTGTCAGAAAAGGAACAGCATGTGACAGAAATAAAATTATCATTGTCTCTGGTAATGAATTAGGGACAAATATTTGAAAGCTGACCAAAGCACCCAGATATCAATGTACACTGAGTACATGAATGAAAGGTCTTGACTATTGATGAGCAAAATATGAAAGCAACTCTCACTGTTACGTTCAAGAAGCAACTGAGGTGCAAAAGAAGGGCAAAGTGTCATTGAAAGTGTATATTGATGCTTGCCTGGTACCTGGAAGATGAATTACAGTTCTGTTAATTCCTGTTGGCAGATTGGGCTTGGCAAGCACAACAGTGAGATCGCTCTCATGACATGTTGAGCTGAGGGACCGTAACCCACAGCACCCAGGATAAAACAATTTACAGATTGTCAGCCAGTTGTCTGTCTGCCTCTCATTCTTTAAGAAACTATGCAGAATTCCTAGCTAGAACCAATGAAAATTAATTCCCTTTCTGTGTGAGTTTCCTAAACCCCTCACGATTCATCTGGTATCAGCACTATGATAAGCTACTAACAGTGACAGAAATTCAAGTACAGATCATGCTATAAAAACTGGCATTAAAATCAGAACACCATTACCTCTATAAGTGTTTTGTAAAAAAAAAAAAAAAAAATCAATAAAATTATGAATCCTCTGTGCAATGAATCACATACTGTAAATTCATTCTGATGATTTATTATCTGTATTGTCTTTATCATTTTGGAAAGCTCCTCAGCAGGTACCTTAACTACAAGACCTAAACCAAACTTAGGAGATTTGGGAGGCTTAGAGCTTCTTGATTTAATTGCATTACATGTCTATAAGTAGAAAGCAATTTAGTCTGAAGTGGTACTTATGCATTATTCCTTTACAGCTTCTCAGCAACACTGCTGTTAAATTCTTAGCATTCCACATATTCTGGTTTCATAATTTAAGTAGAAGAAATGAGGTAGACCTTTTTATTACAGAGCCTAAGAAATGTCCAGTAAGTGTATGATATTTTAATTTTTACTATCAGTAGCAATCAAAATGCAACTCTCCAGGTGTCCCCCCCAGGACTGGTTCATTGAATGGATCAGCCAATTGTGAAAATTACAGGTTTTAAACTGTAGGTAACAGCACAACTTTCTAACATTATATTATCTATATGCAGGAGAGCTGTCAGTGTTTAATCTAAGTTAACAAGAATGCCAAGCAGTTACATTTAATTAAACCCATACATCATTATAGATAATTAGTAATAATTAAGAAGAATTACCATTGTAAATAAGGCAAATAATATTATTTCAACTGAAATTTGAAGTCTGAATTCAAAAACCCAAAATAAATTCCTGAGAACGCAAATACGCCATTATGCAAACTGTTTTCTTTAAGTATGATATAATTTATGTAACAAAATAAATCTATGCTGTTAAAATATTTAGCAGAACTGAGAATAATGAGTAGAGATAGGATTAGTTTAATTAGTTTACTGAAATGGAGTTCTTATGCTGGCTAAGTGTGATGTATTAGCTTTTGTCACTTGGAATAAAAAAAGAGGTAATTAGTTCTCATTCAAATATATTGTTTTCTTTGAAGAAGGAATTGTAATATTTTAGCCTGCATAATAGAAAATAATACATGGAGCATATAACTTATCATCTTCATCCAAGAGTACATCTATGATAAATCAGAAGAAAATAGGAGATACTTAAGCATTTAGGAACGGAATGTTGAATAGATTTAGCTGACACTGCTTCAGCGCCATGGATTCAAATGAAATGACAACTCCTCAGACTGCAGAAGTCCAGTCATCATTTATCCCTGTCTAATTTGAGAGTTCGTAACAAATTTTGTCTCTCTATTCAGCAACTACTTCATTAGTCAGAAAATCCTGCACTGTTGTCCTAAATCAAGGGCTTTATCAGACTGACTCAAAAGGAAAAAGAGGAGTGCCTGCCTTAATAATATTTACTATTGAATCATAAACACATCCATTGAAAGGTCAAAATCAAATTTTATCTCTGTAAAAGTAAGAAAAATAACGCTAAGTATCCTTTTATAGAGTATCATTTCACAGCCAGAAAACTACTTAATGGTAATTGTACATTTCTGAAGACAGCTGTATGGAACAAATTTAACAAGGAATAGAAAGAAAATGGTTTATCCATCTCTGCCCAGAAAATTGGAATTTCCTCTACCAAGAATGGGGTATTATTGCAATCAAGAAACATGAATGTATTTAAACTACAATCTAAAGGCACAAGAAATTAACCTTCTAACAATTGAACACGCACACCTCCAAAAAAAAAAACCCCACAAAGAAACTGTGGTAACACCATGATGGGAGCAGCAGGAATATAGAGAAGTGAAAGGCTTGCAAAGTAATTGATTTATTTTTCAGTTAATAAAATAAAGAAATTATGAATGGACCAAATTTAATTTTACTTTAAATAAACACTCAGGAAGGGGAAGTCCTCTGCTGTAGCACACTGAAAAGCCTCAGGCATTAGCATAATAACACAGGCCATCTATCATTTAATTTTGGGTTTTTTTGGAACAGTATTGTTGCATATGAAGGAGCTATTTAGTGTCCTGGATTATAGAGTTTGGATGATTCCACACACAAGCTTAAAAGAGTTCCAAAATTGAAATACAGAAAGTCAATCACACACACAAAAAGATGAGCTCTCCCCTTTTTTTCTGTCTTGCAGACTTAGACACAGCACTTCTGCCAGAAGTTCATAATATTTATGAGAATATAAGAAATGCTGCTTGTACTTGGGTTCAGCTGCAGTATTTCTGTTGATTGTTTGGACTGAACAATAACACAGACAACTGAGCTCTGCGGGGCATAAGAAACATCAAAGTCATACAAAGCCTTCACTCTCCATGTATTTGTCGATATTTCCTACTTGTGTCTCACTAACCTCAGACATTCCCCTCCCAGATGGGTTTGAAAATAAACCCCAGACTTCAGAAGTGCCCAACTTGAGCTTTTTTAAAAGATCATGATATTCCTACACTGAGGGAGTTGGCATGTTCCTGTTAAGGAAGGGGGCAGAGTTGTGATTTATGAATGTTAGAAAGCCATCACTGTATTACTAATTGGCAAGTTGAAATATATAAAAGCCCCTCAATCACTGCTGCTGCTGATGTTACTGAATCTGGAAATATGCTCCTGCTGAACAGATCACACAGGCTCCAGAAACTGATAATCCAAGTATTACACTGATCTTCTACTGCTGGATTGTAAGAAAGTTACATTTCAATAGTATCTGGAATTCTAAAACTCAGTGATATCATAATGAAGACAGTTGGGGAACTATACAATTTGATTTGCATCTTTTAATTGTGAAGTCCGAACAATAAATTCAGAACAAATTAACTTGGTGCATGATATAATAAAGATAATCAAATCAGAGATGATTTAATAAAACTAAAGCACACGCTTTGGTACCCAGGAGACTGATCCATAATTCATTAAGTTGCCACATTCGGTCATTAGGTCAAATATATTAACTAAGTAGTAAGCTATTCTGAGAACTGGCTATGAAGCTGAAAGATTCAACATGAGCAGAGACCACAGAAAAAGCTTTTTGCCTCATTTTTAAGTACCACAACTGACTTTTTACTCTATGGTTTGTATGACACGGTAGATTAGACTCCAGCCTAAAGTGATCTTTGGGTTTTTTCATACATACTTTCCTATAAACACTCATTCACCTCATGTCATTCCTCCCTCCTCCAAAGGGAAATCCAATGGGCTTTGGATGTTCACAGTAAAAATGCTGAAATCACTAGAAGTCCACAGGAAGATGGAATACCCTTTACAGTTCCACACTGGAGAGGCTGTGATACAATACTGGACCACACATTACAAAGTCCAGAGATAACATTAATCCCTGGGTGCTGCCAGGAGCACTAACCCAGCACAGCTTTCCACGCTATCTACAGCAGAGAGGGGGAGAGGGGAAAATCAAAAGAAAGAAAATAGAGAAAAATTGCCTCCTTTTCCTCATGTACAGGGAAAAGGATGTAGTTTCTGAGTACCCAATACTCTGAACATCATGACATAGAGGTGGCCAGAAAGAGTGACCTATTGAGAAGCTCACTTTCTATTAAAAGTGTGAAAAATAAGCAAGGCAAACCCAGCACTACAGCCACTAATGCTGCTCCACTCCCCTCTCCCAGTACCACCCAAGGGGCCGAATTTCACCATTTCTTTAAGACTCCAATAGTCAAGAGATTCTCACAACTCTGTCCCCAAAACCCCATTGGGTTGATATACGTGATGATGCCAGAACCAGCTGAACTCGTGTGTTGTGCCAGAATGGAAAGCAAGGCTAAAATTCCTCCCATAGCAAGAGTTAGGAAAGAAAGAAGAAAGTTAAAAAGACACAATACAATGAATCTTTGGGAAAAAAAACCACAACAAAACAAAACAAAATGGAGGTTCAATTGTTTAAAACATTTATCTCACAAATTCCCTTTCAATATTTTTTGAAATATTGAAAAAACCCTAAATTTTGGGGAAAAAAATTCCTACCAACTTAGAAAGCTCTATCTCCACTCCCAGCACCAGCACCCATGTGTTGGAGAACATGTTCCTCTCTCCCAGGAATAATACATCCTGCTTCTTAAAATAGATCACCTACATAATCTATCTCAAGCACCTTGTCAACACAAACATTTTGTCTGAGAAAAAAGAACAACTTGTAAACCTCAGGAAACCAGCTCAAAAGTTTGGGACTCAGAGGCACAAAGAGAATGGGATCACCTTGAGGGAATTTTGAGTTTAGAAGTGAATTATGGAACCCCAACAAGTTTCTGCAGTACCAATAGCCTTTTGATTTAGTAACAAATCCAGCTTCATCCCATATAATGCAATTTTATAGCAAGAGGGTACGAGATTATGGCAAAACTCAACTGGGGAAACCTCCTCATCCAGCCAAAAGACCAGTTATCAGCTGTACCTAAGTAAGCTAAGTTTTTTTCCCAAGCTTTTCTTTTTTACAACTATTTTATTGTAAAAAATATAATATTAATAAGATCACACCAAACTTCAATCAAGCGTGTATTCTTGGCCTATAAATCTGCACACAATGCAGACACCAAGAAACATGTATTAAGCATGTATTCACTACATCATTTCCAGCACTCCACTGATTAAAAAAAAGGGTTAATATATATTACAGTGTGGCTGCTGGAACAAACCACATCGACTCTAAAGCCCTACTGTAGGCTGAAAGTCAGACTTGATTACAGTAGCCCCTTCTGGAATTCTAGAATGTGTGTTTTATGGAAAAAGTTGAGCTACACTGAAATCACATCTCTTATCTGAAATTTATTCTGCATTCATACCCTTTTCTTTTAAGATTATGAAAGGAACTGATTCAGTTCTTTTAATAACTGTTAGAACAGAACTGCTCAAAGAAACCTATTTTCTGTGAACGAATTGTACAATGAAATTCAGTGTAATGTAAGATGTGGCACAGTATCACCAAACCTCTTGAATAAATAACCGGAATACTTAAACATAACTTTTTTTTTTTTCCTCCTCTCAACTGCATTAGAAATACAAAAAGCTGAGAAGAGATACCAAGTGATAGAGTAATGGACTCCAAAAAACAAGCAATTCTCTCGGTAATGCAACTTGCATACAGAAGAGGAAGTAATACAATTACTTTAAAAGCTTTTCTTCAGGCACAGTTCATGCTTTCCACTGTACACTCATCAATCACACGACTCCACTCCTGTTTACCCACAGTTTTCAAGTCAATACATCCAAGAATGGATCAGACTCCCATCCACGAGCATGAGACCAAGGGAAAAAACTCTTATGTATGTGCCTCTTCAGAAGGAAGACTGACACCAAATACAGTAAGATTTTAAACAAATTTTTGTTATTTAATTTTTTTTTTTTTTTGACTTTACAGTCAGCATATAGACATTTAAAAGCTCTATCAGGACTTGCTGGAGTACTCGCACAATTTTAGCCACGGACAAATCTCACAGTGTAGCTCAAATTTCAGATATCACTTTAAACTACTTTTGCTTACAAAAGCAACATGATACAAATAGAGGAATAATCCTCAGAATGACTAAATTATTAAAGCTGTTTTTACCAAACCTTTAGTGTCTGTGATGACTAGTGACATATTTAAAATAAAACCATGCCTGGCTGCTGTACTAAACTTGGCTGACTAGTATTTGTTCAAACCTCAAACACACATCCCCACAGTATTAAAATGTTTTCCTTAAAGAAACTTGCTCTAATTGTTAAACAAGAGTAAGGAAAATGAAGCGAGGCTCAGTTAAGAAACTTTAATGCTTAATCAGGTCAAGAAGTCAGTGGCCAATGTACTGAATTTCAGTCCTCTAAGAAATAATGAAAATGACATCTTTAAAATTTCCACCTTATAAATAAACAGACAGTTTCATGTGCCATATATAGCTCTTAAGAACCTTGAAAAAAAATTACTTATCCTGATTTAAACAATCTCATTGTATAAATACATAAATAATAATAAAAAAATTGACTGAACTCAACTGGAGCAAATCAAACAAAAAAAAAGAGAACTAGTTCACTGTTTTGCTGAGCTACAGAGGCTTCTTTGGGACTTAGAAGAAAAGCTAAGGGATCTCAGCAGAGGTTTATCTGAGGGCCATCCTAGACTCCTCTAAAATAAAACATTGCCTTTACAGTGCTGCACAAGTCAAGTAAAACTGGCTCAGGTATGTGCAGTCACACCACATGTGGGCCAAGACGCTCACACCTTCAAACAAGGCTGCTGGAAAAGTCTCCTGCCCTCAACATGCATTCCTGGCTCCCTGCCCGTGCCATCTGCCTGCACTGGCACAGTGCCACACTCACATTGCTCTGACCCACTCTGAATAATATCACGAGGAGATTGGATGAAAAGTCCACTGACAACTACACAGGTAACAATATGTCCAAAATCACTCTTTAGAGAATAAACTTACCAAACTTGCAAGATACTTTTCTCACAGGGGACAAATGTTTCAAGGAAAAAGAACCAAAACAAAACAACAAAACCCTAAAACAAAACAGCAGCATGGATGTAGCAAATATACAAAAACTAGTTTGCTAAAGTCATCTAGAAGTTTTCTAAAAAACTCTTCTTTAGAAAGATTTTTTTAGTATCTGCCTTTTCTTTCAAAACCTGGAGCTATTATTTGTGATTTCAGACTAGAGAAGAAGAAAAGCTAAAGATTAAGATGAATCAGAAGGGGGAAAGTTTTATGTTCCTCCCTTTCCTTGTAGTGCAGTATTTCCCAAGAAACCACAACTGAGGATCAGCGTTACTTTTCAGTCCGTGGTACTGGTGGATTTCTGCCTAGGATACACAAACACCTCTGCTTAACAGCACCTATTACTTCATTTCACACAGCCTTGCCAATCATTCCTGCAGAACAAGGAGGATTGTGAATCTGAAAGCACCACGTGTCCTACATTGGGATGGTTCTGCAGCAGCGGAGCCAGAGCACAGACGTGCACGCCCTGGAGAGCTGTCACTTGTGAGCTGCTGTCCTTTTCTGGATGGGCTTTCCTGGAAAGTTGTGTAGGCTGACAGTCTGCAAATCTGAGCATGAATGCAAAGACTAAAAACCACCAACCACTTTCCTACTAGAAACTGCTTAAAAAAAAATCCCAGATAGACTGTGACTCCTTTCAAAATGTTCTCAGGAACCAGGGTGCTCTGTGGAAGTAAAGCTGCTTGCAGTTTTGGGCAAGCTTTATTTGGGACACTGTTTTGCTCAACATACTTACAACTATGCATATCCGAAAATATAAAGAGAGAATTTTAGAAAGAAAACCCACCAAAAAATATATTTGGCTGAAAAAAATCAACATATAGATACAAAGACAGTGATTTTCCTGCAGTTCACCTCTATAATGAACAAACCTTACATTTTCCCAGGTCTTTACAGAGTGCTCTTAAAACCTCAAAGAAAAGGTCACACCACATAAATGCCACAAATCACCACCTGTGGTGGTTATTTTATCTACATTATATCTTTAAGAAAGACAAAATGAAAACATTTAAAGCAACACTATTTTCAAGGTAAAGAGCTTTTAACTCCTACACAATTATCTTACATACAAACTGAGAACTCAAAACAAATGAATAAAGAAACATTTTTGGTTTTCAAAATTTTAGGAAGTCTGCAATTGGAATTTAGCAGTGTATTACCTACCAGCACACCTGTTGCATGTTTGCCATATAGTCACAGAATGTACACTGTCATGTCTCTAGACCAATATTTTGCTTAAACTTAGTAATGTGCAAGTCCATATTGAACTTGTAAATTCAAAATTTCTGAGCATTCAGGCAAAAAATTTTAAGTAATCCCAATTTCACTGCTCTAAAAGCAGACCTAAATCTCTCAAGAAATATACATCTTATGAAGCCTCTGATGTTCCTCAGATTAAATGTCACATATTACAAAGTGCACCCGTTTTGCATCAGGTATGGCTTTATTTCCAAGTGTAGGACTAAGAAGTTCCAATGCAAGTTCAGCATAAAAATCCGTATTATATTTTGTTTTCACCTTAATAACTGGACTTCCTTTTGCCCCAGCTACTCACAAATGTCAAATAACTAAATAACACAGCCACAATAATAACCCCAAACCCAATAAAGAATAAAGTAGCCTTTCTTGCCTGTCAGAGGCCCCCATTTTCTATTCTGAGCAGGCAAGCTGAAAGCACTGCTCTTCTGTCATTCCTTGACAGTTATAGACTAGCTCTGCACCTTATTAAAGATTAAGGTTTGCCCAGGCATTCTCTTTCGGCCATCTCCTGTCTGCAGTCCAGCATTTATTACAGGGGAGCTGCACATTAGCACCACACATTCTGCTCTCAAAGAACACCCCACCTGCAAATGAGGCTGCAGAACCAAATGTCACCAAGAAATTCAGAAAGCACTCCATGAAAAAAAAATCCACAGTATTTCACTTAATTTAGTCATTCTAGATAACCAGATCCTTCGGGTTACATACACGAGTGCTTTCTCTAATTTAGGTTATTTTTTGTGGATTCTAAAAAAACAGATTAAAACTGGTAACGGGTTGCCTTTTTGTGATGAAAAAGAGAGTTTTTTGTTTGTTAAAAAATTATGAACACAATTATGCAAGAGTTATATAAGGCTCCATTGGGTGTAAACATTTGTTACCTGGTCCTGGTCTGATGTGTGTTACAGGCACAAATTCAGCAAGCTGAGAACTATCACCCACAGGGGGATTTCCACAGAACACCATGTCCCAGAGTATTTAGCAAAGAACATTATGAACCATCAGTGTTTCTTAGAGGCCATCACAAGCCATCATCACCCAATTTTTACCCAAAAGCATTAGGAAGGCTACAAGACTCCATGGAACATTTAACACTCTTATCAGGCTACAGTTTGAAAAGATGTTTCATAAAATGAGCATTTTTAGGAGCACCGCTAGTTAGTTCTCAACTGACACCCTAAAAACATTAATTGAATATCATCATACATTTCCAGGCTACAATTTTACACTTCCTTTAACTTTTGAAGATGTGCTAAAAAGCGATTGCAAATGGTAAGCTGAGACAAATCATAAATAAACAAAAACTTCTTCCCTCAGAGAGCTAAAAATAGAAAAGTAACCTTTTTTAAATAGATTATGGTTCCTTCTCACACAAAAAACCCCAAACAAAACCGTTCTGTTTCAGGAGAAACAGAAAATGTAATTTCCTTGCATTTCAAGTGGGAATTAAGTAGTAGAATATCCCATATCTTGCAGCAAAGTTTTACATAAACAAATAAACTTGCAAAGGATATCGGAAAGGTTTAGCCTGTCTTCAATGGATGCTACATAAGTAAATGCATGATGATCAGAAACTTATTAAAATGTTCAAAATAAAGGCAGGGAGCTCTGTTTGCTTAATAGCCTTTTTTTTTTTTTTTTTTTAATAATATTGGTAATTTATGGCAAAGCCTTACTGCTCCAACCTTTATACTGAGGGTTCTGCTCACTCAGGATCTAAACCAGCAGAATTTCCCAGGACTAATGAGTCCATCAATAGCTTCAAAAGCATTAGACAGATCAATGTCAATTTTAACAAAACCAACTTATCAACTCCCAAACACTGAGGAGCTCGAAGAAACCTCCCCTTGCCCCAGTAAACACACATTTACTGACTGCTGTACTCCCTGTGTGCACAACCAGCCCCAGGTGGGTGTGAGGGTAGAGTCACTGAACCGACCACACTGCCAGTTTTCCAAAAAAGGAAGATACATTAAGGGCTCTTGATTTTTAACAGGTTCCAGGGCTTAGGACCAGCAATGCCTGAAGAACTCTGGGGCCCTCCAATTCCACCCCCCAGGAGCACTGCAGGGTGCTGGTCTAAGCGTCACACAGTGTTTGTCGTGGTGGAAAAGGACCCAAACAGTTATGGGTCACACTCCTAAACTGGGCACGACCCAGTGAACATGGTCTGTCAGGCTATTAAAGTAAAAATTACAACACTGAGATTCTGTCTCCTTAATTATTTACTGCTCATCACGATAGACATGCTGAAATGTTATTAAAGTCCCAGGAACATAGGAAGTTCATTTTTTATAGGATATATACCAACAGATATTCAAGAAACTTCCTTCAAAATGCATAAGTCTAATCAGAACATTTTTCCATTACACTTCTCCTCAGAAAAGTAAATCAATAGAGGCCTTTCCCAGCTAATAATGTGGTGCAGGTTTCCAGTAAAGCATTCACAACACAGTATTCAAGCCAATTAAAGGCTACACTGTAAAAATAACTACTGAGTGTGGCATCCTGGGGTGGGATGGAAGGAAGTTAAACAGAGGAAGAAAAGCAAAGGGAAGGAGAGCAATATTCCACAGTTTTAAAACAATTATTTGCTATTGATATAGAAATATCATTATTCTCAGTACGAGTCAAAATACATTAGCATTCCATCTGCCAATGCTGCAGCAACCATTTCTCTCCATTTCTGTTTGACCTCAAGCCTTTTATGCATAAATGTCAGGGCTCTTTACAATTAATCATGTCTACCACAGACTAATTGTGGACAACAGTAGTGCAATTAACACAAATTTGCTTCAAATATTCATGAACATTCAAAAAGCGTTCATTGACACAAGTGTTAGTTACCTAACCACAAAAACTGACAATTCTTTTCTCTTTTCTAGCAGCCTCGGCATTAGGAAGCTGAACACACCACCAAGGGTGATAGCAAGATTGGAAAATATTCTACCAATTCTTAAAAATTCAGTGTGACTACAAATACATAGCAGGAGAAAACAACTGAAATAACAAATATGAAAACCAGTCCTCTTTTAACCCCAAGAGTACAGTAATCCAGTGAATAGAAAAACACTGAAACTCATTTTGTGTAATAAAAAAATGATAATTCACATTTCTACATCAATGTAATTTTAAAATAAATAAATAAATAAACAATAAGTATTAGTATTTCTAAACCCGATTAAAGAAAGAAAATAAAAAAATCTCGACAAATTAAGAAACAATTAGAACTGTACTTGTCTTGATTAATTCTCAATACTATGCCTGGTACTGTGTTATATATCAACCAAGGAACTAAAGGCAGAACTCCTTTAAAGCATAGAAAGCTATTTCTAAGGCCTGACCTAAACACAGCAGATGTAGATGACATTTTTTTTATTTTTTAATACATGCTTTACATTAAAGAATTTCTTGGACAGTTGTGCTATTTCTAATCAGGCCCCATGGCAAATATTCACCAACCCTCACAGGAATAAACTATTCTCACTTCAAACAATTGTTACAGTTTGAATCCAATTGACTCTAGACAAAAGTACTGAGATAATCAGCATATTAAAGCCAACACTATAACCATATGTTAATTATGTAAATGATTCATTTTAATCAGCTAGAACCATGTAAAGAGTTACAAGGAATGCAAATGTAGGGAGTTATTAAAAATCTCATTATTATTCATCTTGGTTCCATGCGTGAATGTATCCATCCAAACAGATGAATTAATAGTTAGATGAAAGATGAAAGAGCTGGAGGGGAAGTCTGTGGGAAACCATCTGTCTTGCTTTGTATCCCTCCCAGGCTTCAACTGTACTGCAATAGCTACATGGAGAGCAACCCCAGAGAAGAGACAGCGACTGTCTCCACAGCACCTCAACCAGTAGGCAAAGCTTCCACAAAAAAAAAAAAAATCACAACTCACACCCATTCCCAAATTAGTCCAGGACATGGAAATGGAAACCTGAATAATAAGTTCAGATGAACTGCTGCAGGAATGTGCAGGTTCTGTGCTGACCACAAATACACAACAAATATTGATTTATACACAAGTTGTGCAGTATTTTAAAGACTGATGTAAAGAAAGCCCTTTTACAATTGTCATTTAGATGCTAAAAGACATTCAAGAGCTGCTGCGATGGGAACCTGCATTAGTAACTAAACTGGTTCTCTTAACTTCAGCTGAAACCCTCTGTGTAGGAAATGCAGAAATCCTTTTAGCAATACTAGAGGACTCTGTACTTTATCTAGTTCTTCCAAGGAATGTGGGGAAACGGCAATGAATTAACTCTTATTCCTGCAAGGGTTATTTTCCGTTTATCCCATTCTCCCAGTTCCCTGTGCAAAGAAAATGAATTCTACACAACAGTCATTTGTATGAGGAAAAGTAAGGCCCAAATTCCTGATTGTGCCATGATTTTGTCATCCCTCTACAAACAGTGCAGCACCTCGTGGCTGTGTGAGGAAATAAGGATTAGCTATAAAGGTGGTTTAAAGCTCAGAAGGACTAGGAGGGTTGGCACGCTTTAAGAATATATTAGAGGAAATCCACCCTGCAATTCCTCATAAAGCTTCAATAACATATTATTTAATACTAAAAACACAACTTATTTTTTAAATCCTCGGTTAAAACCAGCTCCCACTGCTCCGGCAAACGAGACCCAAACTCCCTAAACAAAACACACCAAAAATTCGATTCAAGTGTTTAGTTCAACACTGAAAAAATATGTGCTTTCCCAAGAAATTATTTTCAGTCCATTAGAAAGAGTTAAGAGAAATAATTTTAGAAATATGTTTGTCAGTTTTCAGAAGCTTTATAAAGCTTTGTTCTTCATACTCTAATTCTTTCATGTTTTCCTGCCTGATGTCTCCTAATGCAGTTTCACTGGAATCATTCTATTTTTGATCTTTAATCCTTTTATATGTTTTTTCTTTGCTTACTCTTGCATGCCTTTGTAGTTTATGTAATTGGGTCTTTGCACCATTTTAGCAGGGTTTAGCACTGCGCAGTTTGTCAAATTTAAGTAGAAGTGAGAATAATCTATCACTGCTATAATAAATAAGCGAGTAAATTCACATATCACCAACCTAAAGTCGATGTTTGCCACAAAAAATTGCAAACTGCAATTCCCCTCATTCCACTGGTAAAGCTTTTACAAATGTTGTAATCCAGAAACAAATGCAACTACACAGGAAGTACTTGAGATACCTAAAAGTTTATTAAACATGGCTACTCACGTGCAATGAAACAAGACTTTAATAATTTCTTCTTGAAGTGCTTGTGCAAATTCAACTCAGGGAAAAGTGTTTGACAGCTTTGCAACTATTGACTGACATTCTTTAGCAAAGCTTCACTGAGTACAGGGCGTGATTTAAGCACACCCTGGTGATAATAAACAGGGCAAGTGAAAAAAAGAGCATGTCTACATCAACTGAAATGAAGAGAATTTTGGTAATGCTAACTTTCAAGCATCTACCAAATCTTTTCCAGTGTTGAAAACATTGTGAATTCTACCTTACTGAGAAATTTCAGTCTAATCTTCAAATATTTTATTATCTTTACAAGTGGATGTTGACATTTCACAGAAATGCTCAAACAAAATAGCTCATAATCCAGACACCACAAGCTTAAAAACAAAAACAAAAACAGGTGTTGCATTTCCACTAGCCAGAGAATTTAAAACTACCCATGTGCTTTTTACAAGTCTCCCAAAGAACACCAGTATTGTATTTTAATTTTATAATATATGTGACTACCTCAAAATCTGTCCCTGCAAGAATGAAATGAGATGTGATAAGTTTCATGAAATGAAAATACATGATTCACATTAGGCTATAAGAGAAACAGATTTCTAATCACATACTGCAGACAGAAATCTTCCTCATGTCATTAAATACACATGTACCCTTACACATATGCATGAGATAAAATACAAAGCATATTAAGCAAACTAAAAGGAGTTTCCAGCCTTACACTTGTGATTTTGTCCACATTACAAGGATCACTTCCTTTTTATGCAGGCATTGATGCATAAACCAGAGCAGAGGGGGGAACAGTAAATCACAGTGTAAAAAAGAAACAGCAGGAAAATTATATTGATGGAATCACAGAACAGTTTGAGTTGGAAGGGACCTTAAAACTCATCTCACTCCAACTCCCCCCTGCCATGGGCAGGGACACCACTCACTCACCCAGAGCCCCCTGACCTCGAACACTTCCAGGGATGAGGAATCAACAATGCCTCTGGGCAACCTGTGCCAGAGCCTCACCATCCTTACTGTAAATAATTTCTTCCTAACATCTAATCCAAACCTACTGTCCTTTAGCTTAAGGTCATTAATATGATAAGGGTTTTAATTCATTATCATGTTATTTATCATTATGAACCTGAAGCCGAATAAACCATGGCCTTATTGTTACAGTTCCCCTCTATTCTTCCATGAAATGGAAAATTTCACATAATTTTAAATAAAAATTACACATAAACTCTTTAAATGTTTCTTTAACAGATGCTCTTGTATCTCTATTTTGTGTCTGGGAGTGAGTCAAAAGGCACTCTTTCATCTTTATATGTTTCTAGTCACATGTGACCCTTCACAAGCTCTCCCCAGGGATGGTCAGTAAGAGGTGACAAAGCTCTCATTCTTCTCTGAAATGACACAGTAAATTCTACACGAACAAGACTTGGCAATGGTCATCGGAGGCCTCTGAGTAGGGCTGGGAGGTTCCACCACACTTCCATCCCTCACTAACCCTGATTTTCTAGTTATTTCTGCTGGACACACCTCTGCACAGTAACACTCCTGTGAAAAACAAAGGGAAAAAAGCAAGAGTTTTTTTTTTTTTGCAGGGCAAGAAGATGCCTTAAAGCAGAAACGTGATACATATGGGGGCTTTTTTGAGACACTTTATACATAGTGATACAAATAAAAGGTGGCAAATAAATCCCACTTGGCTAAGGTTCATTTATTTCACTTTACTTCTCTGTGTTCCTTCATCTCTCTGCTTTTCCATGACCACTTATCTGCCTTTTCCTGATCACAGACAATTCCTGATCCAAGCCTCAGAGTTTCAGATCCCATCATCAATATTAACACGAAGGGAAAACTTGAGAAAATGTGATTGCATTTACTGAGTACTAGGATCCTTTTCCAGAAAAGCACCTCAGTATGTGCTTTACTGTAATTTCAGGGCCTTCTTGAACAGAAATGTTGCTAAACACATGCCAAAATGCCTTCTTTACTGGGGGCTGTCAGATGAAATAAGGATTAATTACAAATTTGTAATGTGTGACTTGGGAGAACTGTGGCTTTAAAGAACTGAAGAATATATGTATTTACACAGTACATTTTGTCAGTTTTCTGATAACAAATTTGAAAAAGGAGAAAGGATACATTTAAGATGATTATTCCCTACAGTAAAGTGATGATGACTGAGGGAAAATTAAAGTCAGGTAACACAAGGGGGGCCCAAGTACATTTTGTTTAATCTTTTACCTTTACTGTAATCAGTTACCCCTACCAATAACATATCAAGATCACTATCCAGTGTGTTGAGGTTATAGAAAACATCATTTTTTTCTTGTATATAAATAGTCTGTGGCTTTCTGCTGTGATTTCTGTAATGGTATCCCCTCAAACAGTGGCTGTGACACAACAGGTTAGTGCAAAAAGCCACCCCCATGAACTGCAAGAGTTAAATGTGTCCCACATTAATGTAAAGGCCATACAGTACAACGAGGTTTCTTCACCCTATTTCTGTATTAATGGGGATTGGGGCATTGTGACACGAATGTAAATAAACATATCCAGATGGAAGGATGGGATGCTCCTGCTCTTTGGACATCCAGAGGCTCAGGATGCTCTGTCAGTGCTTTGCAAAGCCTTGCCCAGAAACTGATACTGCCACACGTACAGCAGCACCTCAAAGTTAAGCCTCAGCTGAGCTGATGATGAAGGAGGGATATGCAAAACTCGGGAAAGAGCTAGCCTGTGCTTTAAATGGTTTTCCTCCTACTTCACAAAATTTGACAGCCAAAAACAGCAGACAAGGCTTCAGAGTGCTGATTATTTAAATAGATTACTTTACAAATGTCACTCTTTGCAAACACATAGGCAACATGATTGCTGTTTCTTTCAGCACTGTATCAGAAATAGACTCAATAAATGGGATGTTTAAAGAAATCCAAACATTTATGAATCGCTTGAACCTACTGTGCTGTGTCTTGTTTACTGCTGCTCTAGGAAGCTTTTCTTAAAATAACGTGTTAAATCTCAGAGGGATTATCCTGAAATGAAATTTTTAATAACAGCAAAATAAACTCATCCTTCACAGTGCTCTGTGTCTCATGACTTAGTGTTAACTCTCACCTCTCCTCCCCGTTGTACATCTGTATCTACCAGCAAAATTTTATTATCACCTACTACAATTTCAGGTAGAAAAAGGAAAGTTATGCTTCATATATTATACCACATTCTTCTCAAGAAAAAAAAAAATTACATACCTAAATTCTGCACATCTAGAAACCTTATCCATACGTCTCACAACTGTAGGAGGGTAAGAAAAACTCCAGAAGGGAAGACTGAAGGAATGAGGATTGCACTGCCACAAGAAGAGAAGGCTGAGGTTGACATCACTATCTTTAGGCAGAAAATGGCCCACTATGAAAAGTGGAAATAGTGCATTCCCTATGCCCACTCTGCATGAAACAACAGTGGGAGGTTAAATGACAAAATAAAATATTTTTAACTCAGACACCGGGGAAAAGAAACCCCTCCAGTGCAAGTGTAAAATGCCTGAACAGGTTACAGAGTCCCTGTTGTTCATGATCTTAAGAACAGGCCCACAAAACGTCTGCCAGGACTTATACAGGCAAAACTGATCCTGCTTTCAGGCAGAGTGGTAGGTTATATGATTCCACAAGGTTTCCTGCTTCCCTATTTTCCTCCATGCCTATGACACATATCTCTTTCAGGACGGGGAACACTCCAAGAGTTTCCTCATTTGTTTGAGGGTATTCTGCATTTTCAGTCTTAGGAACAGAAAACACAGCAGGAACCAGTGGCCAGAAGCAGAAATAAAGAGAAATAGAGCCCTGCCGTGCCCTAACTGCAAGGGGAATTAAACTTACACACAGTTAATAAGGCAGAAGTCAAACTGAAGCAACCAAAGTTACTTGTTTTAAACATTCAAGATTAAATATCTTCCAAAAGGTCTGCTTTGAGCCAGTCTCCAAGAGAAATTCTGTAGCAGGTACTTTCAAGAGGACAGGTTGAATTATCATAATGATCCTTCCTGGCTTGAACATCTTGGAATCTGTGAATTGGAAACTGCTCTTCTCAGCAAGAAAATTTTCTTGTATAAATGTATACATTCACTTATAAGGAAATAAAAAAAAAAAAAAATTAAAAAACCCCAACACCAACACAACTACAACAAAAAACACTTAGGTTTTGTTACATTAGATAAATGGCTTTCGTTAAAGAGTGTGCAATTAATTTTTAACAAAAATGTTCTGTCCTGAGACAGAGAGAGAAAAAGAAACATATCATGTTCAATTTGGTTTTTCTATTTCTGCATATGGGTAATACATAATCAAATTCTCCTGTCCTGTAAGAGTACAAAAACTAACTATTAACCAAAGCCACAAGGTATGTACATTGTTTTTTTCCCCGAAAAGGCATGGAGTGTAATTAACACTAAGTGCTTGATCTTAGTCTCGAATCACAACTTATTTAACAAACAAAACCAATAAATCTGACTTAATTTATAACTTCTGTCCTCCCTTCCAAGCAAACACACTGCTTAATCAGAGTTATGTACACACACAGAAAAAGAAAGAGGCAAATGTAAATTGACAACGGTATCAGGGTACAGTATATCCACAAGTTAATTCTTTAGCTTTAGTCATTTAGAGAGTACATTTGAGAGCCACCTCATAAGTGAACAGGCATCATTCTCAAGAAATAATTCCACAAAGACTTTAAGTGCTTGCTAGTTTGCAGTGTTCCCTAAAGATACGTCTTGGATCTGTTTGTGAAGGTGTCTGATTCCCACCTCACCATCTATTTCTGTGATCTGGAGGCCATATCACTTTTTTTTTTTTTTTTTTTTTTTTTGGCAAAGAAATGGATGAATGGCGACAAGAAGGTCATTTTAATGAATAAAATCCCAAAAGGTTATGCTATTTAGTAACAGAGATGTGTTAAAATTACATTAAAACAACAACAACAACAAAAAACATTTCTAAAGCAACGTGGTGAGAAGCAGCAGAGGTACATAAAATACTAAAAATAAAAACTGTATATTAGAAAAACAGTTTTCAGAATAGTATCAAGAAAATGAGGCACTGGAAAGATTACTTGCTATGTCAGAAAAGAAGAAGGACTCAGAAAAAACAAACAAATAAAACTATGAAATATGGACTTAAATAATTACATAGTCTGGCTCTGACCCAGAACTACTTTTAAGTATTTCAGGTACCCCATCCCGACTTCTGTAACTCAGGGGATGAAAATCTCTACAGAATATTCAACTAACAAACTGAAAATGTCAAACAGAAACTCTCATCCCTCCTATCCAGAAGGAAATGCTACACGTTTATTAATCTTCTGAAACAATCTCTCCCATGTTAAATAAGATTCCAAGAATCACAAGACTACCTCTTCCCTTCTTGATTGTCCATTTCTTATTGGAACCACGAGAATAAAACTACCTTTCTCAGCCTTTTGCTATATTATGTTGAACAAAGGCTTTCACTAAAAACAAAATTAGTTTGGTTCTGCAAGAACTAAGCAATAATAACGTAAATGATAATTTTGCAGCCAGATACCTTAAACCAGGAATATACCAACCTCAAGATGACCACAGAACAGCATATAAAAATTGTATTTCACAGATATTTAAACAAGAAAATGCTTCGTGGGGACAAGCACCACAAATAAATCCATTGCCATCACATGAGTTAACACTCAGAATAATTTCTAGGCACATATAAAGGCCATATACTGTCAAACAAGGTTTGGGGCACTCTTCAGACATCTATCAGTTCCAGAGGACTAAGAAAGGTCTTTAAGACATTCTCTGTCACAGGAAAAAAACGTGTTCTCCAGAAAACAAACAAACAAACAAAAAAAGTCTCGCTTTTTTGCCTTATGAAATACAGAGAACTGTGTCTCATCATCTGCACGAGACTCAGGACAAGTTTCACCCTAAATCTAACAAGAGTAAAAATAACGTGAGATACTAAATCCAATTTGTATCCAGCTGAAGAGGAAGTTAAAGACACTACATGGAGAACTAAGATCAGAGAATAAAAGGAAAGCACTAATTGCAGGTTTTTGTTTTATTTATATAAAATGAGATGAATAACAAACAGGTTTGGTTTAGAATTCTCTTGCACATTTCAGTGAAAAGACTTACTGACTGCCTAGAACTTAGAAACTCTGTTTACAGACCTGGCACAGAGCTTTTTACATTATTAAAAAGCAGGCATTACACAAAGAAAAGCAAGGTCTGCCTTGCATTTGTCCCCCTTCGCCGACCTGGGGGGGGAAAAAAAAAAAAAGTGTAAAAGAAGACTGATATGAAACACCCACTGACATTTTTAGGTCAACACACTTTCACAGAGCCTGTGTAATATTCTGATACAACAAAAATAGTCAATCACTACAATTTTCAGCCAGGAAAGCACACTTTCCCAGAATGGCCAACTATAATGTGTTCAATTACAATACAAATCACAAAATATAAGAGCATTTGGTTCTCAGCATCTTTTTCAACAGTAGATGCTATCACATCACTGGAAATGACAAATGCCACTCTCTGCATAAACATTTTATACATGATTTCAAAAGCCTGCAGTGCCTTCCTCCCTTCACTACCAGTATGCCTCTGAAATCAAAAAGTACCTCACATCTCAGACATAATATGCAAAAAATATATCCCTGTAGTCATCATGAAGAGTTGCCATCATAAAGCTGATTACAGTGACAATTACACAGAATGTGGAACATTACAAGGCATAATATCACAAGCTTTTTTAAGTCAGTTGGCAACATTACACCAAATGCCTCTCAAAAATCAGATTTCAAGCTTTAGCATCCCTGAAATGCATAGGAAATTTGCTCATGGATTTCAAGTGTCTCTTAAAGGTATAGCTGTATATAGTATAGCTGTACCTTAAAGACACAGAGCAGTGCATGGGGCACAGGCTGAGCTGTCAGTCAGGTCTCCTGTGTCTTTTACACAGTGACTCTCAAAAATCTGCTGCAGATGAAAGTTCATATAAACTTCCTTTATTTCCAAACTTGTGCTTCCCTGTTGGGAACATACTCAGGAAACTTGGCTTACGGTACAGGATGTATATACTGGGCTTAATTGTGCCTAACAATCATCTTGGCCAGTGGAAGGCATTTTCAGATGGGAAAAGTGTATGAACATCTGTTACACTTCCCTGTGCCTGATTTTAACTGTTCCTTCATGGAGGAAGGCATAAAAATGAAACCATTCACTTCTGCAGTTAAAAGACCATCTACTCCCTTCAAGCCACCACAGTGTGTCACCTAGAAATGGGAATTGGAGAATCCGGCAATGGATGGGTTTCATTTCCTGGAACAGCAACGTTCAAAAGGCTCGAGTGGGTTTTAACAACTTATGTCTCCAAAATAAGTCACCCCAGGAGCCAGTGAAGGCAGTTTCCCAGCACACACTGTCCAGTGCTATAATGAAACCAATCCATCTGTTTCTTTTCCTACAGGACAATCAGTTCTGAAAAATTCCTTTGAATCATCAACAATTTCAGGTAACCTTTAGAAGTGCTCAGAACGAAGTCCTTTCACCCAATACTTGCCTTCATTTTATATTTAAGACTCTGAATGAATAAACAAACATGGAACTACACTGAGCCATTTCCACAACTACACAGTTTTCTAAAATGAAAGGGAAACATCAGAATGGAGTTGATGGGGGAAATCAAGTAGGAAGGGCAATTTGCCAAAGACTGGCTGGTCTTCGAAAAACTGGGCCCAACCCCAGCTTCTGTGTTGCAGTTAGCCTTAAATCCTCTTGTATCTAGGTGGTAAAAGTGAAAGGGAGATTTATATTTTAAATGGAAAAAGAAGACAAAGAGAACATGGAAGGTGGATTTTTAAGAGTTGGTCTCAGACAGGTTAAGATAGATTCAAGATCTCAAGTTCTCTTTATTCTGGTTTTAAACAAACTGAGGCAAAAAAGGTGGGGGGGAATAAAAGGTACAGTTTGATGTCTGGATATAAGATTTTAAAAAAAGTAATATTTAAGATGTAATTTCTTCCTCTGTTCCAGAAGGAGGAGTGCTCCAATTGCATTTAATTTCCTTTAGTGAAAGGAAAGCTTGTGCTGTGTTTTCCATGTTCATCTCAGAACAGACTCTTGCGTGACTTGTCACAACACAACACGTTAGATTGTTCATTCTCCCTGTTCCATCTGAGGACAAGGAAGGAAAGATTGCTGCACTTCTGAAAGGAACATTCCCTGGAAGGAAAATCAAGCAGTGAAACCACATTCTGCAGCATGGACCTGCAGAGACAGCTTTCCAGTATAGGACAGGTTCCAGGTACCACCAGCTCCTAAATCCTTTAGTAGTAATTAGTTGCTACAAAAGCATAAAAAATATAAATTACTTAAGATTCTGAGGATTACACCTTCTCAAGTATGGCCCACCCTGTATAGAATCAAACCTTTGAGATTCTGTTAATGATCCTCATGGCTTTCTGAAGAATGTGAATTTTCTATTTTGTATACAAACAGTCATCATCCTCTTCCAACCTGCTTTTCTAATAGCTCTAAACAGTATTTTTGCTTTGAAGTGAAAGTATTTTCATTCTAACAGGGCACTGAAATACAATTGTAGAGGTTTACTTTTTCTCTGTACCTCAGATGTTAGCAAGATTAAATTTCTTTTAAAAATTTTATTCAAATAATGTTTTTCAGAACAATTCCAAGTCAAAGAGAAAGAAATCTAGCAAAAGTGAGCTTATTTCCTTTAAAATTGGCTGTTCTGTATTTCTCAAAATATTAAAAATGTATCTCTAATACCATGAATATCTTTTTTTGCATAGCTAAGGCCTAATACTTTAGAGAACAAATAAAAAGATAGTGAAAAGCTGGTCAAACACCAAGCCCACTCTCAGAAAAATAAAAATAAACCCCAAACCCTGTGCACATAAAAATATCCAACACTTAGAGAACAAGGAACCATTTTGCATGGAGGATAAACACCTTCAAACTCTCTTTCAGAAATCCGAAGCAGGTCCTGTTTTATGCACCCTGTTCAGCATCCAACTTAGCTGAGCCTAATTCCCTGAGCTGCACTGACAGGGAAAAGTCATCCCTAGGGAGTCAGGAAGGACTTCTCAGGTTTGCTAATTCACTGAAGTCAGCATCACTCTGAGGCTAGTGGGGAAATGAAGAATGACTCACTCTGTATTATTACCTACAGGATCATTCACAAATGCAGGAAGACCTGCTTTCCCTCACCTCCAGTCACCTTTTAGCTCTCAGCTAAATGTCATCTTTCTTGCTTTTAACCAACTACATGGTTATAGCTTTTAAAAAGCCTGATGGTGGTTGTTGTTTTTTTTTTTTTTTTTTAAACCTGCTATTGCTCTCTCTGGAATACTCACCCATGCTTAGGGTGTGATTTAATACAATTCTAAGATTTTCTTGAGAATGGAAGTAAAATGCTTGGAAATTCCCTTTTTTCTCTGTGTTGGTTTCAAGTGTCAACATGATTTGTTCTCAGAGTGTTTGAAACATTCTTGTATTCAGTCCCACTGTCAGGGAAGATAAAGACAGCTGATGTGTACCTGCACAGTTGCTGGTAACTCTCAGAGAAACCCATGTATTTGCATTTTGGCAGCCACACTCTTGCCTGGGGTGGATGTTTTGAAGCTTAAATTTCTAAGATGGCTGGAGATGAATTTGACTGAATTTGCTATATATTAAAATGGTACAAAGAAAACAAGGTGCCATAAACATTTATCATAGTAAACCAATATAGTAACAACCTACCATTTTCTCCTCCATGATTTTTAAATGCTACTAATTAGCATTATTACAGGAGGGCAGTACATGCTTATGAAGTAATATGGCAAAGGACAGAGACATAACAAAAGTACATTTCCAGCTCTACAAGATGAAAAAGCCTTGGGATAATAAGCATTTCATCATATTTTTAATCTCTCAGAATTAAAAAAAAAAAAAAGCAATAAAAAAATCAGCACAGTTCAGATCAGTTCACTGCTTTGAGTACTTTTAACTATACCTTAATAAGGAGTAAGTTGTTTTTACAGAATAATATTTTCCAATAAAGTCTGAATAACATTTCATTGAAATGCACTATGTTTTATTCAATTCAAGGCCTCAAATAAAATCTTAAAAGGCAGAATAGGAACCTTTCTGACTCTTGATTATACAGGCAACAGACTTTTTCTTTCTTCTCACCTTGATCAGCAATAAAACAGTATGTAGATTACAAAAAAAAAAATCACATTCTTTACTGATTTAATAAACTCATAAGAGTTAGAGGATTAAGTCATCCTCCAAGCTTTCTAGCTCATGGAACTCTGGCCACTAGAGAAAGAAAAGGAACCAGGATATCGGAATTTACCCTAATCCACAATAACCCGAAACTTGTAGAACACAATTAGAAACTCTGACACATAAAATTTAATTGGATCAGTTTCCTATTATCTACTTACAGTGTTCATGATCTATCACCACAATTAAAAAATACCCCCAATTTTTTCAAATCAAAGTCAGCTGTGATATCTGGCTGGCAAATATCTGCCAGGTGTGTTTCCATCACTCTTAGGTGGTAATAGAGTAGTTCAAATGCAGTTCAAACCCAACTACTTCAGCTCAAAGTATTTATACCTGAAATTATGAGGTCCTCACTATAGTTTTTTCCCCACACCCTGATCTACTGAAACAGACATTTTATATGTTTTTACAACACCCTCCTTGAAACCAGGTCTGAGCAGACAGTTACCTGCACACCTCAGTTAAAAAAAGCAAGCAAGCAGACAGGCCAAGGGATGTATTTTAACTGGGTTTCTAATGTTAGCTCATGTAACACAGGATAATTTTTCAGAGGGTAAATAGGTGAAATATTCAAGCCAACTCCATTAAAATGATTGTTCTATATTTAGATGTACAAGCATATTTTTATATCACTTGTGAATCATTCTACTGAAAGCAAAAGAACTTCAAAGTTGTACCTCCCATCATAATCTGGCTATAAGAACTTTTATTACTGATGATTATGCATGAGTCAGAAAAGAAAAAAAATCAGCTGAAATTCCAGATCATTGGAAACAGCCCTATCAGCTCGCTGGCTTCTAGCTGGGGAAGCCAAACTAAACAATCTGCTTTTACAGAGAATCCAAATCTTCAAGGCTTTCTCTTATTTAAGGGAAGGACAAATAAACAGAATTTACCCTAATGAAGGCTATTTCACCTATAGAAATCATTTTGTTCATACAAATTCAAATATCCTTGTCTTTATTCCACTTAAAAATCTCTGGAAAAGCTGCAGCCAAAAAGTTCCCCAGTTTTTGCCGTACTAAAACACTCCACTGAAGTGTATTCTCCAACACACAGAGTATTGACCATAATTATAGATCATCATGTCTGGAATTCACTAATACTGGTACTACACGCAAAAGTGGAAGAGGAAAAAATTCTGTCTGTTGGGTGTTTGCTGAACTCAGAAGCAAAATACAAAAATCCCTGACCGTAAGATAACATTGACCCGGCTAACAGAATAAAAGGTAATGCAGTGGTGCCTGACTCATTCAAATTATGTCACCCACGAATTTCTGAGACAAAGGCTAGTGAGACAAAATTAAATGGGAGGGCACAGTAGCCACTTGTTCCTTAGGTGAACTAAAATGATTTAGATAGGCTATCCTTCTTATTAAAACTGACTTTTTGCTCAGTGGGAAAGACATTCCATGTCATTGCCTCTCGCTCCTGCAGGTTCACTCACCAGGTATTTTATGATATCTGCACTTATTAGCAAGAAACAAATGCAGGTGAGCTCTGGGGTCAGCTCTGTTTAACATCTGTATCCATGATCTGGACAAGGGGATCGAGTGCACCCTCAGTAAATTTGTGGATGGCACTGAGTAGGGTGGGAATGTCCATCTGCTGGAGGGCAGGAAGGCTCTGCAGAGGGATCTGGACAGGCTGGATCAATGGGTTGAGGCCACTGTATGAGGTTCAACAAGGTCAAGTGCTGGGTTGGGTCACAACCACCCCCTGCAGCTGCAGGTTGGGTCAGAGAGCTGGAGTGAAAGGACTCAGGGGTGCTGGTGACAGCGGCTGAACACGAGCCCAAGGTGTGCCCAGGGGGGCAAGAAGGCCAATGGCACCCACCTTGGATCAGAAATAGTGTGGCCACAGGACCAGGGCAGTGGTCATACCCCTGTGCTGGGCATTGCTGAGGCATCTCCAATCCTGGGAGCAGTTTTGGGCCCCTCGTGACAAAAAAAGACACTGAGGGGCTGGATCGTGTCCAGAGAAGGGCAGTGGAGCTGCGGAAGGGTCTGGAGCACACTTGTGATGAGGAGCAGCTGGGGGGGCTCCACCTGCAGAAAAAGAGGCTCAGGGCAGACTTTCTCTCTCTCTACAAATCCCTGAGAGGAGGTTGGAGCCAGGTGGGGGTCGGGCTCTGCTCTAGAGTAACAGGACAAGAGGAAATGGCCTCAAGTTGCACCAAGGGAGATTCAAATTGGATATTAGGAAAGGGTTGTCAGGCACTGGAACAGGCTGCCCAGGGAAATGGTTGAGTCATCATCCCTGGAGGTATTTAAAAAGGGTAAATTAAAAATTAAGCATAGATGTGGCACTTAAGTACGTGAATTAATGGTGGACTTGGCAGTGCTGGGTTAAGAGTCAGACTTGATGATCTTAAAGCTCTTTTTCAAGAAATAATTCTATGATTCCATGATTTCCAGAGATTTAAACATTGCTTACAAAATGTTTATCGAAGTAACACAGACTACATTGATCACTAATACCACCACTTTACATCTGTTAAAGGCTCTTCTGATACAGAACGAAGAAAACACTTTGCAAGTCTCAGACAAAGAAGAAATGTTAGATATACTCTCTCAAAACCAAAACAAGATACACATTCAGATGAAAAGTGATTGCAGTAGTAAAACATATTCAACCTCCACTCACAAAGCACTGGGAGTACAGTACTAGTAATAAGAGGCCCTTATCACTTGCAAAGACAGAACAACACAATCAAGCCAGAATAAATCTGCATCGAAGGTAAATCATCTACTTACTGCACTTCAAAGAGGCAATTCAGCCAATGTAAACAGAAATTACACACTGCATTCCACTAGATCATAATCTAAACCCAACAGAAACAACTATACACCACTTCAGGCAACACGCGAAGAATTAAAACCTCTCATCTCTGCTATTTCAAATGCATTATTCAAATAAATCCTACTAAATTACAAAAGCTTTTTCATGTAAGGTGTCACAATAAATTGATAACGTTTTCCAAGACTTGATTGTCAGAAAGCAAGTGTGATTTTGCAGGTAGCCTCACACAGCAGCATCTGCAATTATTCTGCACGCACTCCCTGCCAGCACTTCTCAATACAGCACCAAAGCAAGGGTTTTCCAGATGGGTACAGTGATGGCACTGTGACAAGTCTGCACCACTCCTTTTCACAGCATATTCTAGGCAATTCTCTCAGCCCAAAAATAAAACAGAGTTGTCTCCAGATTAACCACATCTCCAGTTGTCAGTCCAACACACGAGTTAACCAGTTATGGGAAATAAGATGCACAGAAAAAAAAAATATAAATATCTTAAGATATTTATTTATTTATATCTTAAGAATGATGTACTAAAAGCACCGAAATTCCCTGTTTATTGAAACAATTACCTTGACAGCCTTCTGTTTCCTACTTTTTTTGTCCACTCTCCCCTTCACCACCACATAAATAAATAAGCAAATAAAAGCAGAAGAAAAGGTTTTAGCTTAGCTAGTTGAAATCTTTAACAATAAACACAATAAGTAGTCTCAGTACACTCAGTAGTCTCAGAGCTTTTCTGGTCACTGTTAAAATAAAAGTATACTTTAAAAATTACTGACTGTATTCAAATATAATCCCATAATTATAATCTTTATATATAAACAGCACATCTTGTATTGAATACAACTATCTATTTGGAACTTTTCAGTTTACTGAAAGGTCTAAGAAATCTCAACTTTAATAATTTCTATTATAATGTCCATGAAGTCCTCTTTCTTTGCTAAATGGAAATTAAACCACCCAAACCAGCCATGTAATAAATAATTTAGCGTTCATTATTAGAGTGTCATATACTGCTTGTGTGTTTTTAAAATATTTTATCACAGACCTAACATTCCAAGTAACCAGAGCAATTGCAAAGATTTTATATACCTAAAACACTCAGAGCCATGACAGATGTGGAGACCTTTAAGTTATTATTTAACAGAACACAATATTCCAAGAATTGCGAGACAGTTTTTTTTGATGTTGCACTTTGTAATTTTGATGATAAGTAAATGGAGCTTGGTTTCAGGTTGACCCTGAGGACACATGAGATGGCAGAAGAGCACACAGCCACTCCTCCTGGCACTAGGGCCATGCTCCCACACCCTGGCCAGAACACGGACCTTGTCCACAGACACCCCACTGACTTCCCCGCTCATCCGGCCATACGGGCTCCCCCTTGGGAATCAAATGACAGAACTGGGATGGGAATCAAGGGCAGGATAAGAAATCTTTCACTGGATTGACACTTAATCCTGTATGACATTTTTTTTACCTGCCTTGCCAGGAGAAACAGCAGGACAGTTTTGCCACAAGGGAGGCCTTGCTGCCCACAGCTCACACAGGGGCTGCACTGCCCGTTCGGGTCCTGTGACAGCCCATGAAGCAACCAGGACATCCTCAGTGCCAAGGCAGAAAACATCTCCCCACCCACATGAGGCATCATGCTATTTATGCATCATTTGTACTTTCATGTGATTTTTTTTTTCCCCTCCTACAGTTTCACCCAGGAGAAGCAAGGAAGAGGAAAATAACATTTTCTCATTTAAAAATGTGTTAATAAATCATGGGCAATAATAGCACTATCATTCTAATAAGGTTTTTTAGGGTATATTTACTTGTTGGAAAATAAAACTAAGTTTGCGAGTTATATTTGAACATCTGTTGAGCCCTGGACCTTCTCTCTCTCTAAGAAAATGTGCATTTCTTTTTTCACCACCTCACTCAATCATATGATCTCAGTAAGAGGAATACAAAGCTCCTTAAAAGAATACCTGCAATTGGAAAAATGCACATGGCTGCTCATGTAAGGTGTTTTCAGAGATGTACCCACGGTATCTGCCCTTTTTTGTTTGTCCCAGATCTCACACATTGCAGCAGTCCATAACAAGCTGATGTGACAAAAGCAAGCAGAGATGTATGAGAGAGTTTACTGATCAATTTAGGAGAGGCTGGAACAGGCTGCACATACACAGCAATAAGGAAAATAATATGCAGCGCTTGAAGGTGCAGAACCTCTGAAGATTAACATTCCTCCATGGAGATGTGAGCTCTCTCTTGCTCAACCATGCAGCACAAAACATAACAAAACCCTAAAATAGTTCCCCAAATCTCTAAGCAATCCTCTATACTGTTTTCATATGCAATCTAGGAATGCAACCAATTGGAAATCACAGGGAATCCCTAATTATAAATACATCTATTTTCCATAGAAATCCATGCAAGTAAATAAATTGCAATCTTATAAGCCCATAAAATGTTAAAACTGCCTCATATTCAAAAATACTTCAAGGTTGTAGTTCTCAACCTGCAACCCAGAAAAAAAACATATTTGCATAATCACTTTATCAGGGCATATTTTGGGAAGAAAATCTCCATTTAAGTTCTGAATGTTATGTAATTACTGCTTAGAAGAGGATGATATAAATATGCCTATCAAGTGTCCTTTACATTATTTATTTTGGATACTTAGGTTACTCTAAGAGACAAACAATAGGCATTCTAGTGTCATAAGCTGACCAGAGATACTGCAAAAGTAATTAAAAACTTGGGGGGGAGAGAAAGTGGTCAAGCCATTTAATGCTGTAGTTCCCTCACTAAGACAATAACTCAAACATGTGCTTTGTTTCCAAAATGCAATTTTCAGGTTTTGACATGAGGGAGAAGATAAGAGACTTGAGAAGTCTCCATATGATGAACACCTTCCAACTGTACCTGTAAACATATCTATTTTTGTTGTTGTTCAACAGTTCTTACTGCTTGACTATTTTAGATCTATGCTAAAGGAGTAGAATAGGCCTGGATATATCTTTCTAAGGAAAGAAAGAAAAGGAAAAAGACTGAAATAAGGCATCCCCAATTTTCAAAGGGCCCTTTCTTCTAATCTATCTGCTTGGATAATGCGTCCAGAGTGGCATTTTGTAATGACAGCAGCTTTCCAACAAATCAATAGTTATTTAATTCCCAACAAGCTCTCGAGTCCATTAAACCTGATTACATTCACCCATTTCAGTTGGGTGCAGTTATTTTTCCTACACCGGCACTTAATCTATAACAGGAACTTATGAGAACTTTCAAAAGCAATTTCAACATCAATCAGCATAGAGTGAAAGGCACGATTTGCTTGTAATTATTTATTGGACAGGATGGCACAGGGGCTGACTGAGCTCCAGCGTCCGACCTTCACCCCCAAATTCTAATGGATATCAAGGCCTGCTTGATGTGTTCAGACGTGATCCCATGTCTCGCTGCATAAAAACCAGCACCAGCTTGTACATCTCAGAAGGCCCGGTTTTTTAATAGCTGATAATGGCCACTGTGCAATGCTGCATTTCTATTTTAGATGTATGGGTCTGATATCAAGCCTGAAGTGAAAAACACAACTCACAGCCTTTGATTACTGAAGGGACCTGTATGGAAAACCACCTGTTTCATGCTGTGATTGCCCCTCTCTGCCAGCAAAATGTTGGAGTAGAGGAGCATAATGAAAATTTCCCTCTTCCTCACAGCTCATTTGACTCATCACTAGCACAGCACAGAAATGCCCTAACACGTGTGTGTCTTGACCCTGTTAATGCATAATATCTACCTCCTGCCACAGGGTACCTTTCCTTTCATTTTGTCAATGCTTGGAAATGTTATCTGAATTCTTTCTTGATGTCTTCCAATACTGTAAACAACAGGATACTTTTTGCTTAATTAGTGTCTACACAATCTATAAAAAAAATCCTAAGTCTAACAGCAGAAACTTCAGTAGCACCACTTTTTGATAAAAATAAAATCAAATCAAAAGCAGACAACACAACAACAACAATCTAGTAATTGCCAGTTAACTCCTAAAATTCAGAACTCTTGCCCTGCAGCAAGATCTTACACTTTGAGGGTTCAAAAGAATTAATGGGATGTGTATAAATATTCTGTGCAGGTGATATCTTTCTATACACACAAAAACACAAACCCTGTGTGATGCATAACATATGAATTAATGCATATTTAACACTATTCCTATTTGCTGTGCTAAAACACTTAACCTAAACACATCATGGTAAGTTACTTTGTCTTATGACCTGCCGTGGGAATGCTGACTCCCTCAGAAACCTGGAATGGATAGCAAATCCTCTGCCCTGTGGTCAACCTCGTGAAGCAAAGGCATGAATGTTAAACAGCAGACAAATCAATACAAGCAAATATAGCTCAACTACACCATTTATTCAGCCATGAGAGATGTCAATACACAGATTAGGGTGATCCATCTTTTTGATTTCCTACTGTCTTCCCACTGACTACATGAGGGCTTTTGCCTGTATTAAAAGTGTTTGCTTTCTCAACCATAAAAATTCCAATTATTGCTCTAAGTGCACTAGAGTTAAGTTGCTTGTTGGAAGCGGCCTTGCATTACCTGAACAAGTCCAGCGAAGTATGGTGCTGCCGGCAGAATCATGGGCACTCCATAGGGATGTAGCAAAACTCCTTGAGACGACAACATGGTTTAAGTGATAGTATTACTCCCACTAAAGCTAAACACATCAATTGAAAGTTAGGGGAAAATCTATATACCAACTTCTTCCAAACTCAGAGCTAGAACCAAATAACTTCTGTCAGGGGCAAAGCCCACATCAGCTGTAAAAAAAAGAAAAAAATTGACGTCAGCAACTCTTAATGTTAAAATTTTCTTCAGAGACAACAGATAGAGACAACAGCTGCAAACCTAACTCTACCAAAAAAGGAAGGTGCTATTTTGGGACCAGCTTAAGTAACATGACTAAAGCCAACTACTCTTTATCAGTTCAGATTTTCAAGTACTACACATATAGAGATCAAATTTTGTACACACGTCTACTAATTAGAATTAATTTTCCTATCAGTTCTGGCATATACATGACAACAGTTACTATTAGAAGCCATTTTAAAAATAATCAGTTTTATCATGATTGTACAAATAAACATTTCCCTGTATTTATAAGCTGTTAAACAATATTCATGTGAGTGTTTAAACTTCAGTCTGTTACACTCGGTACATATCCTGTTTTAATTGATTATATTTTCCTTGTTTGTTTTGAATATGTGAGCTAAGTAATACAAACTAACTACTTCCATGAGTGTAAATTATATTTTAATGGCTTTTCTAACCTTTCACAACATCTATGTTGTTACACTGATATAACTATTTTATAAAGAACAAATTTGCCCATTAGAGTATTTCAAATCTGTCCTCCAATTCAACTTACACTAAGAATGTAAGAGACAACAAGAGCAAAATTTAGACTGTTTTCCTCCCTAAACAAAACAGATTTGATTTTAAATGTGCTATTTGCAAGACATTGTCTTCCACAGCTAATTTTTACTTTAGACAAAACAAACTGAGTCATTAACACCTGTTTCATGTGTAATGCATCTTTGATTGCAGATATGACTAATGACAAGAATTACAATTGAGCAGGACTGTTTTTTTTATTTCAACAAGGAATTATTTAGGTACTTACAACTTCATGTTACAAGAAAAAAAAAAAAAACACCATTAAAAAAAAAAATCTTCTCCTACAGTCTTTGAATAACCAGGGTGCTTCACACCACTAATTTCAGCTCCTTGATTTTGTTGCATAATTACTTTTCCAGATAACTAATTGCAGACAAGATTTGATGTGATACTCAATTATTTAATGTCACATTTTGACCATCGTGAAAGGTTCCCAGTAATTGATTCTCATGTATCACGGCAGCCGAGGTGCAGGAGCTCGAAATCTACCTCAGCAGCTGCAGGCTGGCCCTTGCCTTCTCTCAGCCTTCTACCATTTCTAACTTTAGCTGCTGAATTGTGACCCTCTGGGATGCTCTCTGGAGACGGTGCCAATGAGGACAGCAATTGTCACATGATGGAGTGATGTTTACCCAACTCCATCTCCTGTTACAGAATCGCTTCGCTTTTCTGCTGGGGATAATGCTGTTCACACTGGTTATCTCACTGTGCTCAGCTGTAAATCTGATTTCTTGCTCTTTTCTTATGAAGGAAGAGGACCCTGAAGTTTAATTATTAAGAATGCAGTAGAGCTGACACATGGTGGATTTTTTCAAAAGGCTTCCATCAATTCTGATACAAAACCAATCATCAACTTTCACACAGAAATATGTAAACAAAAGGTAGATAAGAGAAAGCAAGCTGCAGTGACAACTCACTTAAAAGTATTTAATTTCTTGAAAAAAAAAAATCTTCATTTTAACTACGGCTTATTTGTTTCATCTAGCAGAGTGAGCTGCATTTGAATGGAAAGATTTCTTTCACCCAGGAATGGAGATTATAAAATGGATACTGCAAGCTTTACTCAAATGACTCCACTGGGACAACTGACACAAATAAGACTGTTAAATTGCTCTGTAAAATCCTTAGCAGGTTTTTTGTTTCAGCAGGTATGCATTTGATAAGATGTTAGAAAACCTAAAGGAGAAGACTTGTATAGGGAAGCACAAGCTTAAGGGAAGCTTTTCTGTGATCTGTTTTGGGACAGTTTTTTTTTCCTCCACATTTTCTTTAATTATTTTGGCACAAGGCAACATGCTGATGAAATTTCCTGATGACACAAACTTGGAAGGTACTGTCAAGACTGAAAAGGATAAGAATATTACATAGAAAGAACTGCTAAACCTTATGGGCTGCATTAATAAAAATGGAATGAAATTCAATAATACACAACACAAGATCATGATTCTGCTAATAACAGAAACTGCAGATCTAAACTCAGGAGGAAGAAAAGCAGGATCTCACTGCATCTGTTTAAAGAATTTGAGCCGCTAGTGTGATGCAAATTAGAAGTATTTCTTAATTAATTTTATGTCTCAATTAATTTCCTGATTTCTTAGAGGTTCTTCCAATAGCATACAGTTCTCTTCAGCCACATTAAAAAAAAAAAAAAAAAAAAAGAGAGACAAATTCAAATACAACAGCTGTAGAGAAATTCCTTTTTGTGTTCAGGGGAATGGAACAACTATGCTGCAACAGGAACCTAAAGTGGATTTGTTTATCCCAGCAAAACAATCTGTGAACAGGGAAGAAAATTGTAGGAGGAAGAGATCGTTAAAGCTAAGGACAATCCTGACACTCTAAAAATCAAGAAAAACCTTGTTATGAATAAATTTAGTCTGAAAATATTTTTTGCAAGGGTTCATTTTTTAGTTTTGGCGCTTTTAAAGTATTTTAGTCTCGGCTACTGAGGGTCTAGAACAAAACACAGTAACAAAAAAGGGTGGCTGATAACAGGCAATTATATGATGCCAACAGTAGTTTGAACTCAGCAACTCCCCGGAGGACCTTTCCAGTCCTTTGCAAGTAGCATAAACATTCAAGAACAATGAAAACATCAAACATCTAAAGAGCATTTATATTTTCTACATTGCAGGTTGTAATATAGAAAAATCAACTTCAAAAACAAACGCTATTTACCTGTTTTAAGGTAAGGCTGCTTTGCTTGCCTCGCTATAACAACATGCTTCTAAAAGTCTAGCAGCATGGCACTCCAAATCCAAGCTCTGACTCTCTGGGGGGGCTCTCTGAGGATGGCCCATGTGTGCACCAGCTACCTAAGTTGGCACAGATCTCTGTGAACCAGACCCACAGAGGTACAAATAGAGCTTTACCGGCGTCTCCACCCCGTGCCGAGCTCTGAACTCGTGCCAGTGCAACTGCATCGGCTTCACCACTTCATACCAACACATTTTTGTCCTCCCTCCCAGTCACACAAAAAGGAAATCTGGCTTATTTTACAGTTCACCATTAATGGTCACTCCTGTTCTGCAAGAATATATTCAACATGTGAAACGTGAGCGTGAAGAGCGCTGAGAGCTCAGCGAGTGAACGTATGAAATTTGAGCGTAAAGAGCACTGAGAACTCAGAGAAGGAGCCAGAGAAGTTTTAGATTAAATAAATAAAGCTGATAGGTCTGTTTCACTTTAGCAGGACCTTTACCATGGTACCAGGCACAGACCTAGACATTTTTGGTAGGACAAAGCCAGAATGGTCAGGACCATGTGCATCAATCACCTGCCTGAAGCCACAGGGGGTGACAGCACTTGCGTCCTGCCTACTCCAGGATTCCTACTCCCTGCAAAAAAATTAAGTATATGTGTGGGTGGAAAAGGGGAGATCATCTATTTTAAACAACTATACAGCTTTCACTTCCATTACATTCCAGAAAATTATAATGCTGGTGGTAAAAAAAAAGACATGCTAAGCCATTTTCAGTGGGCTAATGCAGGGCATGTTACTTTCAGCTCTTGGTTTCCAATTTTAGTTTTTCCCAAATCCTGGTTTGATTTTTTTTAATTCAAAATTTTCATGTTTTTTCTGAAACAGAAAATTGATTTCAAAAATGAGAGAGGAGGAAAGAACAAGAAAAATAGATGAACACCAGTTTTATATAAAAAATGTGTGTACACAAATAAATTGTGCAATTTTATTTGTTTCATTTCTGTGGAATTTTGCTAAAAGGCAGGTATTATTTATGAAAAGCTGGTTTTAAAGGTAGAGATCATGGGTTAAGCAAGCTAAGGTAGCAGTGGAAGGTCACAGAATATGTAAGTATTTCAGGCCCAACAGTCTAATAGCACAATCATGTGTTTTAGCACAGAACTCAAGCAGGGGATGTTCTAGTAGTATTTTTGTTGAAGACTTGCTAAAATGTAATTTAAAATAGGAAGGAAATGGAGAGTGCTGTACAGTAGGGATGCACAGAGACAGATATAAAGCCAGAAGTATGCCTGAAAAGTGGGCTACACATTCAGGCAGAACAGGAAAAATGAAAATGAAGCAAGAAAAGCCAAGGTTTTGTTCTCACCTGCATAGAGCATGTAAATAGCACATTAGATAATGATCAAAATACTTCCCTAAGCAAAAGCAGATGCTTTGGTTTTGCTGTGGTTCAAGGGAACAGGAAAAAAAAGACTTTAGCAACTTCCCTGGGGCCATAATGCCTGGAAAAGGCAGATCCCTGCAATGCAGTCATCAGCCAATCAATGATGTATGCTCTAATCAGATTCTGACAGAAGTAATCTATTTAGACCATCTTTCTGCCAAATAATTAATTCTTCTTAATGCCTGTATCTAGTTCAAAATACCACAACAGTTCTTGCAAATGCTCAGCGACACCAATGAACTTCAAATAATTTCTACTTCCTTCCAACACTGGCGTAACTTTCCCATCTCTCTGATCATAAATAATTCAGGTACCACTTTGGCACCCTCTTCATGCTATGTCATATTTGTTTCTTTTAAGTTCTTCTTATTTCTGGCCACCTTTCCTATTCTCCATTTTCTCTCTAAGGTTTCTCAGTGGTTTTCTGGTAAAGAAAAACCCAAAACTGAAAGGATAGATTAGTTTCCAAGGCTCCTGATCATTTTCCTCATCCGCAGCAACTTTAGATTACTGTCTCTAAAAAAGTATTAGCAGACACCAGCACCACACATGCTTTGAAAAAGAAGGTGAGCTGCCATTGATCAGCAGTGCCTGAGCTAAGCAGACCCAGGCATTAAATGAAATATTGATGGACAGAAAAACTTGTTCTGCACATTTTCCCCCACCCTCCCCAGCACAACGGTTGACACTTATAACTAATCTTCCAGAGATTATTTCCACCTTTCTGCAAAAGCCATTTAGGACCAAAGGCTCTTCAAGTGCTCCAAAAGCACTATCCAGACTTGCCCCCTGTCCTCAGCTGCTCATCCCATTCCACTCTCCTAAGCAAAGTTGGAAGTACATGTAGGAGCTTTTCCAGCCAGGTATGAATTCCCCAGCCAACTCCTATCATACATCACAGCAGAACCAAAATACAGCATGTTTTAGTGACTTTTACAGTAGAAAATATCACCTATACAAATCAGAGATATCTACTGATCTCATACTGATACAAGTGTGGTGGATGAAGTCAGAGTTGCTTGAGGTTACTAAGCATCTCAGTTTATACCACTGAATAGAATATTGATATAAGGATATAGATAAAAGATATAGATATATAAGGATATAGAAACTGTTTACAACTTGGAGAAACTATTTTCAAGTATGGAACACTTGGGGGATACAGAACATTAGGAATTAATTCCTTTTTCTTCAGAACTTAAAGTTTCTATTTAAAAATTACATTAGCATTTAACAATTACATTAGCTCTTAGGAGCACCCTAAAAGAATCAGCCAGGTTCATCCTGACTTGTTGCTAGTTTTTCATCAGAAACCACCAACACTTCAGTTCCACTGAAGTTCAACTATTACCCTTTTTCTTCTAAATATAAAATGGCACCAATTTTTGAGATTTCAAAGATAAATAAAGGTAAATAGTTACAGTCCTGCTGACTACGAGAGCTTCAGGCAGAATCACCTCACACAAAAACTTCAGAAACACTTTTGGGAAACTATTCATAGCTCTAGAAAAATCAAGGCTTTTACCTTGTAGGCTAATTGGTCTTATAACATCTGTAGTGAAATAGTGCAGCAAAAGTTGGTATCTGAGGACACAGTCAATCCTTTTTCTCTTCTTTGAGTAACTTGAAACTTTCTTTTGTGATTTCAGTACCGTGCACTGCTCTAGCATCTTGCTGGCTAAAGAATGGCATGTTTACTTTGCATTTCTTTTGGAATGCTTCCACAGAGATCACCTCTCATTTCCCTCCTTGCATTGCCCCAAAACACATCCTTTTGCTCCCTCAGCAACTATACAATACTTGTCATCACCTCCCATGGGCGCATTTCAACCCGTTCCTACCCAAGCTCCTACTGCCAACAACCAAACAATTACTATCCTTCCTTTTGCCTTGAATATTCCACTCTTACCCCTCCTAACCAAACTGGAAATAGCATTGATGCTTTCTCCTGAAATTGCCTGACATCAGATAAGACTTTTTATAAACACCTAAGAATGTTCTCTTTCAGCCCATAAAGCCTCCTCTTGCCCAGAACCCCCCCCAAAAACGGTGACTGGGGGATGGACTGACTGTCAAGTGGTAAATTCCTTTTGAAGGGAACTGTGGCTGGTAGAGGAGATCACTGTCTATGACAGCAATATAAAAGAACACACACATCTAAAAGGCACACACCTACATGGCTTCACTTTTACCAGGAACTCCTGAAGGCAAACCTTGCCCGCCTCTACATCCTTGAAAATCTTCAGTTCTTTCAGACTAGATTGCTGGAGATATGTATTTGTCTCCTGACAGCAGAGTGATTGACCCTTCAGTGAGTCACAAAACATGTTCACTTACACAGGAGATAAATGTATGCTAGAGAGAGGGAGCAGGTTAAAGCTGCAGTCAAGGGATGCTCTGTGGCTGGACTTCCCTTTGGCTCCCACAGAAATGTAAAGGCCTGTCATCATCCCTACATATCATGGCACAAAAGCAGACAACAATCTGTGAACAACTGCCCTCTCAAAACCCTAACAGACAGCTGTAGGTGCCTTTTGACTCGGCTGCAATATCACACCAGTTAGCAAGATTCTCAATCACAACCAGATTTTTATGCCAGAATTTGTGTCAAAATTAAAGCAGGAGGAAACACTACTTAATGTGCTGGGTGCTGCACTAGGAAGTGGGATGACATGAGACTGCAAGGTGTCACACAGAAAATAGTCTCTTAACGCTACAAAAACTGGGGCAACACACATGGTGATGCAAGCCATTTTTATGGCAGCTCCATGGGCCTATACAGTTCCACTTGGGAAGGAAATTTATCTGTGTGCTTCCTCTTGTCCTGCATCACTTAGAAAAGTTAACTGCAAAACCAGAGGAAACATCTATTGCTTTAAGCACCAAGGGTTGATCTGGACATGCAGACATTACTACTTATTCACAACAAACACCGAAGATGTGTTGCCAAGGTCTTCACTTTGTTTCCTGTACCTTAGTGTACTGCATTGTTTCCCCTCTCTTACAGAGTTCCATCCTGGTTTTTATTCCATAATTCCTATCAGTTGGACAGGGTACCAAATCAGTTGTATTTTCCCTGTTTCTCTCTTTGAGAACAAACTCTCCCCCATCTCCAGGTTATTTAAGATATCTTTCACTACTCTTCTCTTGAGATTATCTGCATTTTCTAAAACAGTTAAGATTAGTCTCCAATCTATAAGAAGCTAAGCAGCTTAAAAAATTTTGTATGAAACACTTCCAAATCTCATGCTTGTTTGATATCACACAGTTACACAGACAAACTCCTGAAAACCATGTGCATCTTCCAGTTTCACAAATGATAAGTATCAGATACATCTTTATTTAATAAAGTGTTAGGCTACACATGTATTTCACAAAATATGTATTACAGTCATACGTTCTTCATCTCTTTCATTTATTCCTCTCTTTGTGTGCAAACGATGAGGGAGAAATATGTTTTTTTTAGGCATGTGTTTCTTTTGCCAAGAGGTAAGGGTGGGCTGTAAACTTCCCCTTAGGGTGCTTTCAATTGCAAATAAAGACCAGCAGCAACAAACATACTCTTCCTTGCAAATCAGTAAGAGGCTGACTGTAATCAATGTCCACTGAATCCTAGTGATACGTCCAAGCAATGCCATCAGGGATCATGATCCATTCCACACGGGATTTCTGCCAATACTTGAGCACTCAACCAGCCTCACTAAGTGTGAGTTCATGGCCATGCTCTTACGGGCACCAACATGCAGAAAAGAGGATCTCAGGAAAACAGCACTGTATTGTAGAAGAGATAAACCACCTGCCCATCACTGTCACCTATCAGGCTTTAGTTGTGTGGACATGATAGAGATGACAGATAATCACAGGTTTTTATTGCCAAGTCTGGTCAAAGTGACCTCTCTGTGAAGCCATAGCCAGGCTACTCTAACTATGGTATCACAGGAAGCTCTGACTCTTTCTTGACCCCAATTAGCACATTCATTATTCATCAAAGTACAGTTTTCATTTGCTTCCCTTGGGAATAGCAGAGTATCACTGTGAGGATCTTTCAGTACAACTTCACCCCCTTAATACACCCAGGATTTGCTGACAAGTAACAGCTACTTATTCCCCCGAGTGAAGTTCATATTAATAGGACAGCACAGTGAATCATGAGATGGTATTAAACCCTGCCTCCTGCCTGTATAAATACATCATTCAAGCACCCTACCATGCCAAGTGCAATGGTTTGATTGCAGAAACCAGCATAGGGTAGATATCCTGAGCGAGCAGGGTGCCTTGGAGAAACAACCCATTCAAACCCCTAAATAATAAAGACCCTACAGGTCTTTAAAGGGATCAGAGGGAATTTCTGTTCACAACTGACACGTTTCATATTTTCCAGAGATAAAATATCAAGACTGGAAGGTATTAGATGTAATGCAAGCCATAATTCAGATCTATTCAAGACACTGGCAATAGTTTAAGTACTGAAGTTTAGCCAAGAGCTACAAGCAAGGAGCATCTAAGGCAGGCAGGATTTGGCTGAAAGCATTAGAAAGCTCAGTTGATACGAAATGTGCCTCCAAATCTGAATACCACAAAGTTAAGAAAGCCTTCTCAACTTCATTGCTACTTTATGTCTGAAGTCAATTCAGTCTCACGGATATTTCCTAATGCAGCTCTTCAGAGACACACAATCCCATGGTCAGCAACTCAACCACCACACCTAAACTCAGTCTTCCAGGCAGCTGCTGTGCATGGCCTATCCAGGCAAAGCTTACACAGCACAGGAGCCTTGTCCTGACATGGGCCACGTCTCTTCTGCCCATACTCTGAGGGTCTGTGACTGAAGCTGAGTCAGTCACAGTGGGATTGTTCTGGTTCTCAATGTGGGCACCTCTGTGTAAAGAGCCAGTACACAGGAGAACTAAGTTAAAAGAACAAAATTCCATGGATCAAGCTTGAAGGAAACATCCTCATAATACAGTATACAGAGCTCACCCTACAGAATCACATCATGTGATTTCTTTTCTTCCCTGTCTCAAGACCTGTTAAAAAATATTCTGTTTATTCATTATACTTTCCAGTCCTAAGTATTCTACAGCAACACAGTGGATATTGAACTCATGTGAATACTTGATTTTTAATGTTATCTCTCTCAACTTCCTCAGGACAATATAAACCTACAGGGATCATGCTACTGGTCAGAATAACAGAAGAAGGCAGAGTGAGCACATAAGATCAGAAAACCAGAACACTGTTATATCAGTGCCAGATGCTGAGAGCCTTTCCTGTCACCCACTTATCAGCTCTTATACTTTTGGCTAATTCCATTTGATATTAGAAGGGAATAATGAAAGGATTTTTAATCTCACCTTCATTTAGGTTTTAATCAACCTTTGTCTGTGCCCTTGGAGCACCAGCCAAGAACTGGTGCAAATTTGTGCAGAGAAGGACAAGAGAAGAGGATTATTTCTATTTTTATTGAAATCAGTACTTTAGCGTAAATTAAAGTTATTCGTTGGATATTACTAAGATTTTTATTACTGCAGGAAATAAGACAAGGTAAAAGTTGTCTCCTTCTAAGACCCCAGATGTTGTCAATTCTCCTGCAATGCAACATAAGGGGATCAGACACCAGAAACTGAACTCGAACTGCCTGACTCAGAGCATCTTACCTTGTCTCAATTTTTTTTCAATAGTGATTTGTCCCTAACCAGAAGAAATTAAACATCTGGTACTGCTAAGTAAAGAAGTAAAACACCAAAATACATGTTACTGAACACCAGCAATAAATAAAACCAAGAAATGTAATATTCCCCTACCACTTTTGAGTTTCTCAACAAACACAAACTGCACTGAAAGTCCATAAGACAGACATAAGTTTTGCACATCTGGATTATAAATGCTATAATTGGAACATCTCTCTGGCATTGACAAAAAAGCACTACATAGCTGCTTCTACACAACTGTCAGACTTCAGGATAACAAATGAGGCAACTGGGACTAGAGAATTCTTACAGAAATTATTTTCAAAGGTTTTGTGATTACCTCAATTTTTAATTTCCTATTGATGGGTTTCCTTCACAGCCTCCTTTCTTGGATGCTTACGTGAGTCAGTACTACAGGCTAACAACTTTTTTTATCTGCTGATATGTTTGGCCATTCATGGTAAAAGAGATAAATTTTCTGATATCTTAACCTCAACTCTTCAGCCCTTATTGGCCCTTTATGGTCATATGAAGAAAACACTACAATGTTTTGTGCTCCTGATTCTTTGTGAACCTGTGAGAATAACCAGTGCCCATCACTATCACAGATTAGATGCTGTCTCCTCTAACTCAGCTTCCCTCATAAATCTGAAATTTGCTTTCCCTCAAAGTTCTCATAAAGCAGTTTTGAAGTTCATCTTCTTCTGGAAATAGGAACACAATACCTGTGCAATCTTAGTGCAAATAAACACTTGAAATTATTCTTAAGCAAAGTATCCAAGAAAACGATGATAGAAAACGCACATACATTGTACAAAGCATTAATTGCATAGCCAAGCCAAGGATAACAACTTGAGTCAATAAACTGATCTATGCCAGTGAAAATTCTAACCCTGCCTTTCTCACCCATTAAAATCCATCTCCGAATTGGATGCAAGAAAAAAATCCTGGGAATGCTCCATTCCCAGGCATGAATCTGAAGACACCTGCCTGGTTTATTTGGTCGTACACAAACACGTATGTTTGTTCATAACCAGCAGTTCCTAAGAGACACAACCTACCAAACAACTTAGTAATAAACATTACAGAAAAAATAAACAAAATCATTGTCCCTTGCCCCTTCCACAGTGGGTTTCCAGAACCAGCTTGAAAACAAAGTTCTCTCCAAACAGCATTACCCTGGCACTCCTTCATTTCTTAGCAAACTGTAGTTAGAAATTCCTGGTTCAGTTTCCATTTGACTATTTCCATAGTCACGTTTGTGGAAAGTCAAAACTTCAAGTGTAATTATTCAAATCAATTGAAGAGCATTTACTGACACTGGAAGGAACAGATTCGAAATCCCTGTTCTGTGCTCACATCTTGTGCTGCTGATGCACAGGGGTAGGTGAGAGGGAGATTACAAAGTATTTCTAGCAAGCCCTTGCACAAAAAAAAAAAAAGTGAAGAAATCTTATTCTGTGCTGAAAAATTATTACCATTTTGCAAAATGACATTTCCACAAGCTCCTGAAACACCAGTCCTACCTGTTACCAATGCACACTTTTTCAAGTAATTATGCCTATTATCCAGTTTTTTCTTTTAAATAAAGTTCTTTGTGTACAAGGGGTAGTTTAGTTCAAAGAATCAGAAAATGATTTGACTTGGAAGGGACCTTAAAGGTCATCTTGTTCCAACCTCTTGCTGAGGGCAGGGACACCTTCCACTAAAACAGGTTGACCGGAGTTGCATCCAACAGGGCCTTGGACACATGAGCAGCCACAGCTTCTCTGGGCAACTTGTGCCAGTGTCTCAGAACCCTCACAGTAAAATATTTATTTCTAAAATCTAATCTAAAAATCTAACCCAAACCTACTCTCTTTAAAACCATTCCCCCTTGTCCTGTCATTCCATGCCCTCGTAAATAGTCTCTCTCCATCTTTACTGTTGGCCCCTTCAGGTACTGGAAGGCCACAGTTAGGTCACCTCAGAGCCTCCTCTTGTCCAGGCTGAACAATCCCAACTCTCTCAGTCTTTCTTCACAGGAGACATGCTCCATCCCTCTGATCATCCTGATGCCTCCTCTGGACTCGCTCCAACAGCTCCATGTCCTGCCTTTGCTGGGCCCCCAGAGCTGGAGGCAGCTCTGCAGGTGGGGTCTCACCAGAGCAGAGTTCATGTTAAAAGGATTTCGAACAACTTTATTCCAAAGGAAAACCTTAGTGCATAAGGCAATCTCATTACATTGCCAACATTTCAAAGGCCTCAAAAGTCCAGTGGTAGGAAACAGACCCAGCTGCAGCTCTAGAACAGGAGGCAGTAGCAGCTTGGGAGCTGTGAAAATATTATGTTCTCAAACATTTTTAATAGGTGACTTTCTGCGATGATAAAAGCCACAGAAAGCCTAATTTTAGGATCCGTTCATCATTTGTGTCTGGAACATTTTCTTCTACATTTTATTTTGAGGCAAAAAACAATCACATGCTGTGTAGTTGAAATCTTTCAGTGATTTACCTTAATGCATCTAGACCGAGCATAGTGGAGATCAGTGCTACGTAAAGGAAGTTAAAACAGTTGACAGGTACATCAAAACTAAACAAAATTAAAACCAGATAATAAACAAGCACTTTTCCATCAAGAAATTCCATTTGTACAAGAGTCAAGTTCTACTGAGTCATCTCCCTGCTCGTACAGTACAACTTGGCTTGCCCAGGGAGTACTGAGGGCTGTTCTGCCTTGACTAAGATCAGCTTGAGAGTAAAAGCTTGAGCCTTGCCTTCCCCAGCTGATGCTCTGGTAACACCGTTAACTTTTACTCAAAAATAATCCAAGTTAACTAGTGATGTTTCTGTAGTAATAGTTTGTCAGTAGCTCTTTTCAGTTACAGATGAAAATTAATACACATTTCTAATTTTTATATCAGCATTCACAACTCAGGTGTATTATTTCAATATGAAATCCATGGTAAAACCAATTCAGTAGTGGCAAAAATCAACTCAACCCACACAGAAAACAGAAACCCACTATTAAATTAAAACTGCTGAGGACCATCACATATTTTTTAATGGAATAGCATATATTCAACCAAAATAAAAGATTAGTGTGCAAACACTAGACAACTAATTACATAATGTACCTCTACAAAATTACATAATATGGGTGCAGCTTATTTCCCTGTTTGTGTTTGAAAAATAGATTGTTTAATAACCCATCAAAGCTATCTGTAAACCAAGGAAACAATAGAGCAGATGTTGACTGTTGTCTTGTGCCTCACAGACATAATTAAATACAATGAAACACTCACGCACCCAAATAATAGAGGACAAACAAACACAGCAATGCTACTCTATAAACAGAAACCTCATTTACTGGGCACCTGCCTTATATTAATCTGTGATACTTAAACCAGTGAGGAAAAGGAATGGAAGGTATTTGTCTGCCTCCAGACCACAAAACAAACTACAAACAAAGAATTCCTCTCAGGATTAAGGAGCTGTAACTTCTGCAGTACTGATCCCCACATTGTTGACTTCCATAAAGCCCGAAGGGAACCACATTTTCTGCTGTGACAAAGCCAGGACAGGACAGTCCCATTTTCTCTAAGCAAAAGCAGCTTGAATCTACGATTCTGAAGGACCCAAACAGACTAAACATACTGTGCCTGCTGTGTAATACAATGTCTTAGGATTCCCCTGGAAAACCAGATTCCCTTTAATTGCAAAACATTCCCTGCAATTATTTCCTACTCCCCCTCCCAACCCTCTTGTAAAGCAGTAACAGAAAGTAAAGATTAGGTTCCATAACTATCAAACCAAGTGTGTTTTTTCCAGGACAATGTCCCATAACACTATTTAATACTTTAACTCACATCAAAATTTGAGAGCTTCTTTTAAAACCATCCTTCCTTATCTTCACTTCTATAATCAAATGTAGATACATAATTTCTTCTGTAATATCAATACTGACCCGCTATTTGAAAAGGAAATTATATGAATTAATATAAAGTTAAGTAACCAATCCTGCTGTTGCTGTTAGGAAACAAAGTTTCCAGACAAAAAAGTAACTCCAAAAATTATCACTCACATGTATTGTAAAAGAATATGGAAGTATATTCTTGCTAATAAAAATTATCTTGATTTTAGAATTATGATGCTCCAATAAGTTATTATTTTTTGTTTTAGATAAAGAATACAAAATTTCTTTGTTTACTGCAAACATATTTTGCCTTTATATTTCATTTATTTATTTGTAAGAAACAAGAGGGAATATAATGTGATCTGCATCTCTTTATGCTAATAAAACCATGCTAGTCCCTTTCCATAGACAACACCATAAAGCATAAATCCAAATGGAAAACAAATGGAAGTATAATGCCACTGTGAAGCAAACCAATCAACCCTAAAACAGCTGAGATAGATCTCATCCAGCAGTTCATTCATTCTTTATAGAAAAGAAATGAAAATATTCCTAGGTGAATCAGATTAAAAAAAAGAAAAAACCAACCACCCTCAGCAGCTCTGAAAGGTTGTAAAGCACTAAATTCCTTTGATTTATGAAGGCAGCATCCACTGCATTGAGCAAAACAACTCAGCATGCCGGGACCCTTTTCCCTGAAATTCCTTTATTAACACAACCTGGCTGTGCCAGTGAACAAAAGCAGTGGTGTGGGGTGTATAAATCATTAATACTATGCCGTGCAATGGCTGAATTTCCTGTGTGAGCTGGAAAGCCTTCCTGCACAACAGGGATTTTGGGCTTGGAATTGGCTGCTATGAAATGTACTTCATCATTCTCCGTGTTTGACGCTTCCCAATAGCTTTGTACTTTTCCTCTCCTTTTTCTCCCCCAAGCCCAGCAACAGCAATAGAAATTTATTGGATTTTATGTCTGCAAATAAAAAGAAGAGAAAAGCAGGAAAGAAGCAAGCAAGCCCATTTAGAAGCAGAATCCTTTTCCCTTCATTTAAAGAAAGGTTGTGTTCAAATAAAATCTAAAAATAAATTCATTATTTTAATAATTTTTAGTTTACCAGTCTGCACTGAAAAAGAAATTGGGGAAAAAAAAAAATCTACTGAAAGGGGAGGGTTCCCCTTTAAAAAATAATAAATCAACTATCACTAAGAAGGTGACTCCTCTCCAAATGAAGTAATTTTCCATTGGAGCATTTATTTATTTATTTCTAAGAGCAGGCAGCAAGAAGGGCAATGTCTGGGCATGAGGAACTCCTGAACTTTGCTGTTTCAGTGTTTTTACTTTAGGTGCACCAAAAAGCTTTCCACAGAGCAACAGGCAATTTCACATGCACGTGCCAAGCCTGGCATTGTGAGTAGAGCTGGAAGAGATGGTAGCAATGGGAAAGGGAAAAAAGAAGCCAAAACTCTTGGAATTGCAGTTTCTGAACGCTCCTGTGTTTTTGCAGCAACACACCCTGAACTTGGGTAGGGAACATCAAAGCCATTTATCTTGCCTCTGAAGTAGGTGCAATACAACAACAACGAAGTTCAACTTTCCTTCAAACTTTGAAATTAAATAGCGAGTAATCTTTATAAAACATTCTGCACTAAAATATTCCTTTTGGGGCTAGACTTGGGAAAACGAAAGAGTATGACAGACAGAGTAATGCTGAAAAAGCAGTCTCCAGCCATATGTTACCCATCAGGGACAGTGACACACATTATAAAGGTAACTAAGGATACAATCAGTCTTTCAGCTGGGCCAGAGCAGGATTCCAAATGTATCGAGGATCAGCACCACCCACAAACGAATTTATCACCGTCTAAGTAGTAAATATTTAAGACACTTGGAATTCAGTTTTGCAAAAGTGAACAAGCTGAAGTCAGAAGAGGGAAACATTCCAGTGGGCCATTTTACACTCCTGCAGCCATCCAGCAGACTAAAGATTACAAGAATAAGCCTGCAATGCATGCAGAAGTCCCTCTGCATTACACAATAATGACATTCTGAACGGAAATAAATGAAGCCCCTGCAGTGCTATTCTGTCAGCTTTTGAAAGTAAATAACTTTGCTTCTGACAAGACAGAGACATTTTTTTCCTCCTCCTGCCACAGAGCATTAATTGAGCCATGCAGCCATGTAACATCCCAGAGAGAGGACTAATACATGACAAGGGAAAAAGCTTAAGAAAGGAGGAGGCACTCATAGAATATATGGACTGCCTAACTTCTTTTCACCCCAAATTTTCCACACTATTTAATCAAGATCTTGCTGTCAGGGAGAACTTCTAACAGTTTTTTGCCTCCCTTTATAACGCTTCCTGAAACATTTCAAAGAATTACTTTAATTTCACACTGCCTTGTGAAAGATGGTGCCATTATGAAACCATAAGCTTATATTTTAAAACTTATCTTTCCTTGTTTGTGGATTAAGCTTCAGGTCTACCATCAGCATCTATAATTAACTATTTAACGTATAGAAGACCTACTCTCCACAGTAGGGGTAATGAAGATAGTTATAAAAGAAGAGGCTATGAGAAGCAGAATCAAAGAAGCAGTCTTCAAAACTACCTCATGATAATAGATGTTAGTGCAAGTCAGTAATGAACTGAGGCAAAGCATATTAAAAAGTATATACACAAACCATATATATATATATATGGTAGTATGAAAATTGTGGCTGTTAAAAAAAAAAAAGAGCATATTCAGGTTGTTATAGTTAGAAAGAGTAACAATTTCTGGTACATTTTGATATAAAGGGTTAAAAGGTAACTTTAAAGATGGTCTAAGATGAAAGCAGTTGCATTCTTATTCATGAACATCTGAACATCTTAAGTGTTTCAGTTCTGAAGTACCACACTCTTTCTTTCCATATCTGGAGGAAAAAGTAAAAATCAGTGACTCACTGTGAACAAAAAAATAATTCACTGAACGCCTCAGTTCTTACTACAGTGTCTAATTTTGATTCTGCCTGTGTTCAACACAACGAGAAAGAGCAGGATCAAAACACTGTGAGATCTCTCCACAGCTGGAGCCTGCTATAGTGCAAAAGACCAAAGGCCCAACTACAACTGCTCAGGATACTATAGACATTAGATATGCTATTTTCTCTAATTAAATTCACTGGGCTGCTGCACTGACAGAGTAGGAGGGGAAGCAAAATGTAAAAGAAGTCAATGGCGCTGCACCAGGCGACTCAGAGGTAAATGAGCAATGCTAGCAAAGAAATGACAGCAGGTTCTCAGGAGAGCTCTTGCACTACACATCACACTTTAAAACTGATAAATCAATCGCACATACACCTTTAAAAGGCAGGAAAGCTTGAAGGATTCTTAGAGGGTGTTGACTTCTCCTTTCCACTAACATTATTCTAACTCCATAAAGCAAGGTGATAAATTCCAGTGTCACAATTTTTATCACTTTCATTTATGCTAGCCTATTAAATGCCTCAAAAATATTTTAAGCAGAATTCATATTAACATGATTATAGTACTTATTTACCAGCTCAGAAATAAATACATTGAAAAAGAAACCGCTTCATAGTCCTGATTTGCGTGACTATGGTCAAAAAAAATCTACACAAACTGAAATATCTACTGGCTGCCCTGAGAAAAACCTCTGCTTACATAACAACCACCACACACTTTCCTTGGCATGAAATATCAAACCACATAATTTTTTTTTCAGAAAATAACCACCCATATACACATTAAGCAAATATCAGTGAATAGGGACAACTTACGAATAGTTCCCAACAGAAAATCCAGCCATCACTTTTCACCTGAAGTGTTTGCAAAGGTTCAAAGAGCCCAGTTCTAAAATCAATTATTCTAAGCCAAAAATATTCACCCACTTCTGCCACATGGAAGCTTCTCTGCAACTGCTCTTGCTCTTATATTCCAAAGCAGCAAGTAACCTTCTCAACTGATTCTTCTGGTTTGTTGAGGGGTTTCTGTGTTTGGGGTTGGGGTTTTTTTTTCCGGTTGTTTCCCCCTCCCCCATTTAAAGAAAGGAGTACTTAACTAAAGCGCCTCCTCTCGAAAGAGGCTGACCTTGTTTGACAACGCTGTGGCTGAATGCCCCAAACTAGCTCTTATTCAGAATGAGAACTGCTACAGCACTTGATCTCTAAGCCACTTCTCATTAGCCTCTGGAAAACAACAAAGCAGCTCTTGTGAGACAAAAGATACGTAAACACGCAAAGTGCTCTTGAATCACAGGTGAAGTCTCAAATACCAGCGTTGAAGTGTATTAGCGAATACCAAACGAACTTATTTACCCTAATCAAGACAAACAGCCCATCACGACATCGTTCCTCAAGTCCGCATTAACAGGACTTCTGGATGCAACAGCTACACTCCCACCTTTTTGAGGTCTGTTTCATTCATACACTAAAATTCCCTAAGAGTGCCACACTGCCCCCTTAGGTACAAATGCATCCACAGGATACTGTTTGTAGCGTGGCAGTTCCTTTTTTGTTTTAACAGGGCATTGTAATTTCTCTGACAGAGTACAGGCTTTTACCCTACACATATGAATAAACAAGCACTATGTTTCTCTTGGGGCAGCAGAGCTGGTTAAATGAATCAGAAACCCTTGAAAAGATTGCCTACCCTCAGTCCATCAGCTACTGGACAATTATTCAAGGCCCAGCTGTAAGAGAAACAGATGGTGAGTGAGCATTAGTACTGTGGACTTCTTTTCACTCATGCAGTCATAAGCAGAGGTTGTACGTTCTCACACGAAAATTGCCATGAAATAATAGACAGAGGAACAAAATTGTGCAAAGACTCCAACAGATGCTTAAAATTTTCACAAGCTAAAAGTCAGATTAACTGATTTTACAGGAGAGCTACAGAGTGAATGAGTACTATAAATGGACAAGGTAAAGAAAGGCAGTGTTCTCATGATTAAACAGTGTCATCATAAACATCAGTTATTGAATCCAGCTAACATGCCTGAACCTTTGAAGACTCGCTGAAGTATTAAATGCACAAACCAGATACTTAAAACTATAACTGCAATGGTTGGCATTCAGCAATTGATGTGCTTGTGCTCTATAAAAAAGTTAAACTGTATCCAGGAATTGTTTGAATTGATCATCCATTTCAATTCTTTACACAATTCTAGCACAAAGATAATCTGTTCTAATCCTTATTCCATTATTGACACTATTGACTGCATCAATTGAAAATGCTACCAAATAAATCAACGTTGAATTAAGCCATGAAGAAAGAATGTGATAAAAAGTCTTTCAGACTCCTATAAATCATGAGATCCAGGAGCATGACATAAGTAACTGAGTGGGGAATTCAGCTTTTCTCCATAGTCGTAATGCTTAAGGTCCAAATAAAATTACACTAATTTACCATGTAAGCAGTAATGGAATAGCTGGGGTAGAGATGAAGAGTTTGTTGGTTTTTGCTTTGTTTTCATGGTGGATTCCTTTCATCACTGATATGAGAGCTGTACCATGAACTACTTTGTTAAAGACAGAAAAGGTTGATATTGAAGTTTCAGTTCAATTGTTTTCGATCTGTGAATGTCCACTATGAGCAATTGCTCCATTTAAGAGGAATTACCCTTTGTACAAACCACTTCACTATTTAAAACAAAGCACATCTATCATCATTAAACAGAAAAAAAAATTACCAATTTGAAAATAATGACAGCAGCACTGTACACTGTGACATGGAATATTATGGGATGTTGCAAAACAACAGTTCATTTTGTTACTTTACTCAGAAAATACCATCTAAATAACCCTATGTCCAGAAAAACATCTATCATAAGATAACACCAATTAACAGAACTAAGCTCCATTGATATAAGCTAAATCCTAAAGTGGTCAACATTTTGCTGCAAAAATTACTTCGTTGCCAGCATTTGATGCAAGCTTGCAGTTAGAAATTGTTTTTTTGCATTCATATGTCATATTAAGGAAAAGAAAACAGATGCATTCAGCTGTTTCTAACACCATAAAATCTTACCAAGAGACAGGGTGCACTACAAATCCAAGTTCCCTTTTCCTGTGTCTTTAAATATTGACACTGGGGAAAATTCAGACCCAAACGCTTCTCCACCTTTCCCAGTTCGTCCTGTCCTCATAATGACGCAGTGAAAACTTCCAACTCAAGCCCAGACATTCTCCTTCTGTTCTTTGCTGCCACCAGTACAGTCATTTTGTTTTTCATGTTGTTTGAAAACTCACTCTGAATTTCTATAGTTGGAAGTATCTTAAAAACAGAAGGTCCAAATAATTTCAGACCATTTCAAAAAGCTTAACTAAATCAGAAACATTCTTTGGTTAATCTACAACATGACCTAGGCCTCTGTTCTTTACTAATTTTCAACTTTATTTTCAACAGTTAAACTCAAAATCTTTTGAGGTAAAGCCTACTGTAGGCACAAATTGTTTTAAAAAAAATTCAGTTCCACACTGAGCTCTTAAAACATTATATACACGTGTGAACTGGAAGATAGCAGAGCAAATATTAAAGTTTCTAACCCTGGAAAAAGTAGTTGAGCACTCCTGTGGTACACCGTGGAAAACCATTTATCCATTCATAATAAGCAAACTGACCAAGCAATGTTGAGTTTTGTAGGTAAATAATGGTCAATTTTAAATGACTACTAAAACACAGATTTTCCCCTAAGACTAATGCAGCTTCACAGTAAACCACCCTCCTCACGGCTAGGCTGTGAGGATAAATAAATATTTACTGACAGAGAGACTGGTTTGCCCATCTTGAGAAGAACATAATGCCTTTTACAGTCTTTCAGGAAAGACATAAATCCAATTATAAAACTTATACATGACAGAATACTGGTGTATTTAGCAGGTATACACAAAAATAAGAATAATTATTTTCATAAGTTCTAAATAGGTGGTAAAGTTTAACAACTGAGAGAGAGCCTCGTTGTGATACAGATGTCTGAGTTCATTTTAATTGAGGTGCAAGTGAGCAGACATAGCTGAAGTGCAATTTTTAGAGAAAAAAAATACATGTTAGCTTCACATAATGTCTATATACTGCTGGTAACAGGATCCACAGGCAGGGGGGATTCACCAGTTATTGAGTTGCCACATAAAGCTTTTAGGTTACCTGTATTCAAGATCGATAGACAACTTGATAGAGTGGGAAAAACATTTACAGTTTCACTGAAATAGTGATATTTGCACTCAACATGCAAAAGAGGTATTTCTGTGGCTTTGCTATAAATTATCAGATATGGAAAAAAGAGAAAAGCAACCCAAGTAGACTGTCATGGTAAAAGTTTATTAATGTTTTTCAAAAATATGAGGCACTTCTTATCCTCTACTGTTTAAAAGCAGAACCATGTTATGTTATAGCTTTGCAGGTAATGTCAACTCAGTCCTATCTGCCTGAATAATTCTCAGATAAAGTAACACTGCTTCTAAAGAAATACTTCTCCAAATATATAAAATAGTAGATTATATCTGAATCAGGAAGATGATTATCTTACTCTCTAGGAATTCAGAATAACTAAAACATCAAGTCAGCAACCAAAAGAAGCAACAAGCACAGAATTTTGAACCTGCCACAAATTTTCATCACAAATTTCAAAGACTTTTTAACCTATTCTATAATTGTGATTAGCAGAAGCAGAATGATTCTAAACTGACAATAGGATTAAGATGAGAAAGCGAACACTTTAAAAAAAAAATACTTTGAGTGTGGCAGTTAATCCACTTAAAGAGTTAAAAATTATCCTCGAGATATAGCGCTTTGTAAAGTGCATTAGCAATCACTTCTCATCTTTCTCCCGAATGGAGGAGATGCAGTTGAATTCACTGTTTTAAAGTATTCATTAGAGTTGCACAGTTTCTTACACCTTAAAGCAGTGCCATGCCATAGATGTGTTTGCATAATGATACTGCAATAGCTCACCGAGGAAGGTTATTATAGCACCCAACCCCATCCTTGTGTTATCCTTTATCTGCTCCTTGTGTGGCCATGTTGACCTCTCACCTTAGTTCCCATTTTTCCTTTCAAAGGCTCTTTCTTCAACATACACATTGCTGTTTGACAAACTCAAAAGAACAGATCCAGCAAAACACAGGAGTACATTTTATACATAACTACTAAGTGCACAAATCACACTGGCTCATTAAAGCTGATCCATAAATGTCATTTCCAAAACATATCCAGAATAGAGAACTACCAAGAACGTGCATTTTAGTTATGGCATGCAAATTATTTAAATTTCAATTCAAATACATCTTATTTATCTGATGCAAACTTTAATTGCAGACATATGAATGCCTCCCACATACATGTATAATCCAGGGCGTATGCAAGAATCTTTTATTATGCACTCCCATGCTGGAAGTCAGAAAGGGTTTATACTACACTATATGAGAAAAAAAAAATAGCTACAGAAGGGTTTATAACCTCAAAATATTGGAGTTTTGATCTTTCAGCAGTGCTAGAAAACAAATGTTCTGAAATCAAAACAAGCTCTAAATCTATTTTATCTGATCTTCAGGAACAAAAAAAAATATCGTAAAACATCTTTCAGGCATTTGTAAATATAGAAATAAAGTTACAGACTGTCTCAAGAAAGTCAATATGCACATAAACTATTGTAGAGGAACTTGGAAGAAATGTCCCTATTTGTAACAGTAGGCACAAGAATTTTTTCCCCTTCAAGTTTCAACAGAAGTAACAGAATAAACAGGATTAGTCATTTTTGCATGATAACATATTTCTGTCTTGGCTCTACACACTTACTAGATGACTCTGTAATGGTGGACTCAGTTATAAAATTGAGGAGTAGAATACAAAGATGATTTCAAAATACTAGTTTCAAAATAATGTGCTATGATCCAGTTATTTCATGTTATATATATTGTGTTATATATATATATATATGTTTGTTCATATTTAGGGGGGGGGAATACTTAAAAAAAGACCCTATAAGCAAAAATTAAATTAAATTTAAAAAAAATAATTAATTAAAAAAGGACTAGAATTTGGTATTGTTTTGCTGCTACCCCAACATTGTTTTTAACCCAATCCAATATACTTCAGTGACAGAAGTATTATTTTGCATAGATACAGCTTTATAAATAATTTTTTCTTTTTTTTTTTTTTTTTAAAGAAAAATCAGCTTGGTTTTCATCAGCAGCATGTTTCAACACAGACTTAAAATTCCTGGCTTCAAAGAAGGCTTAAACAAAATTGCCATTGGGCACATTTACATTAGAAGTATAATTTATGCCTGCAAGTGAATAAAGAGCAGTCCTTTATGGCTGAAACTCTGCTACAGTATCCACGAGAAATGCAGTCAAAGTACCGTGTTAAATATCTATAAACAGCATCACTAGAGTCGTTGCAAAAAATAAAAACAAATAAAAAAACCACATCACACCAAACCCCCCCAAAATGTACGCAAAGGCTCGATGTCCTGTTAAAACATATTATCTACTCACTCTCACATTCTTAAGAGCAGGCACAACATTCGCTCCACACAGTGGGAGACATCTATACAGTCTATTCACACAGAAAATACCTCCCCGATTACAAATCCCCCAAACGACGCTGACAAAGCAGGCACTACAGGAAAGGGAAAAGTTAAGCAAACTTACCTGCTGTAAGTACATAAAAGTCAAGGCACAGGAGAGCTGGGGACACATGCCCACATTCGGCAGTGCCACGCAGGTTGCACCCGTAAGGGGATGCTGCATGGTGTTGCTCTGAAGTCTACGTAGAACAAGTGAGGGGGCTTGCATGCAAGCACGTTTGCCCTATCTTGTCACTACCCTCTTTTTTTTTTTTTTCTTCTTCTTCTGATTATTTAAATAAGAAACAGCGTTTCTCGGCTGCCTTTTCCTCCCCAGCGCTAAGCCCCTACATTCGTTTGTCAGCTAAGGCAACTTGGTAGATTTAAACTACGGATTTTTCACCGAGAGGAAAAAAAGAAGACACAGCCTGCAGCCTATTGATGAGCAAATGGAACTTCCTCAATGACAGAGAGAGCTGGAGCTTGTCTCACAACAGTAGCTGCTGACTAGAAGAGAGAGAGAGAGACTCAGTGAGGCTCAGTCGGCTGGTGCTGATGCTGCACAGCTTCTCATTTGTCAAATGGGTCCTAGGGCAGGGTCTTTACCACTCACCAAAATTCAAATACTGCATTTTAAAAATCCCTGGAGAGGATAGGGAAGGAGAGAAAGTGAGAGCGCTGCATCACAGGCATCCATGAGATCTGGGCAATTAGTGTCATTGCCCAGCTGGGACTGAACGCCTGTTATGATTCTGCACGCACACAGACACCCTCACACACTTTTTTTTTTTTCCCCTCCCAGGACTCACACCTGACATAAAAAGGGCTTTCCCCTTCTAAGAACAAAAGTATGAAGCACAAAGTAGGAAAGGGAAAGAATCTTGGCTAGCCAAGAGGATTCCAGCAAAAACACAGTGCTACAGCAAACGAGCATTTTTAAAATACAAATTAATTTTATACCTACATTTCATTCACTATCTGGTTGCCCAGAGGAGCCTACAAAAGCATTACAGCGAAACTGTGCAAGAGCTGTGTAACCACTGCAGCAGAAACACTGGGAATGAAACAAAATTCTATGGCACACTGTGTCTACTTTACTGGGGGGGAGGGGAGCAGCCTTGGATAAAGACTATCTTAAAATTGGTCTAAAGCCCATCTCATCTAAAATTACAAATTTATTTGACAGCTAGTCAAACTATTATCAAGGACTGCCCTATCAGGTTACATGGAAAGAATTACATTTGCAATTTTCAGAATTTAATGTTTACTTTTTACTTTGAGAATGATACCTCAAATTAGTATTCCACTCTTGCCAGCTTTTTCTTCCCCCCTCCCTTTATTTGAGTAATAATTATTCATTAGTAGATCTAGTTAGTCTTTATGTAATAAAGTAGGATGTGACCTGCAAATCAAATAATTTATATTACAGCTTGTCCTTGAGGTCCTATATTACAGGTCTTTTTTTTTCCTTAGATGCAACTCAAGTATAACAGAAGATACTACTATTTTTAATTAGAATTTGACAAATGAATTAAATATTAATTCTTCAGGAAAGAAGGTCAAACCTCAAAGCACCACCTGAGGTTTTGAAGGGGTTCCTTTTAAAAGGACTCTGCAGAAGATTTTAACATCACCTATTTTAATAGGATATCTAATTTCCACAAAAACACGTCTTAGACCCAGAGTTTACATTAACAACAACAACCAGATAACACACATTCAAGAGTAGTCTATTTCATCAACAGCATAACTGATTCAAGATCTACCCTTAAAAACAAATAATAGTCCCTGCTTAACTGGAAACAGAATCAAAACATGTCACTGCAACTCAGGTGCTGTATTTAAAAAAAAAAAAAAAAAAAATCTCTTTTTCATTGTACATGTGCACACACATACCTGCACCCACACAAGCCTCAGAGACTGATTTAGATCCACTAAGTCTTCTTCGTGCAAAACTGAAAATTTTCCAGCAGAAGCAGTTACTACGTAATTTTTCTTCCTCAGAAGAGTCAATGCAAGAAAACCAACGTATTCAGAACTCAATAATCAATACCAAAAAAACCATGCACAAACTTACAATACAGGAATTGGGTTTGGCTTAGGAAACATCCATGTTTTTGCAGTTTAACATGGACTCATCTACTAGAACAGCCCAAATTTCTCAATCACAAAAAACCCTCCAAAAAAAAAAAAAAAAAAAAAAAAAAACAACCGAAAAAACAACAAACACCTGAAACCACCAACCAAAAGAGCCCACATGACACGGAGCAAGAGCAAACAAGAAGGAGGAGAAATGAACCCTCTCTGTGCCCTTTCTCCTTTTTTCATTCTTGCTCTGTGCCTTAAGCAGTCTCCTGTTCTGACAGGAGTATGTCATGCTTTTCTTCATTATTTTTTTTTTTTTTCCTCCCTAGCACAGAAAGGCTGTTATTCTGCAAGTGCCCTAAGCTGAGAGAAGTTTCCCTTCAGTTCATTTTCGTACAAAACACCGTAAATAATACATGTTCCTTTAATAAGACCTTATCAGAATGTTTAATGAACAAACAAATATGTTATGTAAGGAGGCAAATAACCAGCTCCTTCCACATTATGTCAGAATCAAAGGCATCATGCTTCCTGGCCAAACAGTTTGGAACTATATAAGTCTATCCAATTTCCCAAAGTGAAGTTCTGGAACATGATGTTGGTCAAGCAAAGCTTCTCCTGTCTATTGCACTATTTTACAGATAAAAGGACATCCATAAAACAGATTAAACTCTTCAAAGCAGTGTGTTGAACAATTACTTCAAGAAAATTTAACAGTGTAAATGAAGTTAACAGTAATTGTAAAAGGAAATTTCTTATTGGCCTTTTATCCTTAAATGTCACACAATTCAAAGTCAGAAAACTATGACCCACAAATACTATGGATTCCTTACATTTACATATTCATGTTATAAAAACAAGAACATCAATGTTTTCACTAGCCAAATCATCTGTACACAGAGAAACAATAAACATACATAATTCAGTAGTGTAAGAGACCTAAAAAAGAAACACAATTCTTTAGTCTGATATATGCTACTTCAAGAGATGCAGGGGAAAGTCATTACCAATTTTCATCCCTTCCAAGGATAACTTGTCATTATGTCTAAAACGAAAAAAAAGGTAACAAAATGTGTTTTATTTTTATAAATACAAAATCAATGTCTCTTCTTGAAAGCCATTTCCTTGTTTACACACACTCTTCCACCTACCCCAGCCCATTAATCACAACCACATTCCAAGTTATGGCTATATATACCGTGAGCACCCCCCCAAATGTGCCAAAGGTACATGAATGACTGTTCACAACCTGACCTTCCCTCCTCGTGCACAGCCAGAGTCTCACTGCAACACCACTGTGCCATTTCCCAGACAGCACACACCCCATCCACATCTCACCTGCAAATCATTAACAACTGCATTTCTCCCTCGTCCTGCAACCATCAGGGTGTGCACGTGCAAAGGCCACTTCACCCACAGCACAGGACATCTTGCAGTTGCCTCAGTGCTGCCCCGCTGGGTCAGGAACTGAACTCACCCCACACTCAGCTGCTGATATCACCATGCACATACCAATTAACAACATATACAAATGTTTTTCAAAACAAAAAGGAGCTACTTCTCTACACCACCCAAATCAGCCTCTGTGGGAGTTCAACCAGAAATGTTCTAGGAAATACAACCTTCCTGCACATGAATTATGGATCCATCTGAGGTGCAATATCTACTAAACCACCATGAGAGGCAACGCTCCCTCTTCCAGCTTGTTTGGATTGCCCATGTAATGGTTTATTGCACAGACAGAGATCTTGCACTCTGCCCACACCCAATGAAAATGCCATTTAAGTAATACCAGCAGCAAAGTTTTGATCACTCTTGAATATGCAAATAAAAGCATGAAATACAAGAAGCTCTGAAGCAAAACAAAAAGAAACAACAGCATTTCTCACACAGCAGACGTACAAATCCCAACCCACTTTCATTTACAATGCATTTGTTTAATTACTATAACATTTAAAACCATCCACTCAGTTTGTTGTGATCTAGGAGTCAACTTCTGCTTCTCAAAAGTTAAGTTCAAATTTCATAATTCCAAAACTTTGACCTAGAATTTAACCTTTCAAATCACCACAGCAGAGTGTATAATCAAACATTTTCCATCAAGTAAAAGACCTGAAACACATCACCTGCAAGACCACACACCATTTTACACTTTAAACTTGTTTCAGTACTACAGTACTCAGTATCTACAATAGCAAATTTGCACTTATAGAAGGCACAGAGTATTATAAAGACTGCATGCCTATAGATATCCAGCATAAAAAAAAAAATCATGACTGCATATGAAACTAACCATGTGATGAATGTATTTTCTTCTCAACTTTATAAAGTGGTGGATGTGGTACAAAAATAATTCAGGCAAGTGAATCTAATAATAAAAGAATCTAATAGTAGAGCAGTCCTTTCTCTAAACACTCCTTATCCAACACCACAAGAAAAAAAAAGAGCTCCTAAGCACTTCAAAACAGGAAAAGAAGCACATTATAAGTTTAAAAATAGAATACATCGGTAACATATTTTGATCAATTACTATCAGTTATCAGTATCTCTGCCTTTATTTCACACAGCATTCTGTTTTCTGTATATGCACCATGTTTTATGTTTAAATAAATTGGGGAAATATCCCAGATGTTTTTAAATAATTTGTTTTGTCAATAAGATTTAAAAAGGGGGAGGTTCCCTCTTTCCATGTAAATCAATAAGCAACATCTCATCCTTCCAGTGATACTTTGTTGTCATGAATATCCCTATTTCTAATATAAGGTTTCTGTTAAGATTGCTGTCCTTTGCTAGGTTTTTGTGCAAGATCCAGACATTCCAGAGGCTCGTGCTTACCTCAGGCAGCTAAGAATCACTAATTTTCTGTTTCTATTAAGCAGGGTGTTACTGCCATTGACTCCTCCAGTATTTCCTACCCAACCTCTACAAAGCCTCTGTAGCACAGTTAACCTCTCCAGCACCACTTAATTTAATATGAACTCCATGGATTTTTCACTACAGAACAAGAAGAAGCCAAGAGCCTTTATTCCCATCCATGGGTGGGGGTGGGGGAAGGCAACAAAACAAAGAAAATGTTCTGCCCTCAAAGAGTTAGAGACCCTTGCGAACACAACGTGTAGGTGGGATTTCCCTGGATTACAGTCTGTGGGCGTTCTGTGGGAAGCCGGGGGGGCGGCGGGGGGAGGGATGGGAAGGAGTCCGGCCTAACAAGGTGATGGTGGCTCAGTTTAGTGCGGGTTTACAGCGTCTCTTGACCGAGCTGCGGGTTGATGACGGTTCCCCGCGAAGCCCCGGCCGGGAGCGCTCCCGATCCCATTCCCGTCCCCATTCCCGGTCCCGCTCCGCCGTTCCGGGCGCTCCATCTAGCGGAGACGCGGCTCATTCCAGCCGCTCCGGCCGTGACCGACCTGCTCCGCGACTCCCGGACTTCCCAGGGGGAACAAACGCGGATTTCCCGAGGCCACGCGTGTCTCCAAAGCGCCTGCCCACGCCCAGCAGCGCGCTGGAGGCGGCTCCAAAGCGCATTAAATTCCTTTGGGATCAGCACCGTCATTCCTCTCTTCTGCGCGTTCCCATCCACTTTTTGTGCTGTATTGGCACCAAGGGCCGGTGGCCAGAGGTTGGAAAGGCTGACGCCTGAAGCAGCAGAAGCTCTGGGAAAGCATTCCTAACCCAGTGGTATCTTTACCAGGGTTAAGGGAGCTGTGTGGGTAGCAATGGGTCCAGGAGCCCTGATTTAGGGAAGTTTAACATGATAAGGAAAAAAACAACAAACAAAGCATCCTTATCTAAACTGTTACCTCCAGAGTACAGACTTGGGAAAAGCAGGGGAATAGGCAGAACCAAGGAGATGAAATGGAAACTGGGGCAGCAAAATCCTCTGTCAATCCCACTCCCAGCTCACGTGGCACAAAGGTGGTATGGACACTTCCACATTTCTTTTTCAGGAGCACAGGGTGCTCACACCCACCATGCACTACTCTCACAACAACAAATAAACTGTTTCAAACAGGCATGTATAGAGGTTGTTCAAGTTTGACATGTTGGGACAAGCCTGTGTCACATAAAAAACCCTTCGACACAAGTGTCCATCCACAATAATTATCATTTAGGAACTATAATAATCATCACTTAGGTTATTCTTTATATTGTGATGCTAGCAAGAATACAAGTGTGTCATGTGCAGTGTAGCCCTATAAGATTTTTAAAGAATTCCAGCTGAGAAGACATGACAGTCTGACCCTTAAAAAATGAACTCTGAGTTAAATTTAAAAACTAAGGATTTTTTTTTAAAGTCATATAAAAAATTATTGAATATTAATCACAGGAAACTGTGTGCACCTTGTTAAGCAGCTTAAAGCTTCAGTCGGCAGGATGGGAGGGCTACAAAATACTTAGAAAAAAAGGTAAGTCCTGTTTGACCTGAAGTGATGAACCCTGTGGCCGTTTGTTGCAGTTTCTCAAGTATGAGATAAGATAAAGAATAATTGAATAGTGAAGACATATTACTTATGTTTCACTCAGATTTGCTTTTATACAAAATTCTGTTTTCTTACTTTGTATAGACACAAGTCAATTTGCAGTACTACAACCTCTGTTTTGTTCACCATGAATACAATTAAACTAGAATTTTCACACCAATTCATTAATCCACATAAGTGTACCTCACTTTTTGTGCTCCTTGATTTGCACCACATGTCACACCTTGATGCTTCTATGAAAGCACAAGGAAAGAATTTAACTTGAAGGACAAAACAAGCAGCTGGAGCACATGAATTTAGAGCTTGCTTTCATAGGACAGTAATAAAAGTTAAAAAAGCCAAAATACCACCAAATGTAATTATAAGAATACATAGTAGGGCAGCATAAACATATCTTGCTGAAGAAGGTTTTTATGAACTATTATTAATCTCTTGAAAATTAAAAGAATGTCAAATCTCAGAAGGGGAATAAATGATAGATTAATTATGCTATTATGTAAAGGTTGCATCTTTTCTCTGTAGGAATTAAATTAACTGGACATCAGCACAGTTTCCTTCTACAATGAAACCACTTCTCCTTTTATTATTCTGTCTATAGCTGGATATCTCATATATTCTGCCTGAATTTAAATCCACCATACTCAGTCCTCAATGCAGCAGCTCATTTTAATGTATAACAGCTAAATAATAACATGCTTATGTACTGAACCAAGAAATCCTCCATTAACTGCAGCTGAATCTTTAAATCTCCACTTCTCCTGTCCTTTGCTTACAGTCTGCGCATTCCCCAGAGTATTTGACTCCTCCAGTGGAATGAACAACACCTCCACAGCTGCCTTTGAGGACTTGATTTATCTTCATCTACCAATAAAACTCAAAATATTCCCCATCCTTTGGCCCTACCCCTTAAGATGGGCTAATTTAGCTCAATGACTCCTCAAAATCCAGCCCTGCATCTCTAATTCTCCCTTGAGGCTTTCAATCTGACTTTTAAGTAAAACATTTCAAAATTCCTATGACTAAGCCCAACAGGTTCTAGTTGAATACCCTTCTTCATCCAAAGAGATAAAGATGTGATTCAAGTGAACTGAAATTCTGGAGTCTGTAGCTTTGAGCTTCATTTTATACTAAAGCACCTCCAAGGCTTTGCAAAGTAGGCAGCTGGACACTCTCCAGTCCGAAAGAAAGATGTCTCATGCCATGACCCAATCCCACTCCTGTGCCAGACTCTAGGAGGAGAAGAGTTGGTTGGTTTGGTTTCGGGGGAATTTGTTATTTGGCTTTGTTTTGTTTGTTTGTTTTTAAACTTCAGATTTTTGTCTTTCTATAACCCTTGCAGAATGAGATGCTTTGGCATAGAGAGAGTTTTGAATACAAAGCTGCCTACACAGGCCTGCTGACTTGTTTTGAAGTAGGGACAGAGTACTGTGTGAGAAAGCCCAGTTTTATATCCAGAGTCAATATTATGCCCATTCATTTTATTCCAGTTTACTCCATCGGCTGGTTTGAAAAGAAGCAGATGCTTTTTTCTAACCTTATTTTCCCCTGAACCCTCCAAGGATCCTCTCCATGCTACACTGTTCCATTAGTGTAACCTCTATCAGGACTGGTCATGAGTCCAGCATCACCTCCCTCCTCTCTTCACACTCTAATTGGTATTTTTTAATCTTTTCCTACTTCAGTTGATAAGGTGTCACATTTAACACCTCTGCATCTTCCTTTTCCTCAGCTAATAACTGAAGTCTGAGAATTCGTCTACAATATTTTCTAGAGGTTGTTTGCTTTCATCATCACTAATCAACTCTGCCTTGTTATGATGGCCATCCTTCCCCTCTCCTGCTTCTAACTCCTTCCTCTGTGATCTTCTGTAATGCACTGAAATTCACACTGCAAGCACTGAATTCACTCTCCTTTTCCCCTCTGCTGCTTTTTGGCACTGTCACCACTCCTGCTTTCAGCACTGGGTTCAAGTTTCTCATCCTCAAGGGTTCAGGCCATTCACAACTCAGCATTAAAATCTAGTCCTGCTGAACCTTCACACACACATTACCTCACATTCCTCACTTTCTCTAAGAGTCCTCTCAACTTTCTGTCTCGGGCATCCGCAACCAGAGTCCCCTACACTCTGCTCAAGCATCAAACCATATTTCATTTTGGATAAGACCTTCACCTCTGACTTTCAAGAATCTTCCAGTCACGGACACAAATACCCAAACAAATAAAAACATATAAATATTTTTTTATTTTAACTACACTTAGTCCAGTCCTAAAAGGTCTTGCTTGTGGGTTTTTTAAAATAAATCTTTGACTCAAATTACAAGAAGCAAAACCTCAGAGACATCAGGTCCCATTTTTGCTTTTCACTAGATACTCACACAAATTCTCATCCTTACAGACTCATTCATATTCATGTACTTTGAAGGGGAAAAAAATAGCAAAATTCCCTTTTAAATGTTTTTGTGTACATAAACAACACTTTCTCGTTGCTCTTCCTGAATTAGCCTGTTGAAACTACTTCTACAGCTGAGACACTGTGGGTGTAGCTGTTCCTTTAAGATTTATAATTTGGTAATGAAATTCAAAATCGTTGAAAGATAAAATTTAACAACATCAAATTTTTAACGCTATAATTAAAAATTATTACAAGTATTTGAATTAAAGAAACTGTCACAGAAAATGGAAAATAAATTACTCTTAAGATTAAACTTATTTTTAATGTATCTGAATTGGTTTTGTAGTTTCTAACTTGTTTTTATGGAGTATCTCCAAAGACTCTCAGATTAAAATATAAATCTGAAAGACACAAACCAAAGAGGCTTGGTTTTGTCTTAATTCTGACTATATAAAAATTTAGACTCTTTTGTCTCATAGCTTTAATATTCTATCAGAAAAGTATACCTTCTTTTCCTAGATCTCAATATAATATCCACACAGCATGATTTATATTAATATAAATATTATTATATTTTCATTAAAACCACATAGAATAATACCAAAACTTAGGAAAAAAAAAAGCCAACAAAAACCCCAACAAGATCACAGGAAAGAGATCTAAAATGGGATAAATGGGATCATAAACAACTGCTTTTATTTGAATATGGTCTTTTTTGCGAACCTGAAGGATACATGAAATTCAGCTACTCAAAAGCTCTGTTAGAGAACATCAGTGAGGTCAGATAGAACATATTAATAAACTGCATGAACATGAGGTGCTAAATGAATTCTCAAACACCATATGAAATCCTACCAACTATTTTCCTCGGGCTTGTGGTGCTTCCTAGAACAGCGTCCAATTACTCTTATATAGAGAAGCCTTTTTGTCCTAACTTACATCTCCAACCCACCATTTTCCAGCTTCCCCCACCAAACCTAATTTCTCTCCTATGAAAAGCCTCTATATTGACAATCCCACAGCACAAAAGGAGCAGAAACATTACTAATATTAGGCCACACAGCTGCATTAAAGCCAGCATGGATAAGGATGTCCCTTCCTCTTCAGAGAGATCATGGACATGTTTCTACAGAGTCAGCAAACCAGTGATCTCCAAAACACAGGCTAATTTCTGCCCAAAGAAGGCAGAAAAAAATACATCAAACAGATAAACTTATTAATTAGGAAACACTCTGTTTAAATTAAGGGACAGAGAACTGACAAGCATAGAAAGGAATTTGTTTTTCCAGTGGTCATTCAAAGCAATGCAAAGCCAAGACTTAACACATAACTTATTTTTCCTTGAAGTTCTGTTACTATAGCCATAAGCACACACATAAAAAAAAAAAAAAACACTGTAAAAAAATAAAACCCCTGTATATCCTGGGACACAGGGACAAAGTAACACAATTAAGTAAATAAAATTGCAAAATTACTCACATCAGACACTAATAGAGCTGTTCTTCCATGTAATTAAACACAGCACACTGCAAGTTCTTAATGCTTCCAAACCTTTGCAGCAGCTCTAGCTCACACAGGACAGCTCTGGGAACGACCCCACGGATTGTTCTGCCTGCCTGTTCCCACCTCTGCCCTCCTCCTGCCCCTGCAGGTGCAGCTTGTGAGGAAGAATGGCCTGCTGAAGAGACCAATTGAGATCAGCTGGGAATTCCAGCCAGGCCACTGGACAGCCAACAGGTGAAAACACGAGGCCTGAGTCAACACGAGCCAAGTGACCCCCACACAAAGGGTCTCACATCTAATTGCAGGTGTTTAGTGCCATCCTTTACCTGAAAGGGAACTCCAAAACAACAGGTCTCACTGTGTACATGAACCCTTCCTGCTCCAGAGGCAATCTCAACCCTTATTAAGGTGTAGAACATCTCCTGCTGTACCAGCTGCGTTATGTGCATTGGAGATGCAGTTTTAGTACTGGAGCTTGAATTTTTACTAGAAGCCAACATTATTGGTATCAAAATTACATTCCCTAATCTTGATACGAAGCATTGCTGGGGTGAAACAGTCTTACATAGCAATAAAAAGTTAAAATATCAAATATTGGTACTGTCTTCACTGGAATACAGAATAGTTAAGAACAAGATTAGACTCACTAGGAATCTCCAGACACAGCAACTTCAGGATCTGACAGATATACAAAACATCAGAAAAACAAAAGACAGCTTAACTAAAAACAGCAGCTAGACTACAAATAACAGTAGAATACCTGTACTATCGTTCCATCCTCCATTAACTGTGAGCCAAACTCACTGAAACTGGTAGAAGTCTGAGCAGTCAGTGAATGCAGGTCTTGGCTCTCTGAACACAAAACCCCTGCAGTGCTGCAGATAAGTTAGCAGGAGTAATTTTCTCAAGGATTTAGTGATCTGCCTCTAGTAAAAATACATGAAACAACACCTAATTTTATTAGTTTGTACAATAAAATATTTAATAAATCTAATATCTATTAAATCTAATATCTAATAAAATCTAAAAATTATCTATTTTCCTTCTAAAAGACAGGCAATAGTAGGAATGGATAATCATTTACACGAGATACACCACTGATCCTCAAAAAAACGTGTCTTGACACAAAGTTAAGGTGTGCTTTCATGCACTCATGATTCTTATTTCAGAGCCTATAGCTGAAAAGCCAACTTGATTTTCAAGACTGAAATAATGTGGAAAGAAACACATCTGAAACAAGTAAACTTTAACAATCTTATTTACTTAAATCTTGCCAAAATAATTCAATTTCCACAAAATACTTAGTCAAGGAGTTAGATAGCCTTCCTGCATAATTCATTAGCCATTTTAATCCTGTTGATGAATATCAGGTTCTCCACAGAAATGCTTTTAAAGAACGCTTAAGAAAAATCATTATTATTTAGGAATTTATGAGATGTGTTACTAACAGATAAAACAATAAAGCTAAACTTACCCTATGGCCTCTGTAATGGCAAACGATATTCACAGAAAGAAAACTTACACCCCTGCAATCATAAACAAACTGCAAATGGTAATACTTTACATGGCAAACTGAGCTGAGTTGAGGTTCTCCCTAGCACTTACTTCCACTGAAAAATATTACTTGCAAAGAAGTGTTTGCTCAGTTCTGAGGTTGCTCTCATTTACTGTCAAGCTAAAAGCAAAAATTTATCAGCAAAATGTAGTTGTACACAGGGGGTTAGTCCTAATTATTGGAGAAGTTTTATTTTTTACTGTTTTTACTTCTTTTCATACTTATCAACCGCTAAATGATTTTATATACCAAGACTGACAAAAGTAAATTACAGACATTACTAAGACTGTGGAGTCGATAACCAAGCCTATGAAACACCAGAAGTAAGTTTATTTGGGTAAGGTGAACCTGCTGAGTATTTTATTACATACATCTTTCCCACCCACACCTTAACCCTCTCTCAGTCAGCTGGGAAGATGCAGAGTCAGACTACTGACTTAATAGTTGTCATTCTTATTTAAGCAGGTATTCTGACTGATTTTAAGGGGCCAAAGTCATGGTCATGAAAAAAGTCCCATCTTTCTCTGGCCACCTATCAAAGACTGCTGGAATCTATTAAAAATTTTCCTCTTTTTTTTTTTTTTTCCTGTCAAAAATAACTCCACAAGATAAGTATTTAATTTCATGCTTCTTGAGAAGAAAGCATAGGACGGTTGCATAAAGTCAAGCATTTAATTCCAAAAAGTTTAAACGCATCCAAGTTAACCTTGAGGACGAATCTCACATTTCTGGACACAATGTAATAAATAAAGAGTTGCAAATCCCTCTCTATTTGATTGGTGTGGAAAAAGAGACAGCTGGACTACCCCCAGCTCCCCTCTGTCCAGCTGTGGGTCCCAAGGGCTGATGCCTCTCACCTGCCCCCCTGTCAGTGTTTATCACAGCTCCCTTGTGTCCAAATGTGCAGTGGATTTCACAAGATTCACTTGGTTTTGAGAGTCAGAGGAACCATCAACTCATCAAGTTCTACTGCTCATTCATAACACATAAACAGGAGAAAATGACAGCAGAAAAGACACCAGGTTTCTTTGCAGCAAGAGATTTTTGCCCCAACAGGCTGATTGAGCCTTAGTCACAGACACCAACTGACATGAAACAGGCCAAGAATTTGGTCTATCAGGTCTCAGGCACCAAAAAAACAGGTAATTCTTGGTGTCAGTGACACCACTGGGCAGGTGTCCTTCACCTGCAAGCCACACAGCCTCTCGTGCAGTACAGTCACCATCAAATGGGCTTTGTGCACAAAGATGCCCTCTCACACCTCGTGGCCCTCTGGGTGTGTTTTCTGTGCCAGTACAAACAGCACACACTGAACACAAGTTCTTTAGAACACTGTGCCAAACAAAGAGCAGAGCATGAAGTGAGTGTTTCCTGAGTCATGTATCCTTAGCTGAAGAATTTATAAAGCTGAATGAGTGTTAATTATGGTTTGGTTGAGCTTTTTTTTTTTACTATTAATTGAGCATTTTTTTTCTTGTACTTCAGTTTTCATTCCACTAGAATGTTTTCTTTTTGCTTCAGAACAGTTAATGTTTTTTTTTTAGGAAAAAACATTGATGGTTGTATCCCTTGAGATATTTCTGTACCTTATTCTATTAAAAAATCTATTTATGTATTTATACAATCTTTTTGTAGCTCAGAACAGAGGTAAGGTATTCAAATTGTATTCATAAGCTACAAACCCGGATATTTAGCCTGGACTGGAATAACTAATCTGTAGAGGAACTCTGAGTTCAAATTATCTAACTAACCTCAAACACAAAAATGACACATTATCTATGTAATTATGAAGCAAATACTAAGAAACTGAGACAAAATCCATTGAAAATGGCTGCCCTGACGCAAAATTCACAGCTGGAAAATGCATTCATTTTCCTTCTTAAACAAATATTGCCTCCCACTAGGATAACCCAAAAGGAAAGCTGTATTTCGTGACAAATATACATGTTTTGGCATTGAACATTGTCTCTGCCTGCATATATCACATTCATTACCATGGCTCAGGGAGGCCAGGATGGGTGAGCTACACACTTGAATGTGTTGATGGCTCTTTGTCCTTTTCCTCCCTGGGTAAGCTGAAAAATGCTATGAATTTTTTTTTTTTTTCATTATTAATAATGAATGTTTTTCCTGTTGACAGTCCTTGCTGCCAAGTAAGAAGCCTGGAGAACTTGAATCTTTATGATGCAAGATTTCTGCTCATGTGCAAACCAACCAAAAAGATCACAGAAGAGAAGTTTCATACCCAGCCCACACAGTGTCTCAGTTGTTATATCTCTATAATATTATATATGTGATTCTCTTCTATTTTCTTAGTCTGATAGCAATGTTTATAAAAAAAAAAAAAAAAAAAAACTCCAAGGAATTCATTCCAAAGCACCATTCTGATTATATTTGTCACACACATACCTTCCAATCAGACATTTTTAATGTTCTTTTGTTTTGAGACAAAAAAAAAATCAATCACTATAAGCTTCTTTTCCCTTCAGCACTCACAAATATCCTGAGTATACTGTGCCAGTGCTGACTTAGTTAAACAATATTTTTGTTGTGCTATCACTGCTGGTTTCTGCATATCCTTTGACAAACTAACCCCAAATTTACTTGAGTTATGTCCCATGTAATTTAAATTTTTATGCCATTAAGCAGTCCAGATCAGATGCTTGGAGAAAAACAGTTCTTCAAGTCTAGGAAATTCATAATGTTTTCAGGACAAGAAAAATTCAAATGCTCAAGTCCTGAACCTTATACATACTTTTGATGTAGCTTTATTGTGAAATAATATATAACTTACTCAAAGCAAACACAGGTTTGCTACTGCAGTAAGGAAGTGCAATGCAGGGAATAATGGGCTTATGTGGGGGATGAACAGTGCGATTTATTGTTGTCTTTATCTGCTGTTATTGTAAATTTAGTATTTGTTACATAATCTAAATAACCGTGACATATCATTGGAAAAAATAAAAATTACAAATACATTTAATAAAATGAATTTACAGATCACAAATAGCCACATACTGGATTGGCTCAGTGCCACCCCCACAAAAAAAAAAGCTGACGTGCAGCCTGAAAACTTTCTTCACTGTAGGTTTAAAAAATGAAATTGCACAAACACAGAGGGTTTCCACACCTGCTGCAATGTAGACAGTTGTAGTTAGGACTGGAGGGAGATGAGGTCAGTGACAGGAAGGAAAATGTGATTAAGTAATTCCCAATACGATGCCAACTCTGACCTTTGGATTCCATTTCAAATCCAGCTATCATGTTATCAAAATAATATACTACAGGATGGATACTGTTTTGCTAACATGATATATAGGTTCCTAATAGGAATTTTATGCTTACAACTAAATTACAGATATGCCAACTATGATATATTTTCATGTGCATGTGACAAAGTATTTCATAACATGCTACAGCAATTTTTTTCCCCTTGACATATAAAGAGACTGAAGAAAAAAAAAATAATAAAATGTTCAAGCTGAATAACATGTCAGTGCTCTTGAGTTGATTTTGTATAGCAATTCCTAAATGGTCATCTTTCATTAATGGATTATAGAGTTAAAATCTTAAAAGTTCTTGCAGAAGATATAAAATGACAGTTAAACAATACAGCAGTGAGATACATGGAGTGAGATTTGATTTGATATTAGTACATAAGGGGTTGGAAAAATATTCCAAATGGTCTGCATGAAGCCAGTTATTCTGCCTTCATGGCAAAAGTGAATCTTGAAAAATAAAATGAGAATTTATTTCCAAAATTAAGCTGTGAAATATTGGTTCATGTTACTAAAACCTAGACCTTCTGCATCTTGATGTGATCATGTGAATGGAAACGAGGTGAGATATCAGCTCACATTAACTGCACCATGAAACCACATTTTTAAGCCACCTAATTAACTGTGAAACTGCAGGAGCTGGAGAGAGGGCAACATTGCTTAAAATTTGTTTTTCAGTGACTCATTATAGAGGACTTACCAAAAATATCCTTTAAAGGATAAGGAAGATAAAGTAACAGGCCAGTCCACTTGAGCCCAACTGGAAGCAACAAATGGAGTCACCTTAAGTGTTTGTAGCACTAAAAGTTCATTTAATCAAGTCCTCTCTGATGAACAGCTGTTATTTGTAATTGATACTTGCATTCAGAGTCACTAGAGAGAAACAGATTTGTTTGTCAATGATGGCTTTTGATCATTCTGCAAGGAAATAATAAGTAAAAAATGGCAGTTATTTCCAGTTACAAATGATCTCCAAAATGTGATGTGCTTCAATTAAATGGATAATCTTACTCCTTGCTTTCATCTTAAAGCACTACAAAGTTTTATCACACTAGAAAATACACCTAAAGATAATTCCTTCAACTGAAAGAAGAAGGCTTATATATATTTATAAAGGAAAAGTATAGAAACAAAATCTTTCAAAAGATTTTTAAAAAAATATGACCCCCTGCAATTTGAAAAACTAAGCTAATGATTAGTCATAAGCTCTGAAATGATGAAAAAAATACATCCTATTTCAAACAAATAGTTATGAAGAAAATATTTTAATTATGGAAGCAGGATGTTGACTGGATTTACTGGGGATAATTACCTCTAAGAAAACATTCTAACCAGAAAGCGATTGGAAAGTTGGAGAATTCTTCACAACCCAGTACCCACACACTCATTCTGGCACGTCATCTAAGTATCCCACCTACTGAATTCCTGAAAGAATTCCTCAGGTCAATGAGAAAAAAGTTGTTGCAAAGCAAGATAACTCCTATGCAAGAAAAATAAAAAATTCATTACAAACTTGGAGGTTGTTTTCAGATTTTGTTGAAAAGAATAAAATTTAGACACACACTGCCTTGATATCAATAGACTGGAGCAGTGGCTATGCTAAAACCAGTAATCCAGTTGATAAAGGAAAAATTAATAGTGAATTGCAGGGAGCATGCAGGATTTGTACAAGAAAATGTGGCTTTGCTGAGCCTATTTCAAGAAAAAAATATCCTCAGAAATCTCAGGCTGAAACACAAAACCACCTCAATCTCTCTCCTTCTCCAAACAGGTGTGAAATGCAGCTCAGCTGCAAACAGTGCAGTTCTCACTTGCAAGTGGATTAAGCCTTATAGAATGATAAATAAAATGTTCAGTAATGTGCTTTTGGTGTGACTGAATAAGGCATCTGGATAAAATTGAGAACTGTAGGAGAACACTAAATCAGTTTAAAAACATGCATGAACTTTAGAATGATGCTGTCATCACATTATTTATATTCTAGACATACCAAAGTGCTATTATATTTCAGGGCTTTCACGGCAAAACAAAAGCTTTACACAAGTAATATTAAGTATTTAGATGCTTTCATGCAGGATTTATTAGTTCATATTTTGCCCTGTCTCTATATTTCTCTCAATTTCAACTGTATTTTTGGTCCTTTTAGCTTTTTACTGTTTGGTATATTTGTTTCATTATATATTATCTGATGAAAAATCTGTATTCATGCAGAGCTGGATCATCAGGATCACCAAACTAAATAAAAACAGGAGACAAAGAAACACAGGAAAAAAGCTCAGTTTTGTAATATTTAGACAAAAAAATATCTTTACACATCCTTAATGCCTATCTGAATTAAACATGTAATTAGAACACAATTAGCCTATAGAACAGCCAACAGTAAAGGAAGTTATTTCACACAGAAAGACATAAACTGTCTTTTGAAAGACTTTTCCTGTAGTTTTCTTTGTAAATACATATAAACCTTCACCATAAATGTGTACAAAAACACATTTCCTTGTGTTCCAGACAAATTTCCTTGTGTTCGTCACAAAAAATAAAATAATTATTTTTTTCCTACCATCACCAAAACTTGTTCTTTGATCTAACTTTTGAAACACAGGCTTCTCTGTGCTCATCTCTGCTCTTCATCAGGGTAATGTTGCTCTTCCTGGGTTTCCTGTGTTTGGAGTTTTTCAGCATTAGTCCTAAAACCCTGCTGTTAGACCCTACTGCATCTACCAACACACAAATATTTTCCATACTTATTCAGCTCGAAATTGTCCCTAATTTCTGCTCTCTTGTTCTGCCAACTATTCTGAGTACAGCCACCAAGTCTTTCACATAATAGCCTTTTTTAATTTGCTTCAGAGCAGTTAAACATACCAAGCCACCAAATTATCAGAATAAACAGCTCCAGCTCAAGTCTTCAACCTCTTCTGTCCCAATTTAACTTTTAATTCAAAGCCACATTTGTTAATGTAATATAAACCTACACAGAATAAAACTACCAACTTAACTATGATTTGATGTTCTTCCTTTACTTAAAAGGCTTAAGCAGAACAAAAATGTCTGTAACTAAACTAAACATCTACCTGTAAAGCAGCTCTGCTTGAAAAGCCTATTTGTAGGGAAACAAATATAGATAAAAATAAATTAAAAGCTTTGTATAACCAAGTAGCAGGACTGATTCAACACGGAGAACAAATCAGAACGATTCACCCATCACTTTTGCTGGATTTTAGCAAGGAGTTTCTGGCACTAAGGCAGAGGGGAAGGGTGTTTGTTGGTGGCTGTCACACAACTCTCAGTATGACTTTATATGATGCTCAGGCATTGAATGAGTTGTTGTTCTGCTCATGGGAAGAGGCTTAAGAGTAGAGCAGTAATAGTACAGAGGTAACAACACAACCCCAGAGTTGTCCAGGAAAACTGGACTGCTTCTCTTGTACCAGAATTCCCAGAACTCCTCAGAGAGAGGTCTGAATCAACACAAAAGAACTATTTGAACACCACTTTTCCTTAAGAGGTAAATTATGTGCTCAAAATGTTCCAGTGAGCCAGAACTAAGATTTTCAACTGATATTCCAAAGTGTGATGATAGGGCAGATCAAGAAGATAAAGTATATAAGCAGCAAAGATAATACACCACCATCTGCTATAGATATAGGTGTAAAAATGCACATATATTGATTCAGCAGGTGATTATTCAAGCACACAATAATTAATCTTTATTGTGATAGAAGCAACAGAGAGAAAAGACAAAGTCTGAAGCTACTTAAAATTTATCCTATCAAATCCTTTCAGGACACACCAAGCCTTCGATGTTCAGTCTGTTGGTTCAAATGCTAATAGTGAATTATGTTTTAGGAGTCCCTTCTCTTAGAAACAGAAGGTAAGTTTTCAAATCCTTGTTATACATTAATTAAATTTTATATATTTTAATAACTAGCTAGCTATAGGAAAATTACCTTACTAGTTTTTACAATAAATGAAAAATTCTTTACTTAAGAAACCACCCACACGTAAAAGCCACTAACACAAATGCTGACAATCAGTCTGACATCCAATCTGTTTCCAGCCTACAGCCACAGAAATAGAGCACTGTACATTCCATAAAAAGATCACTAACATTTTCCCTGGTTTAAAGTACTTTTAAACTTTTTTTATTACTCAGTGTCTTTGCCCCTGCTTGGTTCCTCCTTCCTCCAACTCAATAGCACCTATAATTAAAAGGTAACCACCTAAAGTTTCTGTATTGGGATTTTCAAAGAATAAGATAACACTGTCACTGAAATTCAAGGTATTGAGATTTTAATAATTTTCTTTAAAAGCCATAACTGTAATCTGACTAAGCAATGACAGCAATATGAATTATGTGTGGATTTCCAAATAGTAATAACAGAATTGTAGGATGATGTATTTCTCAGATAGGAGAGAAATAAAAAAGCAAAAGGGAAGACAAAACATTTAAACAACATAGGTAGAGGTCAGCATGAACAAGATAAAACACTAATGCCTGTAATACAGGGGTATCCTGGGAGTCATAAATTCCCAAAAGGTTGAGTGAAGAAAAAAACCAACACTTAAACCTGGATTTTATCCATTGCTCAAAGGAATACAAATCCAGCAACTACTTCTAAAAATGCAATCCGAAGTGATGCAGTCTGATAGGAAGAGGATGAAAACAGAACACCGAGCAGTGCCAAGTCCTGCACCTGGGGAGGAACAGCCCCATGCATGGCTGGGGAACAACGGGCTGGAAAGGAGCTCTGTAGGAAAGGCCGTGGAAGACCAGGAGGACAAATAGAACACAAATTAGCAACGTGCCCTGGCAGAAAACCAGGTCTCCAGCGTCCTGGGCTGTGTTAGAAAGGGTCTGGCCAGCAGATCGCAAGGAATGTGACCCTTCCCCTTTGACTCAGCATTGGTGAGGCCACACCTGGAATTTCACGGTCCCCAGGATGAGATGGACGTGGTGCAGCGAGTCCAGCCAAGGGACAGAGAGATAAGCCAGGGAATGGAGGATGGAGAGGCTGAGACATCCCAGACTGCTCAGCCATAAAAAGAAAAGGCTGGAGGGATCTTCCCAGTGTGCATAAACACCTGAAGGGAGAGTAAAGGCGAGCCAGATGCTGTCCAGGCAAATTAGAGGAGGCCGTGAGCACAGATTGACTAACACCATGGCCTATTAACAGATCAGAGAACCTTTTTCACTGTGAGCAGAATCTCTCAAACACTGGCACAGTGTTTGCACACAGGCTGGGGAGTCTCTGTATATGGAGATACCCCAAATCTGGTCCCTATGTACCTGCTACTGCAGCTGATCCTGTTTTGTGCAGAGTGGGTGGATTCAGCAATCTCCAGAGGTCCCTTCCAGCCTCCTTCGTTCTGTGATTCCACAACATTAAAACTCTGAATCCTTTACTGAGTGTTGGAATAACCAGCCACTTACCTTCCATCCATTACCAAATTATCCAGGCCTCTGTGATATACTGCTTTTAAATCTTTAAGAATTTACTTGCAGCTACTTCTCCTCATAGTCAGAACCTGCAACCACCTATATGGTTATAAATTAATTAAAAAATACATGAAGGCATCAAGAAAAATTAAAAGGAGAAAGTCCATTAAGTTCGTGTGGCAAGATTTAGGGAGTTAAGTCTGTGAAGCACTGAAGTGTAAAAAGATGAAGTGAAAAAAACTTAAACCATCTATAATAAGCAGAAGGAGAATGAAGAAAGAAAGAAAGAATAAACTAAAAGGTAATACTGCCAAGCTAAAATATTTCAATCATGACACACTTGAAATTTCAAACCCAAATGATAAAAGACTTTATTCCAGGATAAGGCATCTGAAGATTTAACTCCAAAAGAACTAAAAAGTTCAATGCATAGGGATCTCTTATGACATAAAAACCTTAAATAGCACATTGCCAACTCTATCCTCCTTGCAAAATCTCATAATTTATTAAAAATTTTAAAACTCCACAACTGCTAAAAAGGTAAATTAGAATGATGATTACATCTTGTTAATTTTTGTCCTCAGCAATGATTACTGAACCTAAAAAAAGGCCCAAAAAACCACAGACCTGAAGGTTTTAAATAAAAAGTCAGAATGCAATAATCCTCTTTTGTCCAGACCAGCTCTAGACACAACTTTGCTCTTACTCATAATTCCTCATGCTATGACACTGGGATCTTTTTAAGGCTTTAGTATGTTCTGAATGCATGAAAAACACAGGATACTGTAACCTAAATTGGGGAAAAATCCTTCAATTCCAAGAGAGATGATGGCTGCTCAAGTCTTTTCAAATTCCTCCTACCCACTGTGTTTCATTTCAGAATCCAGTACTATTACACCAAATAGGAACCCTGCTCTGTCCAAGGGGTAGTGAATGTTCATCAAAATCCTTTATTGTCTGCCTTAAATTGGGCCTTTCCTACCATGTTTGACAGCTGAATCAGAAAAACAGCATTCTGTGAGCTTTCTTAAGCTTTGGAAAGTAATGTTTTAAGTCTACAGTTCACCTCAGTTGTTTCCCTCCTCCTGATCAATATATATTTAAAGAGTTTTCTCTGAATTAATTAGCACTTATTTCATATTTACTACTATGGTATTTTCACTTAAAAAAAAAAAAAAACACAAAAACCAAACCAAAACAAAAAAACCCCAAACCAAACCGAACCAAACAAAAACAGAAAACAAAACAAAGGAAAAAAAAAAAAGAAAAAAAAAAAGGAAAAAAAAAAAAGACACAAAACAGAAAAGAAAAAAGATTTTGCCTGTTCACAACTGCTTTTCTCCATTTCCCACAACTGCTTGCACAGGACATTCAGTCTTAAAAACAGAAGTTTCAGTGTTTATCCCCCTAAACAATCCATACTCATGGAGCCACTTGAGTAGGAAAATACACCTTTTATGAATAAATAACTATTGGCTAACCAGAAAAGACTACTAGTTATTAGTTCCAGTGTACATTTTCCAGTGGCCTCACTGTCACTGCAGGCCACTCAAATTATTGCAGTCCCTCTTTCTAATGGTTTACAATTGTTAAACCTTCTATTAGAAGTCTGACTTCTGATAACATGAATAGAAATTATTCCTACAACTTAAAAGGAAGCAATCAAACCACATTTGGATGCATATATAGGTACACTATCCAGGTATACTAGGATGATATCAATAATCACATAAAATAATTAAGTTTAAATTCTAAACATTACATTTGCTAAATGCTTGGAGCCTGCTCTGTGCAATGTCATTGCAAAGAGAACTCAACAAGGATTTATTTGGTCACTGAGCAGACCTGACTTGGGAAAAGACAGAGAAATGATTGACGTTGCACCACTGAAAATACTGAAATAAAAAAACACTGTAAGAAGCATGGAAGGTAAAGACTAATCTTAATAATCCTATTATGTGTTCTGCTTCTAGTTTTCTCTGTTTGCTTCTGCCTCCTTCCTTGGTCTTCCCCTTTCTCTGTTCCCACCTGCCCAAATTCAACCTGGAAATGCCTGTGCTCTTTCTGCACTGGTCACTAAGTGCCTGATGCAAGATAGCCAAGAGAGGAAAGGGAAGAGAGAAACATGCTCTATGCTGACCCCAAAATAATCCTGCTTGCCCAGCTTTCCCTTCCTTTTTGGATGGCAGGCAGAAGGCACAGATGCCAAGCTGTGGAAGTTATTTTCCAGTGATGGCATCTGGCTCTCTGGCACAATCCACTGACATTTGTGTTGGCTTCCTTGCCAATGCCCCTGGGTTTCTTAATGGGTTAAGTTGATGATAGGATGTTGTCTGATCCTGGATGCCACATTTCTTTGAACTCACCTTTGATTCTACTCAATTTCTGTCAGAATAAAGCTGCTCTTCATCCTCCTGAAATCTTTGTACTTTAGCTGACATACGTAATGATGTCATTTTGGATAGTCCTGTTGTGCTAATGGATAACTTGGATAGGGCAAGCCACTTCTTTGTATATTTCACACTTAAAAAATTATGTGTGCCAGAAGTTATTAACACAAATACTTTATTCAAGGACACTGTTTTCTTTTGTGATCTTAAAACTACAATTCTGAAAGTGCCATTACTATGAAAAAAGCAAGCATTTCCAAAATTTGATTATATTTAATTATAACTACTTGTGTTAAAAAAAAAAAAATCATAATATCCTTCTCTATATATTGCAGGAAATGTTGATGCAACATTGATTGTTTAAAGCAAAAAGCCAGTGAACTGCTTGAACACATCACAAAAGGTTACTCCAACGGGCTTATCTCGCAGCAACATGATTTCTAGTCCAGAAATATCAGTTTATATGACAGTAATTACTGAAACAGATGGGCAAGGAGCCAAAAAGTGGCATCACATCGACAGTGGGCTGAATGCAACTGGGAGCTGTGGAGCAGAAAGGAGCTGTGCCAGATTGTGTGGCAGCTGAGAGTCTTATTGGTGACCATTTGCTGTGCAGTCTCAGGCACATCTAAAAAATTAGGCATTCCCTCTGGATTTCATGCTAAAATGGTAAAGAATAAAAACCTCTGTCTGAACTTGAACACAGTACCTGCTGACAATTTCTTTCCTTCGAGTACTTGGGATTTTCCTTCTTGCACTCCCTTGTTTTTATCTGCCATTCATAAATGTGGCTGCACGATTTAGATCCATATTGTCAGATGTTACATTAGTGGCAGTCAAAACAACAACAGAGGTCTGCAGACAGAATTAATCAATAAATTCAAAATATTCCTAAGACTTGGCCAAGAAAAAACCCCCACCACATATTATTTCTTGCTTTCAGGAAATCTATTTAAAAATACTGGCAAAATATTGGTAAGCAGTGCTTTGCTAAAATAAACAGAAAAAAATCTAGACTCAAAGATAAATGATCTCTGAAATGACTAAAAAATTGCAGAGGAAAACCAGAATTCTTTAACAATACCCTGTCCCCATCTGATTTTTGCTTGTTTGGTTTTTTTAAGAGAGGTAGTTCACACAAAACTTTCATTTAAACCTTTCAGCTGACTAGTCAGCCACTGAACATTTTAGAAGATACATTTTTTTAATTATTACTGGAATTGGCTGTCATTATGCAGAATCCTTACAAGCCAGCTGAGCAGATTAAGATCAATATTCATATAAATTGTTCTCTAACAGTAATTAATAGCTTTCAATTGTTAAGACTTGTACAGTCACAAGAAAGCATTATCTTCAGTCCAATCTGATATCTAATGTTATTTAGATTATGAACAACTTTTAATAAAGAAATCCTTTGGATGTAAGAGGGTTGGCATTTCCTTCTGAGTTTCTCAACAGGATATTCAGACGGACAGCCTTGCAATTAATCTTAGCACTTCATTCATTTTCCAAACATCCCTGCCTATTGACTCCTACAGAAAAGTGCTCATTCACTCACTTGGTTACATTAATTATACATAGGAGATAAAGCCAAGGAAATCTGCAAGACACCAGAGACTCCATTAGTTTTCTGTGTAAATTCCAAATTTGCTCCATGTAAACAGAACGAGGCATATCATTGACACTGGCAGGTCCCTGTCCAAACAGGCTCCTGATTCCATGTGCAGGTTGGGTTGATATCACATCCCCTCTGCAATTGCTACAGCAGGTCCTACAGACCCTGTGCAAACCCCACCAAGGCATCTCTGATTGTTTATTTGCCTTTCAGAATTTCAGAGGCAAGAAAGAAGCCATAAAACACCACAAACTTCCACCAGACCTTTCTATCTTAACGAACTCCATTTGTTTACCTCGCATTAAACACACTGCAAATGAGCAAAGAAGGTATGAAAAGGTCAGTGGGAGGGCAAACAAAGACTAGGGGTGGGGTGGGAAAGGACAAAGCAAAGGGAGAAGAGCATCTTAGTTACAGTGTAAAATAGTTTTTGATTTACCTGGACTTCTTTACATTGACCTCTGACTGCAACTATATTTCCTCTTGCTTTTTTCCTTCACAACACCTAAAAAGTAGCCCAGAGATGAACTAAATAATTATTGTGCACACTTCACTTTTGTCTCAGTTCCAACAAAATTTGATACCTTTCCAGAGTGCAGATTTTTCTTGAAGAAAGCGATCTTAAATTCTTACAACTTAGCAAGCATGTGTGATATATTATACACTTTGCCCAAATTAAAAGTCTCTCCTACATGTAGCAATATACTCCCTGCGGGAGGTAGAGTATTTATACTGCATAAATTGAAAGCAAGCTGCTTCTTAAAGGTAGGAAAACACAGGTATGAGGAAAAGAGCTGTCGGTGGGAGCAGAAAAATCTTACTCTCACTTGACTCACAGCGTGCAGACAAATATTCCAATTTTTGTGTGCATATGAACTTGGTACTGTTGCACAGAATATCAATTTTGTCAATTTAAAAATGTCAAATGAGCAATTAATTTGGACATGAATTTGGAGAATAATTTGCATATCTATCTATATATATGAATGAAAGAATGCCTTATATCAATCAGTGACTTGCTAGAAAGGGAAATAGGATCATGGTTTGCTTCCTTTAGTCAGTTAAAAGAAATTAAAATTAAATAATATTCAGAAACAAGCATCAATCTTCATCTGACAACATAAAGCTCATCAGCACAGTGATTTTTTCATTAGCCTAAAAAGGAAAAAAAATATATATGTGCACATACAAAAATGTAAATGTGTATACATACATAATCCTGTAAATCCACAATTAAGTCTGGGTAAATTTAGCGGACAAGAAAGTGAGATTCAATCTGTATTTTCTCTAATACTACCAAGTCAGTCAAAAGAAGTATTTAAAAGGAGGCGGTAAATGAATATTTCAAGCAGCTGCAATATAAAAGAGAGAAAACCCTTTGGAAGCTCTGGCCCTTGCAGGAGCTCAGTGCACCCCGAGTAAGAGGGGAGATGCCCCTCACACTGGAAGATAAAATTCTAACCTGAGGAAAATTCAAATTGAAGTGAAGCAAACATTGTGTGAGTGCTTATTGAGTCTGTGTGTTAGGGAAACATTTTCTAATAGAGAACATTTCTGTCAAGAAACTGAAAATTAATGTATTACATAATATCAACTGCACAGTCCCTATATAAACAGAGAAGTGCAGCTTCTGTACTTGAAGCATATTAATGGGACTTTCCGTGAGAACGGGCCCTGAAAAACATTTGGGAGCAAAAAGGAGTTAATATCAGTTATTATAAACCATCTGGTTGATTGTTACCAACGGCCATAGCTTCATACTTGAGAAAATCCTTAAAAATACTAAAATTCCTGAATGGAAATGGACTCAAGTCTGCTTTGGTCTGCCCTCTCCTGTTCTTTCCTGCTAACTTGGATGAACAGTATAGTCCTGATGAAGTTCATTAACTCCGAAATTATATTAATAGGAATCACTTTGTTTTAAAAAAAAATTAAAATCTACCTTGCTAATTACAAACTACGTGACTTTTGTAAAAGATGAAAAAAATACTACACTACTGAAAGCCCTCACTATTCTGGTTTTGTCCAAAAGCACCATCACACCATAAAACCAGGAACAAAGCAATTATTTGCGTGTAACCCTTGCAAGAAGGTAATAATCTAAATGGAATATCTGCGGTTTAATATATAAAAAGTTATTAAAATATTAAAATGTAATTAAAATGAAAATATTTAAATGTAATCACTGGGCATTTAGAAGACAGCCCACAAATGTAATGTATGCAAATGACTGGCTTTTTATTTATTTATAAATAAGTATGTTAGCATACACCAATGTAATCTAAAAAGATATTAAAACAACAGGAAATAATCTCAATAATTTTATCCAGTGACTCAACACAACTTTTAGTTCATAGTGCTAATAAAAGGCAGTAGAAATAATCTCTTTATTGTTCACCTGTAAACAATGATACTTAACTAAGCTGCATTATGTTTTCATCCATTTGATTAAACACATATTCCATTGATAACTAAATAAAAATATTTATGTACTCCTGTGAACAGTAGGATAAAATGGTTACATTTCTCTTCATTTTACGTACTTGAAATGGGTTTATGTGATCCCTAAATTTAAGGATCCTAAAATGAGCAATGCTGCAGCACTCCAGAGCGCAGGCACTGAGGCCACAGTCAGACGTGCTGACCTCAGTGGAATAAAGTCTATCAACAAACAAGTGTTTTACTGAATCGTTTTTCATTTAATCATACCTGTAAATGTGACTCCAGTAAAGCTCCAATATCTCGCACACAACCAGAAATGCAAAGAGACATTTTCAAGAGCCAGGGCAAATGCTGTGGATGACTTTCCCTGGCTTTCACCAGGCACTGCCATTAGAGTGCTTTAGCTTCCATTAAGTTGTCACTTCCCTGTGCTGCCAGCTTTTCAAGGGGGACAATTCGTTCTGACAGAACCATGGCCTGTCACATACACTCACAGTTCAGTAGGAAGGAACAGGAAAACCCCCAGAGCTGATGGATTTATTAGCTACTGGAGCTGGCACTTATATTGCTTATATGTACAAAGCTAGGTAATTAATAAGCTCTAACCTGTCCACCTTAAGTAGCTCATATTTAGCTGCAGGAACTTAATTCGCAGCATACAAATGCAAACCACACAGAGCTGCTCTTTCCTTTGATTGTGACAGTTTTGTAACAACAACATCCAGTTCATACATATTTTTAATACATAAGAACTGCCATACTGCCTAAGAGAAAAGGCTGATCTAGTCCAGGGTCACAGTGGCAAACAGTTATGGAGGGAACATAAGAAATGCTCTGAGGAGCACGGCCCTTGTCCCCAAAATATGACCCTGCAGCCAGTGAGCCTCCTGAGCTAGAACCTGTACACAGGTCACTGTGCACACCAGTCACTTGATCCATCCTGCTGGAGCCCACATAAATTCTAAGTTCCACAATTATGCTCCATGCAAAAAAAAAGTGCTTTGCTAATACTGAACTTGCTGACTGACAATATCACTGAGCACTTGTGCTGCAAAACGTTCCGCCTTCTTTGAATCATTGCTGATTGGATAGGCTTCTCTTCTCACTTGTCTGTCATTATTCCAAGCTCAAGAACCCTAACCTATTTAAGCTCTCATCCAGTAGAAGCTATTTTGTATTTCTTGTCACCCTCTGTCTTGGTACCTTCTCTCTTTCTACCTGTTGGACAAATGGGTGGCCAGAAATACACCTGCTATACAGAATGTGAATGCATGAAGGATTTCAACATTAAAGAACTCTGTATCATTCCAGTTTTATATCATAGAAATGATTATCATCAGTGTTTATTATGCTTATTGTACTTTTAAGCTTTCACGACAACAGCAACGAATTATTAATTGTATTTTATACCTGGTCAGAACCAATAAAGGAACTTTGTACAACCTGAAGACAAATTATTTAACTTAGCCTGCTGGTTTTGGCTGGGAGAGAGTTATTTTCTTCACAGCAGGTAGTGTGGGGCTGTGGATGGGATTTGTGCTGCAAACACAAATAATCCCTGGTAACACAGGGATGTTTCCCTCCTGCTGAGCAGGGCTGACACAGAGCCAGGGCCTTTCCTGCTCCTCATCCCAGCCCACCAGAGAGGGGGCTGGGGGTTCACAACGACCTGGGAGGAACAGCTGATCCCAGGGATATTCCAGACTATAAACTGCTCAGCATATAAAGCTGGGGAAGAAGAAGGAAGAGGGGGATGCTCAGAGTGATGCTGTTTATCTTCCCAAGTTCCGATTACATGTGATGGACCCTGCTTTCCTGGGATGGCTGAACACCATGAGAAGTGGGGAATGAATTCCTTGTTTAGCTTCATAGATCTTCTAGAAGTTACTGTTCTGGGCTGCAGCAGAAGCCACTTGGGCCTCAGAGAGGGTGGCACAAGGAGAGCACAGGGTGTCAAAAAGGAGGAAGCTGGGAAAGCAGAGACACTGGTATGCAGGGCAGAGCCAGAGCAGAGCCAGCTGGCTGAGGAGGGAAGATGACAGCCATCAGATTAACTGAGAACAGCCAGGCACCACCACAACAGAGACTTGGCCCATCACTGAGGACAGAACAGAGTCCATTAAACATTTTGAAGGACAAAACCTGGGTTAGAAAAAGGTTAGACCATCTAATGATACGTAAGAAGAATACACAAGAATGAATTGAGGCATGTCTGTGAGAGGTTAAAGAGAAAAAAAAAAAAAAGGAGATGCAGAGCTGAAGCAGTAAAAAGATGGAAAAAGGAAAAAAATGAAATATTGATCATAAGTTTGAAATAAGGCTGACTACTTAATGAAGAAATCAAACATAAATAAAAAATCCTGAAAGAAAACAAAAATTCAGAAATGCATATTCCTTACTGGCTAAGTGATTAGGTAGTAGAAATTCAGTCTTCCACCAGCTGGAAGGGGAATAATATTTTTTTCATTACCATTCCTATTTTATAAACAAATAAATTTTGAAAGCTCAACACTATTTTTGAGTCTTACAATACTCTTGACATTTATTATGTCTTTTAACCTTCCTTTTGGAAATGGAAGTTAAACAACTACTCACAATATATGTTTCTTAACATAAAGTAGAACTTCACCAGAAATAAATTGCCTCGAGTTGTGTTTGCATATTAATATTCTTAGTTGCACAGTTATTGGATACTTCTGGATTCACCTTTAATGTTCCCAGTGAAGGGACACATAATTCTCTGCTGTGGTGATAACTCTAACAGCAGACATGACCATTCAGAAGGTCAATTGTTCAGCAAGTCTGGCATAATCTTTATTGACTTCTAATTATTACTTTTAGCTTTACCATCTTTTGCTTCCTTAATTACAATTTTGACATATTTGAAGATTTATTTAAGATGCTGAGGTGCAGAAGCTCATACATCACCAGTCCTGGTGATTTGCTTGAGTACAACGTGAAATGATAAGCTGCATCTGACCTAACACAATTCTTGGGCTAAAATAAAACACTGAAAGTTAATTATTGTCAAAATTCAAATTATTTAGAATGGACAGAAAGTGAATGAGATGTTTTATTTGCTTTAAAAAGGCAGATTAACCTGGCTGGTGCCACTGAACAGTCAAAATTACATTTCTGTTATTACATATAGACTCTCACCTAAATGATGTTGGCCTTCTAACTTCCAATGCCCATTAATTCTTTTCACCCAGAAATAGCCATTACAGGTTTGGATTTGTATGCTTTGAGAACTCAGTCTTACTTAAGAGGCTTTTAGGATAATTCTGCTTAATGGTAGAATTTTGTGAAGAGTTTTAACCTGAACTGCTTTGAGTTTTCTACATATATGTCTCAAGGTAAACAGAATGCTTCATATAAAGCACAGGAAAATTTTACCTGTTTACTTCCCTGTTATTGTTAATATTAGGACTTCTGGGATAACGGGAAAAAATGAAGGTTGAGTGATGTCTCATCTTGCCAGATGGTTGTGCTATTTAGAGTCAGCATCAGAGAACAATTAGTCAAGTTTTCATTATGAATAAACACTAAGAACAGAAATAGCTGAAAAAATAAGTTCTGAAACTTGTTGGTCGAGTAGGAAACAGTAAACTGCTTCTTTTTTTCCATGTTTATTCTAAAGTGCTTGTTATATCCTTTAACATGCCTAATAGCTGCACTGAAAATACAATTCATTTATTAACAAGCAGTATTTCCTTTCTTTGACAGGCTCTCCCCACCCCCCAAAGTAAAAAAAAAAACCCTCAAAACTTTCAACTAAGCTCATCAATTACTCTTAACATTCCAAATAGTTGGCAATGTTTACACAACATCCTTTCAGAGTTATTCAGCTCGATCTTGCAGCTCATTAAAAGGATCTCTATTTATTTGCTGTGTGTTACAGTTCTTCACTTTGGCACAACACGCAAAAAGGAAGCCAATTTTACTTTTCCCTGTGGTGTTAATTGGTAGAGCATGCTGCCTGCCTCTTCATTAATTATGTCAATGTGTATGAAACTTTCATTTTCATGGCACTGTATTAACAAAGCTTTGCAATGAGGCTGACAAAAAGCCAGCAAACTCCAGCTTATAAAAAGTGGGTAATGAAGGTTAGCAATGGCCAGAACATAATATTTATTTCAAAAAGCAGCTTTTTTCCTCCTTATCCCTCTCAGACACCATCGAAAGCAAGCACTTACTGGAATGAACAAGATCAACTTTGCTGTGGAAAGTAAATAAATCTCCATATAACACACAGATAATGGATCTGGAAACACTGTAACTGCACAGAACACAAAGAATGAGAGAAGGACCTTTAGTCCAGCTGAAATGGTTTTGCTCCTAAAACCATTTTCAGATAATTTACTGATCTCATCCCATCAAGTGTACAGAAATCACTCACTGCTTGATAGCTCCCTAAACACTGGGGTTTTGTCTAAAGACAAAACTACCACTAACACAGCAAAACCAGGCACTGTCTGTATGAAATTGTTCTGGATGCCTTCAGCCTGTTTCTGTTCACTAACTGAAAAGGTTGGTAAAAGACTGACACTGAGCTTTTCTCCATCATTCCCCCCCCCCAAAAAAAAAACCCAAATAAAAACCAACCAAACAAACAAACAAACCCCCCACCAACCTCCAAAAAACTCCATCAGAACTCAGTTACTTCAGACAGAACATACTGAATTTCATTACATTCTGCCTGGAGACAGAGACTAAAGCAACACATAAGGTATATTGTAACCCACTTCAGTTATTTCTGGAAATTCTGAAATGCTAACCATTAAAATAGAGCAATCCTCTATTTTAAAATATGTAAAGCATTACAAACTATAAATGAAATATATCAAGAAGTTGCCACCTTGCATTCATGGAATTCCAGCTTACAGCCCTGGAAATCACAACTAGAGAGGCTTTCATGTTGCCACTGAGTTTATAAATGCTACAGAAAAAAGTGCTGGTTTCTCACCCCAGATGTTTTCTGGCTGATAAAAAGATTCACATTGCTAATATCTCTATTTGAAGGATTACAGAAACCCCAAATAAACCCTAACAAAACAAAAAACACAACAAACAAAACCCTCACAAACAACTGAATGTACATTCCAATCTATGATCTAGCTTCTCTCCCTTGAAAGTATTTGGGACATCCTTTGCAGTGAGACCAAGTAAGAAAAAGAGGGAAAACTATTGGAAAAAAAGTCTCCCACAGTAGGCTTAAACCCTAAAACAATAAACAAAAAAGAAATTTATTTGTACATTGAAAGAATAATCCTTCAAATGATTCCAGTCAGGCCAATAACAAGGATGGGATGAGAGGAACATTCACTCCAGGGAAGCACAGAGCTTATGGTGAGTTCACAAAACTGGAGTATGTTTATTCCCCAGAAAATGCTTTTGCTGCCAGTGAAGACATATCCTCCAGTGACACAGGAGGCAGCAGAACTGCAGGTGCCCAATGTTTTTGTTTCTTCTTTCCTCTTCTATTTTATCAATATCTCTTATGTCAGTTTGTTATTTCTCTCAGGCTAGAAGTGTTCCAGGACACAGACTGCATCTTCCTGTGAACCTACATGGCCCACCACTTGGACCTCTCAAACCACAATATGTTCATATTAATAATGAAGAAATTTATTTATGTACCTCCTTCTGTACTAAAGTCTCCTCAGAAATACTAGGAAACAGGAAACAAACCTGCTGTTTGCTTATATGTATGAAACAGTGGAGCCTCTCAGAACAAGGAGATTAAATCTTTTTGTACTTATGCTTTTCTAGTCTCCATTTTCTCCTCCTTTACATATTTAACCTCTCCATCTTCCCTTCTCATAAAAGCACTCCAAGCATCACAAACTCCCTGCTCTCATTGTCTTCTCCTCACTCAGTTTCTCTTAATTTCTGACTGCCCTTTCATCAAGTTTTGACTTCTCTCATACCCATTAATTCTCTTAAACCTATTCTGACTTCAATTCTTCCTCCTCCTCCTTCAGTTCAGTCTTCTCAGGATTCTCCTCCTCTTTTCACTTGGACTCAAGGCACCATTACCAAACTCCTGCTCAGTGCTACAGATTCTTCACTGCTGGGCAGGATCTATGGTTTCCTGTTCCCAAAAACCTCATTCCTAGGCCTTTCTTCTTCCCCTCCTGTCTGGTTATTAAATTTCCCTTCCTTGCATATTCCTAAGTAACTTATAAACACTGTGTTTCTTTGCCATAAAACCTACACTGACATTCTATGTTTTATTCAACTGTAATAATTTCTTGCTTCCAGTCACTTTGGAAAAGCCATGATAAGGGTACATCACAAAACATTTTCTACTCTATTAATCCTTATCTTCATCAGGAAGGAGTTTTGCAAAGGCACACAGAAATCAACCTTGCACTATAAGAACACAATTGAACAGCCATTCTATTCTATAACTGAAACAAAACTAAAAGAAATTCTCAGGAAAATTGTGCACCCTACCTTGCATTTCTTCTGTGGCAGCAAGGGCTTCAATATTATTTCAGGAGTGAGTTTTGAAAATAGATCTTAAAACATGGCACTTTCTCCTCTTTCTCCCCAGAAGCAGCTGATATATCAAGTGTATCATACAGTGTAAGCTATTCCTCTTGAATTTCCTGTGCAGTTCTTATTTGATATTTCTGTATAAAATACTTAATTAAAACATTAGGTTTTACAATTTCTTAGATAATTACCTATGTTGATATTAATTAGAAGCTGTAAAAATTGTGTGAAAGTTTAAAAATAATTACATACCTAATGGAAAGCAAGTGTGAGGAAGAGTAGGGGAATCCTTTAAAACATAGATTTGTGGTCATTTTAGCCAGAATTCATCAAAACTGAAAGCTTATATACCAAAGGTAGCTGATGGATATTCTTTTCCCTTCCATATGGATATTTTTTTTCTCTGTCACACAGATAAAATGCCCTTTGTCAGCAGCTACACTTCCCTGTCAGATTTTATACTTCAGTGAAGGATGTTTTATGTTCGGCAGCTGGCACCTAAGTATTCTCATGCAGTTACTGAAGTTCTCAGTTCTACAGGGTTAGGCTTTGTTTCCTTACCTTCCATCCCAACTTAAACCAAACAAAAACATCCTAAAAATGTGTAACTCAGTGCAGTTTACTTATTCCCATCAGCACTGACAATGACACACAGTTGCACACCCACAACTGTGTTCTCCAGAGTTTGTCAGGCAAAAGCAACCCTTTGATTCCACATATAACAAAAACATATTTCTGAATCAACTCTTGTTCAAAATAGAGCATAGGCTTGGAGAAAACAAAACTCCAAAATTCTCAGAAATGCAGAATTAAGTCTCTAGAAATTTGCATCAATGTTTCATTTCTTAGGTATTTTCAGTGCCAAAATATGGCAACCTCAGTTTGGTGTTGGTGTCTGGGTATTGGCTGTTGTTCTACTTCTGCTGGTACAAGTGAAGAAACCTCTGTTATCTTCCTTGGTAAATGTGTATCAATTGGGAACAATCACTACTTATCAGCTCTGGTCAAGTCAGTGTAATAGTTTTCTTTAAATCATCAGATGCCTCTACATCTTCCACTGTTAAGTGCATTCCCCAACCTACTAGTGCTTTTCATGGAATTTCTCTGTCTTTGCAATTTATAAACATTCTTCTTGAGCCTTCATGTGTGACAACAGGACACACTACCCAACACAAGGCCAGCAGTCTGCACAAAACAACTCTATCTAAGAAGTCAGCTCCCTACATATGCAAGAACTGCATTATCCCTTCTGGACCCAATTACAAGGAGCTCCTACTTCAAGGCTCTAGTGAAATGGTAAAAGACACCATTGATGGACTATATTCTTTTTTACTATATATATTGTTTTCACTTGTAATTTTTAATACAAATTACTTGCTTGCAGGCAGTTTATCAAACAATCAGTTTGTTATGACTCAGTTGCTTTGATATTTCCCCTTCTCTGCTCTGTGTCCAAGCTCCAGTTTGCTGTATTATGTTTGTGTCTTAGCAGTGACAAGAAATGACACACTCACTCAGTCCCACGGCCCAGCACTGGACTGTGGGCAGTAGGTACTCAGACACTGCACTTGTCAGCCTAGAATGGAGCCAGAGTCAGCACCAGCTGTGGTACTGCACAACTGGAAAGGATCAGAATGTTAGGGAGCAGCAGGCTGGAATCAAAGCGACCACAGAGCTGCAGATCTACCTGGCTGAGTGAAAGCAAAGCCTCAGTATTAAAACCTGGAGTCTTTCAGATTCATATCCTTCATTCACAACATGCCTAAGCAATTTTCCTTCCTACAGAGATATAAAGAGTTCAAGTAGTCAAATAATATATTCTGTGCCATATATGGGAAAGACAAGTGATACTCAGACAACAGCACTAGGAAAAGAACATTACTTCTAGTACATTTGAATTATTGTGCTAAAAGTACACATTTTCATTTGGAGAGGCCACCTCTCTTCTTACACCCACCCCCTTTATCCTTCCAAATGATGTCTTCAATGGCACAGAAGTGGGATGCATCTGGCACTGCCTGTTAAGCCCCCACAGGTCTAAAAGCCCAGAGCAAGACCCTGCATTTAGAAATATGTGCACTAAGTTGTGCCTATTTGTACTGTGCCATATCTCCCCCTCAATTATGATCATAACATTTGACTTCCAACCTAGAGGAATAGAGGACAAAGCACTCTGGATTTGGGATCTCATTGGGAATAAGCCAACAGGAAATGCTAAAGGAGTAGTGTGCCCTAGAGACTAAACAATTAATGCCCATGACACACAGCTTCCAAGCTGGGAATCTCATTCTAGTGCCAAAAACTACTGTATCTTCTTGCTTCAGTTCTCATTAATCAATTAATGCACTGTATTAAATAACCAGACCCCTAAAAATACTTCATGCTTTAAAGTTTCTAAATTGAGAGAAACATACATAACAAACCAAATAAATACTACCAGATTTGAAAACTAATCTCTTCAAGTTGTTTTATTTATTCCAAAGTGTGTTAGCAGTAGGCAAAACAAAGCAAGGTAATCAAGCAGAGGAGAATACTTGCTCAAGAATATGTAAAAATCATCACTGCCCTCAATGTGTATGAGATGAGTAAGCAAACAATAGAGAAGTACAACTGATCAAGACAGATTATTTTGGTCTCCCCTGTCACTCCTCAGTGCCTTCCCCAGCTCCCAAGATGAGCTGCACCTACAGCTTTGGTCTGAATGGTTTCTGATTTCACTGTCTTTCTAAGGAATTTGGTCCAGTTTTCAGCTGCTTTTCCATTAGAAAGTTTTTCCTGCTGCTGATCCTAAACTATTTGTGTAGCAAAGCAAGCCAGCTGCACAGTGAATACAGAGAAAAGGTTGATGACTTTCTTATTTGCAGCTTCTTTTTATTTACCTGAGGACTAATCTCAACTCCTTGCTAAGGCTTCTCTTTGCCAGCTTCTCCCTGCAGGTCACATTTTCCAGAGCTATCATGTTTTATACTGCTCTCCCCAGTACTTCCACTGATTAAGCCACTTCTTGAAGCCTTGTTCCCAGGATATTGCCTTGCAGCTCAAGCTTTACAAGTGCCAGATTTTTCAGGAGTATGACTTCATAGGCCTCACTGATAATTATTCTAGTTTTGCATAAAAAGTATGGGCTGTGTATGCCTTTTTTTATAATAGCATATCTTTAATATGTTCAATTTCTGATTTACTAGAAGCTAAAATCACTGTACTGCACATTACCTACGCAGTCACGATGCATTTATATTTTCAGTACATATTTAGCCAAATATTTGTTAGTGTAAACCTTTTAATTTGCTCTAAATTGCATTCTGTTCAGTCTCCAACTCATCAAGGTAATTTTTAATTCTAAAGGTATGCTTGCAGGTCCTTTCAGATTGACATTCTCAGGGAATTTCTAAAATATGTTTTGTACTCCATCATTCATGTCAATAATGAAAGCAGTAGTAGTCCTAAAGCAGCATTTTCTAAAATTGTTCTAAAAACATTCATCTACTTTGACAGAAAGTCATTTACATCTATTCTTGGAGTAAGGTATTTTGTTGAGGGTTTGTTTTTTTTGCTGGTTTGTTTGGGTTTGTTGTTGTTCTTGGGGTTTTTATTTGTTTGGGTTTTTTTGTTTAGGGTTTGTGTTTTTGTTGTTTGTTTTTTGTTTTTTTTTCTGAAGGAGGAGTGTGCTACTTTTTTTCAAAGTTGTTTTACATCATATACAGTAGACTTCTTTAAGCTAACCTTCTGAAGAAAAAATCAGAGCTGTTCAGTGGACCTTCGAATGTAGAATCTTGCTACAGAAATACCTCTGTGCTGACTTAGCAAGGCAGAACTGAGCCCACTGTGCCAAACCCCAAATAGATCCAAAATGCAAAGCAGATCATCACAGTGCTGTATCTGATCTACTAAATCCTCCTGCCAGAACGGAGAGAAGGAACTGCAAAAACGAGTTACATGCACATCTTTCACACTGTTCTTCCAAAGAAGACTCGAGGGGAGAGACACACACTCTGCCTGTCCCATTAAGCTCCTTTTTACCCCAAAATGGTTGCTTAATGCTTTTCTCAGTGAAGACAAAAAAATGCAAAACTCCATTAGCCCTTCTTAGCCATCAATAGCACGTATGCTTGCCAATGACATCCCGTGGAATAGATTTAAAAAAGAAATTATCCTCTGAAATGCATATTCTAAGTCAAAAGAGAAGGGGGAAGCCCTGTTCTCACCAAGTCAGATGAAGAAAAGGCCTGTGATTTCCCAGAATGGCATCTGCACCTCCAAAGAACTGAAGCAATTCAGTGGGAGATGAATCAAAATTTGACTAGTTTTATGAAGAAAGATTGAACCTATAAAGGACTCCAAGAGAATGTAGAGGGGAGCTGCTGTGCTGCCCCAGAACATCCAAGCAGTGAGGTGAACAACAGGAGATACAAGGAAGGTAAGAAAAGATGCAAAAAGATGCAACAAGAAAGTGTTTACACCCAGCTGAATATGAGGGGGTCCCTGTGCCAACACAAAAGTTGGTTGGCCAGGGTGAGCTTTCAAAAAGGACAGAGCATAGTTACATCAGATAAGAATAAAATTTCAGGATATTTTTTGCTCGTAGGAACAGGTCTTTTTATGTAGTATTTCTATTCCTGGTACTTTGGTCTTTTTCTTCCCCACACAGATCCTCAATTGTTACAACGAAAAAAAAAAATAAAATTAATCTTACATCTTGAAATGTTAAGTACAGTGCTAAATTAAGAGTTGTTTTCCCTGTAGGTTTTTAAGACATTAAAAAGTAACTTGTCTAAAAAGCAGTTGCACATGCCTTGTTGATGTGTTTTCACATATTCAAATGTAATGTTCTATTATTATTCTGTTCCTTCCATTCCAAGTTCACATAACATTTCTTGGTCACTCTAGATGATGATACAGTTAAAAATACTATGTTCTCTCCACTTTTGGCAAAATTCCAATCCATAATGAGTCCATGGTTCACTGACACAATGAAAATTGTTTTTAAAAACTCAGGGTGCTTTTCCATAAATGACATTTTATTAAAATGCAGAAAGAGTAATAAATCTGAAATAAATCTTCATTGAAAAGATTAACCCTTATTGCTCAGTAGAAGTATGCATTGCAGTGCCCTTTCAAAAGTTTATGAGAGGAAAATGCAAACTACAGTCGCTCAGGTTGGAAAGGCAGCCATTGCTGCTTAACTCCAAATTCACTCTGTTAATGGCCAACAAAAAAACCAGCAATTAATTATCATAAACCAATCACAGCTTAAGACAAACTCTGTATTTTCCTACGTGCATCACATGTGTTGCCATTCTCTTTCTCTTATGCTATATGTTTGTTTCCTGGGGATCCTCTGTCCACCTCCAGGAAAGGTGATAATGAAAGGGGTAGTTTAAAGCAAGTTTCTCTCATTTCTGAGTGCCCAACTTTTAAATCCATGAGGTGGCCACAGGGCAATTCCCCATGGATGAACCTTGTTGGAGAAATAGTAGAGACAAAACAAATCAGCAAAGTAACTACGAGAAAAACAGCTGAATGACCATGAAAAAGCAGCACTGCCCAGAGTTAAACCATACTTGGAGGGTATGTAGAAGACTGAGTTGAGCATGGAAAGGCTAGAGAACAGTTTGATAATTCTTTTGTTTAATAGATAGATGGGCAAAAGCAAAAAGGTAATGAAGGAACTAAAAAAATTATACTGTAAGTCTTTTGCTGATTAGTAGAAAATGTCACTAAGATTGATGGGGTCACCTAAGACACTGTTATCAGCTGAGCTAAAGCACATACACATCTGCATGGTATTTCCATAAAGCCTCTGAAATCACAGGGATGAAGGATGAGATTATGTGGAGCCACAAAGGGCTAAATTGGCTCCAAAAGGCCATCAAAGCGTGTGAACTATCAATGAAGCAGAGCAAGAGCAAGAAGAAATGAATTAGTATTACCCGTCAAGATGATTTCTCCAAACACTCTAAACCGAATTTCCGTTCCTTCCCGATAAGTGTATTATTAAAGTTTATAAACCCTGACTTGCAAAAAAACTGTTCTGCTTTTCACTTAATGTATTCAGCTGTATTGAAGTGCACTATTGAGAGTTTTCTAAGACGCTTCCTTTCTGCCAGGAGCCTTCAAATTCAGTTATTGAAAAGCATATGGGAAATGTAGTGGGCATGTGTTTGTCACTCTCAGCAAATCCTTGCTCTGTGGCAGACATGATTTGGAGATCACCTTTGAAAGCTTATCTAAGTGAGGGATAAGACAGCATTCACAGAGCTTCATCTCCAGTCCAACAAGGGCAGTAACAAAGCACAGCAACACGTGATTGACAGAGAGATGTTCCATTCCCAGCCTTCTAGTGAAGTCATTCCTACCACTGCCCCCTCCCAATATAAGCTCTGGTAAACACATTTATTTGCAGTCACTCAAAACAACAAAGTCCCAGGGTAAAGATGTTTAAATTCAGCTTTAAATACAGGCAAATACTAAAATCCTTACTTCAGTAAATGCATAAAGAAAGCTGAAGCACACTGCAACCTATCTGCCACATGGTAATTTTGAAAGGATAAAGTGAAACAACTTGTACAAGTACTATTTAAAGCATTATTAGCAAGTCTATTTTTAGCAAGTTTGACTTTTCAGGATGGATTAACTCTTTTCCAGGAATATAATTCTGTTAGCACAGAACTGTAAATACACAGCATGGTGTATTATCTTGAAGGGAGGACAAATTAATATTTACTACAAACTGCTAAATATTTTATTGAGTACAAAAGGTCCACTGACTTAAAACACTCCATTACAATCTCAGAAGAATCTCCACTTAACAGAAAATGTTCTGATGTCAAGCCACAGCCACCACCAGTTAAAATGTTACCATGACAACCAGCAGCAACTTGGGGTAGTGCAATGCATAACTGGGATCCAGTGCTGAGCTCTCTGCTCATCTAATGCAAAGAATTACTGTTCACAAACACAAATCCTGGAAGCTGGAGTATATTTCCAAGCAAGCCCCTCAAACTGGAGCTAATGCCTGAAAAATCTCAGAAATGACTGTGCATTGAGCTGCTGCTTCAAGCCATGCTCGGGCTGTGCAGGCACACAGCACTATTTACCAGTCAGCAACCGGCCCTGGATTTTTGGAGTTCTTACAGGAAGTCCACTGTTTAACCTCTAACTAGTTCTAATTAACATAATAATTACTGGATATGCATTTTTAATTAATTCGGTTTCAGACATGTGTTCTTCTCTTCCCAGTGTGAAATCTCAACTGAGATGCTGCTCTCAGATCACAGGAGGCATCTTGGCTCTCACGGTTCTTTTTGGTCTCTGAGCATAAGTGAATATACTCAAGATGAACACAATACTCTGTACTAGAGAAACCTGAGAATGTTTTGACTATGAAAAAATAATGTTCAGCTTAAAATGGAATCCTTCAGGGCAAAAAGAACAAAAAAAAGTTCCAGTTATAAGAATTATACTTTGTTGTTCCCATTGAATGGGACGCTGAATCAGAATATGTAAATGGTATAATTAGCTAAATTCATTATCAATTCTGTTTACTGCCTTACAAACACAAATGCACACCTTCTGGAAAATCACAGTGCTACAAATTGTCAGTCTCAGTTGAGAAGCACTTCATTGTCCAGAAAGATTCTGGTTTTTCTTTTCCTATTAAAGCAAAACAATTTTTTTTACATTTTTTGTATATTTTTTGTACAAAAATTGCTTTGTAGACTTCTAATATATCATTTCAAGGGGAGGCTTGAGCAGTTTCTTATAAAATAACTAGTTTATATATGAGCATACCTTCTAAATATTTTACAGGATGTTAACATAATGGTTACAGTTTTTAAGAAGGTAAACAAGTAGGGTGAAAATCTTTCAACTTTCATGCAAGTGTTATAGGCAGCAGCAACTTCCATATTGAAACAGCATCCCTTCCATACTGTGCACACTTCTTGCCTGTTCTCAAGATGTGTCTCATTATTTTTAACAAATTGCTATCAGATTTCTTAAATGACAGAACAGGAAAACCTTTAAATGCTCAATGAATCCTGAATTATTAAAGATAAAAGGGTACTGTGGTATATTTATTATCATATTGAAGGAAATCATCATCATTGATGTCTGGATTAAGCTCTTATCTTTTTAAATGGCCCCTTTTATGCTGAGGTAAACTTAAAGATGCACTGCTACAACACTCCAGAAATGAGTAGGTGTTTTGGATAGTGTTTTTTGGGGCTTTTTAAACTACTTTTTCATGTTATTAAATGGGATTTCACTGTGTAGAACCCTTTCTTTGAATAAAAGAATGAAAAGGTTGCATTTGAATGAAAGCTACAACATGCTTGATTCCCCAAATATATGATTTCTTATTTAAATTATTTTGGTTTAGAATTATTTTCTATTCCCTGTAATTAAGTTATTCCTGCTGAAAGTGCTAGGACAAAGAAGCATATTAAACCATCCATTTACCAGGGGGAGAAATTAAAATACTGATGATCATTTTACTGGAAAGAAACGGGAGACAATTCTTTAGCCAGTGGTCACCCCTGTAGCTCCATCAACTTAAATGCCATTCCATTTAATTATCCTTGTGAGCAAGACATGATACAAATTATTGCATTCTTCAGTTCCACCTCATGACTACGTGACATGTTTTGCTGACACTGTACATTGCCAATCTTTTATACTAAAAAAACTACCAACAAAAGTTCAAAGATCACATAATGCAGAGAAGGAAATTCCTGCTGATTTATGTGAGTTTGCATGAACGGTAACTAGGCCCCTAATTTTTAAATAACGCTCTTATAAACCCCACAGCAAACAGCTAATTCTCCTGATGCCTTTTCTGTGTTCCCCTGCTGATTAGTAAATCTTGTACTTCCTTGAAAGCTTATCAGCCAACTAACCCTTTGGCCTTCTGCAGGCACCTCGTCCAGCTGCTAATGGGGCTGGGAAATCTGCTTCCATTAGAGCTCAGCCTTCACCACAGGGACAGCCACACGTCTTTATGTGCAAGGGCATCAAATAAATAGGAAAGAGTAGTCAAATGAGGGACTTGGTTTCATTTGAGAAGATTTCCCCCTCCTTTGCTCCACACGTTCAAGTTCACTGCAGTGGTGGTTCCCTTTAAGCCTTTTATTTACACCATGGACAAGGCACACACGACAGAGTCGAGTGGAGCAATATCAGAACAGCCAAGACTTGGCAGTTTGAAGTTCTTTGAGATGTTGTTCCCTGGTTTAAAGGATTCTGCCTGCTTTGTATCACCACCCCATTAGGAAAGGTGGTCTTGATGGCCATGCAACACATCAGAATGGGCACCTGCTCTATGGCATTTCTGCCCCTACCCCTGGGAGCAAAACATTACCTGGCCACATCCAGTAGCCTGCCTGTCACCTGCCATCTCCAGGAGCTGCCAGGCACTGGGAGGCAAAGCACTAAGCAATATGCCCGAGTCCTTGGTCTGTCTCACTATTTTTTTTACTAATATTGTTGCAATCCATTTGATTTCCCTTTCACTAACCAACTAGACATGAACACAATGTGAAATGACAGACCCCCTCAATAGGAGAAACCCCTCAAGATGTAATTTTAAAATTACATTTTTAAAATGCAAATTTAAAATTTAAAATGTCATCTTAAAATTAGATTTTTCAAAGACATTCTAAGACAAGGTGTTCTGCTTATGTTTTCCACCTTAGTGAAAGGACTTTGCAAAACAGGCATCTGCCTTATTTTGAAGAAAGTAAAAAAATACTTTCAAAAAGTCTGGAAAAACTCTGTACCACATTTGCAAACTTGTTTTTAAAATAGAATGAAAAATGTGAAAAAAAAAAAAATCAATTCTCCCTCTGAGTTAAGGTGAAAAGCCTCTTATTTACATCCTAATTTTGTCCCACAGTAACAAGTACAATGCTGGAATTATCTTTTAGCAGATACAGTAGGAAAACCAACATAATCTCCAGAGAGAAGTCCACCGAGATTTGATAAAGTTCAGATTTTCAATAGGTTTCTCACCCAAATTCTGAGGCGGGAACGACAAACAGATCACAAAGACGGCAGAGTTTCTCCATGTGACGTTCTGTAAAAAGTTTCTTTAGTGGTGAGAACAGCCAGGACTGAAGAAACAAGGACTGCCTTTTTTTCCCCATTGCTAACAACATATATTTTATGGATGGTGAGGCATTTAAATAGTTAGAGGGCTGAAAGAACCCACCTCCTTGGCAGCTACAAATTCTTTCTGATGAGAAAGATGAGGCATCAGAAAGTCTGCCTGGTAAATCATGCAGAGTTTCCAAATAAGCTCTCCCCTCCCATGGATTTTTTCTGCAGGAGATGATGATCAGGCCATATGTTACTATGACAGATTTGGTATTTCATAACTGAAATCCATATAGCTCCTGCATTAATATTTCCTCAAAACAGGGCAATTTTTAATAAAAACTAAAACCTATTTTAATGTCTGCATGCTACAAAAATCATGACTGGGGCACCATCCCAAAAAGCAGCTCTAGATTCAATTACTTTTGTAAATACATGCCCTTTTATTATTTTTAGGTTTTAAAAGACAACTAAATACTGCATTTAATAGTAAGCATGTGCCCTACTGAAGGGAACACAAACTATAATGATATGCCGAGCTTAAAAGCAAATCTAATCTACTTGCTTATTAAATTTAAATGTGTTTAAGGCTGATATGGTTTGAAAATGATATGTAAAATAACAGCTTCCATGGCTATAAATGTCAAGTCTAAAAATTATATGCAATATAACATACAAAATAAATGCTGCTTCATCTTTACATTTCAGTGTGATCAATTCATTAAATGAGGTATTACAAGCTATGAGAAAATTTTACAACTCCTGAGACATAATTCGTCACAGTGTATTACAATGCAGCAAGGAAATACTTTAGAGCTTTTGTCATCAATGGATTAAAATTCTTATTAGAAAGAAGGTGGGGGAAAGTAGCTTTCTGATGTACCATGACCAAAATTACTCATCACAGCATATATTAAACACCTACGTGATCCTTTTTCATGAGACAGTCTCTGTATTAAATGTCTTTTTTTTCCCTTTCCTTTGAAAATAAACCAAGGTAAAGGTAGGTAGTGTATTTTACTGGGCCAAGATGGAAGGACACAAAGGACACAAAACTTCCCCAAAACACCAAACCTAAATATTCTCTGAAGGTTTGTTTGGCTTTTCTTTCCTCTTTCTATTTCACTGCAATATAGGGATGGCCTTTCCCACTTGCTGTGTTTTCCAGAAATAACATGGCAACAGCCTTTACACCACGACTTAGGGAGAAGCCAAGAGCCAGGATGCCAAGAAACACAGTGTGTGTGTATTCCCCCCTCTCCAAGTCCCCACCAAAAAAAAACCTGAACATTTTTATGTACAGCATAGCAAACTCCATGGCTGAGAAAGCTGGAAAACCTGGAAAACCGTTCCGTGTCTTGAATCTACACAACTCCCTGCTCCAGAAATATTCACCAAAGCTCACTTCAGCTCAGGGAAGCTGCTCGTTTCAGCCCTCTCAGTAACCAGTTGAGAGACACAAAGAAGATCCCACAGGAGGTGACTCAGACCATCTAAATTAAACTCTTACTCTGAATTGCCTCCTGAAGGCTCCTCTCTCTCTTTACTGATTGCACAGGGAGTGTCAGGAGCCTGTTTTATGAACACTACCCACTCTTTTCTCCAACCCTCTTCTTTCCACTAAGTCTGTTTCCAAATGAGAGACCACTCACAGATGCTTTGGCTGCAGTATTGTTAACTACTAGCCCACCAAAAATATTTCCTTCATCCAGTTAAGCTGGAAAAAATTATAAATTATAGAATATAAAATTGTCATGATCTTACAGATCACTGAAAAAAAATCCTATTGCAACTTGTTACACGTAAATAAAAATATGCTATGTATTGATGGCTCTTAATTATTTCCCTCAAGGTTTTGTGTACTCAAGTGTTCAAAAAGTCTCAACTGCAAAAGAGTCTTATTGACACCTAAAGTTTATTAAGATTTTATTATTTGTAATTAAATTTTTCAAAAATCATCTTGATTAAAAACATTCAGGCTTAGGGTCTTTTAATATGGCAGCATCAATTTTCTTACATGAACACTTACAGCAGCTAAAAGGATAAATGTGACTTCTTTTGTTATTTCTCTCTAAAATAAGAGTAATATTCGCCACTTCAACAAAAATAATTTTATTTTAAAATCCCATTAATATTTCTAAGAGATGTGCCTGCCTCTTGCCTTATCACTTTTCCAATCTGCCAAATATTTAACACATTTGTCTTTCTCTGACACATAATTTGGTATCACGTAACAGAAAAAAAACCCACCCATCACCCCAGATGTTCTCAAGGTGCAATAAAATCTGGTAATGCTTTTGCAGGCCAGTATCTGGCCATGAATTCCTGCTCCCACAAACCCATCCATATTACCAGGGGAATTATTAGGTGGCTGTATCTTTCCAGGCACTCAGACTAAGATAACCCTAATCTAGTCTTATCACTTGCACACAAAAGCATTGGATCCAATAGGCTTCCATGTAATCCATCTCTGTCAACCGCATTAAGGAAATTACCTGTCAGAAATATCATGGCCAAGATTCTGTGATTAAATGCAAACTTAGAAAATGCTCAAGGGTATAGTAAAAAAAAAAAAAAAAAAGAAAAAAAAAAGCTGCATAAAATTGCTTTCAGTTTAGTTTTCCTTATGTTAACGTTGTGTCCACAAGAGTTTGAACAACATAAAGAATCAAGTAATTTATCAAGCAAGTCGTGCATTGCCAAAGGAAACAAAAAAGATTTTTAAATTTGTCATAATTCCATGAAGCTGACTTCCATTATTAAGATGGTAACACTTGAAAGAAAAAAATCTTTCAAGATCTTTGAAGAACAAGAAAGCACTTCAGGTTCTTGTTTAATTTTTTTCCCCCAGGAAGGGAAATTGCTGTTGCTGATGAAGTATAGAAATGTCTAAACTTTCTGTTCACAATCTTAATACTATTTTTTTTCCTTTATAGCCTTTGTCTCTGCAAACTTTACCATATAAGGGTTACTGGTAATAAGTTTGCATGGCTAACAGCACAGTCCTACACCTCAGGTCACTCAGGTCCAATCCTCTTCTCCATCAACAACTTAGATGTTTTCCTTAGGCATCTTTCTCTAAAATGGGCAGAGCAATCATACATATGTGTGATTTGAATATAAATGCCCTATTAACTGTGAATATCTTGGCTCTATGTCAAAGAAGGGAATAGAAGAACAGGAAAAAAAATTCTGGACCCACAATTCTATAGCTAAACAGTTTTGAAGATAAAGTAGTCACTGAAAAATCCTCTATTCTAAAATGCTCACTGTACTCTAAAGATATCAAAGGAGGGGGGAAATTACAGTACGAGTATTTAGTAATATTGATTAATATACCCAGTACATTGACATACTGGAGAGAGTCTAACAAAGAGCCATTAAGATGATTAAGGGACTGGCACATCTCTCTTATAAGGAAAGGCTGAGAGAGCTGGACTGCTTCAGCCTCCAGAAGATTCAAGGAGATCTTGTCAATGTATGTAAAGGCTTGAAGGAAAGGGGAAGAGAGGGCTGAGCCAGGCTCTTTTCAGTGGTGCCAAGTGGCAGGACCAGAGGCAATGTTCACACACTGACACACAGGAGGCTCCTTCACAACAGCAGCAAACACTTTTCCACTGTGAGGGTGACTGAGCACTGGGTCACCTGGACATCTTGTGGAGAATGTTTGACATGCATCTATTTCATGTTACCGGAATTCTTACTCCAAAACTGACATCTAAATCATGCAGTGAAAATCTTCCTCTGTGCTGACACACTGGTGAGATAAATAAATGGCAGTCAATAATGCTTAGCTCATGCTTAGCTCTCTCACTGCAATCCAGCACGTTTTTTTAATTACTCATAAGAGGGGGGAAATTACTGTAATGACTCTCTAAAGCTGTTGCATCACTACAGATACCTGCTCACTAAATATCCTGAATGTTTATACTGAAAAAACAGTTAGGAAATGGAGGTCTTTCTAACCAGTCATATCTATTGAGCTGGATCAAAGTTTCCAAGCCAAACATCCTATGCCTAAGCATCAACACTAAGGAGGACAAACAAATTGGGAGAAAGAGGAGAAAAGAGAAAATATTCAAATTTTGTGACCCTCTCCGCACAAATCTGTAAATGCACTTTTTCTTCACAAGAAATACCACCAAAAAATCTATCCTGCAACAATCTAAATCCAGCCAGGTGTAATTGAGAAGACAACAGCAAGCAGTAGGTTAGAGACCAGCAGAGTTTGTTCATTAAGGTACCCTACAGTTCACCAAATACGTGATGAGTATTTACAGTGAAGCTGAAGATTTCCCTTTGATATGGTGGTACCACACCTATACACCTTTTTCTGTACTCCCAGAATTTTGAAACTACACAGTTCATACATGGGAAGTTTGACTTGAGAAATGTAGGTTTACTGAAAGATGGAAGGGGACAGAAGTGATAGACGAGTGGCATCAACATGCCGATTGTAATATAGATATCTTCTGATTAAGATGAAAGACTGAACTCTACAAATGCAATCAGGGATGCACCTTGTCAACTTTTTTCACTTAAGGCATCATAAAGCATCAGATTTACAAGATGAGGGTTGGGGCAAACAGTTATATCATTTTAATGTGAAGCAATACCACTACAAAGATTCCTTTCCATGACAGGAGAGAGAATAAATGGGATGTACAAAATGGATGTCCCTTTTCTCATCTTTGTCCAAGGTCAACCTGGAGTTCCACTGAAGTTCTCCAACTAGCAGAAGAACTGCTAATGCTTCTGCCAAAGCAGGGACACTGGAAAAAGCCAGTTTATTAGCAGAAGACTGCAGGATGCATCTTATTCTATGTATAGATAGGACTGAAAACCCAATGAAAAAGCTTGAACTCCTGATTAGCAAATGGAAGAAAAAAGTTGATGCATTTTGTTGGCTACAAAACCTAACACGGAATTTATAGTTCCTTTTAATCTCAGTTAAAACAACTAGTAATAACACCCAAAGAATGAATAGCGTTTGGACAACCTCATTTGCTGATTTTATGCAATGGTGATTGAAGTAATGCAGCTGATTAAGTCAGGGAATCATTGTTGTCACACAACATTTACAGCTCAGAATACATCAGCAGAAGCCAAAATCACTCACAAAACTATTTTGAACCCTGCACATTAATTATGTACCAGATGAAAGAAATAGTCATAAAAAAAAATAAAAGTGGACCTATGTTCTGTGTGGCATTTTTATTAGCAAGTTTATCACCCACCATATGTGCTGCCATGGAAAATTATAACAGGCTACCACTACTAACTACAAAAGAATGAATTATTATTGATAGTCTTATTAACCAAGTTGGTAAACTCAACATAACCGGTGGTGATCACAGAGAATGAAGCTCTGTGTTCAACAATCCTACTGTACAGGACAGAAAGAACAGAAATACAGCAGTGCTTTTAAAGCAGGAACAAAGTACAGTACAACTGGAAATTTAATCTTAAAAGCACATATTGACTAATGGAGATTATACCCAAAGTGAGCTGGATAACAAGTGTTTCCTAGCAGTCCATTGTATCAAGCAAGATTGTTCTTGGAATAACTCTCAGATTAATAGATCCAATATCGTTTCCCTTTTATTGGAAAGTGAATTCCATTAAACTCCCTGTATTACTTCTGTAACAGAACATCTATTTGCAAATGAATGCAAAGACTCTGGATGAGGAACAATCCCTGGTCTGCTCTACCACCATCTATCAGCATAATTTTCTTTTAGCTATTGTGTTCATTTCTGCTTTACCCTGTTTGCTGTCATGGACTCACACTGGTGTTCCAGAATGAATCACACCACAGGTATGATGTGTGGACTCTCATACACACCCAGACTACATCAGCAAGTCTGTGCTAAGCCAGTCCTTCACAGAACAGGGTCCTAAAAAAAGATAAATGAGCCAATATAGTAAAAATTACTATTATCATCATCACCATCACCTATTATCATCCACTTTATGTAAAGAAAAGTGTGTTAGAATTTGACTGACTCAACAAATGTAATAAAATGAAACAAGCAGAGCAGCAGAGGTGCAAACTCCAGGAGTTCCTGATTCCCAGCTACCCATGCTCAGTCCTCCAGGCATTGTCTCTCTGCACCTTCAGAGCTGCATTAATACATCAGGGGGATTAGGGCAAAAAGATGGGAGTTAAGCCAAAAAACAAACAAACAAAAAAAACCAACAAAGAAAAAGGAAAAGAACATCCAGAATATATTTTTTAATTAATCTTCCACCAGTATAATAAAACCAGAGCCTTCTTTAGGCTATTTAAAAAAGACAGACCTGAGGGGAGTTATGATGGGATGTTTTTCCTACATTAAAGCATAACAATTGCCAACAGGGATGTTTCATGGAAAACACACCTTCTTCCACTGACATTCAAAACTACAAATAAAGCACTACTTCCTATTTAACAGCTACATAATTGTATTTAAGGCCATTGACTCAATAACACATATGCTAAAAACATGTTCTTGCTCTGTTTTCACACCCCACTCTCCATCTTGGTATCCAAGAAGAGGCAGGTAGAGCATTAAACAGTAATGACAAACATCTGTCATCCTTGTTTTCCTATCCACTCTTCACCTTTGTCCTCAGTAGAAATTGAGTGTATAAAGCAGGCAAACCCGGGCAGGCAGAGCAGAGAACCTCGGGGAAATATGCTATCAGCAGAATCCTTCTGTAGACCTCGCATTGTGTAATACACATGAAAAATAATTGTATCACAGAACTGTTAAATAACCATATTGGATTTGCAAAACAAGATGCATTTTCCCAGCTCACTGAGAGCCTGTAGCCTTTTGGAAATTAGCATACATCTCCTTCAAGGTATTCTGCATAAAATATTACAAAATGCATTTGATATAAACAGATAATTCCTTTTTGGAAGGTATAAAGTTAAAATGGACTGCACTTTACCATGATTCAGTGAACAAAGTGGCATTTAGAGCTTAAGGAATAACTAAACACCACTTTCTTAGTCAATTCTGCCACCTAGCTCATCTTGGGAAAGCTCAGCCTCCTACACTGCACTCCTGGAAGGCAATTCTCATCCTGTTTAGAACTGAGATCCACAAATAACCCACCCAGCACACCTAAATCACTTCATTAAACACAGGTAACGTGGCATATTAAAAAGGAGAGTCATTTACGCCAGAGGTACCGCAAGAAAGTTGCTGTGCATAGAAAACCTGTCACTTGTAAACGAACTTTAATTCTGATTGATTCAACATACAGCAAACCATTTTGCTTCATTTAATCCCTTAACCACATTTAATGTTTTAAAATATTCCAAGGGATTTTCGTTTTCAAACTATGAAAGAAAAAAAAACCCATCCTTTCTCTGTTCTAAATCAAAACATGTAATGCTCGTTCTTGGACGGTAATATTTTCATCTCAAACTATTCCTTTTCTTGTCAGTGCCTTTTAACAGAATAAAATTTGTGCTCGGACAGACTTTCGAATCTAAGTACACCCCAGCATGCCACTCCATCAGCAAGTATTGTAAAATATATAAATACAAATTATTTATAATATATAAATATAAAAATATATAAATATATAAAACAGATATCTGCACTTTAAACAAGCACACCCAAGTTATGCCACAGGAAACTTGTGATGATTTGAACAACTGCGCATTTTTAATATATCACTAAAAAAAAAAAAGATGAAAATATGCAGGCTTGATATTAAGTTATCTGAGCAACTATGCTGAAAAATGAAGTTAGCAAGCATATCTCAGAACCATAAAGCTGCCAGCAGAAAGAGACAAACTGTTGTTTTGTTGTTTGTTTGCGTTTTTTTCCCAGTAATGAATTCTGACACACATAAAGAACACAAACCTAAGTATGGCAGAGAGGCCTGAATACCTCCAATACTCAGTAGTATTTTAATCAAGAGATAACCACATTACTGCTCAGGAAAGGTTTGAGATGAGATCTTAGTAATACACAGAGTTTACACAATCTGCAGAGCTGATCGTTGCACCCTCTGTGCTCTTGCATTTTTTGATTCTTGTGTGAAGCATCTGATGCACAGCATTGATGCTGAGTCTTGTTTATCTGGCTCCATCTACACGTTATGAATTAACATCACAACAAGATAAACAGCTGTCCTTATCTTGGGTGCTTTTGCATTTGTGTTACAGCTATAGTGCAGTATAACAGCACCTTTGCTTGCTGCCAGTAATCTTAATTTATTTACTGGAAAATACTAACCCTCTTACACCGTAGATGTTTCCTTTACCATGCAGGCTAAATTTGGAAGAAAGTATTTTCAAGTTACCTTTCCAAGGAATTACAAAGGTGAATGCATAGATTACAGATAGAGGATAAAGGAAAATCAGAATTCCCTGGTATTGTGCTTTTATCTCAGAGTCTCAAAATACTTTACAAAAACTGTAAACTACACTACAAAGAAATCACCTCACTCAAAATGATAAGAGATCTAAAGAATAAAAAGTGACCTAAGACTTACAGCACAACTGAAAACACACTCCCTGATCTGATTCCAAACTCAGACTTTCACAAAGCACAGTACTAATGCCAAGGATACGGCAAAAATATACCCAAACAAGGATCATTAATGTCAATACTTTTAAAAATAATGCTCCTTATTTTCAAAAGTAAAGAATATTAAGAGTAAACAGATTAAATACACACATTAAGATACTATTCCTAGCATCTCCTTTTCCAATCCCTATCATTCAGCTTTTAGAATTAATAATGGGAACATGTATTATACAGAAGCAAAACTCCATGGAAGCTCCCTGGAGAGCAGCAGAAATACGAAGTTTGACACATGAAGGTGAGGTAGAAGTCAGGATTTCCAGAAAACATTTTCTCCCTCATTAAAGAAGTAATGCCCTTCTCCTTTCCACACTTTTCACTCCCCAGTGCTCATTCAAAAGAGAAGGTTGGGGACAGAATCCCATTGCTGCAGATACAGTATTGGAGTGTGTACAAATATGCTGTGTCATCTTCATTCTTTCAGCAGAGAGAGTCACAGAAAACTCTAACACTTCCTACCTCTTTTTCCAAACACACATTTCCCTACATTCTCTCTGTAACATTCTCTGTCCTCCTGCTATATTTTCTATTCTTAAGTCTGACATATCCTTTCTCTTCTTGCTTTTATTCCCCCCTTACTTTCTTTCTCATCCTGTCTATCCCTTCCCCTCCTCTTTCCAAGTGCCATATTACAGTTCTCCTTTAGTCTACACCTTTCTCTACTCATTCAATCTCTTCTTTATTCACCTGTCATCCAGAGATGGATTATTTTAAATGCTCCCTCAACCTTTGCTGCTTTCCAGACAGGCTGACAAGAAATCTGGAGACTTAGAACTAAACCAGCTTCATAGCTTTCTGAATATGATACTGATAGGGATGGAACAGAAAGGGAGTTGAAAGCATGTGACAGCACTGCTGCTGTCAGAGATCCTTAAGGAATGGACAGAGGGAACCAGGCTCTTCCAAGTTTCACACATTCAGCAGAGCAGTTTTTGAAATGCCTGCCCATTGCACAAGTTCCTTTAGCTCCAAACCATTTTTGCACGACCTCTGTGCTCTCAGCTAATTGACTTGTTTTATTCTATGTCAATCATGACACTCTTCTTTATGGAACAGGAAAAAAAAAGTTGCTTTGTTTTCAGAAAGTAAATTATTTTCATAATTTATCCTGGCTTTCCTTGCTTGGCCAGTGAGGGAGAGGTGTCTGCTTTTATTTTTGAACCCTAAAGTAGCTTTGCTCAGAGAAACATCCACTCTTTGTTAATGGGATAAACTGCAACAAGCAGCAGCACAACTCTGAGAATGATGCAAACACATTTTCCTGCAGTAAGTCAAATGTTCAAGTTACTGCTGACTAGTCCATTGCTCAGCTTATGCAGCACATTCATTCCTCTGCAATAATAGTGAAAATAGGAAAAACAGAATGTCTAGCAAAGAATAGAAAAAAACAGAACAAAATAGAATAGTTCAGTGGGAAGGAACCTACACAGATCCTCTAGTCCAGCAGCCTGAGTACTTCAGGGCTGACAAAGTTAAAACATCTTATAAAGGCACTGTCTTAAATCTATAATATAGCAGAAGCTCTTCTGAACACTGTTCTAGTTCTTAGCATCTTTTAAACTAATTTCTCAATTCAAACACTACCCTAAAACATTATATAAGAGAAAACGGAAGGCTTAATTTTATTTTAAAGGGATTTAATGTAAATACAGTGAAGGTTTTACAATCAGAGTATAAAAGAGTAAAAAGAAAGAAATAAATCACTACATCACCACTGAAATGAAATTAGAAATTCCAAATTTTCATAATAAAGTTTTTCTGTATCTTATTATTGACATTGCATTTTCTCTGAACATTAATGAATGTCACTATATCAAAACTCTAATGAGAATCAATTTGCAATTTGAACACATAAACTGATTTTCTCTCCCAAATACTTGTACAAATCATTCCCAAGATTCTATTTCTGGAAGTACACATAGAGGATATTATTAGTAGTAGTAGTAGTAGTGTTTCAAAAACGTCCAACACCAATAACTCTACTGAACGTGTAAAAGAAATGGTACCTAATCACTAAAATAATCCAATACTGATAAATGAGATAAAGGTACACAGCAGCAACATAAGAGAACACCTGCAATCGATGATAAATCTGGATGTTCACTTATCTAGATATAATACAAGTTTTGCTAACATTATATACACATCCTCTGCCTACCCAGCACGTGTAAGAAATGAAAAGCAGAGCATTTTGCCCTATTGTTTTTAAAAGCCTGGTGCAAAGATGTTCACACAGGAATTTGAGCACAGTTTATATAATTTAGAGTAAAACCTACCATCTTTCCTTGTGAGAGAACAAGATCACATAGTCTGTGCATATAAACATCACTTCAGTTTTCATGTGGGCTTTGAAGGAAAACAGGTTTTTCCCAGATAAAGCAGCAAAGCTCTCAGATACAAATTTCCTACATACACACACACATCTACCAAACTCTCTCTGTTTCTCATTAGGTTTTTCCCTTCAGCCAAGCAAATGTGTATCCATAATAACCCAAGCCTTCCAATCAAAGCCAAAGTGCTCATTTGGCAGCGCTGAACTCTCTGGTGAGCAGACCACTGAAGTTGTAAGATAGATACACACACACAAGTTATAGTAAATGTCAGTGCCACTGGGAAAACCTGTCTCGCCTGCTGTGCTGCTGAAACAAGGAAGCCTTTATAAGTTCACTACCCAAACCCAAACAAACTCAGCCCTGGAAACCATGGGACCTATTAACCTACTTAAACAAAAAGTCATCTCCTTCCTTCCAGGGCAATATGCACATCACAAAACAGCAGCGCAGCTTTAATATTGGAAAAGTGGATGATCTATCCGCTCGTGTTGGCAGCAATGAAACATCAACACGGCTTCTTCCTGCTTATTTCAGCTTTGCTCAGGGAAGGACTCCGTGGAAAGCACAGCTTAAGGCTGTTTCTGGCATAATTCTAGGGAAAAAAACCCAACTAAACAGTTCCTACATTTTGTCTTTTAAACTGTTTTGGTTTTTTCCCCTCACTGAATAACGGCAGCATCTGTTTGATAAAACAGACATTAAAAATTTAGCAGAGTGTACAGTTCCTTGAGTGTTGGAGGGCACTGCAACATCCTCCCTTGGCTGCTGGGAGGAACAGAAGATTGCTGTGCCTTGTAAGCACAGTGCTATGATGACTGTATAAAAGCAAGTATTTTCTAAGAAGTGATACAGTCCTATAAAAAACTAATTTGTGCATTCAAGATAATCAAAACTCTACAGGGTTAGCTCTCTCAGTTGGCTGTCACACGTACAAAACCTAAGGGACATTTCGCAGCATCTTACAATTGTCCATTAAAAGCCAAAACAGGACAAGTTTCACCCTTACCTTTATGAAATATTCAAACAGGTGCTTGAGATTTACCAAATCCTTCCCACTGCTTTGAAAGGCAGTAAACAGTTATAGGAAATGTCAGAAAAAAAAAAGCAAAGACAAAAAAAAAGGCCAAAAAAAAAAAAAAAGGCTTTTGAGTAATTTTGAGGCATTATTCTTTCTTCCACCTGGTATACATAGACAGTAAGAGGGTAATATTTCTAAAATATATAAACTAACATTTATATATGGAGGTTCAACACAGGAGTTGTTCTTTTAAACCAAGAAACAAGGCATAAGGACAGCCCAAAAAAAAAAGTAATTAATATTTACTGGCACATACAAAGTGCTTCTTTGCAAAATTAATACTTCAGTTTTAGGATGTAGAAGACTTAAGTATATTTTATTTATTTTTATTAAATATATCTATAAATTCCTGCATCCCTGAATGCCTGGAGCATCCTGCTGTATTAAAACAACACAAAAAAAGATACATTATCCTCTATGGAACTCCATTTTGCCTTACTAAGGCACAACCTCTTCCAGTCTTGACTTACCACCTTTCTTTTGACCAAATTCGCTTTCTTCCCCTCAGAGTTGTAGGATGAGAAGTGAATTCTTCCCGCACTGTTGTACTGGCCAGACAATCAGCACATGTATATGATATCCTGTCCCATTTGGATTCATGTGGATCATCTCCTTCCACCAGATTTGCTGGTGCAAAGCAAGGAAGGTGTTTACAGAAGCCAAGGGAGCTGGAAGATGCAGCCCTTAGGCTCAGCTGCAGCTCCTCTGTATTAACTCAGAACTCCAGGTGCAAGGAATGCAATCCTTTCAGCAGCTTTTTAGGAATTCAGGTGCTGAGCTGAACCAAAACAAAGGACCGATGTTTGACCCAGTCACACCTTTGGAAGCCCTGTGGCAAAAGCCAGCCTATTGAGGTTACTAATCCTAAAGCATATGAAAAAAGAGGATTTCTTAAAATGATTGTGGCAAATTTTACCAGAGGCAAAATATATTTTTCCCATCCTAATTTTTCCTGTGTTTCAGTTTTCGTAGTTGCAGTTTTCAACTGAAGAAAACAGATCTAAGGCAGATGTCCAACATGTAAAATTTCAAGAGAACAGTTAACAACAGACAACGTTTTAAGCCAAGAAATCTGGCTGATACTGTCACACAGCTGCTCTCAGTGTCACCTAAAATAATGGCATCACTTCCAGTAATTAACAGGTGCTATCACTGTCACCTCAAAGAATGGGATGGCACATACACAGGACTAGAATCCTAAAGTTTTACTATTTCTAATGAGAATAAATGAGAGTGGTACCATTTGGATTATTTAGCTGAAAGTTCTTTAGGAAATGTAAGAGACAGTGGTGGTCTGCAAAACCACTTATCAACTGAGGCTCCTCACAGGCGTTACATGCAATATAAGCTGACTAAAAATGGACTTCAGTCACATGAACTATTCACCTGCTGTGAACTGAAGCACCTCCTCTAAACTATTCCCCAGGCACGAATGTTTTACTTTCACCTCTTTTTGCCAAAGTATATCCCATTAAAGACGTTTTCTGCTGGACCAAAAAAATGTTAAAACACGTGTTAAAAGAACATCAAAACCACTTAAGAAGGTTGAACACAGTACCTGGCAAAGGTAAATATGAATTCACCCCCACAGCTGTTTTTTTCAAGCAGAAAGATGTTTCTAAAGATACATATCCTTAATAAAAAACATACTGAGTAAACTTTGTTCTCACTTCAGGTGCATGACATTAATGGCAAGATGTAGAATTCTTTGGATCCAGCTCCCCTCAGTTTCCACCTGATCTCAGTTTAGCACAGGTGGTTCAGATCCCTGCAATTTGGGTTCACTCACATCCAGCACAATTTTACCATCCCTAACAAAACTGATTTTACAATCCCTGACAAAAATTCCATCTACAAGTATTCTGAGAGAAAATACTGCCTTGCAGTTGGCATAAAATTCCTTTTGATTCCATAGCAACACCATATTATAACAATATTGTGCACGGGATACTACCTTCTATTTACCCTAAATTCATTTTCAAATTGAAATGCTATCTTGTACTCCACATGCTTCCAGTGATAGAGTTTGTCCTATGAATGTATTTAATAACTAAGCATATGGTCCAGCTCCCCATCTGCAGAGCCCAGTCCTCTTCAGAGCTGCCACATTGTACATATGCATGAGGAAAAGCTTTTCAACGTGCAAGACTGCTGCTGAAAAGATGATCAGATGAGTTTCCTTCCATTAACCTGCACTGAGGAGAATAATGCTGCCCGTGTCATCTCACTTATATACTCTTAATGACACTGAAGCCTCTGAATATTTACTCTATAATCAACTACAATTACACCGAATGCAAGGACCGGGTTTGAATTTCTCTGCATTTCGGAGAGTGTTGCAGCCAGGTATAAACAAGCTGTATCATTGCATGACCTAATGCACACACAGATTGCCAGAATAATATGCTCTGCAGTTCTAGCATAAACACAGTTTGCATTTTTGAACTATGAACTAAATGACAATGCACTGAGATTTCTCTGCTGTCTCTAAAAGGTCAAGACATTTTGACTTTGAACAAGAGATACTTGTAGGATAAAAGATGTTAAATATGCATTTTATTTTGGGGGATTAGTGACTTTCACCCGAATGCTATCAGGCTGCTTCTCTTCTTGTACAGCCTTGAACTAGAGATTGTATTCAGTGTTCTGAGAAATCAATCTGAAATTGTGACCCCACCCATGTTTATAAATGTATATTGCCTAGTATATATGTATATTTCAGTGTACATGTTTTTCTTGTGAAACATAACTGCTTGCTGTTCAAATTATCTTCCACAATAGTAGCTCTTTTATATATTTATTAGCACACTCACCAACACAGCTGGAATAAATACAGAATGTATTTCAGAACCATGAACCCCATTCTTGAATGTGTTTTTGATTTATCACTAGTGGGTCAGATATCCTGGTATGTTTTAAAATGAACTCTTTCGATGTAAAAGCTGTGCATATCAGCAATGCAAGATTTGATTCCTTGATCTTTCCACCTTATTTCTTTTTTTTATTTCTTTTTTTTTTTTTTCAGTGCTATTCTCCATGGCTTCATTGGTGTTTGGGGAAATCACCAACAGATAGTGCCAAGACAGGATCTGAAAGACTATGGGAGATGAAGCAGCATTGCTCACCATAAGAAGCTCAGTGACTCACTGTTCAAGGTTAATGACTCCTGTTTTGTGACCAAATCAGATTTTCTCCCTCTTTGCCCTGAAGATTCTGGAAGGCAGATTGTTTCAAACAGATTAAGTGGGTTGATATGGCAGGATGTGGCATCTGTTTATGTTTGATGACTTGTATTTTTAATGTTAACCATATAGCTGCACCACTATTTTCCATAAATCTTTCCGGACCAACATCAGAGCATTATGATGTTCTTTAGTAATTTTAAAGATAATGCCATTTTTGCTAGTAAGCACTGATGCTTAGAATAAGTAAAGTGGTGTAGCTCTATAATACAGTTGACTGGCTAGAAACTCATCCTTAATTTTAGGCTAATTAACTTGATGTTAAAAACACAAGGCAATAGAGGTTTAATAATGAAATCCAAAAGTTACTGCCGTGTTTCCCTTTTTGATTTGAACACTCCCTTTAAAGCAAGCCCATAGTGCCAGAAACAGGGAACATTTCCCTGAGCTCCTGAAGTTTCTTCATCTTTTCTGTCTGCAAGTAAAAACTGGTAAGCAGCACCCTTCAGACGTGCAGTGCCAAACACAGGGACATAAACACATAAACAGCTGTACCACACTCTATCCTATAAATGTCTGTCCCAAGGTTCTGTCTCCAGATTTGTGGAAAGGCTGGAAAGTTTAGAGAAGAAATAAGGCAACAATATAATGGTACTTCCCTGTTATGCTTTTACTTCCACTGAACTGTGTCAATCACTTCTGCTTACATAATCCATTAGGAACTTATTTTCCATGTTTATCAAATTGATTTTGAACTATGCAAGCTTTTGGCATCCATGTTATTCTATGACAGTGAATTAGACAGTTAAAATATGCAGTGCACCTTTTTAAAATGATGTGAACTTATTGTAAATTATGAACCTCGTCCCTACCTCCCAAGAGAAAACCAGTGGGCTGATCTGCATGACCTATTAAAGAGGAGACATCTAAAAACAGAGGAAGCCAAAAGGAGAGGTCTCTAGGTTACTGTCTTGGAATCCAGTAGCTATTCCTTGAAAAGAACAAACACTGCTCCTAATTTCAAAAGACTACATAAAAGCTTCCATCCTCAGGAACAGACTTGTAGCTCTGAATTTACTGAAGCCATCAAATGCTCCTAATTCCTCTCTAAGCTATAGGGGCAGAACTTGAGACATATTTTATATGTACTGTAGAAGGCTGTCTGCATAGAGGAGATCACAGTCACTGCACACTTAAAGTTTAATTGTAATCAAGTGTAGCAAGAATGGGTTTCAGTACTCACCTGGAGAACACTGATATTCCAAAGCAAAACTATTATACTGATATTAAATAAGACAATAAACAAGCACAGAGAAAGAAAAACAATGAAAGACACTGATAAATTCCCTGCATTAATCAGGAATTAGCTGTTCAAGTATTCCTCCATCCTATGGGTAGATCCCAACACAAGTCTTAAGCTTATTTTTACCCCACAAGATAACTGTTACCACAAATAAGCTTATCAAAGTCAAGGAGCCTAAATATGATTATTTGGTGCTGCAGAAATTGTTTCAGCACAAATAAAGTGACAAAATCTGAGGATGTTTGCTGAGAAAAGTACAGAACGAGATCAGAGTCTTTTATGAAGGAATAACAGATTCAATTGTCTACCTTGTTTTCTCTTTCCTCCTGTTTTTAAAAGTAGCGGAGCAGTTGAACAGTACAGGTTTTTTTCACTCTTTTCCCCTAGCACATTACAGAGCATACAATAACTGCCTTTTTTCTTTTTTTCACTAACTAGTAGATTTCTCTGTAGAGTTTCACAGAATAAATTAAACCAAATCTCAGAGGTTGCTTCTATGATGAAAATTTTCAGCAGTCCTCCCAGAGCAAGGCAGTTGCCTTCGTGTATCAGAGTAATTCAGTATTACAGCAAACAGGAAAGATTAGGTCCTATTGTATAAGGCAAAAGAAAGTGTAAAATATCTAAGAATCATATGGAGCTTATGCTGTAGGTCTTGGTGGGAGCTGCAGGTCAGTAACAACCCTCTGAGATGCTTCCCCTCAGCTGTCTTGGTAATGATTGTACTCAGCATTACTCACATCACAGAGCAGCTGGCTCCCCAAAAGCTGACTAAGGCAGAAACTGCAATTAAGTTTGTGATTTAGTGGTCTTCTATGGTTTTTCATTGATAAATCTGAAACCATATCCACCTATGGAACAAAGAAACAAAATAAAACAAACAAAAAATTCAGAAGTTTTTCTCCTCTGAAGTATCTCCCTGTGCACATCATCAGTGCTCACGTGCTTTCTGTTGCAGAACAATGGTGGAAGTTTCTTATTCATCTCTCCTTATACCATCTGATTTATTTTAAATAAAGGTCTCTCAGCTTAGTTACCTATGTAATATTGGCTAATTTTTAGACACAGTTATCCTTGCCTTGGCTGGGGTCACATACTAGTCTATCACAGTTGTCAAAATGAATGAAACATTTCTGTTTGCCCTTCTTTGCAGAAACAGGAGAATTGCTTTAGGTTTCACTGAGGAAAAAAAAAAAGTCCTTTGCTAATTTCAAAAAGAAAGCAGATTAGGTTAAACTGAAGGGAAGATTGGGTGATGAAAAGGAGTAAAGATTCTGAAAAAGGTTTTGAAACATCCCAAAGAGCTTTACTGGCACATCTCCAGCGAGTATATGATGAAGTTGCGTTCATCAGTGCTTCTAAGCAAGATGATGAGCCCCAAAGTAGTGACTGATGCAGAAAGTTGGTGAAAGAAATGGAAAAAATCCTTGGCTTCTTGGTGTTTTTTTAAAGAAAATGCAGAAGAAAATGGGACAAGGTGATTGCTGTGCAGCTGTTAATTGCCATCCTGACTGAAGGATTTCCTGGAATCCCAGCAGTGCTCAGGCTGTGCTCCTCAGCCAAGGCCAGTGAACTGACCTCAGAAAGCACAACTGCATGTCTAGGTGCATGAACAACAGTACCTAAGGAATTCCTTACTTTTAACATTAATATTATAAGACTCCTGCCTGCCTGCTGGGAGGATGGACCTGGGGCAGGAATTCAGAGACAGGTAGTGCCTGGGGTCGAAATCATTTCACTTGCTGATTACTCCATTGGTAGTATTTTTCCTCTTGAGCAAAATTTCAAACAATTCAGCCCTGACACATTTTTAAAAATGTAACAATGGAGAGAACCACTGCTGTCTGTGGGCATCCTTCCCCTGCCTGCCTGTCATGATCAGCAAGTGAACACGGACTTCCAGAAATAACAGAAGCAATAAGTATGTTTAATTGTTGTGAAGCAATTTTTCTGACCCATGAAAAGACAACACATTTCTGTTCCCTATTGATATCAGTCTCCTTTTTATCAGCATAGAGAGGCTGATTTTTTGTTTGTTTCCAAAAGACACGAACCTGGATGTCTTTTAAATGTGTAGGTGTATATATGTATTTGTAAACAAATATGTATGTGTGCATACACAAAACCATCTCCCTGATTATATATCTATATATATAACAATCATACTTGATTGTATTTTCTAGAAAGTAAGATTTCTCCTGCTTCTGTAGCCCTGTATATCATAGCTGTTTTAAACAGTTTTCTACAAACTCCTGTAGCTTTAAAACATGAAAGAGGGCCCTGATTAATCCCTTCCCTAATGCAATTCTGCTTGATGTGTAGTAGGATAATTTGTCACTTTAGCTTGGTACTTGAGGATGTAGTGACAACTGGAGATGTCCAGTCTTACAGTGCACTCATTATGGAGGGATGGGAAATATCCCAGATTTTCATAAAACAAAACCCTGTCAAATACACTGGGAATATTCATGGTTATCGTGCATCTGTTGGATAAAAATTCAAATGGAAATTAATTGATATTTAAAGGTTCTCTGGTCTAAAAGATTATGAAATATGGAACGTTTTAAGTACTATACATGGAAGCAACACTCTTTTCCTTTTAAAACTTTTAAAAGGAAAACAGTAATGTTTCCATATCTACAAACCTAGTACTTTAACTCTACAAATCAATAAACTTCAGGTTTCAGAAGGAAAGCAGATGTATTTTCTTCCTGTCCAGTTTTATTTTGTTTTTTCTCATTTTACCATAAATGAATGATGGTTTCCCACCAACAGTTACTTGATTATCCATGAGACACAAGGCAACTGTGTACTAGTTGCCCAGAAAGGTATCAGAAAGCACTGCAGAAAATACCAGGATACATAAAGGTGCTGCATGTTTTGAGTATAGCTCTAAATCAAAGTCTTATAAGTGTAAATAATTTCATTATCTCTTATTAAAAAAAATGAAACAATACATAATGCATTAATATTTAGATACAGCTCTGCATTCTAGGGCTCAATGAAATTACTAGTTCTGTAAATCAGTGTTCTGCCACAAATAATTGAGAAAATTCACTCAGATTGGCAAAGACTGGAAAAGAAATACCTGACTGTCCTTAAAGAGGGGCTGAAGAAAATGTTAAGCTAATCAGAAGAGATTTTCAGGACACAAACATAGAGATTAATAGCAACAGAAAGGAGTAAAAGAGTTAAAAATCTCAGTTCTTGTAATTTGGATGAACCTAAGTGACCAATTATACAGAAGAAAAATATAGCCAGCCTTTTATTCAGTTTTAAAATACCTGCAAAGGGCAACCTAAAACTGAAAAATGGAGTAAGTGCAATGAGGCCTTTAGAATAATTATGTGTTGTTAATTGAAGAATGTTAATCATGTCATATTAGGAGGGAGAGAGGGTTAAATTGGTAAAATTTCAATTCACTTAGGCCTTATCTCTTGTTGGAATGAACCAGATGATTAATCCTTAATATTCTTCAGGGATACAGAGAACATCAGCAATTAAATTAACAACTACAAAGTTTATGCTCAGAGATTCAAAAATGAAAGACAGAAACACTTTAATTTTTCACAAGTTGTTACCTTAATTATCTTCTTATTGCTTCTGTCTCTTCTCCCTCATTACAAAAACACACCCCTCAGTATTCATGGATCCCTTTAATTTGCTGTAGCTCGGCAACTATGTAAGGAATGTCATCTGAGCTGCAAAAGTCATAAATCTTACTTTGTGCATGCTCATTGAAAATAAATCGTTCTGCTGTACCTACTCCCTGTATTCCAACTGCAAGGGCTGACAAATTTTTGTTTCCTTACAAACAGCAGTGTCCATCAAACGCTGCTGGCAGAAAAGGAAGGCTTGCTTAGCACATAAAGTGAGGTTTCTTTTATGAAAATATAAAAGAAGTACAGATATCTTAAGTCAAGCTAATAGTTATTATGCCAAGTGCTTCTGGCAACAGGAAGATAAAGGGATAAGTTTCTTATGAAACCTTCTAATTCTACAGTCATGAAAATAAGAGTGTAGCTCCAGATCATTCATGAAAATTATAACCCACTAAGAAATTACAGACTGACATTTAAACGTTCCTCGCTTAGAGAGGAAAACAATAGAGGAAATGGTGGAACATGAGAATGTGTTTGGGATTCTTTGCATTAGAACTGTTACAGAACATGTGGAATCTCGTTATCAATACTGGGCTGCATCACATATTGAATGATTTCAAATGTAATTGCAGTGAAAGTGAATGCTCCCACAAGTTGAATGCAAAAATCCATGCCGGAGAAACACGGGGACTTGACATTGTTATCACCGGGCCTGCTTTCAAAATTACCAAAGTTTTAAAGTAAAATGTCACATCCCTGAAGGGTGCCCTTACAACAAATTATTACTGAAGCTCTATTGATCTTCACCCAAACAGCAAAATCTCAATAAATCTCATCTGGACCTTTGCTGAAGCTGGAAAATGCATTACACCCCCCTACTGACCACAATTTTTATTATCGCTATTGTGTTTGCAGGGCAGTCAATTTTATACAGCATTACAAACTGCCAAGTGCTAAAGTGATTTCCTCTATTACTGAGGTCCATGTATTAAATTTAGTGAGGCACAATATCAAGCTTCAAATATTGCAGGGTTTAGAATTGAATGCAGCTGAGCCTAATGTTATCAACCTGACAAAATACACTGACATATTAAGTAGCAAATCATTTATTCATATTTGGGACTGGTTTTGTTTTTCTGTTCAGCTGTATAGTTTTAGATTATCCACAGTATTTCAAAATGTGACTGTTGCTGTGAAGTCCAAATACTGTGGAATATATATTTCATATTCTTATTATGCACTGTAGATCAGAGAAATATGCCTCAATAGCCTGTTATCACATATAAATACATGTAAATTAATAAATTACTTTGCATAATTTGGGTTTAGATTGCAAATACTTTAACCCTTTAGAATGATCAGTGATAAGCATTTTAGATAATTTGTATTATGGACAAAACTTAAATTCTCAGATAAAGTTTCATTTTGTGCTTCTTTTTTGCCTTGATCATTCATTTCTCTCCAGTCTGAAATATTCGAAATGAGGAGATTCCTGAGCTTGTAGATATAATTTGAATTCTAGTTCTTGCTAAAATACATCCACCGTAGTGTACAGCACGTCCACCTGGAAGAACTGATGTATTCTGAATAATCCAATCAACAATTTAATATACTTGTCACTAATACTTAATGACTGCTTATATCAATGCAAATAAAGGTTGCTTTTTTTTTCTTTTTTTCAATGGATAACCAATATTTCCATAACAAACTGGGAAAAAATATCCAATATTTTGCTTACTTGAAATAATCAAAGTGATTCTCTGTGTAGCTGAGGCTACAAGGCTTTGAGTAAAGACAAATTCTGTATTTGGACCTGTTCTTTTACAGGCAATTGAATGGTAACCTTTTGAAAGCAGAACATGAGACCTTTCATAAATGACTTTACATCCTGACAGTTCTGTGGTTTTTTACTCCTGTGGTCTAATTGTGCAACTATTAAACTGCAAAAATTGCCATTAAAAATTGCACACAGTGGATCCTTGGACAGAACTATCCATGTGCAAAAACTCCAGGGAAGTTTCTCTCTGAAAATCTTCATCTTTAATGTGCAGTATACCCCTGGTTGGGAGGATAGAAAGAATATGCCATTGATAGATTTGTGTAACATTCCAAATGTCAGAGAAAAATCTCCAAATGCAAGGACAGGATTCTCCTCCCTTTTAAACCTTTCCAAGCCTAAATCACACATCTCAGTTCTCCAGGAAGGGCCAGACAGCCTGCAGTCTTTTACTTTGGGTATTTCATTGACATATATAATTTTGCCCTAACAACCATGTTGGATATTGTACTGTCCAAATCAGTCATCAAACGGTTTACCCAGGTGATTTATATTGTCAAAAGGCTTGTACAACTGTCTCAGAGGAGGCAGCAGGTCAAAAATATTGCTACACTGAATGTTGTTTTGGAAGTAGAAAGGCAACTTTCTACTGAAAAGCCTAATCCAAGCCCTGAATTTCTGTGTCTGCTTTTTCCCCCCACATATTTTCCTCTCAATCCTTCACAGAAAATTACAGCAACACTAGTTGGCTGCAAGCAAACAAATAAGCAAAGAGAGTGAATACTGAAAAACAAGCACTATATATCTAAACTTGGGAGCATTACCCTTCTGGAGTTAGATCCCTGCTGCTTTACTTGCAAACTCTTTCCTTAAAAGATAAATCATTTAACATAAGCTGACGCTCAAACCTCTCAGTCTCATGCACTGCCAGAGTTCTTCCCCATCACTGAGAAGAGATCAGAAATTATTTTGGTAATTGAACTGAAAAATGCTCTTGGCATTCAGAGGCTCTCCACATACACACCACTGGACCACGTGGGTCCCTGAACTGACTTTATGGAAGTTTCTTTGTGCTCTACAATCTCATCACAACTTGGACTCCTCTCACTCAACACCAACATTTATCTGTCAATAAGTCTGTCTGTTCAGTTCCACAGTGGAAATTCCACATGAGTAGTGAGGAACAACACACTTTGGAGTTCTGTGGGTAGAGCTAACGACACTGCTCCTTTCATTCCTGAAATGTTAATTAGCTCATAAGTCTGACACTTGGTAATGAAAATTTTTATTTTCATGGAGTACTACATGTAACTTAAGAATTACAAGTGGATCTAGATGTATTACTGAATATAAAAATCATTATTCTAAACCATGTTGTAATCTACAAGGGAGAAACACAATCCATTATTACAAAGAATTCCCTTATTCACATGGCTGAGTACTCTCCATTTTAAGCACTTTGCATTTTGAATTTTGGAAGAGCAATCTCTATTGCTTGCAAGAGCTCTTTGAAACACAAAACACTCCACAAACTTTACATGCTCTAATTCCAACCTTCAATTACATTACATTTCATTTAGATTCATCAAGGATAGAATCAATTTGAAAATATTTTTCCCCCTTTGTGACCTGAGCTTCTCAGAAAGTACTTTGGCATCCTGACAAAGAAACTGGATATGAATACCAAAATAACAGAATCATCATGTTGAACTCAAAACGCTGGGGACACCCCTGAGAAACTGAAAAGGATGGGAAAAATCACCCAGCAGAATCTCAGATTCTGAGAAGAAAATGAAGGGTGGAAGAACTGATTTGGGGGTCAATAAGCAGGGAAAGTCTGGAAAGGATCAGGTTAGAGAATACTTAAGCTGGCTGGGCACAGGTTAAGTCCCTGGGCAATGATGGGATGCACTTACATGTGCTGAGGGAGGCAACTGATGGCATTGCAAGACCATTGTCCATCACCCATGAAAAATCCTGGCAAGTGGCGGAGGTGTCTGAAGACTGGAGCAAAGCAAATGTGAGCCCTGTCTTCAAAAAGGGCAAGAAAGGGGACCCAGGGAAGTACAACCTCGTCAGCCTCACCTCAGTCCTGGGAATGTGGTGGAGAAAGTAACCCTGGGAACAATTTCCAGGCACACAAAGGACCGGAGGTGAATGGATTCACCAAGGCAATTCCCACTCATGCTTAACCAACCTGATGACTTTCTATAATGAAAGGACTAGTCCATTAGATGAGGAGGAGACAAAGAGCAGCAAATATTGCCTAACTTGACTTCAGGAAGGTTTTCAACACTGTCTCCCATCAGATCCTCACAGGGAACCTACCACAGTATGAGGAGGAGGGTGAGCAGACAGTCAAGTGGACTGAAAAAAACTGGCTGAAGGTCTGGCCCCAGAGCGTGGTGAACAGTGGTGGGATGTCTAACTGGAAGCCAGTAACGTGCAGAGTGCCCCAGCAGAGGTGTGAAGGTAATCACTCACCACCTCTCAAAAATAGACCAGCCAGTCTCAAGCAACACCATCTTACCTAAAAAACCACTCCTCCTTCACTTTTATTGCTGAGCATAAATATACCTCTGATCAGTTCAGCTTGGCTGTGTCCAGGCCGTGTCCCCTGCCAGCCTCTTGCCATCTCCAGCCTGCTCACTGTCAGAGTGGGAAAAAGAGAAAGCCTTGATGCTGTGCCTGCACTGTTCAGCAGGAGCCAAAATACAGGTGTGTTATCCACACTGTTCCAGCCTCAGATCTGAAACACAGCACCATTCGGCTTCTTGGGAGACAACCTGCATCACAGCCAGGCCCAGTACAGGCACTTAAGATTTTTAGCTGAAATTCTTCCTGAACAAACATGAGGGAGATTTAAAGAAATCAGTTATAAACTTCTCCAATGTGATTTCCAAATGGAGTGTCCAAGAATCAGCTCCTATGTCATGAAAGTATCCTTTGCCCAAAACATTCTGCTTCTTTAGGGCAGCCAAATGTTTGGTTTCAAAAATCAGCAATTCACAGTAAATGATCAGGGGTGAAAATAACCCAATAACTGATATTCTACTGCGACCATGTGACTCTAAATTATTCTTCTCAGGCTTATACTACCAACTCCTTGGCTATTCATATCATCCTGTAAGTTTTCCAATACACAATCGTAATTCAGTGATAAACTACTGAGCAAAACAGATGTAACTCCTATAGTTGCCCCAATTAAATTCCAATAAATTTTACACTTTTAGAGACTATTCTGTTGAAGAGGAACTCATCTGAGAAGTAATAGAATGATGGTGTTTACATGAAATAGTTCCAAAGTAACTGAGCTATTAAGATGTATAAAATCTATATGACAGCAAGATTGCCATACAGCAAATCATACACAAGACAGCTCATCCCTTGAATGCCAAGACTGAACCATATTATCTCTCAAAGAATCACTCATTAACTCTCTCTTCTCACTACTAGTCTAGATGATGCATTTTCAGATACCATTCAAGGCACTAAATGACTAGCAAGAGTCAACATAATCATTCTAGAGACATGACTTGATGTAGGAAATGGTGCTTTTGAACTGAACTAAGTCAGTGTAATGTGATTGAAAGGACTGGTTATAACACACACAAGTATTTGTCAAGCTGTGTATGCTGACCTTTCTCCACAGGAACCTGAACCAAAATATTTAGCCATTTAAATACTGTGCATTTTAGAAAAAGAAACAAGATTGCTTGGGTGTATTTAGCCTATTTGACTGTGACAACATTAATAAATTTGTTCCCTAGTAAGACTTATCTCTAACATAAATTGGAGTCACTTCACCTAAAAGATGTGGTGTCATAGAGGAAAAAAATCTTCAGTGTGTAAAGCATTGCTCCGAAACAGGAGTAAATATTCATTTCTCCATGTCCAACAGAATTAGACATGAACAGGCTTGCTTTTCAGCAGGAGAGATTCCAATTGGACATGTGGCTCACTTGTGTGTATTTTTTATAGCTAAGAGATAAATTTGACTAGTCTGTTTATAATTGCTTTTTATAAACCAATTTAAATTAAGAATTTGCTCACAGGCTGTGAACATCCATATATTAACTTAAAACAGGATTGTTATCTTAGGTTTCACTGTGTAGTTTTGCATCAATAGCATATGATAACCTTCTAAAATAAGAGAATAATGCTTAAAACACATGTTAATAGTGAATAGTAAGTAACAGAAGTGCACACAGAACTTTTATCAGTGCCCATAACACCACAGGATTCTTTATGTGTGTGAGTGGTAGAATGAGATGTTTTTTACTATCCCAGCTAGGTCTGTATGTGTTATTAAATTACCTACCTACTCTTTACAAGTCTTAATTCTACATTCCTCATTTGTCTCCAGCATGTTTTTCCTATAGCATTTATAATTTAGTCTTCATGTTAGATCAGCTTTCTTCTCTTGCTTGAGAGTAACCTCTTCTACTTGTTCCAGCTATCGTGAGGAATCATCCAATAAAGAGATCAAAATTTGCATCATTATTATCAGCACTACCAAGGTACTCTGGGAAGAAACAAGTGCTCAAAGATCTCAAGTTTCCCATTGCTGAATGCTTCACGTTGCTCTCAGGTGCCATGGCAGTAAATAGGGTTTGAAACACAGGAAGACAAAAAAAATAAGTTCACCCTGTGGGTTGCTTTAGAAGTAGAACCTTAGTGATGTCGAGAGGACATGATATCTTCACATTTAACTGAAAAGGACAGTGTCTGTTCTGATCTTAAATACACTCCTTTCATCTCTGCCCCTTGACCTCTCTCTTCTTCATTTTCCTTCCCTTTCAGGGACACATCTTGTTTTGTCCTTCTGCATTGTTCCTGTTGCTGCTGGGATGTCATATTTACCAGACGTCACAACCAAGGCTGGAGTGTGTGGGGACAACTGGACAAACAATCACAGCCCTTGTGACTGTTCCTTCACAAAAGAAAGTCAACTCAGTTTTCCCAACACTTCCACTGGACAAAGAACATGAGAGGTATGTAAAAAAATAACAGCTGGGCTTGGCAGTGAAAATTAGGAGTTTGCCACGGCTATGAAGGCTGACATCAGTACTGAGTACCTGTTCCACATGGTGCAATTCATCTTGAATTCTTCTAGAACTTAATACCTTTGACTTGGGATATTTTCTGAAAACTAAAAAGCCAAAACAGTACATCTGCTGAAAACAGTAATGAACAACCAGTAACTGTCTTCATTTTCAGGTTAGGTGTTCCATTTCTCTTGACAGAAGTTCACAGAATATTCTGAGTTGCAAGGGACCCACAAGGATCATCAAGTCCATCACTTCAGTGAATGGCCCATACAGGGACTGAACCCACAATCTTGGTTTTATTAGCACCATGCTTTAACCAGCTGAGCTAATCTTGGGGTTATTTCTTACATGTGTGCTGAATAAAAAACAAACAAACTTGCTTTTAAAAAAATTTGGATTTTTTTTTTTGCTTATGCAGTTTTTTAAAGCACTTTTGTAAGCTTTTTTCAGTATTCATGCTGTGGTAAAAACTACATAGGGTTGCTAGTTTTTAAATCAACAGTACAGCTAACTTTGCCACTTGAATATTAGCACTGCAGTTACTCTTCAAATTGATTGTGCAAGATCCAATATATTAAACACATTCTTATTTCAGTGTATACACTCACCTATGCTCACCCTTGCAGGGGGAAAATAATCTACACATTTCACCCTGAAGAATGCTAACATGTTCATAATTTGGTTTTTTGAATAAGAGACATATCCATATGTATTCAAATTCCTGACTGAAGCAAACACAAGCTCAAATAAACTAGGCCTCTGAATAAAAGTCTAAATCTTGAATAAAAATAATTATAACTATTTGGTCTGTTGTAATATAAAACCAGATTTCAGTTTTTTAATTAAAAAAGCATAGTTCAGGCCTTCACTTCCTATTTCATAACAATGGATGCTCTAGAAAAGCTGGAAGTGAAATACCTACAAGTGTGACATTTCTCTTGGCTGGTGCTTTTCTGTTAGTTTGGAAAGCATAGATACACTTCAGCTGCAGCCACTAACCAGCTGTTCCACTGCAATTCCAACAGAAACAAAATTCCCCAAACCCAAAGGACAGTGTTTCATTCATTACTACAAACATTCCTAATAAAAGCAAGATTAAATTGTCATGATGATTACACCACTCAAAACACGAAACATACAGTATTTAACTCAGAGAATGACTAAACTAAAAACATTTTTTGCTGATTTTTCCAATTAACTAATGCTGCCACAAATCAAAGTCTCAGTGAGGAAGGCAGACAGGCTTTCCAAAGAACACCCACCAGCTCTAAACCAGAGATCTCAACACCAGTTTTATCAAGCGTGTTCCTTGCCTTGAACCTCAGATATAGACCTATTGAAAAACTCTTGTTTGTAATACACAGATAATCAACTGAAATGCACACATTCTAATTTGAAGAATCTTTTTGAAATTAGCCCGTGTTTTCTAATCTCAAAACATTGCTGGTTGGGCAATTCTCATTTCTGTCAAATGACAAGTGGAACTTCATTTTAGGTAAAGGTTAATGTTAAGTTCTCAACTTTATAAAATGCATTCCTGTATAAAACAAACCATTGCATGCTGGAGCCTCACATTGGAGACAAATGTTCACACAGTTGAAAATAAATGGTTTTTGCATTTCAAGGTGACAAGTACAATGTCAGCCACAATCAATCGATCACTGCATAATTATTATTGCAAATGATCCATATCCATGCTGCAAACCTTAAGGGGAATTTAATGAAGCAGTAAGCACATCAATAATAAGATCTACTTGGGTCTCTGTTAAATCTCATGATTCACAAATACACTGTCACATTTTATTCTTCCTTGGATTCCGGTGATTATACTTGAGGAGAAGGTAAATGAAAAATAAAATTCAAGCATATATCAGCTTTTTCTGTCTAGAAGGAACATCTCACTCTGTTATATATGCACCACAAAAAATTAAATAGACAAAACTCTACAAACACAGAACAATCTCTGAAGAAAACTTGAAATGCAAGGAGAAAACTACTGTGTCCTGACTGCAGTCTTTCCATGCCACGCATTGCCTCACTGAAGAAAGTGAGTTTAACTTGTGGTGTTAACAAGAACAGCTCTTGGGTTTGTTTCCCACTACCTGAATCAGAAATTAAAATGCCAGATTTAAATGGCAAAAATTATAATTGGCAATGAATAATTTCATTGCTTCCAAAACAAGTCTGTTTTGTCTGTGACAGTGGTCATTAAGTGATCTCTCTGTCTTTCTGCTGACCCATGAGCTTTCTCAGTCCTGTTCTTCCTATGTTCTCCTCCCTCCCTGTCCCCCTGAGGCAGCCAGGGAGCAGGAATTTGGCTGCCAGGGGAGTCCAACCCATGATACAATTGCCTTCTTGGAGTGGAAAGAATTTATAGTGTATAAGCAATGATTTCTGCAGATATTTTGGACTCCAATTTTCTGGTTGCAGTAAGAACAGGTGTATTTCCATACCAGGCTGTTCCAAGGAGCTAAACACAGATTCATCTGTTTGGCAAGGAAGGAGTATCAACCCAGGAACAGAAGGGAAAAAAGAAGCCAATATGGAAAGACATCAAAAGAAGATGTGAACAGATACCTAGACTTTGATGACTAAACATCTCTTTTTGTTGATTAAACTGTGAGACAATCAAACTAGTTATAAAAGGCAAATCAAGCCTAATGACATTTGCAAATATAACTGAGAAACAAGCAATGCAAAATCTTGGCTCGGGGACTACGACAGCTTCTCAAACAGGCACACTTCACTGGAATAAATATCCTAAAGCAACCCACAAAGAAATTAATCTCAAGACATGAACAAGGTTTTTTCAACTGCCCAGAAAATCCTTCAGGACTTTCTCATTGTTCTGACTCACCGACTAAGACCATTCAAACAGTAGCTGTGTAGTACATGAACTCACCAGACTGTCACAGAAAAGGTATTTAGGAAGGATTTCCACTAAGAGATAATAGTGGGACAGTAGGGGGACTCTAACCTGCTCACCCAGCCGCATTTCATGCAGTCTTTGTTCAATTCTTCCCTCACATAAACATCCCCACACTGATAAAAAGACACCCACACAGTTAATTCAAACTGTGATGGAAACCAAGGCTATTAAGAGGGACAAGAGGAAGATAAGGTTAATTGGACAAATGTAACTTCTTGCTGAAGTAAGGGGAAGAAATAGATTCTGTAATTAAAGTATACAGAGTGTATAATGCAACTGCAGAAGAGAACAGAGCAAGTCTGTCATACTGCTTTACACAAAATCCATGAATTCTGCTGGAAGAATTAACAAGAGTGCATACGTTCTTAATGTCCTGCTAAAACTCAATTTCATGAAACGTCAGCACTTAGGTGTATATTTGTGTCTAAAGGGATGCACGCTGTTTTTATAAACCAAAACTTGCTTGCTTAAACCACCATTATGCAACTCTGGATATAATGGAGCATCATATGATTTGTTCTCTTGTTCCCATTCCTACCCCATATACATAATAGAATGTTGTTTTACTAAATACTGTAGCAGGTCAAGAAAACCCTTCAAGACTGAAGGTACTGGATGACCAAATGTTACTGTCAAATATTCTAAATTGAAACCTACTTTCTCTTCTCTTTCATTTTCCTTCATACTAAAAGAGATGATTTTGCCAAATCTCTTCATGCTTTGCATGCTGGTGTGATTTTTAGCTTCTGCCACTACAAAATGAATTATTACACATATGATTTTTAAGTCATGTGTGTATTTTCCAATGGATACAAAAAGATATCCTGCTGAGAACTGCCTTAAGATTCTACCGTAACTATTTGTAATCCTGTTTTCATTCAATATCTCTATCAGTCCTTTTATTTTAGCCATCAAGACTGCAGATTTAATACTTCATTATTCAGGTTTATTGAGTCAGATACCCTTGAAGGTCCTTAATATTCATACCAGCATACTCCATTATTAAATCATTTTGTATTTTTCTGTGTTAATAATAAAAATTCAACATCAGCGGTCAGGCAGTCAGATAGAGAGGATAAAGCTACATGTTTTATTCAAGGTCTCAGTGGAAAGCAGCACAAGGATCATTTTGACTCTGAAGGTACCAGCACCTCTTCACCTAATATGGTTGATTTTTCTTAACTAAAAGGATCTAAATATTTTGATTACTCAACAATTCTATGCAGCAAAACCTATACTGCTGAAGTGTTCCACTGACAAAGTTTTCAACATACTCATGGGGTCTGTCAGCAGCTGCCTGTAGCTCTTTCAGCACGGTGAGAAGTGCATTTTGCCTTAGTCTGTGACGTTATTGGGAAGCCCTCATTTAAGACAGCAATACTTTGCTTAATGAACACACCATCAGTGCAGCAAAACACATTGTAAAGATGAGCATTGTATTCGCTCCTTATTCCTATTTCAAAAATTCTAAGGTTTTGATCCTTTATTTTATCATTTTAGTAATCTTCACATCTGATTAGGGTTCTCATTTCCCTCAGATGAAGAGCCCTTACAAACTTGTCCTGTAGCACTCAGTGCACAAGGAGCACAAGCCAGGTTTGGAATTCCACCCTTGCCTAACTCAGGAGAAAGGCACACTCTGCCTCTGCACACATTTGGTAGTGCATAAAATCATTAAGACTTTGGTCAGCTGAATGAAATACCATCTGCTTTCAAACATGTGAACTGACACAGGCTCCTATATGTATATTAAGACGCCTCTAAATAGGAGCAGCTTACTGATGAAAGCACCAGAAATACATCCATAAAGGACTTTAAACTCCTAAATATCCAGATGCAATTTCTGGTATGGTGATTTTGTTACTCCTCTTCCTCCAGTCTTCTCCCCAAACATTCATCTAAGGAATGTTTTGCTAAGTAGGCAAGTACAGTCCTCTATATTGGACCCAAAAGCTTTATTCTTCAGAGTTGTCAAAACAGTGTCCTATTGCCAGAAGAAATTATCTTGTTGCTATTGCATACACATTTTTTCAATTTGTTTCTCTGTATCTGCCTACTCTAGTTTTGGGGAGAAAAAAAACCAAGTTTCAGTTGCTGACATGCTTTCTGCCTTATTTGATGAAGTATTTGTTCTGCAGCTGCTACTGAAAATCTCTGCTAAGAATATACAAAATTTCTGACAACTCATTCCCTATTATTAAAAAGAACAGCAGACTGACAGGAAGGAAGCACATCTCTGACTAAGCAGACATTAATTAGATGTTTATTAAATTTATAAAATTGAATTATTGTATATTAAGGTAATTTTAGTTCGGCATTTTCACAGCATATAACAAAATAAGGAAAACTAGTAATTTGTATTTTAAAAAAGCATTTACTGACGACTTTGTTCCAGTTTTCCTTGATTGCACAAGACTTTTTCACAGGATCTAGCAACTTTAAGCTCTTGGCTTCTAGCTCAGAATATGGAAGCTGAACATGATGTCTGTGAGACCTCATAGTCCATTCTGAAGAACCAGAAGGAAAACAAGAATTGTGGATCTGTTTGCTCAGGAAACAGAAAGTTGCTTATGCTGTCAAGTAGCCAAACTATGCTTGTTTTTCAAAATATGAAAAGGAGCAGATTTGGAAGATTGTGGACTCTGTGGAAGATTCTGAGCAGTCTCAGCTTTCAACCATCCACTTTGATTTCACCCACCCACAGTTACGCTGCTCTGTCCAAGGTAGGCACAAGTCAGCAGCTTTAGAGCTCTCTAACTGGAAAAAAAAAATCACTCCTTACATCCTGAGAAAATCACCACCTCTCTTGGGAGGTGAGTTACACAACAAATGGGAATGCTCATCTGCAGTGATCAAGAACACCTCACATCATCACTGCAACACTCTTGTGCTGGGGAGAAAAGTGTCTTTGCAGCAGGATCAGGGTCTACACCCCTGAGAGGGAACAAAGGTCCTTCTGACGTCAGGATTGAACTGGGGTTCCTGAATCAGCAATGCCTGAGAGTCCTCAAAGTTTATTGGCCCCTTGAACTCTGATAGTGAGGAACTCTGATTCCTACAGCTCAGGTGTCTATACAGGAACTACGAGACCAAAACCATTTCTCCCTTGTCTATGGGAGGAGGAGACTTCAAACATCATTAAACTGCTTGGGCTGTCAGCAAACATGGATTTCCCTTGACAGGGTTAACAGGACTCAAATCTTTCTCTACTTTTTGATATCTTGAAATACAACTAATCAAGACTGTTTCATTCAAGAGACTGAATCACTGGCTGTATTCTGCAAACCTCTGCAGAATGGTTTGATTTTAGTTAGCTGAACATGTTGTTTGCTTGCCATAAAAGCAACTTGACATCATTGTCATCAGTAGAATTTAAAAAAAAAAAAAAAAAAAAAAAGACATCAAACTATTACAGGGCACTACTTAGTAAGGCACTATAAAATGTGAAGAAACCACACTTTTTCTTTGTAAATATTGCAAAATATTTCTACATTATACATGAAACGAAACAACAGGAGTTAAGCATGAAAAAATCTCAATCAACGCAATAAATTAATTTTACTCCCTTTATAAGGGGGAAGACTCCATTTTCACAGAACTTGGCTACTTTAAATTTTAATAATATTGCCGAGGAGCTTTTTATAATTATATGAAATATTGATGTGGTGCCAGGAGAAAGCATTTCAAGTGCTGTTCTGAGTTTATACATTGCACCCACATTTGTTAAAAGCCTCTTGTTTACATACTGCATCTTTTACATCTACATTCATATACACGTGCACTTAATGTACACAGAGTTTAGAAATCATACCATTGCAAAAAGAAATCTTCTATGCATACAACTCATCTAATTCCAGGGGAAAAAAAAAAAAAAAAGTTATAATGTTCTGCTACAATAAAATGAAAAAGTTCATTCTCTGCTTCTTCCTACTAATCTTGGGATTTTATACCATCAATTTAGATAAGGAAAGTTCAATTGCAAGTGGAAAGGATTCTCAGTGCCTAAGTGTAGTAGAGCCAAAAGAGAGACAGGCTGATGAAAGAATTTTGCTAATCAAAAACCCAGACCAAAACAGACATCATAAAATATAAGTAAAAACCTGAATGAATACACTTTTAAATATGAAATATTAATTACCAGATGCTTTGGAAACTAGGAAGTGGTACCATCAGAAACTGCTTATCACTGAGGGGTTTTTTGCTTCAAGCATATGCATACACCTTCTAAAAAAGTAACTAGAAAAGTTCATCAATAACAATAAAAAAAATACACTAGGGGTAATAGAAATCAGCATAGGTACCTCCAAGTAAATGTATCTCATTCTATTTTCAAATTAACAAAGATTCCTGGGCTAGGGTAGGGGGGAAGATCCCTGGCTTTTAAACCTTTAGAGCTTGTGGCACAAAGAAACAGAATAATACATGTCCTTTCACCTCAGTGTGCATGTTAGAAAAAAGGGTTTATCCTCAAATATTTACTGTGTACCTCTTCTGGGTGATGTTAACTATTGCAGTACAATACAAATGGATTGGAAAATGAACTATTGCAATTAAGTGACCTGATTTACAAATCTAAAAATAGAAGGAAAATAATACTTGCACTCTCAACAACACAGCTTCAATACAGAATCAGAGGAAGGGTTAAAAGTAAGCAGAAATCGGGGTGGCTGTTACATGCACAGTACATGCTTGTGAAAATGAAAGTGACTTGTACTACAGAACACAGGGTTAAAAAAAAAAAAAAAAAAAAAAAAAAAAAAAAAAAAGATAAAATCATAATGCTCAGTGATTGGTGAGCTCCCGAAAGATAGCCCAGGTCAAAGAACTGAAATAAGAAACTTAAAAGTCTGTATTCAGTGCCTTTTGCACAGATGACAAAAGTCACTACGATACATTGGAGGGTCTAGAGAAATTAGAGGGAGCCATAAAGGGAGATTTACAGCGTGAACTACGAGCGATTTAGAAAGAGAAGGAGCGATTACTGATAATATCTCCAAGACTTAAATGTTGCTCTTGTGCAGCCTGTTCTGCAGAGGTGGCCCAGATTAGCTGCACGCCTTTCTATTTTTACGTACATTTAAATTAAATAAATAAATAGATTGTCAAATGAGATTAGTTTAAAATATTTTCCCAGAAGATGTCCAGGCTTTGAAGAGGAACGCAGAAATGCTTTTAAGTATATCTATTTGTTCACTGATTTCTTTGCGGGGCTGTTTGCTCAGAAAAAAAACGTTCTGTACCGACACCTGGATGAATTAACAGGTTAATATCTTCACTAATTCACAGTATGCATGCCACAGTACAACATTATTTTTAAGGTGAGCACATTTTGCTGCAAGGAATCAGAACAATGCTGAATACAAAAATCACGGGAATAGGAACATTTTATCTATTTCTTTATCTGCGGTTGACAATTGCCAGAAACTTCAAAAGCCAAGACAGACTGTGACAACTACAATAAAAACAACCAGGTTAAGCAACACACATTAGAAGTTTTAATCTCGTTACAATTGTTTGATTTCTTACAAAGAAAGCAAATTCTGAACAGCCACAAGTGATGCAGCATTTGCTGTACGACTGAACCACACAGTGAATCTCACAAACACAACTGCAATATTTTCTAAGGCAATGAAAAGAAAGCAGTGCACTATGCCACATCCTGCAAATCCTGAAAACAAATCACAGCTTCATGTTAATGATCCATTTGTTCAAACTCTCACTGGAAATGCAAGCACATGTACTGTACACTGGCTACGCTGAGCTAACCTGCAGCACACACACCTTTACACAGCAGAAAACATGCTGGGACTATAGGCTAAAATCTACAGTCCCAAAGTCAATTTATTAATAAAAGATTGACATGGAGAGAGACACTACCTACCCACAAATACATCATCATCTTGAAAGAAATCAAGGGCTCTGTCAGCAAACAGAAGTCTCCTTACTTCACCAAGTATGTCTGGAAGGAAAACTGAAAACAGTGGGTAGAAATCTTGCCTTTTTCTGTCAAGTCCTCACAGTTCTCTTCTTACACAAGGTATTTTTTTAAGTTTGTTTATGAGAATAGCATTCGTTCAGTGGCTCTTTCTGCTTGTGAAGTGACTTGCTTCAGGCTGTCTTTTTTCTTCCCTTTTTCTCCCTAACTCAGTCTGTCCTTTCTTTACTGTCAAGCTTGCTTAGGTAACAATTCTTGGTGTATCTATTTAATGAGCAGGTCCGTGCACTAAAGGCAGCCAACTACATTGGAGAGAGAGGAAAAAAAAAAAAAAGAAAAAATAGTAATAATAAATAAATAAATGGGAATATACCACTTCCTGATTATTATTACGGGATCTACAGACGCCCCCTCCGTAGGAATTTATAGGAGGATTTCTAAGACGTCTTGGGGGGGGGGAGGAAAAAAAAAAAATCCTCAGAGAATAGCAGGTGACTCCGGTGGCACTCAAGCCATTACCTCTCCTTGCTAAAGGACCCAGTTCACAAATCCTGCATTTGAGAAATTTTTAAACTCAAAGCAAAGCTCCTACAGAAAAGAAAGGAACATGTACTGCACCCTGCTTCTCCTTTATCTCTTTAAATGTACTTCAGATAAAAGCCGCATCCAGTCAGGTCAAGGCCTTTCCCAATCTTATTACGCTACACAAGAGTGCTCAACACACTTTTCTACAGCCATCTACTGACTCCGTGGTGTTATTGCTGCTGCTGTTCCTGCTGCCGGGAGAGAACTGCCAGGGTGAGGAACGGGGAATGCGAGCAGTAAATCACACCACAGGCAAAGGTGTTTGCGATAATTCGATTTATTTTTGGTGGGTTCGGGTTTTTTTTTTTCCCTTTCCATAATATGTATTTTAAGATCAAAAAATCAGAATTTTGATTCGCATATTTAACAAGGGTTAATAAAGAGAACTGGAGCTTTTGGTGGTTTTTTGGGTTAAGTTGGAGGTACTTTATGCAAATGAGTGAGCATGGAAGGGGCTTGGGTTTTTTTGATTGCAAATTAGACTTTTATCATTTAAGAAAGGCTAAGAAATCATTTGCAAAGGCTGAGAAAGTACTTTTCACTCATTTAACCTGTCTCATTAAAACACAGAATGTATTTAGTAAATTGATCAACAGCATCCTCAGGTGAGAAATAGTTTTACAATGTAAAGAAGACGAACCCTTGGTCACTTTGAAGGCTGCATTATTGGACTTGAAAATCATCCCTGACCTTGTGAACTGTCAGCACATTACACCATGACCATAATATGCTTCAGGTATTGACGAGGAAAGCTACACAGTCTATCTGCTAAGTGCACCAACTACTAGAGTATATACATAATAAATATAAATCAATAATAAATAAAAAGAAGAAGTATAACTAAAAAAAAAACCTGCCATGGGATTGAGATTAGGCAGCAATTTTGTCTTATTTTTATGTTTGGTTATTTATTCATTATCTTTGGTCACACACTGAGCACTTCTTCAGACAAAAAAAATTGTCGTTTTTAACTAAAGACTCCGGTCCATTTACATATTCAGTCCAACCATATAAGGTAAAATGCCACCTAAATAATTAAAATGCATTAAATAAATATCATAATCATTCACTCCACCGGGGCAGGTGGCAAATGGAGAGGCACCTGCTGAAACAGCCTGTAAAAGGAGACATAATAGCAAAGCAGAAAAGGTGGGGGGAGTAAACTAAAATCCAAACTCCTAAACCAATAGTAAACTACCACCAGGGTGAAATCCAAATAAAAATAACTGCTACAGCAGAAACATTATTTAACAGAAAAATGGCACTATGAATTCATATGACACCTAATGTTAAAATGTATATAGAGAAGTTTGTATGGATAAACAGATACACATAAACACTCAGAGCTATTCACGTTTGACCTGCTAAATATTATGTCCAGGTGAGAAGTTGTTGCCTCTTTTACTGGAGGCAGAAGGGAAAGGTTTAACATACCAATTACTGAAGTGATAACTTTTACTGTAATGTACAAGAACAATACTATTTTAAATATGTTTAGTGTGATTTCATAAGGTAAAGCCACTTCCTTTACACAGATTAACTTCAAGAGGAAAAGAAAAGCCTTTTGTTTACAGTTTTGAGTTGTTTAAATCAGTTTAAGCACCAATATTCAGCACTCTAAATGGCCTAACTTGGTCACCTTTAAGCTGTACACTTTCACCTCATTTAGTCTTCTGCATAGTGCACTGTGTTCAGCAGTCAGTTACACTATAATAAACCTGAAATATCATGCTAGAATGAATTAGATTACAGTGGTTAGGCTGAAAATACATTTTCTGATAATGTATCTGCACATCTGCCAGCCAGCAGTTCTCTCTGATCTGTGCACCTCAACTGAACACAGCAGGCTTTAGAATTTTCAAAGATTGGGTAAAGATTTTATTAATATGATAAAAGGCTGTGCACAGCTATTGACTATAAATCACTTTTGTATCAAAATTTCCCTATTTTAGAGCATAGGCAGCATATAAAACTTCAGTGAATTGTTTCCTGAGGCTTTCAACTAATCTTTCTGTATTCTAAATTCCCTTCATTATTAAATTGATTACTCCATCAATTCTTCGTATCTTATTCCTTCAAACAAGTGGAACAATTTCCAATGCTGCTATACAAAACCATTCATTTGAAGTGTTTTATTTTTAGTACAGATATTATTAAATACTTTGTTCGTTAGATCATCTGCAGTTTCTACATGGTAGAAAAACCTGGATAAAAAGATGATTGAAAACAGGTACATTACTCTGGTTTTTACACCTATGACTGAAGTTTAAGCCAAACCCTGTTCACTAAGGTTAGTTCTTACATGTTCTAGATTTGCAGAGTGGCAAAAAAAAAATAAATAGAAGGTACTGACCACAGTAATTTTAACAAAGGCTGGTCCAAGACAGCTGACATCTGGTCCAGGTTAAAGGCTACTTAAACCAATGAGAATCTTGCTCTTCCTTTAAAAAACAAGCATCAGAAACTCTGTTACAAATTTGAGTATGTTATTTGCTGATAATGGCCCATGTCCTCTGATGCTCCCAACGACATTCACATGAGGCTCTTCCACAGGTACTTCAGAGCACAGAATTTCTGTGCAAGCCCATACCACAGCCTTAACTTTTATAATCAATCAGAACATCATATATTTTCCCCTGCAGGATCACAAGGGATTGGTGAGATATTAAGGGTAGATAAAAATAGTTGCTAATAGCAAAAATGAAATAATAAATTGTCTATTCGTGATTAATCAAGACTAGTTATGTGTGTGATCAGCACATTCTTATTGGCACCTAAGCAGTTCAGGTTAAAAAAAAATAAAATAAAATCAAGCTCTAGATTCTAGGAGTTCCATTACCTTATTAAAGGCCCATAACTCATGGGCATCTCTTGGCATATTTATTAATGACACAGAAGATGGGAAATAGCATCGATATTGCTGCTTACTGCACTGGAAGATAAGAAAATGCAGACTAAGTTTCCCCTCTTTCAGGAGATGTAGGAGTTTCAAGAACAAAGTAATCTCTGTGATCAGTGGAATCATTTCTATTTTTCTAGGTCCTACATGAGCATACAGAAGGATATTGAAATCATATATTTGACTAATAGATTGTAAAGACAAAACTTATTAACTTTACCAAGTCTATGTTTTCACCTAAAGTGTCTTCTTCAGAATTTAAATCAGAAGAGGGATTTAATAATTCTTAAAAAAAAAAAAATAGAAAGAAAAAACTTAATAAAGGAGGGAGGGAGTGTGATGGTAATGATTATGCTGACATGACTGGTAATGAATTGGTTTCTTTTACTTAAGCTTCACCAAGCAAAGACACCAATGATGCACATGATACATGAGCTGCAACGCAACTAAAACCTCATATAATTTGCACAGAATACGAAAAATAATTTGAAACATTTAGAAAGCTAAAAATATTTGTGTTTGTGCTTAATTTTCACACTTTAACAGCCTCATCTATCATTGCTATTAATGAAATGAAAAACTGCAAATGGTTAGGAGGTATGGTAACAAAACAAGCCCTTAATCTGCTCTGAAATGACTGCAGCGTTAAGGGGGTGGGTTTTGCTGTTTTTCAGGCTTTTGCTTTTTGGATTCAGCACAACTGCAGAAGAGCAATTGAAGCACAACTTTATGTATGCTTCAGTTGGTTTATAAACTATTCTGTGTTTTCACCACACAGTTTTGGGATTTTTTTCCATTTTCAATTAATTTCTACTACTTTAGCACTTCTGCCGCTTTTGATGCAAGAAATTAGTATTTGTGTTCATCTGCTGCACAACAAGGTCAGAATATTGTCCCAGGAAAGCCTGGGGAGCAACCAGCCAACATTTTGGTCATTAGACATCACCACAAATAAAAAATATCAAGTCAGGATTCCTGGCTGTTTAATGGATTGTGTTCAGTGCATAGTCCAAGGAGTGACAAGCAGGATGGAGACAGATGGGAGCTTCCTCAGATTCCATGACAAGTGCATGGGATGTACACAGCTGATCATTTCCCATAGAACCAGGAAAATGATGAAACCTGCTCTCCCTTTTCCTAGCATATGATGGGAAAAGCCGTGGGGCTCTGACTCTTTGCCTGGTATGTTCACTTCATTTGTGATGCTTCTGGAACAAAGAGAGCAGCTCATTTCCCCCAACATTCAATTGTTCAATCCTGAGAAGACTCTAAGAGGGAAACTAAGAGACTAAAATGAATCCAAACTATCAGTGATCACTGCTGGATTGCTAACAGCTCAATCCCTTATCCATAATTTCAGTGGCAGGTGCTATATGGCTGCTGCTGCTTCTTTGCTGCTTTTAGTGAGAACAGACTCAGCCAATAGTTCTGCCAAGGCAAACCCTGGCAGCCAGAGAAAACCTCACATATTCTCTCCTGGTTTTAAACTCTGCTAACTGGGCTCCAGCCTTAGTCCTGATCAGGGAGGGTGTCGCTGTGGGATAATGATGGACTTGATTTTACTTAAAATAAGGCCTGTGAAAGAAAAACACCCGGGAATTAACACAAGGACAACAGGATCAGAACTTACTGGCTATTGGAAAACAGTGTTTTAACTACATTTCCTGAAATGTTAATATGACTCTCTGATTTCCTTCTGGATAATGCCCAGGTGTTTTTTGAAATCTTCAGCTTGATTTAGATACTATGCTTATGCAGATCACAAAAAGACACAGATCTGGTTCAGCATGTAATCATTGACACTTCAACAATAATCATTCACATATCCAAAGCAAGTTGGATATCAAATACTGAGTACTGATAACAAGTGGCTCTTGATTCATCTGTTCCTTGAATAAAACTGAATGAATTTAGTATCTCAGGATACTCTCAAGCAGAAAAAAGAAACTAATGCCATGAGAAAAATTACCTCCAGGCAAATGTTTGCTTAGCTTTAGTCAACATCTTCTTTCCACTGCCCATAAAATCTTTGATTCAAGAGAACACAAAGACAACTTAGAGTCTTATAATGCATTTTTAAAATCCGGTAGAGGGTATTTCCATCTTCACAGCAGGACACATAATTATGTTCTCCTTAGGACAGGCTAAGCTGAAACCAACCATTGCTAACTATTATCTGTTTGTTAAAATACAGAAAGATTCTCTTTTCAAGATACTACACTCAAATTTGCTTTGGGTAAAGACCTTCTACCCAGTAGCAGAGCCAACTAATCCCATTCCTCAGCTAACATCAGCCAACATGCTGCTGCCAGCAGGACCAAAAATCAGTTCACATCATTTGATGTAGAAACATCATAGGGCAGGAGGGGAGGGATGACATTCAGATAAATAAATAAAACTCACCACACTTGCACAACAAATCAATAAAAAGTTATATCCATGACTTCTTTAAGTAATTTCAACTACCCTAAGGTAAGATTTTGGTTTAAAAAGTGGGGTAGGGGTTAACATTTGATAATCATCACTAACATGAAAAAATGTTGCTATTACCTATGACTTAAGAATTTCTTCCCTGTAATTTTCAGTTTATGAGTTTATAAATTGCTTTGTTATTTAGTGCAGGCTCCTTAAATCCTGAAGTCTTTATGCACTGGATGATAACAAATGGATCAGTTTTACCACTTATAATAGTTCAGTAAATCATGAAACAGCCTACCTTTCAGCAAAGCCATCATGGAGAACTTATCACAGCAAACCTATCAGTTGTTATTTCTGACTATATACCTGACAAAGCTAATTCATGCTCTGTCTCCTTGGCACACTTGTTTTTTAACAAGGTGAGAACAGCCTGGTAACTGAGGGTTGGTTGTATCACTGTTTTGATTTGGTGGGGGACCTGCATATCTACAGTGTGTGCTAAAAGCACACCTCCTCCTCCTCCTCCTCCCGGGCTGATGTCAGCAGCACTGCTACAACAGCCGTGGTATAAGGAAGGCAAAAAATCAGCACCCCTGCCAGCTGAAATCTCGGGAAGAGCAGCAGAACTAGTCTTGCCATTAGGCTGCTCAGGACCTTCAGTCACAACATCAGAGGGGCCTCCTCAGCAGTGTCCTGGTAAAGGTGTTGATCATCTCCAGGCACGGAATGACAAACGAGTAGACACAAGGGCATGGTTTTAGGGAGGTGCTGTAAGGGGGGAAGGTGTGTGGTGTGGTATAGAAAATAAAACATTAAAATACTGGCCATTCAGAGAGAAAAATGGGGAAAAGAAATAAAGAGGAGGATTCACATATCTTTAAAAATAGACAAAAATCACAGAATCACAGAATCACAGAATCTGATGATGCAAAAAGATGATGCAAGAGGTGCTCGTCACTCCTAGTACACAAGAAGAGCACTGAGTTAACTCCGTTACCAAAACAGCTGAGTATGTCATTTCTAATGGGTTCCTCACTAGTGCTAAATTTCCTGTCTCATTAAAGCTGGGGTTTGTGTACCATGTACAATTGCAGAGTGTAAAACCCTGTGTACACAACTGCTGGGGAACCTTTTACACAAGTAGGTGCTGTGTTTGATAATCAGGGACCTCATGTGCAAACACTGGCACACACTTCAGACACTGAATTCCCCTGTCAGGTACACACAGTCAGTGATACTCTGGCAGTGGCATCTGTCTGAAAATAACTCTCTTCAGAATCTTCTTCTGATGTTCTGTTTGAAATTCCTAGTCCTCATTCTCAAGGAAATCAGAGACTGCTTGAGGAGCTGTAATGGCACCATCACATCGAGAAAAGGAAGCCCTGATGCTGCTCTTTAATAAATCAATGCCTCTTTGGCTGCCTTCCAGACCACAAAAACACTTGGGCATCTTTGCCTGCCTTTCATTTTGTGACTTGTAGGACTCTCTCTATCATCTTGATGTCTGCAGATATACTCCACAGCCCCCGTTTTTTTTTTCTTTTTTTTGGCTTCTTCAGTGAGACTCACTGAACATTCCCCTTTAATAAGTCTCAGATTATGGTTTTCCAGCAACCCTCGAATTCTACTGAAACCATCTGTGCATTAATGACAAGTAAGCAGTAAGACAACAGTTAAGTGTTTTCTCTATACATGCACTGTGCTGTATGTACAGGTATGCCCAAAATTTGGATTTGCAGAAGTGACTCAAATTATTTTGAGATCACTTCAGATATACTGGGAAACTTCCATCCATCGGTCCAAACTAGGTGAAGGAACCCAGGGAATGTCAGGAGACAAAATGAGATGCAGAGTGCCTGCTTGGAGTCTGGTAGAGGGAATGTCTTCCTCTTGCCTTGGAGCATGACATATCTGTGACTGGACCTGCACACAGCCTGTTCTTGTTCACACTGAATGCTTCAAAGTACAAAGACTCATCTCTAGATTTAGAATTTCTTTAAACAGGGACCCAGTTGTTTTTGAAGGACTGGTATTTCCAGAAGAATTAGTGCAACATGCAACTATGTGTAAAGAAGTTCTTGTAGCTCAAGTGCTGCACATGCACCCTGCAGGTAAACACACACAACATTGCCCCAAGGAACACACTGAGACAAGAGACCTGTGCCTTGCTTCCCCCACAGCGACAGCAGATGATGACTAGGTCACTACACCCCTTCCAACACCCCCACAAAAGGAATGACTTTTCTTTCTCTGGTCTAAAAAATGTTGGGAGTATGCAGCTTATGGCAAAAGGTCAAATTTGGAATACTTTTTTTCTGCATGTTTCAAGCATTACAAACCCTGTCAGTCCTCTGATTCTACACCCACTTGCACAGCAACCCAAAGGCCAGTAAACCAGGCAATGATCAAACCAACCTGTGCACACCTCAGATCACCCCACTGCTTTGTGGTACTGTCAGAAATTCCTTCAGCAAAGTGAAGCTGGATTCCCTGACTACTCATTCTCACAATTACAGAGTTCACTTATCAGGCAATTCTTTGGTCTGAAATCAAAATACTCCCTGCATTCTCTCCTTACACAAGCTGCCCATTCCTTCAGTTATTAAATTGATTGTACATTAGAGATGCCGTGCTTACCTCAGACACTCTCCATTAGGAGGGATCCAGCCTGTACACTAAATATTTAATCTGGGCTCTGAGATGCCCTGAATCTATGTATTCTCTATTTTCCTAGGGGGTTCATGGTTCATATCGGTTGGATACTTCCTTCCCAGCAACAAAATGCAAAGTTAACTATTTCCAACAGCAAATGCACATGTACTGACACCGAAAGAAACCAAAATAAAACAAATTACACCCCATTCTGAAGACAGTGAAATTCTGGAAATATAACCTGTCTCCAATCTACATCCAGATTCTTCTGGTAGTATAGACTGAAAATACTTTTGTATATATGTGAAAACTGAGGGTTCCTTCCCCCCCGCCTCCCCCCCCCCAAGGAGGGAAATTCTCCAGTAGCACCACAAGGAGTGATTGTTCCTGATGTGTCAGTGAGCATCTCACCTTTCATCAGAGACAAATCACTACCATGATGGCAGCCTTCTGATGCAGCCTGAGATTACTGCACAGCTCTGAAGCCCTTCCCAGGACAAAAGAGTGTTGGCACTTCGAGTGAGACTGAAAGAGAGCATCAGCAAGGGGCTGACCCAACATCTGCTGCTTTTGTCTTCAAAAAAAAACTATGCTCATGGGAAAAAGGAGCAGCCTCTGTGACCACAGCCTTGGGTAAGAATATCACTGTCCCTTCTCTCCGGGACTACATTGGCTCCACACACAGAGTAAACTGCACAATGCTGATCAAAGGCATCACAGCGTTTTAGTGCTTCTCACTGAGCAAGACCTTGCTAAATCACAGCATCTTTGCAAACAAACAAAATTAGAGCATTTCAAAAGATACTCTGATATTTTTTTTTTGACATATGAAATTTAATGTGGAAAACCAGCAAAGAACATTTAAAATTGGGTGCCCTGCTTCTATTTAGTTACAGTGTCCTAAGTCCACACAGAGCAAAGGGGTAACAAGCAATGCTTGTTTTCCATTACGACCTGCACTTCAAACAAGGAAATTCCCCATGAGCAGAGCTCATTAATGCAATCCTTCAGAGGCAGAGAGACTCCAGACTGCAGTATCAGATTTCATAAAGCCCATCTGGCCACTCAGAGGTGATGTTTTGTGTTGTTTTCCTCTGAGCATTCAACTCAGATGCTCTCTGTGCAGCCAGTGAGAGTCTCCACGTTCACCAGCTAGGCTGAATTAAACCTTTCCATGGTTATGGATATTCAAACATGCAAGTCAGGGAGCACGAACACCATATCTTAATTTTTTCTTTAATTAAGATATATTTTTAAGACTATTTCTGTGCTACAAATTCTGACAGTCTTTAGGTTCTTACCACCACCAAGGAAGGAAGGAAGGAAGGAATGTTCACTCCCTGTTTTCCCTGCATTCCAGCAGGAACCCAAGCAACCCCCAGGCAGAGACGTGCACCTCCCTGAGTGCTCTATCTAACACACCACTGGAAGCACATCAATACTGGGCTTTAGTTCCAGCAACAGAGCAAAATAAACAGTGCAGGAACATGGCAAGCATTTGGCTGGGGTTTAGTTCAGAAAACCACACATGGTCATAAATCTGCTTTTGGTATTTATTGTAATAACATCAAAAAACTTTGTTTCCTCTACATTATATTGTCATATTAATTGCAATATGATTACAGTTGCATGTTTACTCAGTTTCTTTCTAGTTTTAATAACTAGAAAGTTCTTAAAATAAGTTTTATTTTATAAGAGTTTTCCAATGCTTTCAAAATAAAACTCGGATGATTCTGAATGAAACGTGAAAACACAGTTTCATTAAACAATTTGAAAAATAAGATTTTTTTTTCTTTCAACCTTTTATAAATAAAACTTCATGTTTTTCATATCATTATATATTTGGTATCATATAAGCCACAGTGTTCTCTAAAAATGGTAAAAGTCTTTTTGAGAGTTAAATCTAAACTAAATACCATTATGTATTATCATGGAGTGTCTAACACCTTTTCAAAACAAGAAATTAGTGAACAAAACCTACTTTTAAAAATTATTTTGGCTCCGTCAGAAGTATCTCAATTTTAATGTACTGAACAGAATATGGAATCTAATTTAAAACTCACAACTGTCTAATAAACATTGCTTACTGTTTTCAAACCAGAGGGAACTGCATGGCAATGTTGGCACACCATGACTGCTCTGTTCTGTTGTCAACATGTGAATAAATTCGAAAAACTTTGGATACATACAAATTGAGAAAAATGTTAGTTTATTTTTAACACTGATGAATATTAAAAATATGTTACAGTCTCTCCCTGTAAAATAGATACTTTGGATACAAGATTATCAGAACTGAAAGAAATCCCCACAATCCTACACTGGCCTCTACATTTCCATCTGAGCAAATGAGTGGGAAGATGACCAGCACCCAAGACCTGCACATTTCAAGGGCTTAGAATAAATTAAGCTGGTGAGTTAATAGTCTTTCCTAGATTTACATCTATTTTTTTTTTTGATTTTTTTTTTTTTTTAAATCTCTGTTTAAAGGTGAAGGAAAATCGTAAACAGTTACAGTAACAGACCTCTGCTGTATTTTGGATTACTACTTTTCAGGCAAATAACAGGAACTATTTTTTTTTTAATTGCAAACCGAATAACTACAATTAGATTTTAAATGTGCATTTTAATGGAAGCAGGACTGAAGTAGTCCAGGTGTAAGATATCCTTGAGCTGGGAGCCTACAAAGTGAGCCAAAACTCAAAAAAATAAACTACCTTTTCAAAGGCATCATTATGGAACATACTGCCAGGGTTTTATTTGGGCACTGTGGCAATATCACATGAAAATTCCAGGGAGATTTCAATTTAAAAGATGGGAAGTGTCATTTACTGTGGGAAAAAAAAAAAAAGAAAGAACAAGGGGGGAGCTAAATGATGAAGAGTCTGGATTTTTTTTCCAATGCCTGCAGGTTTTAGATGCAAATGTACATACACAAAACTGTGTGCCTGGAATTATTAGGAAGCAGAAGCATTTGCAATCTTCAATACATCCTAAGTGGCAAACAAATGATGAGTTACCTACATCACATGAATTGACATCATCTGATCATGAAAAATTCTGGAAATAAACCAGGAGATTAATACAATCTACCTTAAAATTCCCAGGTATTGTGTTAAGTACAAAAGGTAAACCAGAAATAAGGATGTATCTGAACCAGAGACTACTTGGGCCAAAGGCAGTATCTTACTCTGTGCTTGCAAAGTGCCTGTAATTTATGGTGCTATATAAATGATTTTTAACAAGGATGAAAACAGTTGTAGAAAGCAGTAGTTCAGAGAGTAGGGGGGGTGGAAAAAAAAGGAGAAATGAGCTGATAGCATATGAAGTAATCTATAGCACGAAGGGAAAACCAACCAAAAGGTAATAAAACTATTCATTATGTGCTCTTTGGAGGGCAGCTGCTCTCAAGTAGCAAAGTGACCTTGAGATGAACACCACTTTTTACTTCCACTATTGTACTCAAAGACATCTTAAGAATCCAAAGGCAGAGACAACCACTGCATGAAAGAGAAAGGCTGTAAATGGAACTTGTGAGCACAGAGGATATCTGTATTTTTGCCCATTACCTACAGAATAAAAGACTACATGGCATTTGATTACACACTCGGCATACATCTGTAGCCACTCCTTCACATTAAGAGCTTAAATTTCTGGTAGTAGTGGAGCATATAAAATGCTATGAATGTACTTGGGTTTTATATCTCCCTCTCTCTGTCTAAGCCATACTGTCTTTAAAGCTAACAGAGGTGATCAAAGCTCCAAAACACACACCAGCAGGAGGAAAAAACACTCCTGAAACAAGGTCAGCTTCTCCCAGGGGTGCAAAACAACAAAGATGCTACAAATCAGCAAAGCATTTCTGCCTTTCTGAACTTCCTGGCTTATGAAATGCATCCTCTAGATCTCATGCTACACATAGAAAAATACCAGTGGAGTGTTTCTCCCTTTTCTCCATCAATTTGTCTCCAGCATCTACTGATATCAGTGACTGCCTCAATCACAGGGCACGTGGCCTTGTGGAACTTCATGGGGTTCACCTGGCTCCACCTCTGCATCCTACCCAGGTCCCTCTGGATGACATCCCTTCCCTCCAGCGTGTGACTGCCCCACACAGCTTGGCGTCATCAGCAAACCGGCCCTTGATCCCCCTGCCCTTCTTCAGGATACATTAGGAAAACATCAAAAAGATAGATGTAAGCAGGGGTTAATATGTTTGCTGATCTTACTGTCCCAACAGTGAAAAGTGTGAAACTCTGGCTAATTTAGTTTTTTTCTAAAGAAATTTTTGTTCAAGGCTTTGTGAAGACAAGACAAATTGTATGAGTAAATGAGAACAGAAATCCACCATGCAGGAGGACCAAAGAATGTGTTAAAAATCCAGTCCAACTACCTGCAACTGCAAAGCTTTTCCTGGTTTTTTGGGTTTTTTTCACTCTAGTGACAAAGGAAAATAAATAGTACAAGCCAACAGCATCTCCAACTCCAAGCCATACAATCCCCCCCAAACCCACACAACCTCCACCCGAGGCAGAAAAGCCTTGTGGAAACACCCTGAGAAAAAAAAAAGAAAACCAATCAAAAACTTGCAAAAACCCAAAACAGCCAAGAGAAAAAAAAAAGGAAAAAAAAAAAACACCAAAAAACCAAATTGCACTGTAAACTAGATAGTGTTTCCTGCTTGAATTAGGTGTGACATTAAAGGCACTATGATCTTTGCTAGTCAAATTGCCTAAGCAACAGCGGAGGTTGAAATAATAAGTCAGGATAGTATAAACACTGTTAAAGCTGTGCACTCAAAGGTCTGGTTTCAAGATGATCAAAGAGAAACTACAAAAGCCGGGTGAAAAAAAAGAGCTCCCTCTCAACAAATACAAACTAAGCAAGAAAACCTTTCTTCTTTTCTAGGCCAGCATCCCTGATCGCAGCGAGGGTTCTGCAACAGAAGCTGGATGAAGTCACTGCACAAAGTCTGTACCAAAAGTTGCTGTTCTGAGTGGAGAAGCTGCTCCCAAATCCAATGTGGATCCAGGGTTGTGCATTGCTCATATTTGTGTAGCAGGGCATAGAGAGCACCAGGGCACTGAATTCATGTTGGGCACTGGTTCAGCAGCCCTTGTGCCAACTACATCTATTTCTTTCTATCCATTCAGAAGTTTACCACTTCCTGAACTACTTCTAAAGCAATTCCCTATCCCTGGCTGTCTGTATATAGCTGTGAGTCTAAATACACACTGAGGAGCTGCTGAAATCCCTATAGTGTGCTGCAAGTCTAGATGGAATCCATCTGTCACACTAAATGGATGGGTAGTTAGTGAAAACTTTGCTTCAGCCTCACCAAATATTACTGTAATCCTTCCATTTCAGCAATTATGAAACACCACACAGAGAAAATACTTGACTGTGCAAAAATCAAAGTTGAATTCAGAAGAAAGTGGCATTTGAACAGTAGAAAATCCTCTGCCTGCTGTTCTCAGAGACAGATGCCAAAACAACATCAGGAAAGGAATGGAAGGTTTTCTGAAAGGCATTCCATCAAGAGCAGAGTCAGGACAATACCTGAAGGCCTCTTAACCATTCCTGAAAGAGTTTAAAGAACCCTGAACTAAGTGGCACCACTGTTCAAAGTGCTGCAAACTTTTTTTCTTCTCTCCATCAGAGGGGCCCATTAGCAGTGAGCATTTGGAGGTCTCAGCATCCCCCAGAGGACAGGCCACGTCACTTGGAACATAAACCACAACAATTTTCTTTACCTTGCCACAGTTATTTCTATTAATCACCATAATACTAAACAACAAATTGGAGGCCAGCATTAAGAGTTACTGTTCTTGAGGAGGCTCCTGAAGTATGCCAGGATTGCCAAGTAGACTGCAAGAGAATTTTACGCTTCTCTAGTTGTCTTCCCCCTCCTCCCCGTACACATTCATGTCAAGGGAAGGGAAAATTTACATGACATTGCATCCTTACAATTACCCCTCCTCCCCACAAGTTTGGTGGACTACTGACAACACTTTTATTCTTTTATAGATCTGAGCTCCAATAATTATTTCCCGAATTGTTCTTGATAGAACCACTGGGAACAGAGTAGGTAAAATGGTGAGATTACTCTAATTTCATTCCATGTCGATGTGTAATACAGATCAGAAGCCAAAAATATGCCTTCTTTTTGATCTCCCCTACCTGTATCTCCACACTACACCTACATGGATGATGACACAAGCAGCTCACTGCAAGAATAACTACAGAAACTAAAGGAGGATCATTTTAAGGTACTTGTCTGGCACGTCAAGTGCAGCATAACCTACATATTGCTAAGGAGAGGGCGAGTAGTAAACACAACAGATTGATCCAGCTCTACTAGTACTTCTTAGTTTTTCCCCTTTTAACCCTTTTTCCTTCTAGGCAGGGACATATAATATTTAGTGCCAGATTACTCTTCCAGGTAAAATGTACATATGCTGCTTGCAAATGCAGACCCAGAGATTTTCAGAAGGAAAGGGAAACAGTGACAGTTTTATCAGTAGCCAGAACAAGCTGCTCAGTTTTGCAGAAATGCTGTGAATTACCACGTTCTTTCTGGTAACAAGACATCACTGACTACCAAAACAAGTTTATACAGCTTCCTTTTCCTCCAGTCCAAAGTGGGAAGAGGTAGACTGAAAACAGATGTTCTTTGGCCAGGCACGTGAGTTCTGCCCACCATCACCCAAGTAAGTAATTTCAGAAAACTCTCATCTACTTCACAAATTTCTTCCACTCTTGTTCTCTTCCTCTCTCCAGTTGTTTGGTTTTGCTCAGCTCAAACTGATTAAAAAATTAGCATCTGCAAATCTGAATCAAAATTTACCTCCTTAGTGCATCAGAGGAACACTGTACACAAAAAATGTCAATGGATTATTCTTAAATCACTGGAGAAAGCTAATACCACAATGATGAGCTTCAAAAATCTTCTTCAAAAAGTTTCCAGAAAACCTCATCTACACAGCTGAGCACATCCCAAACCTGAGGAATTAATGCACTGACAAAGACACAAATAAGGCTAAATACTGCAGGATTAGCATTGCTTAAAAGTTATGCTGGACATGAATGCCTTTGCTTTTGTTTTCTCTCTACCTGGCATAACTTTGATACATTTTTGGCTCCGTTGTCAGAGCTTATTTGATTTACCATATAAAAGACAAGCCAAACAGAACAATATTGAATGCAACATTTCTTTTTTGTCTCCTTGAAAATTAGAGTACTCTAAAAATATAAAAGTTGATATTAAATGCGAGATGATAGTAAAACCCTGCCCTGCCCATTTTTCAGACCAGAGAAGGAACTCTGGCTGCATTATAATGCATCTTGATAATAAGCACATGTGAAAGCAGCTGTTAATTAGAGCAACAACTAGGTCACTTAAAATTTCAGATCAAGGAAGCTAATCACACCATTTACCATTAGACCTCATTGGTATTCACAGGAACATTTATAAACCCTCCTAACATTAGAGTTTAAAATTGCTCTCTGCCCACCTTGGAGAGCTCATCAAGTGTTGCTGCACGAGGACCAAAAGCTTATATAGCACAACTCCTGTCAGCACAGATACAGGAGTTCACTTGAAACAATTATGCTGAGTTAATAGTGCAAAATCATAAATTATGAGTTGAGAGGAAGGTTGGGTAAAGATCGGTGAGCTTTAAGTTAGCCTGTACATTTAAGTAATGTCCTTAGGCTATGATAAAAAAAAAAAAAACAACCCTAGCTTAAAGCCAAAACAGCAAGGAAGGGTCAGTGGAAACAGCAGATAGAACTCCTAAGGCTGTCACTGCCCTTTTTCAGAGCTTTATATACTAAAGTTCATTTCTACCTAAGGCTGGTATCCTGATCTTCTTCACAGCCTTAAATAACCTGGATCATTCCTGTTTCAAAGTCTGTTTTCCAGACCTAGATATGGGCAGAAAAGTGTTTTTAAATGATTTTGAGCAAGCTGTGAGTTCTGTGTCTTTCCAGGTCATTTATAATGCATCAAAATGACAATTACGTTAAGCTCCACACAGCGACTCATAAAACAGCAAGTGGCAGCAAGAAAGAGTCAGAGAAGAGGAGAGGGTGTAACTGTCCAAGAAGAAATTTATAAATCAGGACTGGATAACACAAAACAGAGTGAGGGGGACTAAACAGTATCATTATTTTCTTCAAAGGAAATACTGATGAAGCACAGCGTGTGGATGGAGGTGGAGAGGGCAATAATGAGGACTCAATTTCCCTTTAAAAACACACTGGTTATTCAGTACAATTTGATTCAGATGACATCAAATTAGAAAGCAAAAAGAAATTACAGAAATATGAAAATAATTAATATTCAAGGCAGTATATTGTAACGAAAATCATCGCCAAGAGAAAGTAAAACTTGAAAAGTGCCATTAATGCTCTATTTATTTTTTAAAATCAGATGGAAATACACCAAACTCAGCTTGTGTAATGCAGCCAAATGGAATGAAAGAGCCCCAACCAGCCATGCTAAAATTCCTAGAGTTTTCTGTATGATTTCTCATTTAATAATTCAGGTATAAACAGTAATGTCTAACTGGGAATTGCATCAGGTAGGCAGGGTGAATAAGTTACCAACTTGTAGTTGCTGTCCTTTTCAAATCCTGAGTAGAAAAGAGTGAAAATACACAGGCTTCCTTAATTATCTGGATTATCATTCATTGTAAATATAATGTATAATGGCCAGAGGCTCCAATATGAATGAGTTTCATTATTCTAAATGCTTTATTCCAGAACAGTGACACTCTGCTTTGCGTTTAGAATTTAAAACGCAGTGAAACAGGTAAGAGGTGAGAAATGTCTGAATAAATGATTATAGTCAGAGTCAGATATTTCTTGGTATAGCCACATGATGTCTAATTATCTATTTACACTATTAGGATTCTAACAAGCCTTTCTTTTGAAACTTCTTTGTGACTTGTAAACTAAGGAATGACTAGGGAATCAAAAAAAGGAGACTGGCAGACACATATTCATCTTAGACTTAGAAAGGGGGGTGGGAGATAATATGTCTTTTTTATTTTATATTATTAGATGATCTAAGGATAATCTGGTTTAACAAACACAAATGGCTATTGGCATTTTATTGTTTTCACCCTGCTTTCTTGTTCTATTTCAGTTCTTTCAGTGGGGATGAAACAGTATTTTGTTGTGAAGAGATTGCCTCACATCCAAGTATTCACAGGTAGGTCCCAAAGCCCAAAGGAAAAGACTGCAGGCCTGCAAAAGACATTTCAGCCACTGAACATGACTCTAACAGCCCTGCTCAGCTGGAGAGCCAACCTAAAAGTGAAAGAATGGTCAAGTTACACCCTCAGAGTGTTGAAGATGCAGCATATTTAAATTTCACTGTGGTTCATCACAGCAGATAAGCTGTGAAAACTCCAGATCTCTGGCCCTGGGAAAGGTTTGGATGTTTGATGACCAGGCAGGGGAAAAGAGAAGCTCTGTGTTTGCTGCTTTTGCTGTGTCTGTCTGTGTGAGACTTTTTGAGGGGTTCTAATTCCTGTCCTACAGCCCCAAGCTCTCACTGTGGGTGCGGTATTTCTTTCATGGCCTCAGGAGCAGAGTTTACACTTTACACTGGTACCTGTGTTTTGTGCAACAGGAACATCACAGGAGTGGCAGGAGATGATGTACCTACTTTTAGTAGGTCACAGATGTGGTTTTTGTCTGTAGTTGTCACGTTTTGATATGACACAAAGCACTGAGCTCATTGTTAGATGTAAATGTGTAATACTGGAATAGAAAGATACACGAAATTTTTACTGCAGCACATTTTATCCTCTACTTTGAAAATCCACACATTTTTTTCTTGAAGAAAAAGCTGGCAGCCTCCTCGCATTATATTTAAAACCAATGTTTTTCTTCGTTCAAGGGAGAAAATAAAACCAAATGAAAACTTTATTTGTTCTCAAGGCACTGCTACCTCTTGAAAAGCTTGTCCTTCAGGTACTATTGCAATATTTTCGCTTTGACAGCTGCTCTGTTGAGACATGACTACTGATAAAACAAAGCTTTGTCACTCCAGCTCCAGTACAATAGCAATGCACATGTCAGCAAGAAAAGAAATCGAGGACAATATGTGATGCATCATTCTTGCATAACTTGTTTACCAAAAATCCCATTACAAATGTGGCGAGGACCAGCTGAAGCATCTCAATATGTTGATGGAGTTAATCTAATGAATGGCTGAATGTATGAGAACACTGCACCAGGTACTCTAAGATTAGAATATGTTCTTTATACTTGCAAGTCATGAAGGCATAGCTGATGTTTAGTAAACAGCAAACAAAAGAAATGTTGATTTTTCCATTTCCAATAATACTTTTGTTTGTACAGAAACTTACAGTTCCTTCGAGCCTCTCCATCTCTACTTCCATAGGGGATTTTGAGAAAATACTCATCACGTGATGTCAAATAAATGTAGGTCTATTAAGCAACACTCAGATGACCAAAAAGCTTTCGTTTGGTTGGCTTTTTTTTTTTTTTTTTTTTTGCTTTAGTTAAAGAAAGCTCTCATACCTTTCCAAACAAATACTAGAATCAATCAGGAAATACTTGCAAGCAAAAATACTTGCAATCTGCAGATATCTGTACCATTTAAAGGGAACTAAAACCTGCTTAACACAGTCACTTGAACACAGAAAAAGGGGAAAACAAAATCAAGGTCAGCAACCTGTGTTTAGAAACTCCATCTTGTTCACAGACTGTACACAACCAACATACACACTGAAATAACCACCTCCCTCACACTCCTAGCACTGATTTCGTTCTGCAGGTACAGAGACTATAAAAATCCAAAGGATAAATCTTGTTTGAAACAATCTAGCAGTGGAGACAGTCTGAGAAACACAGTGACCTTTCCCACTAGACCTTCACCTGATGCACAGGAAGAGTGCTAAGTGTGAACAGAGGTCCTGTAAAGGATTATTTACTGCCAAATCTCACTACTTTATGGAAGAAAACCCTGGATCTACTCTAGCTGTTTTATATTGAGATATGTACAATATTTACCAACAAGCAACAAATGAACCAAATATGCTCCTCTTAAATAAAGTAATCCATCTGTCAATAGCACAAACTACACTCTGCTTATGTTTTAAGAGAACAGAATATATTATGCAAATAAGATTTGCATAAGCACTTACCCTTAGCTGGTCTCTTTCACAACTCATCTGTTGTTTTGAACTCTACAAGAGGAAAAAAGAACACCAAAATAACTTTGAAAGCATAAAATACTTGCCACAACAAAGCTGCTAAATCTACCTATATTTTAAAATTACAAAAGGAAATTAACCAGAACCCACAACAAATCTGAGGTAGAAAAGCATTTTTTTTCTTTAATTTTTTTTTAAGATTTTAAATGCTTCATTGGCAGTTCAGTTCAGGAGTTCAGGAAGAAGCTCTCCTTCCCCTGTTTCTGTTCCATCACAAGTCTCTGTGGTATTTCTGAATGCCCCACTACTAAGATAGCAGGATACATTCACAGCACACCTAAGAAATAAAGATATGGAGGCTTCATATAAGTGATAACACATATTCCTATGGCAACTTCCAGTTCTGATCAGCTGTAAAAATAACTCTGAAGATGATTTGATACCATGATATTTTTTTTTTCCATGCTGCTGTCTCTGTGTTTTGCCAGGTTTATTAGAAACACTCTCCAGATTTTCAGAGCTGGTTGCTGAGCAAGACCTCACCCCAGGGAACAGCAAACATGGGTCATCTCTCAGTGGCAGCACAATTTGGGAAGTCCCCACTCTGCCAAAAGGAAGGGGCTGCTCTCGGAAGAGCTCGAGAAACTGAACAACAGCACTGAAACACCCAGTTCTGAGTTTGCTTCCCAGCAACCTGAATTCTCACTCAGTCATGCACCAGGTTGAACCAAACTTTCAAAGCTTTGCTCAGGACTGTTGGTTTGTCCAGCCCGTGGTAAGAGGGTTTTTTAGTCTGGTTGGTTAGGTTTTTGTTTGTTTTTTTTGTTTGGGTTTTTTTGTGTTTTGTTTGTTTTAATTTATTTTTAATTTTATTTTTTATTTTTTTATTTTTTATTATTTTTATAATACTTTATAATCATCAGGTAGCATTTGCCTTGTGAAGTGCAATCATTGTAATTTCTGTCATTAATGTACGTGGCAAAGAATTCATAAAACATGAGATCTGATGCAATCAAAAAATTCAAATCTGAACCTTCAGAGATTCATAAGACACTTTTTGCTACTTTGTACTTACAAAAAGTTAAAGCATGGACAAATACCCATTTGTATAAGCCACTTTCACTCTGCAGTGATAACAAAAAACTTCTCCAAGTCAGGTTACTACAAACAAATAAAGCTGCCAGCCCTTTTTTCCGCACAGAAGAAAGAACCCTAACAAGGAAGTTACAAGCTCAACCTCCTACATGTACAGCAGAAGTTTTACAATGCAGTCCCTGCATGAAAATACAAAGTCTAACAGAAACAAACGCTCTTTGAAGTTCTCTAGCAGGGAATGAAATGTAAAGGAATTCAGCAAAGGGCTAATTACAATTCCTCTGAGGAGTCAAACTAAGTACAGCTAGAGTCACTATCACTTGCAGACTAATGATTCCACTTTTCAAAGTTCATGACTTTACACCATTTATAAATTACTTTAAGGTCTTACTAGTCTGCACTAAAAGTGTGCTTGCATAAGTCTCAAGAGTTAATTTCAGATCTGAATTCCATATGAACCCCTTCACATTGATTAAAATAAATAAAATAGAGTATTTCAGTTAGAAGGGACCTACAATGATCATCTAGTTCCTTCACTGGAAATGACTGTGAAGAGCCTTTTGGAAAGACCATCTGAAATTTATATTTGCTGGTTTACTTCCAGTTGTACCTTTAACACCACCCTTCAAAAGAATGTCTTTTCCTCTTCCCCATAGGATGAAACTTTTGGCTCTGACCTCACATTAGCTGCACAGATTTACGGGTTTTTTTACCTTCAGACAGAAAGGTGACCAGGTTGGTTAAAGATATGGAAATACATCTAGATAGGGAAGCAGGAAGACCAGGATACTTCATCCTGGAAATGAGACAGCTGCGAAATTTGTAAAAAAAAAATAACCAAAGAACCTGTACCAAATATTAGAGTGGAGCAAGGGTTATAGTTATTGATTATTTAAACAGATAGTTAATTCTGTGTTTTAATTAGTCTGCTACTGTAATATGAAACACAAAATTGACAAATACCTGACAGCTCAGCCACCAGAACAGGATATGTTATTTAAGATTGAAAAGAAGTATTTATGAACAGTGGGAGAACACAAGAGAGAGGCAAGGAGTGAATCAGAGCCCAGATGTACAAGTCAGGAGAGGGTGACAGCATCTTAACATCCAACTGCTCCTCCAAAGCTGGTAGCCAAAGAAACAGAAGAAAAACATCCATTTATTTAACACAAATGGCTTTCTTATGATTGTGAAATACTATTTTAAAATATACTTTGTTTCAATCTACCACCACATCCATGGCACTCTGGTTACTGAAGGAAACAGAGAAAGACAGTGGGGGCAATGAACCTGCATAGCTCCCCCATCACCCTTCACACCGGGAGCTTTCCAGAACAGAAGCAACAAGGCTGAGTGAAAAGGCATTATTAAGATGAGATTAAAAAGAAAAAAAAAAAATGAAACAAACCAAAACTTGCCTTAATGAAAAAAATCTTTTTCAAAGTTTAAACACTGATGCCATCTGTCTGTCTGTCTGGGCCTCTATTTCTCAGTTCAAGTTTATTAATGTACATCTGGGAAAGGCTCATTTGGACACAAGCAGCTTTCTGTGCATCTAAGCAGTGCCAAATTTGCTCTCTCATTTTGTCTTTTTTTTGCTATCCGTGCCAGTTAAGGAGAAGCATCCTGGCAGTACTGAGCACTTAAGGGAAAACATAAATAATGCATTTACAATATGTAAACCTGTACAGATAAATGAGAAAAACTGAAAGCCATAACATATTTAATTAATGATCAGGAGCCCCTAGGAACAAACCTTGTGCATATCCTGCAATTTTAAATACAGTGCTTCTCAATCCTAAATTTACTTTGTTATGTCTCTGGATTGAACCATATGCAATGAACTATTTATTTATTTTAGCTTAAGACTGCTTGAAGAACCTGGTCAGTATGTTGAGTGTCATTGTGTCAAGCTCTCACACACTGAGTGTAGTGAAAAGAATGCCTAAAAGATTGATCCTCTTTTAAGGGTTTCATCAAGGAAAAATTTTCAAAGAACTTCAACAATAGTTCAAAACTACAGGTCTCTTTATAACACAGAAGCCTTAGAAAACACTCATGCTGTCAGGCTCCATCATTTTAAATCCAAAAAAGACCCTTTGGAAATATTGTGCAAACTGCTGGTGCCATTCTCCAGGGAGCTCATGACTAGCAGGGGGAAGTTTGTCTTGCTTTCTTTGGATAACAGTAACAGGTGGGAGACTGAAGATCTTTTAAATGTATTTATCAGTCACCCACTCTTTCTAAGGACACACAAGCCCCACCTCTGAAGAAACTGGAAAATAGAAAATGGGACCCACATATGCATGAATGGACAGATGAAAGAGCAAGAGCACCACTCCAGGTGATAAGGAATGCCAACAATTCACCTGGGAAATTTTTTTGCTGTCAAGTTTTTGAAGTATCATTCTAAAGAAAGGGTTTAGGCAAAGAAAACAATAGGATGGTTACAGAATGTACTGGTTAAAATGTAAAAGGAAAAAGTATTCTCCTTACGGTACAACATCCCCAGGCATTTGTTTCACATTTACAAACTCAAAATGCTTTCAGGATTGAGAAAATCATTTGAAATGGAGCGCAGTCCCAGTGGCTGAAAAATAACCAGTGAACATCTAATGTCTTTTATATTCTAGATATTTTGCCACAAACATTTGAGGTAAATTGACAGGCTGTGTTCTGAACCCAGTGCATAGGAAACCATCCTGTCTCCGCTGAGCACTCACTGCAATTACTCAGCCACAATTTTCTGTGCAGCTTCAGACACCTCCTCTAACAGCAGTCCCAGGAAAGGCCCTCCAGCATTGCCATCTCTCTCTTTCCACCTCAAAAAAGACCAATGCAAAAATGATTACCTGAATTGTAACAATATTCCTGTTTTCATCAGGAAAGGATAGTTTACAGTCAGTGTCTATGTATGAACTGTGGAATAAGAGAACCAGATGTGAAAGGCACTGCTCACAGTCACAGTGCTTTTACCAGAACTTGAATTCCTGACTGGTGATTGCTCATTCATCTGATTGAGGTCTTATATTTCCCCTCATTCATAGATCAAGCAGCTGAAATTAAACCATAGATTATTCCATACTAGTTGTGTTTCACCAGATACTTTGAGACATTTCATACTATTTGTAAAATCCATCTGTTGGTGTTTTCTCTCATTAGATACTCATCTCTCTGTAAAAGCCTCTTGTCAAAAATTAAATGCTTGTGTTTTTCCCTTGCCACGCTGCACAAAAATGCTGTGCCACACAAGGAGACTCACCATGCACTGCTGTGTTTCACATGGAAACAGTCACTCCCCTTGCATCATTTTATTACATATTAGTGTTCATTATCTCATTGCCCTACAGAATTCTGAAGAAATGATGCTTCAAGTTATTTAATACACGGAGAGAGTACGGGCTTGTAAATAAATGTATAAATAATGTTGCCTATTAATCTACAATTGCTTCTCAGTCCTTCATGTGAAAACCCAAAACACAAATGGAGAAACAACGTCCATCCCAAGAGCTCACAATGCCACAAAACAGAGCCTGAGGTGCTCAAACACAGAAGACTCACTAAGAAATATCACTGACTGCCTAAACATACAGGATGAACTAGAAGTGAGGTTTTCAGAGCCTGTGGTAGTGACTTACAGCATCCTTTAGAGGCTTTAAAACAAAATCATTATTTTTGTTCCTCAAGGATTAACTGGGGCCACCCTCCACTTTCTTTAAGAGCTGCCTACATTTTCACCTACATGTCTCCTGAAAGCCCCCAAATATTGACAAGTCTAATGAGGTGAAAGTGTGCTGAAAACCTATAGATTGTTTGTTCCCTTGTGCTAGTTAACACAAAGGGCCACAGCACAGATATATAACTCTGCATATGTAAATTTTTCCAGAACACAAAGCTTTAGGTTTCTCATGGCTAGGTATGTGTTTGCATGCAGAGAATTTTAATTTCATGGGGTTTTATTACCACCATCAGTTATTGTGCTCTAGCAGTGGCTGGAGGGACTGATTTATCCTCCAACACCCTTGGCTGGGTATTGTATATCGACTGGTGCTGCTCTCATAAATATATTTGGGTGAAGAAATGTCTACGGTTCTGTGCCTAATACTAAGCAGAGTTAAGGTTTCAAGTGTCACATACAAGTGGGTTTATTTCTACTGGAAGAAACAGGCAATTATTATGGCCCATTGAGCTCAGATTAAGCATTTCCATCAAAAAAAGAAAAAGAGCCTGGTGCTACAAGCCTTGTAAAGCTGTAAATGCAAATGGGGACCATCTCATCTTCCATAAAAAATAATCTATAGTTTTATAGGCTTTCTCCCTCTCCTGTTCTTTTTACCCTCAAATTAGCAGAGTATTACAAACAGGATCATTTTATTGAGGCAAAAACCCTACAAATCCTCCAAAATTAAAATAAAAACACTGTTAAAAAATTGTTACATTAAAACAATTCGTAGGCAATTATTTCCTAGTGCAGAAGGGCTCCTTTAGGCAACTGAGAAACCCCACAGTCCAATTTTCACTGTTTCTTGGCTTCAGGATACGTTCCTTCACCAAGATTTTCTACGTTGCTTGAACATTGTTACCTGGTAAGTACAGTGGGGTGAGTTTTTTTTTGTTTTGTTTTTTTTGGAGGCTTTATTGTAATATAAATTAGGAAAATGGTCTCTAAGAAAATATTTGTTATAAATACCATTCTAGATAAACAATTGTGTGGTAAAGCCTCAAAATTAAATTCTGCATGTATGTTCTGCACGGAGTAATCCTGTGAGAAACTTGATACATGGTTAGTATTCAAATGTAAACTCATTTTCCCCATAAAGGACTAGCCATAGTGCATTTCATTTAATTTCCCTGCATAACTCAGAAAATATTATAAGGAATAATCAGAAGGCAAGGAATAAATGGACACAATGAAAATTGTAATTAAAAATATTGTGATGTTAAAGCAGCAACCAGTATAGAATTACAGTTTGTTATCTTAGAATGCAAACAGGCCCAGACCAAGCCTGGCATATTACATGTATTACCCTATTTACTGCTGCATAAATCATTTTCGTTTCATAAGCATATTGTTATTACAAGAATTTACTCTTGTAAAATCTTGTACCTTTGGGGAAAAGGACTTTAAAGTTTCTTTCCTTAAAGTTGCTACCCAGGAAAAAAAAAAAGGCAGATAATGGCATGGATACCAATGAAGTGATAAACTCCAAACTAGTGTAAATATAGAATGAAGAAAGTAGAGATACTAATTAGTATTGGAGTACCTGATACTGCTGAATTCAAAGGATTTCCATTACACAAACAAGGCAGGAAATCTGTTATGCTGCATAACCTTTTTGAAATAAAGATCATGGACAGATACGACAACTAAAATATATATAATAAAATAAGAATATATAGAGTACAAAATATATTTATTTGTCTATATACAGAGATAAAATAAAATTAAGATAGAGTTTAAACAAAAACTCCATTTTACATAGAACAGTGTCTTGTATTTTAACCAGACTTACTCCCAGTCTGTTAAGGTGGCAATTGCAGTAACTGCAGGTAACAACTCAGAAAGACACTTCAAGGAAGAGGAGAGAACAGCAGACTGACAATGAGGATATCACTGGAGACAGGCATGGATTTCCAGACAATTACCAAAGCTAGTTATGTTACAAATTGCTCCCAGAGACATGGCCTGGGTGTTATCAGCAAACATCTGCACGGCTACTTGCTGTGCTCGTGCGCTGATAAAAATAAGTCAAGTTCATTCAGTCACCGATGCTTGACAAATTACAAAAAAACCCAAACCACAGCTTTTATCTGCCACATCCACATTATTGGCTGAAGAGGCCATTATAGAAGGAACTACTCTGAGAAACCAGATATTGCCAGGTCAGCAAGAAGCCAGTGAACTGACAGATATCCAGACTTGCATTTGTCTCCTTGCTTGGATTTACTCTTTTTCCAATTAAAACATTAGAGTATCATCAAGTGAAAGTCTGTGTGTGTACAGATATATTTATTTATATAAAATAGTTTAATTTGTATGAAATCATCTCAAGCATACCAAAAGGTCATTCTTCAGTATTAACATAATAAATCAATCACCCTAAATTGATGATTTATCAACAATAATTGATCTGCAGAACTTATTTGATTCACCCACTGATAAAATAGGAAATGTTTAGAATGTTTACCATGAAAAACAATTTAAATTCTACAATTGGTTTTAACTAAGACATAATTAATATCATTTCACTATGGGTTAAATTAGTTGGCTAGTTAAGCTATTTATATTACTTTTTTCCCCCCTTTGTTTTGTTTTTTGTTTGGGTGTTGTTTCTTTAACAGGTAAGAATTTCTGCCACAAGTAGGATGTGTAGTTGTATAGATGTGTACTTTATATACATACTCTTGTCAGTAAAATTTGAATGCCAAAAAAAGTGAAGTCCATTAAAATGACAGTCTGTTTTCATGTATCACTCCACCTGGAACTTGAAGTTTTGATGGATAACTTCATTATTTATGAAACATATATGTGCTTCTTATCTTTAGCTCTTGAAAGAGAATTGAGAGAGTAAATACATGCAAACCCAGAAGTCTTTTCTCTTTGTTTTTTTAATGAATGAATTCATCCCAGAGAGAAAAAATGTGTCCATCCCACCCTGAACTGGAGCTGTTCTTACTCTCATGGCACAAGTCCAACCTGTGCTCTGCACCAGGGTTCACTCCCCCTCTCCATCACTCATTTCTGTACGTGCAAGAAGCTTTAATCAGCAGAAAGTGCAGGCAGATCTTTAAGAAGCTCCAAGACCACACATGCCATGAGGAACTTTCTACATAGCTTTATCCAAATCTGATAATGTTCAGTGGAACTGCAGGTTGTACAAGCAGACAGAACATTTGGCTCTCAGAGCCACAAACCAATCACTTTGCAAAGCTGTCTATACTCATTCCACGTGGAAAAATCCTGGTGTGGTTCTGTAAATCTTACTTAGCAAAGGCAGTACTCTGCTTTTGCTTACAGCAACAGAATTGCAGAGGCACTCTACTGAAATGAGTAATTTTAGATTCAGAGATGCAGAGGAGGGTAAAAATCTGCAGACAACTGCCAGAAGAATAAATCCTGTTCCTTGCACTTATCAAATTGTTCACAGGTTCACTGTGGCTCACAGTATTCTAGAGGTGTGGCAAGGCAGTGAAAATATGGCAAGACAGAACTTCTCCTGCTCCACCTGAGGATCATTATGCCATCATGTCATCACCTGACACAGTATTCCAGGTGTCACGGCACCAGTAAGAAATCATGGATGTAATTTTGGACTAGATGACCTTTAAGATCTCAATCTGTTCTATGACTCTAAATAAGTAGCGCAAACAAAATCAGTAATACTGGCTATCCTCCTCATTATTAAAGTGAATAATAAATTAGCAGTTGATTATCTTTAAATATTCATGGAAAACAGATACCAAGATAATTGTGGTGCCAAACATAGCAGTATCAAGAACAAAACACACCAGTAAATGAGAACAAAGCAAGCACGAATTACCTCCTGATAACTTTGGTTATATTTAGCCTCAGATTAAGCCACAAACAGGAAAGATATTCAAATCGTTTTCCAGGTTTCTTCTCAGTGGAGTAATGCATGTACTTACACACTGCTCCGGATTAGGGCACAGGTCTGATTTGCACCTTGAGTATTCACACTCACACTCAAAGCTGAAGTAACTCCTCATACCCTTGCCCAATTTAGGAACTGTGCCTTGAAGGAATTGTTTCCTGAATAGTCACAATTCTTTCCTGCCTGGGGAGATGCACCTTTCAGGGAAATATTTTAATTCCCTTCCCATTTGCCCATGACTAGCAAGTCAAAAAGCACACCACAAAACCAAACTTTCTCTGAGTCTGCAGCACTGGTGTCCTAAAAGTGTTCTATTCAGCACAAAACTCACAGCCAAGCACTACACAGGGGAAGAAGGACAGAGTACTTTAATCTCCTCTCCTAAACAGCTTAACTAACTATAGAAGATGCAATGCATTCAATAAGTACTCAGTGCTGCGCCTTGTTCCAGGAACGCATTACAAAGACTGTCAATAAACTTTAATTAGCAATATATTTTTAGTGGCAGTGCTAGAGCTTGCTGCAATGAAACATTTCTCCCAAGAATTTCTAAAGCTTTCCTAAAGAAACCTTGACACTTAATAATGAAAGACAGAGATTGTCATATAACAACATCCATTAGGGCACTATAAGCTCCTCGCTCAGAAGTGTTAAGGTTACCTTGAACAAATAACTCTCATTTAAAATGTTCTTTACTTTTCTGTTAGGAAAATGAACAATCACTGGCAAAATTCAGGTGCAGCTGACAAAGTTAAACATTTTCTTTCACCTTTTAATGAGACCACAGCAATGGCCTCACTGTCCTAAAAATAGAAAAGCAGAGGGAAACATTTAAAACTTGTGTATGTCTGTGCACCTCCAGGCACACCCACGCTCATGCTGCAAACTAAATGTCACGTTCTTCAATGACCTCCACGATAACAAGCTTGAAAACGTGGCTTCAAAACTGCATTGTACCTATACCTTTGGAAATAATTGCAATGGCAAACTGCACACAGTCCTTATGCATGGAAGTGCTGCTCCCAACGTCTCCAAAACACTCTGATGAGCTACGATGAGGTGGCCTGAAACCTTGGCCATTTAGAGGACAGACAAAAATCTTTTACTATACACACATGAAAGATCTAAACATCACCTCTTTTTGCAATAAATATAACCTCTTTTCTTCTCCACATAGCTATACATATCTTCACTTTTCTGCCACACTTTAACCCAGATTGAAAGTCATCAAGGACGAAGAGTTCCATCTACAAGTTTTCTCATATATATCTATAGCTCTATATAAAAGAGAGATGGAGAAGCAGAGGGAGGAAGAGAGAAGCATCTCTGCTCCCTGCATATTCATCAATGTTTTCATTGCAGCATAGTATAAACCAAATTATGATATTAATCACTAAATTCAACATCACATGATCATATGCATAACCAACACAGTATCCACATACACAGAGCAAAAGGCACATTTCATCCCTATTTGCATGCAGGTAACACTCACACTGTGGTGGCCCAGCCTGTGTGTTCAGTACACCACACATCAGTACAATCAACACCTCCAGCAAGGTGTCATTTAACTCCCTGTTTTTCATCCACTTCATTTTCCATGTTGGCAACAGTTCTTTGTGGCTTTTACACCTGAGTCTGTAGAATTTTCTATATTAATTTTGCAATGAGAAAAACGTGCCAAATTACACCAAGTATTTTGACCTGCATGTTACTTCTTTTTTTCCTCCTTCTTCCTCCCAGAAATGCTATGTTTCCATATGTCAAGACTAAAAGCAAACCCAAGCCCTTGTGGTAGGTTGCACAACTGCAAGAGCACACACGTTACCAGAGAGGTGAGGGTCAAGCTGTTCAACCTGAAACCCACTCCTCTTTAGTCAGTCCACTGTGATACTAAACAGTTCCTCTCACTCAAACAGGAACAAAGTACCACACAGAAATAATTTGGAGCTCCTCAAAGCTCTGATGTAGGTGGCCCTTGGGGAGAAAAGAGAACAGGAGGATTTAAAAGAGTAGGATGTTCTGTGTGGATATGCAGATTAATCACAACCTGGCGCAGTGGACCCAAGATCCAAACAAACTCATTATTTTTAAGCCAGGTAGCCTTCAGGTACAGCACATTTTCAAGCCTGGGATTAGTTTATGAGATGAAATGATTTTTAGTGTTATGATGTAAAAGCCATTCTTGTCTGCTAACTACCTGAAACACTGAGATCAATTCTGAGAGTAAAACATCAATTACCTCACTTACTGAGACAGGATAAGCAGCAATTAAAAGGGTAGGGAATGCTGCTCTGCATGACATTACTTGTCTAGTTTTTCAGTATATCACAGCAATTGTTTTGATTTTTAATTGTGTCTAGAGACTGGAATTCAGGCCTTTTACATCTCTGTTATGCATATTTGGAGACAGGGCTGTCTGTTATTACTTAGACAAAAATTCCTGCTATGCCTTGAACTGGCATGTAAAATCAAAAATAACAATTATTTTCCATTGTGAAAGGATATTTTTGGTTAAGAATTCTTACCTGGACTCTGTTACACTTTAATACCCACCATGGCAAATAAGTCTTAATTATGGCATTTTATCATTATTCATCACCCATCCTTACATAAAGAAGTCAATCCTGCAGGAACTAAATCTCTCTTAATTAAAACACAGCCTTTGCCTTGCATCTGCTGCATGGCATGAAGGTCTCTGAAATTCAGAAGTTTAGGAAGGTCATGGGATTATCCTGGAAGCCTAGAAAAAAACTAGGAAGTGCAGAACACAAAAGGGAACAGCTGTTGTTTCCTAACACCAGGCAGTGCAGAAAACCTGATCTCAGGGGGCAGATAGCAAGACCTTCACAGAGGTTCAGAGGCAGCACAAATCTTATTTAAGTGACCAAACAGGCAGCCCAAAAAGTATCATTGCACACCTACAGCCGGTTATAAAGATGGGGATGGAGACATTTGTTCCTTAGATTTGCCACGTGAACAGCAATAAAGTTCTGCAGAGTGTTCAACCCAATAATGCCCCCACAGCTTTCTGTAAGCTCCCTCCCCTCTCCTGCAGCTACTGAGGTACTGCTGTGGTGGGTTTTTAGGGAGCTGAGCCTTCCATGCAATCTGGACACCTCACGCAGACTCGCAGAACCTGCAGCTGCTGAGCACCTTTGGAGACCACAACTCAGACTTCCTGTGGCTCTGAAGTGACTTCAAGGCAAAGCTCTTTTTTCAAAGCTTCATTTTTTAAAGTATTAAAAAAAAAAATAATTTTCATTCTAAAGACAAAAATCTGTTCTACAACACCTGAATTTTCCATAAAATTGATTATTCTTTTCCTCATTTTTTTTTTCTTTTGCTCCTTTTCCCCAGCCTCAGCTCCCACTGTACCTCTGTCTGGTTGTGGACGAAGAGAAAGCCCTCTTGTGAAAAATGGGAAACCTCTTTCTAGAATCGAAGCTTGGCAACTGGGCACCAGTATGACAGGTTACAGATGCAGACTGGCAGGAGAGCCACACTTCTCACTCAGTGAGTGCTTCCCGTGCCAGTCAAGGGCAATAATTCCTTAAAATGACTGCACAGCATTTTTTAAAAAATAAAGCCAGACTTAAAGTACATCATGGAGATGTCTTGGTTTCCCTCCCCCTCTCCCCCTCCCAGCCTTTCATTTGATTCCTGAAACACTGTAATTCATATGTGTACATTTAGCAGCCTGGAGTCTTGGGACTAATAACATTGCAAAGAAGGAAAAAAAAAAAAACAAACAACCACCTTTCACCTGTCCAAGTCAGAGATATACATCGATCATGAGAATTCTTTTCACCTGAGGGGAATAAAAAAATACCTTGATCTTACAAAAACAACAATTTGCAAGCATCTATTAAACAGATTTTTTTTCATTTCCTGCATATTTTTTATAGTGGTTCTCAGTGCTGTTTGATTCCTGGAGCTGAATCTACTGAGTAAGCAGCATTCGACCATATTTTATAGTGTGTGTGTGTGGTTTGCATTCTAAGATTTAGGCCAACATTGATTTTATTTCCTCTTGGTATTTTATAGTTATTAGACTGCAACAAATTTTTCTTAAGTCAAGTCTGGATTTAAATATGGAAGCCAAGATAGAAAGGTACTGAAACTGTACTATACCATAAATTTAGTATAGTTGTGATTTTTTTTTTTTTCATTATTTTTAATGTTAGAGTTAGAGAAGAGGTAACTTTGCTTAGTTTATGTATCAACTCCCCTGGAAAACCAAGGGAGACTTGGCAAAACTGTGAACAGCCATGCACTGCTGGTATAGCCTTGCCTTGCACTTTAACAGCTGGTTTCTTTTGTCTTTAGACAGAACAGTGTTGCCACCATCTGCCTTTAGGGAAAAAAAAACAAACAGAAACACCAAAAAAGAAAAGAAAAGAAAAAAAAAAAAGGAATATATTTTCCTCAAAGCAAGTCAACAGCATAAGTAAAATGGGGGTGGAGGGTGGAACTCCAAGTTCATAGGCATTATAACAGAAAATGGATTGAGAGAAACACAAAATAAAGCAAGGAATCAGTTTGCCTGTATTTAAAATAGCTTTGCTATCATTACCTAAATATACCTTTCCATGAGAAATAAGACAAACTTGGCATTTCACAGGGTGTGGGGAAGGAGGTCGGGTCACTTTTGTTTTTATTTGGTACTTCTGAACTAATTATATAAGAAATATGTCAATAATCACTTCTTTCTGAGAAGAAAATAAGTTCACCAGCTATCTAAGTATTAAAAAAAAAAAAATTTCTTAAAGGTTTCATACATTCTTGTTGTACATGTCATGTTCCAGCTTCAGAAATGTGGAATGCCTGAGGCCCAAAGAACAGGAGAAGAACTATTCTTCATTACCAGGTTATATAAAATCTCTCTCTGATGTCTGGAATTACTTTCTAAAATAAAAAAGAATACTGCAGCCCATTTTCACTGCATTTTACTCCTTGTAATGTCCAATAACCAAGTTTCAAAACCCATTTTTCTTTCTGTTGTTCAGAGGCAACGAGGAACACAAGAATAGTGTATAGCCAGGCATGCTGGAAATTCCCCTTCCTGCTGAGCTTTGGTGTAGTCAGCTCTTGCCAAGCTGGAAAACCTCACCTTCCATCAGGATAACACAGATGAAATCTTCCTAAAAGTAATAAATGTTTTCCTGAATGAACTCTTGGCATCCTGTCACTTCCATCTAGAACTAAACTGATTTTATACAGAATATCAAGTACTGTGTTCTAGTGGAGCTGGAGTGAATTTAAGCCCAGCACTCAGTGCTTGAAGCTCTGTGTTTTGTCCCTTAATGAGCACTCTCAGCTTGCACATTAAAAAGCTGTGCAGTCCATTCTCAGTGCATTTAGAGCATCCAGCCCTGCTGATGCACAGACTGAACTAAATTCACATGATAACTCACTCACATGCTCCAGGAGCACACATCAGGGGCATCTGAGAAGTGCTATGTGCATGACTTCAATTAATTGGAAAACAGAACAGAGAACACTCAAAATATTAATGTATTATTGTTGACAAGCTTGACATGATTTCCCAGTACCGACTGTAAATATTTCAAAAAAAATTGATATTTTCCCCCTATGCCTACCAGCAGAATATAATCATATATACATTGTAATATAGTCCAATGATGCACAAAACCAGGGGGAGAAAAGATATCCTAACCACCTAAATTCAGGTCTAAGGGCATCCCACAATAGGAATAAACAATACAGAAACCCCATAGATAAATATCAGAATGTACTGAGCTTAAGACTCTGAGCCTTTTTCACTATGAGAGAAATTCTGCTGTTAAACAGCAAAAAAGTTGGACCACCAGTCAACAGTCCTTCCCAATGGTACCCAGCTGTACCTGTCACTTGGTCTCCACTGTAAAAGAAACAAGCAGCTTGTCAGTAGAACTGAAGATCATTTTGATGACTTCTATTGTTCTGGAAATGTTAAAAAAAAAAAAAAAAAAAAAAAAAGTGCCAACCCTTCCTTGCTTGCAAGAGTCTGTATTTAAGAGACAAATGTGGCAAATCATCGGAGGGAAAAAAAAAAGAGGGAACATTCTGCTTTCCCTTTAATATCCAGATCATGTTAATTGATCCCAGTAGAGTCTCTCATTGCCAGACAATCACAATTAGCTCACCGATTTCTGTATTTGTATGATCTTGCCTCCGCTAATTACAGATGAAACAATACTTTGGGGGAGGCTAAAATTACTCTCTCTTTTCCCGGGGAAAAGCATTAACACCTTTTCAAGCACTTGCCAGTCTGTAAGACCTTCCAGGGTCACCATCTGTGTTACAAGTTTTATTTCAGGAGCGCAACACAGAAATTACCCAAGGCAACGATATCTTGCAAGGCAGAGGCAGCAACACCTTGTCAGTGCAGTTCCATGGAACAATCAGATTCCTATGGAAGACTCATTTTCCAAGCATAATTCTTCACCTCTCCAGTCCTGTTTGTTATGCACTAAGTTTTAGCCATATGGGGAAAAAAAACACCAAACAAGCCAAACCCCCACATGGTGTATGACACAGGCCTTAAGATACTTCAAATGGAGGTACCACAAATAATCATGGAATCACAGAATGGGTTGGCTTGGAAGGGTCCTCAAAGCTCATCTCATTCCACTCCTTGCCATGGGCAGGGACACTTTCCACCAGCCCAGGTTGCTCCAAGGCCCATCCAACCTGGCCTTGGACACTTCCAGGGATGGGGCAGCCACAGCTTCTCTGGGCAACCTGTGCCAGGGCCTGCCCACCCTCACAGGGACGAATTTTTTCCTAATATCTAATCTAACTCTGCCCTCTGTCACTTGGAAACCATTCCCCCTTGTCCTGTCACTATTCAGGAATACAAACACCTATTAAATGATGTTAAGCTACTAACAGCCAAATCAAGCATTTACATAAGGTCCTCTCTTATGAAGCTACTGTGTTGTAACTTCACAGATGACTGCTGGCATCCAGCAACTTATTAGAGAGAAAAAAAAAAAAAAAGCATTAAAAAAGCACCACTGTAATCAGTTTGTTGGTTTGGGCTGAAGCCTTAAGGCTCCCATTACCACTTCAGTTTTAACACAAAATATCTTCATTTTCCATCATGTTGAGGTGCTTTGACTTTTTGCCTCAAATAGCTGCAGTAATCTCAAAGAGAAGAGGGAAAATATCTGAACTCTTTCACTTAGACTTTACAGAATTATTCATAGCAGCTTGCAAGTCTACTGGGATTACTCAAAACTTGAAAAGAAACCCAATATTTCTATTCTAATATTGCAAGTACAGCTCTCCAGCAATTATAAAACACACTGCTCAGTACTTTCTTTAACATAGGCTGGCTTGAAACTAATTGTTCTGGAAAGAAGTAAGTAGATCTCATTTACTGCTGGAACATAACTTGAATACAGTTTTCATGTCTTAAAATTATTCCCTAGTGGCAAAAAGAAACGAACAAAGTCTCAGGGAAGGCAAGGGTTTGTTCCACAGCAATTAGCTACCACCACAGAGCCTGAACTCCCCTTTTCTTTTATTATTACTCTTATGATGGGAGGTGTAAAGCTAACTGGTAGCACTTCATGCAATCAAAAATAGCTTAAGAAAATACACACTGTATCGTGCATTCCTCACAGAAACAGATGCTATTAAAATCTAGTATGGTGGGATTACATTCACAACCTAGTCACCTTTTCTAATTTTTTGGTTATACTGCAGTATTTTTAAAGGAAAAAAAAACCAAATCCACACCTTGAAGAACATGAATTCTACTTTCTACTTGCAGAGAAACAAAAAGATACAGTCCTTGCTGGCAGCTCACTTAAGCAGCCTGAAAAACATTTCAGGTCTCACTCATCAGTTATTAATCTAGTTTTGAATTATATTTTTATATTGAAAACACTTTGGGATATTTGGAAGCTTTAGGATAAAATATCTCCTCAGTTTCACTCCTACATTGTTACTGAAACCACAGGAGGAATCTTGTTTCTTTTGTCACTTCCTTCCCCACAGGTGTGATCCCCTTTGGAGAGGAGGAAGCAAAGCCCTGTACAAATATTCACTGATCATTTCCCCACAGCACTGAGAGAATCACACTGCACTGCAAAGGAGATGGAAGATGTGAGCTGCAGCCTTAAAGTGTTGGCTTTTCTCCACCAGGGCATCAAGTTGAGATGGTTGGACAACTACTGCTCACACATGCCCAGCTGGAGGCTCCAGAACCAAGGATGCTTCAGCAAGACATGCAGAGCCCCTCATCTGTCACAGCAGTTGATATCAGTTTGCTCAAATAATTGTCCCCAAGATTCTCTGCCTCAGCAGCTTCTTGAAAGGAAAGAAGCACAGCAAAGTTATTTTGTTCATGAAAAACCCTCTACATTTGCATGTAGGTTCTATTGAGGAGCGTCAAGAACTGTGCAGTGTCAAAACCTCAGTCCAATTCATGCAGAAACGTTTCTATCTGAAAAGTGGTAAATTCCTACAGATGACCAAAAATACCCATCCAGAACTGGAATTAAAGCATTCAATGATTTCCAGAGGGCAAAGCAGAATGATCTACTGATGGGTTTAGGTGCTTCCTCAGTGGTTAGGCAGTGTTCCATTTCCCTTTCTGTGATTGCTCAAACCCACACATAAACAGTGTGTACTCCCAGAATGCTGAGCAGCTCCAAGACCTCCAAGACTTATCCTCCCCCCAAAAAAATTATAATTGAGAAACACTGTTGACAAGGGATAAGGTGGAATAAAGAGTCACAGCTTCACTCTTGCTCTGAGTGATCCCTTCCAAGCACAGCAGGAAGAACCAGCGCCCTGGATTGTTCAGCCCCAGGGAGAGGCAGGAATTCAGGGCACATGTTCCATAAGCTGGCACCACTGAGAGGCTCCTGCATGGTTCCTTCAGGCTTCTGGCACCCACCACAAAAAGCTGTGTCTTAAAAGGTCGAGCCAAATGCAAAGTTGGGTCAAAATGACAGTGAGGAGGCTCATAAACTTCATGACAAAAATCAATTACCAGTATTAAAGTAACAGCAGAGAAGTCTTTAATAAGACCTGAAAGACTTTTAGTCTTTAACATGACAAATACTATGTTTTGGAGAGGATTTAAGTTGGGATTATAATAAGTAGATGAACATTGATTCTTAACTTAAACTGCAGGTCCATCTGTACTTATATTACTACTTTCTAAAAATCTATTCTTCCCCCAATCAACACGTAATGCTGAGCAGACTGAAATTAGTGACCAAAAGCAAACATTTACACAAGTTAACTAAATTTGAATTCTCCAAGGGTCCGTTAAGTATATTATTTTTCCCATCAGGTCTTTAAGCCTGCACAAAATCAAATTGATTTGCAGCAGAGGAAGCTGGTGGCTCACAATTCAGCACATGGCCCTTCTTCCTCCGCGTAGCCAACATCGAGAAACCAGTTCATCAACTGTTAAAATGCTCACAGTTAACGAGATATCTTGCCCACATCTTAATATTCATAGTTTGCTTTGATTAAAACACACAGTTTCACATTAATTCAAGGATTACCTCTTAGAGCATGGACAAGTTGCAGTGTTTGAGTGCCACTTAACGTGGTGTTTAATCAGGAAAGCCACTGCGGCGCTGGCCGATTAGGCTGCCTCAACTGCTGCCTGCTTCATTTTTCCCCATAATTGCAGGATATACTTTATTGTGACAGGGGCCCAAGCCGTGGAATTCCAATATGCCATACATCAGGTTCTCCATTATTGGATTAGCTGGATGTGGCATCATTACCGCTGCACTTCCGTGCCTATCATTGATCGCATCGTTCTTTCTATTCCACAATTAATGCAAGTCAGCTGGATTGATCAATCTTCTGATGAGTTTGAGCCACAGTCAATATATTCTTATGGCTCTGTGCTACTGATCTGTATGTTTTATAGCTGTGCCTAAGGATTTGTCATTCTGGCTACACATTTTCTTGGTGGGTTTTTTATTTTAGATACTTCTGCTCCCACCTTGCTGCCTAAACCACAAAGGGTTCATGAATTACTCATGTCACCTGGAAAAAAAAAAAAAAAAGAGGGGGCAAGAAAGTAACTGAATTCATCACTGGAAAGAATTTTCTTTAAAAAATAAATAAATCACACTCTTGGTTGGCTCAGTAACAAGCAGTCTGAGTTTTGCACTTGAGAACACCACGATTCCAAGGAATTGCAGAGATGTTATATGACTGCAGGTATTCCTTGTTTAGACTTGACAGCACGTCCATGAAATGTGGAAGTATGTTAATAACTTGACTGTTAATAGTTCTCTAACACTGTGATACCTCTTTTTGAAACCTTACTTTTCTTTCAGAGGGTAGACTGCAGGAAAATCTCTCTTCACAATCAGAGGGAGAATGAAATTATGGGACATGAGGAGAAATAGTGATCATAATATTTGTTTAACATCACTTGTCTGTTACCTTGTGTCATAAGCATTGATATCCATATTTGAAAATTTTTTCTACAGAGAATAATATTGAACTAAAGTAATTTTCTAATAAAAATAGCCTATACACAAAAGTACAATGCTATACAACTTCTGAATATTATTTTTAAATGTGTTTACCTACTACAGAATGCACCCAGATCCATGCTTGTATTTTTTAATGCCCATAAAAATAACGTTTTGAAAAAAAAACTCAGACAACAACAAACAAAAAACCTCACACCAAATCCAAACTGAAACTCGAAAGGAGCAGTGGTTCACCACTGTAGTTCCTTTTCCATTAAACTACAACCCAGCATGATCTCCATTATAAGAAGCTTCAATTAAAAAAAGATGCCAAATTTAAATATAAGAAAAGGAATTGAAACTTGGACAAAGGGTAAAAAATGGTAATAAATACATTTAGACAAGAGTTTGGACTTTCTGGACTGCTTTGCACATTACACACAATGCCCTCATTAAATGAAGAATAATTGTTCTTTTTCATCATTCTGTCTCATCTGGTTGCCAATGCCAGGACTGGTGACAATTACAAGGTATTAGCAATGACAATTACACTGTGGTTTTGTGACAGCAATACCACCTTTTTCCACTACCTTATTTTGTCTTGAGGAATCTGAATATACAGATAAACCCCACTTATAACTAAAATAATTACAATTTCTTCCCATTCAAAAAGCAACACAAACCCTGAAACATTTTTATCTAAGTCCTGAAAATACCACCAACACAAGAAAAAAGAAAAAAAAAAAAAACACTGTCTGACAGGTGGAAATGCTCTGCTAAATATAAAATGAGTTTTATTCAAAGCAAGTGATGCATTCCCTTAAACATCCAGGCTTTGAAGAGAGCAGGCAGTTTAGATTATCCATACATAATTCAGTTCTACTGAAAGGCCTCCACCTAAACAATTTTCCATTACATTTCTAGCAAATTTGGAATAAAACAAAGACAGAGCTTGTACCTTAAACTGGGATAATATAATACAACATTGAAATGTTACACAGCTTCCAAAAGTACTTTTAAAAACAAGGAGCAACTCCTTTCCCACTGGGCGTGCTCTGCCATCAGTCCCAATCAGGCAAGGATCACTGCTGGAATCACTGTTTTTCTCCTTTAAGAATAACATGAACTGAGAAACATGCTCAATAATTTGAAGCCTATTTAAGACTTAAATTAGTTCATGAATCTATATTTAGGCTACCTACATATATGGCCTGGTTTTAGAAATGCAGAGTACAGCAAATCTTAGCAAGTCACTGTACCTAAAAGTGCTCACATCTTTCAAGAATCAGGCCATTATATTTAGATGCCTAATTATGGGTGCAAGATTTGAATAAACTCAGAATTTTAGCCTAGATAAGTGCACATTACATCACAGTGGTTTTGAAGTTGCTTTGAGATATGACACACTATGGCAGACAGCTCATATTCATGGAAAAGTGAAAAAAAAAAAAAAACCCTGATAATTATACTTATATTATGATTTAATACACTGGGTGCTTATGGAGAAAAGAAATCCTATTTTATTTCCATTAAAAAGACTATAGCATTTATAACTGCAAAGGGAAACAAAGTAACATTCTGCTAAATCCTATTACCAGAAGATTTACACTAAACACAGAAAGTTTTCTGTTTCAGGAAAGTGAGCAATGAGATATCAAATCAAGAAAAACCTAAAATAAAGTAATAACGATGATGTAAATAACATTTAACATTTCAGATACCTGGGCTTTTATTGTACATTATATTGTATTTCACAGAAAATCAGAGAATGATCCCAAAGCTTGTAACTAAAAGATTAAAAATGAAATATTTTATTATAACTAAAGGTCCATCATTAGAGGAAAACATACTGTACAAAAGCTCCCTTTTTAAACCGAGGTACTTTCTCCATGTTTATGAACTTAAGTAGATTAAGTGAATGCAAAACTGTCTCTCTGTCTCTCAGTTTTTGTATTTTTGTGGATTATTATGCAAATGTATTTGCATGTATATTTTCAGGAATACAGCTGGAAAAAACCAAACCAAAACTGCCAAAATACTAAAATTTAACTTTGCTATGATTTACCATCTTTGGTATGAACTTGTCCATTTTACATCATTGCAGTAAAACAGGGGAGTGCATCAGGAATTTAGATGGATGCGAACTCAAAGCCATGTCTAGGAAAACACCGAATGGTTACACAAACTAAACATCCTCAATTACCCTAACTCTAAAAAAACCCCTAACAATAAACATTACCTACAGACACAAATCATCACTTTTGTTTTACAGGACAAAAAATAAACCATATATTTTTGCTTTCAAATTGTTGATGGAAATCACAGAAAAAGAACACTGCAGGCAGAAGAATTTGCATTACATATAAAAGAAACATCCCCCCCCCCCCCCCCCCCCCCGGGTATAATTTGTGAGGGTTTCAGTCCTTGGAAGGCAAAATGCACAGTCAGGATGTACACACAGGCAGGCAAGGAGGCACACCCAGCTCAGATAACAGGAGACACACTCTCACCTTCTGTTTCTACCTCCTCAAATAAATGTTTATCACTTTTTCCAAGGAAACGACAAGTAATTTATGAGGTAATACACATAAATGCTCCAAGCACGAGAAAACACAGCTTTCAAATAATGCAAAGAAACTTATGTCTCCGAGGACTTGAAAGGTATTGCCAGGTCCTCTTGTGTGGAGGTAGAGTATAAATACTATAAAATGCAGTAGAAAGCATTAAACAATCCATGCTTCCTGCTGAATTATAGATGTAATCAAAATGAGCAAATACACAACATTACTCTTCACCATGCTTGTCTTCCTGGACAATTTAAGCTGAAGCTCCAGCTTTTGTGTTGCCTGGGTTTTATGCCATCTCCATTGTTTACCTAAGAGATTCTGAGTTTCATAACATGTCACAGCACATCATAAAAAAAGGTATAAACCTGGACATTTCTCTTGAAAGTCATATATCAAGTTTCCACCAACACCAGCACCAGGAATAGATTTTGATTCCATCTTAAATGTAGATTTCATTGCTTATGTTTCAACACCATTTTAAATATTTACTTAACATCTTTCTAAAGGCAGAGCCCGTGTCATTAAATCAGAAAGCACAATTCTGTTATGGAAATCGCAATCATTACAGCCTGACCTAAAACTGCTAATGTAGGCTTTTCTGTCGTCTAATTTTGCAGCCAGAAAAGCAGTTTCCTGTGGCTCACTGATCCTGACAATACCCTTAGACTAATTCCCATGATTCCCTCATCATGGGCAGATATCATTTCAACAGATGTCAAGAACAGCTAAGTGCACTTAGGCCTATTTGTTAAATTCCTAGGGGGAGGTAGATTGGCGAAATTCATCCTGTAATTAAACCGCATATTTCTTTCAAGCTGCCTCTTCCCTCTTCCCCTTCATAATCCCTCTGCCTCGCATCAAATCATTTAGGCACTTATTGGCTACAATCAATACAATATGAGATACATTAATTTAGTCCCTGGGAGGTTTGCTGGGAATCGGCGGCATCGCTCCACCAGCATTCCGAAACGTTCCTGCGAGCACGGCATCCTCTTCCAGCCAGCACGGGCAGATTTATGGCAATCCCATCCTGTGTGCCCACAGCTCTGGGCTGCAGCCAAACATACATAAATTGGAGGGGAACGGTAAACACTCAATATATTGCCTAATGCACACAAATGCTGAAGAGCCCCAGTTCCTGCAAAGAGGTGGAAGGCTTGGACAGAACAGGAACAATCGAGTTCAAGCTTTCCGTGTGCTCAAACACTCCTTGTATTTGAAGGGGAGAGGGACATTGGGATTGGGAAGAAACTTAATGAGGGTTCTCACTGACAGATATGGACTTCAAAGCAACATCTTTGAGGTAACTTATCTACAGCTCCCTGACAGGAGGGTGTAGCCGGGGGGAGGTTGGGCTCTTCTCCCAGGGAATCAGCAGCAGGACAAGAGGGCACAGCCTTGAGCTGTGCCAGGGGAGGTTTAGGATGGACATCAGGAAGAATTTCTTTACAGAGAGAGTGATCAGACATTGGAAGGGGCTGCCCAGGCAGGGGGTGGAGTCACCGTCCCTGGAGGTGTTCAAGAACTGACTGGATGTGGCATCAGTGCCATGGGCTGGGTGACAAGGTGGTGCTGGGTCAGAGATTGGACTCGATGACCTCAGAGGTCTTTTCCAACCTCATTGATTCTGTGATCTTGTATCTTATTTTTAACTTGCTCATCCTTCTCTTACCGAGTTTGGTTTAATGTGGCTGGGATTTGGTTTTGTCTTCAGTCAAGTGCAGCAGGATGAAACCATCATTTTTTTTTTTGGTAGAAAGATGATATAAAAAGAATTCTGGAATTGGGCTACATTTAATTTTTAAGGATATACTACCGCATGATATATTTATAAGCAAGTATATAAACCAAGTCCTTAACATGCCACTGTGAAACTGAGGACTTAGAAGTGTCAACAAGAACCATATTAAATGCTTCATAAATCCCAAGCATGTAACACACTAGGAAGCTATCAACATGAACACCAAACAATATGCCATTTGCAATTAAAATTATATTTGTAACTGCAATAATGACTAAAATGGGTACACACACAGATTACTAATGTGGTAGGCTAGCTTGGGAAGTGAGAAAAAAAAGGAACATCCAAGATTTAATTGGATTATTTTTCCTGCAACTGCAAAAATACAATCTATCAGACAAACTAAAATTCCATGTGCTATTAATATTTATTCAATTTTTAAAGAGTGAACTAATAGAAAGTCTTTTTGTCCATTTTACGATGAACATAATTTATCTCATTTAAATGATGTTGTACTGCCTATTTGGGCTTCTTTCCTGTGACAGCATGAGGAGAATCAGTGCCTTGGGGTGTGGTTACAGTGTGGACACTTGGGCAGCTGCAGCCAGGGAATGAAGCTGTGGGAAAGCCCAAACAGACTCAGCAGCACAGAGGTTTCTCCAAGCTCTGCTATGGCCCTGCCTGGATGCTCTCCTTAACTGAAATTCCCAAGATTCACTTCACACATTTCACTCGTACTCCTACTATACTTGCATCGTTTCATGTATTTAAGATTTTAAAGGACCACTCTCTTTACTTTTTATATTACATATTTTTTTGTTTTGGGGTGAAAGCTATTTCTTCATTATCTAAAATCAGGGGGAAAAACAATGGTACTTCACAGGTTCTCAGGGGACCTTATAATCATAATATACTATGATTAAAACAATCACAATGCATACAAGAATCTTTTCAACTGCAGAAAAAAAAAAGTTATAGGTAGCAAAAGGTCATCATTCTGTACTGCACTGAAGCTGGTAAAATCTAGGAAAAAATAATACTTCAAGTGTTTTAAGGGATTTGCATTCCTTTACAACACATTTTTTCTCTTCAACTAAAGCTACTTTCCAGTTGAAATTGGTAACATCTGTTACAGTCTCAACACACAAAAAAATGGAGGAAACATAACCATTCATTTTCTAACCAATAACCCTTCAAGTTTACAAGGTTAACTGGAGTGGATTCTTGTCTTTCTAATTGGAGCAGAAAGCCCAAACCATTGCCATTTATACTGGTGATTGTTCCACAAACTTACAGCCATTTCCCAGAAATTCACTGTGGGCTTTGTATCTTTCCTTTTTCAGGAAATATTTAACCCGAGGATTTTTACCTTTCAGCTCCACAACCTCCTAAAATAATCAGCTGCTTTCTTGACTCACCTCATGCCTGCACTTGCCCAGGGTACAACCTGCAGCTTCTGATAATCCCAGTTGAAGCTCACTGGTTTGGGGTCTCATCTTTTTATTCTTCAGGGATGGGAAGGGTTTGAAAGGAATAATCTACTCCTCATTCACCTCTTATAAGCAAAGAATTTCACAGACATTGCTCTCATAAATGCCTTCTACTGTCCCATGGGATCAGGAAGGAGCTTGGATTATGTTCAGATAAATGAGAGTGTTCAGAGCAATATCCAGTAAAACTTGTGCTGGACTGCTCTAGCCCTCTCCCACTTATGGGGGAAAAGTATCATCCTTCCAACGAGGGGACCAATTTGTTGCTCCCTGCGTGAACTTCAAAACATTTTGACTTGGGGACTTGGATTTCTTTCAGAACTCTTTGAAAGGAGAGGCGTCTCAAAGCAGATTAAGTCCCTCATTCAGAGGGTTTGCTTAAGTCTTTGCTGACATGGGTACAGCTTGTACACTCCACATCAATACACAAGCAGATGTCTCATTTCTCAAAAATTTGTAGGAAAGGAAAAAAAGAAATAATAAAAAAAAATCTCTTACCAATGAAAAAACCCTGCTGAAAAAAAGGAATCCAGTGCACACTTTCAATATGAAAATATACTGCCTTAACCTCATACCCCTGAGAGCTACAATTAAGCATTCTAGAAATTAAGAAATTATTAGGAAAAATATGTTATCATCCAGGCAAACGCTTTTATTATACTTTAATTCATTAGAAATATATCTAAACTCTCCCTAGGGAAAGAGTACAGCTTAAAATTGCTTACATCTTTCTTAAAAGCTGAAGTAAGCTTTCCTGTTTCATCTTTTATAATCTGATTTTTAAACTTTGCAAAAACTGCTGACTTGGTACTGCAAACAGATAATTATTCCAAACATATTTTTTATATTTTTTGGGGATATTTTTGTAGGTATGCCTAATTGATGCCTACCCTTTTACATTTTATTTCTGGATGTCATGAAGATTTGCAAACAGAAAAAAAATCTAACACAAAAGAAAAGCCACGCTGGGTACAGTTGCTTAATGAAGATAATTAGGTTACCACTAATTCCTAGAGCTGTCACTGGAGGCTGGGCAGGTAAATGACAAAGGCAGATACCTCCAGATCAAAAATAATTAGTCTGAGTTTTTTAATACTACTTTGAGAACAACAGCTTCATTCCATCTGCCTTTTTTTTTAGTCTGTTTTCCTCAGGTAGCCATTCCATAATTACTGGAGGACAGACTGAGATAACTCTTACATTTAAAAGAAACGTCTCTTTTCCCATTTCTACTCCCTGAACTGTTCCTAATTTTAGATTCCCCCATTTGTAGGAGGACAGGAACGAGCATTCCCCTGAATGCTCTCCCAACCTCCAGTACTTTGTGGGTTTGAAACTTTTTTGTTTACTAATTCCTGATGGATTTCCTTTCCATTAAATTCTCGAGCCTTCCCTTGGACTCAAGTAACATTTACCATTTGCAACATCCTCCTGCAAGATGTGCATATGGCATCTGTAAGGTGTTTATTAAAGTGTTTTACACTGAGATTATGTTCAACATGCAAGCAAAGGAACTAACCAAAATCATATGGATAAGAGGAATTCTAAGAGACCTCCCTTATGACTGTTTTACTTTTTATAATAATATTTTACTGCTGGTGTGAATGGTGCTTATTATCAATGAGGACACTTATTCCCTAAAAACTGCCCTAGAACTACATGAAAAAGGCAAAAACCAGCTGTAACACATCAAGGACTTTCAGCAGTTATTAATTTTAAGCCACTATTATGCATAACTGTTCCAGTAGGCAATCATAAAGGGAAAGAAAGAAATTTTGTGTCAAATTAAGATGGATGGTTGTTAAATTTAATAGTTAGAAAATAAGTGAATAATGCAAAAAAAAATTGTAAAACACCGAAGTGAAACCTGGTAAAAATAGCCAAAGTACTGAGAAATACAAACTCTTTTTATATTTCAATTCAATTACCTTCTCTTCCAGCTATAGTCAGGTATAACAACAACTTGGCTCTTTACAAAAATTACATCCTAACTGTGTGATTGGAGTAGCCTGAAAGCTCAGATTTGGTAGCATCTACAGATTAGGTTATTTTATAAGTATTATTAAAAGCAAGTGAAGGACAACTAGGAGAATAAGATTTGCATTATATAAAAGAACACTGCTCTAGAACACCTCATTAGGAAAATAAATCTTATTTTCTTTAAAACAAGAAAGGGTGAAGTTACAAAATTTACATGTCAGATTACTAAAGGCAACAGGTTTTGTGCTACTGTGTGTTTTTATTCTGACCTTACATTCCATTATGGAAGTGGAGAATACTCTGTCCATTTACAGTTTTTTTGTGAAAACTGTTCAGGCCTTTTTTGTTTGTTTCTAGATACTTTTCTTTTTGTTGTTGTTGTTTTCTAGAAACCTTGGCTGTTAAACAGTAAGCCACTCTCAGCCTTACCTTTAAGGCTGCCTTGTACATAAATATTTTGCATATTTAGGCAAAGCCTTCTTCCCACAGACTAGTTCTGAGCTCTCCTGGAGCCCTTGCAGAGCAATGCTGTTCACAGAGACACTGATTGGGGTTTGTCACTCAGGGTTTGGTGTCCAGGCAGTTTGCCTTGCTTAAAACAATCTGCACCCCCTTACTTTGTAATTTCAAGAAAATCCTTTCCCTCCTTCCAATACTTAAGTTCTCTGCTCTTTCACATAAGATTATTCCCTCTTAGCACTGTCTGACAGAAGTTTCCTCCCTTTATATTCCTCCATAACCACTCACTCTTCTCCCCTCTGGTTCTCTGGCATTTCTGTGTACGATGAACTCTTCAAACTTCTGAATGTAGTGTTTACAATCATATTCCTGTGACAGTTCCCAGTCTGTTCTCCTCTGTAATCCATCTAAGGAAATGTATTTGGCAAAGCCTTCTAACGAGTGTTTTGTAAGCCAAGGCTAAAAGCTGATTCTTCATCTTCATGCTCACCTAATCTGTAAACCACTTTCTGTACCATCAGCCAGACAGCTGATCATAATTCCTCAGGGAATTGCCCTCTCTCATTATCCACGTCAGCTTCTTGTCTGCCATCAGCTTTTTTTGGATGCTCTAAGAGGTGCCTGTCCTTGCTTTGCCTCTCTTTTCCCTACACATCTTATCTCTGCCCATTTATCACCTACAAAGACATTTTCATAGGACTCCCGAGGTCAGCTCTCTAATGTAGATATTGGAACTAAATCTTGTCTTTGTCAAATCTCCTCATGGATATCTACCAACTGCTTCAAGTTCAAAACAGAACATTATTTTTTCGATTGTCCATCAGCTTCCAGGCCCTCCTTCTTCAACTTCCTACTGATTTACCACCTTGAACTCACATAAGAACTTCCAGATTTTTAATATGTAACATTTCTATGATCTAGCACTTCATATCCATCTGAGAACTTACACCCTCACCCGACACTTCAATCCAACACTTCACAATTAACATTTTATTCCACCTTGGCTCTCTCTACTCACACCCTTTCAGATTACTGCTGCAAGCACAATTTCATCCAACTGTTTTGCACCTTAAAACACCCCTTTCTTATTTCTAACCCTTCCAGATATGTGCTTTTTTGTTCTGCTGCCCCTTAAATTTGCTGAGCTGTCCCATTTTTCCCTTCCACACTCACTCCTGGCTTTACTTTGCTGTGGTGGCTCCCCAAAATTATTAAACTGGTGCCCTGAACTGGTGTTAGGTGGTGTGATGATTTACCATTTCCTTCTATTACCTTCTTCCAAAATTAATTTGAACAAAGGCCATGCTTTAATTTTGAACTTTCCAGCATGTTTTACAAGAGGTCTTTAACACCTGCCTGGATATTCTTGGCTTTATGGTCATATGGATAAGCAAAGAGCAGTAACAATAAACTACCAAATGGTAGGAACACACTCAAAAGTGAAACAACTAAATTTTAACCTAATTATTATTCATTAAGCTATTCTTTAGTATTTGTACAGGTGGTAAACTAAAGCAATCCTTATTCCTTTAAAAGTGATATGACTTGGATCACTAAAGTCAGGTGAGAGTTTATTGTGCAGCCAAAGAGTTGCCTTGTAAACCCTTTTCTTAGGTGTAGAAAACAAAGCATGATTCTGCACTTCATGAAATATTTGTCTCTTCTTCACCCCTTTCTGACATTTGCACCTTTTCGTTTTTCCTTTCTTATTTCCTATTCTTAAACTCTTAAAATTATTTAGGCTCCCCTCTCCATAGCTGAAATCCTGACACCAATCAATTTGCTTGCAATGCTGGGATTTTTTGGGAATATGGAGAAAAAAATTAGAAAGGTATTAAATTCTAAAAAATTTAAATGTTACAGTCAGGATAATTTGTATCATTCTGTTGTCATGCTGACTCTTACCCTTTCTGTAATGTATTGTTTTGTCAGCTTCTAAATTACTGATTTTAATCCATCATGCCATGCAGGCCCACAATCAATCGAAAGGTACAGGAGAAAAAAGGTGGCTCTTAATCATTATTAGTTCTTTGTTCAAAACAACTCTGTTTTAACTTTTGATCTCTGTACTTCAGACAATGCAAAATCTATTTGTTTGAGTTTCATCTTTATCAGTGCTTTGCCAGGTAATTAGGCAAACAGGATGACAGGGTTACCAAGTTACAATGTTTCCCACAAAAGGCAGTAAAATCAGGAGGATGTCATGGAGAGAGATTATTAACATCCAAATCACACTTAGATTTTGATGTGTTTCCATATCTGAGCCCAGGGGCTGGAGAGATCCACCTTGTATTTGGAAATATTTCTCACTGGAGAACATCCACAGTATCCATTCACACTGGAGATGAGGCCTTTGGCGTTGTGTTCAGTTGGGTGCCCTGAGTAACTGTGTGGCTGACTGTGCATAAATACATACACACTGGCTGATTCTGTATATATATATATATATATTTATGTGTTTATACATATGTAACTTCAGCCTCTCCTCTGGTCTGACCAGAGGCTAAGGTGTAAGTTGGCTCTGCCATGATAGTTTCCTTTAACATTTCACGTTGTGTCATTTTAGAACACAAAATAAACAAACAAATATAACTATGTCCAAAACATATGCAGAATACATCATGCATCCTACTTTTACTCTCAAGACCACTACCTTTACCTTAAAAAAAAAAAAAAAAAAAAAAAGGAAAACTGCTTTTTACTATTGCCATGCCTCCCAGCTGAGCTGCAGAGTAACTCCTATCTTGTGGAGATAACAATTCATAATAACTCTCTTTATTTACCAACATTACCCATTATCCTTACGAGAAACTATGGAAGTGTATGAGCAAATAGTGTGGACTAATAGATTTCTTAATGAGGGACAGGGCTGTCCAACTAAGTGGAACAGTGACCCAGCTGTGGAGAACCCCAGGTGTATTTTGCTGCTGGGATTTTTTTGGCTGACATGTCTGTTCCAGTTCTCAGACACACAAAGCCATTTGAGCCCAGTTTGTGACAAAGGCCTGTCAGCCAGAGCCTGATTGACCTGAATACCACCAGGATCACCAGGAAAGTCAGTCTGTGTGGGCAGTGGTGCAGTCACAAACCAGTGATGAAAAGGAGTTTGATTCTGTTGGTTTGATTTTGCATGACTTGAATGCCAAACCCACATCTTCCTCCTTTTAAGTGAGATCTGTGGCTTTCCTGGGTTCAGGCTTTTTTTTAGTCTTATTAAGGCTAGGACAGACAGGTTAAACAGTTTATATCTAAGCCACCAACTCCCAGTAAAACCATTAACTTTGAAAATTACAATAGCCCAGGGAAAATTAACAATAGCTCCCCAGAGCTGATGTTCAGTTTATGACAAAGGCTGGTTTGCTCCAAGTTCTCCCACAACAACAAAACTTTGTTGGGAAAACTCAAGCTTTGGGGGCAAAATGGAACCCTAATAAAGTCAGTGGTGGTTTCTTTTGTTAATCAAGGCACACCAACACCATTATGTCCCAGGATTATGTGCTCCATGGAGCCACTGTGAGCTGCCTCCTGCTGCACACTTCACTTTAATGACAGCCCTTCCCTACAATGTCTTTGGGAACATAAACTCACTTTATGGCTAACAAAGGGAGGATTTTTTAAAACATGACTGTGTTATTGTAAAATTGCACTAGTGGCAGACAGTCATGAAAATGTAATTTTGAAGGTGTACCGCCACTTTAAATTCTTGTCTGTCACTGTGCACTACTTGTATTGTTTCATATCTTAGGGTATAATGAGTAGAAGTGCTTGAAAACAGGGTTAAAGACCTGCAGGATGCAACTTTATAGCATTAGTCCTGATTATAAACATAAAGGTAACTGATGCATTGTAATAGAATGTTCTTATGATCCAGGTTAAGACTGTAAAATGTAAAGTTTCACACTGTGCTCACCGTGTTCAGTTAAAAGCAGAAAAAATAGTGTTGCATTTTCCCCATCCTCAGCAGAACTGCCATCCTCTCTCACAGGGTTTTCTAATCCTTTCTGGCACCTGAGGCACCTGAACAGTTGGTGGGAAGAAGTGAAACTGTGACGAAGTGAGTCTCATTTCAGATTTATAGTCCAATCACTCACAAAACCTGCCAATTCACTTTATGGCATGTACTGTGAAAATTCATTATTTAATATGAGCCTAAAAAAAAAAAAATCTATTGGTGCAGTAAAGTAACTTGACTTTGAATTATAAAAGAACAAGTAACACAGTACGTGGTGTCTTTAAGCTTGTAGTGAGATAGCCCAGCATATACTTAAAATGTCCTTTGTATGTTCCAACCAAGCACAGCACTTGTTCAGCCAACAAGCTGCTCTATTTCAATATTTTTCTATGTATTTATTATGTATTACATAGATTTCTATGTAATAGAATTGCATAGATTTCTATGTGTACTCATCTATGTGTTATGTGCTAAAAATAAGTGGGGATAATAATAAATGACCAGTCTTAGGTTAGACATAATTTTGATTTCAAATATTTTCATTTGAAAAAAAAAACACCAAAAAGCCCAAGACACTTTAACCCACCTGACTGTGTCAGGTGATGCTGATGCAAACCGAGCTACTCACTCCTGGCTCTCCTCCCCAGCCTGGTTTGGCCAGCTTGTGCTCTAAAAAAGGCAATTTCTCCATCTTACAAACCTGTCACACACTAAGAAAATAACTGAGAAAAAACTGACACAAAACAAAAGTATCAGGATGTCTCAAGGTCTGTTTCCTACTTATGCACCACCTCACCCGGCCAGCCTGCCCTCCCCGCCCGTTTCTGCCTCACACAACAGCAAAGCTGCAGGACAATTTTGCAGTTTGCAAAATGTCAAATAGCATCAGTTATGTAGTGAGATGACTTGAGTAATGACTGCATTTACAGCTGATGACTGTTTTAAAGTGGCACCCTAATTTTTTTATTATATCTTTACGTTGCAAACGTATACAATTAAAAATTTTGCAATTATTTATCCTAGCAAAATTAAACCATGCAAAATAAACCTCAGATGGGCTCTAAGTTTTTCTTTCCCCACTTTATGTCTAATTCATTCTCTTTAATTCCTTACTTTTTATAGCAGCAGTTTGACATAATAAACCATAGTTTGTAAAAACCATTACGAGTAAGCTTTCTAGTAGCAATCCTATTAAGTTACCTCATCAAGTGATGTGCTTTAATGTTTTCACATCAACTCTTTTTAGCTTTTCATTGCAGCATTCATAAAGGGCTAAGATTCCTAAAGCCTAAAAGTGTTTTGTTGAAATTATGAGCAAAAATTTTTTAATGGAGCATAGAAAGGCACAAGCAATGTAAAAACTCAAGTTCAGTTACAGAAGTGTTTTTCAAAAATCAGTTAATACCAGCAATATTATAACAGCATTATTTAAAGGAAGGGTTGGGGTTCTTCACACGCCGCAGAGGAATAAGTTTACAGTCAAGTGAGATTATTCTCACAGTTCAGAGTAAGAATGCCAGATCTCCATCGTTTTAGCTCACTTTTGTTAATGTAAATTAACATTCCATCCCTTGGCATCTGCTTTGTGATACCTCCTCCCTGTTCCCTCTGAGCAGAGAGGGATCAGTGGATCATTTCCACAAACTTAAATCCAACACACTTCATCATGTTCATCAGTTATCACTTGATTTTAAGTTTCAAATAACCCTAACTCTAAAAAGTGCTGAGAGGAAACATTCACCCAAAAGAATGAATGCAAGATAAAAGACGATTCATGAGATATCAGGCAACATCTTATTTTTTCTTAAAAAAACCCCATGGTTAATAGCCATACAGCTACTCTACCTTCTACTAAGTCAGGATCAAGTCTGTTTCATAAAATATGTTTGGCTTATTAAGTTACGACATTTCTGATTACTATGAGGATGAAATGATTAATAAAAACGGAAAGGGAAATTTTTATTTTCTAACCATCTTCTCAAAAATTATGCTGCAATACCCTTTCAGCATTTCATAATTTTCAGCTGTTACACGCTAGCCTTTAATTTAATTTAAGTTGAAGCAATCCAGTTGCCAGAATTCTTAGCCAGGTGAAGGTAACGAGTCTGAAAAGCAGTAGAGTGCAAGACCAATGGTTTTCTGCTCCTGTAACCAATGCAACTTTTACACTTCAAAACCCAAAGAACTGGATACTACTGAAGAACTATTAAAGCACCATGAGACTTCCCAAGAAGGGAGAAGTGCAGGGCAGACCTACAAATGACTGTCTCAGGCCTGATGCTCCTTGCACAGCAGGGAAGTTTTTGGGATTTTGACAAAGTGTTCTCACTGCAGTTGATACCACACTGACACAGGTACACACAAACAGCTCAAACAAATCTTAGACTAACTTGTTACTTTCAATTACCTTTCCTGATTTAATAAATCATGGCTGTACCCTGCTCAGAGTCAAAAAGAGTGACAGAAGGAAAGAGGAGTAGGCAAGGGAACTCATGTTCTGTTCCTCTTTCCATTTGCAGTTTTATCTATTAAAAAATTCTCCTTGTCACCCTTCCGTGAATGAAGGCTGACCTTTTACTTCTGAGTAAGGCAACTTCCTTTCCCCCCTCCTCCCCCTCCATTTAAATCTATTTATGGTTTATGTCTTCTACTATATTCTTATGGAAGAGTGGTTTAGTCATAACTCCACTAGTCAAACTCTGGAGACTTGAGTTCCACTGGCAACCTTCAACAAGTCACTCACTTGCTGTACCTCATTAATGAAAATGCAAATCAGAGACAGCCCTAAACTAAAAGTGCTCATACAAGGGAGCACTGAACAGGAAAAAATCCCTCTGCCTCAAAAAAATGGGAGAAGGAAAACACGATGAAACTATCCAGTGACTGGAGAGAGCAAGAACACAACATCTAAGTCACCTTTTCCTCACATCATATGTTGAAGAACATGCTCTGCTCACTGCCCAGCTCTGAATTCTCTCCAGTGGGCCTACATTTCTTGAGCATAGCACCCAGTCTGAACACAGATCTGCAGGACAGCCTTATCTTTGCTCAAGGTGTCTTGGCCACAGTTGCCACAGCTTCTTTTTGCCACAACGAATGATGATCTAGAGAACTGTACAAAAGCTTCTTTTTATCAAGTCCACAGGTGCCAGTGGAATTCAGGTTTCACTAATCCAGGACTGACAAGGGTGCAACATTGGCTGAATCTTTACAAAGAGATTGCTCTCATTTCACTGCATTTCTCTTGCAGTGAGTCAGCTCTGGAGGTGAGGTGTCCAAAGCCAACAGGAGGGTCTGTGCAACACGTTGGGGGACCCCCATGCAGTGTCCATTTGAAACTACATCACTGCAGGGTTCCTACTTCGTGAAGGGACACAAGTTCTACTCCCTATTGCTCCTCTTTTTATTCTATGTTATTATCCAGCCATTTTATTAAACCATTTGTTTTCAGACCTTTCTTCCTGAGCTCCAGAGAGAACTCTACACCACCTCTCTCCCCCCTTGCAGAGCAGGACCCAACTGGACTGGAGATTAACGTGTACCTCCGGCCCTTGGGGGATTCTGTACACACAGCAATGAACTGTTCTGCAGAACTGACACAAGTGTTTCAAAACCTCCTCATTGTGTTTATATTTAATTGACCAGTGAGGTAATTACTTCCTTCCGAAAGAAATCACTTAAGTTTCTTATATTATCCTTACTTTATTTTATTGTGGCCAGTGCAATACACACGGTCAATGTTGTTTCTAATTCTTCCTATTCAGTTTTCAGTTCCAAAGAACAGGTCTCTCTCATCCAGATTGCAGTACCTGTTTCCCATGTCAGATGCCCTGTCAGTTAGTTGTGTTTCTGCTGCCTATTTTTCCTTGTTCTTGGTTTCTGTACAGTATTAATGGCCTATTTCAAAATTAAATGTATAAGGCCAAAAAGCAATACTCTACACAAGCTTATCTTCTCACAAATATCACTTAATTATTAGCAATGTATGGTATTGTTTTAAATAAGTATGCTCATTCCTTTGTCCTTCTGAAGCAAGCCTGGAAATGTTTTCAGTGTCTCCAGCCCAGTAATCCACAACACAAAAACGCTGCAAAATTCTTTTTTAACTCTAATGTTTTCACAAGGGCATACCTTACTACGTTTTATAAACCTGCTTTATTTTATTCCATGCATTCATAGAAAAGCTATAAACCAGGTTTTACATCACTTTCAGCTTTTGACCATTCATCAGTTTTCCATGATAAAGCCACAGTGAAATCAATATCCTTGTAAAGCCAAGCTGTCAAAAGTTACTAGACTATTTCCAAAGGCAATTCCAACGAGACAGACTACCAGATGTTTTCAATATATTTTATACAAGATTGCATGATAATTTTAGTGGGGCTGAAAGAAACAATACAACAGGTAGAGTTCTGAGGTTTGACATTTTAAATAGCAAGCCCAATTGATTTTTACAAGATACCAGAGACAAAAGTGCCACTTCTGGAGAATTTATACCCAAACATTCATCCCGAGAACTTAAGAGCAATTGTGTTGTCAAACAGCAAAAAAAGGGGACAGCCTTTAGCAACAAAGTCACTATGAAAAGGTTCACTATACCTATATGTGTATGAATGTGTCTGTACTTATACAAAAAGATGTATATTTTATATATACACATATAAGGTGCACAGAAGCATAGGCACTTCACTGTATTAATTTTGCCCTTCTGCTGATTTACACTTTTATTTCTTATAGAAGACTGCCAATTATGATTAAAATTCCCCTTATAATTAATTCAAAATTTTATTAAATCCAGCTTTTATAACTTTAAATATAATAACGCCAGCCAAGCCAGGGCAAAGAATATGTCTAGTCATTAATTTTACTTGTATCATTTCTCATTCCTCAAAAAAAATGGCAATAAAAGGATCCCTCCTTAGAAATCAGCCTGGCCATGGCCATACTCATCTCCATAATAGCACAATTTCCAATTCACGCCTCATTTTCATTAATGTTTCCAGCCATAAATTTTTAAGCATATGATAAAAAATTTCTGAAGCGGCATAAAACTAACATGAAGAGGGAGTTCATTAGTATGTGACCCTAATTAGAAATTCCATATTAACTTCCCATTTCTACTTGTTCATATCCAATAGTAGCAGGCCTCATATGCTGGGTATTAGGCCTACATTTGTTTTAAGAGCTTTTTCCCCTCCCTCACTCATTTTTATTTTTACACAATTTCTATGTTTCCCCCGCTACTGAATAAGTCAACAGACAACTGTATCACAGCAGCACCTTTTGTGTCACAAATTATCCTGGAGAATTGTAAGGAGCTACCAGCTCAATGCTTTATTAATGATACCAGATCATAAAAAGAGAGGGGAAATTGCTGACTCCGACTCTTTTCTAATGTTGGGTGATAAAAATGCTACTTCAGGATTCAGAAGGTTAAGTTCTAATGTGTATTTTGAATAGAGTATGCTGAAATAATTGCCTCATAAAGCAATGCATTGACCAGCCTGCTAATGGCTGTAGAGTGCAAAACTCAGCAAAGAGTGCCAAGCTTACTGGAAAAAATGCTGTGGCACTACTTTTGTAGCTTTCCATATTAAGTTAACTTCACCCTTTTCCACTTTTTTGTTTTTAATCCTGCCAAAAGAAAACCCTCCCACCTAAACAATCAAGGACTCCCCTTTTGGCTGCGTTAAGAGCAAATTATTAAAATGAGAAATCAAAAAATGCAAACACCCAAGGAAATCTGAACGCAACAATAAGAAATGGCAATCACATTTCACTCCTATGAACCCAATTACTAATTTATTGTTTTTTTTGTTTCTGCTAGTTTCAGTTTAATACCAAGCCAGTAGCCAAACTGAAAGCAAAGCAATAATTACATTTTAGAATATTAATGGATTTTCTAGTTTATAAACTTTTCATAATAAGTCTGGATAAAGAGTTTTTTCTGCCAGTGCACACTCCAGGTCTCAAAGCAGCACAGCAGTGCTTTATGTCTGTCCCTGATTATAAAATACCCAAGAAATCAAACAATCAGAGAGACACCAAAATACGCAGTCACAGAATACTGAGTTGGAAGGGATGTGTGTAGAGGAACACAATACTCTAAAGTTGTACCCAGAATTAAGAGAAAAATTTCACTAAACCCCCACTGTCAGGTACCTCTAGAGCCCCAGAACCAAGTTTAAAGCAGGACAAGAAGGCTCCAGGCCCCTGGTCCAAACCAGGATAGTCCCCAGCAGTTACTACATCACTCCATCCCTCCCTGGTTGGTGCTGCTTCCAAATCCACCCTCGGCTCTGTTCCCCTGCCTCCCTGGCAACAGGGACAGTGACAACTGCACAGATGCACAGTGTGAGTGTCTCCAACCACATCCTCCCACCAAGAGCCTAGAAGCTGTTTTCCAGCTGCCCCACTTCCCAGGAATTGTGTTTACACTCAGAGTGTGGGCAGTAGAGGGAGATGGCAGCTAAAACCCAGCAGAGTGCAGGAGAAAATACAAGAAGGAGACAAAGGAATGTTACTGGGTAATTATCAGTTGTAATTACCATCATTTGAGAGATTTGAGGTGTATTTATCCCTGGGTTAGGAGTGAATACAAAAAAAAAAAAAAATAAATTCCATGTCTGTTCGGATCTGCACTCCTAGAATTATGTTTTTATCCAATGCCCATTTTATCTTCATTTTATCAGAAGCTCCAAGCACACAACCACCATGTTCTCAGCTCCAAGCTTTCCTGCAGTCATTCCATATGGCTGTGGCTTGGGAACGAATTGTTTTTAGTGACTGGCAGAGCTCTGAAGGTAATTTATGAGAAACACAGTGTTCAGAGCATCCCACAATTCCCAAACACACCATTCCCTTCCCTGTAACCTCAGAGCACTGATTTCATCTCCCAACCTTTACCTTGGTCACAGGTCTGTTTTAAGAGACACTCACATATGAAAGGAATTGGCAGTATCATATAGGATAGCCAGACTCCCAGACATGACATTTTAATGCCAATAAACCAAGTAATTACAGGAGAAGCCCTCAGTGTTAGAACTTACTGTCTCACAAAAGGCTGACAAAACCTGAATTATAATTTTTGTACTCATTAAAAAATAAAGCCATAGCCCATAGATTTTAACAATTTCTCCCTGAGCTGTGTAGGTAGAGCCTCAAGGTACACACAGGTGTTTTGGTTTAGAGGTTTTTTTACATCTACTTTTTTTTTTTTTTTAATGTACCTGAATTCAGTAAGTTATCAATAACTTCAATTTGAGAAACAACAGATGAAAATATTTTACCAATTTTAATGATAAAACTCCTCTTGGCTTCAAAGTGGTTTGTATTAACAGTCAGATGCAATCTTTTATGAGCACTTCTGATATGCTGATAACTGCTACAAATACCCAGGAAATTACCCTTCATATAAAACATATCCTGAGCTGGGGTGGCATATATTTGACTGTTAAAATATCAATATAGAGAATAGGAAAACAATTATCACAGCTGAATAAAAACTTGCCTAGGCTACATATTAGTCAAAAAATGCCAAACTATAAAGTGCAATGAAGAATTCCATTGAATAATAATATATACCAACACTGGTGTACAGAAATAAACCTACAGTGAAGTTTTTAAAAGTCCTTGGTTTTGTTCCTGATTGACAGATGTGCAATTTTAAAATACAAATCTTTCAGGGAAAAAAAACAGTGACATCTCTCTACATTATAAAAACTAATGGATCAGAACACTGATTACTGGAAGAATAAATCAGCATTTGAGATCTTAAGATGTCATCAACTAAGCATCACACACTGTGGATATGAGATGTATTACCAGAACCATTTGATTGATTTATTGTTAGTTTTGCAATCAGTCTTTTCAACCCCTTTTTTTTACCAACCCATTATCACTTGTGCACAAAAATATTAAAAGCCCTTTGAGTGCAATGTGTATCAATAACTTCATCTATTCTTAAGAGATTTATTACAAACAGAAATTTAAGATGGAGCTTCGTTTTTAAAAGTGCCCCTGTACTTTCCTCTAACAAAACAAACAGAATAAAATCAAACCAGAATGGCCTTTCCAGATCGCTGTCTTATATGAAAATTTACAGACATCTAAAATTCCTGCTTCGTTTTAAGGATAAAAATGAAAATTATCTTCATTATTTCTATCCTCCTCCCCCCTCCTCCACACACATACATACTCTTTTCTCCCCTGGGAAATAGTAAAAAAGAACTATTAGTTATTACTATAAGTAGTAGTCAAAATCCTGTCAAAAGGAAATTTTGATAGATTGCTATTTGAATAAAAATAAGACAGGCATTGTATTTATACGACAAGTATAGATGCGAGATTAAATGATATTATGGAACTTCAGAATCATTCTTTTTAATTATCTCTGTTTGGATCAAGCACATTAACATGAGACAAGCCAAAGTTAGCTCCAATTCACATAACCTAGCAATGTGACCCACTTGAAATTTCTTTTCTAAGACTTGGCTGACTTAACCAAAGCTAAGGCACACACCTTAATACAATGGGCCAGAACATAAATCAAGACTTGTTTCTAATCCTCTACAGCTATTCTAAGTACTTCCAGAAACTTAGATTTACTTATTCAAATATATGTTCTCACTGAACTCTGCTACTTTTACTCATTTTCTACAAAAACAATGGGAAAAGGATAAGATGGGTAACCCCAGCATGAACAAAAGGGCTATGATTTGGCCCTAATATTTGCCTTTATTATATTTGCAGAGCGTGGCATCTGCACTCCAGCCTGAAACTTTTTTTACCTTTGACTCTTCCATTACATGCTTTGGAGCAGAGCTCAAACAAACAAAATAACAAGTCAAGCAGCAATCAGACAGATTGAATCTGGGGGATTTGAATGGGAACCTGACACTTTTCCATAGGTGTCTTAATCACCTTGGCTGCTCTGAGCATTCACTTGGCCCCATGTTCGAACACTTTAGCTTTCTATTAAAAAACTCAACAGACAGAAAGCATTCAAGGCACGTGCAGATGGGTAAGAAACAGTGAATACTATATTTATAAAGTCAAATCATGACCAGGAAGGGATTTTTAAGGATGTTACCAAGAAGGTATTTCAATTTACCCTACACAATGAATAGAAATTCTGAGATACTGGTTGCATTTTGATCTTCAGAATCACAGCATCACACAATAACACAGGATGGAAGGGGCCTCAAAAGATTTCAAACAGAAACTACTATTCAAGCATGAGACCAACACCATCATTGCTCAGGGTTTGACCTCTGGAAACATCCCAGAGGGGAGACGACACAGCTGCCTCTCTGAGCAACCTGTTCTAAAGCTTAACTGCCCACAGTAAAAAACTTTTCCCTGTGTCCAGTTTGAACACACCTTGTTTTAACTTGTGTTTCCCACCCTCCTGTCACGTACCCCCATGGAGAGACGAGCTCTGTCTCCTTCATCTCCTCCCAAAGGGCTGCTCTTCAGTTCCCCCACACTTCTGCTCTCCAAGCTGAACAAGCCCTGTTCCCTCAGGGTCTCCTCTAGGCTGCCTTCCTGACTCTCTGAGGGTCTTGAGGAATCCTCTGCACCTCCTTTTTATAGTTTTGAGGGGCTCAAAAACTAGAGCCAGTATTCTCAGTGAGGCACAGCCCATACTGAGCATGGGGGATAATCCCTTCCCAATCTACTTTAAGGCAAAGCACCTGGGCTGGCTCATCCCACTCTATTACCTTCACCTGATTGTCCCTTTGGGCACTGCTGGCAGTGCCAGGGCAATCTGGAGGCTCTCAAAAGAGACTGCTGAAAGGAGGGGCTCAGGTATCTTTGTTAGTAGAATGGCTGACTTGGTGAGAAAGACCTCAAACAAGGAAGAGGGCAGGAAAAGTTACCAGCTCTTGGGAGGAATTATGGAGGGGGCTGGAGAGCAAAGGGCCAGGGGTGATGTGAACAAAAGGGAACACAAAATCAATGAAACAAGGCTTAAATGGAGTCTCCTCAAGTGTCTGTGTAAACACAAGAAGTGCCTACAAAGCAAACTTATGAGCATGTTAGTAAGGAATAAGCAGTCCAGGAGGTTCCTGGATGTGGAATGCACTGATGAACAAATTCCCAGCTGATGCAGCCTGGATGAGGGGTAAAGTGCCCCCTCAGCAAGTGTGTTGGTGACACAGAACTGTGAGGAGTGGCTGATGTGCCAGAGGATCATGCTGACATCCTTGGGACCTTGATTTCCTCGCTGTGAGGGTGACTGAGCCCTGGGGCAGACTGCCCAGGCAGGCTGTGCAATCTCCATCCTTGGGAATAATCAGAAGATGCTGGACCATAGAGAGCAGCCCTGCTTGAGCAGGGGAGCTGGAGCAGATGTTCCCCAGAGGTCCCTTCCAACCTCAACCACTCTCTGACACCGTCTGTGCTCCTGCTAACACCAACTAGGTTCTAAGTTACTTTTGTTGCATGCAAAACTTAAAACAGTTCAATAAAGACAAGACAGCTGTGACTTATAATACTATTTTTTCCTATCTATTCTTCTCTACTTATCTGTCTATATTCCTTACATAACCCAATATGTAGTGAGATTAACAGATCAAGGCAGTTTCAAGTTGGTCCCCACACTATTGCAGGTTATATTCCTTCTACCTCTTGATTGTGTCAAGAGTCTTGACTTTATCTCACTAGTGTGCATTCCACTGACTTTGGCTCTGTAAATCAGAAGACTTCTGGAATAATTTAACTGTTTTGCCTTCAAGAATAACAGTCTCAAACAGAATGGTAATCACACATGTACAGAGGGCTGAAAAAATTATATTTGTTTTTCCTACTGGTTTTCATCTACTTTATATATAAGGAACTTCACTTGCAACCCACTTCTATATATGGTGCATGAGTATTGTAGGAGTGTGTGGGGAGAATAGCTAAAAAATAGCTAAATACCTAAAAGAGGAAAAAGAAACTCATGTCAAGCCACTGCAACTTAAGAAAAAAGTTGAGGACTTTTTCTCAGAGAGAATCACACTTCTTGACTTCAGAAAAAAACTTGACCTGATAAGAACCCGAACATTCCTAAGTCCCAGTCATGCACACAAATCATGGCTCTAACCTGACATAAAGCTGAATGTGCCAGTTCTTTTGAGTTATTTATAGCTAAAAGAAACACACTCAACTGGAAGCTATATTTAGGAAGAGCTGGAATTTTTAAAAATAGAACCCAGACATGAATTTGCAGTGCCATTAAGCCGCTAGTTCAGAATGTCTCTTGTGACATGTTGATAACTTTTTTTCTGGTTGGCTATTTATCTTTTGCCTTCTCCCCCTCCCCCAGTTTTTTTTTCTTTTTTTCTTTTTTTTTTTTTTTTTTTTTAACATAGATCTTTCTCTATTGCTTCCTCACTAGCACTGATAGCTCCAGCTAGTTCATAAATTCCATTGCTGCCTGCTGCCATGGGATGTGGTCATGCAGAAAATATTTCATAGGGGAAAGTGTTCTCTAGCTGGAGGCAGTATTGTCGATCATTACTGGGAACTGCAGCTACTGGGATGTGACTGTGTATTCATTTCATGCATTATAACACCTAATGTACATGACAAAATGTTGAATATAAAGTTAATTCACAAACTAGAGTAGCTGCTGTTGCTGCAGCTGTACAGAAAATACATATTATTATTATTCCTTCTCCCCTTCCAGTGCTTTCTAGCAATTTGAAAATGTTTCGGTTTCAACGTTGTTTAATTTCACCATTTATTTTAGCTTGGTTTAGTTCATTAAAGTTTGAAAAATACTCTGATGTCCTTTGCTGGCTGCTGTCATGCAATTTTACTATTGTCCCTCTATGCTCCAGCCCACGTAGATATTCATGACGACAAACCTGCCCTTAAATAATTGGCACAGAGCAAATTTTTTAAAAATATTAGAAGGTAATCTGACACTATTCAGAGACAAACAACAAAAATATAAATAATGTCTATAAATTATTATTATTATTATTATAACCACTAGGAACCAAATGGATAAAAGCTAAGAAATACATGAGGCAGATCATGCATTTGCATGGCAAATTCCTATTCTAGGGATTTGAACATATGCCCCAAACCAGCCAGGCTAATAACCTAGTTTAAAGGGGACCCCACAGAAAAGTTATCTACCTCACAAGTATTCTTTTTTTTTTTTAAATTCCCTCATTCCAAATCAGGACCAAACAGGTTACCTTGGCCCTAGACAACCCTGCCAAAGTTTTGCACACATAAACATTCTAATTCCACAATTAAATAACATGAATGTCTCTTTGCTATTTCTGCTGAGAGTTACAACAGCATGTTCATACTATCACCTAAAGTTATCCAACAGACTTAAAAAACTGATATACAAATGATGCATTGTGTTCTTCCCCTGTCATATGACAGTAATAACAAAGAGCCAAAGCCTCAACACAAATCAGAATGTAAAGGTTAAAATAAAGATATCTTGGTCAATTTTAGCCTCCTGAGAATATGACACACTACATGTAACAGGAACACACCATTGAAGGATCACAGTTGTAAAAACACTCCTGGAAGTGAACTTTCACTGATATTGGAATGGTATTCATATGGAAAATATAATGTGTTTTTCAGGGTAGATCTTGATTTTAAAAGTACAGAAAGAAAACTCTTGTGACCAAATGTTTAAAACTTATGTTACTGTGGAAAGAGCCATGGTATGAGGTGGAAATTCCCTGCAGAAAAGGGAAGAGTGGCCCTTCCTTTGGGCACTACCAGGAGTGATCACTGGGGAGATGCTTCCCAAATTGAGGATGGGTTGGCACAAGAGTCAGGGAAAACACAGGGATGAGCAGGGAGCAGCCAGAAGAGACTCTGTGGTGAACAGAGAACTTCACAAGGGCTAAAGGGAACCCAGGAAAATTTCCTACAACTTGCAAAGCCACCAGCTGAAATCAGGGACCTGCCCCTATGGACACAGCAGGCAGGAGAGGAGTTGAATATAAATCCCTTTTATTTATTACTTATTTGCTCTGAGTCTTCTGTTCAAAACCCTAAGTATTCTAGTTTTAATTCTAATAAAACCTGCCATTTAAAATATGCAAAAAGCCTTTTAGCTTTCTTTGGGGAGTGCTCTATAAAGAGGAGGTCTATTTAAATCCACTTAAAAGATCCAGCTGACTCAGGGTCTCATTATGTAAGTGTATGATTATATTACTGACAGCCAAAAAAGAGCAAAATAGAATGGGAAAACCTATCAGTCCTGTCATCATTTGTTGCAGCACTGAGGACATACACACAGTATCAGGAGAGATTAATCAATTCTCAAATAAGCAGAACAACTTTCAGTCTGATACTTGGATTGTATTTTCAAACACCAAATATTGTAAAGTTTTTGGTGAAGCAAAGTGACAATTTTGCTTTGCTCCTTCCAACAAAACAAAACAAAATCCCTCAAAATAGTCACCTGCAGGTCAGAAGTCTGGTTGCAGCAGTGTCCAAGACAAACTGGATTACCCTGCTTGAGATTATCCTAATTCTTCTCCCTGTTTTATTCACAGATAAAATAAAAACAGCAATGATCCCTTTTGGCACAGAAGGAGGAAATTCTGCCCCACCCCAGGATAGAAAACACTGCAGAGCTCTGCTGTTATTGCAGCATAAACCATACTGAAATGTCACTGGAAAAAACCTTTCCTGTTAGATTTCTAGGATTGCTGCAAGGTTCTGGAAAAAGAAAAAAAAAAAGATTCATGCAACACAACACCAATTTTGTTGAAAGAGTTAATCCTTCTGACTTCATGATAGTTTTATGTACAGGTCTAGGAAGGCTTTTCCAATTTTACTGCATATTTCCTTCTGACAGTTGTCACCACCAAATTAAAATTTCAACATATTATGTAGCAGTATGTTAAATTCCAGTTAAATACAGGGCTAACTTTATCCTTTGGGTAAATACCTACCTCTCTACTAATTTAGGCTGTCTGCTGAAGGAAGTACTTAACCCTATTGAATCCATGGAGGGCATTTGGGCTGAATAGACTGGGATGAAAGAGTTACCTGTGCAGGTGTTCCAGCTCAGCTGGTTAAGTGTTTGGTTCTTATCTTAAATACTCCCTTAACTTTCTCCTAAATAATTTTGTGAAAGCATTTTTTTTTTTCCTGGGGAGAAAAAAAAAAATATTCTTCCTTGCTTACAAAATAACTTCAAAGGCCAAAAACAGGAGTTGGAATTCCAAGTAACAGAATTCTTTTTAAGCTGAAACGTGGAGCAGAAATTCTATTCACTGCACTCCCAAGTGTCTTGCAATTCATATTATGACTGGCATAAAGCACATTTGTTGTATAAATAATACTTAAAGACTAAGGACAGTTATAGGGCATCAACTTTTTACCATTTGACTAAGCTGACTTTTCTGCTTTCTGTGGAACAATTGTCATTTGGGGGCTCAGTTTAGTGTTTTCTACTGAGAAATCTCAGAGTCAGAACGATGCTTTTCCAGCACTTTTCAAGATAGTGGAGCAGGGACTCCCACACCTAACTCTTCCCTGGGGACAGGAATTATCCTTTTCTTCTTAACAGACTGAAAAATTCAGAGTACAAAATGTGTCTCCAAAAACTTATTTGCAAACATTGTTATGCCCATTTGCAAATTCAAGTGACAAGGCTGAAATAAGGAAATATTGCCAAGTTACACAAATGTTTAGTACATATTATAACCCAATATCAAACAAATTGGATCTTTTCAACCAATACTCTTCTCTCTATGTTTAGGCATATAAAGACATGTCCTAACTTTTTGTTTTGAAATCTAGGTTAGGACAACAGCAGCCTGAACTTTTCATACTGGAATTAAACCACTATGAGTAAACCCTTTGAACACAATAGTATAGCTACAGGAAATCCCCTGAAACAATCATTTGTAACTATTTTTCTCTGCACTTCATAAATAATGAATAGTTAAAAAGAAAAACAACCCACTGGTATCACATTTTTTTCATGCACCAGTTATGCAAGCAGGGTACAAGATACTTTAAATATAAGAAAAGTTAAGGTGGATAGCACTTTGGTTTTTTAAGGAAAAATTATATTATTTTGACACCTTGAAGTCATTATCCCTCACAGTTGGATTTTTAAACCTTGTGGAAAAAGAACCCAAACCATAACATGTTTTGCAAGTAAAACAGTTTATGAAACTGTTTGGAATACAAAACCATTATTCTTTTCATCTAACATCATAAAATTGTTTATTCTCACAAGTAACAAGCTATTTATTTTTTTTAATTATAAATTTCTACCCAGAACACTTATTCATAATCAGGTAAAGTAGTTTAGTATGCTTCTATAAATAGTGATGAGTGATTTAATTTTTCAAAAAGACTGTAAAAGAGAAACTGTCTCACCCACACTAAATTCCCAAATGTGAAAACCAATTTGCCTGAAAATCTGTACTTTTCCTTTTTTTTTTTTTTTTTTTTAATGGAAAAACCTGGGGAACCAAGGTCATTAGAAAGTGAATATAAAATTATTGGATGTATTTTTCTTACACTTCATGTTCTCCAAGCAGGCAATTTGGATAATCTTTCAATAATTACAATGCAATGCTACCATCCCATTAGCTAATTTAAAGAATATACTGAGGTATAAAATGTAATAGAACAACAGACAACACAAAAATCACAAAAGGTTAATACAAAAAGCAGGATATTAGGAATGCCAATAATCTGGGGGGGAACTGGCCATGGTGCTAAAGCTCTCACTGCTGCTTCCTTAGAAAACTCAGGGGATGTAGCTCTAATTTCATGTCTAACCCAAAGTCAGGGCAAGGCACACCAAATGATACCACAACTGAACATCATTTGCTTCATGGCTGGAGTTCTCCTTGGACAACTCCTACTAAAATACTGCAGGTTAAATTATAAAATCTGATTAAATCAATGTACCAAGTAATGATTGAACAGCTTATATTAAATAAAAAAAATAAAATAAAAATTAAAAAATTCAGAAAATTGGACCCCAAACCTTTTAACGTGTTTTTACAGTACTTGGTGAGAGTGTTCTGTCCAAACAAACTATCCTTGTGTTGACCCTTCCATCAGTGCAATTCAATCTGTCACTTGACCAAACCCTACAAGTGCCAAAGCAATGTATTCCATCCATCCAAGGGATTCACTGAATGATCCCATCAGGGCTAAAAGCATGGATCTGCCTCATGCTGAATCTTACATTTCCTCCTCAGGAATTAAACACAGATCCACATACTCCTGGATCCCACTGGAAAGCCAGGCTGTCTCCCAGTCACAGGGAATATTCCAGGTCACAGCCCTTGTCAGCACTCACAGAGATTCACTCTTGGAGCCTCCATGGCTGGAACAAACCCACAGGAACAGTTTCTCTCAAAATCCAAGACTTGGCATCATGTAAAGTAAAAGGGATCTTCCACTACCAAAGATGCACAAAACATGTGAAAAAATCCCCACCAACACCCCCAAACCAAAAGCCTCACTACTGGAGTTCTTGGAGAAATTCAGTCTTCTGCATGTCCATGATTTGCCATCATCCCTTCTCTTAGTCCCACTGGAAAATGGCCTAAAGTTCTCAGCTGGGAAATAACCTCATTAACTGTTAGCAAAATATATCTGTGGTTATACAGTTTCATACTGTAACATCTCTACTTGTATTTTTCAAAGTAACTGAAAAAATCACCACCATTCTCCAAATGCACAAAGAATTAACACTTTTGTATGTGATAAGTTGACATCTAAATGAAATAATAAAAAAATATAACAAAAAGAGATTTGTGCATTATTTATTTCATAGGTACTTATAAGAAACCTAAGACTGGCTCTTGCTTTTTATGTATATATTTGAAAATGATGAATGAAACCAGATTTACTGTAACTGAAAAACACAAATGGCAGAGCCTGTTTAAAGAAGAATAAATTGCTGCAAGTTTTCTAAGCAATGAAGTGACCAGATAAGTTATTTTTATGCATTCAGTTGGCAGAACACATTCAAATATTATTTTGCACACTGTGAGTGCATCTTACCATCCTTTTTAGTAATCGGAAAATTGTTAATTGTGAGAGTGGGAAATGACTTAGCAGGTGTAGAAAAGGCAGAGCAGAAGGGAGAAATAATGAAGGAGAGCATCATGCCTTGGAGAGGAAGATGAGAAAACCTGATGGAGAACTGATAACACACTAAACCACAGAATAACAACAGTGATCTTTTTGAGGTTATTATTGAGTGATCCTTGACCAGACTTTCTGGTTAGCTTTTAATGCAAATATTCAAATTATGTGCAGACATAATTTTAAACTGTATTGTGATTTTTTTATTGTTTTTTTTTTACAGTAATGAGCTTAAAGAAAATATTTTCATTGTTTACAGGCCTACTTATAAAAAGATAGAGCACTGGGAATTTTGGACAAACAGTGGCAAAAATAATAATCAAAGAAATGGGATGAAGAGCTTTGAAAGCCCAGTTTGTTACAGTGCCACTTTAAAATACATTTTTGGAAATAGTACATCTTAACTGAATGTGGTGTGGTCAACAAAGTTTAGTCAGGTGGGTGATACCGGGAATGCTGAGAACAAAGCAGAGGACTTAGCTCATGTGGTATTTCCTTCCAGATGATACATTTTCTTTAATTTCACAGTCTCACCACCAAGATTTATCCTCCTGCTCGGCCTTTGCTCTTCCAGCCCACTGCATTTTTTCCCTGTACTCAATTTACTGATTCTCACTTCACTTGCATGAAGGCAACATCATTAACTTCACTTGACACACCTCTAACTTATAACAACACTTAAGTAACTTTAGAATCAACCCCATTATCTCCATCACTCAGGAAATGGAGAAGGAATGATGCCCTAATGAATAACCTCAGTGCTAAATGGGCTCGTGTGATAAAAAGCACAATTCAAGTGTCAGTGCATCAAATGTGTCCAGTTTTAGGTTTAATACTTCTATTCCTTCAGCTGGGCATTTCATACATCAGATGCCAACAGCTCTGCCTTCAGCTGATTGCCACAAAATCTGCATTATCATCAACACACTTTAAAAAAAACACCAACCACCTCATGTGCATTCTTTTAACAATGGAAACCAACAGTATCTTTTAAAATCAGTTTTATGCAGCTGCAAATATTACAAAAGCACTTTCCAACTCGGAGTTGCTTTACACCCTAGAGGATGCACTGTCAGGCAGTGGTTGAAGCTGGAAGAGACCTGTGGAAGTCACCTGGTCCAACCCCACGGCTCCAGCAGGGACACCTTGAGCTGGTTCCCCAGGACCACGTTTCTGGCTGCACGAGAACATAAAGAGTTCTTGCAAAACTGAGATTAAATGTTACCACTTTAGACAAACACCATCCAGTTGCACTTTATAAAGGTAATTATAGTGTCCCTGGAGAGAACAGTTCAAGGCTGACACTGATGTATGAAGGAACTCTGGAGTGTGTTTGAAGCTGCGGAGTGCGAAGGCTCCTGCTGTCTCAGTTACACAAACCTCATCACCCGAGTGAGAAGCTGCTCTGCTTTCACCAAGATTAATAAGGAGGATAAACTTGTTCCCTTGCATCTTTCACTGAGTGTATGTCAAAGGCCTAGTTAGAAAGGGCACTGATTTATAGTTACAAGGTGCACACAAAAATTAAAAAGTTAAGTTTCCTGCCCTATTAAAGTAGAGGATCAGAAGAGTGACCCAACATACATTACAGTGAGGAAAAGGAGAAATTGCATGATGGATTTTAAAATCTTTCCCATGTTATATAGGACTGTTTCTTGATATTTCTACTGAAATCAATCTTCCAGTTCAAGTTCCTCATGCTTTTCTCACAGTCAGTGAACTGCTACAAACAAAACTGCACTGAACTTCCCTTTGCTTTTATGCTGCTGTTCATATATACCATGATTTGGCTCAGGTTCTTTCAGATTTATCTAATTAAAAAGCAATCTCTGAATAGAACTAATTCAAATATGGCAAATTGATGGTCGGGTTCTATTTTAATGGCATTCAAGGTTACAGTCATTTAAATCTTTGGATCAAAGAACCTAGAAAAGTTAGAAATCCTGTTGCCAAATCATTAGTGAATTTCTGAAAAGACAAGGGAGTTACTTTTCCTGTAGATTGCATTACTTTTGCTTGGTATATTAATCTATAAACAGCAATTGCTTTGTGTCAAAAGACAAACAGCTAGATAGACAGAATGCTGATGCCATTCAAATTCCTACATTGAATTTTTTTTTCCTAGTTCTATATTTCTACTCTTCCGTTAAGGCTTCTGAGAAGTCAATTGTGCATTGACAAAAAAAAAACAAATGAAAGAAAAGCTTTTGTTTCATACATTGTTTCATATTTCCTGTTTTACAAATTCTCCCTTCAGATGCTGCAGCTCACTTGAAACCACGAGGACAAACAAAAACTTAAATTTCTTAAAAGGATGGAAAAAGAACTGTCCTTAGCCATTCTATCATTGAATGACACCAGTACATAATGGATTTCTCAGCGGGGTTTGGGCAATCAGGTGAACATTACACAGACAAAAGCCCTGTAGGCAGGACAAAACCATGTGTTTTCTCTCTGCAGGCAGGAAACCCAGACTCTTCTCCAGTCCTCTTAGATATAAACCCACAGGCATGTGCACATACACAGAAGCAGAATCCCACTCTTCTTGCCTAGGCCCAAGTTGGCAGGTATTTAATTTCTGAGGAAAAATAAGAGGAATGAGATGCAGTACAACTAAAGAAGGAGTTGCCACAGGTATTTGGCATAAATTGCAGGGTTTACCACATCCATGCACGAGCATCTAATTAATTTACACAAGTGCCCAAGCAGTTCTGTTCGAGTTCCCTGTTAGCTCACATTTGAGCACCCTAATAGCTCCTGCACAAGTGTTTAATTAGTGCATGCATGGGTGCCCAGCTAATTTCTGCATGAATGCCCAATTAGTTCATGCATGGGCACCCAGCAGCCAACAAATGAGCTGGTCCATGGCAGGGGTCAGGTAGGCAGTCACAGGGGGGTCTGCCACCAGTGCAAGCAGGTCACCATGAGCCAGAGCCCCCGCCAGCCTGAGCAGCACGTGGAGCCTCAGCTGAGGAGGGTCCAGAGTGGGAATCAGCTGCCAGGGAAGGAGCCACGTGAGGGGTAACATGCTGGGAGACTCTTGACAGGAGTCACGGCAGGAGAAACTGCTGGAAACACACAGTCAGAGCTGCAAAAGTGAGATTCTATGATGAGACTTTTTCAGTTTTAAAAATTAATTACTCCAAATGACTCTGGGTCTCCTACATCTTGGCTATTTCCTTAACCATCCTGCTCCAGCCTGCTCCTCTTTCCCTAGCTCATTCTCTCTCATACTGACACATCTTTCTGGTGAAAACTAAAAGTAAATATTTCAGTCTTACTTTTGTTGTCTTCAGCTCCCATTAGCAGTCAACTGGGTGGACTATGAATCATGATAACAGTGATCAGACACTCCAGCTTTCGGTCTGACAATAAACTTTATGCTTTTTGGAAGACAAATACTGCAGATGTAATGCTACAAGATAAATTCTTGCTAGGAATAAGGTAATATGAAATGCTCTGGTAGAAAACCAGGTATTAGCAGGAATTTGAAATTGGTTTTCTGCATCCTTACTTCTATACCAGCATCATGTAATATGTAATTCTCATAATTTCAGCTGTGTTAAAGAAAAACTTGGAATGTTAGTCACACAGCAAGCACACATATAAATATGTACACACCACTTGATTAAATGCTTCCAGTCATTTTTGACAAAGCACACACACAACATAATATATACATTACTCAGCCAGCACAGTGTAACTAATACAAAATTGTAATTCACAACAATTTAAGAGGTCTTGTTGCCTTTGTAAAGCTGCACAAAGAAAAGCTGCAGAGCACTAACAGCTCAGTGTTTCAGAAATGCAATTATGCCCCATGCAGTGATTGCAAACATGCTGCAGCCTCTTCTTTCAGTCATGATGGACTCTGCAATGTGCCATCAAATACTTAACCACTGGTTGCCCATGTACTATTATTTGAAGATCTCTCTAGTGTGCTAATTAGTTCAGAATGTAGATGCCAAAATAAAATGACATAAAACAGACTAATGCATCACAAGTATCCCACCTGAGTCAAATAAGAAAACATCTGTTAAAGAGCTTCAAACATTTATTTATTTATTGTGGTTGGAAAAAAAAGAAAAAAGCAACAAGGTAAAAAACCTACACAAAACAAAACAAACAATCAAACAAAAAACCCTCTACAAACAAAGAAAACAGAGAATCAATGACCATTTATTCTTCTTCTCTAGAGCTTGATTAATTCCTTCTGCTAGATAGCTTCTTTTTCATATGTAGCAGGTTCAAATATGGGCTTATTTGCACACAGCCCTGGCAATGGGGTCTGGGCTTTTAGTGAGAAACATGTGGCAAAAGGATGCTCTTTTTCCCTCAGCTTCATCACCGGTGTTCATCACAGAGAGGGGAAAAAAGTTTCTCGTCTCGGCACACGTAAAAAATACCCTGAATCCCAAAAGCTGTGCTGGCTACACCACCAACAGTACAGATGCACATCAGTGCTTACTCACCCAGCCTGAGAACAGATCCCCTGTCTCATATTCCTGCTGCCTGAAACAGCCCCTCTGCAGGTGGGACGGTGGAGCTTCCACATAACAATTAGTAAAATAAACTGAGCACAGTGAGCAAGCTCGGGGTCACAACTGGCAAAGCACTGGAGGATCCAGCTGGGTGTTAACACACAGTGCATTCCTGAGCAATTCTAACATTGCTAATTTTCTTTAAAATGTCTGATAAGCACTCCTGATCTCAAGTGGTTTGCAGCATTTCTGTTTGTTATTAAATAGCTGGCAGCAATTGAGGTGGCTGAGTTTTAAAGGTGGTTGAAATGCTCTCTACTAGTAACAGCCTCAGCCTAGAGAAGAACATTCCATTGTTAATGAAAAATAATGAAATATTACAGTAAAATTCTTCCTACATATATGCTAAGCTGAATAAATGACAAGTGCTTTTCTTGTGTCACATTAAATCTCTTAAACACGGTCTCTTTTGTCTCCCTGAAACACCTTCCTCCCATTCTAACACTGATTTGAAGGGAGCCATTGCTGTGGGAAAAACACCCAATGTGAAAAATTTTGTGGTAGTTTGTTACTCAGACATCCTGAAAATAGTACATTTTGCAGGCAGAGCAGCCTTAACTTGGGGAATTTTACTTCATTTATTGTCATTTAACACGAAGCAAGTTAAAAAAGACGACATGCTACAGTCCTACTGTACGCTAATTGAAAGTTAAGAAATATCAGGCTGCTACAAGAAGTTATGTGCATTTGAGTGCTGACTCTCTCTGAGTTCCTAAGGATAAAAAGTAATATTATATGAGCTGATATTATGCATACAACTAGTCTGATTGGGTTTGATTTTTTCTTTGGCCAGGCTTGCAGTTTGTTTTTAAACACTGTTATCTTTTAATTATTTTGTTATCAATACTGGCGTGCAGCCCAGACGATAGGCACTGCTGATATTTGCCCATTTTCTCCATTTACTTTGGGGTGTTGACTAACAGAAGTAGGAAAACATTTCTCTGTTTGCCAAAATTCATTACTGCTGTCTCAAAATAGCTCGATGCACTCAAGTCATAGTGATGCATACACACACCTAACAATCTGCTGGCATATTTTAAAACTTATTAATGGAAACATGACAATTAGCAGAACAACTGTGAAGCTATTAAGGATCAATGGATGCATTTACTGGGAGGAAATGAGAAAATAATTCCAGTTCCTCTGATAATGCTTTTAAAATTATCATACTCGCATAGGAATGGATTCATTTACAGCAACAGTTTGGAAGCAATGGGATTTCTGACAAATGCTGTGCTCTGCTGAGTTTTGATTGCTAATGGTTAAAACTGCTTGCAAAGTGCATGCCACCTTCTCAGAGATAAGAGGGAGAAATATGGCATGAGGGGAAAAAAGCAGGGGTTAACAATGCTCTTCCATCTGAAAGCAAAGGCAGTGCCAGCAATAGCTAATTACAAACTTGTCACCACACAGCTGGAGCTCCCGGGCTGACAAAGTTACACACAACAGTCCCAGAAGAAATAAAGGGAGGAATTTCTCACAAAGATATTCCTGCAGTGAACAAGTCTAAGAGGACTTGTAAACCCACAAGGAAAAATACTGAACAAAAGACGCTGCTGCTTTGTGTTTTGGGCTCTGCCAAAGGTGCAGAACAAGCTCTGTGCCGAGGCCAAGGAGATTTCTCACTTGTCTAAATACAGGCTGGTGCTAATTACCCCGGTGAAACACAGTCATCACCGCAGCACAGTGTCCCAAGAGGGCTCCAGCAAACTCAGGACCCTGTGGCACTCTGGTTTGAGTGGCAGGGAGTGCGAGGAATGTGTGAGTACCCACGTTGCAGAGTCCCACTGTGAAAGAACTAATGACATTAATTCAGGAAGAAAGAGGCTAAGTGAGGGTTTTGTTACATTATCCCAGCTAAAGAAAAAGACAGCTCTTGCTGTATTTTTAAGAGTTTATAAGGCTTGGGCCAGTCACGAGAGACAACCCTAACTCATTGTTCAACCTCAATCCATCGCAGCTTTTGGGTTCATCAACAGCACAACACCCTCGAAATTCACATTTATGGCCACCCCAGACTGCTGAGGGCTTTGTCATCTGTCTCAGTAATTAATGCAACAAACAAGAAAATTTGATGGACCAGAGAATATTTTCCCACAATGTTTTCTCATGTATTGTTTATACTATATATTTTACCATTTGCAACATTATTAGAGGCCTCAACAATCATTTGGTAGTGTCTGCAACATAATTGAATAGAGTTTTATTATCCCAGTGAGAAGGTATAAATATTTAATTCTTATGTACCCCATGACAGTGGGAATTGTTTCAGCCAATAAATCTTTTTGTTATTCTACTTTTGCCTATGTACTTTCTGCTGAGACACAAGTGCTTGTACAAAACCCTCTCAGATACTTCAATGAAAATAAAATATTTGGCAAGTCATTTTTATTTAAAACTTTGTCTCTTCTTCCCATAGATAATAACAACCAAAACTGGAGCGAGGGGGGGGGGGGTTGGAGGGGGAAGTATTTTATAAATTTTCATCAACTTTTTATCCTTAAATCAACGAAAGGAGGGGAGAAAAAGATGCCATAAAAACCAACAATGGAATAAACAGTTATCATTTTAACTCTGTGCTTCCCAGGATTCATTTTCCTGTCATTTCCTGGGTAACACTGAGCAAAAGTGCCACCGTAGAGGACAAACACCTTCCTCCAAGCCCCTGCTTTTATGGAAGCTTCAATAACACACACAGTAAACCTGAAATCAGCCCGAGTTTCAGAACATTCACAGGGATTTTAATATTCTGCACACAATAGATAATTTGGCAGAAATGGTTTTGTTATGCAAAGAAACAGAAAACGACCATGAGGGATCCTGAGACTGTTTTCAGCTGCAGCAAGAAAGAAACATCCCATCTCCAGAGGGCATTTACCTTCATAAAGTAGTGACTTGAGAATACATAAATTAGGGATTTTGTTTTTTAAGAAATTAAATATGCTCTACATAAGCAAAGGAGGCTGGAGATTTTCCTCTCAGTTTTTAAAAGTGAAAGTAACACAGTCTCATAAATTTTACAGGAGTCCTAATTTTAGTAAAAAAAAAAAAAAAATAGAAATAGGAGAAAGTTTTACAAAGTTCTATTAATTTAAGTCTGAATAAACTGAAGAAATTCACCAAGTCTTTTGATATGCTAACAACCAGATTTCCTCTGCCAGATGGGGGTATCCAGAGAGACTCAGTCCCTACTGCTACTGTTTATACAACAAATTATTGTTCTGTTGTCCTAGGGAATATGAGAGTGGGAGTTCAAGGTAAAGCCTCATCTAGATGGAACTTCTCACAAAATTAACAACTCTAATTTGTTTACGTTCCAACCCAACCTGGAATCAGAGTAAGTGCTCTTATAATTCAACTCAGAGTTTCCCAGCAGTACTTACAGTGTGCTTTTGGACCGGCAGAAAAAGATGAGCTCTTTTGCCTGGGTTTTGGCCTTTGGGGTTTGGTTGTTTTTCTGTTGCCTTTTTTGTTTGTTTGTTTTGTTATTTTCCCCAATTCAGTGAGGAAATGTAAGGAATTTACTAATCTTTTCTCAGGAGAAAGGTAAAAGTATGATGGCCTGCAGACAGACAAGACAAAATGGGGAAGGATGCATAAAATCACTCATCATAATCAAAATAACCATATTGTATACGAGGAGTCTCATTTAAAACAGACAACACAACAAATCTGCATCCCTGAAATTTAAATATATGTATAAGAATTCTAAGAAAACAAAGTTTTACTTATTTTCTACTAAATTACCACAAGCATTACAAAGGAAAACCAGTCAAACTCAGAGCTGCAGGCAGCATAAATTCTTCCCAGTATAGTGGGCTCTAGAACTGTTCTGCTTCCACAGTTACCTAAGACTGGAAGGCTCCCTGCACCTGAGAGTCTGTCTTTATATCCCAAATTATCCACAGCTGAGGTGGTGACAGAAATTCTAAAGAACTTCAGTCTGAAGTGGTGCAACAGGAATCAAAAGAATAAAAATCTGTCAATGCAAAATGATTCTTTGGAAGTTTATTTGACTTGAAATAGTCTCCTTTCTGTTTCCCCAGGATCACTAGTGTTAATTTTATAGATCCATCTACGTGTGCAATGTTTTGAAAATGTCTTTCTATTAGTAGTCCCAACAGACCCTCCAAAAAGCAATGAACCTCATGACTGCAGAACACTGGGCTTGAACAGATTGGCCCTCACCAGCTAAGCAATATCAGAGAGACTTGTATTTTTATACAGGCCATATTAATTTAGACAGAGAACTTCATTTCAGAATGCTGTCAATCGAACAACACTTTTATGGACAATATTCACTCTATACTCACTCTGCAAAATAGATCAAGTAGATCAACTACTTTTGTTTAACTTTAGCAAGGGAAAAAGAGCTGAGTTATAACTGGGTTATAATGATTATTAATGTAAGTATAAGAGAGCACCATGAAGAAAAAGGAAGCAGATCTCCATCCAATTTGCTATATGCTAAAACTGCTATCACTTTCTTGAATTAAGTACAGAAACACCAATTTGTACCACAAGGAATTTGGCCAAAGCTGTTTTTATGGTTCCACATAAACAAAACGGCAACATTCCGTACCTTAGATGCCACTAGCAACCACTTTGCAAAGTTACTCTCCTCATACCACTCATTTTTCTTCTAAATAAATGGTCACTTTAGAAGAGCTGGCTACTTAGACATCACCTCTTTCACTGTGCCTAAGATAACAAGCTGTAATAATCACAAGGAAATCCAAGCTCATGTTTGATTTTAGGATATCACTGTAAAAAAGCAAATGTCAACAGGCCATAACGGCATTTACTCTGTTGTCTTCTCCACTCTTGTCACCCTGGCACATTATCCATCTCAGTAGCTACTTAAAAAACTCATGAAATTAGGTGTTTGGAGGGAATTCTTTCTACTCACTCCAATATTTACACAGGTTTTCTTTCTCCTGAATGCTTAGCATCATTTTATGGAAAATGCAGACAGACTCTACACTTAAATTCATTTTTCTTCCCCTTCTCTCACTCCACATTTTCACAGTTCAGGAATCTAAAGGCACTAATTTTCCTTTCTCTTTTCAAGACTTGTTGATGTTTAGACAATTTCTCATTCTAAAGAGTGGCTTTGTTTCTGCAGAAGGGTTCAATAATCTTTTTAACTCTTACAGACAGTCCTGCACTCTCCTCCTTAAGGCCAAAACCATCTGGTTTGGGCAGCATCTTTCCAGGATTTTAGGTCTGAGGTCAGTAAAAGTAGCTGAATTATGAGGGAAAAAACAGGCCTTCTTAAACCAACCTCTGCAAACCTTTTAGTATTTTTCAAAGCTGAAATCCACCTGAAGAGAGTATTGAAATCTCCAGGCATTTTTGTTTTCGACCGAAAACTTTTGTTCTCTTTCTGTTTCTTTCTGTTTTTTACTTCCCTTTCCCCAAATGATCCATCTTTGTTCCACCTGGATTTCAGCACTTGGAATGGGCAGGGCTAACAGACATCTGGGGCAAACACGTAAAGCTCAGCTCTGATCGATGGAATCAGGTATATGGGAATCACAGGACACACTTCCAACACATGTGGGCTGAGGTAACTTTAAAACAAGCATTAAAACTTTTGAATATGGAGCTGGGACAAGTTTGGGAGCCTTCTGATGCTTAAATATGACTGCTCACAGAGTTGGCTTAATCATGATTTATTCTTCTGAAAGATTTCCCTCTGATCCTTCCAAGAAGGTGAAAATTGTTGGAGTCCAATAAGGTGAAGATTTAAACATCAGTATGGTATTTTTTGTCCCCCTGTAGGAGCATAACACCTACACTGCCAGTCTATGTGTGTTAGAACTCCTGTTCAAGTCCCAACAAAACAATCCCGCACCTTTAGAGATGTTTACATGTGAATCATCCGAAGGCAGGCACCAGGGGCTGAAGGTAACACAGAACTTCTCTCTTATCTAAGTGTTCCTATTTCTTGCTGCAATATTTAGGATAACACAAATAAGTAATTTTCCCATATTAGGTAGATATTTACCAGAAAAAAAAAAAATGTACTTGTTGACAAGGAGAATGAAGCACTAAGATATTCTCTATAATTTACACTGGGGATAAGTGACAAAAATGGAAACTGTATGGAGATAAAATTGATTCATAAGAAAAAGAAATTGAACTGAAATTTGAAAATAACCATTACTTGAAAACAGAAAAGGAAGCCTAATGAAATAACATTACACAAGTGAATTTGATCCTTTCAAAACCACCAAAAGAGATAGATTGATTCCCACTTATAATTTGGATTTCCTGTAACCATGCCAGAAGATATCAAAATCTATTACAGCTGTTGTCTGCCTCTTATTGTAGGTTATATTGTAAGACTCAGCTTTATGCATTAGTTGACAGCACAAGACAATTGTAAAGATGAATCTCTGCATGTATGTACACAAATGACAAACTAGTGTTAAAATAATTGGTGTGTAATATTTGTAAAAGGTATGAGCTGGATATCCCAGTTAGCAGGATCAGCACAGCCCCCCTTTCCTGCGTGGAAAGAACTAACAGGTAGACAAGCAGAACACGCAGCTCCCTCCTGTCTCAGCCTCTCTGAAGAATCAACAGCACAGGCATCAGTTTGGGTGGGATTTCATTGCACTGATCTGCAAAACTTCCACCTGGACACAACCTAAAACTAACCAGTCCAGTGAGACCCAAATGGCCAGTATGTGCTAAATTTAACCAAGTTTAATTCTCAGGATAGCAAAGCTATGGGTGGTGAATGAAGCCCCGAGCAGTGTGAGCCTCCTCAGCTGGTCAGGATGAAATGCCAAGTGCATCACTCTCCTCATCACCATCCCATCCTACCTTTGCAGACAATTTCCATCTGTTCCATATTCCAAATCTGGAAGACACTGGGATTTCTACAAACCAACCTACTACTCCAAGCCACTGGAACAAGTAAATCATAGAAGCAACTACCTTTGACAAGGTACAAACACAGACACTAAAATCTGCTTTTCCAGAAGTGCCCAGATCAGGTTACAGTTTTCCACCTCTCCCTGAAGCCTCACGGTGTTGTACTTTAGTACTACTATGAAGAAAATAAAATATTTTTTTCAACATACAGAAAGCATATTTAGTCAATAAGTGACATCCTCAATAATGAAATAATCTGCCACTAATTTAAGAACCTACTTCAAAAACTGTTCTCTAGCTGCAAATTTCTTCCTTAGAAAATTCAATATTCAAGAAATCAACTTCTCAGTAATATTTTACCAAGCAAGTGTAATCTTGGCAACATTATATAACAAAGTGGTTTGTGGTCTTGATTTTACACAATTTTTAGAGAACATTAGAAAGGCAGGTTTTTATAATTTGAAAAAAGGCCTTATATCATCTTAGACCTGAACACAGAACTATTATAAAAATCAAGATGCACTTGGGGAGTTCAATAAACCCTATATAGTCTTTTGTAACAAACGTAAGATTCATTTTCATTTTAAAGATTTCTGACAACTTAAAGGTAAATATAAAATCAGCTGTCACCCTATGAGTGCTTATTTTAAATGAAAAAAGAAAAAAAGAAAAAAAAAAAGAGAAAGAAAAAACAAACCAGCAACCAAAATCATTGAGTGCCTCCAACTGCCTCCAACCCATCTTTCTTTTGCCTGCATTTCTCAAGAGCTGAATACAGGATGTCATGCAAAGGATCAGTTTGATGCATAAGAAGACTTCACTGTATCATCTACAATCTAACAGTGGGAGATGCTGCAATCTATAAACTGTCCAGAAGCTCTGAGAATGGTAAATTCTGATGCAGTGCATAAATGGTATGTATAGAACAGTTTAAATAAGGACATCCCAAATATTTCAAAAGCTCCCTAACTTAACACTGCTCATTTCCAGGTCTGTTATTTAAGATAAATCAATCAGTTTAACAACAAAAAGAAAGTGGCTGTGCATGGAAAGTCTGTTACTAAGGTATATTAAGCAAAAGGATTAAACCTAAATTCATTTCCAGGGCACTCCCTTCTAGCATAACTTCACTGCGTTACAAAATAGAGTCCATGCTTAAAATCTTATTTTTAACTAGTTCACAATTTCCTATGTCAGAAAATACCATTAGATAATCCTGTTTGACCTCTCATGTGCCAAAGACAAATAGATAGCATTCCTTTTTTTTTAAAAATTAATCATTTACTCTACTGTCAAATCTTCTCCAGCCTGCTTCTGCCTCCTGATTCTGCAAACACTGGGCTGCAGCAGCAACAAGATTTCTGTGAGGTTCTATCACTGATGACAGTGTTTGCTTGATAACTCCACTCCTGATACAAAGCTGTATAAAATAATGCTAAATAATATATAATTAAGTAACACTAAATAACCTGGTAGGTGCTCCTCAGACAGGAAAGGGGCTGTATCTAACACTTAACAGCAAGAAACAAACTGCACAGCTTAATTACTCAAGTTTATGTCACAGTTTTGTTTAATATGGCAAAAGATAAACTAAATTGCAATTCACTTCTAAAATACTGGAATTATTTAAAACTCGACCTTATCACCTCAGATTTCATTCTGATATTAAAAAAAAAAAAAAAAAAAAAAAAAATTCACTCTCAAAGTTACTGCCTTGCCCTGTCCATGGTGCACACACTGTACATTCCCTGGGGAGAGGTGGAAATTGGATAAAGAACAGCACAGCAGGTTTGGAAGAAAAGTCACCACTTTAGTGGAAATAAACGACAGAATGCCATCAAGAAAGTACTACTGAAATAATGTAAATATTAAAGGAACTTACAGACTATCAAGGAGAAGTTTTGCTACTGGAAAATGAACTCAGCAAGTGTGATGGTAGGAAAAGAAACATGAGCAGGAGTCAGAATTGATAAAGGATCAAATAAACAATTTATCTGTATGTTCTAATTCTGAGCAGGCTTAGAATTATGTACTTGTTTATCCTTCATTTCTCTGAAGTTTCATAAAATGTTAATTCTTCTTTCAAGAACCTCCACATAGAATTTTCATGTAGAAATTAATCAGCTTATTTGCTGTGGCCCTCCTCAGCTGTCGATGATGCAAGAGCACCCTTCCAGTTCTAGGCTTTAATACTGACAAACAAACCTCCCACCCCATAAATGATTATTAACTCTCAGGGAACTTTCCACACAACAATGTGTTTTAACCAGATAGCATAATTTTTTAAAAATATCAAGATACTTTTACACTATTGAAAACTAAAGATTTGGACTATATTTGAACTCCTCTCTTCCCTTTGTGAGCACCACTTATAAAAACCAGAGGAGAGACTGGGAGGGGTTTTTTTAAAATAGGTGGTAAATGCAGTAAATATTGTGGGGGGAAAGGCAGTTCAGAGAATTATTTATAGCAAAGTTTAGATATTGGCTACAAGCCATTTTCCAGAGCTGTCCTTATCTATATATCACACCTTGATGCTGAGTTCTTACAGCTGGATATTTATGAAGGCAATTTGAAGAGTGCCTTGAATAATAACACTAAGGAAGACTTTGCTCTGAGAGAAGTACCCCCTTTAACAAACTGCATTTGTCACAAGAGCAACACAGTGATTTAACATAATCAGCCTTAAATCACACTGTTCCCACAGTACATGTAGATAAACCAGCACCATTAATTCCCATTTTCCAAAGTAACAGACAGCTGCATTTGGTAAAAAAAAAGGGGGGGGGGGGGGCTAAAAGGATACTAAAACTGTGTTTCCACAATTTAGCAATACCAAAATTCTGCAGTTAAAAATACCTTGGCACACATCTAAGAGGAACCTTTAATACTAACAGCAAAATTCCCATCTGTGCAGTGGTGATTTATCAGATGGATATTGCATCTACTTATATCAATGACATCATTAACAAGATTTTCTTTAAGCATGTCCTGTTAATTTAAAAATGCTGGGTAATATGCTGGTGACTTCCTTCCTTTAGCTGTTCATCATTTAGAAAATAAAACTTTATGAAAATCTTAAATTGTGAAGAAAAGTGAACATTTATTTCAGATTTTTCTAGGTGTCAGTCAACACAGACCCGGTGAATCCAAGCAGTAATTAAAAACATCTATTTTTTGCATTTTGCCTTCCTAGCAGGAATTATTAGACAGCGTGCTAAGGAAGCAGAGCTGGGGCAGCCTCTAAAGATGCCGTGAGTTTTCTTTTTTCTCTGCTTTTGAAGCAGCTTCTCCTACGATTTTGTAGCCAAAATTTAATAATGCCCATTAACTTCACTTTTATCCTATCCTAACACATCCGAGATACTTTCTTTTACCATCCTTCTGTTTTATTGTCTATATATTAAGGAACAGTATGCTTAATTATTGAGAGTACCACAGGACTTTTCTGCTTAAACATTTATTATTTTCAAAAATTAAATCAACCTTATATATGGACCATGAGATGGGGAATAAATGAAAAATTAAAATGTCTAAACACCCTATTGGATATGAAACTTTCTTATATCACTAAACCATCAAAAAATAGAAAGTTCTTTTGTTTTTTTTTTTAGTGTTGAAAAGCCATCACTAAACTAATGGCTTTGGGTTTTTTACCTTAACTGAACCAGCATTGTTTGCTAAAAGACAGAGCAGTCAGGAGCTGGCCCCAAAGTGACTAGAAACTCACAACATCCATATTTAATAAGACTCTATAGCAGAAATATAGCACACATTCTGTACTTCTATAAGAAAGCAATATTCATTATTCTGCAGATTATTCCTTAATAAATATTTCAGAAACTTGAAGAAGAAAAAAAATTAGAATAGCATATACTGTGATAGTTTAAAAGCACTTTTGCTTTCTGACCTATGATGAATCCTTATTTTCTTTACATTTCTGATGCATTTTAATGCCATTGTGGGTTTGAAATTCATCTTTTGGTCAGTTTGAGGGGATAAAGATATCTGATGTTTAGTTAGGGTGCACAGACAAGTTAAAAGTCATCTACCATTAACATATACAGAGCTGATATATTATTATTGTTGCAGATTCTTTGGGTATCTTCACATAAATATGACAAAATGCTCACAAATCCCTCTTTTTGAAAGTCAAGGGAGCTGTCTGCGGGGCTGGCATTCTTCTCACTTACACATGGCAATGTCAAAACCAAAGAGCTATCTGAGAAACAAAAAACCCCACCATTTATCCCTCCAGTGGTGTGATTTTTCAGTTGGTTTGTGTAACTGTGCAAATATTCTTAAAATAATCCTAACAGATGGTGGGTTGAGTTAATGCACCCTAGTTCAGGTGTAGCTGTAAGTGAAGATGCAGAGAAACTGTTTCTATGAATTTTTGGGTTGGGATTCACACCTGGCTCAGGTGTTATCCATGGGAATGTCCCATCAGTGGATGTGAGTGGGGCAGCCAGAAGTATCTAAGAGAGGTTTTGCCGAGAAAATAGTATTACTAAAGAGGAACTCGTAATCAAGAAGTTTGGTTAAAGCAACCACGTGCCATGTAACAGCAACTGAGGGATTCACAGAAGATTTCATAGAAAACTCCAAAATAAGCATTTGAGAAACACGAGGAGAGCAGCTGGGAGAGCCCAACATGGGCTGCAGGAACAGCACTGGTACAAACTCCCACAGGAGGGGAACCAGCTCTCTGAGGGGATGGTTGTGGCCCTTCAGGTGTGAGGTGTGTGTGTTAATGCTGAAGGGGTGTGGAATTTTCTGACATTATTTACAGAAGGTTGTTTCAAATGTGTAGGTGTTTATTAGTGTATTTAAAGTACCTGGTGTTCTGGTTTCTCTCTTGTACTACTGGTGTTGATCCTGTTCACTGACAGTCAGTTAATTATGTTTTGTTAAATCAATATACAGATTCGATTCTATTTGATCTAAAGCATGTAAATTGAGATTTTTGGGGGGCAATTTTGTGTTCACACATGTACACACACAGCAGGGAGGAGTTTGAGAGCATCTTTCAAGTGTCAGTGGAATAGATAGGGGAGAAGAGAAATCCCCTTTCTGTTCTGTTTTGTTTCAATGAATTCCCTTCAGTGTTCCCATTCTTGGGCATTAAATAAGAACTGGACACAGCACTCCAGGGGTGGCCTCAGCAGTGCTGAGCAGATGGGAAGGATCACCTCCCTCGACCTGCTGGCAATGCTCTTCCTAGGGTATCCTAGGATCCGGTTATCCCTGTGTGTGCCAAGGGAACGCTGCTGACTCATGTTCAGCTCCGTGTCCATCAGGACCCCCAGGGCCCTTTCTGCAAAGCTGCTTCCACTCACCACCATCCTCCAGATCCAGCTGGTTTCTATCCACAAAATCAAGTGCAACAAAGATCTTAGTCTGTTATACATTTGGAGATAATACCACGGGAGATATTCTTCCAAAAGCAGATGAGAAATTGGAATAAAGAAGAACTGATCAACATCTGAAATGATCAAACAAGGTTTGGTTTAGGGTTTTGTTGTGTGTTTTTTTTCCCTTTTAGTGAAGCACAGTAAGGGAAAAAATTTGGGGATTCAAAAGGGATTTAAGGTCACTGCAATTTTGCTAAGAGCAGCATAACTAAATGTCTTATTAAAACTGCAGACAAAATTTCAGAGGTGGATTTGAGCACTGGAACAGAGCAAAAATATCAGGGTTACTAATTCCATTTTTTAAGTTCCTAAAAGATAGTTGTTGAAATACCAGAATTTTTATTTTAGATGAGTTTTTTCTGCATGGAAAGTGTTTGGGAATATAAACTAATTCAGGGCATTAAAGACCGAAATCACCTCAAGCCCAACCCTGGCACAAGGCTGTTTCCAAAGCACTGCCACTGGGGAGGACACAAATGTTTTGGAATTCCATCCCTGTCTCCCCAAGCAGGTGAAGGAGCAGACAGGGCTGGGAGCCAGCAGTGAGGGAGAGGACAGAAAATGAAGATACCAAATGTGTTCTCTCCTTTTAATGAGTTGTTAATTCATATCTCCTATCCAGGGCCTTTTATTAGAGACTGTAAATCTCAGACAGACAAGGAGTCATGAGACTTTGAAATTGCCTTGTAAATTAGTTACTGGTAATGAAACCATTTAGTTTTTGAAGGGATGGGATTGTGAGGGCTTTACACATTGAAATAATTATTGAGCATTACTGAAGCAAATAATTAAACTGTGCTGAATAAAAACTCCCACAATAATATTCACACAATTTCCTTGCCTTCCTTTTTAAAATTTTACATTATGAGACTTGTTATTGATACGTGAAGTAAAAATATGTCTGTCACAGCCAGCATTACATTCATTGTTTCAAGTTACATAAAGGATGTAGTACCTGATGTATATGATTCAAGAGCGATTCATCTTCACCACATTATCTATAAAGACTCTTACATTTCAGAGATTTAAAAAATACACCTAGACAAAGAGATATTTTTAAAACATCAAGACAGTCGTAGATTCAAAATTAAACTTTGAACAGGTGAAATAATAAAATCTCAAAATCATGTTGGATGTTTTATCAGTGCCATCTCTTCCAAGTAACATTTTCCTTATCAGTGTTGATGAAGGGGGACTATAATCATACAGTTTATGTGGAAAAAATATCCTTCAGCTATTCTGTCCTCATTCAGGTCTCTTTACTGAAGCTGGAAATAAAAGGCAGTAGGGAAGGGTGCTTGGGATTAGACTGAAACAGGTTTTGTTCTTTCTGAAAATGCTTTTTCTTTATTAAAAAAAAATTGATTTGCCTATAAAGAAATTCCCATGCTGATCTCAAAAATCTACCCAGGAAAGTCATAACTGGAATCTGCAGCATTCACTCGATGGTGAATATGAAAAACCTCATTTTTAAAACCCACTGCTTAAATACACAGACTGGACACAAAACATCATTTCCAATTCCCCCCCTGTGTCCCTTGGGCTGGGAGAGGAGGTAGAAGTTGGGAATAAGAAGTTGGGAAGAAGGAGGTGAAGTTGAGCCTGAAAAGTGAGGGCACTGGGGTCAGGTATTTCTGATTCTGTCGTTGTTTGTCACCATCCAACTCCATTTTCATTGGCAATAAATGTAATTAATCTTGCCCAAGTTGAGTCTGTTTTGCTCCTGATGGTAACTGGTAAATGATCTCCCTGTCTTTATCATGGTCCATGAGCTTTTTTATCCTATTTTCTCCTCCTGTTGTGGAAAAGGAGCAGGAGAGTGGCTGACTGGGGTCTGGCAGCCAGCAAAGCTCCTCCTACCGTCATCTGAAAATAAAGAATTCTGTACCTGCACCAGTAATAAATTCCACTACACTTATTCAACTGTCTTATGTGTGAATATTGATTTGCATATAATTGGAGTTACAAAAGTAACAACAACAAAAGAAACGTGCAGACCTCTGACTTCAAATGATCTGAGAAAGATCACGTACAAAAAATGCCCCTAAGTTCAATATTTTTGACAAATATTTGATCTTTTATTCCTAAAAAGATCTCTTTTTAAGCGAAAAAGAGAAAAAGAAACCATAAGTCAGAATAGAAATAATTTAATTTTAGACAATTTTGCTCTAACACTCTTGAGGTAAAAGCATCTTTTCTGTAGGTACACAAATCCACTTCTCCCTAACACAAAAAACCCTTCACGTTCTGTGAAATCCTTAACAAAAAGAAATCCTCCCCCCTAATATCTGAAGATAGCTTTTTGAGTACATAATAATACTCCAGTGAATTCCTGGCACAGAAGTATGGCAGGGATTTCCCCATCTGTTAGCATGAGATAAGTTCTGATATGATGTGATAAGAGGTTTTCTCATGTTCATAAAACAGAGGTTAGTACTGTGCTCACAGCTGGAAACACAATTTCTAGATGTGAATTACCAGGAATATTATTTACCTGTTTTCAGGGCCTCTGAGCTGCAAGTTGGCATTTATATAGGGGAAGACTACATTAAAAAAATAAAGAAATTACTTCTACAGGTTAGAAAAATCATATGAAAGGAGATTAAGTAATATGCAATCCTCGTGAAGGAACATTAAAAATAGATTTTGTCATTTCATCCATTTCTTTTTCCAGAAATGTTTGAATGAAGCTTTATGCTGAGTTTATATTCAAGTGTTTTACTCATCTATGACTATTTGAAGTTAATCTGATCTCCCTGAAGGATATGGATGCAAGAACTCAGTGATTTCATCTAAAACAGGTCTGAATTCATTGACATCTTAACACATTCCTCTTTTACTTTAGTCTTTCCTCCACCTCCTCTGATAAGAGAAAGAATAAATTCAAAGAACATTCTTGTTTGATTTTAAATACAAGTCTCATCATCTAAAAATGGTTGAGTGATGATTGCTCCTGCCCATGGGTACAAAGAGTGGATGAGAAATTCCCAACTGTATGCTAAGATTTCTCAGCTAAATTCCACTGCAAACAGGACCTAAGTGTCCAGGAAGGTTACTCCTCTCAGTAATATTAAAGGAGCTTGATGTTCAATAACTTATACAAAATTTTCAAGTACTTTTACTATGGAGTTGAAAAATTTATTTACAAACAGATTTGGTTTATGTTCTTGTTTTGTTATAAATTACTGGGTGTATAAATGCAATCTGTCAGAAGTGATTTTTATTGACTATATTCCAAGGTGATTTAAAATTATATACTCATTATACTGGTTTTGTTGTGTTCATACTTAAAAAAACCCAACAAAACAAACTGTTTTCTCTCTGAGAATATGCATTAGTAAAATTATACACTTTTATCATCCTGAAACACAACCTGAAACAATCAAAGTAGCACAACTAGTGTTCACTTAAGTACTGGGAAATCCAAGGATTGAATAAATATGTTTAATGACCTATTTTTCTTCTGTTATAAATTTCAGGCCAAGGGTGAAAATGCATAATTAAAAAAAAATAAAAAATCCTGAGGCATCATATTTCCTTTTCCTCGAAGATTTCTTTATCAAAAGTCTTTGCAAGTTGAGGGTTGTTTTAACTTTGACCTCAACTCCAATCTGGGATTTGAAAGTCAATTTGGATTCTTCTCCTTTTTGCCCATCACTGATTGTAGTAAAGATTTTTTTTTCCCTAAACTGGATTAGATCTCTGCTGTAACCTCATTTTTCAACTAAACTCTCAGATAAACTAGCCCAGAGTTATTTCCTTTAATGGGCTCACTCTTACACAATTAACCAGACCACAGAAAGAATCTGTAAGCCAGATAATTGTTCATACTATTAAATATCTATTATAAGTACTGAACTAAGCTTTTTAAAAATGCTGGATTATCTGCTTTCGCTATTTTCAAATAGAAGTGTGATGTCCTTCTGGAATATTTGTGTTATACATTAGATTATTGTAGACATATGTCAGTAAAAAAACCCAAGCAAGGTAATTATTTTTACTTGAAGTTATACCTCTGTAATAAACTAAAATTTTTTTTGCTAAATTTAGGGTCTATCTGAGTCCATGCTTTGGAGATTATTTCTTTTTTTTTTTTTTTTTTTTTTTTTTTTTTTTTTTTTTACAAGGTGGCAGGCAGCCTTTTTTCTTGGAAAAAAAAATAAAGAAACAGTTACTTTGATTTTTCTCCAAGTCATTTTCTGACAACACTTAAGCCAGGAAATTTTCTTACACTTTTTTTTTTTTTTTTTTTTTTTGGGCCCTAATTTTAAGGCTGTGTTTTGGAAGTGCTGTACATAATGACCTTATAATTATTAAACTGTTATAAACAAAGATCACAGAGAAGCACAAGGTAACCTCAGTGGTGTGAGCTTATAAGTTTTCATCATATATCATTTTCATATATCATTATACACCATGTGGACATTTTTCTCACAGTTCCCACTATCAGAGTTATGATTTCTTCTATATCTACTTGCTTTTTGTGCAGCAAAAAAGATTTAATCTCAAACATTCTCACCGTGTCTCTCTTTTCCAACTAAAACTCAAAAAAAACGAATGATTAAACAAAGCAATGGCAGGAACCATGGTTAAAAAATGACAAATTTACACCTTGGGATCATCTGTAAATAATGAAGCACAAGTGCTATCTGTGACAACTGGGTATAGCACTTGGGTTGGAGTTTCACTCTTAAAAGATTTAACAAATGGAGATGGATAGAACCTGGAGATTCACATATTGCTAAAACATGTCAACTTCTATCACAATTTAATTACTTATTTACATTTCTTTGTAGCCAAAAATCAAGTAGCATTTCTCAAAAAATATTAAGTAAATTGTCTCAAAAATATCCTTCCTGGTAAATAAACTTTACTTTTTTTTAGTTCAGAACTACCCAAGTATTGAAAAACAATTCAAGTTGTTTTGTGTTATGTATTTTGGAAATCTGAATTTTAATACTCAAAATCACACCCAACTCTCTTGAAGGTTTGTTCAGAGAAAGCTGCAGTGCCTTTAAACTGAGCTGGAACACAAGTACAAGGAGCTGCTCCTATTGTGCCTTTCTCTGATAGTACCAAATTTTAGTTGTGAGCCTTCAACTGCTTTGGGTGAAAAAAAGTGATTCCCCAACTTAGACAAGACTTACATCAGAGCTGGGCAATAATCTCCCATCTCCAGGGATCAGCAGCTGAATCGGACAATCTCATTTCCTGTTTCCTCCTGTTGCTTTACTCTTGGAGCTTTTCCCTGCAGTGAGGCTAGGAGACTTTTTTATTTTTTTTTTTTTTTTTTTAAGAATTGCATAAAATCCCAAGAAGAAAAAAACTTATTTATATATATATATATTTTAAATAATCACAACAAATGCCATTTTATCAGTTCTCCAGCAAACAGAGGTACTGAACACGCTGTCATGTATCAACCTGTAATTTGAATCTCAATATTTACAAAGAAATCCATGATGACTGTTCCAATGTGGAAAACACAGTTTTACTTATTTATGAGTCTCTCTGGAAACACTACACCAGCTGCAAGCACAGTAACTTCTGCTGGTGGTAAATACTTACCTTGTTATTTGTGCACAGTTTACCTTCACCCTGATGATTTGCAGAGACTTATTAGCTCTGGCAAAGTTTGCAAACATCACTTGTTAAGTGGGGAGATACTGCTAGGATGACAAACAAATAACCCATAACTGTCTTGTAGGTTATTTTGGAAAACAGTATCTGTATTGACATAAATATATGTGAACAAAGTAGGAGAAATATGGGAGGGGGAAATGGTCTTAAAAATTACAGGTTATTTTAGAAGTAAAGAGAAATTCATAGATTTTGAAATGTTTTGATTTAACTATTTTTGTTGATAAACACTGATTTTTCAGATTTTTTGGGGGGCATGCATTTTAAAACATAATTCCATTAAAAATAGATTTTGTATCTGGCATTCAAAATATACACGAGAAGACACCTGTTAATATTTATACTGTAAGTTTAGCACTCATTTCCACAAATAAAAAGTACTACAATTAACCAATTATGGTTATAAATAAACACTTCACACCTGCAGTGCAATCAACTAATAAGAAAACTCCTCATCTGAGAACAGGAGGCGGAGCATAAGGAGAATAAATTTACACAACACACTCATAAAATCTCTGCTACTTTAAACCAAATGGATTTGCCAGGAGCCAAAGCCACACAAAACTTCCCTGAAGGGGGGTATGATGTGAAAAGGCCTCTTCTTTCATCTTAACCATCTCAGGGCAGATTCTGGATTCCATCTGAACCAAAGAGGGGGAAGAGCAAGAGGATCCCACCAGTTAAGGTAAAGTAATCATATCAAAATACATGCAAGGGCCTTATTAGTTTAGTTTTGACAGATTGCTAAATGGTAACTCAGAGTGAGGAGCTGCAAACATTCCACAATTAATTACCTCTCCACGCACTGCCTGAGCCAGAGCCTGCACAAGAACTGCTGACAGCACAAAATTCCCATTCCAGTGCTCCTCCCGCCTCTCCCAGTTTACAGGAGAATAGGAAATCATGAACAATTGATACACTCTGTTAGCTCCTATCATGGAGGGTGAGCTCACATGCAGCCTTAGGGGTATCTTACACAGTTTAATGCTGAAAATAAAAGGTAATGTTCTTGGCAAAGAGCTGGGGGGATTAAATTTGGAAGGCTTGAAGCAGCTCTGAATTGTAGTCAATAAAAAAGAACCAAATAGTAATTTTGTAATTTAACTGTGCTGGTTATGCCCAATGAGTCAGACACTTGTGAAATAAACCATGTAAATAGAAAAATGGCTTAACTCTTTCTGCAGCCACAGTGTCTTTTCTCCCTTCTTTTTCCTTCCCTTGATGTTTCATTGTTTCAATAATACTACATGGTTACTTTCTTTGGTTTCCTCTCTTGGGACTGCTCATCATTCAAAGGGAGAATATGCCTTTTTGAAATAGCTTTTTTTTTAAATTTGTTCTGTGCTGTGGACAACAATGACCGTGCCAGCAGAGCTTGGGAGGATAAATGCCCAGCGACTGCTCTGAGTGAATTAAAAGGGTGGCTCAGTGGTTTTTTATACATATATATATATATATATATTTAGGCAACTCTATATTCAAAGTGAATCCCCTGAGGGAAGCTCAGCCTGGAGAGGAGGAGGCTCAAGGGAGACCTCCTCACTCTCCACAACTCCCTGACAGGAGGGTGAGGGTTGGGGGTTGGGCTCTTCCCCCAGGAACCAGCAGTAGGACAAGAGGGCACAGTTTAAAGCTGCACCAGAGACATCAGGAAGAATTTCTTCACAGAGAGAGTGATCAGACATTGGAAGGGGCTGCCCAGGGAGGGGGTGGAGTCACCATCCCTGGAGGTGTTTAAGAAGAGACTGGATGTGGCAGCCAGTAGTCTGGGTGACAGGGTGGTGTTGGGTCAAAGGTTGGACTCGATGATCTCAGAGGTCTTTTCCAATCTAATTGATCGTGTGATTCCCCTACACCTGGGCAATTAGACACCTACAGCAATGGGACACAAGGAGGATTTGGCCTAATGTGATGTTCACCCTCCCTTGTTTCTGGAGAGCTTTACCAATTCCTCCAGTTCTTGTATAAACCCGCTGCCAAAACTCCACAGCCCTTATACTCCAGATAGGATCATGTTGATGATAAAAGGTTTGGGCAAGAGTCTATTCTGAACTCCAAAAGCACCTTGTGTCTGCAGACACCGCTGGGTGCAGCCCCCATGGCTATTCCAGCACCAACCAGGCATGGATTGCAAAGCCCTGCAGTAACAATAACTCAAGGCTTTCTCATCAAGAAGCAAGGCAGCTCCACTAGCTGAGCACGTGATTAATCCCTACATGAGTACTTGGCCTGCCACTACTTAAATTTTATATTTTTACAATTAAAACAGGAATTACTTTGGTTTCCATAATACAACTATACAAGATATACATTATTAACCACTTCCTTAATTGTAATAATTTTTATGATTTCTCAAATTACTGAACCATGAAATTTATTTTAAAGACTGCAAGCAGTTCTCAGTAGAGGTAAAACTAAATTATTTTTTCAAAAATGTGCCCATATAATTATCTCACAGTGGTAAATTATTCAGATTGTGATTTTACTGATTTAATAAGGTCACAACCACATACAGCCTCATTTAGAAAAATACAGAATACTACAAAAACGAGGTCATTCTCTACTGTTTCACTGGTTGAAACACTGTCTTTACAGTAACATCATAGATTTTTGGCAATTTCTTAGGAGTAGTTTGGTGAAAAAAATAACTAAGATTATTTCAGAAGTGAGGGAACCTGTAAATAAAAGGTACTCTGGGAAAAAAAAAAAAAAAAAAAACAACACAGCACAAAACCCTTTAACATGTGTTTTTACTGGCGAAATTCTTAAAAATCAGCAGTCTTATGGATTATTAAAAAACCTTATTAGCTTTAGGAGGAACTTGAGTTCAACTTACTGAGAAAATCCTACCTGAGCTATCTCAAATGCCTGCTGCTGTCAGTGCCTACTGAGAATCTAAGTTTATGGTTCCAATCACTGCTGCTTTGGCTTAAGAAGAGGTGTTTAAAAAGAAGACTAAGAGATTTTTTTCTACAATATAGGAAAGGCAGCCAGTAGCAATGCTGAGTGACCAACCACTGGACTTCATATGAAACAAAGCATTGTACATGAAAATGTTTAAGTGCTTTCACCCAGAATAAAGAGCATCTTTTTAAGGGGTTGAGAGAGCTCCCTAAGCCAAAAATAATTTCTACTCCTGTTAAGAAACAACATCACCTTGAAGATGGCACTGAATGCCCATTCAGAATTTAGCTATATTAACTATTTAGAATACACTTTATAATCAGCCTACAAAATACAGTTTTTCAAGTGAATTAACATGGTTGCTTACCCATGGGCATACATAAATTCCCTGTTATGGAAGGAATCAACTAAGACTTTAGAATTAACAATTCCCAGAAACCCTCAGATCTTCATAAAATAAATTAAATCAAGCAATCGTGACAGAAAAATAACTTGATCATCCTCAGTGCTCTCAATCGAGAGAGATTCAACAGTAAGATTTATCCATTTTAATAAATCTTCTCAATGGGAAATTGGCATCTCTGGTGCTAGAATCTAAAAAATACACTCAATTCTGAACATACACTCATGAAACTACGTTTATAAAATTGTGTACATATTCAAGACATGATGAAAGCTCCTTTTCTCTCCAGTTGATTATCTTCAGTATTATTCTGTTGCCCTTAAAAATTAAAGTAATTGAATGATTCATTTAGTTGGTTGCTAGAAAACATTGCATAATATTTTTGGTAAGATTTGCCATCCCTGTTTTGTTTTCATTTAGCAGTTTTAAAGATAATATTGCACATTCTACCCTTTTGTTGGTTTTTTTTCCCTCAGTCCTGTTACTAGAATTTTCCTTGCTTCAAGTGGTTCGGAACATGATGGCCTTAATCTACTCCATCCATTTTAAAGTTTTTGCCCCTTCCACTGAACTGAGTGACCCTCCAGCTCCCTTCAGTTTTGAACTAGCAGAAAATGTCATTACCTTTCAATAAATCCTTTTTCCCATAGGTCACTTCTATTTGAAATGAACAAAATGTGTCCCCGGTATAAATTCTTGTCATATTCAGCTTCTCCCTGATTGCAAGACGGGCACAAGAAAGAAAGATATCAAGCTCCCCTCTATGCACCAAGAAATTCAGATAATATCAAGAAAAGAAAAAAAAATAAGAAAATAAAGGTAATGTGCAAGGAAAATGAAGAGTTGTGTGGGAGAGCTGTGTGGTGCAAAGAAAAGCACCGTGGTGGAATATGAGGGGAAGAAGCAGCAGATTATAAGAACCAGGGAACAGTTCAGGATGATGTGGAAATTTAGAAAGACCTTTGCCCTTATGAATCATGGATGGAAGAACCAGTTGAGACTCCATGGACTGCCAACTAGCAAATAGAATTTCATGGATGGTAATGCTTTCAGGGACAGAGGACAGCAGGGCTGACCTCACTGGGTACTTTGCAGATGTAATCAGCTGGTTTGTTTGGGGAAGGGATGCTTGCAAATGCTTTCCTTTTCCTTGGCTGGCACCCAAGGGCCTCTGGAGAAAGCTCACAGCAAATGCCCCATTGCTGTTTAACAAAGCCCTGCCCAGCATCCTGGCAGGGACTCTTGATCAAATCTCACAGATAGGGTTTGGGGGCAATAAAAAGTGAACAAAGTCACTTGGTTAACCTTAATAGAGTTTTATCTTTATTCAGTAATCCAAATATAGTGATTAAAGCATTTCACTCAGAGTTTTAGAATGAATTTAGCTCCTCTTGTGCAAGGGGAATCCCATATGGGAGTTAAGGCTTGGGACAACAACACCACGAAGCTGTACAATAGGTTAATTCAAACAATCTTGTGTGAAAATCATCAAAAAAAGAGCAACCTTCACTTTGCTGGTCGAGTGGACTCTGCCCTAAGTTATAACTTAGGTCAACGGTACTTCCTGGTGGGGATTAATCCATTTTTTGAACAAAATTAACTATTTCTTGTCAAAGAAAATCCTTACTCATGTAACTGTTAGCTTTGTGCTGGCAGAGGTGCTTTAGTTAAGAGGCTGTAATTTGGGAAGGGTTTGTTTTTTTTATTCCTAATCCTAACCAGTACATGTTATATGCAGAAATTAGGTATAACAAGGCCTTGTAAAAACCATTGCCCCTACACACAAACTTTATAAAAGTTTGGGGGCTTTTGTTTTGTGAATAGAGGAAGGACAAGTTGAGGTGAAAAGTATAAAATATTCCAGACTGAAAAATATGTGAACAAATACTTTGCACTAAATCTTGGAGGAACTGTTTGCTTGTAAAGAACTGAATCTATCCCAGCAAGGATCTATGCGATTTATGCACAAAAAGTTGCATCATTTGAGGCACATCAGATCTACTGAGCAAATCTTATAGGATGCAAGCACTCGTATTTCTTCTCAGACATCTCAGACAGAAATAGTGCAGCCCTCCCTTGGGTACCACATGATGATTTAAACTTCTCTGTACCTGAATTACTTGAGCCATAAATAATATTTGCTTAGTCCTTAGAGGAGTGCTGCCTCATTAAATAAGAGCATTATAATTATTATGATCAGTTGTTTGAAGAAGTGATCTAAGAATTACCAGCAATCAGCAAATCCTTCTAGACTGGGAATTAAGAGAGATTTGCACAGTGACTCCAGGAAATCACTGATAGAGTTTAAGAAAGATTCAACAACACAGTGTGCGTAGATCTGGCAACTGAGAATCTTATCTCCCTCTCCTACAAAGGAGATTGTAGCCAGAAGTGCTTTGGGGTAAGTGAAATTCTCAACTTGTTCAGCCATGGATGTATCTTAGAACCTACACAAGCCTTATCTCTCTAAAATTCCCCCCTCCCTTCACAACCCACTTGGATAATAATTACTGCTTGCCCTGAGTGTACCTGTGGGCTGAAAGGTCCAACCCAAGGTCCTTGGGGCAGCCAGAATTGTTAAAATTCCTCATTTACAAATCTATTCTAAAATAAAGTCATTAGTTCTGTATCAGAGGTAGAGACTGAGAAGGTTCATTTACAGTTCATGTAAGTGCTAAGTAAATATCCCTTAAAGCAAGGAATGGATTCTCATTGCATCTTTACAGTATTAGGGACACAAAATTCAAAATTCTATCATTTCTGTGCTGCATCTTTATCTGCATTTAAAAGCATAAACAAACCACTGCAGAGCTGCTGACAGAAGATATAACAAAGAACAAAACTATTATTATTGCCCTGCTCCAAGTCATCAACTGTTTACCTGCACATTCCTGCAACGTGTTTAAGCCCATTGTACTTACTGATTAATCTGAAACACTCCATGACACTTGGTGAATTGCAAAACTATTTTGTATGAATTTTAAAAGCTGGGAAATGCTCATCCAGAGACAGGAGATACCAGTAACATGAACCTGAGCAATCAAATCAGCAAAACATTCTGACTCTTCCACATCTGCCCCATCTGACCTCGGGGTCTCTCCTTTACTGGAACAATTTTCTGAACTGACATGCACAAAACAATTTTGATATTTCACTGTATCCCAGCCCAAAAGCCCAGACTCCTGTTCTTTAACTCGTTTTCTGGTAAGTTATTTGGCATTTAAAAAAAAAAAAAAAAAAAAAAAAAAAAAAAGGAAATAAGATATATAATTGATAGTTTCCTAGATCAGTTATTGTGGAGTAGCAGGTTGAGGGCTGCAAACCTTTTCTCTCAGGTAAAAGTTTTCCTTGTCTTAGGATACCAGGAGATACCTGAAGCTCCAGGATTAAATCAGTGGTCAACAATGCCAGTCATCCTACACACACAAAGGCAAAGCATATTTGTTTAGGGACTGGGAGACAGAGGTGGGGGAACAAAGTACCACAAATGAAACCACAGCTCCTTTCAATAGCTAAATTAATTTATTTAGTTGCCTGCTCCAATAAGGGGAAACAATGCTTTAAATAAGGTCCTTTGATACTTCTCCTCTGTTGATTTAAAAAGGCAAAAGGTAGTAACTGCAATAAAATATTACACTGCCCACACAATATTCTACTTGGGAAGACTATGTGTGAAATGTTTTCAATAGCTACAAGTTTCTGAGCTTATATATTAGATTACAATATCTGATAGGGATAAAAACTTCACAAAGTTTGAGGGATGAAACATTCAGAAAGTTTGAGGAGCATCTCAGCATTTTTATGAGGAAGTATTAACTAAATGAAACACAATCTCATCAGTGTTATCTGTAACAATCTGTAATGATTCCTCTTAATAACTGTAATATTGTTAACAGCTTCCTGAGATAAATCCAGTTGAACCAAGCAGGGAATGTTCCCTCCTGTGCCCTGGAGGGAAGAAGTGACATAATATCTGTCTGATTTAGAAAAAGGAGGGAGGAAGAAGGAAGCAAAACGCATTTTCTGAGTTTTGACCAGCGAATGTGCACTAGATTTGACCGTACCAGAACTACAAAAGCAACTCTGATAAAAAACTGGATGAAGGAACCAGCCACTGGAAAGTTCTGCTCCACATAATGACCACACATTTTGCTCAGCTGAACAGCAACCACCAAGCCCCGTGTGGGACTGAGGAACAGCAGAGAAATGCACCTATTCAAGGTGCCTGTGGCAGTTCAGCCAGGATATAAACTCCAAAGAAGGTGGCACAGACAGAACCCTCTGCTCTTTCCATGTTGCACACACTCCTTGAGTACAACGGCATCACGGAGCACAGGGGGTACAATTTTTAACTCACCGTACAATCTGTGACAAACGTGGCACCCCCCCAGACCTCCTTATGCTGTAACATCATCCATCACCACTTCCATGAAAATGAACAGCAAACAGTTTGCCAGTTAAGATACTGCCAAGGGGAATGAGCAAATTCAAATCTAGTCCCATGTTACTCCCTATTTTCAGGCCACTGCGTGCCCCCACTCCTGGCATGGGATCTTTGCATTAGCCTCTCTTAACCTGCTCAGCAAATAAAAAAGGCCATTTAATGCTTACTGAGGATAAGAATGAAGTTAAAAATAAATTTTAAAAGTTTTTGCTTGGCTTTAAACATTTATGCAGCTATTAAGTGCTGGGAAATGACAACTTGATGTAAACCTCAACTGCCATTTTCCACATTTTTTCAACTGCCTTAAAGTTTTGCTTACTGATCAGGGAAAATACACAATAATGTTTTGCTAAATAATAAATGTTTAATTTTTAACAGTTACTGACAAATCAAAGTGTGAGTGAAAGAAAGGTCTATTAGGCTGCAATTCCATACCAATAATTTAAGTAGGGGTGCTGCAGGAACAACAACAAACAGAATTTGAATATAAAATTAGTGAATTACAAATAGATTTTGTACAAAATATTTCAGAACTGTAATGATGGCAGCTCTTACTCTATTTGTTACATTACAGCCATATGCCAATTTGTCACTAGATCTGGATATTTACATGTATTTTAACCAGATTTATTCAGAGTTGAAAAATTTGAATTATTTTTTAAAACCCTTTCTAGTTCCCTCTGAAAAGCCTGAAAAGAAGCTAAACAAATTAACCCTCCAGAATGGTGTACAGATTCATGAGTGCCACAGTAATGACACTACTCTGAATGACATCTATTATTCCAACCTGAATGAGAAAAAACGAGGAAAACAACATATTTTATATGCAATCTGTGTGCTGGCCATAGTAGTGCTTAATAGAAACTTTAAAGGGAAAAACAGACTCTTTATGACATTCTAATCAACCCCTGTGTGACCAAGACCCCAGAATTCTTTCAGTAACTCAAGCCTTGAAGAGAGTGGCTCTTTCCTGCTAAACAAGTTAACACTGTCAGCCCCAATAAAACGTGCCTGACACTACAGCATCTTTTTGCTTCATTTACTTTTTCATTTCATGAACAGGCACCACTGATACTCTGAGTACAGCTTGTGAAGTGGGTCTAATTAAAATCCTTTTAGTCTTACAGTGAACTGAGAGAAAATGGAACAAAATTATTGCAGGGTTTTAAGGTTTTGTTACTGAAGGAGAAGTCATGCAAAAGTAGAGCTACAGACAAACACAGTACAGGCTTTTACTCTTCTTGCCAAAATGTAGACAACAAAATAATATTTGGCTTTCAAGTTTTCCATGGTTTGCTATCAGATTTCTCAATGCACCTTCTGTGAATACTTTAAATCCTTTTTTTTGGAGTACTTGACATTCAAATGAACAAGATTATTTTCTACAGAACAGAGAAGCATTTGGGACAGCAGTTTTATAGACAAAGCCTCATTCAAAAAATATCCCAGAGATTTTTTTAAATAAACCCCACATATTTTATGTGCAACTGCATTAAAACAGGCAAATAGGTACTGTATATTGGTAAAATATTTCCCAAAAACTTTTAGCAAACACTTTGTTACCATCAGTGGGCACAACTCTGCACCAAACACAGACATGCAAAGAAAAACTATTTCAGATTATGTAATATCACATAAATTTAAACTAAGAATCACATTTGAGCTGTTCTCCAAACAATAAAAGATCTGAACAAATACAGCAGCCACAACAGGCTGCATTAAGATAATTATTAGAGCTTAACTAAACATCATTAGGACATTATTTCATTCCTTGGCACAAAATCCATGTGCTGGAGCGAAACTGCTTGAGCAGCTTGAGCTGCTCCCCTTGGAGCTGGTCCTTGTTCCATGCCCTGACATTCAATTTAAATGCTCTGCTGACAGTCTAACTAAGAGCAAGAATGTTGTACTTCCTGAAGAGAGAAACCCACAAAAAGTTTTTCACTACCATGAGCTTCTGTTAGTGGGGACATTTAATGGTTAAGCCTTTATGTTACAACTGCACTGAATGTCCAGTGGTGCAACTCTGTGACTCGAAAACAAAGCTCTTCCAAAGCATATCTGCTTTTCTGGCAAACTCAGCTCATTCCTACACTGAAGTGAGGAATGCAGACAGTAGTGAGAGTGACAGAGTATTATTTAGGGAAAGAATGCAAGTTTCTAGCTCTTTGAAAAGGTTTACTACAAATATTCTCATTTTGCCAATAATTAAAACCTGTGGGGCAAAAGTGGTTCAGTGACATCTCTGTAATTCCTTAATTTAAACTGCTGGCATAATCCAAGGCTAAGACTGGATTCAGCAGCACCCAGACTCCTCTCTGAGGAGTTTAGAAAGCAAGAAAGTCCTTTCTGCACCTTTTGACTCAATGGAAGGAGTTGTTTAATAAATTTTGCCTAAGCCTCCGACTCCCAGCTGTGACCCAGGTAATGACCTGTGTGAGCTCTGTCAGACCAAACCCTGTGTCGAGCCAAACCCCTGCTCAAGAACAAGGTTCCTCTTCCTGAAGAACAAGTTTTTCTCACTTATTCATCCCTAATCCTGACACAGTGAAAGTAGTTTTTGATTTAGGAAAAACATAACATAACCACAGATGTCCTTTCTTTGCCCAAGGGGTGGAAGAACAGTATTAAACTACACAGGGGGAAAAAACATAACCTTGAAAAAAATTAATTTTTGCTACATAGAAGTGGAAGAAATATGATAAGTTCAGTGGAGTTTTATACAGAATAACAGAATGCAGCTTTCATCCCCTAATAACTGATCTCAAAAATGTAAGAGATATAAATAATGATCACCAAAAAAATCTTACTAGGACATCATGCACATGTGTTTGCCTCAACTATTCCCTCTGGTTTTCAGATGTCATTTGTAACTCTTCATGCAGGTTTTCTCCTTGCAGAAAAATTTAGTTTCCAAATTTTGAGTTCTCACCTGAAAATGGACTAGAATAATTTCATTCTGCATCTCAAGTTTCTCCTTTACATTAAGAACAATCCCATCAAATCAGCCCAGACACCCTTACTGATATTCATGCACTGTATTAATGGCAGGACACTTCAGGGATTCTCCAGTACAACACTTCTTGTTGCACAGTTATTACTGTATTACATTGCAGAAATATGAACCCCAAAAGCAAGTTCTGAAAGGCAGAAATTTGCAATTAATACAATGTAATAAATGACTTCATTTGTCTAAGTGGCTGAATTCAGGGGGCAATGTCTCTAACAAATACCAGAAAAAAACCCTGTTCTACAGAAATTATAAATGCTCACTGGAAATTTTGCTGAGCCTTGTAAGACAGCTATTTAATCTTCTAAGCTAAAGGAAATAATAACAATTAAAAATCCCTATCAGCAATATTCTTTTTGAAGAACATGGGCACAACATCAACTTTTAAGAGATTTACTATTCAGGAATTGGTGAAACTCAGAAGGTGCAACAGCTCAGTTGATTTTGAACCTATTTCAGATCTTGGTTTTAATTCATCACTATTTATAAATTTTACCAATTAATCCTGGTTACTTCCTAACTCAATGTGCTGACTCAAAAAGACTTAAGAGATCCCTCTGAATTCAAGGACTGCAAGGATCATTTTCAGAATCTGGGGGTTCTCTTATACTTTATTTAAATTAATGAGGTATTGCAGAAAAGGTGGAAATCAGGATCATTGCCAGACAGGACACAATTTAGGGGTAATTTCTTCCTTTGCTCATTTGTAAGAAAACATTTAAATAATTTAGTGCCATAAGATGCTTTAAAGTAGATGGACAGGGTGACTTCTTAGGTCCTTTCCCAAGGTATTTTCTATGTAAAAGTTAGTCTTGGCCACTTGCACCTGACATTTTCACTAAGCAAAAAGAAAGTACTTTAGTTTCCCTTTCCTCAGCAGGGAACAGAAGCACAGCAGTTAAAAGTCTTGCTTGGCACACCAGGAATTCAACATAACACTGAATTAAAAGTTATGCCTCTGCACTCCAGTCCAGCACCTTCACACACCACCACAATTTTCTTTCACAGTAATGCAGTATTTTGACTTAATTTCATGGAATGTGGCAGAGAAATTCTAAATATCATGAAAGAAATACAACATGATTTTTTTGGTCAAAGTTGAGTTCGATTTCAGGTCATTTCTAATTTAGTTCTTCTTCAAGAATGCTCTGTGCACACCTCACCACTAATTTAGCAAAACATTGCCCAAGGAAGGCTTACATATACCCCTAAAAATATAAGAAACTTTGCCTTTTAAATTTTTCCTCGGAGTGCTTTAATAATTCTTCTTGAAAATATGAATTGCTTTTGTTTAAAAGTGAATCACACCACATATTTCATTATCAAGAGCCAACAGTTGTATTACAGCAAACACCCCCTAAACCCAGTCTGGTCACTCTTCCAGAAGTGCAAAAGGAAGGTTCCAGTGATGACACCAAACTCCAACCCTCTTCCAACCCTGACATTACAGAAGCTTCAACAGAATAAAGGAAATAAACAGAAGCTGACAGGAATTTGGTAATGAAAACCAGTCAGAAACAGGGAAACCTACTTTAGTCTGTGAAGTCATTATAATAATTTGTTTAGAAAGCAGTGAGGAAAAAATCCCCAGTAAATACTTTGGAAGCTGCTGGATCAATTTGCAAGTGCTGAAAGCACACCAGCCTCAGAGACTCAGGGACATTTGTATTAAGCAAGAGACACACAATTAAGCTGCATCTCAAGCTAAAACCCTGAGGGCTCCACATTTCATTCCAGTCAACCACTGCTGTTTTCTGGCACTATTTTCTTTGCAAATATGAGTAATGCGGGCCCTTTAGTCACTATTAAGCCATAATCTGGGGAAATCAACCACTTCCAATAATCTTATACTCCAATTTAGGGCACTCTGCAACCACATAATGAATAATACTGTCGCCAGTTCTCTCCTATAATGACACATGACATATGCCTGCTATTGCTCTTTTCAAATCAAATCCAACTGGTTTGCTCTTTTTTCCAGAAAATCTGGTTTATTGTTTTCATTTGAGTTTGTTTCTTCCCTCATTAGAAGGAGTAAATTTCTGCTTCATCAGCAAGATATTCACTGTTAACTCTGCATTCAGAAAGCAGCTGATTCCTTTGCAATCAAACCAAAATTATTTCTTCAAGTGAGTAACACCATGTTAGGTTATAACTTACTCATGACTGATAGAAAAATCTATTTTCACCGTAAATTAGAAAGCTAATTAAGAGACCTTCCAATGTTCTTGCCCCTCCTGGATGGATTTTACCTGTTACTAAGCTCTGCCACTGAAGAATTTGCAAGAATTGACAGATGGAGAAGAAGCTTTTAGAGATAAGCCTGTTGAATGCCAGAATAAAATCAAGCCATTCGTCCAGTGTTATGTCTTATGACCCTTTTGTTTTTTGCAACCATTGGAAAATTTTGTTCAATAACATCCACGTTCCATGGAATACAGCAAATTCCAGTCTGTGCTGACTATGGAAGGAAACAACAACAGGTTACAAAAAAGTACTCTAAAGGTGTGCAAATATTTCAAGAAGAAAAGTCTCACAGATGAAAGTAGAAACTTTTTGATACTTCTGCTCTTAAAAAAATGAAAATTCCACCTTTACCTTTCCTACAGAAGATGGATTGAAGATATACTTTACCAAAACGTTGCTTTTCTGATTCTCAAGCAATCTAAGGCAATGTGAAATACACTGCCCTTTATCAGAAACATTCCCAAATTTCCCCTACTTGCTCAGAAGCAGCAAATGAAAGCTGTAGCTAACTGTGTGTGCCTGATGCACAATTGCTGTGAAGGGAATTCGAAGGATATCAGATAAAGACTTGCAGTTTATAGAACCTAAATTTGCTGACCTCAAACTGAGGAGTGAACAGGACACAACTTTTATAATACTTAGTCTCATGCCAATGAAGGGAAAAGAGAAAAGACAAATTTTGTTGTTTTTGTTGTTGTTGTTGTTACGCTGACTTGTGAAATCCCACGAGATCCCAAAGGAATGAGTTGTAGTCTTGCTGGATCACTGATTTTTAAGGTCAAGACTATATCACACTTTGCTGTACCTTCACTGTCATCAAACCCACAATTATATTTATACATACAGTCACAACACCTTTTAAGAAATTTCTAGCAGTGCAGAAACACGGTTTACATTCATTTAGGTGCAAGTTTAGGTTCAGAGAATCTTCTGTAATGTTGCAATATTTTAGGAAATACTAGAAAGGCCAAAACAAAAACTACTTGAAAGCCTGTACGATTCTCTTGCAGCTCAGAGCTGCAGTTACCTGCTGGTTATTATAAAGAGAAACCTCTCAATGATCCTAATAATCATTGCATCAGATGAATATCAGATGGATGAGTCAGAAGATTTAATCTGAAATACCTTTAACCAAACAATAAACAAGTATCATTACTGATGACCACATTAACAGAAAACCTATAAACTTAAGAATTGAAAATCAGACTGATTTTCTATCTACATACAAGGCACCTGAGAAATCACTCAAAACTACTTAAATGTTTCAAAACTACAAAGTTCTTAGTGCTGGGAGGCAACACAAAGCTGTGGAGCTGAGGGTTGTTGGGCAGATCAAATGTAGTTTGAATTTTAGGATGATCATCACCCAGGACACACAAAACCACCTCTATCACCTTGCAGAGTGTGGCCCCTCTGCCCCAGGAGACAATGACAGCCTCAGATCCAAGGGAATCAGCATTCCCTTTTCCTTTTTCTCAGCTTTCATAGAGGAACTGAACTTATTGGGATCTATCCAGAAGAATTATGGCTTTGTTTTGGGACTTTAAAGCAGGAGTTTGTTTCATTGGCTACTATTTTCTATCTTACTTGATAGCTGCATTATCCGTGTTTCCTGAGTGCTACATTTTCATCCTGCAGGGAGAAAAAACACAAAACACTTCTGTAGAGATCTGAGCTGGTGTCTCTTAAGTACAGTATTCAGTGCAACTATTCAAATGAATTTTTCCTTTGCTATATTTTATCCTTCTACTTCCACAACAGTTAGAAAATTATGAAGATGCTTTTAAATAATGCTCTTCACTAAGGTATGTCCAAACAACATTTAATTAACGTGGCTAAGTGAGCAAATTGTGCTCACACTGAGAGACATTATTTATATTTACCACCAAAAAAAGAAGGAAATGGCCTAAAAATACAGCCATGTAATATCAGTAAACACGAATGCTATTCCCACAACTATTAAGTAGCAATGTTAGAAGAGCACAAGCCTGTCTATAAAGTGAAAATAAAGGACATATGAAAGGTTTTGCACAGGCATATATTCCATATGAAATTTTCAGTATTTGAATATATTAGACAACTAGTGGGTCAGGCTGTGTAATCTCATGAGCCTAATTTCTCATGAAATTAGACTGAAACAGGGAAAAGAAATCAAGTAGTTAATTAATAAATATGACTATTGGGTTCTGATTATTTCTAAGACCCTCTCCAACCTTTTCTTCAAATTCAAACATGAATCTCAAAGGTGAAAACGTATTCTGACTCCACAAATTATTCATAGTCCTGAATGTAAGTACAGAAATATCTAAGTATGACACAAGATACTCCAGGGTAGACAAAGACAGTTGTAACTTGCTCTGCCCTAATTTTGGTCTGTTGTACCCAGGGCATTAATAATCACTACAGAGATACAGAAGGAAAAAGCTCAGAACTAACTACAGTTCCAGAAGCAGCTAAAAAAGGTTGCAAGCAGCTCCCATAACTACAGGCCACATCTCCTCCCTTCCCATATAACTGACTGATTTGGACAGACAGGATCATAGAACCAGTAAACTGTAAAATTAGTTGCAAAATGAAGAAATTCCCCTAGGCAAATTCTTACAAGAATTAAGCCCTTTGCAGTAAAACTTGCTAAATTATTTCTATTGTTATACTACTTTTAGATTATTTCATGAAGCCCTAAACGACAAAAAGAAGACAATCAAATTAAATTCATTGCAGGGTCAAGATCTCAGTTATATGTGCTATAATCCAGTAAAGTTTCAATCCTCACTATGGAAAGAACTGATCAAGGACAGTATTTTTTAAAGTTCTAACTTTAGTTAAGCATCTTTTACTTATGTACATGCAGCCTGCTCAGCAAATCATTTCAGTAAATTTTGTGCCTCTATTTTTTTAACATCTCTATTTATGATCATAAATGCCATCAGCAAAAAATGGAATTGAAATTACATAGTAAGGAGAAAATAGTCCCCGTTCTATATTTGAAAGATTAAAATTGAATTGCAAAAAAAAGTGGCTTAATATTCATAGATGTTTATCTTATTACAACAAAAACACCCAGTTTATAAAATCTATCCCATGAGCCATATGCAATTTGTATTGATTTTATTTTCCTACACTTGCTACCTTTTTATGATGATTTATAAGTAAATCTTTTAAGTATTTTAATATATTTATCTGTAAACATTTAGACTACTGGCTACAGGGAAGACCACAAAGCAGCTTTTTATGTTTTACAGTAATAAAAGACACAGAAAATGTCATCTTTTGAGTGATTCCTTAGTCACTACACTTTCATATTATTAGGGGCTCTGTGTGCAGCCTTTATAAACACCCTTTAAAAATGAGCAAATATAACAATGCAGGGCACACATACACACTCATCTATTTGTAATGTACACCAAGAAGCTTTTAGACTGCATAAACCACAAATATTCCAACACCAATGAAGTTTTAAAGGTCTGGTCACCAAGAGCTGGGCTGAGATATTTGCATGTGAAGTGCAGACCATTTTATCTGCCTGAGTAGATTCAAGTTCTTGGAAAACACCTTTCCATAGCACACATTTTGATTAGACAAAGACAAGGAAAAAGAAAATATCAAAACTTCCTTTTAGGATGTGTTGATTATTTTAAATGGAAAATATTTCCTCAATTCTCCAAGGCAATCATGTCAAAATCTTATTACCCTTTTAAGAAATTGATGTGATATTCCCTTTTCTCCAATCAATGGGGTCTTTGTATGACTTCTCAAATACCAGGAACAGTAGCCCAGAAACTACTTCTGCCCATTCCCCCAGGACCCTGGGGCACACTTCTTCAGGTCCCAGGACTTGTGTAGGTTCATGTTCCTCAGGTGGTCTTGAACCTGATCTCCTTCTACAATAGGAGGAACTTGGATCTTAGTTCTTTCTTTTCTGACCAGTGTACCTGTTGAAGCCCTTCCTCCTGTTCTTCGAATCCTTTGCCTAATTCCAAACTCCAGCAGTGCCTTAGAATTCCTGATCCCATCCCTACACACTCTGGCAGCATCCCTATATTCTTTCCAGGATACATTTCCTTCTTAAACTTCAGTTCCACCAGGAGGTTCTTATTCAGCTTCTCCTGCCTTCCCTGCTGATTTCTCACACATGGGAATCAAGAGCTCTTGTGCTGCAAAAAAAAAGTCTTTAAATAGCTCTCAACTCTCTTCTGTTCCTTTATCCCTGAGGGCACTTTCCCTGGGGGTCCCATCCTGAATTTTGAAGTTAAAATGAACCAAACCAGTCCAGTCTGTGCAATCAAGAATCCAGATGCAGGCAGCGTCATCTTGAGGAGTTCTGCTGAGCTCCAGCTGAAGCCAAAGGGCTTTGCTTTGTTACTTCCCAAGGTAACAGACCTTGTTGGGGCATGAAATCCCTTCCTAAATTGCACTTGATCAGTGCATTTGCTCAGAGCTGGTAACATTTATTCTCCTGTTCACATTTAAACATAGAAGGAGTCACTCTGAAAGGAACATGGAACAAACCCCTGATATAAGGCTTAACCAATGCTTCCTATGCACATAAACTGGGATTTACTCTGTTCTTCTTTCATTTCCATCATGGATAGTATTCCTTAGTTAGATCTTTCCTTCTACTCAGCAGATGGAGGAATATCTTAGTGAGTTAGGAATGGTTCAACATCAACAAAGTGACAGAGTGCAAGAGATTGACAACTAAGCTGCTGTGTTTCCACAGAGAACTTTCAGGCTGATCCAACTAACTGAATTACTACAATTAATTACCTTTAAGCACACTGAAATTCAAAAGTTCATCACTTGAACACTTTACTAGGAATCACTATTATTTATTATTACATTCCTGCACCTGGGGCTACCACTTAAATGACCTGATACTTTAATACAAAGCTAAAAATTAACCATGAAGTTGATAAACAAAAAGCAGTCCTGGAAATGGTAAATACACTACATTAATTGCTGAGTGATCAAATTAAAACACACCCCTAAAAAATAGCACACCTTTGTTATCAAAGTAAAAATACATTTACAAATATAATGGATAATTTCACAACAATCAAACAAACAAAAAATTACCATTTATCATAAAATAGAGGAAACAGTCCAACTTGTAGCCAGCCCAGCAGACAACTTTACTACCTGTGAGTAAGTATAACATTGGATTCTGATCCTGAAAAGATTTATGCCTTGCCTACAGATACTCACAGTTTCATATCACTAATACCATTAAAGAGAGGTGTTCAGTCCACAAAGCAGCAGACTCAGACCAGCAGAACCACTCAGATTAAATACTTTCTGACAAGAACATTACTTTTAATTGAGATTGAAATAATTGACTTAAGTGGAGGATTTTTGCTTCCATTACTTGGCAAATCTGATTCTGCTTGATAAAAAAAGGGTTGGGTGGGAAGATTGACTCTGATCTTTCCCAGATTTCATAATAAATGCCTATCCCTTGGCAATCATTTACCTGAGTCAACTTAGTATTCTCTAAGTCAGCTGTGCTTTCTAGCCTTTCATAACATAAAATTAAAACAGTAGAAATTATTGATTAATGACAAGAATATCTATGGCCAGCTCCATCATTTAATAAAGAAAAAAAATCCATACCATTAAAAAAAATGGATTTGGTGCGGTGTCCATAAATGTAAAAATGTGTATGCTTTACTGTTCTCTCAGGAATTTCTGATTAACCCTCTGGTGTATATTGTACTCAGCATCTTAGATTGCAGTTCTAGCACGGGTTTTGTTAACCAGAAATGTCATCATTCAAGAAGATGAAAAGTCATAAAGCATAATGCAATCCTGTACTGTCACAAAGGGGGCAATAACCAACAGTGTGAATTCAGGCAAATGACTTGCTGCTTAAATATAATTTCCTCACGGTGAAATACATCAAAAAGAAAAGAAATTCTCTTCTAAAACATCTGATAATTCAGGAGTCAAAAGGACTGATTGCATTTGCCAAGTTACACAGATAATGGCACAAACCCCTGGCAATTACTAGCTCAGGCTGACAAAGATGATATCTTTGCTCCAGTGCTCAAGTCTGGCACGAGAAGGGGCTGAGTGACACTCCCTGCTCTCCGCGGGGATACTCCACCCAAGCTCACAATTCAGCAGGTGAAATTAGAAAGCAGCACCACCAAGAGTCAATGAATTATAAACACTCCTGTACACAATCATTTCAATGATTAGCAGGTAAACTGCAGCAAAGTTCTGCTCCTGACTTTCAGTCTATAAAGATGATTTTACGCTAAAGCAAATTCAGAGATGGATTTATTGATCAAGGAAAAGAATCGATCCAGCTTTTGTCATTTTGTTCCGTTGTTATCAACCTGAACAAACCCTGGTAACAAACATTGCTATATGACTAACAAATATCAAAAAAAAAAAAAAAAAGGATTCTTAAGATTGCCTTATTACCCAGATACAGGATAATTACAGTTCTGTGATTCAGATCTTTGTACAAGTTAAACCAGGACTGAAAGGATATCTAAAACTTAATAGGAATAAAAGTGCATGAAAGGACTCAATGAAAGATTTAAACACTTGAAAATGAAAATAAGCCAATTGTGGGATATTCACTGATTCACTGCTAAAAAAAAAAATCTTTAAACATAGTAAACATTTACATATATGCAGTTATGTAAGCAATATAAAATCAGTTATCTAAGTAATATAAAATATTAATTTCAAACTATATATTTCAAAATCATTAGTCACATAAAACTATACCATAATAAAATGTGATTGAGAAGAGCCTTTATTCCACATAAAGTCCAGATGACTCTGGGAAACATCAATAAATTTAACTCCTATTCTTGCATGGAAAGTCATTTCACTAACTCTGGCTTTGTTTGCTTGGAAAGTACTTGTGAGAACCAATAAAATCTTTCTTTGATTGCAGTGGCAATCAATACTTTGTTTCGAACACAAACACTTGAAATCCCAAGATTTAAAATACATCTCCCTGGAGTATCTGGTTGACAAATACCTTTTTTTTTTTTTTTTTCCTGGCCTTTTTCTTAAGTGCTGTCCCAATATTAGCAAATCAATCACAGAATCAGAGAAGGGACTGAGCTGGGAGGGACCCACAGGGATCACAGAGTCCAGGTCCTGGCCCTGCACAGGACAACCCCAAAATTCTCACCATGTGTCTAAGAAAGGCTGTCTCTTAGTAAAGGATACCTGACAACATTCTCAAGACCATTCCCAAAGCACACACCACGGCTCTGATGAGCCTAAAAATTTTCATGACCCAGTATATTTGCCAACATCTCCACAAAAAGTGCTTTGCTTCCTCACAGTTGCCTCCTCATTAAGGATCCCCTCATGGGAGCTCAGACCAGTATCTCTATTCAAGCTGAGATCAGGTTTTGCATCCTTTTCAGACTGTCTTGAATTTCTGCCAACACAGCAATATTTAGCCAACTAATTTAATATTACTGATTAATGCAAAAAGCCTATGGCTACAAATCCTTTTCATGTATCTGGTGTTAACACTTGACAGGAACACCAGAAGCAGTGCAGCCAGAATAAAAAGGTAATGTACACAGGCAGATATTTTCAGGTATTCTCATGAGTAACTGATCTTTTAGATCAGCTCTTTAGTTTTCTCTCAGAAAGTAACAGACTAGAACCACACCCAGTTTGGTTTTCCTCCAGTTTAAGAAAGATGTAAAGCTGGAGAAGGTCCTGCCAGTGGTTTTAAATGGTGATAAAGGCACAAACACAGAGAACAGCTGAGGAGAGGCAGAGGGAAAGACTTGCACGGTCTGCCAAAGAAAAGGCTAAGAGGCAACTAACAATGGCCTGCAATTATTTCATGAGCAATTCTGAGTGGTAAGAGTTGCAAGATGACAGAGCCAAACTCTTCTCAGCTGTGTTAATATAAAATAACACACCAGTTTGGCAGTGCAGAGACAAGGAAAAAGCTTTGCATCAGGTGAGTAATATGTCATTCAGATTATATGGATCCCATCTTTGGAGCTTTTCAAGGCTTTTCTAGACAAATCCATGACTGATTTAGCACTGGCATTAGTGACACAGTGAATGAAAGATTGGACTTGATCACCTCCCAAGGTTCCACTGAGTCAACTCCATGGGATAATGTGTAAGAACTGGACTCATCCAGGCACACTCCCATATCCATTCTGACACTGAGCAGGACTTGCTGCACATGCTTCTTAGAAAAAGGCCCAGCTTTTAAGGATGGGGGAGCCATTTGAATAGGTATTTGCCATATTAAGAAGAGTGTTGTAAACCACTGCAAGTGAGTACAGATTGAATTACACTCCCTGAAGTGCAATAGGGAGTACAATCTAATCTCATTAGGTCAATAACGTATTGTGCTAGTAAATCTAGTTTATTTTTTACTCTACTCTTACCATTCTCCATTGATTGTTTTCATCATTTTATCCATATAAATATGCTAGGTCACCTAGAAAACCTGATTACTGTAGTTAAAATTATCTAACAATAAACAAACTATTTTCGGTGGCAGAGAAAGAAAAACCATCCATTCCCACAGAAACCTTCAATAGTCTGTCCCGCAAAATATTTTCAGGAAAATCACCGAAATGAATCAGATGCATTAATTTGTAGCTGAATGAAACATCTCTGGAGGATTAGTTTTATCTCCTTTGAGTTTGCAAGATAGTAGGAGACCACTGGCTTTGGTTTCAAAATAATTAAGTGATGTCACTCCAGCAGTAACTGCTGGAATTCAGACCCTTGGAACCTGAACACTGAGGAGGAAGGCACCGGGATCCAGAGAGGAGAGAGGGCTCTTGAAGGTTCCTGCACCCCAGTTGTTTCACTGAAGGTGCCTTCCTTGAGGAAGAAGGGCAAAAAAAGAATTCCAGTGGGTCATGTGGTGTGAGAGGTGTTAACACTCGTTTCCTTCATCAAATCTAAATACTGCAAAAAAGCTCCTATTTAAATGAGATTTTTATGCTAGTAAATTATTACTCTCTGCAGCCAGGAAGACTTTGCCAGCTTAGTTAAACACAGCCTAGCCAAGCCTATGTCTTTTTTCATCTCTTTTTCTTTTATGTCCATGACAGAGGATAATCTAGGAATTCAAAAGCTTAGTGAAGACCAGGAAGAGAAGCATCTCATTCACTACACGTGGTCTCTGTGGTATTATTGATATCAAAGCAGAATATGGATTTGTTTTTTTTGTCCAGGACTGATAAGCAGCAAAACATTCCATTTATTATCAAATTGGATTAAGCCAGATCTATGTTTTCTGATCTTCTATGTTTCATAGCTACCAAATCCTCAGACACATTTGTCCACCAGTTTCAATTAAAAAAAAAAAAAAATTAAGACTGAAATTATGGTAAGAGCAAAAAGTAATTTCAAACAAACCATGGCAAAATTTAGCAAAATTAGTAGTTTAGTACCTGGCCATAAGCCATATTTAAAATAGGTGTATTTTTTAAATCAAATGACATGTTTCTGCATTACCTGTTTAAAATAATTAGCAACCGAAACAATGACCATATGTGGTCATTAGGATAATGACATGAAATGGAAATGCAAATTTCCACACAAAGAAACCTGAGGATCTGTGAGAAAGCAATTTAATTAGGACACATGCAACAAACAGAACTGCCCCATTAAGAATTTAAACTGGAAATATTTCAAATAAGAAAAATAGCAATAATTCTGGCTTTGTAAGTTTTGGAACAGCACAGATTTATTAAGAAAGGTACTGTCACAGAACTATGAACGTTAGGTTTTAAAAGCTGATTTTGGTGAAGTCTGTGTTCATGGATTTGTAACAAATATATCAGCCCTGTAGACAGTGTAACAATGCAACATATGCAGCAGCAATTGGGAAACCTGCTATTTACAAGCAACAGAAACTAATGGAGTTGATCCTTCCCCTTTTCTGGAGCATATTTACCAGTTATCAGTCCCCCTTCCCCGGACGTGTAACCCTGCTGCTGTAAATGCAACACACTGACTGATGTCAGCCTTGGAATTTGGCTCCATGCTTCATTAGCTGGCCAACAAAGCAATTCAGGGCTGTTATTGAATCATATACCATTCTTAGTATTCTCCCTTTCTCATTTTTATTTCACTGGGGGATTTTTTTTTTCACCACCCTATTTCTCGGGAGAGAGAAAAAAAAATGCTTTGTATCCTATTTTTAAAGCTATCCCCAGCAGCAATACCAATACTAGTGTTTTTACAGGCTGTCTTCATCCATCCACAAATTCTAATAATATCCCATAGAAACTAATTTAAATGTTATATTTAATTTAGGATCTTAAATGAACAGTATTGCTAAGAACAGAGAATTATTCTGTTTATTTAATTACTTTCAGTTCACTTTTCTATGTAGGTTTTCCTTCATGCTAAATAGTACTTTCTGTTTTATTTAATAAACTATCCTAACAAATGTAATATTTCCCATCAGCAGCTGAATTGATCAGGAACTGATCAGAGCTAGAAAGCAACACAGTAATAACATTCAGAGTTATAGATTTACTTTGAATACAGCTCAGAGGAGCCAGCCATAATGACAACATATTGAATATATTTTGGTCTTTAACAGAATTACTCAAAATTATTAATTTTAGTATGCTTACAAATTACAAAAGACATTTCAAGGAATGATGACACACCAAGGCAAACATCTAAGTGCATCACTTTGTGTATTTTTTAAAGAACAGTCCATATACTTCATCTATCACAACCACACATCATTCCACCAGCTTTGCAAATGAACACCCACTGCTTTCAGCCGATACTTTCAATGAAAAACAAATGAAAATCTTTATCAGTTACACCCCTGAATTCCAAGAAAGTATTGTATATCATTATACTTTGAATTTCCAGAGAGACAAGAACATTAAAAGTCCAGAAATTTACCTCAAGGAAGGAAATCTATGCTTCCTGAATTATTTTAATACTATCCAGATGTGAAGAAAGAGCTGAGAAAAACCAAAAACTTGCACCCCATCATTAGGGGTATTTTTATACAGAAATATTTCTTTCAGAACTCTATCTCCACTTCCATGATAGTTTTTGTATATGCCTTAAAACATTTTATTAGCATATTCATTATAGAAAGTATCATCTCCATTCTACAGATCAGGTCCTGAAACAGATTTGCTTGTTTGAAACTGTTCACACATTTCAGACTAAGTCTGCAAGAGATGATCAATTTAAAACCAAAAACAACAGCAAAACAAGCTGAAAACTTAAATTTACGTTATACAGATAGAAGGGTGACAAAAGATTTCAAAGATGCTACAGAAGCAGGAGAATCCTTAATAATTAAAACACACTTTTTACAAAGCTGTGGTTTTTACATCACAATGGATTCTCCTACAAGAGTTTCCAACAGACTAAACAGAAATGTTTAGTCCTTCTTTCTAAGGTTCCCCAAGCCTTGATTCAGCCCAGAGGAGAAGGTTTGGGCTGACACTTCATCCTGGACACATTTTCATCAGGACCCACTAATGCCAGAGTTACAGTCTGGGTCATACCCCACAGACAGGAAACCCACCTGACTCTGTCACTGAGCCAACCTGAAGCTGTGCTTTAAAAAATTAAATTTTCACTACAAATTGTGTATGTCTGATATGTCAAGCAATGGTTCCTGTAATAAAAGAAGCAACAACCTGTGTCACGACAGCAGACACAGCAGCAGCTGTAACAATATGCTCCAAAAAAATGCTTGCACTTGATTTTTGTAAAAAAAACTCCACCATCCTTAATCCTTAGTCAGGCTCTTTTCATTTAAAGTAGTAGTAATAGAATTTTAATAAATAGGATTTTATACATCAGGACTTTAAAAAAACCAACACATCATATCCCTTAAAAGTACATAATTCATTTGCAATTAAATCTTACGAAATAGTAATGTATTTTAAATAATAAGTGCAAATACACAGATGGTAAACAGCAGGAGCTGCTAAAAAAACACAGACCACAGCTTAAAATGCTTGTGAAGTCTTTGCTTCAACACACAGTCTTATCAAGAAGAGTTCACACAGGAGTAACTGGAAACTGTGTATCCCTTAGCTCTTCTAAAATCCACTATGTCCCTGTGCCAGCTGATGTCATTCATAGAGACATCCAACATGTTACTGTGTCCAAACATCCTGGCTTTCCTGGCACAGGTCTTTCATAGGGAATCAAACTGCTAAAAACAGCATGATAGAATTTAAGTTAAAGCCCCCTCAGAAACCGTGGGAAAAGTAGGAGAAACATTACTCTGATATCAGTGATGTTCTTAATAATGAGACAACGTGGCAGCCACAGAACTCTGCAGGTCATTCAGGTCTGTGTATGTAAAGCTGTGCCAACATTTGGTTATTCCAGTGAGTGAATTCAGTGGGATTACAAACAGCAGCAGAATTCCATGTACATCCTACATGCAAGACATTATTAGAGGCAGATACTCTGCTTCTCCCTCCTCCTTCCCTCTCATTAAGGCAGTAAATCCAACCTGAGTTGTAACTACCATCCCTAGCTCCTGAGCAATTAACTCGTGCCATCACTCTACAGTCACTCCTTCTAATTTATACTTAATGAGAAGAAAGTGTTAGAACCCACACACACCTGTGAGTAAATACAGTGACATGCAGCATACTCTTCATTGTGATATTTGTGTGACAGTAAACGCACATTAACTGAAACAGGTTCATGTTACAGAAGGAAAATTTTTGTTGCAATCGCAGAAAGACAGGTAATGATTCCCTTCAAAACAACTTGGGAACTCCAGTCTCATATTAATATAATTTTCTGAATTGTAAATAAAATATTTAGAATACTACAAAATAAAAGATATTGAACTATGTTTCCACTCTGATGTCTCAGTTTAGATTTTTATCAGCTTTCTCTTTTAATCTATTTTTATGAGATTTTCCTCTCCACAATACAACTAGGGCATGCATATATTTTAACTCTATTTCCATCTTGATATACTTATTATTTTACTCATGCAGAAATGACAAGATTTGTCCCACAGGTTATGAGTATAAACATATACTTATATTGGTTTTAAATGGATCTCTTCTGACTCTCAAATGCTGACACTGTTGCCTTTACTAAAATTGGGGGTTTGGAAAGCTAACTCTGCAGGGTGTGGGGTTTGATTTTACCTTAATGGATTAAAGCCAGCTTAGGGCAAAATGTGATCTAGTCAGTCTTCCTCCAAAGAATATTCTTGGTGCAAAAAGTGAAAATTAAACCTGAAGGCTTGAGTACAAGGTGCGAAATGCAAAACTTCCCTTGTGTTTTCTCATTATCTTCAACTTCCTTGTTAAAAATTTATCAAACCTACCAGTTATGAATATCAAGCACTATCAAAATGCATGAGATTAAAACATCAAGGTTCACAGCTTTAAGAAAGTGTCAGCCTGAGAAACTGGATTTCTTCTTCCTGAGTAACATGTGCTTTCTCCATTTTGCTGCACCGAGAGGAATATAAAACAGATGTTCAAGGTCTCGAGCCCCATCCAGGAAGGGGCATCACAAAACAGCCCACAGAGGCTTCTGTAACAAAAATCTAGGCTTCTTTTTATTTATTTCTTACCCTAATTGTGCTGTTAGCAGCCTATAGCTGTTACATTTCCTCTCAGTCTGAAGGCTTTTTCCTTCAGCCCCCAACTGACAGATGTTTTTATCTCACGTACACTACTGAGAGTCTCTCTGCAAGTGAAGGGATGACCTTGGTGACACACAGAGGCACTTCTGACTTACAGGCTGTATACAAGGAAAATTTCTAATGTCATTATTTGAAAAATATGTTTTTATATTTATATACTAAGTCACAGATACACATATATATACATATTACATAAATCTGTTATGTACTTATAAGTATATATACTTATATATATATTTATATAATTTCTTGGTTTTAAAGAAACAATTCTCCAAGGATTTAAGCACAGCTTCATACAGTATTATGACACATCTAATTTTAGTCTCAGTCTCAACAGTGACATAAACTTAGTTTTCCCCAAAAGTACTTACATAGTAAACAGTACATTCAGAAGAAAGGCTGGAGTTAAATATGCCAAATCTAGAGAGTGTTTGTTGACATAACATCACTGATAGTTTCAAAGATGCTTCCCTAGATCCTGGAGCACAAGACACAAAGCCCACCCTGGAAACAATTTGTTCCATGGAATTGCACAGAACTCCACATCAGGTCATATTGTACAAACCAAATGTCTCTGAAATCACTGTCTGAAAATGAAATTAAAGCTGCCTGAATCATTTAGGCCTTATCCTTTCAAAGGAGAAAGGCCTCAATACCATGAGATGGACATACTGACGCCCCAGCTTCCATCAGGAACTAATTTCTCCAGCAGACAGGCAGTTCAAACATGCAACCATCAGAGGAATAGAGGTTGGAACATTGCAAAGGACAAAAATAATACTGTAGATGACAAAATAATGTTTTCATATTATTTCTCACTTCTGTAACAGCTCAGAAATTAAAAAAAAATCATAATCCATGTAAACTACAGTTTACTCTTGTACTGAAATTACACATTTTTCAGTTATACAAGGTTATAATTGCATTAAAGTTTAGGGAGCCGATGCAATTTTTTGGGGGAAATAGCAGGTAAGAACTAATACCATGTGGCAAAAAGTAGTCCTACCCCAAACTTCTCTGTATTTCAGTTTAATCACTTTCTTTCAGTCTATTACAATAAAATTTCTAAGGCACTTGGTATAATATGTGATGATGGTCTCTCTTTCAGGAAAAGGCCAACTTCAAATTCCCATTATTATTTAAAAACTAAAACATAAGCATTTAAATTACCTCACGACTCCCCCTTTTTTTCCCTAAACAACCATTTAAGAGATTTATTTATTCTGTTAAAATTTTATTTTAACCTTTCCACCAGTCTAAAAACGCCTATGGGATGTAAATTAATTGTGTGATACTAACAATAAGCGATGCAATAAGCTACATTAAGAAAAAAAAAAACATCCTTAATCTAGATGAGTTTTTTGCTCAGCCTAAACTTCAAACTCAGTGACAATCCCTGATATCAGGTTCCTGATATTTCTGTGAGGGGCTCAGATGATGACCTTTGATAAGGTTTATTTCTGGAGTGTGATAAACTGCATTGCTGAAAGCTCAAAGTATAAATGCAATTACTACTATAACTCACTCTGATTATTTTTCTTCAGATGTTTCCAAACACACACAGAACTTTGCAAAGCTAGTTCATTTTACTTTCCTGCATTTACATCCCCTAAACAAAAATAGAGACAATGTATTTCTGGGATTACTTAAATATGTTTATAATTTATACTAAACCAAAGAATATTCTTGGAATTTACCTTTACCTGGAAGCTGCTGTTCAAACTTTTCAGATCCAGCAGAATAATACACATTTTGACTTTATAAGCAAATTCTTCACCCATCTAGTTCTGCACTTTATGTCCCACCTGCATCTGTTTTATGAATGCCAGTGGGCTTTAAATATCTACTGCATTCCTTTCAGCTCCCTTCCTCTCCTTCATTAAACACGTTCTTGGCACTTTATAGGACCTGTAGTGCACTCACATAAAGAGAATTTATGAATAAACATGTTAGATGAGCTCCCACTTACCCAGACTCACATCAAAATGCAGCAGCAGTTAATATCCTTAGTTTCAAAGTTGGGTGAGAATTCCCCATGGAATATGAATTGTGTAATGTTTGACACAAACCTAACATTCCTTTTTGATTTACAAAGGTCTTCTCTGAAAAGTACAAATAAAAATACACAACCTTGCAATATAACTTTATGAAATGCTGGAATTAGCATCCATGTGTTCCTGAGCACTGTGAGCTGCATCAACTGCTTGGGTGTTTACAGATTCCAGGCAATCACAGCTATGTACATTTGAATTAAATTAATTCATCAACCATGCTGCTCTTCTGCTTTATTCAAAACCCATTTCCATGTGACTAAAGGAGGCTCTCACTGAGTCTATTTTTTTCCATCTGCAAAAATCTGTAATGTAAAGATTAAGTCATTTTTAATTACAAAGTAATAACAAACTAATGGTATAATTTATGTTGTAATCTAATTTGTCATTTGAACACTGTAGAAGACAACAGTAGCTGCCAAGCAAGACATCCTAGAAAATTGTTGTAATACAAATTTAGATAAGTGAAACCTCATCATACTATTCCAAATTAAGAATTTATAAGGAATCCAGAGCAAATGACAACAGCACAGCAAACGCAACAGCACACAGCTCAGTGACAGGGAACTGCAGACAACTTGGGTAAAAATATTTAAAAGGTCAATTAACTTTACTTTTCAAAATGTATCTTCCCCTCATATTTCAAACCACTTCCAGGCTCTGCATTCCAAGGGTGAGCGATACATGGAGTTAGTGGTAAAATTCAGACCAGTGAGAGACACCTGCCATCCTACCAAGCCTCAACATGAGGTGGGATAAAGAATCAGCCCAGTGAGACATCTTAAACTGATGAAGGGTTAATTTTTTTTTGCATATATAACATTTTCTGTAGCCTCCTACAGTTTTTAGACCCAGCATTTAATTGTAAATTATGCAGAACAATAAAAATTATGGAACTGCTGTTTTGTGTGGGTTAGAGGTATATTTGGGCACAAAAAGAGGCTGAGGTGAGATGTACATGGAGTTGTGAAGGCAAAAGCATGAAAAGCAGCACTTCTACATGAAAACAGAGTCTGAAAATACCTCTTCATGAAATCACAAAGTTGCATTAAAAATTAATTTTTGGCAATTATTAGAAACTTGGGCATCCTAGAGTAAAAAGCTGCAGCTGTTTGTCGAAAGGAGTGTGTGGTTCATCAGTACCAAAAGCACTGGCCATAAGACAGGATTCTGTCCATCTCCTAAGCTCAGATCTGTTTAAATTTAAAGCATATCTCTGCTGAAAACCACAAAGCAAACAAATAGAAAAACACCAAACACTCAAAGTATAAAACCAACTGTGACAAATATCACATTATACCATTTTAAACAGTTTCCTACATTCTTACATTTATAAGTAAAGGGATGAAACAAAATTTAGGTTAACAAACAACAGGAAAACTACAAAATATTTTACTTCCTTATCCCAAATCCATAACAAGCAGAAGACTTACAATAAAAATAGCTCAGGGGATTTTATTTATGTGTGTATTTCCACATGGAAATTAAGATACATGTTATATTCTCTTTAACTCCATTAACATACTGACATATACCTCCAAAAAACCCCAAGAACAAAGCACATTTTTTTAGGAGGTTTGATTACTTATTTCACTCTGCAACGATGCAGGAATAAATTGATCAATGACATTGCTGAGTATCACAAAGTACTGGGTGTACTTGCCTGATTCAGTGTTCAGTCAAGTAAGTAGAAATCAAAGAATGTTGTTAAGATGTTAATCAGACCTTTGCCCTTCACGTTCAATACCACAACTTTGTTCTCTAAATTCCTGGAAAATCTCAAGGTTTTGTTTGAGAGAATAAACTGAAACTTTCATGCTGATTACAGACTTCACTGTTTTTTTCAAACGTATTCAATTACTCAGCCAAAACGTATAGTGAGAACTGTGGAACTGGAAAAGCTTCAGCAGAGTGTAAATTCAGTCTCCTTTACCTTTAAAGAGTTAGCAGGGGGCCCTTCAGAGTACAAGACTATTCTAGGGCAAAGTGGGGTATGATGTTCAGGTGAAGTGGCAGCTCCTGCACTTGGGTCACCACCACCCCCTGCAGCTCCAGGATGGGGCAGAGAGGCTGGAAAGCTGGAAAAGGCCCTGGAGGTGCTGGTGACAGCAGCTGAAAGTGAGCTCAAGGTGTGCCCAGTGGGGCAAGAAGGCCAATGACACCTGGCTTGGATCAGAAATAGTGTGGCCACAGGACCAGGGCAGTGACTGTCCCTTGTGCTGGGCACCTCCAGTCCCGTGTCCAGTTCTGGATCCCTCACAGGAAAGATACTGAGGAGCTGGAGCAGGTCCAGAGAATGGAACGGAGCTGGGGAAGGGTCTGGAGCAGCAGGAGCAGCTGAGGGAGCTGGGGGGGCTCAGCCTGGAGAAAAAGAGGCTCAGGGGGCACCTTCTGGCTCTGCCAACTCCCTGACAGGAGGGGACAGCCAGGTGGGGGGCAGGCTCTGCTCCCACGGACCAAGGGACAAGATCAGAGAAAAAGGTCTCAAGTTGCATCAAAGGAGATTTAGTTTGGACATCAGGAAAAAGTTCTTGCCTGAAAGGGTTGTCCAGCAATGCCACAGGCTGCCCAGGGAAGTGGCTGAGTCACCATCCCTGGAGGGATTTAACAGAGGTGTAGATATAGTATCTGGGGATGGTTTAATGGTGGGCTTGGCAGTGCTGGGTTAATGGTTGTGCTTGATCTCAAAGATTTTTTGCCAACCTGAATGATTCTACGATTCCATAAAAGGGTAAAAAATAAACATTACTGGAGTATTCAATGAGCTACAAGAAAAAAAGTGTGCTTTTGTTTATACTTCTCAATAAATACAGAAACATTTCTGTAACAAGCTTTGTTATTTCAACACATTCACTTGTGCCTTTTTGCTACTACCTTTGTCATGAGAAGGAGGTATCAGAATTATCATTCTTGATATTTCTGACCTTTTCAGTATTCAGTTATGTTTAGATTCACTGTCAGTTCCACCTCTTCTTCAGAGGTTACTAAGGCTGTAACCAAAGAAAAATGTGAATTGCCAGCAAGTCAAATTACAGAACATTAATAAGGTCAAAGCAGTACAGTTTATTATCATCTTTCACAGAATACATGAAACATTAACACTGTGTTACTTCATTCTCATGACAATAATTGTTAAGAGACCTTCCTGTGCAACTTATTCTCATTACAACTTTAAAATTACATTGTGATTTGTACTCCTGTAGCCCTCTTAGAATTTGTCTCTCTCTAAATATCTTATTTCAAAATGCACTGAGCTGCACGTGACAGAATATAAAGTGCTTTATTTGTACTCCAGAACTTTACTGACTCTAATGGAAAGCAGACTAAAGCACGTTAGCAGGAATACTCTAAGTCAGGATGCCATTTTACATGCAAATGCAGGGAGATCTTACAGCACCTTCCAGTAGCTAAAGGGGCTCCAAGAGACCTGGAGAGGGACTTTGGACAAAGGCCTGGAGTGACATGACAAGGAGGAATGGCTTCACACTGAAAGAGGGCAGGGTTGGATTGGATTTTAGGAACAAATTCTTCCCTGTGAGGGTGGGCAGGCCCTGGCACAGGTTGCCCAGAGAAGCTGTGGCTGCCCCATCCCTGGAAGTGTCCAAGGCCAGGTTGGATGGGGCTTGGAGCAACCTGGGCTGGTGGAAGGTGTCCCTACCCATGGAAGAGGGGTTGGAACTGGATGATCCTTAAGTTCCTTCCCTCCCAAACCTCTCCGTGCTTCTATGATTCCACGAAAAGCTTTCAGCACTACTGCTACAGGAGGCAAAGTTTTCTCTCCCAGTCCACACTGGAACAGAAACTGCCCTGCTCAAACTGAACATTTCTCAGAAGTTAAAATATTCTCCCAAAAGCTAAGTGGCTTAAGGATTACCTAGTCTGACCTCTGAGATAGCAATGGATGGATATTCAGCTCAGTGCTAGGAAATACATCCTATTAACACCAACACAAGTTGCAGACCAAACTCTGCGTGCAATGGGGTGAACATTAACCTTAATTTGCTCAGCAAATATTCATAGAAGCTTCTAAATTATGCATCATATAAGGAATACTTTCCCCTGAACAATAAAAATATCCTTGCTTTTTACTCAGAGCATCAGTGTTTGAAAGCAAAAGTAATTATAATTGAAAGCCATTTATTTCCTATACACTGAAGTGAGTAGACAATGCTTAAGTGCTGGTATAGATGCCTTTTGTGACCCATTTATGAAACAGAGAAAGTGTTTTCCATTTTGAAGTAAAAAACCTCCTTTCTTTTGTTTGTTTTCTTGGGTTTTTTTATTCATTCTAACTTTCCAGATTTAGCAAGTTCTATTGTGAGTTCAGATAGACTGTACAATTTAGAGGCTCGAGTTAAATGGGGACTGAGTAACTCCATATTTAGAGGACCTTTCACGTGTCTCTTGGTCACAGTATCTACCTTCTGAGCAGGCATGAACTGCTTGAGCTTGGAATATCATTGATTTAGGGAACACTATCCATTCTATCATGAATCCCCACCTCCTGCAATGAAAGCAGGAAAAAGCAGAAGAGTAAAATCAACAGGAAGAAAAGAGAACACTCATATTCTGGTTTTAGGTACCTAAATTTTTCACAATGAACTACATAGACACTATATAGCTTGGGTTGGAACCTAGAAAGTAATAACCTCTCATCTGCATGACAGTAAAATCCCAATCACTGCACTTCAGTTGTTCTCACCCTCATTTTCAGTTGCTCAGAACAATCACTTTGGATTAAGACTTTTATAGAATTAGTGACACAGCCTACAGTTACTCTGCTTGACATGCCCATAACCTTCAGTTCATACACAATCCTTCCCAGCTTTTCCACCACTCTTGGACAGCACCCAGTCATCAGCCTTGCCACTTGTTATGTGACTCTTGGAAGAGCAGGCAAACAGCTACACACATTGTATACAGTGAAATACTCTTAGTGAGGCTTCCTAACAGACTCCCAGCTTTTTGCTTTGCCTCCTACTCTGCCTCAGAGTTACACTACTCCTACCTGTAATACTCCTTTGTGAGATGCACCAGTAAAAAGATCTTCCACTTCTTTTGAAGCCAGCTCACTAACACAATTTGAACCAGCTGAGTGAATCCAAATAAAGATTGGAAAAACAAGCAACAGAAGGCCAGGACTTGGTAAAGCACTTCTGCTATTGAAACAGTCAGTAGATGGTGCACTCACAACCCAAGGCTCCTTTCATTGAACAATTACACATGAACATGTTCTGAGCTGCAGTAGCTCTGTCCTGAACACAGTCACTCTGCTGCCATTTCTAAGTATCAGATGAAGGAGGATGTCAAACCCAACTGATCTCCCATGTACAGTAATAACTTCCATGAAACACTTGCAAATCATAAAAACTACTCACAAAGCTTCACTACAGGACTAATTTTCTAATTACATTGGAACAGTGTTTGTTACTTTGGGTGTGACACACCAGTTACTGGACTCTGCAGCTACCACAGGTGGTGGAAGCAGTGTGAGCACATCCAGCTAAGACACATCACTGTCTGTTCTGAATAGAATCAATCCACATGGACAGATTCTGAGCTGAATGCTTGGAATTAGAAACTATCTTTCATGTCAACTGGTCAAAAGTTTAGCCAGGTCATCGTTCTATTAAGGACATATAAAATAACTCTATTGGCTCATAACTAGTCACCTGGGAATGCTCAAAATTAATTATTTAGTGTAACTGTGGGATCTTGTTATTTTTGTTCTTAGCTTTAAAGCACGTGATGGGGTAAGAGGATCTGAATCAAAGATCTACCCAAAACTCTGTCCGAGTACTAACACAGTTTGCATTACCTTGACTCACATAAAATTGTAAGAAATTATGTCAGACTTTGTTAGACTGTTTTCATGTCAACTGCTCCGTGCCAGCATGTAACACCACCACCCACTCTATTTAATAGTCATTTGTTGAAAGTAGCTTCTATTGGCATAGCATACAAAAATGATTTTCCCTTTTCTTTTTAAACAGAGTAGTGTCATATTACCTGATAATTCCCCCCATTATACTATCATTTGTGAAGCCTTTTAGTCTTGTTTTCCCCAAAATTAAAAAAAAAAAAAACCCTTTTACTTTTCTAACTGTAATTTATAACTTGTGGGGGTTTTTTTTGTTGTTTTTCATTATCTGAGTCACATGCTTTTCATGAAATCCAGTTAACTGGAGCCCTTTTCTAACACACCTGATAATTGGCTGGTTTCTTTTACAGTAGAAACCCACGTGGAACACGTAAAGCCAGTTCACTGAGTGCCAGCACACTGAGCAGACATGAACAAAACCATCACCACACTGCATTTCCTGCAGCTCTGCCATAATGTTTTACATTGTAAAGAAAATCTCTCCGTTCCAAACTGCCCCCGAAATACAGAACAGGCCATGCCTGGAAAGCTCTGACCAAAGCTTGATGTGACTGGAGAGTAATTTTTGATTCCCTGGTTTAGCCAAAAGCTGGTGGGAAATTGTCCCTTTCCTGCCTCCCTAAGAAAGTGCCCAAGCTGCACTTTGCAGCAACACCTTCCCAAAAAGCCAATTTGACTTTTTGGAGGCCCAGAAGATTCCCCACAAGAATTTAAAATAAGACCAAGAGAAAAAAAAAAAGAAATGTCTTTTGGTAAAGTAAAACACAAGCACAATAGTTAATAGAGCAATTTCCTGTTTACAACCCTGCTCACAGTTTGTTTTGGGTTTTTTTCCAGAGGTCTTTTAGAATTTAAATGGGCTGCATTATGGCACAATGAAAAAACACAACTACCAGAAAGCCCTGCTGATTCCAAGAGAAATGAGACATCAAAATGGTAGCAAACTTTTACAGTTATATTGATAAATTACCTGAGCATTAAAAGACTAATTTTCTGGGTTTATCCACTTCTATGATAAAATACATACGCCCACATTCAAAACAGTCTTACACCTAAAAAGTACATTGCATGATAAAATATTATATAATATATAAAAATACTAATAGCAAACCAACCCCAAATTTATGCTTTTCCTGAGTAGGGAGGAGCAATGTGAGAAATAGGAAATGTAAATCTGGGCCTTGTTGGTTTTCTTAAAATAAAAGTCTAAAATAAAATGAGCCTCTTGAAGAAGATGTCAAGTGTTTAAAAAAGGACAAAGGGATTATATTTACAATCCTGAGTATTATCACTTATTTTCCTTTGACCATAAACAAATTAAATAGACTTTTTCCAGCTTGCTTCTATATTTTGCAAAGATTACAAAGACTTGCTGAATCTTTTCAAAGAACTTCTGTTACTGATGTCAGATGATCCCTAAACCAGGTGAGGAACAGGGAAATAAAAGAATACCAATTCAAATTTGAAATATGCATTCAGAGTATAAAGCTATTTCTATTAGGATGAAAATAATAGTATAAAACTCTATCTAAAATTCTACATGAATTTAGATATACACATTATATATAATACATATTATAATATAAATTATATATAAAGATAGAAAATAAAATATAACATTATTGTTATTAACATAAAATATAAAAACATATATTAAATAAAAATGAACGTAAAATATAAAATTAATGCTAACACATAATATATTAGGATTAAAAGAATATAAAATGAAATTATATATGAAATTATATATAAATTTATATGTATGAATTATATATAATATATATTTATATAAATGGGATAGCAGTATAATTTGTTATAAATGTAATAGAAATTAAAACAAAAGATAGAATTATTGCTATTACATCATATATTAGGATTAAAATAAAACAAACTCTGCTAGTCATTTTAAAAATAGGTGCTTATAGGTAAAGTCCTCACCAAAAAAGTAAAATAATGGAAACACCATTTCCTGTTCCTCCATGAATATTCAGCACAGAGTACAGCAGATACCATTCCCTGCTCCTGCAGTAATTAAGTATTCAGACCAGTAAACAGCTCGGTTGGAATGATTTTATGACAAATGACCAAAAACACATCAACCATAAAAGCCCAGCCCCGGCGCAGTCCCTGAAGCCCAGGGAGCTCAATCAGTGTGAGATGGAGGCGACTCCAGCCCTGGCAGCGCCCGCTCCCTGCACGGAGCTCCTGACACGCAGCTTCTGCCTCCAGTGCCTTCCCCACCCCGGGAAACAACGAGGAGCAAGGGAGGGTTTAGACAAAAGGTGAAAAAAAAAAGCCAATATGGAAACCAAGTGTGCCAGTCCAATGGCTGGTGGATTGATTGGGAGCAGGGGAAAAAAAAAGGTCAAGTAAATGAATAAAGACTAAAATCGATGAATACAGACACCATCCTGTATATAGGGCATACACGTGCTAACTGCAAATACCTTCATTTTCTACACTTTCCATATTCCAAGAGGTACCAGAATGGATATGTGCTTCAGTGCAGAGGGAGGGGAGCATCACAGATTTATTACAACAACATCAATTTAAAGTTAAGTGGTTTGAATCCCTTTGATTCTAATTTCACCTGATTAAAAGCAGCTTTGTTGTACCAAGTGCACTGCAGGATGTAAATCATAATCAATACAGAACTGTACACACACCCCCAATGCATATGTGCCACATCACACAAAAACAGGTCCAAAAGAAGAGAATGTTGAGAAATGCAGTCTCAAAATGGATGAATTCTGAGAAAAATTCAAGAAGGGCAAGAGGTGCAGGGCAGAGAAAGCAAAGTGCTGATTTCTCTAGATATGAAATATTAAGAATTAAAGGTGGCATGTTTTAACAATTACAAACCCCGGCAGCCTTCAGTGAACTCCTACTTTTGACCAACTCTCAGGTATATTTTCTGTGTGCCTTTTACATGGAACTGGCATATTAATTAGAATGAGATCATCCAGCTTCATCCAAGATTGCCAATGCTATCTGAGGGCTGGACAGCATCCAAATTTCATTTCAATATATCACTTTGGTATTATAAATGATAAATCAATATTTCTAATAGTCTTCCATTCTAATGTATTGCAGTGGAAATAAGCCAGCATAGCCTGCAAGAAATATGCAGATTAAAAAAGGTCATACTTCGAGCATAATGAAATGCAATTATTATTTCTTGTTAAATGAAACTTGGAGGCAATTGGTCACCAAAATCAAGGGAAATTCGAGAGGAATTTGAAAAATTAACATAATTTCGAAGTCAAACCAAAAAGTAACAGGTCAGCAAGTTGACTCAGTCGAAAAAAAAAAAAAAAAAGTTCATTAGCTTTGAGCAAGGTAGAGGAAGTGAAATGAACTCCCCAGAATTCAAAAGTCATAACTAAAGTGTGTGTGCTTGAGTTCGGCACATAATGACCATAAATCAAGAGAACATCATATATGAACTTACGTAACATGGTAATAAACACATCCATTATTTAACCCTAGGGAATAATTTATATATTTTTCCCACCTTGCCTCCATGCATTTAACTCAATTAAAGTTCTTGTATGCTGCCTCGGTTTTCGTTGTGGGTTTTTTTGTCAAGATTGTAACAGTAAAATGTACCTGACTGATAAGACATAGAACAGGAAGAAAATATTCTGCCTTCTTGAAGCGGTTGAATTAAGGTAGTTAAGCAGAGTGCTGTAACATGCCTTTGAGTGTATTTCAGATATTTTTTTCAGTAAGACTACAAGACAAAAATTCAAACAATTGCAAAATAATTGTTAGAATAAAAAAATTATATCATTCCGTTTCTAAGTGCTTTATCTACCATTCTAAAGACATAATACCAGCTTCAAAACACTCTTCCAAGGATGCTGCTACTCAATATTATACAATTCAAACCAAGAGTTCTTATGATTCATTTATCTAATTTTTAAACTTCAAAGAAATCTACTGAAATCTTATTTAACATAATGCAGAAATAGCAAATTCCAGTAAAATCAGTCCTGGAAATCTTGCATAAGATGGGACTGAAGTCCTATTGAATTCCAGAATTTACCTAACATACTTAAGAAGTAAGCAAAATCAAATGTATATCTCAGGAGTCTGCTTAAGAACCAAGGTAAGTCCTACAGGGAAGTTCAGTCATCAGACCTCAAAATGTTAATAGTTGGAAATCAAGTTCAAAACTTAAATTTTTTGGAACATAAGTGGGTAACTTGCTTACAGTGAAAGATCCAAGCATGGCCACAAATCAGTTCTTTACAACCACACAAGCCACACAAGGAAATTCTCCCAGTTTCTAAGAGGCATTTATTTTCTGCAAGTAACAAGGAATTTGGGTTCCTTTTTTTTTTTTTTTTTTTTAAATGGTAAACTCCATTTGCTGTTGTTCTGAAGAAATTATAGATAGCATCAAGCCAAAATTAACTCAAAACCACCAGTGTCATATTGACTGGAAACTGTCCACCAAGAATAATATTCCTGATATTCACAGAGTAGAGACAGGCCACGATCAACAATGATCTTAAAATGTTCCCTGATCATGTGCCTTGGGTATGAAAAGATGGGGTTTTGCCTATTTTTTAATCTCTGTGGGAGCTTTTTTTTCTTTTTTCCAAGTGCATTGTAACTCCTGTGAAGAATAAAAATAATACATCTGCTTTATGGCTTTCCTTAGAGAACATAAACCCTTAATTTTATTATAGCCCATTGTTATGAAAATTGGAACTTATTTAAGGCAGTGTGTATTTGAGTGTAACTCCCCAATTATGAGGCACCGCTGCAAAGGTGTAGGCAGATCCAAGAGATCTGCTGGTTACAAAGACAGCACCTGAGACAGTGAATTGAGGGAGAAAAGAGAGGCAGAGAGACAAAGAGAGGAGCTGCAACACCCCCAGTCCCTGATGGCAGCCCTGAGTCCCTTCACGGCGTGCTTGATGCACCAACTGATGTGCAAACTGCAAAATATCGATTGTTTTCTTGCCAGGACTAAAATTTATGGAATTTTCTTCTTCTCTTAAAGCACAGGCTACCTTCACAGCAGAGCAGGTCTGTTGTACAGGGATCTGCATGAACAAGGCCCACACAATCCCTTTTTCTGCTCTTGGGAACATTTGGTTTTCTCTTGTTGCACACGTGAACTGCCTTCATTCAGCACAGTTCCCAAGACTCCAAACTCTCCATTTCTTGTCTATTAATGAACTGGGCCATTAAAGAGAGTTCAGTGGTTTTACTTTGTCCTTCCATCGTGCTGGGGATGGGCATGTTTGAGAAAGCACTGCAGACAGATGGACAGAGACTGACAGGGAGACACACACTGCTCTTGTCTGGAAAATGAAGTACTTAAAGTCTTTTACATCATCAACTCATTGTCTCACATTCATCCTCAACTTCCAAATAAGTAAGTTAAGAGATGACACATATTCATTCTCCTGCTAAGACCTAGATAGTTTTCTTTATAGATATTGTTTATTTATGCATTTTCATTCCAACTTCCTTCACACTAAATCCTAACTCCTGCTAAGTATGATACATCATATGAGAATGTTTTTGTGATCATTGACAAGCCCCTAAAGTAAGTTCTGGTAAAGTGCATTGTATCTCACAATAAAGGTCTGTGTGACTACACAGGGATTTGGTTACTCCAAAGGAATGAAAACAACCCTCTCAAGCCTCCTCTCTTCTCAAGACTATTCATTTTAAAAACACTGAAGTGAAACACAATTTTAAGTTCCAAAAATTTGAAGCATGGGGATAATTGTTTCTGAGGAAATGCTGGTAAGCACATCTGAAGATCCACCTGGTGAATCTCCTGAAAATCCATGCCTGGCATTCCAATCTTTCCTTTTGAATGGTGTATGAATTAGATTAACTGTCCTGATTACTCAAAGAAATTTAGCTTAACGACCTGCAATTACTTTAATGGCTTTGAAATTCAGAAGGTAAGAAGGCACTATGTTTCTTTAAATGAACATTAAATATAAAATGTCTCTGACTGACTGTCATGAAAACCCAATTTTATTGCCATTTAAATTATTCAGAATCAATATCAGACATTAGCTATAGTTAGGAAGCTTATGAAGACAGAAGGATCTAAAAGTGACCTTTTTAATACAGAATAATGACATATTGTTTTGAAAGTAACAGGCTATTTGCTATGTATCACTGTTTCAGAAAGCAGTACCTCCATCTCTTTTAACACTAAGCCTTAAAAAGAAAAATGGACTGAAGTTCATCTTTGATGAGTTCGTGCTTAAGCTCATTTCCCCACTTTGATTATTGAATTTTCCAAGTTCTGATGAATGTCATTTATATTCCAGTACCATCATGTGCCTCCAAGTCAGAGGTAGTAAAACAGCACCAGCAATTCCACACACAAAGTGTACCAGGAAATCTTTCAGGTCAAGTAAGAAATCTTGAAAGGCTTAAATTAATAAAAAATGCATAATATTGGTTTGCAACAATTCTAAATAGTGATTTAAAAGTAGTTTCAGTGGTGTTGCTGCTTAAGGAGACATCATTTCTGAAGAGTAAAGAAAATGCATCAGGAATGATAACGCTGTAAAATGCATTACATGTATAATCCATTTTTCTTTCCAGTTCAGAATAGTTAAAATACAAGGTGGCACAGACAGACCACTGGATCCCTCACAACAAACTCCAGGTAGCAACAAGCACAGGGAAACTCAGAAAACTAAAATCCAAGCACAGGGTAACCAAGAGCTCCTCCCTAAACAAGTAAATGGGATTGTTCAAATGTATGTTCAAAGCTACTCAACTGAAGCACCTCCCAGCCCAACTTCAGCTCAATAACTACATTGTAGGATACCTAGAAACAGTTACCTAAACCCCATCTGTAAGACTCCAGAGCTTTTCCTTCTCTTTTGAGGAAACAGTGGGTAGAGATATTGTATTTATTAGCTTTATATATAAAACAAATATTCTAAGTAATTTATTGTATTATATAACATGTTGTTTTTTCCTAAGTTAAAGGCAGATAAAGTCGTCAAGGGCTTGGGTCCTCAACCTCTGAAAAAAAAAAAAAAGAAGGGGAGGAGGATGAATATCACTGAAGTCTCACACTGTGAAAAGACCACTGCAGGACAACCCTATTTTTTCACTAAACTCTAGTCTTGCATTTCATCTATAAATTCTATTACATAGGACCCATCACATATTGGGCCAAGCTGCTAAAAATCTGTTGGGAGACATTAAAATATCTACAAGCAAGGTATTTTTAATAGCTGTGAACCAAAAGCAATTCCCATCGACTCCCACCACCAGTCACGGTTGACTCACACCCTGCAAATCAAATCACTTACATTTACATATGCAACTTTAGGCACCTGATTTTGATAACTTTAGTCTGAGAGTTTTAGCTCTACACAGAGCTATTGTATTCAACAGTGTTGGCACTTACTCAAAATCTATTCTGCATTTATTAACTCAAGTCACTCACAAAGTTTCTGCCACCTTCTTCCAGCCCACTCCTATTCTAAATTTCCAGGCTAGAATTAATTTCAGACACATTTCCATATGAAATATTTCTTTTTCCCATCAGCACCCTCTAACTCCACAAATAGCATTACGAAGATAGAATTGTGATATTTTTTCACAAAGTAATCATTACAGTGTGTAATAACTATAGTAGTAGTAAAACCAATAAATAAGAGCATTGAAATGCAAACAGCACTTTACAAGTAATTTTGCAACAACAATTTGCCCTTCAGAAGAAATAAACTGTGGCTGTTTGTGGTGCTCCACGGGTCATGAACCATCGGCTGCACACATTTTAAACAGAGAAATTACAAGGCTTTCAAGAAAAATAAGAGTTGTTCTGGGAAACATTTCAACAGATTCATCCACCAAACAAGCAGCAAGGATTTCTGTGGGACACTTTCTGTGCCAACACAGGACTGTTCTGTGTTCCCAGGGTACGTGAAACCCCTTCCAAATAACAGCACAAATCACACACTATGAGAGCACTGAATGCACCATTTCAACTGCTCAGGTGTAGCAGAACACTTGGGCTTTACAAAGCTCCTAATTTATAAATGTGGAGGCCCTAAAATAATAATCAAACATAATTAATAACACCACCACCACCACAACACCTTAGGATGCCTTATAAAAGTATCCCATTTGAGGTAAAAAGTACTATTCATCCCTCTGCAATGAACTTCTGGACTAACAATGGTTATTCCCATTCTTACATTTTGTGGGATTTTTAAATAGAAATTTCTTGGGAATTACAGGAATTATAAACAGTGAAAACTTTCAAATAGGTTATTTGGAATCACAAAGCCACTTTAATTGTACATGAAATTTCACACTAATAACTTTGCCCAGCAGCAAAAACAAAACTCCAAAAATCAACTGACTGCAACAGCTCACTGTCCTCCTACAACCAATGTCACATGCACCAGATCTGTATTTCTATTTTCTCCTTCTTACAGCCAATAATTATTTCCAGTTTGCCTCCAAGCGATGCACAAAAAATAACTTGGAATCATAAAAACTTGTCAAAAAAAATGATGTGCATTCACACAAACTACCTTTTTTTGCCTCCCATTAATTTCTATTTCAGTGTAATACACTGAGAAATGCAAACATGCAGTTTGGGAGCCTGTATTTAAAACCAGCCTGATCTCTCTGTATACATATGTCCATGAATATTAGGGTTAGAAAAGAGAAGAAAACAAGATGAATTTAGCACAGAGGGAAAGTCTGCTCCATTTCATCAGTGCTCTTTGAAAATGGAGTATTTTCAACAAAAGTGACAAAAGAATGGAATAAATTACATATGAAGTTTTAATATTTAAAATGCCTATCCTATTAGAGATTATTTTGAATATATTGAAGATCAAAGCTACAAATAACTGATTTTGAAAGTTCTGGTAATTTTCTATCCTATAAAAAGACCGTCAGGAAAGGAGAGTTAAAACAATGACAGTGCTAAGAAATCGTGGAGTAAAGATGCTGGTTTCTAATTAAAAAAAAAAAAAAAAAAAAGAAAAAAAAAAAAAAAGAAAAAAGCGCTATTTTTAAGAGAAGAGCCTTTCACGGTAAGAGAATGTTGGGCATGCTTCCAAAAACAATAAAAAGAAATTTACTGCCCCCTCCTGGGCTGGTAAAACAAGTTACGTTTTCTCTGAAGTCACAAAACTGCAACTTTTATTCTTTAACAAGGACTCCACCCACATAGAAAGCTGGTGGAACTGGTGATGACTATGGATGACTCCTGGAAGTTAAAAGCACCAAATTCAACACAGGAGGCTAAAAACTTCCAGATTGTTTCCTCAAGATAGTCCTTAACTGTTTTACTGTAAAATCGTATAAACACAAGAAAAATGCAATGTGATGACAGTGTAAGGAAAAAAGCTTAAGTTATCCTAAAAAGCCTAAGAAAGTATTTATTTATATAAGTTAAGCTGGTGTTGGTTTTGTTTGGGTTTTTTGTGTTTGGGTTTTCTTTGTTTGTTGCCATTGTTTTGGGGATTCTGTTTGGTTTGAGTTTTTGTGCCTTCCACCCCCCCACCCCAGTTTGGATTGTGGTTTTGTATTTTGCATCGTAGGGTGGGGAGGGTGGTGTGGGGTGTATGGGTATGATGCCTTATTATTCAATATTTTAAGAAAACACTGGTTTTCTTAAACATAAAAATGTAAAATGCCAACTGATCCTGCCAACAGAACATACACACTACTTCACTTTAAAAACTATTTAAAAAAAAAATAGCCCATGCTAAACTTGTAATAAAATAACATAAATTGGAAGGAAATGGGTTACATGAGCTTTGAAAAGTGTTCATAAAAAGGTTTTATACTTGAAAACACTGTGACTATATTTACAACCTACTTTTAGACAACAGTTGCATAAAAATCAATATTTGTTGGCACAAACTAGAGAAACGATTGAGAAGTCTTTGTGAAATGACAGTAAAAAAGAGAGGCAGTTCAGAAGGACAATGTACAAAAAAGCCAAAATGAATGAGGTGAAGGGCCCGGAAAGCCAAACACAGCAAGGAACCTTTTCAAAACATGAGACCACGGAAACACAGAATATGCTGAGTTGGAAAGGACCCTCGAGGACCATCGAGTCCAACTCCTGGCCCTGCACAGGAACATCCCCAAGAGTCCCACCCAGTGCCCCAGAGGATCATCCAGACCCTCCTGGAGCTCTGGCAGCCCTGATGCTTTGCCTACTGCCCTGGGGAGCCTGGTCAGTGCCAACCACCCTCTGAGGGAAGAACCTTTCTCTACCATCCAAGCTGACCAACTCCAGGCCATTCCCTGGGTGCTGTTTCTGGTCCCCTCGGAGCAGAGCTCAGGGCCTGCCCCTCCTCTGCCCCTCCCGAGGAAGTTGTAACTGTAGTGAGGTTTCCTTGTCTCCTCCTGTGCCCTCAGTGCCCTTCCCCATCTCTGTTGCCCTCCTTTGAACACTCTCATAGGGCTTCAGATCTTACACTGTGATGCCCCAACATTGAGGTGAGGCCGCCCCAGGGCAGAGCAGAGCGGGACAATCACCTCCCTGGCAATGCTGTCCCTGATGCTCCCCCAGGACAGGGTTGGCCCTCCAGGCTGCCAGGGCACTACTGACTGATACTCAACTTGCCACTGATCAGGATCCCCAGTCCCAGGGCAGGATTAGCTCGTGCAACTGGTATGAGTGGCACAGCTTTGCCCAACCAAGTTGGAACCTGACCTTGTCAGAGCTATGGGTGCGTTTCTGCCAGGGTGAAATAAGGCTCAGTACTTCTCAAGTTGTTTGGCACAAACGTCCTTTCTGTTGACAGCAAACCTGCCTATTTTTCTGTAGTCTGCTTGGTATTTATTGCAACAGATTTATAGGCAATGCAAAGAAATTCTGGTTTCGTCTTGATCCTTTATGCCCTTCCTGAAGCATCAGAAAGTAACACAGTTAATGATCTTGTTCAAAATCCTGTTGAGTTTTATTTATCTTGTCCTTTAGGACTATTGTAAAAGCAGTAGCCACTGCACATGGCTTTGCCCTTTGGGATGAAAATTACCTTTATGCTGGCACATGAAGCTGTGAAGCCCTTGCCCTGCACCCTCTGTCTCTGCTTTTCCCAACCCCCTCTGAAATGACAGATGATTTTAAGCCACCAGAACGCGCAGCATCAGATCACTGACCTCTTCCACTTGCCATGCAAACAACAGATTCCTGTCCACTCTGGGCTAATGAAGCTACCTCTCCCCTTAGAAATGAAGAGCAAAGATCATCTTCTCTTTCTGAGAGAAAAAAATTAGGCTGTTCATTCAAGTTTGGAAATAAATGTGTGTGCTCAGGCCTCTCACAGATGTTGGGATGCTTTGAGATTCCTTGCTGATGAATATGAGAAACCAAAACACCCATCTGGACACACAAAAACTGTACAAATGAAACCCTGGCCAAATCATTCACTCTGTTGATGACTATGGCTTTTAATTTAATTTGTTCATAAAACTCATTTAATTGTAGACTATCCAAACATTGTTCTAAAATAATAAAAATTTTATTAATCTGAGAAAGAGACATAAAAATGTTTATAAGCCTCTAAAGTTATCATCATAGAAACTCCTTTGGGCTCCAAAAAGCAAAGCACTTTACACTTATCTGCTTTGATATGATACTCACTGTTTTATTAAGTTTAATCAACTGTTAATATGAAATTAGGTGGTCTTCTAAGTACCTCATAGAACAATCTTTACTGATTGTAAAGATAAATTGTAGATAGTCCTCAAAAAAATTCTACTCATTTCTCAGACTATCATTCACACAATAAATTATGATTTCAGAGGTGCTATGCAGATCCATTTCAGCTCTAGAAAGAATATTTAGGAAGAATATTGAAAATAAGACAAGCTTGAAAACAATGCAATCTTAAAAAGGGGACTTAAAAAGAAATCTGACCGATCTCAGAATCTTACATCAAATAAAAAGAAAATCATAATTGTTGTAGGTTTCAAAATAAAGAGCTGGGAGAATTTGTCACACAAATAGCCCTGGTAATTCTTCCTCAGCCCTTGTAAACAGGTCTTCTAGAGTCAGACTTTGCCTTTAACAAAATGCATAATCTTCCCCTTCTCTAAATGCTTCTGGAAAGACTTCACAGGTACAAAGTATCAGCCATCAGGTTTCATGGGGGCTTAGAGGGAGGAAGGTATTCAGGGGACAAACACACACACACACAGGGAGGCACTTGAAATCTCCTTTGATTCTTCCCTCATCTAGATGCCTGCTTCCACTGGGGGTTTGTTCTGCCTGTTGAAATCGCCCATAAAAAGTAAATCTGAAAATTCTGGAAGCTAATTCCCCTTCATTTGAAATAAATCTTACATTACAAATAGCATTAAATGGATTTGTCTATGCAGTGGCATACTTGAGCTGTGTAACTGCTGCACATTGCTAGCTGCTGCTAGAAACTCCTAACAACATTAATGCAATTTTTCTGCATAATGAAGAGTGGAAATGTGATCTGCTATTTCAAATCGAGTTGGGGATGACGGACACTGATTTGCCCTCATCATGATGATACAGTTAAATGATGTTCTAGAGTTAAAGTGATGAGTTTTCTCCTAAATGGGCATTTCTGTATTTGAACTTCTTGTAAATTTAGCCTTGTGTCTGTCTTTTCTAAGAATGTTTTGGCAGCATTTTAACTTCTGTTTGTCTTGTCTTCAAGTGTCAACTATACCTGTCATGCCTCCATATTATGCCATGATATTATTTATTTAATACTATACAGTTAGTTCACACTGTCAGATGGAATGGAGGTAAATGAATGGAGAATGGAAGAAGAACTGAAATTTGGAGGTATCTGTATAGATAATGATGACATCAAGCTTCTTCTTGGCCAAAGTCCTCTTGGCTGTTTAATTTACACTGGTGTGAACTGGAGGTTGTGGTGCTTCAAACCACTTGCAAAGTATTATCTTTTAGCATATAGCACGCTCACCAACAGCTGACAGGGTATGTCTGAAAATGTGAAGCAGGAATTGAGCTTTTCCTCTCCAGATCCAGAGGGAGGAGACAAGCTGTGGAAGAAAAGGTCTGTTAAATAGTATTGGTCAACAAAAACTTGACAATTTAAAAAAAAAAAAAAGGTTATAACACTTTCACTAAATTGCTGAAGAACTTAAGAAAAAAAACCCACACATTACACTGCACTTGATAAGCCAAAAAAGAAACAAAGGTAAATCTTAAAGCAAACTCCTGAAGAGGACCTTGTGATGACAAGTAAAGTGGAGTTTTAGATCCATGTTTCAAATGGTGAAGAGGATTCTGTTCAGACTAAGACCCTCTCCCTAAGCAACTAAAAGCTGTGCTGTTGTTTATGATGATTAATTTCCCAGACTGTTATGTTTCAAGGTAATAAATTATTTACAATGAACTTCAGAGAAGCTAAATGAGTTCAGACTTGGGAAGACATTTTGAAGGCGTGAAAAGGATTGGGATGAGGAGAACTAAAATAAAATGGATAGACAAAGAATCCTGTCAGCTTCAGAGGGCGAAAATTGTAAAAGGAAATGTAACAATTGCCCATAAAATATGCATGGGTGAAGTGAAATTTTGAGAATAAATTTTTGATTCGCAGTTTTCATGACTGAAGCAAAAGAGAATCTTAAAGTTGTAAAGGAAGGGAAGTGTATGTGGTGATGTGACTGTATTGCACTACTCCCAAAATACAAAAAGAAAAATAAACAAGGTATTAAAACTTCCAGTCAGGATCCTGTGCATTCCACAGAATGCTCAAACTACATCCTACACCAAGATTTCTGGATTCCATTCAACCCCAGCTATGCAGATGCAATACACTGTATGCATCATATGCCAAGCCACTATTAGAAATGCAAACAAACAATTAGGAAAGCTCCTATTCAATAGCAGTGGGTAGAACATCCAAAACCAAATGCAGCTTAATGGATAAATAAATCTTGCTGTTTTCTACACACTAAGACACTTCTGTCAGCAACAGGAGTAAAACCCTGTGCCACAGGGAGCCAGGAAACTTTTATCCAGAGTAGATTCTTTTTCACCCAGTGCTTTTACAGATTGAAAGGGTTGGAGAATCACCCTTGTGCTGATTCACTCTACCAACAACTTTTTTAACAGATAAGAAAGAAACTTGACAAATGTTTAAGTAATTAAAATAATGTCCAATTAGTGTATCTTTCTCTCATCTCCCTCTTTTTTTTTTTTTTTTTTTTCAAATAGATTCTTTGATGCCTTTTCCCTTCAGGTTAAAGAACTTCCCCTTAGTACCACGCAAAGCATATTCAGTAAAAAGAAAATAAAGTATAAACAGAATATGGAATGGGTTGCCGGGGGGAAAGTTAACCTATTTTACTATCTGGATGGATCATGACACCTTCAGTTAATTTTAAAAAAAACTTACCTATTTGTACTAAGGGAGTAAAGTATTATGAATCTCCTCCAGTTCCTGACTCCAAGATAAAATACAGGCGAGTTGTAACCAGTAACTCTATTTTCTGAAGCAAGAGAACCTACGCTGCACTATTTAAAATGTGTTTACACCCACAGAAAGAGCTTCATATTTAAAATATTACAGAGCCTGAAATTGCACGTCCTGGTTTGATTACTTTAAGTCTAACAACAAAGACACACGTTAAGTGTGATTTAAAGCTTGCAAGGAGAGAGTAGAAATCAGGAGACACAAATACTGAGTAATTCCACTTGTACCTGAATCAATTCACCCAGGCTGAGATCTGCCATCTACACAGAGGGAGCAGATAACACCACATACCGACCTACCACAGGTGTTCCAAAGTTCCCCTTCTCAATACTTGGAGAGATGCCTCAAATTTCTGTCTTCCTCAGATATCAAATATAACTGTACACATACTTTGAAGGCAATGGATTTTTGAGGAATCAGTGGATTCCTCAAAATGAGTGGATTTCTGCTTATGCAATTTTTGAAAAACAGGTCCTAAAATGTCAGTTTGTTGGACCAACTTCCTGGCTTTCAGTAAACCACCTTGGGTTAGATTTCTATCACCCAGGCTATACTATTTTAATCAGCTGTGCTTGAGCTGCATGGTGATGAGGGAATTACTGAGCACCTGGGGACACGGTGTAATTAGGAAAGTGGCACAGGAGGGGAATAAAAATGATTTTAAAATCTTCAGAAATTAAGCAGCCACTATTCCATTGCTGTTTGTTTTAAGTTGCTATAGGAGCATCCAAGCGAAAAGCCTGAACAACGAATCAAAAGAATGTGTGGGATTATAAATAATTAAAATTTCTGCCCTATCATTTCTCAAGGCTCATAAGAAGCAAGGACGTGCAACCAACTGGGTCAGACAAATGAATCCATTCACACAGCTGGTAAAAGAGTCTGCCTGAGCATAGCTAATGTGCTGGGGTAGGAATATTTGAGCAGGTGTAATTATACTAATGATTTATTGAATGTTTGATTAATTGGAAATTAAGTGAATGCACAGTGGCAGAATTGTCATAGCAAATCGTTCAGCTGTTTGGTTAAAAGGTGCTCAATCTCCCTTCAGTAAAGCAATTAAGAACATCCTAAATCATGGAAATGAATTATCTGTGCAGAATTATCTGATCTAATAATAATCTTGAACATAAACCTATGAACAAACTACCCTAACAAGAAGTGAATTCATGCACTTAAAACACAAATACCTTACATTGTTCATTAAAAGAACAGATTAAGTGGCCCTCGTGAGTTCCTGAGATACAATGTGGGAGAGGAAGATGCTTAGAATTATCTGAATAAAGTCCAAGTAGTCAGTCCCAAAGGTCTAGAAGGCAGCCTAGAAACCTCTGGAAGAGGCTCACATTGCAAATAATTAATCAGTTAATTGTTAACAAAGCTATATACCAGGTAAATCTTTGTTTTTATGTTTTCAATTACTTGTTTTAGGATAACTCAACAAAGAATCCCTACCACTGCCTTATTAAAATTTTTCACACGATAGGTAAAAAATCTGCCAAAATACAGTTCTGACACTCTTTCTCATTCTGAATTCACTGATTACAAGTCAACTCCAGTTCAAAATTACCTCAGTGCTAGAATTGCAGGCTCAGCTTGGGATATTGAAGCCTAGCTGTTCCCTGACATCTGGACCAATCATTACCATTTGGATCCAGAACTTTTCTTACAACAGCTTTTTGATAGTGTAGTTAATAGAAAAAAGCCAAGTCCCTTCACCACTGGGATATTATCAAAAGATTCAAATTATATAATGCAAATCCAGAATCAGAACATGCAAATGAGTAGTCAGCCTGCAGCAGGTAATTATCAGATAATAGGTTTACTATTCTTATCATTTCAAGGATTTGGGTAAGGCAGTTCAGAAAATTTTAGAAGAGAACAGAAAGCCCACAGCTAATTCCTGGAACATAAGATTTCTTTAGGAGCTCTATAAAAAAATAAATATTGGCTTTACTATTCATCTTGATCAGTTCAAGTGAGCCTGTCATGGAGCAGGAGACCAGAGCCACACTGCAAATCCAAGTTAAAATCAGGGCCAGTAATTTATTTTAGAAAGGAATTGAAGGAATATGTTCATCTGAGTGGGACAGTGCTGTCAGCTCTGAAAAGGCACATTACGAGCGGCCCCTTCTGTTTGAATATTTCTGCTGATGTTTAGGTATATCCACATTTAACAGCTAAATCACAGGTACCTAAAAATAGCTGTTTTCTATATAAAACTGGGTTTCATTTTTTAGCTAGTCTATATATAGAAAATATCCTTTATTCATACAAAGCAAACAGCTCTGCTCAATTCCAAACCACAGCCACGACTTGGGAGGACCTGGCAGCTACAGCTCCTGCCTAACCATGGGGACTGCTTTCCCACAAGGCACTGATGTCACAATGCAAATCATAGATTGTCTTTAGTCTAAGCAGAGAGTTCTAATGATCAACATTAAAAACAATCTGTGTTTTCTCCATCTACCCTCTAAACAGCACTCTTCTATCTACTCTTTTTTTCCACTGTGAGCTTGCTGACATTTATAAAAGCCATGAACTGAAGGGAGATCAAGTGAGCCCCATCCTATCACTTGTATGCTCATTCTCAACTTCAACAGCTCCTTCAGCAGCACTTGAAAACACTCCATAACCACAGCAAAATGGATGCCACTTGACAGAGTCAAGCATGGAGCAATTCTGCATCATCACACTGCTCCTCCTTCCCCACTTAGTGGCAGAATCCTCTGATCCCGATTAACAGAAAAGCTTAATTAAAATAAAATTAGCGCTCTTTGCTTTCCCTGCTGTCCTCCCTGCTGTGAAAATCTACTGGTACACCAACTTGTAATTACCAAATTGACTTATTTAAAAATGTGTTCTTTGAAATTCCATTTATCATATTTTGTTCTCCAACCACTCTGGCTTTTTGCCACCTCGGTGAAAAGAAACACCACCCTTCCATTCCACATAAACAATGTCAATATAAAAACCATTGCTAAGCTCCAAATTGTCTATCAAGCAGCTGAAACACTGCTTATGGTTTTACACAGCCCTCTAATCACAAAAATCAGTGTATAATTGATATCAACAAGCCAAAACATAATAAATAGCACTTACACCCAGTAAGATATTCGCAGATAAATTTCCCCAAGTTACAAGACATTAAATATTAGAGGTTATTTCCAACAATTATCAACTCATATCTTGTGCTATTGTACATGGCAGGACTTGATTTCCTTTCCTAGAGACAAATAAGATGCATGCTACCGTGTTGCTTCTGACACAGCAATGTTTGAGAAAATAAATTTTAGTGACTATGAAACCACTTTACTCATCTACCAGCTGGAATAAAACCTCTTGCCAAACAGAGAGTATCCACCTAACACTTTCTTTCACCAATAACAGGGCAAGATGTTCCTATACCAACAAGAAAGAAAAATACCTGATGGAGTATATATATGACACAGAAAATGTCGTCTGACAAGATTTAAAAGAAATAAATATTAGTAATTCAGGTGATTTTCCAGATATTATATACTATATAAGGAAAGCTACAGAGGAAATAAGGTTCAAATCTTTTTTTCATAAACATGTCTGAATAATTCCAATTCTATCTGGATAATGGCACATATCTGAATAGGTGTTGATGTTGGAATCATCTAGCATGTAGTAATTACACACCACAAACTGTGCTTTTTAATGTGGGGTCAAAAGAGATTCTCCCTTTGATAAAAGCATTCTGAAAAAATAAGAAATATTGTCCCAACCAGCTAAAAGAAGGAACAGATAATAGGTCATCTTAGAAAATATGAGAACATCATCAGTCAGCTCAGTATTTAATGAAATTTTTATGTTTCTCTGTAGTATACAAGTAGGAGTCCTATATAAATTGAGGAACAAAAATAACATACTGGCTATTTAGGATTGAAAACAATTTTGAAAAATCTAACACTGCAATAAAGAGAGATTACCGTTTGCTAGAAGGAAGGAATCAAGTGTTGATTCCCTGCTTGTGACTGAACTATGTTATCTTTTGCTTTAAAACAATGCCCATTCTTTAAGGCTGTTAGAACTCTTCCTGAAAGCTAACTGCAACTCTCCCAATTTTCTCCTAAATCCTGCATGTATCCTCCTAGCACCATCCTATAGCACAGCCCAGGAGATCCCAAATAGCAGAGAGCATTCTTTAGCCATTCACAAGTCTTTCAACTGCTTTCACTGTCTTAACAAGTTCTGAGAAACAGATCCCCAGGTAATTTTTTTTCCCCATAGTGACTGGCCAAGCTGCAGTGGCTGCAAAACCTCAATCTCTCTGTAGACAGAGTTGTGGATACCCATTTCCACTTCTCTCTTCACTTACTGGGCACAAATTAAAACACTATTTGAGAGTCTACAAATAGCCCTCTCCACTTCCTAATTAAATCACGTCATTCCAGTTGTTACATATGTAAACACAGCCCTCCATATCTGTGAGAGGTGATGACATTGCTCTCACAAACTCCTGCACATTGAGACCAAATGCCAGGGAGCTACTTGAGAAGAAGATTACTGAGACACATCATCACTGAGGGCCCCTTTCTCAGAGCAAGGCAGATGTTCTAAGTCTCCAGACAGCTCAGGGCAAATATCCAGGTCCTTTTCAGAAGGGCTCAGACTGGCAACAGGCAGAGGAGAAATTCCTGGTGGATTCTCTGAGTACAGAAGTGGAAATGGCACAGGGTCTCTCCTGCCCAGCACTGTTTGTGTAAATACAGCACACAGTCCATATGACACTGCATTTGCTGGCAACCACTCCTTCCATCAGTCAGCAGCCCCAACTTCATTGTCTAACTTGGAAAAACAAGGGAATGCATGAACCTGTCTCTGATCACTCAAGATCTTTAGATGAAATCTTCAGAGGAAATTTTCATTTCATCATTAAGGACGTACTTCCCAACCTAAGTACTTTCAGTTTTACAACAGAAAAGAGTGAGCTTCGTGAACTATTAACTGTTCTGTTTTGGGATCTTCCACACTTTCTCACTTTTCAGTTCAGTTTCTTGTTATTCTTATTCCATGAACACAAGTAGTGTAGCACTAACTGTGACAGCACAGAACATGTCTGAAATCATAAAAACAAACTCATAAAAACCAAACTCAAGCAAAAATCTCACTCTAAGACATAGCCCATGTAATAATTTAACTGTATTACAAAGCAAATAGCATAAATCATGTATATCTTATGTTTTTTAACACGTGGACAGTAGATGGCAAATCTCCACGATGCAGACAGCCACAAATATGCTGGTAGTGTGGGGAAGATGCTGCAGCAGCTCCATTTCTGTTTTAGTTTAAACCAGGTGCCTGGGAGACTTTAAGAAAATTAGGAATCAGTGATGGAATGTGGAACACAGTTTCTTGAGATATTACTGCTCAAAGCATCCTGGTGCTCACTGCTGTAGTGATGAGGGCCTGCTGTTTGCCACCAGGCAGAAAGGTTTCATTAACCAACCCCCAGGATTTATTCTTTACGATGGTTTTGACATTTACACAACATTTTTCATTTTTCATTACCCCAAGGAAAAACAAGGGGGGAAAGAATAAAGGAGCTCTCGTTTGCCAGACCATCATTTTAAAAAGACTGAGCTGGCTTTATGGAAGTGTTTTTATGCAGTGATTTTTGATTTAGTAGAGAATTATAATCAGCAAAAGAACTCAATGCATTTTTAGACTTTGGAGTTCATACAGGGAATCGTTAGAAAATAACATTTCCCATATTTTATGTTTTATTAACAGAGAACAACCAAAAATGAAAACACCACTTACCTTAGTCTTGATGTTCATTTCCAGCATCTAGAGGGCTAAAATCTTTGTCAGTGTAAATATATGTATTCCTACACATGTATATTAACTTCAGTTGACAGTGTAGTATCATAACTGGATCCAATAAGCATCAAAATAAGATTGTGCAGATATTTTTCATTTGTCCCAGAATGAATCAGTTTTCCTTATTAAGCAAAAAATTTAAAAAACTAGCAATGCTTTTTTTTTCCCCCAATTTTTTTAAAATAGAAAGTTTTTTATATTGAATTAGATGGTAAAATCACAGTTATACCATATCAACTTGGTGTTTTATAAGGAGAAAACTAACTGTGAAAATATGGTTTTCTTTCTTCCACGCACTTAAACATTTTTGCATGTTTTATCTGGAACTATGCACGTCTCATCAATTCAGCAAACAGAGCAATAACTCACACACAGGAAAACTTTTGAGCAAAACATAACAAACTTTACTTTTTTTTTTTTTTCTTTCTTAAATATAAATATAATTCAGTTTTTGCTTCAATGCAGAGGAATCAAAGTTACCATAAAAAAAAATATGCATACTGATAATAAATTTATTTTCCTCCACCAACTCCTGTAACCATCACATTCCCCACACCGAAAGAGGTAATTTTGCAGACAACATTGAAGCTCAGCAGATCTAAACCCTTTTCTGTCTGATAATGTGAAAGTTTTCAACTTCAAGAGTTGAGAACATTTCTCTTGGTGCCATCCAGCCCCCTGCCCACCATCACAGCCCCCAGGGCAGGACCAGAGGAGAACCCGGCTACAATGCAGACACACAAAATCTGAAAGCCACTCCTAGGGATGCTTCACATAAAGTCAAAATATAATCACGGAATCATAGAATCACCCTGGTGGGAAAGACCTCTGAGATCATCAAGTCAAACTCTTGATCCAACTCTGCCGTGGTTCCCAGCTCATGGCACTGATGCCACATCCAGTCTCACCTTAAAAACCTCCAGGGATGGAGAATCCACCTCCTCTCTGGGCAACCCCTTCCAATGGCTGTTTACTCTGTCTGTAAAATCTTTTTTCCTGATGTCCAACCTAAACGTCTCCTGGCACAGCTTTATACGGTGCCTTCTTGTTCTACTGCTGGTTCCTGGGAGAAGAGCCCAACCCCCACCTGGCTACACCCTCCTGTCAGGGATTTGTAGAGAGTGAGAAGGTCCCCCCTGAGCCTCCTCCTCTCCAGGCTGAGCCCCCCCAGCTCCCTCAGCTGTTCCTCACAGCACTTGTGCTCCAGTCCCTTCCCCAGCCTCGTTGCCCTTCTCTGGACCCGCTCCAGCCCCTCCATGTCCTTCCTGAACTGAGGGGTCCAGAGCTGGACACAGCACTTTGGGTGTGGCCTCACCAATGCTGAGTACAGAGGAAGAATTACTTCCCTGGTTCAGATTTAAGAGCTCAAAACTCCTTGGAAATATCCCTCACAATTCCTCCTCAGTGTTTACAACAGATGAGTCGCACACCGCTCGATCTTTGGGGTTAGAACCCAGCAACAGTGTGTATGAGTCACAAAGTGAGCTGACAGATCCCTTTCCACGTAGTTCCATTTGGGAAAAATAACCCAATGAGCACCCATAATGCCCCTGTGACTTAAGGGAAGTGTGAGTACATCAACACCTTAAAAGAGAAGTCCACTACTGGACACCACATGTGGTTGTCCAATTGCCAAGGCCCAAGGAATACCCTTCCTCACACTGCACTTGGAGTTTTGCAGATTCTGTAATCACCACACCCAACACTGTAAATTATTCCTTAGCAGTCTATGCTCCGTGAAGGTAAAGTTAGAGGAAAGGCTTTTCCTACTATTGCCAAAAGGTTCTGGTATCTGCAGGAAGTTTCAACTGCATTTGATTATCAACAGCTCCCCGATAACACAAAATTGCCCCAAGTCTGGTTTATTTGGGATCAAAAGCAGAATGAAATAGCATTAAGCAGACCAGATGGCTTTCTATGGGACTTCATAGGCTGTTAATAGGAATTCTAAGATCAGAACACAAGGAAAGTCAGTGGGTACTTTGAATAAAACCCACGGTAGAGGCTCATCTTTAGTTGTTTTTGTTTTTTTTTTTTCCCTTGCTCCCACTTGATATTGAGTCAGTTTTATATTGCAATAATCTGCTTAGGAAAACAGAACAAACAAACCACCCATACTCTTAATAAAAAAATCCAACATATTCTGTAGAACATTGATTGTATTTGCCTTCTCCCTTATAATAACACTATTTATATTAAAAATGAGATTCACTTTACAGCATGCCAAAAAGAAAATTTAAAAAAAAATACAATTCAAAAATCATCGGTACTTTTAATGTGTAAAATAAAGTAGTGTTATAACTATTACAGAAATGATTTCCAGCATCCAGATAAACCATAACAACTTAAAAAAGGCTCTAGTACACTGTTAAAAGATGTTATTGATACTATCATAGTCTACATCTAAGCTTCTTGACACTCATCTGTGCAGCCCCTTCACAGAAACATTTGTCCACACCTTTAAGAAACATTTCAAATCTATCTAAAGTTCAAACAGGGAGGAACTATATATATTTTTTTTCAATCTTATCTCAGAAAAGACCAAAATGACACAAAAGACAGAATATAATTGACAGAATTCCTTCCAAAGAAAACTACTAATCAGAACTAAATAAGCACAGTCCTTCTGTATAAGTTTACCACATGAAGATTTCCTTGATGGAAATTGGGATAAAACCATCTGTGGTGACCAAGGTCTTTGTCTGTACCCTTAGAGCAACACTTTACATTTAGTATTAAAAGGGAATATCACAATGGAACTGAGTGCTTAGTGCCATTTTCTCCAGTCACATTCTCTGCCAAATGTTCTGTTCTTTGATATACAGATGGGTGTCTGAACAACTTGGTCTGGTGGAAGGTGTCCCTGCCCGTGGCAGGGTGTGGAACTACATCATCTCTGAAGGTCCTTCCTACTCAAACAGTTCTGTGGTTCTGTGACAGTGTCAGCTGTCAGCAGAAGCCTCTTGGAGTGGTTAAGAGACTTCAAAAATCTGTGTCTACTGTCAGCCAAAGAGCCACATGAGGTCATGAATTATACAGAGAAGTTTTTGATTCCAATTAGCACACAGCTTTGGGAAAAATTAGACAAATATCTAAGCTTTTCGGAATGTTCTGTTACTGACACTCCTAAAAAGCAAGAACAACCACCCACTCACAAGATCAGACAAGATCAGCTGAATCATCTCTGGAAAGCAATTAAAATGTCAAGGAAAACTGTGGAAGGACTGTAACATCTGACCTTGGTCACCTCACTGTGGCCTCTGTACAGGCAACCAGAACTTCAGACAATGAATAGGAACAGCAAGAATTCTCTATGGAACCACCTTGGGGAGCCAGTAGGAGACTCCAACAATTTTTTTCTCTAAGTGGAATAGAAGAGGAATTCTTCCTCAAACAGCCAAGTTCTCCATCCAATTTCCTTCAGGCAATATCCAGTCCTTGCACTGTACAGTCAATTCAGCCTTTTCAAAAGGAATTAAACTGACTAAAAAAAAAAAAAAAAAGAACAAAAGTGGTGAGGTATTATTTTAGGAACCTCTTTTCACTGACTAGTACTTAGCATGAAATATTAAGTTAGAAGGTAAGCCACAGTAACATACAGTTTGTTTTCCTTTCTTTCTACAAGACGAAGGAAGAAGTCCCTGATGTAACACTGAATTTCTGTCAGCTTGTTTGGTTTTTTTAATTTCCCACTTCAAGACAGGTAGAAATTTAATACCACTGGACGACTTTTATTCATTGTGGAAGATCTTTCAGGACTCTCAAGTACTTGCTACACAAATAGAAATGCAATTAAGAATAATTTACTTAAAAGCTGTAAATCATAACTCTACAGTGCACACCTCCACTCCCAGCTGTACAGGCTCAGTTCAGACACACATTCAAAATACAACAACCAGGCAGCAAAACTTCTGATGAACCAAATCCATATTAAAGTTTAAGTGGCAGTTGATTCCAACTTCATTAAACCTTAAACAGTTCATTGAATAATGAGAAATACCATAAACCTGTATTTTATTCCTTCCAAGACCCCTGTTACAAAAGGATGACACAAACTAAATTTAGCCTAACTTTTTATCAGATTCTTACAGTACAAACAAAATCAGCCTAATAAGACGAAAGCAACAGGCAGAAACTGTTAATAAACAAGACTGTTGACAAAGATATTTCATTACCTGCAGATAAAATAAAGATTAGAAAACCCAGTACTAGGAAAACAAAACAAAACCAAGGCAAACAACTGTAGAACGTATAGAAAATTGAAACTTATAGAACTATTTGAAAATTCCATGCTTTGTTGCACAAGTTTATAGATTTCAAAGGACAGAGCCACAGATCCATTTGGGTTAATCAGCTCTCTAAACATTATAGCTACTCTAGGTAGCTTTAAACATATACAGAGACTGCTACTAACACACAGTGAGCCAAACTAAGGAAATTCACAACTTTCAATTTCTCTGAGAACTTATTTTTCCTTCTGTTGTGCACAGAATGCAGCTGCATTATCATTAATGTGTTTATCAGGTAGTATTTCCCTTTCCCTACATATACACAGCTGTGCCTATATAATTTATCAGACTTGAAAATTCTGATAAACAGCTTAATGTCCTTCTAATTCTGAACTTACAACTACTGTGCTCCATGTTACACTTTCTAATACTATTTCATGTAGGAATGAAAAAATACACTGTGAAACAATACACATGATCATATCAGCAGTTCCTCAGCCATAGCAGAAAGAATATAAAGAGTAACACAAGTCATGCTATTTCTGATTTATTTCTTACACACCTGCTTTACTATAATATCTACAAAAAAGCAGCTTTCCCAACAAGCAGCAATGGCACTTAGGCCCCCCACTAGATTTTTTGCCAGTCAAAAAAATCACATTTAACCCCACAATGTGCCTGTAAATGAAGGCCTGGTGGCTAAGTAGGCAGGTCCTGCAATGTGCCCTGCAGGCCACACAAGTCAGACCTTAATCGACTGCCTAGAAAAGGCAAGCTAATAGTTGTGGTTCTCTGGTTTATCCCCAGGAGTTTTCCACTGGAGTTTTATAGTAAAAGAATCCACTCCTATTTCCACCCTCTCATATAAATGTCAACCATGGTGTATTAGCCTGTCCCTTAGGGATTCATGTGCAAATGTTTTTGTGCACAGCATTGTAACAGCAACCTTGTTATGAAAGCCCAAATTGTTTGGCAGTCACAGACACAGCAGCAAGTAAAAATAAATAAATAACCCCCACTATTACGGGTAATAAAAACACTCAGATAAATCTGCTTAAGCATAACAATCATATTACAAAGTAAAGCAAATCTCATCTTGAGAAATGGTGGGGCTTGTTGTGTACTTTTTAGATTAGTAATGTATTCACTTGTGTTTTGAACAAATTAATAGAACTGTTTTTACGTAGAGTTTCATCAAGACTATTACAAAAATAAATAAACTCCATTTTCAAAAGCATCATCTCAGAACAATTCTCCTACTTATCACCAAATCCTTCAAGCTGGTTTTGTATTATATCATTCGTATTCCCACTTCGTGAATTGGCTACCAAAGCTTCCCTTTGCTCATTATGAACAGAAAGAAATAAATAAAAAGGAAATCCTTATCAAGGATACAGAAATCCAGCCCTAATCCTCTCACTCTAATCAAATAATCTAATGCAAATCATGTCTAAATGACATCAAGAGTTTGGGGAGAAAAGGAGGAGGGAGGTGAAAGAGTGGAAGGAAAGCACTGAGGTTTCTCTCACATTCAGGCCACTTGGACACGAAAAGTAGTCTAATTTTAGGCTGAAACACAGAAAAATACCCTTTAGGACTTGTTTCCAGGTACCAGCCTGAACAGTAAACTGCATTTTGTAATGCCTTAAATTAATTTCATCTCTTCATTGCCTGGTTCTTGTGTGACACAGAGACAAAGAGTAGCTGCTGTCACATACAAGGATTTGATGCAACCTGTAAACAGGAATTACAGCTCTATTTTAATTTCTAACAGAGATAGGGCCATTGGAATGTTAAAGTTTTTAATATATTCAACAAACAGCAGCAAAGAAGTAGAAAAGAGGAGGAGTAGCTTGAGAGAAGCCATTTTGATAGAGTTCAGAAATTTGTTGTGCAAAATGCTTACAGGAATAGTTTTAGTGGATTGACAATTCACCAAATTAAAAAATATCCAGTCAATAGAAAAAAATTCTTTTGGTGTTGTATCAGATCTAAACAAAGTACAACAAACACACAGAAGAGCTGACAGTACAATAATGGAGAACCCTCAGCATTGCTTCTGCAGAGGATTAGCAAGCCTTAAAATAACTTGGAAGTTATTGTGAAATTAAGTCGTTGGGGATGAGGAATAAAAACAACACCTATTCCATTTATAAAGGAGATGGGTTTTACTCACTGACAGGTAAGTTTCTGAGCCTGCACTGCCATCGTCTGGTTATGAAAGCTATATCAGCATGGGATGGGGAAACAGCCAGGCAGGTGAAACATTTAATCCTAAAAATCCAGCCTTAATAGAACACACATTTGTAGTAATAAAAGGGAATTTGTAGCATTCATATGGAAAAGGGAATTTTTAGCATTCATACAGAAAAGCACTGAACACATACATGAAAAAATGACTCCTAAGGAAAAACAGAATGTGAGAGCAGAACATTCATATGAATCTGGCTAAAAATGCCCTGTTTATATATATATATATATATATATATGTATAAATATGTGTGTATATATATATATAAAATCGACTCTGTGCCTCATTATGCCACTGAAAAAAAAAAAAAAGAGCATTTTATTCCTTATAATGATTATTACAGCGTTCTCTAGTTTCTGGAACTATCACCAACTTTAGGGTTACTGAAAACAATTTGAGTGACTTTTTAGACAAAGCTCAAATAAAGAAACAAAGAGACTATTTTTGCTAAGGACTAGACAGTATCATCAGTCTGACCCTAAAATTCAGATATATAGAATAAAACCCCCCAACATATGATGGATGTAGCCCTGAGAAAACTCACAATAAACCTGGGTAGGTTTCAAACACACGGGAAAGTAAAAGGCAAAGTAAGAGCAGCTTGTGACACTTACATGAACAACTCCTTTAAAGTGAGTATGAAGTTTTAGAGCTTTTTTCATTTCAAAACAGTGTTTGGTGTGAAAGAACTACTACGAGGAGTGTTTTGGAAAAGTTCTTTAGCATTCAGAATAACTTGGTCTGACTCAATCCTTAGGGTTTCTGTACTAGATTACATGCTAGCAGCTTTGAGTGTGCTACTGTTTAGTTCAAATGCACTAAGTTAATAAATTCCAGATGGATTTCTGCTTTCAGAGCCACCAAAATAAACATGGGCACTCTTTGGTAGAATTTGTACTAGTTAAAATTCTCAAACAGGGTGCAGAACTTTAAAAATTCAAACACTCTGAGCACCTGACTTTAGGAACACATATGGAAAGTTTTGGAATGCAAGAATCTTCAGAGCTTGTAGCCACAACTAATACTTGCATCTGCTTCAGCTGAGGCTCTGAGCATTGCAAGTGAGCCCTCACAAGCCTCTGGGCCTTCTTTACCCAAGATGCAAATGGAGGTTTTTTTACCTTATGCAGTTAGATTTATTCTCACTGGAATCACAGCTCTTGTCAAAGCTATAGAGTAATTAGAGCAACCTCGCCCAGTTGGTCTTAATTATCTTAATGGCCATGGCAAGTGTTGAGGGAATGCCCAGAATTACAAAGTTCTTGCAGGTTCTTCTCAGGAATTTCAATCATACAGCTGTATTCCCCTGACATTCATTTGGAAATGCCAGTGACTGTAAATAAGGTCACCAGGGCTGATCTGAAGAATGAATTTCAATGTTCCTGGAAAGCATTTGCTTCTCGCTGCAAACAAAAAACAGCCAGAACATCAGCACAGGGTGTGGGGGGGTTAGTCTGCACAGTGCAGGAAATCTGGGATGGCACACAGCTCTTCCAAAGAAAGTAGCCTACAATTAAGATCCAATCAAACTTCTGGGAAAGAATTTGGATAACAAATGCAGCTGGAAAACACAAGCTAATCTTTGCTCAGATCAAAACTGGATATGGGGGACACCTCATGCAGTTGATGAAGTGAGAAGACATCAGGTGCAGTTCAAGCATCCCAGAGGAAAGGTAATCCAGTGTAAAGGCAGAGTCCTTAAAGTCCACTAGCTGGAGCAAAATTAAAAATTACATAAGAACCACATTATATATTTCAGATATCAAATCAATGAGAGCTCTGTAACTACATGGAAACACAAAAGCAGAAAACCAACTTGGCCCATTTAAATGTCTCCCTAGAAATGACTGCAGAGAAATTTCATTTCTACTACACATTATCTGTGTTTATATGAAATGCCTTAATCCTTTAAAATAAAACACATCAGGAAATTGCATGTCAGTATTGTAGACTAAAACATCAGCCAAGAATACATTAAAAACCAAGACTGTAACATGGGTGGCAGAAGACAAGATGGTTTTTAACACACTTCCATACAAAACTCACTCTAAAATAGGGAAGACTTCCTACTTCACTCCACTGAAACAATTAAATACAGCTCCATGCAACTGGAATTTGTTCCTTAAACTGATACACACTTTTAAGGAGATTCTGCCTTTGATACAAATAAAGCTGTAGTGAGTAGATGGAGTGTTACTTCTATGCCTGCTATTGAATTTTAATATTCTCATAGATTTGCTGCAATACTGGTTCTAAATGTTTTCAACTTAGTCTTTCTACTTTTTTACTTAGACTCTGTAATAAAGATTAAAAATTTGTTACATTTTAATAAACTGTGTGTCACAGTTCTTTAAAGTGTTTTATAGAATACAACAAACATAGAGGGGCAAATTTCTTCAGTTTTTCCTACTTTTCAAAACTATTTAAACACTGTCTTAAGAAATTTCCTCAAAAATTGTCAGGATGTAGCAGTAACAGTGTCATAACTGTGAGGATCTAAGGCACAAAGAATGTTTTCCATGGAGTTGGTGTGACAGGATCTCAGTTCATAAAAGATTTCACCTCTCCCTGCAAATTTTGTCTTACATCACTCATTAACCATTTACCTGTTCAGCCAAAGACCACGGCAAACCAAAGTTTTAATCAATACATCACACAAATTTGCCAAAACAGATGTTCCCAACTGGATTTCAGACAATTCACACATGAAAAAACCTGCTGTGTGCCTCGGTCTTCATATTAAGTCTTGAAAGTGAAAGACAATAACAGAGGTGAGGGTTTTTTAATTGATTTTTTTAAAAATTCACAACAAAATGTTTGCCACTTGCATAGTATGCATATTAGCACTATCTAGAAGAAAAAAAAGAAGATAAATTAACTTTTTTGTACATTACTCTGCTGTCAGGGAGGGGAAAAGGATGAAGGAAATTTTGGTTTTAGGTTTTGAATATCAGCATTCTTCTGTCACTATTTATGCTGTTTTGTTCTTTTTGTTTTTTGTTCAGAAATAACCCCTGATTTTTTTAAAAAAAGCTGTTAGACAGCAAATATGACATAGTGAGACATGGCTGTACACCAGTCCTTTTAATATTGCCCTGAGTGTCCTATTTCAGTACTCAAGAGATGAGATAAATGGCAGAATCCCTGGATTTTCCTGACCTTGATCAACAAGAACAAATTTTTAGCTGAACTGTGCAAAACTGCTATGATTACATCAATCTAATCTGGAAAGCACATGGTTTATATATAAACCACAGTCTCTGTCTCATCCATCAAACTGAAAGACAATAAAACATACCTCTGTAAGAAAAATTGGGAAAAAAAAAATCCATTAACCCTTATTTCACTCATCAACAATGTTTCAAAGACAATAGAAAATTCACAGATATTCAAATTTGCAAATATGGCTATATATAATATACATATTTAAACATCAGTTCTCTTACAATGGCTTCATTACAGGAAAAGACACTCTGCATCACCACTAAAGAAATCAGTTCTGAAAGAATGGAATTAGGAAGTTTTGATCTAAATGCCCAGCACCAGACATCCAGGCAGCTGTAAAAAGCAATTTATTGCTACAGAGAAAAGATTTACCTGGCAAAAGATCCAACACAACATGAAAAGACAAACTGGAATCAATGAGAAATGAATTGGATTACTGGACAGAAGCATATTCTTGCTTGTGTTCAAGCTACTGGGAAAGTAATAGAGCCAGCAGGTATGAAAAAAGCCTTCCAAATGTCTGCTTACCCTTTCATGATCCAATCACAGCCATCCTGTTAATCAGGTTGGACTACATCCCAGATATTAATTTGGCAAACAAAACAATCGTCTGATTCAGGCTGTCCCCTTCAAATATGCTGAAAACAATCTGCCACTGATAATCTTGCCATGCCTGGGCTCCTGGAGTGCCATCTGATCAAGTTATGCCCAGATGACAGGACAAGTCTAAACTCAGGTACAAATGTCACAAGGCTTCCCCTGCTCATTATCAGTATGCAAACTTGGCCTCTGCTTCCCAAGGGAGTGCTGGAAGATGCACAGTGAAGGGAGACACTTCAAAGAGCTGTGGACTCTTTTCAACTACAAATAAATAAATACTGTGTATGAACTATGTATGAACAAGAGATTGCTGGCTTAGAAGGAGGGGAAGCACAGCTTCCTCACAGGCCAGAGGAATCCTTTCCTGCTGCTGTAATTTGGGTTTGCAAAATATTCAGCAACCTGAGCCTTCCTGACAGATCTTCCCTGTAACAGTTCTGATACCACACCGTTATTTTGGTTATCCCAAACAGGGCTTGCACAGCCTCAAGGCTTTCCTCTTGCTCATCCTCACACCCAGAGAACAGGAGAGTGGCAGGTGACTGTGGGGAAGATGTCACAGCTGATCCAAACTGGCCAGAGGAATCTTCCATGCCCTGTGACATCATGCTCAGCCACAAAACCAGGGCAGTCGAAGAGGGCAAGGATTGGTGTTGATGTGAAGGGTTGTACCTTCCACAGTTCAATTTTTCAGGCTGTTGCCCATCAGTCTGCATGTGAGAGGTGGGGACTGGTGACTGCTCTGCATCTCCTGGGGTTTGGTTTTATTCAGGGTTTTTGCCCTCCTCACTTAACCATCTTTATCTCAATCCTTGAATTTTCTTGGTTTTGCCTTTCCTCTCTCTCTTCAAACCCTTCGTGCACGTGGCAATGACCAAGTGGATGGAAGCAACTCAGGTGCTGGCCTTGGCCAACCCATCACAAGGTATGAAATCCTTTGGGTTTGAACTCTTTCCTTCACTGTGGTCCTGCTATTAAGCATAAGCAATACATCCATTTCAACCCCTGTTCTCAGACAGCCTCAATGCCTGAAAAGAATCCCCACAGTGAGCCCAATCCTGAACAATACCTGGGTGCCAACAGTGGGGGCTCATAGAACAGGAAGAATCACAGAGCTCCAAAGGTTCAGAGTGTAAGATTCAAAGACAGATTCCCATATTGCTGCAGGCATGGTAACCATCAGCCCATATGCATTAAGGGTCAATACACCCTCTCTTTCCCCATCCACACTCATGCTGATGACACAGAGCAGCAAGAAAAAAGTACTTACATATGAGATTTTTTTAACACCTAATATTCCTAAAAATTTCCCTAAGAAACCTTTTGCTACTGGTTATAAGGAGAACAAATGCAAAAATGCAACACGTGGTTCAATTCCTGACAGGATTTCCATTTCCAAAATTGAAACTTTTCACAGAGATACAGCTTTTTGATACCAATGGAATGGTATTTAACTCTCCCCATTTTACGATTTAGAACAATGAAGCACTGGCCTGCATCAAGTTCTTTGCACAAATTTCTAGTAGCATTTCCAAGTTTCCTATGTTTCAGTGTTTTCATTGCCAAGTTTCAGTGAAGAGATACACGACTGTGCAACCCTTGCAACACAGAGGAGCTGCCTGAGGTCAGAGTGTCCATCAGGTGGTAAATAAAGGCAAACCAACTGAAACCTCCTCTATCACAGCATGTTTATGGGTTTCTTTTAACAGGACCTGTACTACAAGGACTTGGAAGAATTTACAAAACAACTGGCATTTACAAATATTTACAAATTACAATATCTAATTCATTCATTTAAGTCAAATGCCAAGCATTTTAAAACTCAGGCGAATTATTTGAGTGTGTAAATTCAGAGGTAGGAGGGATTGTACAAACCTCCTTTTGCTTCCTCTTTGCCTTCTCCCAAAACTGACCTCAGCTTTAAAATGTTTCTAAAGCTCATCCAGTTACAATGCTAAACAATAATATTGGAGACCACAAAAATCCTGTGAAAAGAGATTATATTTTCACATCTCAAAAAACAAAAGTGAAATTCCAGACTACAAAAATAGGTAGTGACTAGGAATATGAGGCTCAGCTCAAACAGATAAAGTGAAAAGGTTTTTACAGTCATTAAATTCTGTCATTTCAATGTCCCCAACCTTTATTGTATATAAAAAATTCAAGATGAGGGTTAAAAAGAAGCCAAAATAGCTTGGAGCAGGCAGAGCTCTGCTCAGCCTCGATGCTGGGAAGCATTTCTCTACAGAAAGAGCCCCAGCTCCGACCAAGAGGCTGAGCCTGAGTTCATGATACAGCAGCTTTATCCCTCTGCACGGCCAGACCTCTGCCCCTCCTGTGACAAATGAGCACATGAGCTGGTGCACAGAAACAGTCAAAACCACCTTCAGCCTCTGCCTCCTGCTGCTGAAACAGAGACTTTTAACCCACTGCTTAGAACACCATTTCTGGTTAACTTGTTGGAATCTATAGCATTACCAAAAAAATAAAATTAAATTAAATTAAAAAAAAAAAAAAGGCTAAAAAATAATTAAGCAAAGAAACCATTAAAAGAATCGTAGCTTTGACAATCTTCATCAACAGGGACCCCAAATGCTTCAGTAGCTACCTGAGGACTGACCTGCAGCTTCCTGCCATGCTCCTGACCTCACTACCTGCCCTTTGGAATCTAAGGTGCCTTTCACCAAATTATTTTGGTTTCCTTTCCTGGGACTGTCCCACAGCCCACCCCTGACCTGAGAGAGGCACTGGGCAGGACCCAATTGCCAGTCCAGACATTATTTTATTCTCTCAGTAACGGAGGGTTTGTGTTGGTTGGCTGTAAGTTAAATAAAAGTGCCCACCTTGAGACTGTTGTGGCTGACACAGAGATAATTCTGCTCATGTCAGTGCAACACCTCCCTCCCCCTTCAGAGCTCTTTAGACCATGTCCAAAAAACCCCTAAAAAACAAAGAGTCTCCCCCAGGCTTAGGGAACATGACAAGGGGTCAGCCTGAAAGTGCTGCCAGAGCCCTGGCAGGCTTTGATGTGAGCACTCAAAAAAGCCTGGTAGTTTTGATATGAGCACTCCAAAACACAGGTAATAAACACCCAAAACCTTTTGGAAGGAAACATTTCACCACACAGTAGCAAAAGTAGCACTTTCCCATTGCTGCAAAGTTTCATTAGTTCACAAACACAGAGAAGGTCCGAGATGTTCCCATTCACAGCATGCTAATAGATGTGTGGGGTTTTCCCTTTTTTGCAGAACTTCAAAAGCCAATTCCCCTCTGTGTTCTCATACCTATTGAAAACTTAATGGCCAGACATAATCAAAAGTTCAACAAGGCTTCAGTCTCCCATGATTTATTTTTCAGTTAATTTTGACAGATAATTAGAATCAGACTTCAGTTCACCCTTTCCACTTGATTTTCTTTCCCCAAATCTGAATATTTTGACTTTAGCTGAGTATTAAATAAAAAAGTTTCTTTCTTCTGTCCCCTTTCTCGTCCCAGGATGAAATATAATTTACACTTGTATGCAATGCAGGTACAGTATATATGAAAATATGCCAAAGTAACTTGAGTATACATTTACTTCAGTGAAAATAACTTTTTTTTTAATTCAAGCAAATAAAAGAATTCTAACTCAGTGAGATTTTTAGGAGTTATTAGCAGGAATGTGTCATATACCTAATGAAATTTATTTAAAGAGAGAGGAAATTAAAAAAAAAAAAAAAAAAGTAAAATGAAAAAGTCTCTTCAAGAACTAATTCTCTACACAGTCACAGAATTATCATTTCAAGATTTACCAAAATATCTCCAAATATGAAGACTTGGGAAAAAAACACCTCCTTATAGGAATATAATTGTTTTGCAAGAGTAATCCTGTTTATACATGGTAATAGAGGGATGGGAGAGGTGATGGTTAAAGGTGGAACACATTGGCAAAAAGACAGAGCGTAGTAAAAGATTTTTTTAGCACTGCCTTCCCAGGTATTGCAGCACCATAAATATACTATCCATGTCCCTTCTGTGTACTCAGCATATGTAAAAGTCATGCAGCAGAACACGTTGACACTTCAGTGGGAGGTCAAATTATTGTTTTGGCACTTCTGTCACGCCTGTCACTTCAATTCCACTTTATCAAATTACAGATTGCTAGATAGAGTTGGATTAGGGGGAAAGACAGACACACACACACAGAGGAGCAACTGTCATCACTTCAGTTGTGAAATCCCATAATTGCATGTCAGTGACAGGAAGAACAAGAGAGCAGTAATAGGACTGACATTAAGAGCATTCAAATGCTGGGGAACTCTGCAGCAAAGCTCTGCACTGTGTCAAGCCACATGCCAGGAGAGGGACCGGATTTCTGAGTGTTTCCTCACATTAGAATTGCCAATATTTATTAGGCTGACTAATGCAGTGTGTTGACTTCCAGGGCAATTTTCAGCATCCTGTTTTTTGCAGAATTATGTGGTTTTACTTAAAAAGAACATAAATTAAGACAATGAAAAGCTAAAAACAAACCCCTTTGATTTCAAAATATCACTAGAAGTAGTAAGAAAAACAATAAGTGATGCCTAAACAACTTATACTACAGGTTTGATTCAGCTTTCTGAGTTTTAGGATATCTAAACTGCAACAGACCTTGAACTAAAATAACTGTGGAGGAATCAGCCATGGATTTCAACTAACTTTTCTGGTGACAAGAAAACAAACTACAAACACCACACCCCCTTCAGATAATTTTACCCTTTTGAGGAAGTTTTGAAAACTTCCATCTCTGTACTGAGGAAGACTCAAGAAGTGCCATGTAAATCTGACTTGCATGAGCTGAGCTGTCAGTGCAAACCTCTGGTGCACCCTGACAGGAGGATACTATTCTTGGAACAGCTCATTATTCCCCCTCCTGGGTTACTCCCCCTGGTTTCTGAATCTCTGGTCTCTGCGTAGTGTGGTCCTGTTGTCTGATGGCTCAATGAGACTTCTTACTATTTGTTCAACAGACAGAGGAAATAAGAACCATTTGTTCACCCTACTAGACACCTAAAGGCTCATTAATGCTCAAAACTTCTTTATGTTCCTCTAAATCTCTTTTCCAACACAACTTAGACACTTCCCTCCCAATACATTGGAGTCAGTGATCTTCTCTCACCAAAAAATTAATTTCTATTGATGTGAGTAAAAATGCATCCCAAAACCCTACAAAATTATTCAGATTGCACGATCCCTTCACAAGGGAATAAAAATTATACCCGTATTCACTGCTAGAGAGCCTCTAGATGGCAAAAAAAAGGGATTACAATTAAGCAGCATATAAATATATCCACATTTTTGATGCCAGTAGTTGACTCAGTCCCTCCATGATGCTTATCATCAGCTCCTCACTATTTGATACCCTTATTAATCCCCTCCCACAATAACCAGAAGATTAAAGAAATTCAATAAATAGTCTTTCTCCTAATTAAAAAATTTTCCTGAAACTGTCATGAAAAAAATCTTCCTATCATCACTATAGCCACAGAATAGACAAAGCAAAATATATTTGTAATGTTGTTTCTTTCTCTCCTCATTTTGTCTCAGACACTTTATAACCTTGCCTACATTTCCCCTTCACACTTCTATTTTCCCATATGTAACTCCAGCAATATAACTGTAAGTACTTTCCTCATAGGTGTTTTTAATTTGTTTGTGAAGTAATTTGTGATCCACTGACAGAAGGTACTAAAAAAAGAAAAAACCAAAAAGATATTTTCCACAGCAGGCACAGAAAAAGAAAAGCATTACTGCCTATCCCATATCCCCCAGAAGGTAATGGGGAGTTATGAAACATTATGTCACTACAGGGAACTTTTCCAACTTACTGACCTATCAGGTTATTGCCCTAATGCACACCCATAAACTCTATTGCTCTCATAAAGCCTCCGAGCTCGAAAGTGGTAAATTTTAAAGTCAAGATGCATCTCAGAAATGTTCTCTCCATGAGCCACTTTCCTTTTCAGGAACAGAAAATGAAGCAGGAGACCCTGAGTGACCTTGAGCCCCCTCGTTAATGGTGCTGAGCTGCTGCTTAAGGGGCAGCATTCTGGTGCCTGCAAGGACCAGGCAGGAGGATGTCCCTGCACAGTGCAGCAAACACAGCCCATTACTGGGGGAGGACTGGAATAAAACACAAATGGAGCAGCCAGGGCTGAGGAATAAAATACTCCTCTCATAGTAAAAACCAGCTCAAACAAAGTTACCCAATGCAGAAAGGTCACTGTAACTTAACTCTCCATTCTCTTTTTGGCTTTCCATTTTTGATGGAATTGTAACAGAAGGGGGGTCAGGGAGCAGGGGGAGGATAACTTTATAACAAAGTATGTCCTTTGTTCTCTGTTCAGACATCAAAGACAGAGCAAGACTGTGAGAAATCTTATTTACAGTTTCTTCTTTTTTTATACATATTTTTGAAGATTCCTGTTCAAAGCAAATCCCATATAAACATATGAAAAAAAAAATTAAAAAAAAAAAAAAAAAGGGTAATTGTTCAGACCAAATAAAGATGTGAACTGAAATCAAATTAAAACCAAGGAAGATTTATTAGAGGCATGTTTTTCAGGTAATGGGAGACGATGAAGCTGATGGAAGAGCAACAACAGCAGCAAAAAGGCTGTACATTTTAGCAGTCTTAGAGTGGTCACAGAGACTCTAGTTGGGTTATATCAAATGGAAGAGAAGATTGCAAAGGATTCCACATGGTCTCTCTCTTGGAAAAACAGCCAATATCCTTATTGATTCCCTTCAACCACAACCATTTTGTTTGTGTCCAACACACACAGTTCTATTAGAAAACATGGGCAGAAAGAAAAACAACCCAACCATCTGTCAGAGCCCTTGCAAGAGCAAAACATCCCAGGCTTTGAAATGATGACTCAGATTCCAAAACATCATGTGACCAGCTTCAGCTATCAATGTATTTTTACAAAAAAATCACACTTGGTATGTTTTTAACAGGTTTCCTCCTGTGAAAATTGAAGGGTCATGTTTCCACATATGTTTCTTTGAGAAGCAAAGCTGAGACATTTCCATGATCACAAGATTCGTTAAACATCCAATCTTGTGATGTTCAGAATGAAGGTATGAGATCAATTAAAAAAAAAAAAAAAAAGGGTTGGGTGTGACAAAGACAGAAAAGAGCATTGACTGGGTAGGAAATGGATTGTACATGCATTTATTGATCCTCTGCTGGCAATGGTAAATTCAAAATAATACAGGCCAGCTAAAGCAGATTGTGCATTGCTTATTCTCAAACCTGGGAGCTTTTATCCTTGCAGAAAATAAATAAATCTTACATAAAAATGTCAGTTTAAGACCATGGAAGGAGAGACAGATCACAGTGATGAAGTGGTTATGATAATCAAATGTTACTTTGTAATTTACAGAACAATAGTTATCCAAATACTAAACTCAGTTATTAAATTGGAGTTTGCCTCCAGGAAATGATGTAGTTGTGGTTGCATACATTTCTACTTCAAAAGTCAGAGCTTAAAAACCTTCAGGGGAAAAGAAGAATGTGAGGAAAGGCACCTTGCAGGTTTGTGTTTTGTGGTTAACTGGGAAAATTTTCCATTAATTGCTAATGATATAGTTCATTAGGAGTATATTTCATTATGGAAGCGCAAATTATTAGATACTAATGATGCATGTCCTAATTGCAGTAGTTTGTCTTGATTTCAAGATAGATGAAATAAAAATATTTATTTCCACTGTTTCAGGTTTTATGAATTACGTTAAATTCTTAACTGATGCTTGCAACAAACATGAAACAATGCATTACTAGTAACCAAGATTGATGTATCTTTGTTTGATGATCACTGCACAGATCACTGGATATCTATTTCCCTGGACTGCAAAGTACAACTGCCACTTAAGCTTTTGGGACCAAACACAGAAAAAAGTTGAAACTTGTCATGTAACAGCAGGTATTTATTACATTTCTGGTTTTTTGGTTTTTTTTTTTCAAAGTGTTTCCACAAATTATCAAAATGAAGAAGATAAATTTAAGGGTTTTCTAGACAATCATTTCTACTGGCTCCAGTTTCTGCCTGTGGAAGGCAGAACACTGAACACTGTCATTGTCCTGGGATCAAAACTGTACTTTTAGCAAGCTAAACAAACAGACAATAGCCCAAAAGCTCCTGTCTGATGTGAGACAGGATCAGGGAGGAGTCTGTAAAGCTGAAGATGTGTCTGTGTGCACCGGGAGTTACAGGCAAAGGGGTGAGAAATTCATGATACTCAGCTCTGAAACACAGACAACCCCCAGATCTCCAGCCTAAGGATTCAGTGAGAGAGAGACAAAGAGAGAGAGAGACCCTCCAGGTTCCACAGTAAGTTTGGAGACCTTCTGACTGTCCCCTCACCTTCATGCCACTGCTTCTAAGAGCGAGAGGGTCAGGGAAGTGAGAATACCAGGCCAACGAAGAAATAAATCAGGATCAGATGGAATGGAATGTTGTGCTCTTCCATTTCATTCACCTGCTCAGCCCCAGGGCCTGGGCTGGCTCAGAAAGAGCCAGATCACTAATTCTGCACTGGATGAGGTGCCCTTTTCTGGGTCAGACAGTTGGGTGGGTGTGGATAACCTGAGTCATTGAAGATGGACAGAGCTCCTCAGGAAACCACTCCGACTCTGAGCAGTCACTGGGGCCAAGAGAAACTCTCAGACACACAGCTCCTGTAATTCCCACTGAGGGAGAAAAAAAAAAAAAAACAACCAAACCCACCAAGAATAGTTTACTGGTAACAGGCTGGTACCTCTGCTAGACATAAGGCAAGTTGCAACAAAAGGGAAAAGAAGTACAACACATGAATAAAACTGCTGTCCAAAGCTTGTCAAGCTCCTGACAACTTTTCCCATAATACACGTAATAAAGAAAAAACAAAAACCCTTTGGGTCAGCCAGTTTTAACAGTTGATGCCCACAGCAAAAAAGTCAGAACTCGGTGTTTAGAAATCAGGTCCCAAAGTGCATTTTAACATACTTCAAACCAACATGTACCTAAGTGGAAGCACCTGGACACTTTCATTAAAGATAAAGCTCAGAACCTGCAGCCTAAAGGGCCCACTTTCACAGCAATGAGTGCCAGCTGATGTCACAGATTTTTAAATTACATGTCACGTGCTCAACACTTTCACAAACTCAGTTACCACTTGGCACAGAGAAACACTGCACAGATCTAATAATCCAGAACTGTATTCTAGCTCCAGATTTTCAGTAGAAATAGATTTTTAAACAAAACAGGTTACTCTCCTTAGTGAGAAAATACTTTAAACCTGGATTGATATTTATTTCTGACAATTTATTTTTTTATAATTGAAGGCTTCCATGTGATGCCTTTATTTCTTAGTTTTTACCATGAGTAAGGTGAAGAACATTACTAAAAATGCATTTTATACTAGTTCACAAAATAAAACTAGAAACATTTTTTTTAAATAAATCCTTTAAAAGAAAGAACAAATCAGCATCAAAATACTACTTATAAAGCAGGAAAAAGCAGTCCTTATCTTGCTGTCTTACAAATATTTAACATGGCATGCCAACATTATCATAAAAGAGACAACAATAATTTTGTTAATAACAAAAATTAAGAACAGGAAGTGCAACTGCCTTTTAAACTATAGTTTAATCAAATCAAGACAATAATTCCCTTCTGAACAAGCAGTTAAACAAATGTCTAAAAAGAAGCATATTTAATAGAGTAAAACTATTTGTCTCCATAGAAGTTAAAATACAGCATTAGAAAAGTTAATATTAGAAAACTTTATAAATCACACATACATAATTTCACCTGGTTTACTTAAACTTTTAAAAAAAAAAAAATCAAACCAAGAACAACCCACCTACTGGAGTTGCCCGACAAATTGCATTAAAAGAAGCCACTTACTTTTCTGTCCTCAGTTTCTACGCCAGAACTGGACTCTGCTTTAGTGTCCTGAAAACACAAACAGAGAATTCTGTGTTACAAAGCACATTGACCAGGGCTGGGGAAATAACTCAGCCTGAAGAAAGGGCATCAAACTGAAAAGCAGGCTTCTTAATCTATTACACTTTTAAAACACGTTGTTTTTATATACATAATGTACTTAAATATATAGTGTTTAGCAGTGTGCCTTTAATTAATGTTTATTAAACTTTACCACATGTAAAAACTTAAAGACAGGATTGAAAAAAACCCCACAAAAACCCCAAACCTGTTTCAATGTAGTGTATCCAGCTCATAAAACAAAATTGTGATTTTATAGTTTATATTTTCTTTTTTATTTGCATCTTGAGGAAAGTATATTGCTTGCTCATTTGTTTTTTAAAATAAACTAGTGATGGAAGCTTAAAAAAAATATAAAGGAAAGCTTAAGAGGAAAAACTGCTCAACTTTCTGCCTGTTGAGTGCTACCTAGGGCTTGATAGATAGTTATGTCTGAATCTTATTGCAAAATGCATGGATAATAAAACATCTATTTAAGATAAGCATGTGTATATGTGTGGGTATCTATATATAGATATATACACGTGTATATTTTGGACATGTTTTCTTCAGGAGACAAACAAATAAACCTAATAACACCCAACACGTGGCCCTTTTATCCCTAAAATATTTTGACTCATTGAAACTTTGGGTTTTTGCCAGCAGACCTGAAGACGTGTACAGATAATTATATCACAAAAATTATAGTCTGAAAGGCGTTTATTGCTTCATAGTCACCCTTTTTACAATGTTATTCCCGGAAGCTGAATAAGCCAAATAGATTTCAAGTCATTAAACTGTAGACAAATAACCCATTAATTCTCTTTTCAACTTTACTTCTCTGGTGAGAGTATTCTTGGAAGCAAACTTTGCTCATGTTTTAGAGATTTCTATTGTAAAAAATAACATACAGATGAGGGATAAATTTTTGTTAAAAGTAAGTACTTTCCCAACTCTCATTGAAACTAGAACTACTCTAATCACATTTTAGATTATTGCCCAGTTACTTGCCACATAAATCCCAAGCTGCAAATTTAAGCCTGATGGCAAACAGCAGCTCCTTTTAAAAATTAAAACAGATGTGAAACAAAGAATTTGTGTTTCTTCAAAAACATGCTTATTCATCTTAAATGAAGGACCGGTACTATTTCAGTGCCAAAGAGTTCTTACCTAAGCCATATATCCATACAAGATTAAAAGAAATAGATAATTCAATCAAGTAAAATGAATCAAGGCTTCCTGGAAACATCCTTTTATTTACAGTGAATTATAGTAAAGATGGTTTTATCAGGCACATCAAATTGTGTCACTTCTTAAAGAGCAACAAAAAACCTTGGTTATTCAAGTTAGCTTCATGTATGAATCAGCACCTCAAATACTCTTTATATTCCAACTACTTTCCATGGGGAACCAGACTGTACTTCCTCTCAAGTGTGACTTCCTGGCAGCCAGACAGTCTCTCACCACGTCTCTCCTCCCATGTGGTGGGTAAGGAAATACTTTCTCTGCCTACAGCTGACTTCCTGAGCCTGTTTGGGTATTTACAGTCAGTTCTTTCTGGTGAGAGAAGTGAGTGAGAAAAAAAAAAACACCTTCAGCTTTTAAAAAGCTTTCTGCCTCAGGGGAATGAATTCAAACTTCATTAGCACCAGTGCTCTTCACCTGCTAGCTGTGCCCTAAGTCACCTTTCGGAAATAATGGAATGTTCTTTAACATATTTATTGGTTAATCAAAAATGAATCATATCTTTTCATATTACCAAGGACAAGAGTGGCTCCATCTCACACACTGACCTAAATTAACTGAAGGCAGAATAAAATAGCTCCTATCAGACTCTAGTCAGAGCTATTACAAACTCTCAGTATGATGAATATACCTTGTTCAAGACCTAACAGTGCTCTGATCCCTCCCGCTGTCTGTGGAATGTTTTAGCTTCCTATTATGCCACTGCCCGTTCCCATTAAAAGCCATTTCCAAGAAACCCAAGTTCATAAACATTCATTACTCAATGGGAATTAAAAATGCAGGTTTACCTGGATAAAACAAAAGCCATCTTGCTCCCAGCACAGCTTCTCTTAGGTGGCTGTAGGGAAAAGGCACAAATGATCCCTGCAGGCCAGCTGAGCACACTCAGGGCCAGCCCAGCTGAGCCTCTGAGGCTGCAATCAGGAATTAAAGAGACAACAAGTCTGAACTCAACTGATGATCTTTTCCATAAGGAAAAGACTCAGCTGAAAATCTAATGACATCATTTCTATTCTGTGTTTTATCCCCTAACATTAGACAATCATGTCATCCCGCAGTGTTTGGGTTTCTATCTAAAGATATGGGAAGTGAACCTTACAAATGAATCACTGCATCATTAGCAATCAAAACTACAACTGTATGGGTTCAGGCAGACTGGGTATTGGAGCCAGCAAGAACGAGTTATCTTTGAAATTATGGCAAGTTAGATATGGGTAAAGAAATAGCTGTAGGTCTTCAAGAGCAGGCACCTGGACTCAGGGCAATAAAAACCCACTGATTCATTGCTACTTTATTGTTTCTGGTATTCTGAATATTAAAGTATTGCCTAACAAATTTTTGGCAAACTTGCATTGGGTACATTATCAGATAATAACCTGGACTGCAGCACCCATTTAATACCATGCAAAACCTGACTTCATGAATGGGATTTTTCTTTAGCAAGGGCTGAAATTCTCACAAAGGCACACACTCAAATGAAGAATAACTAAGCATGCTGACATGTTACCTAAATGAGAACTCAAGAATCCTCAGTTCAAAGGGGTGAAGGCATTGGGAAGCAGTTAAAAATTGGGGCAGCAAACATTTTTGCACTAGGCGAAGAAGAAATAACAGGAGATGATCAATTAATCCCTTCTCAAATCAGTAATTTGCAAATTTACTATCTGAATAAAGAACTGTAATTTGCAACCAATTCATATTTAAAAACAATAGTAATAGTCGATCACTTCTGCAGAAACAGTTACTGGAGTTGCTTGCTGATGTCTTTGAGGAAGGCAAAGCAGTCAGCTACTTTTTTACCAACTGTAACTGAAAACTCAGGCAGAATTTTTCTGAAGCAATTAGTGTTGTAGTTCTTTAAACCAGTGAAGCTGCTGACCTAATAAAATGTATGTTTAAATACCAATATTTGAGTATACATCTACATCCTAGATATGCCTCTTAAAAGACGAAATGTACACAGACACTAAGCTTGAAAAATCACCAAAAAGAATCATCTGTCAATCCCAGAGCAAGAAGGGAGGAAATGAGAATATTCTCTGGGAGACATCTGTGCTACTTTCTCTAAGTGCAAAATGACAAAGCACTGTCATTTCACTGTGTGTGTGGCACATTTCCCAACTCTATCAATTATCTGAGACTGAGAAGCACCACTGCTGTAAAGCAAGTGGAAAATCCTAGAGATCTGAATGATACATCAGGCACCTTCTTTAGTGTTGTTACATCACCAAAAAAAAAAAAAAAAAAAAAAAAAAAAAAAAAAAATCTGCTCCTCCTAAAGAATTATTACTTTAGACAGATTATATAATGATAGAGTACTTCATAGGATGTTTCAGGAAAGAATAAATTATAGAAATACCCTGCCACTAAGGTAGAAAACTCTCTCAGCCATTTCAGTTTAAAAACAACAAAAATCTGTTTTTGTTTGTTTGTTGGTTTTTTTGGTGTCACTATATACTAGTCAATTAAATTACATTATTGTAAACATATTAGCAGCTGTATTTTTAACATGTAATTACAAAAGAAAACTGCCATTTTTCTCCTGTTGTGCTGGGTAGCAGCAACAGGGAAACAAAGCAAGATTTTGTGGAGAACATCAGGAGCAATGCAGGACAAACACAACTTTAAGAGCCGACCAAAGTGCCATAAAGGGAACTGCCACATAGGATTTCCCACTAGAACTGCACTAATTTCAATGGTGAAACAATGCTCACCCCCCTGTGCTTGCTGGCACGTGTTTCTAAAAGGTAGCCTTTAAATGTTCCTCCTGAAATTGAGTCCCTTTGGTGATCAATAAATTGAGGATTTCTTGAGTTCTGTGCTTACCAGATGGAAAAGTGAGGTCAAGAGGTACAATTCTTTATGTTCTGATTTGGAGACAACCAATGACTTCAATAACACCAAGATCTACTGTCAGTGCCCAGCACAGAACACATCAGACATGACACCCATTTTATTCCTGAGAAGTTTCCCTTTTCTCATCCCAGTTTTGCTCTGTTTGATGTTCCACGTTTCAGGCATTTCTGAATTTTAACACACCAGGCCCTTGGAAATGCATCCAACCCCGTTCCCTCAACAGTGGCATTACACAAATGTTACTGAATGGAGTGAAATAAAAGCTCTAGAAAGCAAAAGTCATTATTGGTAGTAGCATGACCCTGCATGGCATTTGGCTTTAGGATGCAGCAGAAACCTCCATACAACATTTTAAGTAGTTTTTATAATTTTACATTGAATTTTACTCCTTGAATTGCAAGCAGATATAGTGAAATCAATATGCCCCAGTAGCCATTAGTCATGCTAATATGACTAATAGCCACACTGGCTGAGTACTTTATCATATTTTACAGCTTGTTCTCTCCCTGCTATCACAAACTTTCCTCTGCTTCCCCATCAGCATAAACCAACATACCAGAAATCAACCAATCAAAATAACCCTAAGAAATAAAAAAAATTAGAAAAGTTATTTGAATGTCTAACACCTTTTCTTGTCCATGTAAAGTTAAGGCAAACAGAATTCCTGTGCACACACACTACTCCCTTGGCCTGGATCAGAGGGAGGAAAGATGAGCCTCTGGAATTCCAGTTATTCCAGCGTTCCCTCAGCTGGGTTTGTCTGTAATATCAGCGATGGTCAGTAGGTGGAAGCAAATAACCTTCTAAAATCCTGCTCAACTTCCCGTGGACGATAAACCTACTGCACTGCCCAGGCTGGGCAGGTGTTTTACAGGTGTCCTTGGCATCCCAACAAGTGCCAACACAAATCATGTCTCTGCTGTACAATACCGGTTTCCACTTTCATAAAAGGCCAGTAGATTTAGAAATAAATAAGAAATGGGTGCTTTGTTTTTTTTTTTTTTCAGGTTTAAAATTTGTAGAACTGAATTGAATTACTTATAATGACTAAAGAATAGAAAAGGTCACACAAGGTCAAACAAAACAAGGAAATATATACAGGTATATACACATGTAAAATTTAAAAGCACACACTCAAATTCTAGTTTATTGATTTTTTTCTGGATATTTTTATTGAGTGTTGAAATATATCAAAGCTCTGAATTATTGAGGGAAATACTTAATCTTTTTTGCTATCCTTTAGCCATTATATCTCATTACTGCTGCTAACAAACAGGCTGCCAGCAGAAGAATTCATTTGAATTTCAGATGAGTTCTATTTCATCCATCCCAGAGAACAAATTAACCACACAGTAATACTTACTGAAGAAGAAAATAAATGAAAAATGAAACCCTAGAATGTGACATTCAAGTCTTTACTAAGTTTGTCCCCAACAACTGAAGGACTCGTGCAGAAGCCTCATCAAATTAAGAAAGCAATTCAAGGAATTTAATGGCTTCAAGAGTTGCAATGTCAAAGATGTAAGAGAGGAGTTTTATTTTCAAAGCAATAGCTTCATCTCTACTCAGTAACGTTTCTGGACCAAGAGGTTTGTGTATACAAGGAAAAACCAGGAGAAAACTGGGTCATCTGCATTGTTTTGTGTCGTCTCAAGGCAGCCTCGGGGCTGTTTGACTGGAGCCAAAAAGGAAACCCCTCTGATCAGGGATTTAAAATCAAGCTTCTCGAGATGTTAGGGAGCTTTCTTGTCTTGTTTCTAGCTAAAAGCAGACAGACTGCAAGAGGAAGGTTTACAAGACTCTGGGAAACTGAAGTGAGAAATTTTATAACAAAAAATTACTGGTTGTAAAAATACTGCTGTGTTTTTAATATAGACTTGAAAGGACTCGTGCGCCCTCCCACACACCCACCCACCCTCCAGCTGTGTAAGTGGATACCCAAGCTCTTCTTTCTTCTGACTCTGGTCATCTGCTTATGCTCATTTACGCTTTTCAAGGCTATCAAGAGTTGAAACTTTTTTTTTTTTTTCTCAAGGAAAGCTTTGACTTTGTCATAAATCAAGACTTGTTTGAGGGAACAGGTACTGCTTGCTGCTGAAGCTTTATGGACTGGAGTGTATGAAACCTGCCCACTTCTCTTCCTCTTCATTCTCTCACCTTTATGAATTACTCATCCTTTCCTTAAATACCCTCTAAATACTCAGAGATGCAAAGACACATCTCCACAGCACAGAAATCCAGCCTTTGGGCCTCACAACTCCTCTCCTTTCTCCAAACATATGTTTCATTAGCCCAGTGATGCAAAATTACCTGAGTGTAAAACTTCTGCCTGTCCTTAGGTCATCACAACTGCACAAAACCACCTAAAAAAATAAGTAGCATTTTCAGTAAAGATACATGTTAATTTAAGTTGTGAATCATATCTATATATCTATCTATATCTATATATCATATCTATAGAGAGATTATATCTATAGGTAGGTGCTGTTGAAGACTAGATTAGATTAAGACTTTTTTAATAATAAATATCTCATTTTCAAAGATGGCAACACAGATTTACATTAGAGAAAGTTTTCAGCTTGAGCAGCACAAAAAAACATTTCAGATTCCTAAATGTAACATCATTTTGATCTACAGGTCACATCTGGAAGTCCTTTCCTACGTGGGCTTTTTTTTTTTTTTTTTTTTTTCCCAAGGCTGAAAATGCACAAGAACTTTCAAAACTGTAAATTTTAACAGCTTCAAACTGTTACGACTGGATTTTTAAACTGCAAATGTTATTTCTCTGATAACATTGCCTTAGGTGTCAAGTAGATCGACAGCCACATAAATAGTAGTATATTTTAAGTCACTGAAATCTAGGGGATCAATATATATTCCTGACACATCCCAAGTAAGAGTTGTTGATAAAGCTGCTGGTGCGGTTTCAACAAGGCCACGCACTAGGTAGGCTGGGTAGGATGACAACTGGCAATATATAACCAAAGTGCAGATGCAACTCTTAAAGAAAACAACCAAACTTGACAGTTTATGTTTTCAAATTAACAGCAGCGCTACAGGGACAACTGGATTCCTGGAGAAATGTTGGTTGTTGTTTTTTTTTTAGCCCGGTTTTCTAAAGGAAACAAGCATATAAAATTACTATATACTTCAAATACCCCAGTATCTTTAGAATATATTTATTAAGTTTAGCAATATTTGACAGGGAAATAAATAGAAGCTCTAAGATGTCCCCTTATTTTTCATAAATCAGTGGCTGAGGAAAAGGCAAAGATCAAACATTACCTGCAAATCCAGCCCCTACCCTGATAACAGACCCCAAAGAGAGCTGAGGATGTTGAGTTGGGAAGGATTCATTATGTGAAGTCAAGATATTAAAGTGGCTGCCAGGAAGAAGTTCATGTTTTCTGAGTGGGGACACAGGGTACAAATCAGTAATAGAACTATTGCATTTCAGTCCACTCTTCACAAAAACAAGTCACTTCGAGACTGAAGAGGATTTCTGGTGAAGATTTGAATAGAGTTCAGTCATTTTGGGACTATTTACTGATAACAAGTAAATAGAAATTTCAACTCAAATAGCAAATTTTCAAGCTTAGAGAGTGACAGGAAAGAAATTTCTTAATGTTAGAAGATGTGTGCTGATGGCAGTACTAAGAAAGTGAGTTCCCATGAAACTTGGGGCTCTCTGAGAATCCATTTTCCCTTTGATATTACACTAAACTTTTGATTGTCAGAAAAGGTTGAGTTTTATGCTTCTAATATGTACTCATAAAATATGTCTATTTCTATGCAGCAAAACAGTTAAATTCATAATAAGCTGGTTATGTAGCATAATTTCATATTGGACTCAAGGCCTCCCTCATAAACAACCCACAAAAATTCTCACTTCTGCCTTCACAATTCTCTCCCCGCTCCCACTGAGGGGGAGTGAGTGGCTGCTTGGGGCTTTGCTGCCTACTGGGGTCAACCCACAGCCACCAGAAACTCAGTATTTCTGTTTCTACCTCCTCACAAACGTCACAATTGGTCAGGTCACAAATTATCTGGTGCTTCATATATAGAAACTTATTTCAGCTTCCTGGCACACCTCTGTGCCAGCACACTAATAAGGATGCAGTAACAAAGGCTGTATCCAAAGGACTTTTCTTATCATGAACAAATTCAAAAGAAGCTCTGATGATGACAGCTATTGCTTTAACATCCAAGAGAAATAAGGAATTTAACTAGAGCCTCAGGTGGCAATCTTGTGTAATTTAGCTTTGAGTTGTTTTCTTCTCAACCAATAGTCAGACTTTTTTGTTCTTGTTGGCAAGAAGAAAGTGACTGACATGGGATTCCTTCTTCCATACCTAGTGTAGGGTATAGAAGACCAATTTCCTTGGAAATATCTGCCAAGCTATGCTGTCATGAAGGCATCAGAACCCATTTGTTCTCCAAATGTTTTCAGGAACAACAGAGTCAAAAAGATGGTGGTCACACAGGAGCCCTGAAAGGCTGCAGGGCAACAACTCCCTCCCCTCTCACAGAGAAGGATGAGCCAGCCCAGGAGTGAGGTCTGAGAAGGAAAACAGAGACAAATGTCAGCGCCACAGACCTGTTACTGCCCAAACAAGATCAGCACTCAGTATCCCCAGCACGTGCTCTTCTCACTGAGTGTGATGGAATTCAAAATGTTTCATTGTGGTGTCTCAGTACCAACATACATGTGCTTCTGAACTCAGGATGCAGATGGTGCATTGTTCCTCCTACCTTTTTTCCTGGCTGTTTTCCCCCCAGACAGATGCTTTGGGCTATATCAGCACTGAAGTGAGAGCAAAAGGATCGGTGAGAACAAATGTCCCTGGCATCTTTCTGCACGAGGATGACTCTGCCTCAGAACTGGTCAAGAGACACATCACACAGTAGGAAAAACAAAACAAAACAAAACAAGCCTCACCAAACAAATCAAAAAACCACAAGGCCCCTTCGCTCCCCTAAAACCTTCCCTTCAACTGTGGCCATAGAGTTTGTGGGTTTGTGTATGGATGAAGGTGCACTGAGGAATTAACCTGTTTTTTAATTAGGGAGCATTGATTACTTAGTCGTAGTAAATACTTCTTAGTATCTACTAATTCAATGTATTATTTTTGATTGGAGTGCAGATAATAAAGATCTCTGTGTCATACTGTAAACTATATTTCAGTATGCAGCTGAAATATAATAGCTACTGCATTTATTTTAGAACTGATTTCTTGGGCAAATTTTGCCAAATATGTGTGAAAGAGGAATGCAAAAACGAGACATGGCATTTGGGAGAGAGAGGCATCAAATAACCTTAAAGCAAAAGGTCAGTGTAACAACAAGTTAATAAAAGGATTTGCATCAACCAAAATATGAAGAAAATCGGTTTCTTCCTGCTTTTCTTTAATTAGTAGGGAAATTAAAGGAACAATGTAGCCATCCAAATGGAGTTTTAAAAACTGTTTTTATCTTTATTTGTCTCATAATCTGCAATTCCTTACTCTCTAGACAGGTTAAGTCACCTATTCAAAGGAGAAAATCCAGTAGGAATGAACCATCATGCACCATACTGTGAATTTTAGAAGCTGTTAATAACCATTTAATAACCATGAGGTTTCATCTTATTAACTCATCTATCCTGTTTCAGAAACTCCTCAGTACTTTTGGCACCTGAAACATCCCATTGCAATCCCACAGTTTAATTACACATTCTATGGAAAACCAGACCCTTTGGTTTGGTTTTAATTTGTTAATCAAAAGTTGACTGGGTGTCAACAGCTCTTTTCACCAATGAAAAAGTGAATAACTAGCCCAGTATTTAAAATGCATTAGAGATCTCTCTCTCCAGTGTTAGAATTCATGCCAACACGTTTCTCTCAATCCTAAAGAGATTCCTTCATCTCTTCACTGTAACCTTCAACTATTTGACACTTGATAAAATTTGAATGTTCCAGTTCAATTAATAAAGGAGGTGATGTGTTGACCCAGGAAAAAGAGTGATGCACTTATTTCAAACTCCCATTTAAAAGATTATTTTAACACATCTGATGGAATTATTGCTGCAAAAAAAAAAATAAAAATTGCAGAAAACAAAGAACTGCATAGTAAGAAATGCCAGCTCAGCATGGCCAAAGGAATCTGAGGGACAATCACCCAACTCAAGAATTCATTACATCCAAATTTTGATGGAGCACAAATGGCACTGCTCCTGAATTCAGAACATTGCTTTGATAAGTTATTTTCAACCCATGGTAAGTATAACTGCACATATTTCCCTTCAACTAGAAAGTTGTTACAATCACATTACAGGAGGAAAAATATATTTCCCCTCTTTCTCTATAAACCAGGTTAATACACTTTTATTTGATCTGGTAAATTTTTTCAATTACTTTTTGGCAAGACCAATTCAGAATTTATGATCCTAATATACTAAAACTTTTCTGTAAAGACTGAACACAAATCCTAAACCTTAGGGGAAAAAAAACCAACCCACCAAACAAACAAACAAACAAAAAGCCCCACAATTTCTTTATGGAACCTTAGTTTTAACAGCTTGTGCTATCAATCCCACTCTAATTTAGCCCAAGATGGGTGTACAGAACACAGGCTGACAGGTGATATATGCTCCCTGTTTTGCTGTTCATATAACCATTAACAATAACTGCAATAGAGCACATGAATGATAACAACCAGATACTCATTGAGCTGTAAAATCCAATATTCTTTACTGAAGTGAAGGGGAGGGGGGGAATCTATTAAAAAATTTGGACCTCAACTAATAGTCCTATATGTAGTGTGTCAGCTTGGCAAACCATGTGCCCAAAAGATGTCTCCTTATTCTTTATCAATGAAAGGATCTTATTAGGGGTAGCAACAACAACAACATTGATAATAAAAATAAAATAATAACAATAAAAACAATAATACTAAAAATGAGTGAAAAGAATCACCGGTTTAATGTAAACAGGCTGACACTTTTCTATCTGAGAAACCATGCTCTCTAAAAAAGTGAAAAAAACCCACCCAACTTAACCCAGAGAAGGAGTTTTTTTTTTTAGTTGGATTCTTACCAGTTAATCAGCTTCTGGTTTGATTTATACAAGTGCATCAAATGACAAAGAAACTCTTCCAACAGCTACATCAAAACCCTTGCTTTGAAGGCAAATTTCAGGGGCGTAATCTTCAGTAAAACTGAAGTGATAACAGGAGTTCTAAACCAACTGGGATCATCACTATATTCAAACAAGGAATGAGAGATCCCACAGCATTTAACTTTAACTTTAGCACTGATGTGCTTAAAGGTGCTGATCCAAAGCATGAGGAACTACCAGGAACGCATTTCATACATTTTGCAGATTTAGGTCCAGACCAAATGCTAAAATTCTCTCACCAAATGTAAAGAACAATAAGTTTTAATATATATTTTAACTCAGTATTAGAGAACACAGAGTGATACTTCAATAAATTCAGTCAGGGCAGCAAGAAGCCTCCCAGGTGTCCCTGGCTACAGCCAGGTGTTCACCAAGTGAAAACAGAACTAATATATCCTCTGGAAGAAAATCATTATATATGTTCTTCTAAAACAGAAAGAAAATTACTGTTATGTTTTGTCCTAGCTGAACAGAAACAAAAGAATTACAATAACATCTTCCACTAAAATAGGGCTGGTGTTCTTGAAAACATGTACACTTAAACAGAAACATAATTAACTGCTTTTCAACACTCGCTGAGGACTGAAAGGATCCTAAATAGCCTGTGGTTAGAATGAAGTATATGTTCATCAAAACTGAAAATATCATAAGCACTTATAAGCTAATTTGTTGGAAAGTCCGATTTTCTAGGAGAGTTATGGGTGCTTTAGCACAAAATTAGGAAAAGAGACTTTTAAAAGTCACTTTTATAAAGTCTTATTTTTCATTTTGTGTTTAAACGTGACAGTTTTTTTACATAAAGACTGTAATAAAAACATTTGAGTCACATAAACTCTTGCTTCCACAATCTATTGTCTCATAAAAGAGTGTTATAAATCCCAAAGTAAAAATAGCATCAAAATTAAAGCAAAACATCAAGTTGTTAGGATGAGTAATGTTAACTGAAGGAATCCTGAGAAAGGCAGTTGTTTCCCTTTGGAATTCCCGGAATGTTGTGGAATTGCAGTCATAACCGGTAAAAACTGTCTCAAAACTAATTGATAATGAAGGATTTTCAAGTAAATTAATCTGAGTTTTGTTCCCATCAACTATAAAGTATTCCTTTATGCTGCTTGTGAATTTTTCACTGCTTGAACTGATTAGACATGTGATTTCATCATTCCTTTTAACAAGTTCAAAAAACCATCTAAAACTGTGGCTAATTTGACAATAAAAATACTGTACTTTACCATAAAAATACACTTCCACTGCAATTGTTATTGCTGAGCTTAATGATATTAACAATGCAGCCAGAGAAATCCATTCTATCAAATTACATGATGATAACCAACTGATAATATTTAGTAAATTACACCAGATATTCTCCAACAACTAACATTTTTTTCACTCATCAGGCTGGAAAAATCCATTTCTTAACATGTTATAATGATACAGTAAAGCCAAATGGGAAGGTGATGTTCAAGAGATATAAACAAGCTTCAGGAAAGCAGACCTAGGGCAAGGTTTGCTGCCGAGCACTGGATGAACACCGAGATTCTGCTCCACAAAAGACTGTCTGTGCTGGCCAGATCAGGCTGCAAACATTTAAAATTTAATTAATGAATAAAGGTTCAAAAAAACGCAGACATCAAGATTATCCAAGACTCTAGAGGACTATAATCAGGGAGCAGATGAAGCACCGTGATTTCCTCTTGTCCTCAGACCTCCTGCAATGCTGAAGGATCAAAACAACAATAAAAAAAAGCACTTGCAAAATTAGCTCCCCAAATATGTCTTTTGAAGGTCTCAGTTAACTATACTTTACATAATTCCCATCTGGTATCCTCACAAGCAAAAACAACAATATTCTCAGCTATCACTACTTCATCAGCTACTTGTAAAGAATTTCGAAGTGCAAGGGAACTCCACAAAAAAAGTAAGAGGGAGTTTCTGATCAGCAGGTTCATTTCTTCAGATGTGAGACTTGTAACAATCATGAAACATTTTGCAGAGTCTAAATTTGACCAGAAAATTACAATGGATAACTCATGCACAATTCTGTAACTATATAAAAATGTACTTTAATATATACAATATGTAAACCAACTATTTAAATAACAATGCAGGGTAGAAGGAGGCAATTAGAGCACCAAGGGTGATAACAGCTGCCTGTATTTCAACTGAGGCAGAAATTCCAATATCCTGAATGTGGAGCCCACAGGGTATGTGAGTGTGAGCCAAAAGCTCAGACTGAGACAGTCCCCAGAAGAGAGCTAGGACAGATAGTGAAGGTTTCTGCAGCCCAGCATCCAGAAACACCCTTCCAGTCTAACTTCTTATTGCTCCAGGTTCATAAAGCACATTCCCTACAACTGAATTTGCAGGAAAGACCCTCAAAATCCAAGTCGGGATTTCTGACAGGTGGGAAAAAAAAGCCTCAAAAACTCAAAAACTGCATTTGCGCTTTTGAAACACCCAAACAACAATTAAAAAAAGGCAGCAGTGTAAAAGCTCACCTTGCTCCCCTCTGAAGCTGCTGCAGGAATTTTTGACGAGGTTTTTCACGCCCACCTCCCCAAGCAGACATTTCAACCACTTTAACCATGCTCTACACTACGTGCTCCACAAAGCAGTATTTCTTGTTCTAACCACCTTGTTCTTGCGCATTATTTTATGACAAAAAAGGCTATTAGGTTTTCTGCAAGATGAAATAACAACTCCTCATTCCAGAAATAATAATCACAACGACTACAAGCAGTAAGTCATCTTCCTTTGCTAGAGCAGTCACACAATGACTTTGCTAATGCTGCCTCACTGGGCTTGTTTTAAATCTTTAGCAAAGAAAAAAAAAAGCCTAAGTATATTTATCTTTCCTTTACTCTCATCTCTGATTTAGATGCCTAAAAAAGTTTGCAGTCCATGCTTGTAGGCATTGCACATGAAAAATTATTTTCTTTGTGTAGTCATAACTTATTTTGAGCCAAATTTTTGTAGGTTCTTTTATTTTACTCACAAGTCAGCTTCAGGCTTATTAATGACCACAGAAAATACACTGACTAAAAAGCCATGAATATGACTTAAATATAAATGTTTCAAGGAAAAAGGAATTGGGAAAATGTCAATTTACAACAGTTAAAAGGAGTATTTTTTGTATCTACTTTAGAATATGCCATATGTTTATATCCTCCACTGAAATTTTAGTCATGAGACTGTGATGAAGCCTTAGTTAACTGCTGTTATATTTTTGCAACTACATTCAAAAGAGAAATGATTTGTTTACTTGAAACTAGGAAAAATATTTCCAACTCCACATCCAGCAGGTTCAAGCCTAGGGAGGTCAAGTAGACTTGAATGAAAGTTATTCAGTAAAAGGAATTTCGGCTGATTGAGAAAATTGCTATTTGGCAATTAGGGATGTTCCAAGCTATTATTAATAACCCCACAAACATCCTGAGCTGAGATGATAGAGGAGAACTGAGAATGTTCAGCCATAAGAAGAGTTGTACCAGGGTGCAGATGGACCTTGAGCTGGGCACAAGGCAGGAAACAAATGCACACGCAGGGAATGTTGGAGAACAGCAGCAGAATTTCAAAGCTCTGTTTTAACACAACAGAGTAAAAGGAGAGAGAAGCAAGATAGTCTGGTTAATGTTTGGATAGGGAAATTGTCAGTTGGGAGAAGGAGATAACAGAAAGGCCTGGAGAGAAACTGTATAAGCTGGGATGTCTAAAAGCTTGAGATAGGCCAGGAGAGATGGGAAAACAGGCCTTGTGGCTTGAGAGTGATAACCTAAAACACAGCTGAAATGTTTCCATGTTCTTCACAAGGGGTACTATAGCACACTTTTAATAAGAAAAATAAAGGGAATAAAAATGAACTCACCAAATTAATAATAATGGGAAAAAAAAGTCCCTTTCTTGGATTAGGTGAAGCTTCTCCACAGTCCTTGCTCAGTCTATGAGTTCTTTTTAACCTTTCCTGTTAACTTGATGAGAGGCAAAGCTGACAATAGAGGAGACAGACATGCAATTTATGGAGGAGAATGGAATGACACCACAGTCCCACAGCACACATTCCCAGGTGTGCAACTCCCATTTGGATCAGGGCTACAGCTCTAAATGCAAATGTAAGGCAGACAGGATCTGCTAACTTACAGTCAGTATGGCATGTCCCAGATGTTCAGCAAGTATGTTGAGAACCTGCAACCCATATCAGATATTCACAGATATCTGAACAGCTGTGTGGCTTCATCCCTACTGGAAGTCCTGAGCTAAGCAAGGTGCATCCAGAAGTGCAGTTGTTTGATAACACTGCAAGGTTGCTGTTTTAGTCAACTGAGAGTAGAGCCAGGAAACGGACTGGATCAACCCCCTCCTGAAATTCTAGAGAAATTCAGAAATACTGCAAAGATTTCAGCATAACTCTGGAAAGGAGAACTTATAATGAGACAGGCTGTGGGTGAGAGAAGCTAAACCAAGATGCCAAGGACACCCAGGGATCTGTAACTTGAAGGGTGGTGAACGCTGCAGCAGCACAGAGCCCCAAAGAGCACCTTTCTAATGCTACAGAACAAGTAGAGCAGAACAAGGTAAGGAACTTGGTGCACCTGGAAGCTCTCCAGTTACTTTTGAGATCTCTCAGAAATCCAGGGTTCCTTCTGAATGCTGTAGATATGAACGTCAGCAAAAACCTCACCTCCATCAGTCTTGGCATGACTGGCTGATCTGCTCTGTCTGGATGGGACAATGCTCTGACTGAAACAGCTTCTCTGTGGGCTGTTCATCAGAACTGGAGGTGATAATTTCCTCCTTTGTTAAAATACCCAGGCCAGAAAGGCTCCCCAGTCAATAAAAGGTGTATATAATCTATACCTAGCATAATTCAGCACACAGTGCCTCGCTGCAAGCCAGGGGCACACGTTGTAAATCTTCTACAGGACAAAAAATTCAGGGAGAAAATAACTTGGAGCAGCTTTGTGACTTAAATTACCCTTACATATGGGAAATAGCCCAAGAGTAGAGAGCTAAATTAGTTATAATTTGAAATGTTATATGAATAACACCTTCAAGGTCTTTTATTTCAAGAAGAAACATTACAGAAGATTTTAGCATGCACAGTTTCAACAAACCTCAGTATGGTGTATTAAAAATGCACAGTAAAAGCTAAAAATTCAGTACATACAGAACACTCACCACAGAGTTTGAACTTGGGAATATATGGCCACAGAGAGGCATAACAAAGGTAATGGTTCCAGCAACCCATCTCTGTCTTCAAAAACATTCCCTTGGTTTTTTCCCTTGTTTTTTTCAGTTATGCATTAATATTTTGCAGCAAAACCAATAGCTGCTTTTGCTTACTCACATGAGAAGTAGTTTCCTAAAAATAATGACACTTAAACCCAAAAGACATAACTGTTTCATAACTTGCGCTTGAAATCGTTAATATTCAAATGTGAGCACAGAATGCCAAGATAAGAACACAGAACTGAACGAGAAATTGATGCGTCAGGCACTCTAAAAAATAATAATATTGGATTTGTAGAGCAATGAAAATACAGAGGAAACATCATCAAAAATTGGATGTTTACCTACTCTTCTGTTTATAATTGCTGTGACTCATCACATCCCCAAACATGCAGTGAGTTGTGCTTATTGTACCTCACTGATCTCCTCCTCTGTTTAGCCATAAATTATATAATCCGATAGAAATGCATCTTGCTGCTTGTAGCCTTCAAGATTTAGATCAGCAGATTTCTCTCAGACATATTTTCTAGCTGAATTTACAATTGTGTGGGGAAAAAAACTGCCTTGAAAGGTACTTGGATATGAATATTAAAAGATATGAAAAGAAGTTATCCTTAGCAAAGGGGCTCTAGAGAGCACATCATGCAGAAAGGACAAGAACTGCTCTTACCACCTTGGGGACACACAGGTTTGGAAATCTAATTGGGAATTTTAAAAGAATAAAATAGAAATAAATCCATTCATATTTAAGTGAAAAATATTTAAAGTTCTACAAAGAAGACATTGCACCATTGGAAGTGAATAAAACTCACATATATATTCATTAAGCACATAAGACAAAATTTGCAAGACATTGCTCAAATTTCACTGTTAATAATAATTTATTTCCCTACACAGCACAATGAATACAGTCTTACTTAAACAGTGACGTGAAATAAAAAGTGACATTTCATGAATTATTTTTTGATTCAAGTGGTCAATAAAATCTCCTCATAAAAGCACAGTGTGATTCAGCATGTTGTTATACGATGAAAATATGCAAATATAAACCAGTCATAACCTCTAAGACAATCATAGGTAAAAAATCTAAGTATTTATCTACAAACATAGCTAAGTTTTTGCACATTAAATTAGCCCCCAAACTAAGTTTATATACGTATTAGCTTATTTTTCTCATCAGAATAAAGGAGTAAGAAATATTGATAGGCCACAAGATAGAGCCTTTCTCTAGGAAAGCAAGCAAAAAGCAGGGATTCAAAACAAGTTTAAAACAAGAAAGTAACTGAATACAAATTTAGGTTGCTGATACAATTATGAATATTATGAGCCCTTGTTAGTCTGATAAGACAGTTAACATTTTTCACCGCTCCAAATTATTGAAAGACTGAGTCTAATTTTTTCTACTTCATGTCTCATTAAAGACAATGTTCTCAGTCCTTTAGTAGCCTAATAAAATATTTACATATCTTCTCATTAGCATGAAGATGAGTATAAAAAGGCACCTTCCAGAATACCAATCTGAACACATCCCATTGCAGTGACTTATTTTTCCTTGCAGAGAACTATCACCTTCTGGACCAACAAAACCGTGCCTGCCAAAGCAAGGCAGAGATGTCAGGGTCTATCCCAAAGCCATCACTTCCTACCAAAAGTCAGCCTTTTCCTTGGCATATGAAGATCCCAAAGTGTGTGACTGCTCAGAGCAAAAGCAGATTAACTTGAACAGACAAAATGTGCTCTTATCTCAAAAGAAAAAAATATCAGCTATGTGCTTAACTAAGGCAAGTGATTGGAGTTCACTTTCTTTACCCTAACTTTAGAGTGTATAAGCATTCTAAAAGGTCTAAAATTTTGCTTTGGGAACCATCTCAGTTTTCAAAATGAAATGCAAAAGCGACATTAATCAGAGAAAAGCAGAAGCTTCTACAGTTTGCTTTTTGTTTTGCCAGGAAACCTTTCAGAATGGAGTTATCACTTCTTAATCCTAACAGAGCTGCATCAGTTTTACTTTTCTGTAATAAAACAGTGATCATTTAGAACCAGAGAGATTTTCTAGTGATTGTTTTTGCATTGTGATTCACTCCAACCATTTCATTTATTGTAAGAACTATTTTAGAGACAAATATCCAATGTTCTGTGTAAGGCTTGACTAGGATTTTTCCAATGCCTTTTTGGTGGATGATACCCAGTTTCACTTTCAAAACACTTCACAGAAAGTGATGTTTTCACTGGACTATTGCCAAGAAAGGCTTCTTGGAGCCAGAAACGTGTTTCTAATCAGATCTGAAAGAACAATCCACCCCTGAGAGGAGGAGAGGGAGATACTTCCATCAGGACAGAAAACAGTGACTTCATTGGAAAACTTTTCTGGGATTCTAAAGAAGGAGTCTCAAATTCTTATTGTACCTGATTCATACACTTCAGTTTTCTGTTTCAAAAATAAATATCATTTTCTTAGGTTGTATTTCCCTGGTGACATTAATTTTTTGTGTTAATTTGCATTTAGGAAACACTTTAAAGTGTTTACATTAAGCTGTATGATAAAAATATGTAGGTTTTAAGTGGATGAGAATATTATTTACAGTCATGTTTAACTCAGGAGACTTTATGTAAATATTAAAGAAAAATATTCTCAAGCAGAAAAGGAAATTAATTTAATTGTAATAACACTTTTTTAATACAGAAGATTAGTCACCAAGGCAGCCAAAGTCAGAGGAACAGGAATGTAATTGGATAACTTACAGCTGAACACTGGATTTTGCTCATTTGCAGAGCACTCCTGTTTACATTTACAATCCAAGGAAAAGAAATAAATTATTTACAAATTGCCAAAAGCCCTGGAAAATCATACATGTTGGTAAGGGAGCCAAAAGGATGAACAAAGCCAAGTCCCACAAAAGCTAAAGCCCATATCTAGCCCTGACACAGAACGATCCCATCCCCTGCAGGACAACGGCTGAGGAGGGAAATAAACACGTGAATAAAGCTGAAGAACCTCCTTCACACCACAGATGTCCTGAAACAATTAACAGGTCACTAGCTGGTTAGTTAAGGAATGATCAGCCCTAATCCCAATCCTTTCACCAGCAGCCAAACCCTGGCTCAATCGTCAGAGTGTGATTCATTTGTCGCCAACTTCATTAGCTCCTTCTCGTTTTAGTCCACCATGGCGAGCACCAATCCTCCCTCTAATCCCATCAAGGGGATTTTTTAATTTTTTTTTTAAATTCCATCTCTCACCGACTCAGATAGGGGAATCAAATACTGAATAATACATTCAATGAGTTACTTAATTAGCTGGGTGAAGGTGAAACTGAAACAGCTGAGTCAAATAATGAGATGTCAAGCACAGCAGCTCAGACCAAGGAGGGGTTTGAAAGAATTCTTCCTGACAGAAGGAAAAACACAGTACTTTTCCAGCACAGAATACTAAGGATGTAATCTTGCCATTCCAGTCCCTCCCAAAAATATCAGCTGGGGGGAAAACAGCAAAAGTGAACTGACAAGAACAAGGAGAGTGGAAATCATTCAGATTATAACAAGCATCATTAAATAAGTCACAGTGAATTACCAAGTTACCACTGGTTTAAAACAAAGCAGAGCAATAAAAACCCACAAAGAAAACCACTGGTTTAAACCCACTGGTTACAAATAAAGCAAAGCAATAAAAACCTCAAACAAAACATTTTCTAGAAAAGTTAAGGAGAGAATTCAAAACTGCTGTAATTGTAGGATGAGGATCAACCAAGTAGATCTATCCTCATTTAAGAAGAGGTTTTATTCTCTTATATATCAAACATCCAACCCAAAATTTCACTGATCTATTAAGTCTACTTAATTCTCTCTATTGCTACCCATAGTCAGAGCAGATCTGTTTTTCTGTCCTTAGCATTAGTTGAGGACTCTTGTAATCAGACACTGTTATTGCACTCAAAACTAGCTAATGAATCCTTCCTTTATATCTGTGTTTGGACAAATGGCTGGATTTATCCCTACCCTGCAGCCTCTACGTGATGATTTTGCCAGTATAAAGGAGCATAACATTACTTTTTGGCCCATGGGAGTTTTCACAGAATTCTGACAGAGACCACTGGATAATGGCAAATATTCAATGCTTTCCAATGGAGCTGAACAGAAACTCTACAGTTATTTAGAAAAATAATATTTTTATTTAGAAAAATCATTAAAAAAATAACAAAATAAATAAGAAGAACTGTCAACTGTTACCAAATCGTGAGTTGCAACTCAAACACCTGGCTAGATCTCAAACCCCAAATGGATACCTGTAAAATAAACAGAGTTTGTCTCCTGACTTTAACTCATCCTCACAAAAGCAAGATACATAATAATTGTTATATTTTTAATTTCAACAAAATCCATTGGATCCAACCAATATTGGCATATCCCTGCACTGTATAAATAGTAATGCCTGCCTATCAGTCACCTTGTCAAAAATAACTTTACAGTGAAAATAAGTGGAAGTGAAAAAAAAAAATAAAGGTGTAAACAAAAGTGAATGTGTGACATCAAATACGGGATTCATCAAATTCCTGCAAGTCAGAAGCCACCAAACAGTTATTAAAAAAATCCAAAACAAACATGAGAAGTAGTATATATATCTATATATAATATAGATAATATGTATTTATAACACATATCTTGCTAAGCTGAAGACTCAACTACAACTGATAAGCTCTACAACAACATTACTAAGCCACAGTAAGTAATAATCCGCTGGGTATCAGGTCCCTACAAACAGTTAACAGATTGTTTTCTGCAGTAACTTCACAAATCCCATCTTTGTGGAGTTTGTTCAGTCTGATTCTCCCACTCTGCACCCACACACTGATCTCACTTTCAAAAATATACTAAATTTGCCTTTTTTTTTTCTCTCCCATTAAGTGCATCAAAAATATTAGAATATCTTTATCCTGAAAAGCTTAATGTATCTATTCCATTGCTAAACAGTCCATCAGCTCTTTGTATTGCAAGACTAAGAGGAGCAGCCTATGGGAGCAGAAGTCTTTTAAAGTACATTGATCCTCCTCATGACAGGAGAGCCTTTTTCTAGTGTCAAGTACTTTCAGAAAAAGAAACAAATTAATGTACACAATTTATGTGCATTATTTACCTTGCAGCCACAGAATGATTCATCCTGTACAAACAAGAAATACAAATGTAAACCTCTAAAAATTATTTTACCTTCCAAAATACAAGGACAGAAGAACGGTTTTAAGAGTTTAGTAAAATGTGGATTTAATTTTTATTTGTCTTTCTCAGTTACAGGTTAGTTCTGCTCTAATTTTTCAAGATCTTTTCCACTGACTTCCAAATCTTAAATCGCTAAAAAGCCCAGAAACAGTAATCTTAAAAAATTCCAACATTTTGTGCTTCACAGCTGAATTTCTTTCTCTCTCACATTAATACTGGATATCCAGAAATGTCTGAACCCCCAAAGTGTTGCCTCACCAGCTGTGCCTTTAATGAGCTATGCGGCTGATCTCTGCTGCAGTATGTAATGCAGCACTGCTTTGGAGAGCCTCAGTGCCTACATCCTCAGGATCTCCAGATGCCAGGGCAAATGCCATGGATCTTGAAATTTCAAACATATGGCACAAACCTTTAGGAAAAAGAAATTATGCAGAGTTGCAAAAAAAAAAAAAAAGTTAGTTCCTGCCAAAAGCAGTAAAACTGACAGACACTGAGCACCAGAATTCAGGTTGTAGCATCACCCTAAACGACCACCTATTTTTATTAGTAAAAGTAAGGACTGTTTTGCAGGAAGAAATGCATAATGGTGAGTTTTGGGGGTTGTTTTTTTCTCCCTATAAGCAAGATGGTTCCCAGCTGCAGTGTTCCACTGGATAAAAGAGACCCGTGCAATGCCACAGTTCTCGCTCCTGCAGTCACAGCAAGAATATAAAGTTGTGTTTCCTAATTCCTAAGATAAAGCTCTGTAAAAACATCACCACATGAGCAAAGTCAAAAAGTGGGGTAGTGAATACTGTAAAAGTATTCTATACTGCAGCCTCTAGACTTAAACGATTTTTGATTAGACTCATAAATTAGTGAACATGTGGCTCCACCAGTTGTCGGGAGTTATCAGATAACACAAACTTTACATGGAACCAGAACTAATTCCTGCCCAGTGTTACTGCAGCAAAGGCTGCAACAACAATGGCAGACATATCATTAAATGGGCAAACGTAGAAACATAATTAAATTAACTGATAATCATCTCTCTTCTTCTATCCAGACTCTAATTTAATGCACTTGCAAATGTAATGAGGTTCACTGAATTGAAAAATACTGTGGAAATAACAGAAACAAGATTAAATTAATTGCAAGACATACTGATAAGAAAGCTTGCTTCAAATTATGTGAAGCGCATTTCTGAAAGCCATTAAAAGGCCAGTCACATATCATGCACCTTGATGACAAATAACACATTTTAAATAATATTTTACCAACTGGAATATCCACTGTGTTTCCTATAAACATATGCTAATTGGCTGGTGCTCTCTCATCTTCAGGTAAATAAACATGTGAAAAACACTTGGGCAGTAAAAAATTAAAACCTGGCCAACAACCAAAATGACTTTTGCTGCAATCATTTCCAGGTAATTCACACTCTAAAATTTAAGATTAAGGCATACTAAATGCATTTATACCTTGCAGCATCCTGGCTGAAAAATTACGTGGTTTTATTTTTTTACCTAAGAGAGCACAGTTTAAATTTCTACAAACAGCATTCATTTTCAATACAAAATAACTTGCTCTCAGTTCTGCCTGGAAGTTTTCTGGACAATGCAGCATCTCTGAAGCAAAGGGTCAAACACACAGCAACCATTCTGAATGATTTTTATGGACTTTTTTCTTTAAAAAAATGAAGTGACAGGAATTCCACCATCTCTCTGTGTACCCTTTCCTAATACTTAACTGTATTTGATGCTTTAATTTAAGAAACAAGGAAATCCTTATCTAAAAATACATTAGACACTTAGGATTATTTATTTGAAAGGAAACACAGTTTGTGCCAGCAGACTAAAATTTCAAACACTAGTGGGAGCTACAAGACATCCAAAGGATTTTAGTAGAATCATATCAAGTAATTCCCATTTCGTATTTCCTTACACCGAGATTAACAACAAAGGATTTGCATTAGCACACAGTGACAGGCCACTTAAGCTCACATTCCCCTGGCACTCCTGACAGCATTGTACTGCAGAGGGCAAACAGAGGGCTTCAATCAGAGCTTCTTGTTTTAACACTGAAAAGCAGACAATAGGAAGTTGAAGTTGGGTTTCTGGGCAGCAAAACGCTGCGGTGACAAGAGTAATACAAAAGCACAGCTAAGCTAAGACAGTCCCTGAGCTGGAGAGCAAAGAAAGGAGAGAAATGTCGAGAGAAACAGGGTATTAAATCACAGGGCAGCATCCTTTAACATCGGGGCATTCTGGTCCTAACCCAACAAAAGGTGGAGCAGACACTCTGAAGAAGGTGAGAGTCCCACTAATATCAGCTCAGTCCATGAAAGGGAAGCCAAGCAACAAAAAAAAGTTCAAAAGGCAGAATATTCTAATGGCACAAAACTTCCTTCATATTCTTGTTCTTTGCAAAGGCCTCTGTAGAAAATCACCCAAATGATGCTGAGTCATTTTTCTTCCAGGCTGGATTCACCTGACCTGGCTTTAGTGTCTGCAAGTGAGTTGTGCCAGCCAGGCTGGGCATCCTCTCCTGCTGACTGGGACAGGATCCTCCTCTGTGGAGATTGTGAAGACTGGAACTTGAATAGCTAGAGAACACCACATGCTGAATACACCTGAACTGAAATCTCATCCTGTTTGTACTGCAATTATCCCTTCCTAATGTTGTGCCTTTTAGGTATTTTGCAAAGTATTTTTATAGAGTTCTATCACGTTTTTCTAGTTTCCATATTTTTATAACCTATTAGTTATGAACTTAAATATCAGTCTCGGGGCTGCCTGTAGTAAAATTGGTCATTATTCACTAAATATTCCAGTCTGAAGGAAAAGAAATTGTGAAATTAAAGGTGTATGGATATACCTGGAGAGAATTCCAGAAGAGTTTATGTAGTTATGAATAATACTTTAAGAGGGAAACTCACTGTTTATACTACATATATGTCTTGTTATTTATAAAAAGCAAAGATTATACTGGTGACAGGTGGCTTGTCAAGGTGGCCTTATATGAATTTATTTTCTATTTTCAACAGGCCTTCAGTATAACTGTAGTTCCAAAAAGATCTGGTCCTAAGATCCATTAAAAACTGGCAATAGAGTAGGAATTGGTGTTAATTAGTCTGGGCCTTCTCCCAGATCTCCACCAATTAAACAAGTGTTTAGTGCTATTAAGTTTACATGTTATAAATCTTTATCTGTATAACAGTATTAAAAACTGGAAGAGAAGCAAAGCAGAAGAGTAAGGAAAAAGTAAAAGTAAAAAACCACCCCCAAATTAATAAAGCTGAAATGTTAAAAAAGGAAAGGAAAATCAGCTGTTTCCTTTTCTTCCCCTCTAGGCTACCTGCTCAAGTAAGCATTTTAAAACTTATAATTCTGTTTGAGATTAATATTGTGGGGTTCTGAGATTCAAATAAATTTTACATGTCATGTAAGAGGTAGAAAGAAATCAGGCAAAACTGATTTCTCAGAGAGTGATTTCCCTACACAGTCTCACATATTAGTGATATCATTTATAACAGGAGATAGCAAATCCGGGGGGGAGGGGGGGGGAGACAAGAAAAACAAAACAAACAAACAAAAAAAGGTTTCTAATTGACTTCGAGGTTAAAATACAATTTGGTAACTTGTCTGAGAAATAGAATTCTAGCCCAGTGAACTGAAATGAAACACTAAAGAGAGAAGAGTTTTACATTCAGCAAGTCAGTTGTCTGAACAGAGCATGTGCTCTGAAGTGCTGGCTCAGATCACTGACCCATCCAGTTCGGTGTCTCATCTCTCCCCGTGGCCACAGCAGATGCTTCAAAGCCAGCCAGAAACAAATGGCCTCAGTTCCTCACATCTCTTTTGTTCCTACAAATCAGTTATGAAAAAAACCTGCTGCTGAGATAAAATGTTTATTTACAGGTACTTAAATATCTATCCAAATGTTTACAGGAAAAGTCAATCACGGTGTGTTTCTGAGGAGAAGTGGTCACTGCACCACTGTGGGACAGAGTTGTAGGAGTGTTTGGATGATCCTCTGGGGCACACGGGGTGACTCTTGGGGATGTGCAGGGCTAAGGGTGATCCTTGTGGTTCCCTTCCAACTCAGCATGTTCTATGATTCTGTGAACTCCACCAGTACATCCAAACCCAGAGATTCCACAGCCTTGCTCTGGGGTTTATGTAACTTCTTTGTCAATAACTTTTTTCCTCATATCTGAAAACAATTTGTGTCCGTTACCCTTCATCCTTTTTCTGTGCCCTTCCAGGGAGTCTGGCTCCATCTTTTGTGCACTCTTAGCTAGATAACAAAGAACTAGCTTAGTCCTTTAACTAAATAAATTCAGTTCTACCTTCATCTCTCGGTGCTTCATGTGCCTTACTCAGGAAATACAAAAAAAAAAAAGAGCATTAAGCCCTCAGCCAACTCCCTGGCAAATTTAGGAACTGCACAAGGAGAATATAAAACCAGGTCAAGCTCTTCCACTCTGGGACAGCCACTGGAATCTGAATATTTTTTTCATTTTGCAGGAAAGGTAATCAGTCAGAAACAGGAAGCTTTGATAAAGATGACAGATGCATTTCATGAACAGGAGAGCAGTGGCAAAGGCAGCAGGAATAGAAGGTGACAAATTGCATTATGGTAACAGAGGCTCTCACAAGCTTTGATTAGTCTTCACTGGCTTCTCTGCCAGATACATCATGGCCAGAACTGGTCAGAGGGTAAATTTGTATGAGAACAGGAAATAATTGCCTAACAATAACAACATAATGGTCACCTCAGTTTTTAAAGATGATGAAACATCCCTATCCAGCTGGAGAGAAGATAATTTTTGGCTAACATTCAGGAAGCAAATGTTGGTTGTGCTGGACCAACAGAGAAGATGAACAGCCAATCTAATCACTGGCAGCTCTTTTTCTCAGACATCCAATAAAGGAACATTTTGCACATGACATATATTTGATAAACCAGAGGTGAAAATGCAAGACAGGAATTTACTAAAGTGGCAGCAAAGAAAGTGAGTTTTGCATATTCACTTTTAGTAAGTGTGGGAAAATAAGAGCAGAACAGCGAGGAGGATTGCAAACACAGTCAGGTGACCTGCAGCTGGGGTGTAGGAAAACACATATATCACACTAATCATTGATTAGTCTTGAGTGCTGCACAAGTAGAACATCTGTGTTTAGGTAACACAGGGCTGTGACAGACCTGGAGGAACTCAGCTGAACAGGCTGCACATTCCTGCCCTGCTGTGGGAAAGATCAAAGCACAGTGGGGAACTCCACTGGTGCGGATCAAACAGCAGGTTCAGTGATCCCCCAGCGAGGACTGAGCTCCATGGGATCCTCATTCCCACCTGTGTGCCTCTGGCCTGCTGCTGCTTTGGGAATCTCCTGGTCTGTGAGGTAATGAAAACAATTCACCCGTGGTTTTGTGGGTGTTTCCTGCATTCTGCCAGCTCACACATCAAGTGATAAAATAGCTCCTCCTGCCAAAGCTCCTGTTTCCATGCAGGAAGACAGGAGGATCTCAACAGGACATGGGAACAAATCTGCAGCTGATCCCCAAAGACATCCAAACAAATGGAGAAGAGATGACAACAGTAACATTGCAATTTACACCAAGACAGTTTCAAATAATTTCAAGTACTTAATTTGCAGCCCAAAAAAATCATGTTCCTTACATTCTTTTTTTTTTAATTACATCTAATTTCTCAAATACCTATACAAAGAGAAACGTAGTCTGTAGGAATTCTGTGTCTTCCTGAAGCAAACAAAACACTGACTCTGCTAAAAAACTACTGTAACTCATCAGCTCATATATAAGTATGCACATGCACATCTGTAAAGCACAAGATTTTAATAAATATTGAGATGGTCAACTACTAGAATGTCTGGGTATGATGACAGCCTTGACCTCTTAGCAGATGTCCTATAGAAAGGTAATATTTGTCAGAATCCAAATTACTAAGCTTGACATATGGCTATTTGAGCAACATTTAATTATTTTCAAGATCAGGAAGTAATACTGGATGTCTAATCGTTCCTCTGAGATTCAATTTTTCAAGCTCCTGAATTTATATAGATCTGCTGAATTTGTGAAACTACAACATAAAAAAATAATGGCACTAATGGAAGTATTTTTTTGAAACATCCACCTTCCTTCACCAATCCAGCTGACTTACAATTACAGAGAGGAACACAGTGAATGACCACTGCAGTATCTATGTCATATTACAGTGCAAAAATCATCTTTAGACACAATTGTATAGAAGATTTCATACAATATATACCTGAAAATAGGTAAAGTGACATAAAGAGTTTAATTAAATTAAGAAACCAAACTTTAAACTGAAAACATCATTCTATAAAGACAAGATAAGCAAAACTATAATTCTTGTAAAAAAACCCACAAAAATTCACAGATACAAACTGGTGAGAATTTGGTATTTTTAAAAATTTTTTATACTGATTTCCTTGAAAAAGTTATTGACATCTTGGCATAATTTTAAAAAATACAGAGACAAATGCAGTTATAATGAACAGAAAAAGGAGCCTAAGTACCAAAGCTGGTAGGTCAAAAAATTGCATTGACAAAAAAAAAAAAAAAAAATTACTGATTCAGTCAAGAGTAAGGAATAAGAAGGAACCACTCTGGGTGTATTACAACAGGGAAGCACAGGGTAAGTGGAAACTAGGGGATGTTATAAAAAGCATAGAAATATATGACAAATTTATTCAAAAAGCAATCTGTCAAGAGCTTTAAAATACAATAGTACCTCCTCTTTTTCAGAGAATCCCTGAACCACAAATCTCTGGCGGCTGGGACCAAATTCTGGGAAAATTTCACTACATGTGACCTGTTCCTCTCTGCCAGAGCTGGCTGAGCAAACCCTGCATGTGGGAAAGAGATACTTAAATGACCAATACAATAAAGCAACCGAGAGCCTCCACTCACTCGAGTCAACGTGAAGAATTCTTTGGGAACTGACAGGATAAACTCAAAAAGCCCCTCAGAGGAAAATAAAGCCCAGAAGTGCTCTCCTGAGAGATAATCTTTGCACCACTCCAGCTTCTGTTCAGGCTGAGGGAGTACATTCAGCACTGCCCACAGGGCACATAATACATATATATGTATAATATATAAATATGCTGCCAGAGCAGCAGCTGCTGCCACCTGCTTTGGGATCTCTGGTCTCATCCAAGCCACAGAACCGCTTTACTTTCAAGTCAGGGAGTCCAATGCACAGCTCAACAGATAAACAGAAAGACAAGGACAGCTGAAAAGGTCACTGCAATAATTTAAACCTACACCCCTCCGGAGTGACCTTCCTCCTCTATTTCTTGAAACAATATGCACTTTTTGGTGTGAATAGTGATGAAACCACAGAAAAGAACTGCTGCTCATCAGCCCATGCAGATTGAGGGGAGTCAGTGGAGCTGCAGGCTGACAGCAGAGCTTGAGCAGGAGCCCTTCCCAGGGGCAGCAGGGAATTCAGGAGCTGCTCCAGCGTGGGCTCTGCACAAGCCACAGGGCCTTGAGGGCACTGCTCCAGCATGGAGCGCTCCAGCATGGCTTTCCATGGGAATCCCTGTCCCACAGCCCCCCAGGAGCTGCAGGGACTCTGCCCAGCAGTGCAGCCCCTCCTGCCCGTCCTCCACCTCTCCCAGCTCCTCCCAGGGCTGGGACTCACCCTATTTCCTCACAGATATCCAGTATTTCATCCTTTCCAGGATGAGGTGTCCCCAGCCCGGCTCTGGAACCATCCAGGCTGTGCCTGCTGTGGGAATTCCAGGGCTCCCCTCACGGAGCCCCCCCAGCCCCGCTGCCAAACCCTGGCACGGACACCCAGAGCAGCCCACAAAACACAGGCATCTGCCTCCAGCTGCACCCAGAAAATGGGATAAGAAATGCATTTTAATAGGCAGCCATACGTGCCCCAAAAACAAAACAAACATAAACCCAAGAAAAGCCTGTCAAAAAGGAGCATCACCGAAGGTTGTTTTCTTGCCCGGCCTCCAAGATGCAGCCCCTTCTCAGCTCCCACAAAACAACACCCCAGTACACATATTTTTTTTTAATTATTATTTTTCTTTATTTTGGTGCTAAAATTCTTCGCACAAATCTGTGAAAAGAACATCATACCCAGAAAAAAAGACACCTCAGGAGAGATTTCTGGAAGCTGGTGTGGAAAACTTGTGGATAACGCTAATTCTAATGTTTTCGTACCTTAAACCATAAATAATTAGGAGGAGTAATAAGGAATTGCAGCTGCAAGGTTCTCTGTGCTCAGTATTTATCACAGGATGATCTCATGCTCATAAAAGACAGGGATTATGAGAGCAACACCGTAAATATTTTTTTTTCCATCATTTCTTCAACACACAATGACAAAAAAATCAGCTTATGTAAATATCAACATCTATCCTAAATAAAATAGCAGCTTGAAAAGCTCCATTTTTTAGGGAATTGTTTAAAAAATGTCTTTTTCCCCTCTGTCCTGTCAGGTTAACATGGGATTTACCAGAACTCCTAATTTATGGAAATGTTTTCACTCTGTGTGTGAAGACATGCATGTAAATACATTCTTGTCACATCAAATTCTAATTATTAAGGTCAAAAGTGAGTTTAGGGAAATATTTAAATATATGGCCACTGTATTTCTTAACTGATTTTCAAAACCAGACTATGATTTTTGCAAAGAATAGAGAACACTGCTTTAAACCACTGAGGGCAACAAACTCACCTGTTGTTTCAAAACTTCAGTCTTAAGAAGCATCTTTGGTTTGTTTGTTTGTTTTACTAAATCACAAAAGGAAGAAACACTTTATCACTTTTTATTGAAAATATGTTTGGGCCCCTAATCTCAAACCTGTTACTTCCAAGTAGTGAGGGAAAATTCAAGGATCAGGTTCTTTATATCAACTGCAGTTAAACTGGCTCAGCAATTTAATAACATTCCAGCCTCAGAATGAGCAAATCAGGAAGGCTTCCCTTTTTATTTTTCCTGCTATGCCTGCTATAAATGCTTCTAACTGTTGTGAAGACTTTGGTTTATTTGCACTCGGTTAATAATGAGAACACTGTAACGCAATTTCAGCAAAGCCTGTTCCCAAAAGCAGCAGCCATTCATCACCCAGTGCTTCTGTACCACAGGAACTATTCTAGATCCCTGTACAATTTAAAATAAAAATCCTTTGGACAGATAACAGCATGTGCCCCTATAGAAAACACAGCTGGAGTATCACAACTACCAAAAAGAGAAAGTAAAACCTTTCTGTCAGCAGTGGGAACCAGCACTGTCATAAAACAACTGAAGATCCTGCTGAAACCCGAGGATCCTTTAGGAATTACTCAACAAGTCTGAATGGTCAAAATACTATGCAGTGTGGGAGTACTCAGCACAGCACCTGCTGACCAAGGGAATATTGCTTATGGTATTTTCTTCTATGTTTGCTATCAATTAATCTCAAAATGCCAGCAATGGTCTCCATCTCCTTCATCCTGAAAGCAAGGCAAAGCCTACCTTAATTACCTCTACCTAAATTACCTCTTCCACTCTGTGTTAATATTCCTGTGGATTGTTATGGAAAAGATGTAAGTGCTGAAAGGCAGATGAACAAATACATTGTAATCACGGTAGGATGAGAGGTATACTGAGCTCAAATATCCATGTAATCCTCAGGGTTACCCAACACATTTAAGAATGCCCTACAACTGCAAACCTACATAATGTGCCTGATTTTAAAGTTAAGTTCTCTCCTTGATCAAGTAAAGAAGGAGCCCTAATCTGTGGCTGATTTCTCTGTGTGCAACTTCAATTTAAGTCAAATCTGCTGGTTTATATTGTTCTCTGTACTCTTTGTCATATAAAGTATATTTTCAACAACAACAAACAAACAAAAAAACCCCCAAACCAAAACAAAGACAAGGACTCAAAAAACATCCAAACACACAACTGATTCAGGTTATAAGTTCCACCTTTTAAAAAAATCCCAGCACTCTGACAAGCAAGAAAATCAGAATCTTGCTAGGACACATGAAGCATGTAAATCATAGTCAATTATGGCTCAGAAGTTTTCAAGTACTTATTCAGTATTTGTAAGCAGGCAATTATTGTCACTTCCCTGTATCCAAAATAGCTGTTTTCTGAAACTCCTTTTCCTTATTACTTCATTGTGAGCTCTTCTGCGTATGCAGCACCTCAGCTGAGTTCCTGAATTATTATTAATCAAACAAATCATATCTCTCCATGAACAAAAAGTACATTTCCTCTGATGGAGATTGCTGTTTCATTATTTTGGCTTTCTTGTATACAATGTGTAATCACCCACGTTCCCTCACTGTGTGACCCATTGTCAAAATGGGGAATTTAAGCCTTGTAATTGTCTGGGATTGTAGAAGCAGCTCTGGTTCAGATATTCAGGTTTGTCTTATTAGTCCCACTCTTACTGATTTTCCAAGAATTGATGACATATTTGTAAGCAATATTAAATGTCCTTCTCATCACATTACAGTGTGTAGTCATTACTATTTCTTGTCATCTATCATACCTATCAAATCTCAAATGATAGAAATTCACTGATCCATCAAATCCAGCATCTAATGAAGACAATGAAGGGGTTTGAGAGAATGCTTTCTACATCTTTCAGAGAATATTAATACACTGCCCTGAGGGCCAAGCAAAACAAGACTTTGAGAGAAAAATGAGAAATTCTAAACCCCTCACACAGCACTGTAGAAAACAAACTATAAAAAATATTATCTGCCACGTCCAGGAAAAAGAAACTCCTTATTGGGATGGGATTACTTTTAAAACTTGTAAGACTGATGCCTTCCAAACACTTGCTGATAGAGCCTCAAAAGCCATGTGATACATCACAACAGGCAGCAGAGAGCTGGAGTTACAATGTTTTGGTTTGTTTTTTTTTTCTTATATGTGTTGGGTTTGATTTTCTAGTACCTGGATATGCATATAAAGGTCACATGTATTAAGGTGTTAAAATGAAGATGTTTTTAAACCTTATACTCACAGCCTAAACTTATTTCTCATTTTAAAACTAAAATAAATGCAAATATCCAATTCTAAAAGCTTTTAAGGATCGATAAATTATCAAAAGAAGATGAAAACAAGTAATGTAAGAGTTTTCCTTGTTTCAATAAGCACAAGTGAATGGAAGCCATCTTGCAACATAACCCACATTTTTAGGTTACACCTTTGCTATGATAACATTCTCCATTAGAAATATAATTCTATTGTATTTGACTGAAAACAGCACAGTTCATGTCAGCACGTGGAGCAGATTGTCCTCTACAGAGACTGATGGTAGATACACATTCAAAATATATTGCAAATTATATTTGAGACATGGAAACCTTACGAAGCACCTGTTAAGGCCAGGACTTCAAATGTGCTCTGTGGCTGAAGGAACAATTTAGTCTTTCTGCACCTCTGAAGTGATGTTTTCTAAGAAATTAATAAATTTCTAAGAAATTAAATGACTCAAAAAGAAAATAATATGCAGTAACAAAGGAGATACTGATTTTTTACTTCTAATCTCATCAGGAGATTAAACCGTCCTCAAACCCTAATTTAAGCACAGCTAGGCCAGTCTCCAGAGCAGAGACACTCCTGGAATTTGATTTACCAGCTAAAAGCTTGTTTTGGCAAAACATGTTTTCTGAATTAACTTTCCCCCACCATAATTTTTGAATATCCTGGTTGTCTATAACTGATTGCCTCAATAATTCATCAGAGTGCTTTAAATCCCATGAAACAGAATTTAAACCTCCTAACCTGATGCAACACATACAACTGTCCTAGGATTAAACAACTAAATGTGTAGGTAGTACTTTCATTCCTGTTGCAATAAAAGACTGTATAAAAATGGAATAAACCAGCTCAAGAAAAAGAATTAGCTAAGCACGACATATCCTCTAGCCATTTATTATATGAGTAAAAGAATACTTCTACCTCTGATTTACAACTCCTTCAACCTCAAGGATTCTTTAAGAAACAAAACAAAACAACCTTTTACTTGCACAGAAACAAACATTGTAAAACACTGTGTTAAATTTATGTCTGTGAAAGAAAGGAAGAAAACCCTTTTCCCCCAAGTTATGATTCCTATTGTTCCCTCAAAGACCTTTTCTCTGCTTCCCACCACAAAACACTGTAAAATATTTTTATGGCAATCCTCTCCTTTGCCTTATGGTAAAGATTGTTTCCCAGTTCATTCAGAACCATTCATGATATCAGAGGTCTCTTCCAATCTTTAAGATTCTATGATTCTACGAATATCAAAAGCAGGTAAAAAAGAACAGGCTATTGATTAGCTTGGCCAAATTTTTAAATTCAAATGTATTGAGAGTTAAACCTGTGCAATCCTGTAATAAAAAAGAAGGGGGGGGGGGGGAAGTGTGTCAAAGAATCATTTTGCATTTTTTAAAATTCATAATTGTACCACAGTCTGATGTTGCGAAAGCCAGCATGAAAAGTGAAATGCAAAGTGTTGCTAACAAAGCTGTGAGATGAGGCTATTTTGGTACTGTTTGGGATTTTTTCTTATGTCTAATATTTTTTGTTTGCTATAATCTTTAAATTATTGAAGAACAGGTATTTAATATAAGTGACAAAAAAACAAAAAAAAACAAAAACAACAACAAATCACCTTGTAGCAATTAATGTGTTTATGTTGTGCTTGGAAGGAAGGAACAACATTTTACAGTAATTTCCTTGTGAGAAGGTCATTTTCCATGCTGCAATTGCAGCTGCATCACAGATCTAACAGATTTGCCTGTAATTGAAAAAAATGTAACTTTTACTAATAGTGAATGTACCACTCAGACACAGACAGCTGGAGCAGCAGGCACTGACACAGATGAAATGTGTGAGTTAGAAGGTGAAATCTGCTCTACATGCTCTGTACTCTGAACTGATGCTGGGGGCTACAACAGCCTTTCTGGCTCCCAGGAGGTTTTTCCACCATGTACGTGGCTTGCAAAGGTTTTATGGTTTTGTAAAAGATTTCATGTCCTAATTTAATTGTCACAGTTCCAGGACTTTTCTGACTCCTTGGAAACCCCAAGAGGCAGCCCACTCAAATTTCAAGCCTCCAACCATAACCTTTCTTAAACTGCCTCCCACCAGACAGAGGATTTGATTACAATTCACTTTTGCTACCACAGCAAACCTGACAGCACTTCAGCATTTTGCAGTTCTTCACTGTGGAAGGGACAGCACTGGTGACTGGCAATAACAACTCCATCAGCTTCCCAAAACAGGGCACCAGCTATTTAGGACATGCCCAGGACTGAGCAAACATATAACTCAATCTACATGTTCTCCCATGTTTACCCAGCACTACTCAGTGGCTGCTTATAATGCTGTCAGGCCTTGAAAAAATAGCAAATAACACACTGTTTGTTCCCCTCAGTGTGCTTCTTATTTCATGGAATTTCTTGGTTTAATATCCTTACTGCTACCAGAATATTTCATGCAATTTAATTTCAAGGGTTTCTTTATCTGGTTCACAACAGGTAACAACAGGGGCAGAATCGCTGCAGGGTCTGGAATTTCAGTTAGTTACATCCATCTTCTCTTCCACACAATGATTTCACAGGTTTTGCAGGACCAGAACACAATCTCTGGTCCATCCAAACCTTTACAAACCTGATACAGTAGATTCAAAGATATAATTGTCCCTATTACATTGATACAAATGTTTATAAGGAATCTGCACATACACTTGTTTCTAGAATGTCACTCAACTCTTTTCTGCTTGGATGCTAAACCACCTCTGACATGGATAGGACTTCATCTTCTTCCCCAAAACAAGAAGACACATGCACAAGTCCAGATTCCAAATGTTAGTTTTGCTGACCAGAAGCCTTCTCCACATATAGAACAGATTTCTTCTAGGTCTAAATAACTTCTTGGTTCACTTAGACTTGCCCTTCAGCACAGTTTAAAAACATCTCTGACTATCAATACAGGGGTAGAAGGGAAGAGTGAAAGACAACAGCGGGGAAGGAGAGGAAGGGAGAAGCCACAATTTCCTTCAAATAAATACAGAATCCTGATATTTGCAGTGAACATAAACCAGACAAACTTTCCACAACAGTGGAACAAAGAAACAGGCTTTGGAGTTTATAGTAATTGGCAGAGCAATTAATAAGACATATAGCACATGGTAAAATCAGTTGTGCCATCTGTGTCAATTGTCCCCAAGTGGAAGCTGTGCGTGTTTGCCATGTTCATCAGCATTAAGATTGCTACTCCATGCCAAGTCTTATTTTATAGGCTCCTCTTTGTTCCAATGCTAAAATTCTATCAGCACTTCTACTTAAAACTTCTTGTAGCAATACCAAAAACTCCAAACAAAACACATAAAACCACATAGTACTGGAATTTTTGGTTAACCTTAGTGCCTTCAGGGTGATTACCATCCTTTATTGTGTTTATAAACTGATTTTCCTAATTATTTACAAATTATGACATTTGTTAAAAATGCTGCTCATACAGGTTATACTGTAAAAGGGGCAGAAGTAGAGTGGCTTCTCTGAAGCATTTTTAACATCTGAGACAGAATACTCTTCATGCTAGGATGAACATCAAGATCAAGAGCAAAATAAAGGAATATTGTTTATCCTTTAAATTCTTAAATAATTTCAGGGGGGTTATATAGGCTTCTCTTATCTACATCTTAAAATACCCTGTACTGATAAAGTCTCCAGCCAAGAGGAGCAGTTATATTCAGGACAAGCAGTCCCACCCTCTTAGAAACATTATCTGAATTATTTCCAAACACCAACATCAGTTTGTTTGGCTTGAAATGTCATCTGCCCTCTCTTTGCTTGATGCTGAGCCACAGGCAAATGGCTGGTGACAACTTCAAGGGTTATCTCAAGAACTGCAGATTGGCACAGTGATGTTTATATACAGAGTTCTCTTGGCATCACTCTGAACTGCTCCTCCTCCTCGTCCTTTGCTTATAGCACTGAGTGCACACTAAATATATATGGACATGTTCTTTTGTAAATCCATTCTTTTCCATGATAGTTGGAATAACAGCTATTTGGAGTAATAACAGCTATTTGGAGACAGATTAATTAAGACTGCCATGGTAGCCTCTGTCTCAGGAATCACGAGGCCGTTGAGGTTTTGCATTTATTAGTGTGACAGCAAGAGCTTCACGTGAAACTCCCTCACACTGCGGGCAAAACAAATCCCTGAGAAGGCACCAGAGAGATGACTGAGTTTCATGAGGGAAAAGCTACTTTGGGGGAGCTCCTGTAGAACCTCCCACTTCATGAGTCACAGGGACTTGTCTTAGAATTTACTTCTGCAAACACCAGAGGACGACTGTCTTTAAATCAGACACATTAAGTGCACTACATCTTTTCAAAGGCAGCTGTTCTGTAACACCTACACATCGAGAATAAATCACCTTTTTAATTCAGTGGTGTCAACAATGGTAATCCCTAGAGAATAAAGGATAATGCTGGCCTCTGCCAAAATACTTATTAATTACATAGTCTTTCAGATGCTTCCCTTGTTGAAAGGCTGTTCGGGTGCCATATAAAATAAGGAATAACACATAGTCTCTCATAAGATATTTAAGACACTGAGCAATAATTTGGAAATTGCCCTTCATTTTTACTTCCTTTCACTGCAGCAATGTTCAACAATATTAAATAAAGGAGGAAAATTTCTTATCTTTTAAACTCTTCTCTGCACATAGATCCCTGCTGAACACCAAAGGAGAATCTAATCGAAGGTCAGAAAGGTGACTCTGCTGTGATGTATTTAACTGCTGACCACCCCACTGAGACTGTCAATAAAAGTAGCTGATGGTGCCAGTTTTGCCACTTTTTGCATAGTGGGCATCTGCCCATTACCAGGTGGATAGAAAACCTCAACTCATTTCATACGTGAAACTGGAGAGCTGTCATCTGGTAACAGATTTTTATTACTACCAGGAGTGTATTTGAATTCAAAGTAATGACCTGGAAGTACAAAATGCCATATTCTGTAATCCCACAAGCCATGCAATTCTCCCTCTTGAGTTCTTTTGAGTATCTCTATAGCTTCCACTGCTGTTCCTGATTTAATATAACACTATCAACAAACCTCCTTAGTGAACAGGGTCACGGCAAGATTTACAGTGCTTTTTCACAGGACTGCAGGTGAATTTATTTTACCCAATATATCCATTTAGATCCATTTTCCTCAGAACATTATTCTTCAAAGACAACTTAGCAAGTTCTTCAGCATCAGATAAAAGTTGAGCTAAGTGGTGCAGACATGACAAGGTGTCCTGCATGACCTTAATCAGAAGTTTAAGTGCAGGATAAAAGTGAGAACTGAACCTAGAGCCAACTACCACAGCTGTCTTTTCTTAACATCAAGGAGACAAATGTTGCTCCTCAGGCATGTTTCTTCACCAGACTGACACCCACATCTCGTGGGTTCCACTGAGCAAGCAAGGATTGCAGCAATATACTGAAGGAAAGCAGTGTCACTCACCAACACCCAATGCACTATGTGAGAAAGCTCTAGGCGTCCTGCAATGACAATGGACAGTCATTAATGGGAAAAGTATAAGAATTTGTATAGATAGGCACATATACAGTGTGTTACTGAATACAGGGCACATTCATCCTAAATCATGCTCAAGGGCACTGGCCTTCACTTGCCCTTACCCTTCTGCTCGTACACATACCTGTCATACCAATCCCCCATTTGCTTTTTCTGCCCTCCAGGGTGTCACACACAGAGGTTCTGTTAGAAATCTCTCTAACCAGGACCTCTAAATTATTGGAAAGCTATGGGGAGAACTTACAGCAGCATCCCAGGGCCTAAAGGGGCTCCCAGAGAGCTGGAGAGGGACTTTGGACAAGGTCCTGGAGTGACAGGACAGGGGGCAGTGGATTCCCACTGACAGAGGTCAGGGTTAGATGGGACACTGGGGAGAAATTCTTCCCTGTGGTGAGGGTGGGCAGGCCCTGGCACAGGTTGCCCAGAGAAGCTGTGGCTGCCCCATCCCTGGAAGTGTCCAAGGCCAGGCTGGATGGGGCTTGGAGCAATCTGGGATAGTGGAAGGTGTCCCTGCAGGGAGGTGGAACAAGATGAGCTTTAAGGTCCCTACCAACCAAACCAATCTGTGATTTAACCCATCTCAAATCAAATCCCTGTGTACTAGCTGTGAGTTAATAAATTAACCTGGTTCTATAAACCATTTCTTCTGAATATCTGGCCTCTGGCTTTACAGTTACAGACAAAATATGAAATAATGAAACTTCTTCCCATGAACACTCAATACACAACAGAACTGATTAGCTCTCAATATTATGAAATTGAATTGCTCAAAGTTCCAGCTTCTCATTTTGCAAATAAAAACAAGTTGCCGAAAAAGAACATAAATTTTGGCAACATATCGACCCAATTAAACGTCCGTTTCAGTAGAACTCAAAACACAGCCAAAAATAATCTAATTGAGCTATAATAAAACTGGACTTGTTATTCTGTGGTGGTGAGAATGACGTCAAAAAGGTTTCAAAATAGCCAGATAACTAAACAAGATCAAAAAGCATAACTTTACAACCAAAGCTGAGATAATGAGAAAACACAGAAACACTCAGCTTGAAGGATGCCCTTACTCTGTGGTTCTCTGGAGGCACTAAGGAGTGGAGGAAACCCCTGACTAGAAGTTTCCAGAATGGCAGAAGGTAAAGAAGAACCCTTCAGGCAGCCACAAACATCCCTGTATTGAAGAGGGATGCAGGACCCTTCAGCCTCTGTGAGGATAAACCAGTGGAAAGAACAACTATAAAGTCCCATCGACTTCTAAACTTCTAGAGGACTTTAGACACGGATGGGGAACAGTCCTTCCAGAACAGAACAGCAAAACACAAATTTCATGCATATTCATAGAGCAGCTCTAACATTTGGAGCTGCTGGTAATGGAAACAAAGATAAAAGAATCCCTGGAGCAAGGAAGACACCTGTGAATGAAATGAAAGTCAAAGTCCCTGATATGAAAGCTTTGATCACTGCCCAGAAGCTGGATCAACAAAACTGCCCTGTGACCCTCAACAGAGACACCAGGATGCCAAGATCTGGCAGAGAGGTTTTCTTGGGGAACACAAGTAGGCAGGAAAGAGGTTAAAGAGGACATAGAGGCTGCTGAAACTTCAGGGAACAAAACCGCAACAACAAAAAAGACAGGACCAGAATAAAGCACCACCTGGGAGACAACCAGAGGGTTTAATCAAAAAAAATTATCTAAATGTTCTGAATCAACTAAATCTACCCACAGAGGCAATGCAACCTGTGACACAGTTCCATCCTAAATATCAAATTGTATTGAGATTAAAGATTGCCCATTAAAACATTAATATAAAAGCCTTAGTAATTAAATACTTTTTATTTTTAACAACAGGTAATCACCTGCAGAAGACATTTAAGCCTTTTTCCCTTATCTTGATAATAGAGGGACCTGAAATGTACAGGAACAGTCTTCTCTTTTATATCTATTTAAGTATGATATGATTCCTTCTCTTATCTATGTACTTACAGGTGTACATAGATGTATATGTAGTAAATAATGTGTATTAATCAATATTTATCACCCTGTACAAACTGGAAAACTTAACAGGACAGTAGAGATACAAGGGAAAAGAGAAATCAAACTGAACAATGTGGAGACTGGGTGAGATACCTGCTCTGTTGAGAGCAATTTCTTTTTGTTAACTTATTTAGCAAAAATGATCGAACATTTTGGGAACAGCTGCCTTGTTAAAGGCTCAGCATCCCCAGCCTTTCCCTAATGTGCAAGAGTAACAGTGTTCATCCCTCAAGACCTCTCCCTAGCGGTATGTCAGAAATGATATTCCTGATGTTCATGAATTTATATAAAACACAGTGGGGAAAGAAAACAGAAACACTTTAAAAAGGCACTCAGATAAAAGAGGAGCCTTTTTCTAGTTGATAAATGCATCCAGTAGCACATTTCTTTATGTAATCCCTCTTCAGACAGTAGAAGGAAGTCACTGAAGAATTATTTTTTTAAAAACAGATAAAACAAGAATCATTTTATCTTAAAATTACATAACATAAATGCAAATTAATCAGCATCCTTAGACACTGTACAGTTGACAAAGTGGCTCTTAAAGTCAGACGATACCAGAGCTGTTAAGCAGTTCTTTGTTACACTGGCTGTAACCCTTAATATTTCTCAAAACCAACATGAAAAAAAAAGCCACAGACATTTATATCCATTAAAGGCAAAAGCCATGGTGGAGATGTGAGAGTGCATTGGTTCCCCTGGAATCGATAGGTTACTGTTCAATAGAGGGCATACGTTACTTTTACTCCAAGACAAATACACTGGAAGTTATGTTTTGTCTCTGTCACTGAACAGCTCTTTCTCATCCCAGCTCTTGTTGGTCTTGCCTTCCACAGAGTAATGAGCCCAGGACTTTTTGATGACTAAGGGGAGCCTTCATTTTTCAGAAAAAAAATGACTGTCCCTCATCCGACATAAAACCCCACTTACGGAAGAAGCAATGGTATCAAAGCTGCAATAGAAGCAAAATGCAAGGGGAAAAAAACCAAATACCAGTGCAGTCCCTGTTTCTTTGGGGAGTAACCATTTAACTCTGTTTCCTCAGAGGCGAGGGAAAACTGTGCATGTAGACAGCAAAGGCCTGGGAGAAAACAAGTGCAACCAGCTCAGAAAGGCCCAGAAGCTGCGTGGCAGTGGCAGTACAGACAAAAAGAACAGTTTTAAGCTGGAGAAAATTAGGTAACAGTCTCTTACTTCTAACAATACCACCCTGCCCCTCCTTGCTTTTCCACTTCTCCCCTTCCTCCCACAAGGAAAACACGTCTGAGCTGTTCACAACAACATGAGATGGTTTTTTGTGTGAGTACAGAATCTGGGTTTGGCTCACAGGGTCTTTAGGGAAGACTGAAACACTGACAGGAGTATAAAAGGGATCCACAGCACCACATTCTAACCCAAATGAAGCTGCAAAGCAAAAAGGAGAAGGGGAAGAAAAAGCCAAAACGAAAAGGGAAGAAAAGAAAATGAAAAAAAAACAATAGGAAGAAAAAAAGCACCTTCCATGGACTGAGAAAGGTTTACTTTAGTCACTAATAAGCTTTGGAGCACAGTCAGAGCACCCAGCAGGACAAGTTGTCAAATCAACAACCATTACAAGGAGCAGTACCAGCCCCATCCCGGGCAGAGCAGGGAGAGGGTTCAATTAACAAGACTCAGCTCTGTGCCCTGCCCAGGAAGGGCAAGGCAGAGAGGCAGAATGCACCACAGTGTTCTCTCTCTCATCTGGAGGGAGAACAATACTATGCAGATCCACTCACTGGAGAACTGCTGGCTCCCTGCTAAGAATTTACTTGAAGCAGAGCTCCCTCAGTGCTTCTGACTGCCCAGGAATTGGAGAGCTGCAAACACACAGAATGACAAAAACATTGAGCAGCACGAAACTTGTATGAGTTCTTGAATAAATTGAAATAGAGCTCAGATTTCCTGAAGACTCAGTGAGTCTGCAATGTTAGCATGAATGTTTTAAGCTTAAATAAAAAATTAAATAGATAAAAAAAAGGTAAAAATTGTCACTGATACCACAAAAAGCAAAAGTGAACAAATTGAGAAGTGCCCAGAGGTAAAACTGGCTCGAACCAGTTTTGACTGATTCATGACAAGCTAAAAAGAGAGTCCACAACAAATGGTATCAATTCCTTAAAATCAGTGCAGAGCTTCAAGTTACACACATGATTTTATGTTAGCAGAAAGGACTACCACCTACATTTATTACAGTTCTTCCAAAGAAAAGATCAGATGGGTTAGAGAAGAGGGAAAGGCTGTGTACAGGAAAGGTGGAAGTAAAGCAATGGTTAGGAAAGAGAAATATTTGAGCCCGTCATTGAAAAACAGCTCATTATTTTCTCTTGCAATCCATGATCTCAGTAATGGCTCCCTGACATTAATGAACAGGCAATCCACTCAAACATTCCAGTCAGCCTTTCCTTCAGGCTCTGCTCATGCCTTACCCATTTCTGACCTTTGGGCTTTGCAGGAATGAAAGTCCCTGGGAGAGTTCAAGGCATTTCTGTAGGCCAGGAATGTGTCTCAAATGGGCAGTGCTGACCCCCTCCTGCTCAGCAGTGCCACAACATCCCTGTTCAGGGGCTGCTGTAATCAAAGGGACCTGCAAGGCCCGCATCACAATCAGTGAGGCTATTTAATAAAAAGAAAAACATCTTTAATGCTTATTTGTGTCATCCTGAAGAGCCCAGCTTACCTTTCCTTTCCCCCATTCCAGCCACTGCATCCTACCAGTTTACCACCCTACCACCTCCACATGCTGGAGAGGGAGTGGTTAAAAGTTGTTATCACAAATCAGGCCTAAAGTCTTTAAAAAAAAAAAAAAATTAGTTGATGGAAGATTCCATCATTATCACCACTTTACATCAGTCCTTTGATTTATGACCAGCATCTGCAGCACAGTACAAACAGTCCCTTTAAACACCTGCAAGCTAAAAGTAGAAATCTAATATGCAGCTTTGTTGAGAAAACAAGAACAACTGGGATCCAGTGGGGAGCAACATTCCCAAACTGACACCCACCACTTGCCAAGAGATGCACTGTGCACCCATTCCTCAGATTCCTGCTCCCATACAACATCCCAGCTCAGCCTCAGGTGGATGCAAATTCCTAATGTATCGATCCTGATACATTATAGTACTGTAAGTATTTGCTCACAACCCATCCTATCTAATATCTCTTTTTGAGTTTTTCGAAGTGTAGACTGTTATGGTCAAGAAAAACAATCCCCAAGATACAGAGAACTTGGGGGGAACCCAAACCCTGCTAAATAAAAGGGTTTAAATAAATGTGCAACACTCTGCACAATTATGTACTGCACCACCACCAGCAAAACCTGGCACTGGGATGAAACATGGATCAAAATATTGTCCTTATTTCTGAATCAGAGATGCTCCCACAGCTTTTTGCTTTCTCTGTGTCCCAGTCACAATTATCCAAGAATGAATTCTAGAGCTAAAATATCTTTCACAGCTCCTGCTGACCAGGAGGGCCATGCTGACAATGTTATTTTTTCTGTCACTTAGATTATGTTTTAATATAACTGTGGTGCTTCTAAACAGTAGATTTTGAGGCATGGTTTGTTGCAAGTGAGGTCTAATCTCATCCTGGCTGACCCAGTGCTGCACTTCATGTCTCTCTGCCGATTTAAGCACTTTTCTCCCTTTGCTGCTACATGAGACTCATGTCCAGATGATTAGTTTAGCATTAGTGGTTAAAGGGTTAGTTCATTTTGTGCAGAGCATGGATGCTGGCCTGTAGCTGCTGTTTTTTATGAGCATTAACAAGAGGTGCAAGCAGACACAGTGATGTATTACTTTTGTTTGGAAGCATCCTAAAAAATACAAGCCAAGCCTTCCACTTCTTGTTCTCAAAAAAACCTTGGTACTGGAATACATTGGATGATGAGGATGATGCCCTGTATCAAACAGTGAATGCAGTAAAAATCCTCTCAGTAACTGGATTTCCTTTCAATATTATTTTACTTACTCTTGCTTTCTCTTTTTACTGTCATTGATTTCCTTCCTTCTATTATTTCTGACTGGAAATCTGCAATTCTCTTTCACATCCTGAACCAATGCTGTGTTGATCTCTCATTATTTACTGCATTTCTGACCTGCATGTCTTCCTATTACAAAATCAATACAGTATTTGGATTTTAAATAAAAAGTTGAGTGCTAACAGTGCTTTATTCTATAGCTAATGGCAGTGCCATATTATTACTTTTTATGCTCAATAAAAAATAAGAAACTGCCAACTGTTGTAGCCAAGGCAAAATCACAGCAAAATGCTCAAAGATAAACCTTGAAAGGCCAAAGTGCACATGAAGCACCCCATGGCTGACTTTACTCTCCATGTTACTGAGTTTTATCCACATGTCATGGTCATTAATGTTGCAAACGAGGTTTTAATGCAGTGATCATCTAGTGTTTTAACAATATTTTTACAGAACAGAAAAACCAGCTTGAACCCCAGAATATTCTAAGGAAGCAGAGCAGGGAAATTACAGTGAACAAAAATATAAAGAGCAAGGGACTAGGGAGGATAACACAATACTCCAGTGGGCATGTGGACCCCCGTGCCAAAACACAAGAAAAACGGGATTTTGCATAAAGCAATTGGCAAAAAACTAGAACAAGGCAGCTGGGGAGGCTGAGAAGGTGGAGCACTGCTCAGGCTCCAGAGCAGGGGAGGAGGAGGAAGCAGCTGGTTTAGGCAGCAGAGCAGAAGAGATTCACTCAAGAGTGAGTGATGACACTTTTAGGAGAATGATGACATTTCTGAGGAGAAAGTGAAACAGAAAATAGGATGCTGAAACAACCAGGGAAGATCTTCCCTGATAAACAGAACTTTAACACATCGTTTGGAGTTTTGTGACTATGTTATGTTATGTTAGTTAAAATAGAGCCTGATGTAAAAATGTGTGAGAGTAATTCCTCTGAGAAAACCGGTGTGCAGGAACTCAGGAGGGTTTACAGGTCCAGCAAAGAAATTACCAAAACATTTAGCTACACACATACACCTGTGTCTGGATGCATATACACACACACACGTGTACATTTTTACATATACTCTACATACTTATACAGACATCTGGTGAAGACCAAGTAATGTGTCAAAACAATCATATTAAAAAAGCCCCCCAGAAGATCTTGTTTGATTGCCATCTTCCATCACTGATGTGAAGGTAAACCTGCCTCTATCCCCATTTTGGGGGTTTATTCAAGCAAGTGCATCTTTAAGTGACTTGAACTGAATCTTCCATGTGATAATATATAACTCTTAGACATTAAAGCAAAATATTTGTCCTGCAAAATATAAAGGCTGAAAGACAAAATCTGGCAGAAATAACCTAACAGTAGTTAATTCAATGCAGATCGAGTCCACAGAAGCAAGATGATGTTAATAATTACAGGAAAAATTAGATATAGTTGCATTTAAACAAATGCCACATGAAACACATTCAACCATCTGCTAAAACTGTCGTAGGGTAGGATGTTGGCAGATATTGCATAATCATCTGCATATGACAGATAATTTTAGCCAAATCTAAATTAAAAAAAAAAATTCTGATTCTTTTTAAGAAAAAAAATTAAACTGTTTTGTAAACTTAACAAGTACCTAAAGTGTTATTTAATATTAGCTGTGTTATAAACACAAAAAAGAGAGAGAAAACAGTCCCTTTTTTTACTTTTTTCTACGTATTTTGAAACACAGATTGTTCTGCCCAAAATTTCTCATGTATTTTATTCTCTTAAACGTTTTCAAAGCAATGGCTTAGACAAACAGTTAACACAAAAAACATTCTTCTGCTCCTTATCACTCTACAGTACAAGGACTATTTGCTCATTTGGCTTAATGATCTGGGAAGTGAGAGATTTGGAATATTTCTGGAAAGGTTTTCTGACGCACAAAAATAGTCACAACTGGTAAGGGTTGTCCTTGTAGAGCAGGTGGCGAAGTTTCCCAATTTATACAGAAATCTGTGCAGTCATATCCCATTTAACTATGTTGATTTACTATTCATTATTTAAACAGTGCACAAAAAATGTGCACTACAACAAAATGTTATCAGTTCTGAAGGTCATTGTCTAAACAAAACAGTGAAACACGTTTCCTAAAGCCAACTTCTGAAAAAAAAAAAAAAAAAAAAAAGAAAAAGAAAAGAGGAAAAGAAAAATTACTTGAAGATCTAACAAAACAAATATTGTTATCGAAGACAATTGAATCTTACAGTACTTATTCTAAATACTATATGGAATTAAAAATGACTGAAGAGATTTGATTTTCCTTAAATACATTGGAACTGCTGAGAAGGAATAGAAAACCTGGTAAACAAGTTACCTTAAAAAAACAAAACAAAACAAAACAAAAAAAAAAAAAAAAGGAAAAAAAAGAAAAATAATAGCTCTTGAAGACTGGATTAAGTGGAAGGACAGGATTTGTTGTCTGTGCCATCAGCCATACAGGAATTCTACAGCACCTTCAATTCTGCAGCTGGCCCAGGGAATTAATGTTTGACCCGCAGAGTGACTGAGGTGGGAGGGAACACCCTGAGGGCTTTAATTCCCCCTTCCTGCTCACAGGAGGGTTCATTACAAGGTGGCAGTAAGTTGCTCCACGTTTTGTTCTGTCAACTTGTATCCATCTCCAAGGGATTCCTCATCCTCTCCATGCTGCTCCAGTGCTCACCAGCCCGGCCAGGACTCCCTGGGTTGCAGCTTCTGACTCTTTTGTTTTGCTGTACATCTATAACCCTGTTTTAGTAGAGTATTTGACACTACTGCAGTAAAATCAGCTCCCCTTCTGGTAGCTGAATAAACCCCTCATTCTAAGTAGTGGTTGCAGTCATTTTAAATAAGTGCTGTGTGGATAGAAGCAAATCCATGACCCAACCATTAGGTCTATGACCTAATAGTCCAACATTCAGTTGTTCCATGGGTTTAAACTACTACTGGATCACTACACAGCTCAAAGCAACTGTCCCTCATCCCATCAAACATAAACATCTCAATCAGGAAAACTAAGCTTCCAATGAGGAAAAACAAGCTTCTAATGCAGTGTCCATGCCAAGTTTCTTTTCACATCCTCTCCTCTTGAGTTTCACCACACAATTCACGTGCTATTCCTGTGCTCTGGGTTGGGTACTATTTTAAACACACCACAAGGTCAGGAGCACTGGGAGCCTCTAAGGGATATCGACTTGTCTGCAGCCCAAGACAGACCACACCTTGTTTCCCCTTCAGAAAAACAGCTCTCCTTATGAGCTTGGGTTTGAGAGGGAATATCAAAATGTTAAATAAATAAACACACACATGTGTTACTAATGTAAAGAGTGCCATCCTGGCATAATGAACCCAGCCCCGCTTCCTGCCCTGCTACAGTCCAGAAGCATCAGGTAGCACTACTGGCTTAAGAACATCTGAAATAACTGCTGGGATGTTCCCTGTGCTGGACACAACCCTGGAAAAGTGTTTCAAAGAAACTGTATTAGCATTTACCTTCTGAGGAGTCCAGTCTCCAAAACAGCCTGAACATGAACTTCCACAAAGAAATGGCATAAGAACTGATGGATCTGAGTGTTTTCTACTGAAGATGCCCAAGGGCTGACTGTGATCAACCTCAGATGTACTTCACATATATCTATTAAGAATTAGTTTATTCCCAACTTCCCATCTGGATTTTTGATTGTTATTTCTGCCTAAAAGTTAAAACAAAAGTGAAGAATCTGATTCTAATGAACCTCTAAGCTGAACGGGCTGCAAACAGCATTGTAAAGCTTTCTAATCAAATATCATTTTGTTGAAAAGAGTTTTAAATTGAAATATACAATATTATGAAACATAAATTACACATGAAACAATAAAGGGAGGACAGATTCAAGGAGGAAGAGAAAGCAGAGAGAGTATTAGAAATGATGTAACTGAAATGTAACCAATGCTGATGATGTGCAGCATTTCATAGGCTGTATATGGAGTGCAGAGTGCTGAAAATGTCACTCAAATGAAACTGCTACAGCATGCAGTACTTTGCTAAAATATATATATATATAATGGCCTAGAAGAAAACAAAAACAGTTTTTTGAGAAATGTGATAAAGAAACTTGCAAAAGAGTTGAGGGTCATGTCCCCAGAACAATGTAAAGCAGAGAAGGCTGTTGGTGAAAACAAGTTACTCAAGAAATTTCAAGTTCAGCATCATGAAAGAGTGTCATGAAACTCAATCAGTGGAAAGGCAAACAACTCCAGGCAACAGCTTTGCTACTGCAATTTCCCCTTGGATAATTTTACTGCAAAGAACAACTTAATTCCTACTCATAACGACTACCCATTAGACCAACAGCTATTGCTGCTGTCACCTGTGAAAACTTTGCTGTGCCAGACAAAACTCCAGAAGTATTCATTACAGACTGCACAATCACTTCTTTCTTACTATGATAAAATTAGAAGTATTCACCCATTTGTGAACTACGAAAATTAAGACAACTTTCTGCCACATTCACTCAATTCCCATCCTGCCCACAGTGTTGTAAATGGAGAAGACAATCCAATCAGTAAAATAACAGAAAGTGCATCTTTCAGGCACAAACAATAAAGCAGTTTCACCAGAGAAAGTTCAAACATGCCATTAGTTCTGATTTTAGTTTTGGGGGGGGCAAGGGGGTGCTGTTTGTTGTGTGGTTTTTTTTGTTGTTGTTGTTTGTTTTTTGTGTTAAGAATTTCATTATTTGCCACAAAGAAATAAAAGGAAGTATAAGCAGCGAGTTGCTTATTAAGCCAAAAGCAGCATTTCCCCCTTTCCTGTTATTTCCCCTTTCCTCCACCAAACCTTCAACCAACATAAAAACAGCCACTGAGGTAAGTGAAAGCTCAACATCAAAATAATCCACATTTGTAATAGTTTTAGGAGCAGATTACAGACACCAGACCAAAGCTCTACTCTCTGTTAATTGACTATGTTTCCTTCATATCAATGAAACTTCATCAGTTTACAACTCACAAGCTGTACCTCAGTTCAGGCACAAAATTCTTCAGAATACAGACATACCAAATCACGTCTTAGCTGGAAATTTAGACAATGAGAATCAATAAGAGGGAAAATGATGCTGTAATGGATGCATCAGTTATCAGTGAATGCATATGAAAAGGTCCTTCTAAAGACCGATGGAAAAAAAAAGAAATAACAAAACCAGACGTCTCAGTACAGCACATTTTGACCCCACATTATTTCCCTGCTCCAGGCATTTTGCAGTGTTCAGATTTGGAGAAGTGGCTGGTGTTTATTACATCCACTTCACAGTGCACAGGGTTTTCACATGCAGGTTGCTGAAGACGTTCCACTTTTTAAATATATCAGGATTAAATGATGTATAAGCATTTTCTACAAGTGATCCATAGATTTTTATATTTCTGCTCTGGCACTGTCTGCAAGTTGAGATTTTCAGCACTTTCAAGGTTATCTCCTGCAGTGTTGGACCTTAACACAGTTATTCTGTGTCCACTCCTCTGATTTAGCAAAGTAGGTCACTGTCACCTCAGTGCCTTCCTTTGATTCCACCATCTTGGCTTTTATTTAATGACTATACAGGCAAGGACTCTCAGTGCTCTCAGTGCAGATTCACTCACACCAGACTCTCTGCACTACAATGAAGCTGAACTAGTACTTTCTGTAGCAACCAAGATAGCAAAAATCTCTATTTTATAAGTCATATTCCGCTCCTCAGCAAACCCTCTGAGGTTTGTGTGATTCATCTTTATATCAGGCTTGAATGTCAGTTATGTTTGGGGTGAAATTTCATCTTTACATGAATTATTTTTCCTAACAACAAGATAATAAGCTACAAGATCATGTAAATCCTATTTATTGCAGCAAAGACAGCAAGATCAACATAAAGGTAGTGGGAAAGGCATTTTCTGTTCAGTGCACTCAAACTATTTTTTTGATTATAGTTACAGTATGTTCCAAACATATTGGTTCTTTCCAAGACACTGCATTGATTAGTGCACCAATTCTACAAACAAAGCCTATTTTAATGGACTATTTGACTTGCTCAAAATGCATAAATGTAACTGCAATTAATTTCACTATAACATTGGGCTGCTGATTATGATATAACACTTCTAATACTGTCACTGGTCCATCAGATACACTGAACTACAGCTCTACTACAAAGTCTGAGCCTCGGTGCTCACTGAACACATAGCTACAGGGTGCTCTGGACAAGAGGAACATCTGTCATCTGAACAGTGGTGATGGAGTGAACAGTGACTGTAACCCAGGGCTGGGGGACAAGAGTGTTGTCATTCCTCTTGTTTGGGGAACCAAATGGCACCCAAAGGGAGTGGCTCAAACCTTCTACAGCCACCCGCTCTCTGAGCAGTATTTAAGGTTCAGGGAAACTATCAGATATTTAATTCACTGCTCGTTCAGGATATAAACACAAAGATGTTATAACCTCATACGACTCCTCTGCTTCTTTTCACCTCTCTCTTTGTCCACATCCCCAGCTCCTTAAATTATTACTGTATTAAGTTTATCTAAGTGTGATGTAGCACGTTACAAACACTCAACACCACTGTGACACTGAGTACGTTTATGACCTTAACCCTAAATATCTTTCTGGGAAATTTCTATCAACCCATCTCATTAAAATAAAAATATTAGTTCAGGTTGTCCTCACCAAATACATTACACTTGACACACAGACAATGACTGAAATTGATGTCATGTTTTGCAGGGCAGAGGTGCTTTTATTTATTTATGCAAACTGCTGAGAGTCCTGCAAATGGATCTTGTAGAACAGGTACACTCTGCCCTGACAGCACTTCCCATCCCTGAGTCAGAAAATCCCTCAGAATGGGGAGAAGGCAGCCTGGGCCTCTGCCCATTTTCATCTCAGCCTTTATTTGACAATAACACTGATGATAATTGTGGAAAACGTTACTTTTGCATCTCTGCATTTCTGAAACGGTGACCCAGAAAGCAACATTCCAATTTCCCAAGTGAGCTGTATTATACTGCCATGAACATAAAAATGTTACAAATAACTCAAAATTCTCTAGAAAAACTACATCTGCCCTAAGCAAAGCAACATTTCTACCTTTTTTTTTTTTGCCTATAGCCAATGAAAAAAACCAACAACCAAACAACAAAAGAGAATACTAAAAACAAAGCAGGAAATTCATGAAACCAGAAGATCAAAATAATTTAATAGGTTATCATCTCAGGGGAAACTAATAATCAGCTGTGAAACAGATTTACCATTAATTTACATGAATTGACTATGGAGCACAATGTTCAAATCTGGGACACAATTTAAACTGGGACAAGTAATCATTATTTAACCTAGATTCTGTAAATTCACCTCAGACATTTCCATTTTTCCTTTACAGCAAATATTCAATGGCCTGCCACAAGATATAGAGTAGAAATATTGTGAAAAGCGAAGTATTTGCTTCTTTCCAGAGCAAGTGGTGTCACCAGGGCTGTCAGAGAACAAAACTGAACGGGGCAGCAACGTCTAGAAAGGGCTTATATAGATAATGGCCCCAAAAAGGTTGAGATATTAAAAATTAAGAAGCACAAGTAGAAAGGCTTTGCTATCAATATCTTACTGGAAATAGAAAGTAATGTTTAAAATAAACTTGCAATCAGCTAAAACATTTACAGAGAAACACCCTCTGCCTAGGTGAGAGCGAAAGCTTCAGCACCCCACCTAAAAAAAAAAGATATGATGATGATGATGTTAATAATAATTGAATTCAATTACAGAGAATCACAGCCAAAATTGGAGTTCACAGGCACTTTAAGGAGAGCACAACCAGGATTTGGCCACACTGGTTTTCTCACACAAGAACCTCAGAACATGTGACAGCAATACCCAAACAGAAATGCCCACTTAGACACACACGTGTGTGACCCCTCTCACAGAAAAACTGATACCTACTTGGCCAAGATATTTCTAATTATTACAAACTGCCTTGGGAGCAACAGTCACCAATCAGCAAAGTAAGGTTTGTGCTGTTTCAGAACAAGTGATTTTCTGTCGTTGCAAAAATAAATAATTAAAAAAAATAAATCTCCAAGTTTTATAGTTCCTGAGCACTGCACGAAGCAGATGGATATTTTGCATAATTTTTTGTGGGACAGCCAAGCACGAAGCTCTGAAATTTTCCTCCCAGGTAGTAACCCCGGTTAGAGCAGAGCTGCTGTGCTGCTGACTCGCTCCTCGGGGCAGATGCCCCCCCTGTCAGCTGTGGTCACTTCCCATCTCACTCCTCCTGCACTTCCCTCTCCCCTTTCCCAGGCAGCGCTGATGACCTTGCAGTCACTGTGGATTCCCAGCTCTCTCCTGAAGCACCCATCAATCATGTAATTAAAGTCTTTCACTCCTGCTTTAGGACTCCAGCCAGGTTGGGACATATGTTACTTAGGCATTTTATTGAAACATTAATTCAGTGCAGACTTTTGTTTATCTGATTTTTTTTTGCCTGCATGCCTCCCAGCTATTGCATTTTAACACTCACTGTGTGTGTAGAATTGAACAGTCAGAGCCCTTGACACTGAATTCTTCCTATTACATTTTTCTCATATTAATCAAAGGTAGAGTTTTGTTCAGTTGGTTTAAAAATCTAGATGGTGCATGACTGTTCTAATTCATCTCTGCTTTGATTAGGCCCTTGCCAATCAGCTCCATAATTAATGTTTATAGTGATTATCATCAGCTGTTCTGCACCAGAGGCAGAAGGGGTAGGAGGAAGGGCTCAGCTGCTGTTTGGCCACCTCTTGCACAGCACGTGGATGTTCTGTGGCCAGGTGACGTGGCCCATGGAACTGTTGAGTATCAGAAGACCAAAACACAGTGATGTGTGCATGTAAAAGTGTGTGATGCCTTCTGCATTTGAAATGCAATGAAACAATAATTATTATTTACATATTGTCTTTTCTCAAAATTACCACTTAAAAATCTTAGTAATGGAGTGGGGAAAAAAAGAAGGGAAAGTTGCTACATTTACAACGGGGAAGTCACATGTAAAATACTATTTTATGGCCTTTAAAGCCAAACCAAACTAACAATCTTGAGTGACTTTACCAAAGAGTGCCAGAGACAAGGACAAAAAGGCTCGCTGGGAATCCAGTTCACACTGACAGGAAATCAATAGCTCGGGCATTAACAAGTCACAAACACAATGCTCTACAATGGAAAACATTCTGACAAAGACAGGGAGCTATAAAGAATTTATGTTTTATACCTAAAAGTTGGCGTGCCTTAAGGTTTTCTCTGCAGCAGCACTCCTCCTGGCTCAATACCATCCCCAATTTTCCTCTCACTCTCTGACCTTAAACTTTCGAAGCAGCATTTAATAGAGGGATAAATGGCAAAATCCATCGAACTCAAGTTACAGCTTGGAGATGAGGATGAAATTCAGGTTTGCCTTAATCACTGTGGTGTAGGGAGGGGTCATCTGCACCCCCACTCACCCTCTCTTGCCAGGGATTATAAACACTCAGCACAGTTTTTATAACCTGAGAGATTATAAAATCAGATTTGCCATCTTTTTTGGATTTCCCACAGGAACATTTTAAGCAAGATCCCAGGAAACCAGTGGGGGGCACTTGAAGGTTGATCTTGTTAAAATGTTAATGTGATCTCTTTTTCCCACCTTCTGTCTCACAACACTAACAAATAACCCTGATCTCTTTCAGCATTTTGCTGATGAAAGGATGAATTCCATTCTGAAATGGCGTGCAAGAGTTCTTGCATAAACTCATCAAGTGGCAACAGCTCAACTGCAATGTTATGCTAAAATAATTTTCCATCTATAATAAAATATCCTCTCAACCTTTACTTGATGGCAAATGCTGCTGGAAACAGCCTAAAACTCTTCAGAATTTATGACAGATTAGTATTAAAACTGAATGGAGCCCAGAAAGAATCTCATGTAAGCACACTGAATGCCTGTCCTCCCCACCTGACCACGGTGCAGTGATTTTCCTGTTTGTTTATTCATTTTGCATTTTTCCAATCCCTGGTTTAAACACGGTTTCCATTACCATATTTCAGTGGGATGTGATGAGAGTGCCACATACCGAGTTACAGCAGAATCACTTCTTCAGAAGACAGAAATTTGTATTGGGTACTTGGAACCAAACAATAGGTGAGAAACAGAAACTAACTGAATTTTATAATTAATATTTTATAATAAAAAATATAGATATATCAATTTTAATTCTTAAGCATCAACATCTCTCCGAAGAGTTCCTGCATCTGTTCTGTGATACACTGTGAACTGGCAAAAAAAAAAAAAAAAAAAAAAAAAAGAAGAAAAATCTGAGATTTCCCATGTACACTGAGGTCTTCTTGTCCCAAATATGGGCAAAGTTTTCAGTGTATACAGTTATACATGATTCTTCTTTCCTGTTACTCCAGGAAAGAATATCAGAAAGGACTAATAAGGCCCCTGCTTGAACATTTCCAAAAATATCATTTTAATAAATATTTCTCATTTCCTCACATCATTTACTCTGCTTTGGCAAACCCGCTTGATCCTCCAGGAAAAGGCCCTTAGCACTATCTACAACTAACGTGGGTTTAGCTAATTAATAGAGAATATGGCCTCATTGCACAATAACCCCTGACAAATGGCTCATTATCAGTAGTTAACGACCACTTTGATAACTAATTGCCCTGGGGCAAAAGCGTGGCCGGGGGGAGAAACACTTCGGAAGGAAAAGGAAGAGCTATTAACAGCCATCAAGTTTGGCTTGGGAGGTGCTCCTGGTGCTATAAATCCCCCGACTGCCTCTGCTAACGATTCCTGGAGAAGGGAGGGCCGGGCAGAAGTGCCTTTGCGAGGTGGGAATGCCTCGCGTGGAAAACAATTATCTGCCATTGGGAAGGCACAGGCTTCGCCAATTAGGATGAGGAATGCAGCCCGTTACATTCGGAGCGCTGGGGAGGTGTGATGGCTTTCCTGACACTCACGAAAAACAACCACATTATGCACACTAAAGAGTCTGGAGGAAGAGCAAGAAAAGAAAACCTGCAGTGTGGAACTGATGAATATGTTCACTTAAGATCTTTTGTGAGCGTCCGATAAAGCCCATTTTAATGCTCGATGTAGCCAGCATCCCACGCGTGGATTTCAGCCGACCGTCCACTGAAAACCCTGCCAGGGATGCCGTGCACTCTGGTGGCATCACCCACTCCTAGTGGCAGAAAAGCGGCAATCAACACCCTGACCACAACCACAGGAGGCAGCAACGGGGCTGTAGGATTAGAGCTGGAATTCCAAACTTCACATTTGTGCAGCTCACCCAGCTAAGGTTGGTGCCTGCTGGAACTTCACATCCCGAGAGCAGATCTCGGCCCTCTGGGCTTCCTGAGAACCCCCGGATGCACATGAATTGTAGCCTGATTATCAAATAAAAGACTATGCTTAAAGCACATTTTTTTCCTTTGAGTGGACACATCTGCATTCACCACATCTAATCATTACTGGTACACTCCTCGCCTCCCTTCACAGCCTCATTAAACAGACACCACAACTTTCAGTTTGCCCACCCAGAGCTTCTCTATTCCTTTCAAATGAAAGAGCAATTTTGAAGAATGCCAGAACTACTGATCTGCCTTTCTTTTGTGGGTTTTCAAATGTTCAAACACCCCAGCTTCAAAAAGTACAAAGTTTGCTGGTTTGATTATTCTGCACCACACTGAAAAAAAAAAGAAAAAAAAAAAAAAGACAGCACCTTGAAGAAAGAACTGGCATATAAGAAAGGAAGAAAAAGAGATGGAATTTGCTTGTGTGGAAGGAGTATAAAGATTGCTAAGAAAAGGGATGAAAAGCACAGAAATAACAAGATGGGCAAGAAGAGACAGCAAGAGCTATGTTAGAGATGAACAATACAAGTGTGAGAGAGCTTTTAGGGGGTAATAAATATATTGTACAGTACAGGATCCTATATAAGATATAGGGTATGATATGTATTTTAATATTATTTCATATATATTAAAAAAAAAAAAAGGTAAAAATCTGTGAAAGCTGGTGTTGCAACAAAATTTGGTTTGAGGTATCTAGATTACATTTCATGCCCAGGGTCATTACTGAGTTGAGATCCTCATTATTCCATGGAAAGAAAAGCAATAAGAGAGTAACTTTACTGCTTTCTAGGTAGACGGCCACCAGAATGACAGTGTGCCTATAAATACCTGCAGGGAAATGAAGTGAAAGCAACTCAAAATGTCAGAGGTTTGAAATCACCTTCCAGGCCACCATCCCTTCCATCAGCTGTAAGTGGGTTCACGGGGTTCAAGTCTCACCCTTTGTGCAGCAGCACATGAAAAGGGTCACCATAACTGATCGTAGGTGTGGTCACCTCCACAAGTGCAGCTTTTGTTTTCCTCAGAGAGTCACTCACGCCTCCCAGAGGGGCGAGTCAGAGGAGAGAGAGGGATGCTGGAAAAATAATTAGTTCTTTAACTTCGGGGAGGGCACTGAGATCTAATTCCAGGGGGAGGAGGGAGAGGTCAGCAGCTGCACAAGGCCCACGGCCAGAGGGCAGAACACCCCATGGTCAAACTATCACATCAAGAGCTCTCGAGAGATTTTAACAGCAAGAGATGCAGAACACTTGTGGCAAAACCAGAGAAAAATAAAAATCTCTCCTGGGCCCACACTATGCTTCCACGCCAATCCCAACTTAACACGCAATGTATCACCAAAGCAACTTCACAGCGACGGTACAGAATTTATGAGAGATGTCCCGGGTCTTATTAAACAGGAATTGAAAGCAACAGGGCAGAACAGAGGAGCACAATAACATTGTCTTCAGATTTCTAACACTGAGAAAATAGGTCTTTTTTTTTTTTTTTTTTTTTTTTTTTAACAAAAGGGTGGGGGAAAGGAGATAATATGAATGTAGCTTAAGTGATGTTTACTCATAACGACCTGATAGATCAACAGTAGATAAAGGGATTAAGTTAATTACAGATCTCTGGGCTGTATAATTCACCCTCATGAAATGTGAAATCCCTGTTTAGCAAAAAAACTGCAAAAACAAAAAACACCAAACCCACTTCGCTGTCTTTCTTTCTTCACATAGATTTTTCCTAGTTTTCCTTTTAGTTGTCCCTGAAATAAATGAAAGTTGGTATATGTTGCAAAGGACTTTTCTACACTTTTTGGGAAGGACTTGGAATAAGTGGAAATAGCATCTTATAGTATCAGTGCTTGTTCAGTTCTGATAATTGGAGCACCTGGGAAATAGGGAATAGAAATTAGCTGGGAAAAGAGATTATAAATTAATATAATCAGGCATAATGGTGGGAAGCACATGGGCAAAGTGATCCACATTGGGAAAGATCTCAGAATTTTCAGTCTGATGTTATAACCCTTATCTCTCAGATAGTGATGTCTTACCCAGTAACATGCAAATCCAGCCCAGAGCTTCCATCAGAAATTAAAGATACAATTTTGGAAAGATACTCAGTACTAATAATCAAGCCTTGAAGTGGCAAAATAATATAAGACATAGTTCCATTTCCAGTGGCCAGTGAAATGCTGTAGCCTTGTAGGAAATGTTGTTAATTATTTATTCCTGTTTTTATTCATTCCTGGTTTTAATCCGCTCAATTTATCTGTCATACAGGAACTGGGATGGGAAGCTTGGCAGGTCTTGGAAAGGAAGATACAACTGTTTAGCTGGGACCTGGCTGGTTAGATTTGTGTGGTTTGTATTTCTAATAGTAGAGATTTCAATGGATGTATCTCCTGATATAAACTGCTTTCTCAACAGTGAATTTTACAGGGGAATAACAAATATTATGATGAAAATATATCAGCTTTTGCCTTTCTCTTTGTTGTGACACGAGTTCTGGCCAAAGTGTCACCCTGTCATTTCTATCTTTTCAGTCCATTCCTGTACCCACCAGAATGTTTCTGTGTATCAAACCAGCGAGTCAGAAATGATACTTCAACAGTAATACTTTACATCCAGGATTCCTGCTTACCTGGGTGTTTTAAAGGCATCAAATGTTCATCAGAACAGTGCCAAAAGAACAATAAGTACCTGCTGAGGCAGAATGGGAAGGGCCATGTCAAATATTTGAGCATCTGAACATTATGTTCAATTCCTTCTGAAACATAATTGCCTGGAAATTTTGAGAGAAGAGACAACTCACAGACCTGGTGCTAGAGAGGAGAGGACAGAAAATAGAGTCATTGGCTCTTGTTTGACCCACACTGTGCCCCTGAATCCCCTGGTATCAGACTCTGGTTTCCAACTCACCCCTCAGCTCTGCTGGGAAACTTCCTGCGAGTGACTGGTGTGGTTGTTCAACAGTGTCACACATCCTGTAGCTGGGCAACTGTGTCATTTATTGTATTTGTGTCTGTGTTCCAAGCCAGCCTTTCTTTTAAAATTTTGTTGCCCACTTTTTGTATCTTGGTGACACTGAAAGCACCCCTGGAGATGTAAAACACCTCTCTAAAGTGCAACAGATTTCAAAACCCTGGGAATTCTGTTGAGAACATACCACGTTCAAACCTCACCACAAAAACTATTCCCTCATGCAGAGCAGGTGATGTTTCAAGTCTCCAAAATTGCAAATTGAATGTTAGTATTAGAATTTAATTCTATTAACTCCAGGAGGTGATGGGAACATTGAGTGGAAGAGAAAGAAGGAGCTGTTTCCTCTGATGTTAAGTGCATGAGAGAGAATTAAGACATGCAGGAGCAGGACAAGTTAATTTAGAGCTCAATCAAAGGGAAGGCACACAATGTGACTAAAAGAAGTTTAAGAGTAACTAACAGTAGGCAAACAGGAATTAGGATATAAGAAGGAGAAATTAAAAAATTCCTCATCTCAGAGACAGCTCTACGTCTGCTGTAGGTACCCAGCCAGCAAAGAGGGAAAAGTAGGACAGAGCATATTAGGACAAAACAACTGTAACATTACAAAGGTGAACCTCAAGTTTATGCATTACTTTGAGTATGTGGGATGGTCAAGAGAAGTCCCATTCATGCTCAGTCTGGTCCTGCAGCCCTACCCCTGCCTGGAGAGCAACACATCTCCAGGAATACTGCCCTTCCTTCTCTGCCATTTACTGAGTGCCCAAGCTGAGTGTGAGCCCTGACTGCACCACTCTGCCATTCTCTCTTCTAGGACAATCTTTGCTGGATGCCAGCAGGAATCTGGTTTCAAGGAAACCTGTCAAAAAGGAAATTCCCACCCTGAAACACACACCCCACTGCTAAACTTTGTAATGCTTCCAGATTCCACTTCTACTGAGCAAAAGTACTGTCCACAAACAACTACTTCAGCATTTATGGTAATTTCAGCATTTATGATAATATCACAAAGAGGAGAGCAACAAAACCCACCTAAATTTCACCTCATTAATTTACTTTAGCTCCTTCTTAACTAGGAGAGTTTAGGAGTTCAAGAGTGGGCAGAAAAAACAAGCACTGCCCAAAGGATCAATCTTCTCAATAAGAATGACCCTCCTGAGTACCTTTCTGCAGAGCTCACACTGGTGCTGTGTGGACCTGTGGTATGCTCTGGGCACCTCCATCTGTTTCCCTACAAGACACCATGGTTTGACTTCAAACTCCCTAAAATGAACCCATAGAGAGACAGGAGCTCAGATGAGCACCAGGTCAGACACTTGCAGGCAAAGGAACCGAACGTGGACAGAGGTCCCAGAGCAGATCTCATCACGATCAGTTCCTTGGAGAGAAGGGTCCCTGCCCTCCTGTGCTGGGGTGGGGAGGTTTGGTGGCCCTCAGGCTACCATGGTAACAAACAGAAACAGGCATTTTTCAGGGTGGAATTGAAATCATCGTGATTCAAAATTCAACAAGTCTCTGCTGACTGACAGGCACATCATAATCAGGCATCGTTCTCATCTCTACTCAGCTGCAGAAGCTCTAAATGCTGTGTGTTTCTTCACTGGCACTTGCCTTATGTCCTGGGTTAATTACTAATTTACTAATATTTTATAAGCTAAAAAGTAGCCATTTTACCACGCATATCCCTTGATCAGCATCACTTTGTGCTGAAAACTGATCAATGGTATTTACTCCTAATATCACATAAGAACACGATATAATAATATAACAATAATAAGAATTATTATATTAACTTTTAAAACCTTCAGTATTTTCTTCAGGCTTTGGTATCCACTGACAAAATTATCTCAGTCTATTTGTTTTTTTTCCAGATGCAAACATTTCCTCAGTAATGGGCAAGGGAGATACCTTTTACAATTTGAAATTGTATCAACTGTACTACTAAAGAATAAACACCAGACGAATATAATTGATAAGGTACTGGGGTGTAAAGGTTGGTGAGTCTTATTTAAGAACTCTCATTCAGCTAATCTTTGTCTGGCAAAACTCCCAGATGTTCCTTGCCCCAAGAAAAAAAAAACAAACACCTCCCATCATCCAATGACTGCCATCACTGGGAATGACCTTCCCATTCACTTCCCAGCCATTTACATTAAACCCAAAATCTCTTTAGATAAGAGCTGTAATCACAGAGATGAGATGTCACAAAGCCACCCACAAAAGCACAATCACCTAAGGGAAGTGTTTCAGTGACACACAAAATGTAAAGTGCCTACACATATCCCTGCCCACAACATTCCTTACACAACTGTTCTGCTGCCTGGGTTTTACTGTTTTCCTTTCCAGCATCTTCACACCTCTAATGTTATTTCTCAACATATTTGCACTGCTAAAAACCCCTAATTTGGCTTTTTTTCCCTGCCGTGCCCGGGGCTCTGTGTGACCTTGAGTGGGATGCCGTTGTCTCGAGCTGCCTCTCGCCACAGGAGTTCTTTTTTAAGTGTTCGAGCCCAGGGGCTTTGATTTGGGAAAGCAGCACCTGAACAGCTGATGCAGCACTCGGTAATTTTCTCCAGCCACGGAGGTTTATGGTTTGTCCAAGCTCCAGCAGGAGCAGCAGTATTTCACACACACATAATATCCTTTTAAGAAGGTGCTTTTCAGAGTGCTTTGAAAACACTGAGCTTCAAAACCCCCCAAAAGGTGACTAAGAAGGATACAGGGATTGCAGGACCAGCAGGAATTCAATAATGCACAGTGAAAACAATATATCCAGTTGGAATTACAGTGAGTCTCAAAGCTTAAAAAAAAAAAATCCCAAACAATAAAAAGCTAATTTTTTCTTTTCTTTTTTTCCTACAGTGCTCCTCAACACCGTGCTTGGAAAACTCACTGGCAATAATTGCAATCCTCATGGGTCCAACACATGAATCTCCATTTTCCTCACCAATGACAGCAGAGTATGACAAAATCCTACCAAGGTGTTCCCACCAGCTGCCTTTGTAACTCAGTGGAAATACATACAACTCAGTCTCATCCCAGTGAAATTTCCAAATCAAAGGAAATATATTAGATTACTTAAACTGTCTGAAATTTTGCTGGACCATGCTGTAGCTTTTATTGGAATATGCAAATCAAATTAAGCTGAAGTCTGCTTTGTGGTGGAACACGAACTAATTAGGCTTCTGGTATCAAAAATAGTTAACAGGATAGCAAGTACAACAGCAGTGTACATACAGCTGAGATGACTGAGCAAGTCGTGGTGAGAAATCATTTATTTCTGCTACACAGTGTTTATAATTCAGAAATAGATAAATCAGATTAAAAAAACAAAACAAACAAACAAACAAAAAACACACAAAAACAATCAAAAACCAAACCAAACAAAAAACCAAACCACCAAACAAATACGCACACCAAAAATAAACTAAAATAACAACAAAATAACCTCTCCAAAGCAATGACTGCTTTGTTGTGGGCTCAGCCATCTCCCCTGTGTCTGCCCTGTCCCCACACTTGGCCATCCATCCCAAAGCCCAGCACTGGACACAGCAGGGGTAACAGAGCTGTGTCAGATGATCCTCTCTCTCCAGGAATTACCATTCCCAGCACAGTGCCTAATGAAGTGGAAAGCTTTATCATTCAATCAGGTCCTGTTAATTGAGCAAACTCCATTATTAGTTGAAGAGCTCTGCTCTCACCAAAGCCAAAAGCTGATCCTCTCGTGGCTTCAGCCAGTCAAGGTTGCCCTGCCCAGAATTCCTGCAGGAAATTCCTGGTTAAACCTGGCCTGTGTCCCCTGGTGTTTGATTAACAGGTGGGAAAGGGGGGAGAGGATCTCTGCAGCAATGCAACATCTCTCTCTACTTTCCCAAAGCATCCAGAGGGGGCTGAAAGACCCAACTCTAATATTTTGTGCACTCTACAAATCTCTGGGTGATGGTGCAAAGTAGGGAAAAAAGTGCCCGAAGTGCAAACATTAAAAACTCTTTAAAACATTAACAAAACGCCTCTTTAAACATTAAAAGCTACACTGAAAATGAGGAACAACAAATAAAAACATCGACCAGAACTTCCTTAGGAGTTTTCCATGTGTTTATAGCATTTTGTTTTTAAATAAGCATTCCAAGGGATGCAGGAGAGGCTCAGACCACAAACTTGAAACCAGTCCCAGCCTCCAAAATGTGGGACACCTACACTGTAAAATGAATTATACATCATTGCAAGTACGGGAGACAAATTAATTTGCACAGGTTATCTACCTTCCAGCAGCTCCACAGATTTTCATGGCCTGTGCAACACTTGAAAGGTTTGCTGCAGCCCACCTTCTCCCTGCTCTGCATTATGCCAGATTATTCTGTTATGTAGGTCAAATTCTCGTGCAGAAAAGACCCTTCTATATCTTTCTTGTGATACATAAGGCCAGAGACGTTAACTTTTTTAAGCTGTACCAACCCCATGACAATTATTTTAATTTTATGTAAAGGTTTTTAAATAGATCAGCTTAATAAATGATTATGAGGCACTTTGCTATTAAAAAACTCTCTTTCCACAGTGAACTGTGATTGATACCCATTTTTAAGGAAGGATCTGAAGCCTGTGCACCATTTCCTATGGTAGCCAAGGATGCCTATTTTTCAGTATCCGAGAAATGCATGAACAAATTTTACCTGCATTATGCCCACTAACGACATCAACCTTTCCTTAGAGACTAAATAATAACCTACTGGATAATAAAAATACCTGCACATTAATGACTTTGCATGTGAGGTGTTAAAAAGTGTTAAGCATTTTTTGGAGTGTGCCCTCAAATTGGGCACATGGTGTGGACATGGACACTGCTGAAGGAAAAATGAGTTTCCGAGACTAAACCTAGAACAGATGGCTTGGGTGAGAAAACAGAGGACAAAACCTAAAAAAATAATTCTCATCATTAACTTTGTGATTCCCCCAATAGCATAATAAACATTTAATTATAAAACTAAAAATTTATTATTAAACACCTATGAAAATTAGACTATTTCTGGCCTTGAATCTGAGACAGTTGTTTTCTAATTTGTTTCCAATTCTGAATATTCTCCTATTTGTATTAGATTTGGTGATTAATAATGGACTTTCTTGTTTCATAAAACTTTTAAAAACTGCCCAGCTTCAGGTTTATTCCATCTAAGGCTCACATACACTTACATGTTGCCAGATATTTCCTCACTGTGTAAGCTGTGAGCTCTCAGTTGTTAAGTTGAAAGCTCTACTGAAATAAGTATTTCTGAAGGAGGAAAATATTAAATCTATTATGTATACTGGAAAAATGCTGCCTAGTCATCAGTTTTTCGAGAAAGAGAAGATGTATAGATGGTCTGCTTTCTCCTAATTTGTGCATTTCCAGATGCTGCACATTTTTCATTTAATTGACAATTTGCTCCCATGCTTTAGTGTCCAGACTGAACCCGAAATGTGAGGGGCAGATGCAGAAGTGCAAGTGTTTCTGCTGCAAGATTAAAATTCCATGTGTTAAAAAAAAAAAAAAAAAAAGCAACGTCTGATTAATAAAAAACTAAGAACTAAAGTTAAATGGGTATCACTTGGTGAAATTTTAAATATTTGACTTCCAGATCGTTGCTTTGAGCTCTGACAGACAGTTGGACATGTGAGGTGTTCACGTCAAATGCACTGGAAATCCAAAGAGTTTTTGCTGTTCAAAGCTCCCTCAGTTCTATTTGAGAGGTTCTAAATAAATTAATAGACATGATATTAACGAGGATAAACTGACGTTGACTTCATTTTTTTCACTCACAGCACTTTGAGCGTGTAAACAAACATCCAAAATTAACAAGAGTGGAAAAGAACTGCAAAATTAACAGCACTGCTTTGTCTGCTCTACATTAAAGCTACAATAAGTTTACTAAGTTTGAGGAATTAAAATAATTTTTTTCCTGTTCATCATGTTATTAAACTTGGAAAGATATAGAGAAGAGAACAGGATCATAAATGAACACAGATAACATAAAGACAAAGTGATACAGTAAGTCATCACAACCAGAAAATTCAAGATCTGAAACTGGTAGGGATATAAGAGAATAAAAATTATGAGAGTGCTAAGCAATAAAAACATCTTTGAGTTGATAGGGAATGAAAATTTAAATTTAAAAACATTTCCTGGTCTGCTCAGCCATAACAATGTTCTTTTGTTTGTGTTCTTTGTAATTTAGCTGCTTGACAACTTCATTCAACCTTCAGCAGCAAGCAGAGGTATTGATTATCTCTGAACATCCTAATGACTGGAGACTGGGACACAAACCATAAAAGCAGAGTTTCTGGTTGCCAGTGAAATTATAGTTTGCCCTACAAGATTGCACAATAAATCAGAGAACAAATCAGCCAACATAGGGCTCTGGGGTCACCGAAGTGATGTTGACACATTACAATAATGAGAACTTGAAACACCTCGTGCCCTATTGATTTTTAAGCTGAATCATTGCCACTGCAGGAGATTACAAGAGTGTGTGCTGGAACCACGGCCCACGTGGGAGATGCTGATGAAAAATACAAACAACTGCACCAAAATAGTTCTCTACCTGTATCACACAATACTCTTCCCTTACCCCCTCAAGGTCTCAGACTCTAATTCAACCAACACTTTACTGCTTATTTATCTCACTTAAAAGAATTTTCTATTTGCTTCTTTATCTACATTAATTATGAAGGTACAAAATGTAGACTTGAAGTGACACTTGAAAACACTCACAGAAGCTGCACATTAGAAAAGTCAGACTACGAGAAATGCTTCTTAATGTTCCAAGTAGCTTTTCTGTTTTCACTCAACAGCAAATTATTCTGTGATACAAAAATAACTCCAATAATCACCAACTTATTTTCAGTGTACGATGGAGAATGCAATATGCAAATGCCAAAAGCCTTGCCACCAGCTAAAGATCAAAAATGCTTCTCTTTTTCTCCTTTTACTTCCACTTTATAGCACTGAGAACCAATAAACTGTCAGAAGGTGACCAGTGACACCAGATGATTACAGTCCTGTCACGACAAAAGGAGCAGTTATAATTTGCACTGCAGCCAATTACTTTAGGAACACATCGTTTTGCTTAAGGGGAGAAAATAATACCTCTATTATCACTTGCAGCCAGGAGATCTCATGCTCTGCCACTGAGGTGCAAGTAAAGAGAGAAACTATTTAACGAGTGCCCCCACAGTAAATAAACTTTGAAGGTTCGGTTGTTTGTGTTTTTTTTTTTATTCTTGGCAATAAGAACTTTTTAAGTACCACAGTGGTGTTCTTAATGAAGCATAACTGTTTGTCAACTGTCAAGACAGAAAAAAGGGATAACTTGAAGTAAGAGAAAGGAGAACTTTATGAAGAACTAGGTAACCTATGGCAAAGAGGAGAAACTTTTACCTCTTGATGCACTTTCCAGTGGAAGGGATTAGATAGTTAAATATATCCTAAGGATTAGCTCCTGTTGGGCTCCTCAGAGATATGTTTTTAATCAGCAGCTCTGCACTTGGCATTTAGTCCTTTAGGGAGGGGGGAAATTTTCAAATTATTTCTCTTCTTCCATCTGAAATTCAGTGCCATCAGCAAGACTCCAAAGAAAGAGAGGACAGAAGGGCAGGGAATCTCAGTTTAGGATAGAGGCCCAGCCTCGTAAGCTCCTCATGATTTTTAAGGTGCTTATCCTCAACCCATCCCTCAGAGAGGTGATTCCTGACCTTACTGACAAAAGGGAAGTAGCAGCAACAGTCAGGTATTTAAGGGAATACAGGGATTTGTGTTTGTGCAGATGTGTCAGGATGCAGTTCTCAACACACACATCCCCCCAATCTCTCTGTCACCACCAGACACCTGCAGTTATTTGTTCTTGCCTTCCCTCTCCCCTTTTCCCATCAGAGCAGCTGAAAGTACCTCAATTTTTCTTTCTGTCCATGCCCAAACTGCTGCTACTTCATCTCATACCTAAGCCTGGGAATTCCACTTAAACCAGTCCATCCTCTCCCTGATCTTCCCTCAGAGACATCCTCAAACAAATGAGAAACATCAGCTGTGCACAGTGCCACAAACCAGCAGCTAAAATCATTAACGGGGAGAAATCACTGCCCAGCAGGATCCCCCCTGCAATCGTTGGGGGCCTACAGGCAATTTTAATTACCAACATGCAATCTGCAGTACAGGACAAGCTGCCTGCCATGAACCCAGCCTTTTCTAGGAGGAAAATTTAATCTCTCTCCCCTAACAGTGCGATAGGTTTTTGACAGTTGGCAAATACTACTAACAGGAAATCAAATTAGGAAGATGCTCAGTCGGACCCAGAAAGAACAAACAGCAGTAAGTACAACAACAAACATCCCTGTCTGGAAGACGAGAGGCAGGACTTGGTAAGAAGAAAAAGTGCACATAGATATAGGCAGGAGGAAGCCCAAATTAATCACCAATTTGGTTGCTGGTCCAGCTCCCAGCTGAGCTGCTTTGGGTCAACCCTCACTCTAAGGACACTATGACAACAAAGAGAAGCAAATGCCACTCAGATTATTGATATAATCTGTTAGGACTGTGCATGTTTCTCATATTTTATTGATTGTTTTAGGTTCTAGCAGATGAAACATTCTATTCAACATTCTCCTTGTAGTTCTGTAACTTCTACAGAATCAGTATCAGTAAATGTAACAAATCCCTCAGTTCATTTTGCTAATGTCAATCTTAATTAACAGCATGGTAGAATTCATTAGACAATAATTTTCAGCATTAGAATACAATCATATCACCACTTACCATTTTTCATCAAAATAAAAGTCAAATAAGGGGGAATAATCTACTGAGCAAGAAAAGCAAATTCATTAAGGATAAAAAAATAGCTTTAGAAATTTTTACCATATAGGTAGCATATAAAAATGTGGACAATTAAAATGGCTGTAAATGCATTATTAATATTCACATTCTGGAAGAAATACAATGGAAAAGAGTCTGTATTTTGACACAGAAATTTTGTCACACAAAAAAATCCTGCCATTTTCCTCTGTGGTTAGCAATAAGAGAAAGTCTCAGCACATCAGAAATACTTTGTAAACCTTATTTACTACAAGTCAAGACCCCTTGGCTGAGTACAACAATTACTGGCATGTGATACCCTACCAGGAACTTCTCTTGTAATGTTCAATAATTTGCCTGTTTCATCTGCACAAAGTCTACTCAGGCTGTATGAAAATTGTAGAAAAGGATGCAAGAGAACACCGATGGTGATGACAGAAGGTTGAACCAGTTAAAAGACCCCCAAATTCTCCTATGAAACCCAGAGAAATAACACTAAGGTTGCTTATTTTTTAAAGGAAACATAGGAGAGTCAAAAAAAGAAGAAAAAAAAAAAAGATGGGAAAGAGAACTAGAAAATTCTGTTCTCAGAAGAAAGGACACAGGAACGTGCAATGAAAATTAATAGAAAAGCAGAAGGACATCTCTCCTGCCACAAATTCTACCTGTCAGGATCTTTTTTAAACACAACAGGGATCCATAACTGGAAGACTCATTGTCAAATGTGTTGCCAAGGGAAACATGCACAAGGAAACTCAAGGACTGTTGGAAGTGGAACTAAATCTTTATACCCTGATGACTAAAACCTGATGCCTTGAGGATCCAACTCATCCCTTGAGGATCAAACTCATCCCTTCAACATTAAACATCAAGATAAAGAGGGGTAACAGCAGACATGATTCTGGGACAGCTCCACACATCTCCTTCACCTGAGGTACCTGGTTCCCAATGCCCTGCTCTGCCAAAGCTAAACCAACACGAAATAAGCTCAAGTCTGTATTTTTCTCTACCTGATTCTCTCTCTTCAGGTAGAGGGTAACACCAAAGCTGTTTATTTTTGATTGTTTTGTTAAAATTGAAGGGGTTTTTTTAAACTAATTCTCTTGTCAGTAGCGAAGCAGAGCTGGGATTTTCCTCTCAGCCACACGATGTCAGTGTTGCTGAGTAAACATTTGAAACTGGCACATTTATCGGGACTCAAATAAAAGCTCAGACATTTTGCTCCTTTAAGGCCGCCATGGGACAACTTAACACAGCTGAAAGATGCCACAGTGCAATCCATTCAGAACTTTCAGACTGCTTAACTACAAATTAAAGGATGTGGATGTTACCAGTTAATGCATAATGACAGAAGTGTCAACATTAACTGCTGTTTGTTACCTCGCAGTGATGTCACCAATATAATTGTGAGTCCCACCTCTGCATCCCACTGGCTCAATTTTCTGAAGGCTGATGGATATTAATTCATGCTGTGTTTATAAATCCCATTATTACAGTAAAACCTAAAACTGTCGTCAAAAGGCAATCCATCTCCCCTTTCCCACATCACTGCCAGTTCAAACTGAGGAATCGGCCCACCAAGCTGTGTCCTGCTCAGAGAACAGGATTTCATACCCGAATGGGGGAGGGAATTCTGCCATAACCTGCTTCCTAACCCTTCAGCACACATCCTTTTTGGAGCTATCATTTTAAAACATAAAAACACACTCCCTAGAAAAATCACAGTGCTGTGAAAGCACAATCTAATTCAATCCTTGCTCCCAGTCACCCAAACCTGGAGACAGAATGGAGACCTGAAGATAACAGGATCACCGTAAAATATATCCTTTGTACCTTGTAACTAAAAAATCCAACCGTATGGATTCTTTAGAACGAGATTTTTCTTGTTGCAATATCACTGACAAAAGATTCAAAGTAACTTTTCTTGAACACTTGCTTTCTTTTTGATGTCTCCATACGGTTTTTCCCCCTGTAATCTCTTTGTATCTCTCACTAGCCCACACTGTGTCCCACATTTGGGGTATGACAGGTTAAAAGTCACACTATGTCACCTTCTGACTTCAAACACCGTAATGGGATTCATTCCTCTGTGCAGCCACGAATAAAAATCCAGCCCAAATGGGGGATGGGGAGAAGGTACTAGGAAAGTTCAGCTCCTGTGAGTGTTTGAGGCTGTTTAATTTGCACCAAAAAGCCCAGCAGATGTCTGAAACACTAAGGTCTAACATATACATCGATGGATCCAGATATAGGCTTAAAACCGTAAGAAACGAGAGCAGAAACATGAAAAACTACAAAAGGTGGATGCAAACAGAATTCTCCTCAGTATTTCTGTCTCCCTCACCATCTGTATCGACAGACTTTTATTTTTTAACACTTCTACACAAAAAGAAATTAGAAAAGAAATGGTAATTGTAAATATTGAAGATGATGGCCATATTTTTTTTTTTTTTCAAATCCCTGGCCCACTTGTTACAAGATACTGCTGTGCATCTTGTGTCTCTCTTGTTAACATTTCGTGGAGCACTTCCACAAACATACGTTTGTTCTCGTTGTCAACACTTTGTTCTGTCACTGCACAGATGGCTTCACACTGAAGCATATGAAAATATTAAATTCTTAAGAAACCTGTTGAAGTTTGCAATGCCTGTAAGCAATGAGTATCTTGGCAGCTATTTCTTTAATACAGATATTACTGAATGCTATTTAGCGCTTCCTCATCAGTTTCCAATTTGCTGCTCGAAAAAAAACCAGTTTTCTTTGAACTTCATTTAATAGAAGCGTCATTTCATTCAGAATAATAGAATTTCTAAGCAGAATATTACATTTTACTATTTGCCTATGCAGAGTTTAAAAACTAGTTAGAAAAATTATGCTTAGACACAGTAGGGGTTTTGTGGTTGCAACAAGAAGGAGTTGGGAGGACACCAGGACTTTCTTCCCAACTGTTCCTCCTCTGTCTTTAAGTTCAGCAACTGGTGGAGTTTTATCTTCAAGATTTGATTCCAGTTTCCTCTAACACAATCTTCTGTCCTATGCCAAACTAGATTTTGGCTCTAGAATCTCTATTTAAAGTAAATAAATAAACTAAAAACTGAGAAAAGAGGGTGTCCAGCATGATCATTCTCACAGCATTTACACTAAATCAAGCAACTTCAGTCTCAGTTGGCAAACTAAAATTCCTGAGACAAGAACATGTGCACTGATTATGTTAGGAACATATCCTTTTAATTTCTTATTATTTCCCTTACTGAAAGGATTACTCAGAACTTCCATAAATACAGAGCCAGAATGTTCTCAGAGCTAAGTGGGGAACTCCACACGAGGTTCACCAGCACTGACAATGTTAGAGATGAGACAACTGGAGGGGAGCTGGGAGCAGCATTCCAGAGGGGCACACCCCTGATTGCACTGCTCCTCCAAAAATAAAACTGGCCCAAAGGAAGAGCCAAGATTTTATCAGAAACTGCAAAACTCCAGTATTTTCCAAGCTCTGCTCTGAGGGAACAATATTGATTGAGTGCCCCACCTCACAGACGTGGAACAACAGCAAGGGCAGATCCTGAACTTGGCTTAAAAAATAATAAATTCTTGGTAAACACATAAGTGAAATCCACCTGCTGGATGGGATTTAGGTTTGGTTTTGAGAAAGATTTGCTGCTTTAGGAAAAGGAAAATGCAGAAATGAGAACAAGCGCTGTCAGTTAGAAATGAATTCTATAGAACATCTTCACGTACAAAGACACACAGCTGCATTTTTCTGGCATTTGCTTTCCAAACCTCTCCTAACAGCCTCCAGTGATAGAAATCCCATAATCTTCCTAACTCATCTAATTAAATATTAAGTATTCTTACTATCAGGAAGCCTTTCTAATGCCTAATCTAAATCTTCCTTTGTGTAATTGAAGCCCACAGCTTCACATCCTACTCACTACAGACGTGGAGAAGAACACATCAAAGCTCTTACATCCAGTGACATGCTAGGATTTGTTTCTTTAAGCAGAAATGCAATTTACTGTCTGCAGCATTGAAAAATCAAATGAAACATCTGTTACTAACTCAAGTTAGACCCAAGCACTTTTGCAGTTCTACAACATGCAGGAAGATGCAAAGGAGATTTCTCAGTGGGGTTAAAAAAGGACAATTCCTTTTACCTTGCCAAAATGAAACATGGCAAAGTTGCCTATTCTTTACCTCCTTGTTTCCAGTTTTCTTAAAACAAGGATAAAATTTGTTAATTTTTCAAAATAACCACAAAGGTCTGACAGTTACCTAACCCTCCTCCCTACCTCCAATGAAATAACTACCTGAAAACAACTGCTTGGATCCAGTTAGATTTTTACAGTGTTTGTGCTTCACAGACATAAAGATTTGGGGGAATAAATGTATACATCCTGCATGCCATTTTTAAAGATAATTCCCCTTAAGAATCTCAGCTTCCTCATCCATCTTTGTCTCCTCTTATCTTAATGGGCACAATGCCCTTGGCTCCTCTGTAGTGCTAAAACTCCCAGAAAATAAGAACAGCCCAATCCACCTCCCATCTACGAAGGCACAAGATAATCTACCTGAGTCATGCATTCAAGTGTATGATTAAAATTTGCATCCTCTGCTTTTCTGATTCTACTCCATAGCCAAAGTCAAGCTGTGCACCAGCCAATGACTCATACATTGTTATTTTACAATATTAGTCATTTAGCTGTTAATTACCAAAACAGGGTTTACTACAAATGGCTGGAATAGATTTGCATCCTTTTCCATAGACAGAAATATATTTCAAAAGTGCAGAAGCATTTTCCACTTTATCCCCTGTTGTGCTTTACCCTTTTCTGAGAACTGAAATAATACCCTGCTCAGCAGATCCCCCCCAGCTGATAATGTAGGATGAGAAAGGCTGGAAGGAGGTTATCCAAGAACAGTCCTTCAGATCTTCTTGGATATGTCCCCTCAAAGTGGGGAGGTGCTAAACTGGTCCAGCAGAGCACGATGCATCACCTCTCCTGTCAAAAGACTTGTCTTCTAAATCCCTGTCTTGCATTTCTTCTCTCCCCACACTTGCCCTGCGAGGTTGTGCTGACAGGATAAATGTATATAGTCATAATTCAGAGGAATTGATTCAGAGAAATGATGGGAACCAAGAGCAGGCAGAGCTAATCAAGTCTTGAGTGTATCAGTAAAAGTGTTTAATTTTATCTTTTTATGACACCGATGCTCACACACACATATCTACACACTTGTGTACATTTAGGAACATCACAGGTTCTGAATAAAACTTTCTAGCTGACTTTGGCAAAATAATAAACCTCATAACCTCTGTCTCAAAGTCCAGTAGGCAACTTACAGATCTCAAGTCAGCTGTGAGAGCCACAGCCTCAAATGTCTAACTATGTCTTACAATAATCATTACACAATCCTGGTTATATTATAAATCATGGCCAATATCTGGCTTCTGATCATTAGTTAAACTATTTGAATTCAATGTTTTTATTTAAATGGAAAAATGTTCAAAAAGCATTTCTTAGATTAAAAATAAAGATTCCCAATCCCAAGAACTAAAAAGGGTTGAACCAAAATACCAGAAATTAAATTTTTTTAAGAAGTCTCCAAATGAAATCATTAGACTATATTCATTTTCATTATAGTCTTGCAAAATATTCTGATAAAGCAAATAAGGTTTGGGATTCCTCTGTGTCACAGCCAAAGATCAAACTTTCCCTGCAAACACAGGTGACAGCAGATGGATTCTTCTGCCAAATGAACCTCTTCCTCTTCACTGATCTCACACTCTGAAAGTCAGAGGCCAGAGGTGAATTGCCATCCCAGGATTACTCCCCAGGGCCACGTGCTGGCAGAAAGGCAGAGTCATTTCAAACAGGTGCTCACTTGATGCCAAGATGAAAACATAAAAGTCACATAAACCAGTAGAGAAGGAGAGAGCCAAGATGCTCCATCAGGGCTTCATCTAAATGTCATGTTCTTGGAAGACTCGCTCCACTGGGGCAGCAGTTCTTCAAAGACACTGAGTCTCAGCCTAAATGACATTATTCCTGAAATGACTTCTGCTAAGAGCATCAGGCAATAGTGCAAGTTCTCAGCAGCAGGAAATCAGTCTCCAGATCAGCAGCAGGGATGTGCCACGTGTGCCTCTCACTTCCCTTTCTTACAGCTAAAGCAGCCACTAGATTGAGGTTCATTAGTAGTGGGAAACAAGTTCTCACCTATTTACAATTTATTTACCTGGAAAAACGACCAAACCTTGCTCTTGGATTACTATCAGTGGACCACCATTACTATTATTCACTTAATAAGCAAGTCCAACTAAAACAAAGAAAACTTTCATGTTAAAATAACCATAAAGCACCAGACAGCACCACAGCACAAACAGAGGGAACAATTTCCATTTGCAAAGGATGGGAATTAAGACTTTTATATCAGGTTTCAAGATATGAGTGGTAAATGGACAGTCTTTGCTAAAACTCTGTTCCACTTCAGGTTGGTCCATCAGTCTTTAGTGCCTTGACTTTCATCTCGTTACCTCCCTCCTCTTTTCTACCCAGCTAAATTTGCAATAATTAACTACTACTCAGGAAATATGCTTAAAATTCCTGACCATCAAATCCATAAAAAGAAGATGGAAAAAATATTTAATATTGATCAAAAGAGATTCTTTTACTCATTTCCAAATATTCAACCAGTCTGTTTCTGATTATCTCTACCAAAATGCAGGTACATAATGTGTAGCTGCCAAACTCTAGGTATCCTAAACTGAATAAAACAACAGTGTTTGCTTCTCCTGAGAATAAAACTACTTAGATAAAAACTCTAGGTGTAAGTTTAAAACAAGAGGATTTTCCAGAGTTTCTGGGATTTGGAGGTATACCTTGTTTTTGAGAACACCTGACAAAAAAGAACATTTTGAAGTTTTTATATCTCAAAAAAAAAAAAAAATACAGGTAGGATGTTAAGGCAGTAAAACTGGGCTTTTTGTCACGTTTAATTGCTTGAATTCATAACCCAGTTTTGCTGAATCTGGATGTTCCTGCTGACTCAAGCAGGTTCTCCATTTTAATACTCTAGAAAAAGTTTGTGTCTCTACCTTTGTGAAAGGCACCTAATAAGCCCTTGTGATACAACAGCAGTTTATGAAATATTCCTGACCATCAGTGAAATTTGGCTTTGCAGAAGCCTTATGGCAGTGCATGAAATCTGTAATTAACTACAGAATAAAAGATAAAATAGTCTCTGATTGCAACCTGGTGGAGGAAGCCACACTGTGCTTTATTTTCAAAGACAATGGAGGGAAATCACAGCCTCTGCAACTGAACGTGGTGAAATGAAATGAAAAGCACGAGGGGCACGATGGAGACAAACACAAAGCAGAAATGCTTACACTCCCTTCCAATCCCCCAAAGCAAACACCCTCTCACACTGTCCAAACTGAAACCCAAATAAAGTACAAGTGTGCAAAGCCACTGAACACAACTTTGCTACGTTCCTTAACATCTCCTCTTGGTACCTTCAAAATAAAATATAAAGGAAAAAAGACTTATTCCTAAAGGCAGAGAACTCCACGACTGTCAAGATAAATTTAGAAGGAAATTTCAACAGACTAGAGTTTGGCATTCACACATTTCTTTCTTTTCTCAAATCTGTCTGGTACCTCAGCCAAAGGCAACCCCTCAGAATGTGAAATTTAGAGGAAACACGTTTATGATGCACCTTTTTAAAGAATAAGCCTGAACTTTTCTCCATTCTGGTGTCTCTGTACTTATGGTACTTCTTGTGTTCAAAAATGCCTCCCCATGCAAAGCCATCAGCTGCAGATCAGAACCCGCCATTCCATCAGAGTTTATGAGAACTCTTCCTTTGTAACACATTCCAAACCAAAATTAAAGACAGACGCTTTTTAAAGTTTATTTTCGGCCTATTTATGGCAGAATAATCTTTCTGAGAAGTAAACTTTATTCCCCTATAAAGTTCACTCATTTCAAAATGTACATTTCAAAAGTTATCCTCAGTTCTCGGGAGATGCTGTACATTATATGCCAGTCTTGAAATATATATTAAAAAACAAAAAATAAAAACAACAACCAAGGTCCTCTGTAGTCTTTGTTCCCACCTCTAAATTCTAGGAGGGTACTTTATTGTGACATAATCATTCCAAGAAAAACTCCCAAATCCCATCACTGAAGTCGACTAAAAGCTTGACTTCAGCAGGCTTGAGATTTTAACTAAGGAGTTATTTTCAACTCCATTTTAGCACATTACTTACTTAAACTAAAACATGAAGTAAAACTTTGACAAGATAGTTTCTACAGTTTAAATTCCCTACACATTTTTCCCCTGGTTTAGTCTTCATGCTACTCTTTCACAATTACTGTCATAATAACTTAAAAGCATGAGTTAACCACATTTCTCTCTTTTCTCCTATTTAATTTGATGCTTCATTTACCATATCTAACACATTTATCTTAATAGAATTTACAAACATTTAATAACAATACTTTTCATTACAATAGAAAAAGTCCAAACTTCTGACATTGTACTTCAGAGGATTTTTCTAGACCTTTTGTAGCATTTTGAATACCACAAGGTTGATCACTTGAAAAAGCAATTTATTCCTTGCTCCTGGAAAAGTTTTCTGGTTTATGAGCAAACTCAGACCCTACAAGACAATTTCATAAAACAACTAAATTTGAACAATTCCATGATAATGATACCACTGAAGTAACTGCTTTGAAGTCAGAAAGACTGATCATAACACCTTGCCACACAATAATAATGAAGTTGCTTCATCCATCTATTGTTAAGTTATTCTGATTTCAAACATTTATCATGTAGGGAAGAACATAAAGCTCAATCTTTCTAAAACTGTGCTTGGAAAGGGGTATAATGAGCTGTACTTACACTCAGTGAGGTATCAGGGTATTGGATGTTGGGAGGCACTGATTAAATACAACTTGCTGCCCACATCTCACAGAGAAGGCAGTGGGAATGTGAGCTATTGAATGTTTACAGCATCTAAAACACCGAGAAATGTGCAGCTCTGGGAAGAAAAACTCTGAAATGGATAATCAAACCCCTATAGATCCGTGAGATTTAAAGGAAGCAAAGCTGATAACTGCCAGACATTACACACACACTCAAGGGAAGCACCTGGAAAGGATAAAACAAAAAAAATCCGCTTTTTTTTTCCATGAAATGATTGCAATCTAAAAACAATGATTACACACAGCACCACTACTCTTGCTGTAGACAAGGGAATGCTGCTGACTTAATTGCAGTTTTACTCACTTTTGAGAAGTCAACCTCATTTGCATGTTCAAACAACAACAACGTAAACATCACATGCCTAAGAAATAAATCTGCAAAGCATGGTCAGAATATCAAGACATTTGAACTTTATACATGTCCGTTGCTCCATTTTAGAAATACATATGAACCCAATGCACTGCTTGTAAACTAATTATTCTAAGCATTTCATAAGCGAAAATAGTTGTGAACTTTCTGTTTAACACTTATACAAACCTTAATTACTCGTGTATCAAGACCAAATTCCTCATAACTACAGAAGTGCCAAATATAAAGACTGGTTTGGATCTCACTAAATTCCTGAATATCCATCAAAGTAAAATACCTGGAGTGGAATTTGATGTACAGTCCTGGAAGCAATGTGATTTTATGGTGCTGAACTGCAGAGCCCAGCATTCCACTACTGGGCTGTGCCAGAGTCTCCTCCATGTGACAGCAAGTCTTTCAGAAATATTATACCCCTATTAAGAGTCTGGAAGAAATTCCTTTTTTAAAAGCTACTGAAACTCACCTTCCCCGCTCCCCTCAACATTTTTCCCACACTTTGAGGCGTGGGGTTTTTTTAAAGACAGAAAATTGCTGAAGTCATTCAAAGTATTTAAATTACCTCGCAATTATATCCAGCGGGAAACTGATAGGCATTTTTCAATCCCACTCTGTTATACACGGTTCCTGCTTTTGTCAATGCAAAAACATATAAATGGATTGTTAGCCAAAATTACCTGTATGCTTAAATGGTATTTATTAACTAAATGTTGATGCTGTTTCCTCCCATGTATTTTAACAAGTACAGCAATAAAACTTTAAAATACTCACGTACATCGTGGGTTTTTTTAAGATCAGTATATTATGCTGATGACATACAGGTAACCTATAGTTAAAGAGGCAACCAGGTTGGTCGGGAATGCTGTAAGGAAAACGATCCATCTGACAAAACCACTTCTAATGAGCCTCCCGCTACATTCCATACAAATGCTAATACATATTCCACCCAAAGAAAGTCGAGCAGCTCCCTGAAGATGAAGTTCACATAAACTGCCCCGGGGGAAGGACGAATAATCCCCCCCGCGCGTTATTTTCCGTGGGCACCTCACCCCGCGGTGCTTCGCTGGCGGGGACGAGCCCACGCCGCGCACACACACGAACACGGGGAATACACGGGGAGGACAAACACACCGGGAGCACCGAGCCCCGCATCGCATCGGTAAGTTTATCCACGACACACCTTTGAGCAGAGGCAGCATCCCTGTGCCAGCGCTCCAGGGATGCATCCCGCGCTGCATCCCGCTTCGCACGCGGCCGGCAGCTCCACGAACGCTTCACACCCCCTATCCCTTCATCTCCCACCCGGCCATCAGCCCCTCTTAGCCTCTCACCTCTCCCCCTTCACGTCGGGAAGTCGCTGCCGGCGGCGACACAACCCCCGCAGCCAAACATGTCAACTTGCCCCGGCCCCCCCCACCCCCCCGGAATTCCTCCCGCTTCCCGCCCCGGAATTCCTCCGAAGCTGCCTGTGCCTCACCTGAAGGGCATCTCCCACGCCTGCGATCAGCTGCCAAGGTTTCATCGTGGGTCGGGAAGCGCCCGGAGGAGCCGCGGGGGGAGCGGCCCCGGCCGGCCCTGCAGCCCCCGGACCGCGGGCAGCATCCACCGCTGCCGGCCGGGGGCAAGGGCAGGCGGCAGCCCTGTGTCCCTGGCACTGTCCCCGTCCCTGTCCCTCCTGCAGGAGCCCAAGCAGGGCGAGGGGACAGCGCTGGGCACCCCGCGCGCCCTCCGAGGGATCCCGGGCGGGGAGATGCGGGCGGGCAGGATGGAAGCGCTCGCAGCCTCTCCCGCTACACCTACATGATTCAAAATGTCCCTGGGACAGTATTTATGACTTCCAATCTGCTGCTCTCCACGGACTGCCGAGAGCCGGCGGAGCCCTCGGCTGGCTGCGCTTTGCTCCCCTCGCCGACCAGGCTTTGCAGTGCAGGCGCTCAGAGGAGCCCGTTTGTTTTATTTGGAGATAAGAGCAGCTCCAGGCCGGCTTAGCTAAAAAAACCACAGCCTTGTGGGAAAGGGAGGTGGGCAGGGGAGAGTGCAGATTACACTCAATAATTCATTTATGGAATGGCTTAACGTATGTGCTAAATATTAAGTGCTTATTGAAATACTGCGCTGAAGTTTGTAGGGCTTCACTATTCGGGTCTGTGTAGATAAAATGGTTAATATTTTGTTCTATGAAGAATTTAATCAAGATGGTTAACTTTTGGATGAAATGATGATTAATTACTTGTGAAATTCTGAATTTGCTTAAAAACAACAATATTGCAGAGTAAGTTATTTTTAAGACAAAGACTGGCTGCAACTGAAACAAAACCTGAAGATCTTCCACTAGAGATGGCAGCAATTAACCCATTTGTGGAGCAGAGAAAACAAAAATGTTTCAGATAAACATCAAAAACTGACATCCTTCTCCACGTAAAACCATTGCTTGTTCCCTATTAAGTTGCTATTTCAAATTACATCTGTTTATATAACCAGAGTTACAATCTGTAAACAAATAACCACTTATACTCTAGTGAAACATTCTATAGGAGGCTACTTAGAGGACTTCTGTAATTCTGTAAAATGATTTTTCTTACCACACATACACCATTTCTCAAAAAAAAAAAAAAAGAGTTAAGTAAAACATCTTTCAATATTTATCACTATTCTGCAAACAAAAAGGAGACTAATAAACTGATCTCCAAGAAAATAATTTCTATCAAGCATTCCCTTTTTGCATATGTAAGTCAAAGAATTTGCACCCCTTTGTGGCAGAACAGGATAGGGAAGGTTTAATTATGTTCTATGAAAATTTAAAATATACAAACTAATGTCAGATTCAGCTTCTGATTTCATATGGTTTTCCTTGTTTTGAAGTTTTTATTTTAGTCATGCCCACCTTATTACCTGAAGGGAGAAGAAAACTATCTACCGAGACAGACAATGGGAAAATGAAGGCATCTTAATCATAATAAAGCATAAGTGTATAATTTAAAAAGTAGAATGTTTCAAGGGCTGGCCTGACCACTGGGCTTAATAGCCAGAACACATCTCAGAGCTCACACTGCCTAATTGTGTGGCCTTGACCACATTATTCATCTCTTCAGTTTTCCCACTTGTAAAATTAGAATAATTCGACTTACAGTGTCTCCCACCTCTGACTTCTCAGGAGGGCTCGGAGGATTAATGACCCTGCAGTGCTCTGGAAATGAATAAACACTAACTGCTAAAGCAGGGCTAATATGTTTCAGAGCATTAAAGCCCTGAAATGCTAGAAATTCCAATTAAATCACTTTCTGTGTCTAAACATGGGTGAACTAAAATGCAGGAATCACTAAGATACCATGTTCTATCATTTACAATCAACAAAATACTGCAGGTTGTCTTATCGTTCTCTTACTGAAATCTGATTTTCCTCTATGCCCATCCTTAGTTTTAAGCTGGGAGTTACATTAAAAGTCACCAGCAGCAATTGCCACTGTCTTACAAAAACACGCAGGGCAAGGCCACTCAGAGTCAAAGCAGTCAAGAAACATCCCCATTACCTCTGGCCTGTTGGTCCCAGCCTTTGCAGCACAAATGGTCCCTCAATCAGAGGACCAGCAGTTCTGGCAGATGCTACATGAGGTCCTGTGCTGTTCTTCAGAGATCCCCAGGCTTTTATTCAAGTCATGAAAAAGGGTTTAAAACAACTAATTATCTCATTAGCAACAAATAAAGGGGCAGGGGGAAGCACTGCAGAACAGGCTGCATCACTCACTATTTGTTGAATAGCACAGATGAGTGTCATCACATTATGTCTGTTACTTCACAAGTTCTAGATAAATTTAGTTGTTTCATATCCCTTACACATTTTTCTCCTTAAAAAAGGGAGCATTTCCCACTTCACAACAAAAATCACTTCACAGAGGAACAGACCAAAGTAACTGTTAAGTCAGTGCCTCAGTAAATGGTTAGGCTTGAATTTTTTTCAAGACTGATCCCAAAAGTTAGGTGTGACATACTGGAAGGCTTCCAGCTGAAAGTCTTCCACGTGTAACTGATTCAGTTGTAATTTCTTGAATTAAGTTCCTGTGCTAGGGGAGCCATTAAAAGCCACTAAAGGAAAATGGAGATTGTTAAAAATCCAGAAGTAACCTCTTTTAGAAGGTTATTCTGCACCTGTGTAGTTTTGACAGCACTTTTCCCACAGGGCAGTGGAATGTGGTTGAATGCACGTCCATGACCAACACATGGGGGCTCTCCATGCCTGATGGATTCCTCCTGCAATGGTTTCTTTTCACATGCCATCCAATGATCCAGCTGCATTACAGAAAGCAAGCCTAATGAAGCATGTTCAATGGTGAAAGTGTCACGGGATTTATCATCAACACGCTGCAGTTTTATCCCAAAACAGTCTCTGGTTACAATGTGAGAGTCCGAGGCACGAGATCAACATGGTAAGAAACACAACATCCATCTGATGTCACAAACATAACAAAGCAGCTGAAGCTCAAGCAAAGCTACACCTGAGAATTCAAAATGTTACACTGATTCTAGATACAATCTTTTGGACAGAATCTAAATGATAAAGATTTTTAAACCTGAATTATCAAAGAAATCAAAAGAAATGCAATCAGCAAACAGAAGGTTTTCCTCTACCAAGCAGAATTTTAAAATGTTCTCCAGGGGCTGGATCCTCCAGGCATCCACAATGTTTCTAAGCCCACAATGAGACTAATTACAAGAGTACACAGAAATAAGTGGTTTTAGCACTAGACCTACATAAAGGATGTTCCAAAAAATCAGTGAGATAATGTACTAGGTGCTTTCACAAATTATATTTCTGTATACTCAAAATGTCAGTGTTTCTCTTTCACCGCTGGCTTACAAATAGCCTCTATAAAGAATTTTTAAATGTAATTACATTGATCTGAAATGCTTCATTTTGCATTATTAGTTGGTGTTGTCTTTTCCCAAGGAGGTATATTGCTATTGATGTCACTAATCTCTCTTGAATGTTCTAGTACTGTTTCAGCTGTACATGCAATTAGAGTAGTTCACAAAGGAGGTAAATTGAACATTGCAATCATCCAAAGGCACTTTCACACTTTTAATGTAATTCCAAATGCAAAAGTTTGCCAAGTACTAAATGCAAAATTTTTACCTTTTCGCAACAAAAACACTCCTAATTTCATTCAAAACCAAGAAATCAAGCACCATCAATAAAAAAGTAGAGGGAACATAATTTTGATGCACCTAAACTAGTACTGATCTAATAAATGTTACTTCAAATACTGCTACAAAAAAAGTTTCTTGCATAGATGCTACAGAAGAGGCCATCAAAATAACCAGTCATGCCTGTATTCAGCCCCCCATAAAGAGCCCAAAATGCACATTCCACAGGAGAGGAATTTTTTTGCACAGCCACTGCTGCTTGGAAGGTCATGCTCAAAAAATAATTACTTATCCAGACTCCTATAATAGAGAAAAGTTTCTGAAGATGCATCAAATCAAGGGAAAAATATCTATCTCATTTTTGTCAAGTACAAGAAAAGCACAGAAATATGGATCAGCAGTATTCACTTTAAGGCTATGGATTATTTTTTTTTGCAGCTTGTTGCAATGTTTAATGTGCAACATATGGCAACAACACATCTACCAACATGAAGGAGAAACAGGTCTCTGAAAAGTCTTCAAGCAAAATAATTCCTTATGGGTTTATACATATTCACAGCCCTGCTGAAGTGCTAAAGCAGTCATGAAAAATCACATTACAAAGGCAAACAGTACCTCAGCACGAACAAGGATTACCAGTTAAGGCTGCAACATGGGCTTGAACATTTCACTACATACGTCCTTCAAAGGTAATCTGGGTCTGCTTTTAGATGTTATTCCCAAACAAGTCACAATGTTTTGTTTAGTAACACTTCGAAAACACAACTTTTTACTGCATTGGGAGTTCAAAGTGTCTTCTAATTCTGCAATCTTTTTTTTTTTCACTTTGCAAAGTCTTAATGCAAATCATGTCCTCAATGAGACTGCAAAGGGGTAATTTGTCTAATTGTGCTTTCCTGGGACCAGGAAACACAGAGGTGACAGTGCTCACCATACTGGTGTGAGAGGAAATGTCAAAACACAACAGAAAGCACCTAAAAACCCTGGAAATGCAGTTGCTCCCCCTTAAGGGTGGTGCAAGGTAATACCTTAAATGATAAATTACAGCCTGTGCCACAGAATAGAACCCTGAACGCTACTCAGAACATCAAATACACCTAACACAGAACATTTTCCAGTCCCAAGATCACAACTCGAAGTCACTGAGGGAGCACCAAGACCTCCCTCTGCCATCCTTTGAGGCACCAGCTCAGAGGAGTCTGAATCCAGAGCCTTCACTCCTCCTTTGCTCCCTAAGCAAACCACAGTGAGCACAACCACACAGGATAAGCTGTGGTTGACACCTCCAGGCAGGACCAAAGGGAAAAGAATGAGGGGTAGGTTGCCTAGAGATTTCTAGAAAATTTTTGGCACCGTAAGTGGAAAAGAAATACACCTTCTGTGCAAATCTGCGAGAAGTATGGAGGTGCAATTCTGCTGGGAAATTGGGTAAATCTGTATCTTTTATTCTTAGTAATGACAAATCCTTCTTTTGCAGCTGTATTTATTTTTACTCAACCTATTTTCATTTACACTTGCTCTCCAGAATGCAAAACATACCAATGAGACTTTTGTCACTAACTTAAGATGCATGATACATACTTCCTACTGAAATGAATGCAAAGATTTAAATATCTTTAAAAAGACAGGATATAAAGCGACGTCGGGATTGTTCCTTGAGATATTTTAAGTGATGCCAATAGGTTTAAACTAACACAATCACACAAATGCCACAACTTTGTGCACTACCAGGTAGAAGGGCTGGGACCACCTCCAGCTCAGCCACTGGGGGCCTTCTCTCCCTCGGAGTCCTGTTGGCACAGAGAAAGTCACAGCTTGTGGATGGAAGCAGCCACTTGCTCCTGCTCATCTGTGGCACAACACAGTTGACTAATTAATTTTTTAAAGTATTCAAGATGTGACACATATATAGGATTGAATACAGATTAGCATTACAATAATCACCGAGCTTTTGTGGCCTCAAATTTGTCTCCTCCCAGCAAAGTTCCCTTTAATGTGCAGATGAACGATGCCACTGCGTATCTTCAAATAAACAGCCTGGTTGTGATCATGACTTGTCACATCCACGGGATTATATGAGCAGCACCCAGCAGGCTGGCAGACAAAGGCAGCCTAAATAAAAGATCCATACCCAACTCCTTGCTAGGACATCCTGATCCTTCCTACCAGTGGCATCCTGGAGTGATGCTTTGGAAATCTCCCTCCCCTCAAGTGTTCGTAGATTGAAGTTGTTTCCATGAGCTGCAAGCAAGGGTTTTCTTGGCCCAGTTCTAAGGACAGGATTTGTTTGCCAAACTGAGTAAAAAGGGAACAAAAAGAACGTGAAGTTGTCTCAAAAATTCCAACTCAGCAAAAACTTGGCGAGGTTCAGAGGAGAGATGGCCCACACAACAAAGTGCAAAGGTAACAGGGAGACAGGCAAGTGAGCTGGCTGAAGTGTTTAGAACCCTGAAAGTAACTATGAAGTAAAGGGAAACATAGGAATTAATTCATTTTTTCTACTTTTTTAATTTAATTTTTTTACTTTTCACTCTTCGATTTTTTGGATTAACTAAATGGATGAGTCTGGAGTCACTTCATACATCACAGGCCACATTTCACACTCAGCAAAAGGACCAGCACATCCTTTAGGAAGGAAGTCTTTACTCAGAAGGTGGGGATGCCCTGGCACAGAGAAACTGTGGCTGCTCCATCCCTGGAAGTGTCCAAGGCCAGGCTGGACAGGGCTTGGAGCAACCTGGGTTACTGAAGGGTGATCCTGCCCATGGCAAGGGTGGAACAAGATCATCTTCAAGGTCCCTTCCATCCCAAAGCATTCCATGATTCTATGATTCATGTGCTGTGGCACAAAGGGCTGCTCCTGGAAGCTGTTCCTAAACACCTACACTCCTAATAGGAGCCTTGGTGCCAGGGCAGCTAAATTATATGGTTTCCTCTATGGTGAGATGATTCTGAAATAGATGATTTGGTTCCGAAATAGATGGTACTTTTAGAAGGATTTAGGGGGACCAACGTTAATTTTGTCATCCATAAAGATGGATGCAAGTGGAATACTTTATATCAACAACTATATGTGATGTTTCTAAGAATAATTAGTGTATGATATTTTAAAAACAAATTTCACACATTTTCCTGACAAACTGTTGTGGACTCGTGGTGTTAATTTTAGCAGTTTCAACTGGATTTGGTACGGTTGGAAATGCAAGGGGAAATCTGCAGTAATCAGGATGTGACACTCATTAACACTTCCACAAAATACCCACTGGATTTGCCTAAACTATGCAAAGATTCATTGGTGAATCTTTAATATGAGATTTCCCTTGGTTTCACTCCACATTCAGCTCCTTTTGCCCTCCCTTTCTCCTCTCCCCCACCAGCGAGAAATGCTGTAAACAGTTCCCAACAAAGGATAATTAAATGTTACAGAAAAGCTAAAATATACATGTAATTACCCCAAAGCTCATATAATTCCATATATAATTTTATAAACTGCAAATATTTCTCAAGAAATATTTGTAAAGGGAGAAAAATCCTAATTGGATCCAATGGCTGGATCCAATGGCACTCCAAGTCACTCAATAAATCTGGGGATGCTCAGGCAGGTTTTTCCATGACCTGTGTATCCAACTCACCCAGGCCCAGCTTGCAGACAGCAGTCTGTGCATGTAAAGTAGCAGGAAAAGATTCCAGAAAATGGGTAAACCACCAAGGCAACAAAAAGTTTCTGGTTCTGACAAACACAAAAATATTAAGTAAATTATGCTATTATTAAGGGAGACATTTCTGGCTACTCCAAATGTCATTCAGTGAGGCAATTAATTTAAAAAAAAAATCTAAGTCATTCTTCTTTGAGAAGGACAAGCTTCTCAAGAGTCAATAGTTTTTATGGGTTTTTAGCAGAATTATGAAGTACCTATTGGACTCCACTGACTCCATCAACATGGCCCAGTACAGCAGACAATCCAATATACAGTGGGAAGTTCACAATGTAAAATAAAAGTTATTTTCTCTTTTGAACTATTAAAAAAACAACCTTACCAGATTTAAAAATTCTCATTGAAGCTCATTCTGCTGATAAAAATGCTTTTTGCTCAGCTTTGATTTTACAACAGAATTTTTTTACAGGAATGGTTAAGAGTCCAGCATTAATAAAATATATTTTAAAAGACTTAGTACAAGATTTAAAATAAAATTTTAAATTCAGGTTTTTTTCGCTGTCATAAATACCTGCAAACACACATGAACAACACTGAATTTCTGCTGTGTTATTCTCCAACCCAAACATTTCTCTATAGCCAAAGCTTTGAAATTATTTGAACTATGTACATGTAACTGAGTGGCTGTACCAGAAAATGGATTATTTCACTTGCATTTTGAGCAAATTTATTGACTGAGAGTCTTCCTTCATTGCTCCTACTCAACAGATCATTATCTCTGATATCCCACGAGCACAGGAAAGAATTTTCTAAAGGAAAATACAACCTGACCAAGTGTGAGGGCCAGAACACATTCCTGTATTTTATTTCTGGTTAAAGACTGTCAGGCTCTGATCATCTCTATGTCTTGTTCACTAGTGCAAGCATGCTGGGAAGAAAAATGCATCCCTGGGGTTTTATTTATTTTGTGGATTCTTTTTAAAGATAAATTAGAACACCAGAATTCAGGGAATTTGGTTCTCCTCCTGCTGAACAACTGTGCATTGTGCTGAGGTCACTGGAAGTGTAAATACTAATTTTTGAAGCTTTCCCTCTGACCACTTTTTATTTGGGTTTTCATTCATTCATTCAAAACAAAACAAAAAAAAGGTAACCTGGAAGTGGAACAATTTTTTTGTTTTGTTATTGTTTAGTAAGCAGAATTCTCATTCCAATACTTTAATAGTCCCAAAGCAACAGCAGATCTTGGTGAGGAAAAAATTCAAAAAATTTTTTCTCTAAAACTGACCTGTTTGTACATTTTACCCACCACAATACTATTTGTACTCCAGACACTGAATTCCACCAAAAGTGCTTTTCCAGAGAGATCAGACTTCTCTTTCTAAACAGCACAACATGTGTGAGATGCTTTCAACAGCCACAATTGCAACAACACAATTTATGAAATTCCTCAATTAATTCCCCTTGGAGAATTCACAAGAGAACTGTCAAAGACAGCGAAGCTCTCTGGCATTCCCTGGCTCAAGGATGTCACCCAAAACTGGAGGGCAAGAAAAAAGGTAAAACTCATGGCTGAGATGAGTAGTTTAATAATTCAAACTAATTTCAATAAAATACTAATACTAATATTAGTAAGGGGGCTTGAAGGGGAGGAAGAGTTAAAAGCCAAAAAAAAAAATTGATGCACGATACCCCACAACACCAAGGGACACTTACTTGAGCATCTGCTGCACTGAATAATTATATATATATATATATATATATATATATATGTATTTATTTATCTATACACATTTTTCATAACCTGAATAGACAAACACAGCTGAGATGTATTTCAATAAAAACTGCCAAAAAGAATGGCCAGTAATATTAATTTGTCCAGAAGTTGTTTAGATCACCTGTTTAGAAACAGATTGGAAGGCTCTGATGGCCAATGCCTTGGCTATAAAGTGGCACCACCTTCTAACAAGATGGGAAGAGCAGGACTTCATTTCCAAAGATAAGACAATTTCCTATGTTCTCTGGGAGTTGTCACACATCATTAAGTCTTTTTTGTATTATTCTAGAGAACTGTGGGTTTTGGATGATTTCACTAATTGAACTTGAAGCCAGAGCAGGATGATTTTTGGAACACTACACCACTTAAAGATTCATCTATTTTTATTATCATGCACATCTAGAGAAGTGAGCTGACCATCACATCACCTCTGCTCTGGCAGTTTTATTACTGCCATTCTAATGCTCACCCAGGGGCTTCACCTGCTCTTCATGACACAAATGTCTTCCAAGTGCCACCCCTACGGTGCAGATTTAGCAACATATCCCTTTTAAGATATTTAAATGGCTGCACCATCTGTATCCTTAAAAACTTATCAATATTTCAAGAGAAGATAATATTTCATATTTGTGGTTATTTATACTTTTATAACTTCACATCACCCCAAGCATATAAACTGTGTGAGCATCTTTTCTAACCTGAGAAGCCATGCAGTATTTATTGAAATTGGAGAATTAATACTCTTATTATGAATGCAAGAAACAACAAGGGTAAAATTAAAACTCATCATTACCTTGAAATCTGGCATGAAACCTGAAACTAAATTAAATCTTATCTAAATGCCAAAATCAAGGAGAAAGAAAAAAACCACACACCAAAGGCAAAACTAGATTTTCTGTCCTATTTCCTATGCTTTTTTTTTTTTTTTTTCATATTTACAGAACAGAAAGACAGAAAAAAGGTATGTCTGAACAGGCAGAACTGAATCATCTGGAACAGTAAGAGCTGGCATGTTTATGAAGGGAAACACCTTCCCATCAAAGACTTGAAAAGACATTTCTAAATCTACTCCAAATCCAGTGGAGAGCAGTGAGAACACAGCAAGGTTTAATTCCTGATGAATCTTATACCATATACTGAGCAAGACCAATAAAATTCCACAAAATGGAATAATTTTTCTCCCATATCCAAGGAGATATGAAATCATTTGCATGGGCACAACCCAATAGCAACCAAACTGCTGCCCATCCACCTATGAGCAAAGATAGAAGTGCAGATGGCTCCATTTCTGCAGCACCAACTGCAGGCAGAATTTAGGGATTCTGTAAAAACATTAATTGAAACGAGAGGAGAAGTTTCCACAGCTTGTCACTTGGGAACCTGACAACAGAAGTTCAATAAAGAATCCAACCAAATGGCTTGTCTTGCAAAATGGGACAGGCTGTCATTTTGTTCAAATCTGCTGCTCCAATTATCTGGTCATTAGAAAAAATGATTCACCGTTCCAGGCATCTTTATACACATTTATTCTGGGCCCACATTAAAGAAGTTAATCTACTAGGTAGCAATACCAGAACACTGAAAAACAAGTTTTCCCAGGAAAGACACTTTAATTTGTGCCAATTCAAGTACATAAATCTTCAAATAATAAGAAGCTCGATAAATTTAATGCAGCTGGGAATGACTCAAATAAGCAAAAATGGCATGCCTTCAATCCAGAATGACTGTCAGGCCAAGGAAAGGAGAGAACAATTGCAATGACAGCCTAAGTCACAGTGTAAATCACCACTGAACTGTTTGGGAAGTCTTCATGATACCCCCAGAGACAGAGTTGTTGAGCTGGAAAGAAAAGAGAAAATAAGTCTGAAGAACATAAAGCAGAGTACAAAGATTTGAACAGACTAAAAAGAATCAGAACAGAGATCCAAGGGCCAAATAAAAGCTCACTTACTAATCCAGAAGAGAGCAGTGGCCCAGAAAGTACGATCACAGGTCAGGACTTGGCAAACACTGCTCAGTTCTGCAGAATCCCTGAAGACAAGGAGGAAATGTGGGTCTCAAACACCAATGGCTGGATGGGCAGTGGTGGAGTCAACCCAGGATTGCTGGTAAGAACAGACAAGGATTGTTGGGAAGGAACCAGCAGACATCTCCTGTGATCTGAGACAGGCTGAGGAGCAGAGGACAAAAGGGCAAAGCCCTCTTGCTGCTGTACCAGTGAAAATCAGAGTCCTTACAAAAAGCTCCTGCAGAAAAGGGCCTATCCTTAAGAGCATCCAAAATACGTGGAGCAAAACCTGTGAGCTGTGCAGACACTTCAGCAGAGCCCTTTCCTGGGGAAGGTCTTACTGTAGGTCTTTTCAGTGAAATATAAATTTGTAACTGTGGTTGATACTAATTTCTCAGACACTTATAACTAAATTATCCACTAGAGAGCACAGAAACATTTTCAAACACGTTCTGCTTATGTCTGCAAGTGCCAAGTGAGGTCCTTGTGGCACTCAATGTCACTCTTGTACATGAAAAATATGCTAAACAACCTGCCATGCACAACAGAGATAAGAAATGGACTCAATGCAACGCTTGAATGAAAAAAGGTCAACAGAGCATGAACTTCTAATGAACAAATTTCAGCTGTTCCCAGCCTGGTGTGCAGTTCTTGGACATTCTTGATGGAATAACTTCTTTTGCATTATACACCTTTATGTGTAAATATATAACAACACAAGAAAAAAAAAAAAGAGTAAATACATCCTTCCTTATCAGCATGCTGGGCAAGAGCTGCTCTGTTTCCTGCTCTGCAATATATTCTGGTGATGTCATGACACTTTTAGTTGCCATTAAAGAAAACCTTTCATCATTTATTATTTCCCATTATAATGGGCATCCTGTAAAATTTATCTTTCATTTAAAAACATAAATAAAATGTTCTGTTGTTTTGCTCTATTTTAGAGTTGCTCAGAACAAAAATAGTATGATCCATGTAAAGCACTCTGGAATTTCTCATTTAAAATATTGTTTAAAACTGTTGTTTTAAACTGTTTAAAACTGTTCCCACAGGCCTTCATCAATACTTTGATAAAGGTGTCCACAGTATCCACAAATCTGGATAGCACATCTCAGTGCCACAAGTAGAAAAACAACTCTTAGATCTCTGCTAAATATGTTTTTCTTCATTATTTCCCACAAACAATTTGAGTCAATCATTGCTGTAAAAAGATCAGTAGCATAGAGCACCTTGTATTTCCAGTAAAACATGGAGCTTGGTTTATCCAGTCAAACATGTTCAGGAGTGGATAACTTGAGACACTGAACCAAGCCAGTGAAAGTATTTAAGCCTGGAATAAGTCAGATGTAAGAGAAGTCTTGTTCTAAACAGTATGTTATTGCTTTATAAGCTGGAGAAGAGGAGTTTTATAAATATTTCTCATTTATCTTAGCATCACCATGACAGTAAATGAAGTTGGAAAGCCAACATCTACCACAGAATAAGAAGAGCAAGTGCTAGGAAAACATTTAACTGTCCCTGGGAATTGCAAGGAGCACAGTCAGCTGTGAGGATGGCAAATCACTTGGCAATTATAACTGCAAACAAAGAGGAACAAATAGCAAGGTGGAGGAAATCCAAGTCAGCAAAAAGGGATGAACACAGCTCAGGTTGCTTCATGAGTATAAAAGCTAACATGGATTTCCACATCTGAAATCAACAGGGCATTAAAATACCATATAACACAGTTTATTCAAATGCTAAATACAATATAAGCACAGAATCACAGAATGCTCTGGGTTGGAAGGGACCTTAAAGATCCTCTCGTTCCACCCCTGTCACGAGCAGGGACACCTTCCACCAGCCCAGGCTGCTCCAAGCCCCATCCAACCTGGCCTGGGACACTTCCAGGGATGGGGCAGCCACAGCTTCTCTGGGCAACCTGTGCCAGGGCCTCCCCACCCTTGGAGTTAAAAATTTCTTCCTAATATCTCATCTGAACCTGTCCTCCTTCAGCTCAAGGCCGTTCCCCTCTGTGCTATCCCTACATTCCCTTGGGAAAAGTCCCTCTCCAAGCACTCACTGCCATTTCCCTTTGGGGTTTATTTTTCAACAGTAGGTATTTTAATTTAACACCTCTGATTTTAAGCACTTTTAATGACACATAACATTAGAATCATCAAACCCTTAAAAGAAACTGTTTTTTATATAGATGGCATGATGTTTCAGAGTTAAGGTATTCTTGTAAAAGTGATCACAGTGATCATTTATTCAGAAGTTCACAGATTCTACTACCTAGTTTTTCTCTCAAATCCTATCAGTTTAAAATCAGCATCGCTGCAGTTTTCATGTTAGGTATTGATATATGCTTACAGAGTTGGGGGAAAACAAACAACCAACCCCCAAAGAAACAAAAACAACGAAAAATAGAAGCGAGAAATAGGAATTATGAGGTTTTATCACATGTCAGTTTATCAAATCTGCCTCTGCACTGAGAAATACATTCTAACATTGATAGACCTGAATTCCTCTTTCTGCCTTTCCAAGCACAGTTCTGGGAGGGTGCAGGGGTGGCATCTAAAATGGTTTACTTGGTAACAGAATAGGGCTGGAAAGGAGCAGCAGCAGCAGCAGCCAGATCCTGCTTGGAGAGCAGCTTTGTGACACAGGCAGGATCTTTGTCTGCTTCATGGAAGAAACTGAGGTTTCTTCTCATTTCCAATCCCTAATAAAAACAGTTATCTGCAGCATAAAGTGTCCAGGTCCTGGGAGCAAAGCTTCTTTGAAGTGGGGAAAAATTTCCCAGCTGGAGATGAAGTGCTGACCCTGCGGGTATCGGAGTTGCAGCTCGTTCACCTGCGTGGTTTCCACAAATGTTTTGGCTCTGCAAGACTTGATGAGAAGTTTAACATCCTGCTGGGAAAATAATAGCTTCTATATCCATGTGTGGACCCTTTCAATTCATCTAGGGAGGAAAAGTCTCTGTAGGTGCAAAGGCTCACACCAAAAATACACTTTTAATAAAGCATTTAGAGGCAAAAAGAATGATGCTGAGTTTCCATCTCAGGTGAAGAGAGGCCCATGCTGGAAAAAGTTGTTCATGTGGGACAAATGCTGAAGCTCCTGGGCCTAAGGCTCATGTGTGCAGTGGACCAGACACTTGTAAATGGATTCTAAGTGGTGTTTTGCTTTTGTTTAAATTACTGATTTTTAAGTTTGCCAGAAGTCACTCGAAAGACTGTAATTTTTAAAGCAGCCTGACCATAGCAAAAACTAACATAAACCCAGACTAAAGCAGGAATTTTATTATTCAGCAAAATTCTGCACCTCTGACTCATAACAGGGACTGGTTGGAGTATATCTTACCAAAGCCAAGACTTCATACAAGGATGAGAAGAAACTCCGAGGAAAAGGCACAGTAAAGAGACTCCATGAATTAAGCAAGAAAAAAGTTACAATTTTAATACCATGGAGAGATGATATTTGAGCTCATCAGTGTGGGCTCTTTCTCCAGAAGATGGATAAAGAAATGTAATAATAACTCTCTATACTTCATCTTTTTATGGCTTCCCATGTGACTTTTGTACATTTTTGGCTGGCAGTGCTGAAAGAGGCCACACATTCAGATCTGTCCAAAATAAAATACCCAGGAATTTACACACCAGGCCCTGGGCAGATTGTACAGCTTGAAGTCCCTGTTCAGAACCTGGCACTGGTTGGACTCAGCTGAGCTCACCACAGAGCTTGAGTCCAAACTAAACATTTCACAATGTACAGTTCTTGAGGAAAAAAAAAAATTACTATTTAGCTGAGTGGAAGTCTCTTTCTGACACAAAACCATGAACAGGAGGTTCATGACTGTCAAGGACAGTAACACAAACCAGCACCCTGTCAACGGGGTGTAAAATGAGCCCTGCTCTGAAATTCTGGGCTGAGAACCCAGAGAGCAACCATTTACCAAATAAACTTCTGAATCTTGGAAAAACAACAGTTATCATAACATAACCACCTTTTTTTTTTAATAAGAAAGATAAATAAAAACACAAAAGATTTTATGAAGAGTTAATTCCAATAAGCCCTTCACAAGCTCCAGATTTTCTGTCATGCTTTTTTGGAATGGGAACAGGAATCTCCAATATTTTGTAACTTAACCTTTCCACAAATAATACTTCTGTGTAAATTGAGAAAAACACATGTACAACATCACTTAGCAAAATTAAGAGAATTATTTTTACACTGATGACACTAAAATAAACTCAAAATATACATAACTATAAGGCTCTCTTTTTCCCTTCTGTCTAGGCACCCAATAAAGTAGTTCTTTGCACATATTTCATATAAAGCTTGACACAAAATTTAGGCAGCCCTGGATCTAACTGTATTTCACTGCTCAAAGGTTTTTAATTAAGAACTTGTGAAGAATTGAAATGTATGTGCTTCAACATCACGCCAGCAATTTTCAAAGCAACAAAATATCTGATTAAAAGCAATAGGGTAACCCAGCAGCCCATACAGGCAGCCATGTAGTCCAAGACATGTATTCTATTAATTACAGTAGTGAGACAGCATTTTGGAAAACAAAATTGAGGATGATATACTAGAAAGCATTTCACTACCACTGTTAAATTGGGGCCTAATGCAGAGTTTCACCAAGCAGTACAAAAATCTAACCTTGCCACAAATTGTCTCCTTCTCTCAAACTGCTGACAGGGAAGGTGGGAAGGGAAGGAGAGGGGAAAAAAAATAAAAAAGAGGGGAGAAAAAAGAGAGATATAAATATATATAACTTGTGGATAAAAAAAGAGACATAAATACATACATCTTGGGGATAAAAGCACCTAATCCCAGTTTAGCTTCACTACAATAACTCTTCTCGAAGAGCAGTGTAAAGGGAGGTAATTTCACAGCGAGGTCTTGGGAGGTGATGGAATATATGGATTCCATTAGGTGAATACACAGCTCTGGAGTCCATTAATTTGTCCTGGCAGTGTGATGTTTGGCAGGGCAGTGCTGGTGTTCCTCCAGCACACAGGCCATCAGCTGCAGGGCACCCTGGGGACTGTCAGATTCCCAGGATTACTGGGAGAAGCTAATAGAACCGCTGATAATGCTTATTGGGCTGCTTAGTGCTGTATGCAAAGTTACCCAAAACATGCTTAGGGACAGCAAAACACCATTCCTGGTGTTGGGAGTTGAAATTCTGTTTTCAGACACCCCAAGCAGGACAGGGGACCCGTGGTACGCTCGTCACTTGAAGCTGCTGTTGTCGTATATCACATTTTTTTGGAGAGGGTGCAGAATGGGGAGCAGAAGGAGCAGAAGGAAGGCAGGGATGTCACACAGCTGCTGACTCAGCAGTGTCCAGAGTGGCCCCCCAGAGCCAGACTCGGCCCCAGGCACGCGTGGCCCACGGCTCAGGGAGCTCGAGGGGACCCAGCTCATCCACAGCCCACGGTGACAGGGGTGACAAATGTCCCAGAGACACGAGACACCTGTGCTCCTGCAGCTGCACCACTGTCCCAAAATCAGGGAAGCTTTGTGCTCCTGTGAAAACTTCTCTTTCTCTCCCCTGGCTTAAAAAAAAAATAAATTCCGAAGGAACACCATAAAATATTAAACCTCTGTCACTTTGCTCTTGTGACCTGACCTTGTTTTCTTCACTACATCTTTTAATTTAACAGTGCATTGTTCTCCATTTACAGCCCTGCAATTAATTTGTACTGCTAATGCCTGTCACACAAACATTCTGCAAAGAGGCAGTAACAGAATACTGGATTTTTTCCCTTTTTGCCCCACAGTACTGTTGAAAATGCCATGCTTAAGACCATTGAATGCAGTGAGGAGAGATACATAAGTAGCTTATATTATAAAGTAATTGGATGTTGACAGACAACAAAAAAAATAATTGTGCCTGTGTTTTGCAGCAATGAGAGTCTCTGTATCTTCTTCACACTGCTTTGCAAGGGTGCAATTCCTACTTGGGTACAAGAAACGATACACCAGCTCATCAGCTTCAGCAGAGGTGGAAAAAACTTGTTCTCTGGCCATGAAAATACATCATTTTAAGGGCTTAATTTATTTCCTTTATTCGGTGTTATTAGTTTTTTGGTGCTTTTCTGCAGCATATCAGGTCTGTACAAACCACAGTATCACTGTGGCTAATCTATAATAACATAACTGTCTGGAGTTCATTCCAGCTCCTGCACCAAGTCATGAAACTCAATTACTAAGTGCGAAAAAAATTGAAAAGCCAAAACAATGATGTAGAGCTGGTGTCAGGGTGTCAGTGGAGCTGCCACAGTTATTGCTGTGTGAAGCTGAAGCACTTCAGAAATTTAGAACATTCAGAGCAGCCCATTCCCAGCCCACGCAGGCCAGCACAGGATCGGTTCATTTACACTGAATTTATCGAGTTAAGAGGCCCCAGGTTCAACCTGTCTTTCCCCTGCCACCTTATTTTATCCTAAATAATGTTGTTGATGTAATATAATGTGTTTACACATCGAGGTTTTTTTACCTCTCAAAAATAAACACTCTTCTGTACTGTGTTTTAAAATGTCAGTACATCAGAATTCGTTACAGAACCAAACAAAACCAACACAACACATGCATTTCATGGAGAAATAAACTGCAGAAAGAAACAGGATTCAGTATTTAATGGCATGAATAATGAATTAAAAACTAAGTTTAAATTATGTTGAAGGTCATAGAAAAAGCCTCAAAGAAAGATAGTTAAACAGACATTAAAAGGAAGATTTAAATAGGTGATCTTTTAGTATTCCAGCAAAACCAGTCTGTCTTTCACTCTTTATTTAAATTAAAATACCACACTCAGTGACTGACCTTTTTAACATGGCCTGAGGGAGCAGGGTATGATCTTGTTAGAAAAGAATTGATATTAAAAGAGCAATACTATTAAAAGGCAGAAGATGATGGAACCCACAGATTAAAATTTGTTTGCTCAGGGAAGGTTAACTTTTATGAAAGGCCTGTCCTTACTGCTACAAGCAGAGAGAACTGCTGCAGTTACCATTTTGGTAACTAGTTTATGGACTGAGTTAATAAATACTGTTACAGATTCCTTAAAAACAAACAAACCTCAAGAGCCAAATCACAGATTTGCTGATATTCCAGCAAAAGTGTCCCTTCTGTTCAGTACCTCACTGGGAGGCCAACTGTGGCAGAGAAAGACTTCCCTGATTGCCTTTTCCTGAACATTGCCTTAAATGTTGTGCTTTGGATCCTCTAACACCCTGATTTCTATGTTTTATCAAGAGTGGTCAAAGATCCTGTCAAAAAAACAAGTGGAGGGCAAGATTTGGGCTTCCTGAGAAGCTCCCAGAAAGGTATCTGAGACTGTAAGACAATGGTTAAATCTCTGCAAAGACCTCAACATTGTTAGGAGGGAGCACAGATAGGGCTGTTTAAGCGCCTTCACCTGAATTGGGATCTCTGGTAGTAGAATATTCCAAGTTAGTCTTCAAAAATCCTGCTCTCCTTAAAAGTCTACCTCTAGAAAGGGAAAGCTAGAGGTGGGAATGCCTAAAGGCTAACAGCCCCGAGTGTTAAAGAGCAGAATCTGGTTATTGATTTATCTTTTCCAAGGACTTTCACCAGAGGCTGGGTGCTCACACCTACACCAGGGTGCCCTCAATCTCCCTTCAGAATTTTGCCACGGATAAAGAAGAGACTGAGCTGGTCCCACACTCCCCATCCCCACTCCCCACCCCTGGCAGTGGATGGTCACATAATTAAACGTTGTCATTTCAAAGTTCTCCACTTTGCTTCTGAAAACTAAGAAATATGGTCTTTGCTCACTAAATTTCCATGTGGATATTAATGGATAAAGCATCACTGCCATGTTTTGTATGAAATTCATAGGAATTAGATGGCTGGCAAAACCTAGGGGAGGTTGTGTCCTTGACTTTGCTGAACTTGTCTGGTGTATCAATTAGTGCATTGCTAATTAAATATAAACCACTACAGGGATAAACTGCATTCCATAAAGCAACCAAAACCTCATTTCATGAATAACGTGTTTTTAAAGAGAAGGCTTTAAAATAAAGGTAATCCTATGGCAATCCCAGGAAATTCACAGGGAGTCACACACTAATGTCTTCCTAGAGAAAACCCCAATGAAAATCCCCCATTCACACTGTTTTAATGTTAAAACACTAAACTTGAAAAGATTTAAAATCTGAGTCCAAACTGCAGCTTTTTTAATCTCCTTTGGGTCCCAATATTCAAATGTTGCTGTAAGGGCAGAACCAGGAGTGTGTATGTGTGATATTCTACAGTGTTTTGAGCAACAAAGATCCTGTTTGAAATCTGTTGTCTTGTCTACTGATGGTACTGAATTTGCTGAACATGCTCAAAGACGGCAGCTATTGTGCTAGAAAAGAATAAATTGGAAACCCTCCAGTTCTTCTGCTGCAGAGACTGAAATGAGCACCACTGAAATCAGGCATAGCCTTCCAAATTCATATTTGTATTTATTCACTTCAGCCTCCTCACGAGGTAAAAAGCCCAAGAGTTACCAGCCAGGCTAGGAAGTGTGTGTTATTCTCTTGGTTTACAGTAGATACACTGAAAATATTTTTGGTTTGGGTTTTTTTTTTTTTAATTTGTGGTTGAAAAGGGATTAAAGCATAACAGTTCTGAGATGAAAAATTAAATCAGTGCTGAGAGTTGAATGGATTTCTAAAAATCAAGTATTTCTACGAATTTATACATACTGTCTCATGTAAATGGTTGCATTTCCTCCCCATCTTTACTGATGTTTCAGGAAAATTACTTTGGTGATGGGAAACACAAATATAACCTTTTCCTCTTCAGATCTCAATCCAGTTCTGCAAAGGAATTTGTCTATTAAAACAAACAAATAGACAAACAAAAATTAAAAACCAGAACCACCCCCCCAAAAAAAAAAAAATAAGAAAAAGATCAAGCTGTATGTACTTATCTATTCTCAAAGTATTTCAAGACAATTTGACCTATTCTAACCCTGCCTCATTGCACAGTATTCCCGGGTTTTTGGGGATACAGAATGGAGCTGACTAATCTTTCTGTAACAAATTCTTTGAGATTCACTGACATCAAAAAATTTCTGTCCTAAAGCCCTTTAAAATCTCTACATGCAGAAGGAACTGGAACAAGAGAAAAATCATCACAAAATGAGAGAATCAAGTTCTATTTCTGAAGATTCAGAAAACAGATACATGATTTTTTTTTAAATCAGAATCTATTTGCATCAGCTTATGTTTGATTATTTTAAAATTACAATGGTCTCTTCACCAAAATTACGTCTCCTTCAGTAATTTCATATAAAAGTTTTAAAAAGAGTCTCCAGGTTTAGCTAAAGATATTATCAAATCCATGGTGAGGTGGGGATTTTGAGTCCAAAGAATTAAACATTGCTGGATTGCTAGAAATTTTGTTTAATTTATAAGTAAAACCAACTTTTGAATTTTGAATTAAAATACTAATATTGTGTCTTTCTGATAAATAAAGCATAAAAAAGCCTTCAGTGATGAGAAAATCAGAGCTATTCCCCAATTGTGTGAACAGCACTCTGCTCTGTGTGTTGGAGGTGCTCCCAGAGACCTTAAAAATCAAATGTTGCTCAAATAAATTCCAAGGGAGGAGGCACAGGGGTGGGCAGGAAGGATCAGCGTCGAGTACAAGTCAGGATAATTTCAGGTATGGGAGAGGACATTCTAACAATGACATGAATAAGGATAACAAAATGTTAACGAAAAAGCCCTGTCAGTAATGATACATTTAGATAAATGGCAAACGGACTTGCATGAACTCTATCATTACTGCTTCAATCACAGTCAGACTTAAACTTTGGGGAGCTAATTTCATTTATAAATTCTGCTGCTGCACATCAATTATCAGCAGCATTACTAACAGCCAGGCACAGAACTGCTGTGCCAGGGTGACTGATTGTCTGGCATTAGCTCCGATAAGAGAAGGGTTGCAAACCACTCTAAATGTCAAAAAACTGCAACAATAATGGGCACAAGCACCAGTTATGTTCCTCTAACTTCTCTGCCTTCCTGGCAATTCATTATTCTGTCTTTTCATTGCTACATACTCTAACTTATAAATATCAATGCCAAAGAGTGCTGATCTTCCTCACAGAGAACTGCCAGAGTCTTTATTGTGAGAACTATCTGATTCAACACCACAGTCAAATCCCCGAGCAAAATATCTGTGGTTGGTTTACTATTTCAAGATCAGCAACTGAAAATCTCGATTTCAAGGAATCAAAATCAATCCTTCAAACACAGATTAAGGAAAGGAGAAAAACTCAGCCTCAGTCTTTCTAGAGAAATTTCCCAGTGTGGCTCCAGCAAAGAGTGCAGAAGGTTAGAGAGACTTACCCAGAGATGCTGCCTGTGAGCGTGGTGCTGTTACCACTCAATCATACCCTGCCCAAAGAACAGCAAGGGAGGCAGGAGCTGCCTCCTGGCCATGCAGCCTGAATGTTAACTGCTGCTGACAGTGACTTGTTTCAAGCCTCTTGTAGTGGCTGCCACTATCAGTGTTATATTTGTATAGTAGAATAACATGAAATATTGATTCTGGAGTGCTTATCAACTGGACCTGCTCAAAATACTCTTCCTCCAAAGTTCAGCACTATTTCTCATGCAGAACCGGTGCTGTATATTTGTGCAGGGAGCTGCTTATTCTCTCTCACAGGGCTTTAAATTCTTTCCTTGAGACACAAGCCATAACTTTTCAAAACCCAGGAACAGTGGGAAAAGATGCAAACAGTATTTTCTGAAATTGTATGAACTGCCCTTTATGCTAATTCGAAAGATGCTGTTACAGAATGACTTTAAAGACAGTGTCTCTTCCATTCTGTCTTCAGTCACCACCCTGAAATCCAGACTAGAGCTAGACAGTGATCAACCATTTCTAATTGCAAAATAAACCAAATATTCTTGGCACATTTTTTTGCACGAGATATTTTGGCCATTTTCTGTGATACAATATTGTAAGAATAACAGCAGAGGTAAGGCAGGCTGTTAACCTCTGCTATGGAAATGGGACATGCAGTGGGACAGCTCCAGGAACACACAGCTCTGTGGAATACACATCAGGGAATGTTAAATAGTCCTCTGGAACATTGGTAAAGAGCTACCAGAGAGATGTGGTAACAAATGTCAGACTTATATACCAATCAAATTACTTCCATGGAACACCTCTGCAGATTTCTGCTCTAATCTGCTTTACCATGTGACATCAATTACAGCTAAAACAGACAATTCCACAGCACCAGTCCAAGGCATCTTCTTCTCCTCTGCTTTTACTTGCCATTTTAATGTACCCCAGCACCTTGATTCATTAAAAACCAAATCAAAGCTGAGCTAATCATGCAGTCAGTGCTGCCCCAGCATTGGTGTTTATGCAGATCACAGCACACTCCTGAGTGAGGATTACCTGGCACTTACAGCTCTAGACCTCATCATTCCAAAGCAGACAAATTAACAGCTATGGCACTTCTAAAAATTCAAAACTCAACTTGTTTACTGCTCTCTCAGCATGTCGAAGATTCATTATATTGATGTACTTATAAAACAAACAAAATCAACAATTAACTTGCAAACTTAAGTTCCAAAAGATTAAAAATGCCCCTTCGAATAGAACTAATAGGACTTGTGTGCTGCAGGTTTTTTTTCATTATGACTATTTCAATTTTGTTTCCACTAAACCCTCGAAACCGAAGTCACTCAGTAACAAAAACTTTATTCAAAACAGCCAATTGTTTTTCTGAGATTTCACATAATAATAATGCATTTATTTAACATGTTGCACCATGATGTCTCAGGAGATAGATTCTATTAGCTTGCTAAGAGGAGCCACACAGACCCAAACTAGATTAAGGCTTGCACTTCAAAAACTTGCAGAAAACCTTTCAGATTCAGCTGGAAGATTCTACCCCACAAGTTTATCATGAGCTGTAAAGCAGACAAAAAAAGTAGCATTCTGCCAATCCCGGGCAGTAAATGAGAGAAAATATTTTAAGAGTTTTACATATTTATTTGTTCATGGACTTAAATAAAAGTAGATTTTTTTCATTACTGTGACAATTTCTCCCTGATATAAGAAAGAAGTTCAGCTCACATTTATATCATTATACACAATAATCTACTGGATTATTGGAATTTTAGAGCTTGGTTCCCTAATGAAAACAATCCTGCTACAAACATAGATAATCAGATGTAGGAAGAACTGCTGTAGCTGTGATTAGCTGCAATGCACAAATAATCATCTGGAGAAGCTCTAGTTTATGCATTTTTTTTCCCACCAAAACACAGCAGCAACCTCCCACTGGAACCAGCCCTCTGAAAGGCCCCAAATGACAACAGAAAAGCCCATGAGGAGGAAAAACTGGAACTGCAATAACTGAGCTCCACACAACAGCTTGCTGATCACCGAGCAAGAAAAAAAAACCTTGAATTTCTTCCAAACCTCAACAGCAAAATGCAAACATTTCCCCCACGCAAAAAAAAAAAAAAAAAAAAAAAAAAAGAAATCAGTGTCAGTGCAACTGAGAGCAGGCAGAGCTTCCCACTCCTTGCAGCACCAAACAGCTCTGCCCAAAAACACAGGGGTTGGGACACAGATACTTTGTTCTTGCTCTCAATCCCAATCTCTTGACTACTCAGTTATTAGGAAATATTCATCTGCTCTAATCCTCAGATCACACAAATGCAGCCACGCAGAGTGAGCTGCCTGTGCCAGGGTGGGACAGAAGCTTCGAGCTGGGCTCAGTGTATTTCTCCAGAGCAACAGGATTTTTATTTTTTTCTTTTTTAGTGAGTGTATATTGATTATCTGTCAGGCACCATAGACAGATGGACAGTATAAATAGCAAACATTTGTGTGATAGCTTAAGATTTAGATTTTAATTCACTTTGGTGTGGGTTTTTTTCTTAGCATTAGTTTTATAAAATCAACACCTTAGAGAGATGAGTTATGGCACTGAATTCGGATTTATAGCTATAATAATCCTAACACTAAAGTGAAAGTAGATGCTTTATTTCTTATATTTCTCTCCTTAAAAAATTGCTTTTGCATTCAGACCTGCTGGTGTTTTGGATGGCTCTTTCCTTAGCAAGCAAAACTTTACTTCTAACAAGTGGACTTCTACTAAGTCCAGCTGATGGGTGCACAAGTGAAATAATAACAGAAATAACTCAGCTCTGCCAACAGGGCACAAATCCAGCAATGCTTTGTGAAGGCTTTAAACCAGGAAGAAATACACCTATTTCCATTACTTTTATCCTCCTGACTCCTTATTTTCAAGTAAGGATACCAACACAGGGACTGATGTGACCAACATTTAGTGTGACTGCCCTAATCTACATAAATGCCAACCTGTCATTTTTCAGTCACACAGGGGGTGAAATCTGTGGGACACTGTGGAGTTCACAAACTTTTCAGCCCTGACATTCATTAGGCCCAACTTTCAGCTCTGTGCAGACATGAGGGTGACACTGGTGCTGCCCCATCCCTCTGGCCAACTACTGACTCCTGCAGGGAATTCCTTCTGGGCATTGGATCAAACACTGAGTGGTTTATTTACATGTCCATGCCTTCAAGCAATTAAACTTGAAGAATATCCTGGCATGGGATCAAATACAACAAACCTGCACCCACTTAAAATTTGTGTTACCTCCTTTCATATAGCAGGGGATAGATGTTTTAACATTAACAACCTGTTTGCTGTACTTTCCCTTTCTGAAATAAAAGTCTTCAAAACTGCATGAGTATAAATATACACTAAATATCTCTAAACAGGTCAGAAACACTTGAAGATGTTCCCTGCAAGCTCCCTTTTCACGTTCCATTTTTGCCTCTGCTTCCTCTGCAGCCCAAGATCAACACAAAGAGCTTCCCTCACTGCGTGGTAACAACACTGTTCCCCTTCCCCAAGATCAGCACAGGTATCTAGGTCACCATAAGGGGATAAACTGCTAATAAAAATAGTGCTCTTTTCCCCTTAAAATTTCTCTTTTTCTGAATTTCATCTGGGTTATCACCCTGGTTTGGCTTTAGTTACTGTGAACCCACTTCTTCCACTTCCATCCCCTCTACAGATTCACCGTGACCAGAATGACTAATGAAGTGTTTACTGAACATTAAGCTGAAAAATCAGGTAATTTAAAAGGCAAAACAGGACAAGGAGGGTCAAGAAGGTTAGTGGTGTGAAATCTGTTGTCCCAGAGTGGCTCATATTAAAAACACACAATCTGAAAATGCTCCTGGACATCAGCAGGGTGTGCTCCTGGTGCTGCACCTGCAGTTCCAGATGCTGTTCTGAACTGTCAGATCATTATTCCCAAGCTTTGATGACTTTGAGAACAGGTAAACTCTCAAGATCCAGACAGGTGAAGACAGCATCTGAAAACTAAGGCCATGATAATGATAAAAACATAAAAAGAGCCGGCAAAAATAAAGAGGAACTGCCTCAGGGCTGGATGACACCGATCATAACCTTCTGTAGGAAATTTGATCTGTGCATACTTTTCATTGAACACAAATCTTAATCAATTTTACAGTGAGTTTCCAGTATCAAAATTATTTGAAAAAATGCATGACTACACTTTAAAATGTGCTTAGTGCTTAAGGAAAGAAAGGCTGATTTGAATCAGGGATAAAATCTGCTAGTGTGGTATTTCTGAATATACAAGCACTTATTTTTTCAATATTCAAACATTCAAACATAAGTGCTTAGCAAATTACATAAGCACTTGAAAAATAAAGCCCTCCACATATATTGGCCTTGCACATGAGTGAAGCAGAAATGGACTATTTATTTAATAAAAATAATGAGTGTGTTTCTACAACACTGAGAGAGAGGGGGAAAGACAGCAAAAGCTTAATCCCCCAAAAATATGATGATGGTTGTACCCAAATCTTCAGTTTTTAAATTAAAGTAATGCCAAATGTTTTCAAAACCTTAAAACGTGTTTCCTAAAAAGCTGGTTAACCTTGAACAGCTGGCTTAACGATGCAGCACTCCAGCCTTAGCATCAGTGACAAACCAGATCTTCCCAGAGCAGAGCAAACCCAGTCAGGAGAGAGGAGCAGCCCCCAGGACCATTCCAGGGAGCAGGTAAAACAGCAATTAACTCACTGACTGGAGTGGGTAAGAAATCATCTCTCCAGACTCACAATGCAGCCAAATAACTTTTGTTTCAAGTGGTAAGATTTTCCTCCTTTCCAACTTCTTTGTTCTCCGAGAAACAGCTCGGAATTGGACTATTTGATACACTTGAAATGTTACTGCTATTTTTTTTTAATGGCTTCAATACTGTTCAAGTCTTCAGTAATAGTTTTTAACCCATTCAAATTCAGGAAATGGATAGAGATGATGGGAATGAAAATGCAGCAGAGTGCCCTTCAGCTCCTCTATCATTTGGAGTCTAAAGTATGTAATTAATAATAAGGGCATCTAGGAAACATAAAATGCAGAAAGTGCAGAACCTAAGGTGTGTTTTCTTCTATAACTGCCAGAACAATGGAATACCTGACATTTCACATTGATCCTTGCCATGATAATATAAAAATTATTTTAAACAATAAGTAAAATAAAAGCAGCCACCTACATTCATTTAATACTAGAATTAAATAAATATAATAACATCAAGGTTGTGAGTTCAACCCCTGTATAGGCCATTCACTGAAGAGTTGGACTTGCTGATCCTTTTGGAGTCCCTCCCAACTCAGAATATTCTGTGCTAAGTTTGGTATCACTCTGAGGCCCAGACTTTGCTCACTGGATGGAAGTGATATTTCTTTAAAATAAATGTATGTTCAGACATGATTGATCCCTTAAAACTGGGATTAACAGCCCCCCTATGACTGAGCAGCAAACACAAACTAGCAAAGAATCCTTCCTAATGCTGCCCCACCTTGACTCCTGTGTGCAGTCGTGGGCACCACAACATAAAAAAGACATTAAGCCATGAGAGAGTGTCCAAAGGAGGCCACAAGGATGGTGAAGGGTCAGGAGGGGAAGGATTATTATCCCTTATGAGGACAAGCTGAGGTCAATTGGTTTGTTCAGCCTGGAGAAGAGCAGAGACTTCAATGCAGTTACAACTCCTTCATGAGGGGAAGAAGAGGGGCAGGCACTGATCTCTTCTCTGGGGTGACCAGTGACAGGATTCCAGGAAACAGCTTGAAGCTGACTAAGGGGAGGTTTAGGTCGGATATGAGGTAAAAGTTTTCCACCCAGAAGGTGGTGGGGCACTGAACAGGCTCCCCAGGGCAGCGGGCACAGCACCAAGGCTGCCAGAGCTCAAGGAGCGTTTGGACAACACTCAGGGACAGGGTGGCATTGCTGGGGTGTCCTGCACAGAGCCAGGGGTTGGACTTGATCCTGGTGGGTCCCTTCCAACTCAGCATGTTCTGTGATTCTGTGATTGCCAAGGCAGAACCTGTGACAACACCAGCAGTACCTGTGGTTGCAGTGCCAGCCCCGAGCGGTACCCATGACTGGGGCTGCTCAGCTCGTCCCTGAACGATGCCCAATCCATCATATCCAGACAGACAGGACATCAGCTCTGGCAAATGTGACCTCTCCTGCTGCAGCTGGAGCTCAGTCAGGGCGAGCAGCTGTGGCCCTGCTCAGCATCTGTGGCCCTGGCAGGCACCCCATGGCTGGTGGCCACCAACACCCCGGACAGCGGGGCTGGGGAGGGCCAGCAGTGTCTGCAAGGGACAGGGGGACAAAGAAACACAAATGACACGCTCAGCAGCAACTACAGAGCAACCTGCAGCTGCTTCAACATGGCACTGCTAAAACATCCTGTTACCCAGGCAAGGGTCTTTCAACAAGCCTGCTGTGAAGCAGGGAAAGAAGTTAGACTGGAAGAAAACCTTCCCTACTTGAAGAGACAGCCAGACACTGCCAGGATTGCCATCCTGGTAATTCAGAGCACACACAGCAATGATGTTCCTTAGGGTACACAAGCAAATACTCAAAGTACAGTTTAAAAGTACATTAGAGCCCCACATATATTTAAATAAGCTGGGCATTCAGGAAACAATCACGTCCATCAGCTGGCAGTGGAACGGGCCCTTCCCCACGCTGCCAAATGGGGTGAGCAATGCATCACTCCGGTATTTGTGGCCTCCGTTACTGCTTCTCTATAAAATTACATTCCTGATAAAAATTTATGTGTCAAACATTTTTGTGATTACAGACCAAAAGTCAAAATTTGCATTTAAATAGATGTATTAAAAACTCGGCAGCACAGGTAGGAGAGGGAAATGCTGTTTTAAGGAAATTTAAATAGGGAGCATGAGCACAGAAGGGATTTTTCTTCTTAAATGATTTGAACAATTTTGGTTTTATTACTGTTCTTGGGCCCAATTCAAAGTCAAGATTTGAACCATAGCATCCTGTACCCTTGGACTCATCTCAGACTGAGCTCTAGAAAATAAGTCTCTTTTCATCTTCCCATTGGGAATGACCCCATTTGTTGTAAATAAAGTATTTTTTTTGTCCGCAGTCCAAGCTGACAGTTTTCACCAGCCTCAGCCCAAGTCATATTATACTCTTTTACTCTCAAGTTGTTCACTCAGTTTTGTTTGCAGCAGTTTTTGTTTGCATAGGCTGAGCTTCAGCCAAGATATTTCTCCCCAGACAGCACAGCCATTTTTTAGAGAGATGAATTTTCAACATATAACCCAGAAATTCACAAGCAATCCTCCCATATAAATGCCTGACATCAACTACCTCCATGGACTTAAACAGTCTATTTTGCTCCTTTTTATAAAGCATTTCTGATGTTCAAGAAATTCTCTTTCTGACTTCTCTCTGCTATCTTTTCTTTCTTCTCACTACACACCTCTTGTTGTCAGGACGTCGCCCACGTTTAACTTTAACCCTTGCCTTGAAACCTGATTGTGTATTTTCAAGAGGCACACAAGTTTGGCCACGCACGTCATGCCAGGTCAGGCCCACAGCTCCTCACTGCTAATATGGGATGCTGGTGATCCTTACAGTCCAGCTGGGATCAGAAACACACATCTTCCATAGAAAAACCCTATAAATCAGTGCTGTGTGGGGCTTTTTCCCTTCCTTTTCTTGATAGACGTTCCAATCATGATGATGCTACAACACCACGAACTACATTATTGTTCCACGGAAGGAGCTGCATTTAACTGTTGTCAGTTTTAGCTCTGCCATGATTCAATGCCTTCATAAACATGCTGGTTTTTTCCATGAAGAAACTCCTACAGAATCAAACCAACTCTTTGGAAACACGAGTGTAAGCCCAGCACAAAAACATTAGAACTAAATTACCATCTTGGGCGTGTTTGTGCTGTCTTCCCCAGACATTCTGTTCTTTCCTACAGAATAATTCCTTTAGCACAGAGAATATGTGGGATTATTGAGTGGGAACACAAATTTCCAGTATAAACAGAGATTAATCATGGGTGGGTTTCCTGAAAAAAAAAATCATAGCAAAATTTTCTTCTACCCAGACAATCCCTAAATTTCTTCAAAAAACCGCCGACTTTTAGAAGTATACTCAAAAGTCGAAAGAACATCACACAAGCAAAAGTACTTCCCTATTTTGACTCATTCTGGCATTCCAGAGAAGTGCCACTTGCAGCATAATTTTCCAGTTATCCTTCCATAGTACAGAGCTTTTTACCAGCCCATCCCAATAGTTTCAAGCAGAAACTGTGTACAAGACATCAGCAAATCACAGCATTGGATCACTGATAGGGGAAGCTTTTAGAAAACCTACAGAAAACCTAAAAGTGAACAATTCAATTCTCTGCAGCAACAATTCACCCCAAACCCTCTCAGCTACTTTCCTATCCCAACCAGGACACGCCTCATTTTCTTAAAGCATATTTCAGGTTTGATATACATTTATAAAACATTTATCTACAGTTTTATATGCACATAAAACAGGGCCATTTTAGAGAATACTGAAAAGCATTTAAATTGTGTTTTTACATTATGATACTCAGGGCATAGGCAGGGTAATTTTTTTTAAGGTAACAGATGTTACCTTAGAGAGCTGCTGTCTGCTTTCTTCTTTATTAAAGTAAGAAGAGCAACTTTCTTTAAGTAAGAACAGCAACAACTGCTTCCTATCCTGCTCTGCTCCATTTTTTTCCAGGGTTTTCCCTGGTTATTGGGTTTGTTTGTTTGTTTTTTGTTTTGTTCTTTGTGTGTGATCCTTTGCTTATCCTCATCTATCCTGCAAGTTTTGCTAGAAAGAAAATATTTAGTAAAACATGGACCATGCTTTTTACACTGTAGCATAAGGCACTGGAAAAGTCTGTCACTTAATCTGTGCCTTATAGTCTTTGTGTACAGAATAAAAAATTACAGTTATTACCATCTGTGGTGTGTGATGGTCACACAACAAACTGTACCACAGCTGTCACCTCATGCTGCTCAACATTCCCACACAGTGCAGCCAGGACACTGATGGTGCATTGACAGTCTCTATCCCAACTGCAGTTTTAACTGAAAAATCATGATCTGGCCCTGAAAAATATATACTATTGCAAGGGTATCCAAAAAATTCTAATGGCTATGGCAGAGTTCACTCATGTACACGCTCACCCTCGGAATCCTCCCTGTGTCTGAGCTGGGGGTGCTCTGCTGGAAAAACTTCCTTTTCTGGCTGAAGCCCAGAACTGAATTGTTTCACATGAACTGTCCTGCAATAATTCTTTTTCACAGGGCAATCTACAGACTGATCTGACCTACAAAATCCTGTGCTGGTGCCTTCAACAAGTAACGAGGATTTCCCTGGTATCACAGTCCCTGAACACTGAAATATTTCCTTTCTTCTTTTTCCCTCCCCAGCTCTGCCAACGTCCTGCCCTGTGGAGAGCAGGGCATTTGTATTCACTGAACGAGTCTTTGAAAAGGTTTAATCTCCCAGCAATTACCAACACGAGAATTTCATTATATGTACAGTATGATAAATACTGAAGAGGTTTCCCAGCTGTTTGGATCAGTTTTAATCCAGGAATACAAGCCAGCAGCAAGGATGCCCCAGAGCCTCACATCTCTGCAAAGGGCAGCTCCAGAGCCAGGGAGGGACAGACAGACTGCACGTGCTCTGCAACTGCTGCCCTGGACTCAGAGCCATAAGCAGAACATCCTTGCAGCTGCCACAGCTTCTGATCAAACTGAGGATGCATTCCTACAGGTCACATCCTAAATCCACACTGCCAGACGCTTTGGAATAGTAAGGCCTGGTTCTGAAATGGAAGCTCCACTCAGGTAGTGAACAAACTGAAGCACATCTGTAATTTGGACAGAAAACAGAATGTACTTTGTGTCTGCACCTAAAGTTGTGTTATATCTGTGCATATAACAAAGTATATCTGTATCTACTGGATTAAGGAGAAACAGTAAGTTCTAGTCACCACCATAATGGGAGAAGAAGGCTGAAGACCAGCACTGGACACCCAAGAGAGAAGACTCAGATCAGACTTCACAGAAATACACTGCTGCCTCTCACTCGCAAGAAAATCTGGTGCCAAGTGGTTCCCATCCCAGAACACACCACAGTATTTACAGTCAGTTTTAATTATCCATTTCATAATTGGGTTTGTTTCAGCAGGTGCTTTAAATCTGGGGACGTCTAAGTCATAATTTGTTCTGTCTCAAACTTTTACCGCCACGTAAAATTACAATAAAAAAACCACAGGTCCTCTTTGTAGGTCGTGTAAATGCTGTGACAGTACAAGAGAAAGCCTTGCCAACACAAACTAATTTTCCAGGGCCTGAAGAGGACAATTGAGCTATTATATGCATGGTCTGAAATAAGAGCAGGCAGAGCACTCCTAAGATGTTTCTGAGCATTCCACATCTCCCAATCCCTGTGCAAACAAGGATTTTCTCTGCTGGGCACGAGGGCTCCTCCCTGCTGGGTGACCTAACAACTCACACACACATTTCTCCAGCAATGAGAGCACAAAAACTAGGCTTGATTCCTCCGCTCTTTGTTTGAATTCACCATTGCTGGTGACCAGGAGTAACATTCAGCATGACAAATAATTTAATGAACTACTAATTCAGAGTTGACCTTCACCGAAAGTACTGTTTAATTACCCAGTGTTTCTGAAGTCAGGCAGAAGAATGTTAAGCCATTTCCGAACAGGTGCAGGAGGCACTTGTTAATTTTAATAGCAAAGGTCATTACATACGTATTTCTGCACTTTTTCCTGGCATGTCTCCTGTCTCAGGATTACTGGGAAGACAAGGAGGAGAAAAAAATCCTTCGTGTTCTTTTGCCTTCAACTTGGCGAAGTCTTGCCTCCCTTTCGACTTTTAAACATTAAGTCTAAATCCTTAAATGGGAGAGAAAATGCATTAGCTTTCAAATTCAAGTGGTAAGATTAGATTAGTATCTACACAGCTAAAAATATACTTGTAGTATATGTTTCATACTAATGTGCAAAAAAACTTGAAAGTAGAGTTAAGGCACATTTTCATGTAAGCCTTAAAAAAACAAACAAACAACACAACAAACATACATGACTTACTGATCAGGGAAAATGACATGGTAAATTAACCCATACTTGACAATCAGAATTGTAAAAATTATTTGTGTCAAAGGAAGATCAATTCCTACTTTAATCCATTTCATGGACATGAGATGCAAACCAATAACTCTGCAGAGAAATAAAGGCTTCTTGGCCTGTCTAGATTTATCGTCTCAGACTGCAGAAGTGGGCTTCATGTTAGAGGCTATTTTTCTTTTTTTTTTTAATCTTATTGCCTGAGGAAGTGTGAAAACAGCCTCAAGAAAAAGTCAACTCCAACAATATTAAGCTTATTCCCTCCCTCTTTGTTTCATCCTTCAGACTCTGATGCCTTTACTGAAGTATTAAAAGAGCCAACCCCAGTGAGAACATGAAGGATGCACCAGAAACAACTCCTTACTACCATGTTTTTCTTAAGTAACAAATTGCATCTCTTCTTTCCAATTATACTTGAGTTGCATGGAAGGTGGGCAGCGGGAGGGAGTCTCGCATTTTCAACCTTAATAAAAATACTGCAACTGCACAATTGATTTTATGGTTTAGAAATGTAGTAGGAGATTTATTCACAAGGCCAGGGAGGTTGGTAGTTGCAGTAGATGAGCTTGTTAGGGTGTGGTGAAGTCTGCCTTTTTTTTGATTTGGGGTTTTTTTTTAGGTTTTTAAAAATCAGAAATTAGCCAGCAAATACCAACACATTTTGGGGCATTCCCAAAGAGCAGCCTGAGCACACTTCCAGCTGCTGCTGCTGGCTCCAAGAATTAAAGAAACTGGAGAATTAAAGAATCCTGTTTTTATTTCCCAAATAATACACACCAACTTCTATTTACCTGCAACCCACACTCAAAGCAGTAGCTCCCCAGGGAATGTTATGATTGCTCATTTGTCCCTCTACACACTGGAATCTGGTACCACAAGTCAAAATCCAATCCCCAGTGACAGAGCAGTGCTTTATTAGGAGTAAGGTGCTAAATTTTTTTTCTTTTACATGAGGGGGGAAAAAAGAAAATCATTAAAAAAAAAAAAAAAGTGAGAGTATCAGAATGCTCCTAGAGGATATAAACTATACAAGGGTGTTAAATTTGTTGAAAATCACGTTGTATTATTTAACTGGCTGCTTCCCTGTGACTGTGAGCAAACAGCCAGGATGCCAGGCTGGAGGCAAATTTCATGCCTTGTTGTCACAGAAAGGCTTCTGGCACCTGTACAAACCCTGATGCCGGAGAAACGACTTGTCCCATGAAGTCTCTCAAAGAAAACCTCTCCTGTCTTTGGTCTGGCACGAGATCCCTTCTGCCACTCTGCTTTTGAAGCCTTGGCTATCATGCACTGGCTGCTGGAAGGACATTGTTGATTTTAAAAGCAAACCTAAGTTGATATCAGCTTTGACAATCGATTTCCCAGCCCCTGACTGGCTGTGTAAAATCAGGATTTCAAGGTCATCTTGGCTGGTGGCAGCTTTTCCTTTTTTAAACAGAAAAGGATCAAGGAATGGAAGGAGGATGCACCAGCCCTTTCCTGACTCTCCTAATGCCGTGCTGAGATCCAAACACTGCCCTTTCCACTGCTCTCCTCAGCACTGGTTGTGTCTCCCTAAATTCTGCTGTGAGTGGTCCCACAGTTGCACAATCCACTGCAATAGGGCAAGCTGATGCAAACAAAATCTAACTATATAAAAAACAACTCATTTTCAGTCAGAGGAGCTGCCTGATCCAGCCACTATTAAAATATTATTTTTATATTCATATATATTCCAGGTTTTATTACTAAGCGAGCTATTTAAGCTCCAGCAGAAAAGACCAGGAGATTCCAGATGCTTTGGATGTGAAGGCTCCAGAGTGAGGAATGTTTTTGTTGAAGCTTTGATATCAACTAATGGCTAGGTAATTTCAAAGATCCTTTCGAGTGTGTTTGATGTGCAGGCATTCACCGATCAGCAAGGACAGCATTTTGATTCGAGTCATCCCTAGGTCATGGAAATTAATATACACATTCTGTTCTACAGTACTAAAATTGCAAAAAAAAAAAAAATGTATTGCAGTAAAGCAGATTACTATAAATCATGTTTGTACCGAAACAAACATGAGATAATGGGAAAAATAATTGACCACACTCTTCCCTAAGCAGGCCCAGAATATTGGTGGTTATGTTAAATATAGACATTCACATTCAAGCCATTAATGCATGCTTAAAATGCATCAATAATTCAGTAATTTTTAGGTTCAACCTGGGAAATCACCCTTTACAGATAATATATAGCACAACACTGTTAGACCACAAGCCATCAAGTGTGAAAAAGGCAGAAATATGGCCAACTCTGCTTTTGTGCCCATCAGCAAACCTCAGCCTGTTTCAGACCTCCCTCTGCCCAGCAAGTTCTGATGGGTTCTTATTCCAGAACTGCCTCTATTTGCGAGGCTCTGACCTCCTATTTTGGAAATATGATGCTGCAACAGGGCACATGAGGAAGTGGTGAAATCAGCAGTGAAGTGGTGAAATCAGCAGGATGGGAATGCTGCACACTGGGGTCCAACAACCATCCAGACCCAGCATCGAGGAGCAGAGCAGGCAGCGTTCAGGGAAACTTTTGTTTCCACCGAGTAACTCCGTGCTCTGACAAAGAAAAAAAACCCAAAAACAAAAAGAGAAGGCAAAGCACTGTGTGTGTCTCACACATAAAGGCACTAATAGCTCAGTCTCACCATGGGGCCTGGGCTCCTATAGTTTTATCATTAAAGATTTTGGTCAGTCAACTGTGGTGGTAATTATCACATAAATTAACTGAGAGACAGCAAACCCAGAACGTTAAGACAAAATCTCACCTCCAGCCACAAAGTATAGGACTTGATTTTCCAGCAATATTTTCCAACCTAACACCAATGATGAACCACATTTTTTCCTGGAATATTGCTTGGGTTACAGAAAGAAAGCCTATTAGTCAGTGCCATTTACCCCCTGGTATCCAGATTTTATCTGCTGACCTGTCACAATAAAACAATTCTGAAGATGTATTTTCAGATACAGGTGATTAGCACAGCAAGGAAAGCAGCAGAGTGAAAATTCTTTTTCAAAGAAGTGTTGCTTGCAAGGAGTGTAGGTAAAAAGAAGGAAAAACAAAGAACTAATCAGCTTGGCTACCCCAGGCTACAGTGGTCAACATTTTATTTGGGTCGTGGAGTCTTTTGCTTTGGGTTGTTTGCTTTTGGTTTTTTGGTTTTCGGTTTTTTGGTTGTGGTTTGGGTGGGGTTTTTTTCTTCTTTAGAGAAGGGTATTTTGCTTTAAAATAGTTCTTATCCCTCCCAATTCTGCATGGAAATGTTATCCTTTCAATGCATTCAGCTGACAACGCAAATTTCCAGCAGAATCTCAAACCTTGTCTTTAGACAACTGTTTAAATAAGGGCAGATGGCACCTGGAGATTTCATTTTCACTCCATTCCATAGCTCCAAGACAGGTTCAAATTTTATCTCTGCTGTCCTTGATGGAGCAGAACTAGCTTTGCTTTTCCTTTTTAAGATCTCCAACAGTGGACACCTCTCCCTGGCACTAAATAACATTTGCTATTAGGAAGTTTGCATTGCATTTGTCCTCTGTTTTAGGATATTTTCTGCTCATTTAAATTCAAAGTTCATCCTTCACACAGGATGAAATTTCATAACTGTTTGGACACAGATGTTATCTACCCTTTACAACATTTAAGAGTTTGAAATGTTATGGGATCACACTGGGCAGTTACTGATATGAATGAAGGGTCATGACTGTTAGCTAATTTAATTAAGTCAATCACTACTCTCTGTAAAAGAATATTCTCTCCTTTCCTTCTCTCTTCTTGCATCTCTGCTGAAGTGTTTAATGATTCTGCAAGAGGCATCAGACCTTAACCAGTGGGTGACAGCACATCACCACTCTCACTTGCACTGGGACAATACAGGCTGACTGAGGATGGACTGGACCTCTGCAGAGCAGCTGGTCCAACTTACCTGCCCAAGCAGGGACCCCTGGAGCTGCCCAGGACAATGTCCAGCCAGCTCTGAATAGCTCCAAGGTGGGAGACCCCAGAACTTCCCCAGGCAACCATCTCCCAGTGCTGTCACCCTCACACTGGGAAAATGTTCCCTGCTGCTCAGAGGGAACCTCAGTCTGAGCCCACTGTGCACACACTGCCTCTTGTTCCACCTCCAGACACGGCTGAAAAGCCCCTGGCACCCTGTCTGCAGGTACTCACATAACTGATGAGGTTCCCTCTGACCCTTCTCTCCTCCAGGCTGAGCAGTTCCATGTCCCTTTTGTACTGGGGGGGCCAGACTGGACCCAGAACTCCAGTGTGGCCCTCCCGGTGCTGAGCACACGGAAGGATCAGCTCTCCTGTTCTGACAGCAACTCTCCTCAAGCAGCCCAGGATACCAGGAAGCTTCTTTGCCACAAAGGCACATTGCTGGCTCCTCTACATTCTGATCCAGTTCTCCCTTTACTTTTTCAGTAATATCACTGATTTTCAGTACATTGGTGGTCCCTCAGCTCCACCATCCTCAGCTCCATTCACTTGTTCATATTCCAGAAAACCTATTCAAAGCTTATTCTTCCTTAAATAACTGCTTGATCAATGCCCTCACCGCACAGCCAGAGAAAGAAGTTTATCACAGCACAACTGGAAGATTTAGGGGTCTGTGGGAGGCCCCCTCTTCTCCTCTTTGCATGCAAACCCACGCACTGCTGCTGAATCAGAGGCCTTTGAAGGTTAATAAAAACATAACTTTGGAAGTTATAGATTAAAATAATTTGTCACTGTCCCTATATCACCACAGACTGGAAGAAACATACTTTGAGATGTCATATTAGAGAATTCTACAGAACAAGAACACTGAGTGCTGACATACCATTGCTAATTCTGTCATTCCTCTTCCATGCATTGGAATTCTTAAATATCTTCCAAGTGACATGAAACATCTCATGCATTTTTCTCTTTGGTTTTGCTTGCTTCATGCCCACAGCACCACAAAGATATGCACTGACATACAAGCTGGCTGAGCAAGGGAGGTTGGCCATGATGCAAAAAGAAACCAGTGACATTTGGGAAAACTTGGCAGGCAAAGACAAAACACCACACAAAAAACCCCCACCAAACCTCACACGTAAATCAGACCTCCAAAACTTTTAACAGCAGCAGCAGCAGCAGAGCTGAGATTGGTGAATTAATCCAAGTTTGAATCTAAGCTTCCATTATCAATTTTTCCAAGGTTGCTTTCTGTTCTAGCTGTCTCCTGTGCCAGACTGGGAGGTGGGAGAAGTCACTGGGAGGTATTTTTCTCTTCCACACCCAGTAACAATGACTTGTGAATAACGTGCACATCTTACAATGCTTGTTTTCACAAGCTGCTGCGAAAGGAATAATGGCAAATCTGGAATTTAAAAAAAAAAATAAAAAAGGAAGAGCCTGGTAAGAAAAATTCTGCCTCAAGTTATAGTTCAGTTATTACAAGCTTAGTTCAGTGCCTTTGCAGATGAGCTTGTTGCAGGCTCCCTTTGCATGAACCCTGAAGAAACAGCCTCCCCAACAGAACCAGAGAAACCAGGACCAAGAATAATCAAGAAAATACTGTCATTGGAAGTATGAAAAGCACAGGCAAAATCAGTGTTTTTCTGTCTGGATGAAGGCTCTTTCTGCTTGGGGATGCCTCCCATTCAATAATGGGAAACAGGAGAGAATGTGAATTTAGAAAAGAAAATTAAACTCAATAAATACTTCTGAATAACTGGAGCTGACACTTGAGTCTGGCTGTGGATCCCATCTCCCAGCACTGAGGCTGCTGTAACTGTTCTCTCCCTGGCCCACCAGGTGAGCATCAGTTCCCCACTACCCCCCACACACTGGCACGTTTGGGACTTTACTAGACCTGAGGGAATTCAGAACTGTGCTTACTGGAAATCAAGAAGAACCAACTACTCATCATTCTCAGATTTCTTTAAAAATTAAATCTTTGAAGAATTTTTGTTTGTAATTTCTGGAATGTGTTTCATAATATCCCACATTTCCCACGCAGGGGAAGTGGTGAGTGACTCCCAAAACACTTCATGCTGTAAATCTGTATCAATAACCCCAGGAGCAGCATTTACTCAGGACCAGTGAAAATATGTACGTGCTGCCTATTTAAGCCCTACCAGCTCCCATCCTTATGGCTACAAAAAAAAAAAAAAAAAAAAAAAAAAAAAAAAAAAATTATTTTTTTGTACTATAGGACAGAAGAATCACTTGAAATATGAAAACTGGTTTTAAGGGCTCCTTGTGTACAGGGCAGGATCTGGAGCAGTACTTCAGAGCACAGCTCCCAGACCGTTGATGTGCTTTACCCTCGAGTGCTTCTACCATTGGTTTGATATATTTGTTTATGCATTTTATGAAAACTCTTAGTTCAGTAAATGCTGCAGGATCAAATAGCAGACTTTTGAATTATGCAAAATTCTATTATACATATTGTAAATAAACTCTATGAAACATTCATCAACTTCAGAAAGGTTTCCTAAGAAGTCTGTGCAGTGTTTTCTCCTTGGTGTATTTTGAACATTATGATTCTGTCGTATTTATGAGTATAGAGGTTAAACTTTTCCAGAAAGAAAACGGCTTTGTACAACTTGTATCAAGACACATGCCACTGTATCAACTGAAATACCATTTAATTTACCTTTTATGCCAAAGCATAAGCAACATAAAGCCATTGAAATGAGAAATGAAGTACAAATCACCACATCTATCTCGGTATGTATAGAGTTGTTAACACTAGAATTGAGGAAGTCCTGGAACTATTAGCATTTTAATTCTTCACAAGAATCCCAAAAACAGAAAGTCAGTTCAGCTCTCAGGAGCCCCTGCTTCTCTCTTGGCTTATCGGGGAGTGATAGAGAAAGGAAAAGGCTTGGAAAGTGCTGCCTGTGCTGAACCAGCAACTCACTGACCAGAGTAAAATTCAAAGGTTTTAAGGGAGAGGTTATTTGGGGAAATCAAGAAATTAAGAGTATAAAGAAGAGGATCAAAACTGCCTGGATCTAAGGGGTTTTGGGTTTCAGTGCAATGTCAGCATATTTAAACAATAAATTGTAATATTCAATAGTCTGTGTTTCCCATGCTTTTTAAAATAAAATTTGAGGAAGTTTGCAGCATCTTTTGCATTTTTCTGAGATGTTTTTGCAGGAGAGTAGCTGCAGAAAGGGCCCAGTTCAGCAACTGGACCAGTCTTGACTCTGTAGACTCTGGATTAAGATCAGCAAAGCCCAGCCCTTGTCCAGAGTGTGCTGAGGGAAGGGGGAACCCACTCGTTATTTTTCAGAAACTGGGCTCACTGGTGATTGAAAAGCAACTTATTTCTGGCCCAGAATTCGTTTTAAAGTATCTTCTTTACTTGCCAAGAAGCAAAGAAAGATTCTAACTGGGCCTGTTTTGTATTTGTTCTCCTTAGTTACTAATTTGCCAGTTTACAATCTATTCACCACCACCATAGCTGGAAACCCAGATTTTAATCTTCTCTACTCAGTTCCCTCCCTAAATTCACTACTAGCACCACATTTTTAGTTTTCACCCCAACTAAACTTCTCTCCTGGCTCAACAACTGGTAATTTGCCCTCACTAAACAGTAGCCTATGAGTAGGTGTCAGCAACTGAAGGTGGAGAGCAGGTGCTTTGCTGCTTGGAACATATTTAACACTTTTCAGATGAAAACATCAAATTGGACTTTTTAAATGAATTTCAGAAAGGGGAAAAGAATCCATTTAAAAAAATCCTTAGGTAATAACCTAACAGAAAAGCATGTTAAAGCAAATGAACTCAGATCACCCGAGCCTTGTGCTCTAAATATGGTAGATGATGAATTCTATTGGGTTGCAAAAACAGAGAGGATGGTTTTGAACTGAGAATTAACATAAAAGCTATGCCTTTAAGAAGAAACCTTCAGTCAAACTGTAGGAGACTTTGTTTCTGTTTGGGTTTTGGGGCTGGGTTTTTTCTGTTTTTGAACACTCAGTGCAAAGGATTCCCCCTCCCTCCTTCCTCACAGGATCTTCCAGTTTGCAATCACTTAAAACAGACCTAGGACAAAACTGCATAAAATCTTGCAGATTTTGAAAGTCACACAATCCATAATAGAATAGAAAAAGGGAACTTATTAGCAAACTACCAAGTCACAGATACTAAAAGAAAATTTAATTCTAAAATTTTCTCTTCTGGGATACAGCACCTGTTGCCAGAAAGAACTCTTTTTATTAGTTTTATAGCGAGACTATGAAAAAAATAAAACAGCAACCACAACCAACTCACAAAACAACTGCATCTTCCTTATTTTTAGAGCTAATGGGGAAAAAATGATGCATGAAGATAGATTCTGCATACAACTCTGAGAGGATGCCTGTGGCCCTCATTTTGTCCTGACAAACACATTTAGCTCCAAAAACATCCAGCCACAACTGGATTGTCAGAAAAAGAGTTTAAATATAACTTATACATTACTGTATTTTCTATATTTATGTAAGTGTTCTGGTTAGGAAAAGGAAATCATTTTAATCAAGGGATTAATGAGAAAACTTGACATTCATGTTAGCAGTTATTCATCTACAGTTGACAAGCATCTTTCAGCAAGTTAATTTAGTTTTCTTCTGGTTTGTTTGGGGTTTTGGTTTCGTTTGTTTCTTTTTTTTTTTTTTTTTTTTTTCCCCTAGCTCAGAACAGAAACACTTGTTTCACCTTACAGGCTCTTATTTCCAGCCCCAGGTTGTTCCACTAAAGGACACGACAGCAGCCAAATCACTGAGAGAGGCTCCTGTTGAGCCCCAGCCAGCCCATCTGTGGGTAATTTCAGCAGCCACAGATGCAACAATAACCACTGGCAAAGCTGATACATCAAAGGCTGCACTGAAGGCCCAGAGTTCACTTCAGACAGATGTTCTGGCAAAACAGGAGAGTTAAAAGAAACAAAATCCAATAAACAATATCTCCATTATCTACTCAGGGACCGGTGCTTTGCCCTCAGATGTACTTGGAGCAGTGAGAAATGGCATCTCGGGGGTTTTTCTCCTAATAAGTCTTTGCATTTCTTCACTTTCCCTTCCCGCTCCAGTGAATCATTTCCTTGCTCTCCCACCTCACTTGTTTGCCTGGTCTCTGGCTAACTGCAGCTTATTTGCACTTAAAATAGTCATTATGGTTCGTAATATCTAAATAATTAGGCTAATGACAGCGGGTTCATTTCTGTCGATTCAATAATGCATCACCATTGCAAAGTCTGCTCATTTAGGAGTCATTAATAAGGCCTTGCACCAAATCACAAAGTTGGCTGGCAAGCTGCATTCAAATATACTAATGATGATGCAGCTTTGTTTTATTTGGCTTTTTGCTCCTGAATTCTTATGGTAAATGGATTTTTTTCCGTCCAGTTTTTCTCCATTAGATAAACATCCCAAATTTACTCCAAATGAATGAAAAACTACCTCCTCATGTGTTCAGCTGAACTTAGGAGTGCTGGAAAAAAGAGAGCAGCAAACTATTGTGTCTTCTACCATGTTATCACATTAATGATATTTATTATTGACCACATTATTATATTAACTTTATCCACCAGTGCCAGCCCTCTCAATGTCACAACATTTTTTGGGCAGTTTAAGAGAGAATGGGTTGATTTTGGTTGGAAAAAGGTAAATAACTCCATCCCCACACATATGTCAAACTGACACACTCCTTGATCTTTGGCTAAGCAAACACTTACATCATGAGGTCATTAAAACACACATTCAATTAATTGGAAAAGTTGTCTGACTAAAACAAATTTCAGTGTTTTTGCCAGTCTTGGACATAGAATTGAAGTCAGGAAACTCAGAGGCTGCAGGAGGGCAGAGTCAGACCCACGAAATGTAACAGGTTTGCTTTTGGAGGGAAGGGAACTGCCAGCAGTGACAACAAACACCAGGTTTGAAAGCATCACTATTCCTATCAGCACTGCCCAGGAAAACAGCTGTCCTACAACATCATTAGGAAGGGCTTATTAAAAAATAAGTATTTTTTTCTGAAATTAATGAAAAAAAGGACTGTGGTTAGGTAGCAAAGCTGAGTTTGAAGCTGCATCCCACACTCCTGTTCTTGAGGTGAAATTTACCTTAAAACCAAGGCACTGATTTTCTCCCTAAACTCATTAATAAAACATTTTGGAATCTAAAATAACGTGATCAGATTCAATTCATCAGAAAATGGCTTTCAACAACAGCTACTGCTACTTTAAAAAAATTAAATAACTTTTTCATCATAATTCAACAAATACATTTTAAAAGCCAATGAATATCATAAATGTTGATTCCTGTCTTTAAATTTCTCATTACATATTTATAGCTACACAATTCCTGTATACAGAAATCACAGAAACACTAAAATCATAAATACATTTCTAATGCCACACAGCAGAGGCCAGGTGAAATCATCACTCCCAAGACATTAAGGACTATTTCATTCCTAGTTTGCATTTTAAGTCTTTTTGAAACCAAACCCAATTTCTTTCTTAAATATGAAAATGTAGCTACTAACTAACACTGTGTACTTCAGAAATCTTACAAACAGATGTCATAATAACCTTTTTTTTTTTCCTACCCCTCAGTTCTTAACCCTGTAAGTTGGTGCTTTTTCCCCAGGCAGTTTGCACATGTTTGCAGGTTTCAGAAACACAATTTTTAGGCCAAGAATTTCCATGCTTAAATCATTTTAAGCAGGAAGCCTTGAGCGAGGATCCTGAATCCTGCAGGGAAGGTTACACACATGAAAAATATTCCGAGCATCCACTAAGGCTATCAGATAAAACATTCAGAAGTTCTCAAGGCAACCAGTTCCAACCTTCTCAAGGAGAAGGAAAATAATTGAAAGAAATCACATCTAGAGAGGCACAAAGTAAGATTTCAGTACAACTTTGTCAAGCCACCAGTCCCCAGAGAGCCCCAAGCCTGGTAATGTGTGAATTCACTCATGATGGTATTAGTGAAAATAACCTCTGATTTCACCCAAATCATTCACAGGAGTGTTCCACATACAAAGAGTGGAATTAATAAATAATTAAGACAAAATCTTGCACATGATTCAGCAATCTGAAGACAAAAACAACACTCAATTCCAGTGAAGAGAGCTGAGAATTTATAAATCTGACCATACTTTCAGGAGATAAAAGGTCTTATTTCTATAAGCTGATCAGCTAAACAGAGGTGCAAAGTTTACACCTAATGCAAAAATATTTGAATATAAAAACTTGCATTTTCAAACAAAATACAGAAAATAAAGTGCATATTCATATAAGACAGGGAAAGAAGCCCATCCATTCACTTAAAAGTTGTATGTGATGATCCTTGTGGGTCCCTTCCAACCCAGAATATTCTGTGACTCTGTGTTACATTCCAGACTGAGGGATCTTTGCAGTGCTAAAGAAAGCTTCAAAACCTGCATTTACAGTTTTAATAGTTTCTATCCTTATTGACTTAAAATCTCTAAATGATGAGTTAATTCTCCCTCAATCAGCCTTCTGGACAACTCCCCTCTATCCAACACTTGCTAAAAGGTTCTGCAGAATGGGTGGAAAACTTCAGCAGCCTCACAATGTTTTCGGACAATGCTAGGTGGAAGTCGGGGCTAAGAAGCTGCAGGTGAAGAAACTTCCCTTTTCCAGATGTCCTGATAAGTAATCAGTGAAATCCCCATCAGGTAAAATATTTGTATGAAAAAAAGAGCTGTTTGATCTGGACTGTATCACTTAAAGTAACACATTCTGTTCAACTGGGATCATTTTTAGATGTTTAGGAAAGAATATCAGCACCAGTCCTGCCCACAGGAATTTGCAAAGAGGCACAACCTGCATTTTGTTGTGCAAGGAATGTATCACACAGTAATTTATAAACTTTTTCTCCATGTGCTTTTATCTTTTGCACCTAAAATATCCAGTGGAAAAACTGCTGAATAGCATTATATAGCTTGAAAAAAAACCCCATTATTTTTATGAGTCATTGAATCCATAATCCTTGCCTTATGAGTCATATCATTACAATATCAATATTCAAATCAGTATCAATAATAATTTCAATCTCTGCCTTTTTTCCCCATTTCATTCATCTGTCAATGCTTTCCCAAGGTAAAGAGGTTTGGGATGTATTTCATGGCACAGCAGCTATTCCATACCCATGATCCTGACCTTTCACCTTACCCTGGACTGCACCTTTGGGAGACACAGTCACCAAAATTGTTTACAGGGAGCACAAGTCACACCAGTTCCCCCTCCAGCAGAGCCAGTGCTGTATTTTCCATGCTGAATTCCTTCTCTGAAAACTGTTAAATATCCAATTTGCTTTTTTTTTTTTTTTTTTTGACAGCTGTCAAGCACTGAACTAATGCTTCTGAGAACTCCATCTGATGTTTCCAAAACCCACTTCTGAGCAATAATAGTCATGCACGCCCTCATCAAGAACACATTTCCATCTATTATGAAATTCTGAGAGTGGATTTTATTCTGCCACTTAAACCCTTCAGTTTTCTGTACTTTCCCAGTTCAGTCCTAGTTTTGTCTGTTCTGAATATTCCTGTCTTAACAGAAACGTTTGTCTTTTGGTCCCTTTTGCACACTGAACAGAACAGATTCCCATGGACTTCCATCTACCAATCCCCTTCACTGTAAAAATTCACCATTAATCCTTCCAGTGAAATATCTGTGGATCTGCCTTCATGACACTTCAGCCTCCTGGTCACTGGATGTGCACTCAAAATCTCTCCATCACATCCTAATTTCTGGTCTCCACTACCCAAGTGTGTTTAAGGTTACTCTCTTCAGGTGCAGGCTGCGTTTTCCCTCTGCCCTCCTTATCTTAACAGTGAACCCAACTCCTCTTTCCTCACCATAACCTGTATTTTTTATCTGCACTACATGCCCTGTTATCAGCAACTACTTATATCTGCCACTAACACAGTACTGGGAGATGTTGCTGCAATTCTCTGTGATTTCTCTTGAATAATTGTGTCATCACCAGGTAGTTTTTGCCTCCTAGTTCAACCTTTTTCCAGGTCTTCTATCAACACTTCAAACAGTTTATCCACTCCCATAAAGAATGGAACTTTGGACAAGAATCTTCCCAACTTTACCACAGAGAACACCAGTCCCTGGAAATGGGCTGATTTTCAGCTTAGAATATTTTCAGGTGGCTTTTCCATATTTTTTAGGACTTGTATTCTTTCCATTCTCTACTAAAAGCAATGGAACATGATGTTGTTTTTCTCCCCTCTCTTCCTTCAACATCGAAGGAAGGGACAATATTTCCCCATGGAATGGAGCATGAATCCATGAATCCATGCAGGGCTTCATTCCCAGACCTGAGGGAAGCAGCAGAAACATCCCATAAGGAGGAGAAGTGGATGGAACAGAAAGAGGAGGGAGGGGAATACACCAGGAACTAATGAAATCTCCACAATGGGTGCAGACAAACCAGCAAGTGTGGTAATTTCTGCACATTTTCAGACCACTTTGAACAATAATAAAAGTCTCCCAAGAAACCATGGAGGCACTGTTTGGATATCATGGAGGAGCACTAGTTAGGGGGTGTTTCCAAGGGCCTTCATTTGGGACCAATGTTCTCAAGAAAATTATTTATTGACATCAGGAGACACAGCCAATTTAAATATGGGCCATTGAATCATGAAGGAGTTGTCTCCTGTTACACTGAAGTGTCTTTCAGGGACAACTAGAACACGGTACAAATATCCCTAAACCCACAAAGAACCATTCCATTTCATTTAACTGCACATCAGATGGTACAAAATATTTTTAGCATTTCAAGAAGTGAACTTTAGAGCTGCTTTACAAGTACTCTCAGAAGAATGTTACTGCTCTCTCCCTTTGATGCTCAATAAAATTCAAGTCAAACCTGGGCTCTAATGATATTCATCAAGTTATGCAAATACAGGTTTCCTATGGCAGTTAAACATCAAGTCTAAAAGAATAATTTTCTCCTCCACAACCTGTTAAATAAACAGAGTCTTTCGTTCTGAGCACACCTGTAGGTTGTAAATCTATATCCTCCTGAACACATTCCTTAAATTAACATCCCTGAGCCAGAAATGAGAAGCTGCATTGAACTGCTTAAAATCACTTGTGTAGTATCTGCTTTCATTTGTTTTATTGTTGTTCATCATAGCTAAGAGCAAAATAATTCCAGCTGAGTATTATCTGAAGCTCCACAATTCATGTATTCAGAATTTCTCTGCCTCGAGTGACACAGACACCCCTATGGAACATATTCTGCCCTTACCTGTTGTACTACTGGTGGCCAAGGTGCAAAAAAGCTTGTCAGACACAACAAGCCCCACTACCTGTGGGGAAAGACTCAGAACCAGAAAATCCAAACATTTGGAAACCAGAAGTCATGCTGAAATTTTCTTTTTGGTTTCAAGGAATCTGAGTGGCGAAAGAATTGACTTGTACTTCTATATCCAAACCCGGCTTATACAAAAGGCAGAAAAGCATCTCAAATTATTTTGTCTCTGCAACTTCTATTACTTGTAGGCTGTGCAGATCTAAAAAATCAATAGCACACAACAACTTGGTCTTGATAAAAACATTATTTGTGAAGGATTTCAGATCAATTTTTTTTTCTCACTGTAGACCCAATATATACCTTTTTCATAACTGTGTTATTTAGCTGTGCAAATTATCCTTCAAGATAAGGAAAAAAAACCACCACAAAAACAAACCCTCCAACAACCCACCCCTCTCTGGTGTTTCTCTTCTCTTTTCCAGATGTGCATAAAATTGTTCCTCTGGGGTGCAGCTGAAGGAAGAAGAAACCTCACAGTGAAGAAAAGCAGCAGTTTTATAGGTACTGGGTCAGTGTTAATTTTCTTCATAGCAACCCACGTGCAAATGTATTTTGGATTTGTGACTGAAACAGTGTTGGTACCAGTGTTATTGCTGTAACACTGAGCAGAGTTGGCACAGTATCAGGGTTTCCTCTTTCTTATTTCTCTCCTCTTTTTCCTCACTCCCCCCTCCTCAACCAGTGGGCTGGGGGTGCACAAGAATTTGGGAGGGGGCACATCCAGGACAGCTGACTGGAACTGCCCAGAGGAACATTGCAGCCCATGTGATGCTCTCAGCAATAAAAGCCCATGGAATTCAAGGAGGAGGTTGTGAAACTTGTCTTCCCAAGTTACAAGTGATGGAGCCCTGCCTTCCTGGAAATGGTGACACACCTGCCTGCCCATGGGAAATAGTGAATTAATTCCTTATTTTGCTTGCTGTGCACACAGCTTTGCTTCATCTAAACTGTGCTATCTCAGCAGATAAAGGGGGGGTTTTTTTCTTGCTTTTCCCCTCTAGATTCTCCCCCTCATTGCACCAGGGGCTGTGAGGAAGTTAGGGGGGACAGGGAGAAAATCTGACCTCCCAGATAACCCACCACACACAGGTAAACAGGTTTCTTGACTTTGTCAGTATAAAGATGCATCCAAGACTGAAATGTAGCACATGGTAGTTGAACATAACTTGAGTGCTGGTCTCCAAGACCAACTGCTTGGTGAGAGATCCCAAATTCCTAAACCCCAGTGCTGAGTGCTAGAACACTCATCCTGCTGGGGAGCTTCTAGAAAGGTCCACAGGCAGAAGCAGCTCTGGAAGGCACAGCTCAGCTTCTAAAGATACTAAACAGTCCTGAAGGAAGAGTCGATGTTGCCAAATACAATCGTATTCTGTCAAACTCATGCTGTTCCTTCTTTTTAAATTTCTTAAACTATGCAGAATGAGGATAAACATTTCATTTTACATCAACAGATCTGTTCTTATTTCTCAGCACTTCCATTCCTCACTAGAGATATATTTTTAAAGTGCCATCTCATGTTCAAAATGTAAAGACCCCTCAGTTACATGATTTCTAACACATCTGCCAGGAGCAGAAAAAATTCCCTCATGGCATGTTGTTTATTTATTGTGCACGTGCTACACGGGGATAACAGGACAACAAACTTATCTCAATAACTGACCCCAAATGTCAGAGGGAGGGAAAAAAAGAGGAAATTAAATCTTCCCTATCCCTAATTCAATAATTACAATCCAACACTCGTGTTCATTCCCAGGAAGAGTGGCAGCAAAGATGCTCCCCTCCTGAAACACTGCCATGTTATCAGACCTGTGCCCAGGGCTGTGTCCAGACCTGGCTCAGCAGGATCTCAGATCCTACACCCAGGGCACAAAAAGCCAAATATCACAGCATTAGTTTGGCTACAGAAGCCCCATGTGCAGGGACATTGATTCCCCACTGAGTACAGGCCCGAGGAGCAGCAAACAAACATTTAACTCAGCAAGGCTGAGCTGCTGACAACCCCCAAAGCCCAGCACAGCACTGCTACACCTCACACAATCTGCTGTACTGAACTGCCCAAGTGTTTGCCATGGCTGTACCTTCACTTGGCGTAATTAGCATTATCAGAAAAAGTTACTGAAGTCTGTAAGCTCTTCAAAGAAAAAGGATCAAGTGTATATCTTCATTAAGGAATGCTAACACCCCTGACATGGCCCAGATCATCACAAGTACTGTTACATTTCAATTAGCTTTGCCCTGTGCTGATAGGACTTCACTAATAATTGCATGATTTTCTTGAGTAAAAATTTCAAATTTTTATGAGATGGGAGAGAGCATGAAATTCTAAGTTCTTTTTCACTGTTAAATGTAAAAATCATTAGCAATAAAAGGTATTGGATTAGAGGGAGAGCAGGAGGAAAGATGGCCCAGTGAGGGAGGCAATGATTTGGGATTTGAGAAACATGAATTCAAATCCTAGTTCTGCTATAGTCCTTCTCCTGGCACATCAGTTAGGCTGCTCAATTTTCTGTCTTCTCCTTCTGTAATAAAGAGATAATAGCACACACTGATCTCACAGGAATATTGAGACTTGATATTTCATAAATGCCGTGACGCTCTGGAAAAGGACTTGATCAAACCCCTCCTAATGCTGTAATCTGGAGAACATCCAGAACACAAACAATTGCCAGTGGAAGTATTTTCAGCGTTTACATGCATGTGGAAAGTTTCCTAATGCCTGCACTTTAATGTTCATGGGGGAAATACCTCAGTAGTGCCACAAAACAGGCTGCTATGTACAGTAAATTCAGAGGCTGAGGTTATTCTATATTTAACCCCTATAGCTTTTACTTGGAGAACTCCAAACACCACTTAGGAAGATGGAGGATTTAGAAATTTCACACAGGAATCCAGCAGAAAGAAACAGTGACTGTATTTTTCAAAGAGAGGAAGGAGGAAAGAAGAAATTAAGATATTCCTTTACATGAGCATTTGTACCTAGCCAATTACAAAGCTAATTTTACTTACAAAGTTCAAAATAATCGATGGCAGTATTTCCAGAAACCCACTGCATAACACCAAGGCTGTGGTTCAATCTCTGTGTGGGGCATTCACTTAAGGGTTGGACTCAGTGATGCTTTTGAGTCCCTTCCAACTCAGTATATCTTGTGAAATCTGTGTCAGGAATCTGTCTCTGGTTTCCAAGATGTCCTATTGGATTTCAGTGAATCTTATGCTCCTGAATCTGTTTTGAGAGAGCAATTTCTAAATGCTTCAGCTGCCCAAAGAAATGCAGACAGGATTATCTGCAGCAGTGATTGAGCACAACCAAACCAGGGACAGTGTCATCCCTTATTTCTGGAGAAGAGCTTGATTTCAGTGGATTGAGCAGCAGAACCACTTGTAAATCAAAAGTAGACCATTGATATTCTGGTTTGTAGCCCTTTCACCATTTCAGTAATCACAAATTACAGCCATGGTTTAACAGTGACTCATGGAAACCTCTACCACACAACTGCTCTTTTCATTTAAGATCATTAGTGACTTTACTGATATAAACATCAAATTAATGACATCCAACAGAAGAACAAAACATTTTCTTCCTCCTTGGGAAATGAAACCTTGGAACACGTGGACTTAAAAAAAAAACCAACACAAAACAAACAAAACCCAAAGCCACAAAATTAAACAAAGGTAGAATATTTAGTTCCCTACGCAGGGAAGTGCATCTCTAATGAAATATGTCTAACTAATGGAAAAGCAATATTAGAAATCAACCACCTAACCTTGCATCAGCACTAGGAAAAAAAATCAAACACAGGTCAGGCTCAGCTACCTTAGTTAAGCTTTTTTCTGAAGAAAAAAACATCCATGAGAATATTCTCCTGCTTATCATTAGGAGCGTGTCAATGCCTCGCTGCTTCTGGTCCTTAATGAATTCCTACAATAACTGCTGAAGATATTTGAAGATATTGCAAAACAACAATGAATAATATGAGAGTGGAGCAGATCCTAACAACTAAACACTTCCCCATCCTGGCTCAGATGAAGTAATGGAGCAGAACTTACTGCATCATTTACGTTATCTAACTACCATTGTTCATCCCTTTTTTATTGTAATTTGCACATATCAGTAATTCAAAGCGCTGCAATTTTAAAAATATTCAACTCTCTAGACTAACACTATCATTCAGACCACATCAGAATACAGAGAGATGAATAAATAAGAATACCATCATTAAAATATTTTTTCTTCTCTATTTATTAGAATAAAATTACAATACCAGCCCATTTCTAAGAGAATTGTGGTATTTTATAATAGCTCTCTTTCACAATTTTTTTTTTGTGCCTGTCAGGTAGAAATCCCTAGATCACACTAAACTCCTCAGACTCCTCTTCGGCATGCCATGTTGTTTTGGAAAATAGATTTATTGTACTAACAATTTTAAAAGATGTGTTTAATGAGGGGGAAAAAACAACTCATAATCCCCTATAATAAAATATTTTCAATGCAATAACAGTTATTTTTCTGTTATTTTTTTCCACATGTTTACATTTCCAAGGAAAACAGAAAGCACTCTAAAAATTAGAGAAAAGGGGTTTAAATGCCTCTTTTTCACTGGCTTTATAGGCCCTTACAGCACAGAGAGTGGCTTTGTGTCACTTATGACTGCCAGAGGAGTCAAGGTGAGATTGGTTTGGAAGGAGCAGCCTCTTGGAATACAGCTCTGCCAAAGGATGCAACTCTCAGTTTAACGTGGAGCAGCAGCACTGCCTCATCCTTTGTCTTTACTTTAAAATCTTCTGTCCAAGGAAAAGTATTAGTAAGAAAACTATACTTAACTACAATCTGTTGATCCAAACTGGGTAACAGCTGAAGAATAAGAAAACCCAACAGAATGGCCAAGAATACAAAGCTTCTCTTTCCAACAGCGATTTTATAAATTTTCTGCCAAACATGGAAACACTTTTTTCAGAAACCTTTTCAAAGAACTCAGGTGGAACACCAAACAGAAACATCTTGTTTGCCAAAGGATTGTAGCTTCAGGCAAGAGAGGGAAAAGCACAGCAGTTCATCTTCCCAAATAAGCAGACTCAGAGAAACAGCACAGCCACTGCTGAGTGTCCATCCAGCCAGCTGAGCTGGGGACCCTTCAGTGGCCTCCACTTCACTGTCATTGCACACCAGACCAACCCCAACTCTTGGATTTCAGTTTTATCTGGAATACAACATCCAGAGCAGGGAGATTGTGGCCTGTGCTGCTGCCCAGCACTGCACCCTACAGCATTCCCATCTTAATGAATGCCAGTTCATCACAATGGAATGGGGAAATTGCTCCAGTCGAGGGAATGACTGAAGACTCTGCTTATCTGGGTTTTACATCCATTTCTGCTCCAAACTGCTTGCCAGTCCCTCTTTGTCCTTGATTTCCCACTGTATATTTGGAGCAATAATATCTCCTTTGCCTGCCATGTTTATTTTCAGTTCTTCTCTGGAACTGTCTTTTATTGCTTTGTTTACTGGTTTACTTTGCTGGAGCACTGGAGGCATTACTGCACAATTAACAGAAGGTCAAACACCTAAATCCATGGGCTGTGGAGTTGAATTTTTAAAATCCAGGATTCCTCTCTAATTGGATTGTTAAAACCACCCTGGCATCAACATATTTGATGACGAAACAGAAAAATACTGTGAGGCAAGCACAGCTAGAAATGATATAAAACTCCAACTGAAAGATACCGAGTACAAAATTCCCCGTGATTATTACAAGAGATATCTGACAAGTGACCAGTATCTGTTCCATTCCACAACAATTCCAGCACCTCACCAGGTCTGTGCCGGAGTGGTCCGGCCGTTTTTCCACAGTTTTGCTCACTGCAGGCAGCGGGACAGAGGATTTCCCACTCAGCAATGTAGGACACGTGTCCCCGTGTCCTGGGTGCAGAGGCCACCCCGCCCAGCCAGATGGTGCTCGGAGGAGCCAACTCATCTCCAGAGCCTGTTACCAGGCAACATGCTGGGCTTGGGGCTGAGCCTGGCGACAGAGTGACCTCCCAGCCCCAGAAGCTGATTGATAGTCATTGTGCTGGTGGGTTCTGATCACAGGGGAAAAATAATCAAGCAAATTACGAGCGTTGAGAATCGGAAGCGTCAAACCGCCCTCAAATTCCAAATGAGGGTTTTCTTCTTCTTTCTTGGCGTAGATACCAAATCTCTGCTTGAGCTTGTTGGGGAAAAATGAATCTCTTTTCCTTCCACTACATTTATGGATACTGAGGCACTATATTCACAGTCAAATTAATGTGAGCTTTCTCCAAACATGCTGTGATTATCTCAGGGACCACTGTCTCCCCTGGGTCACAAACCCCAACCTCATCCGTGCAACTTTTACCAGAATTTTTCTAACAAAAGCTGTCAATTGCATCAAATTCTGCTAAGGGCTGGGAGGTTATTCTGTGAGAGAAAATACTGTTCATGACAGAGGAAAAGCTAAAAGCAACAAGCATGCTGAGCACTACAGAATTGATTTAAATCTATCCTCAAGATGAACAGGCTTTTTTTTTTTTTTTTTTTTTTATCCAGTAAGCCAGGCAGTCTTTTTGAAATAATGAAATCTTATTTCAAAGACATTAAGAGGAAGATTGTGTTCAGTGTAGGAGAATAAATGCAAAACTCTTCTTCTTTTCTAGCAAGGACTGTGTGTCTAATTTTTTCAGTGACATGAAACTTTGTGTGTTGGGGCAGAACTCAGCTACCAATATTAATAGATTTGAACAAAAAAGGGAACCTCGTCCATTATTTTGTCAACATAAAACAAAGAACAGTATAATTATAAATTTATATAAAGCAGAAACAGTCAGTCAGTCCAGTATAGAACAAGCCATTCTTATTACCTAACACAAAGCATTAGAGCACTGCAGATTATTTTAAACATAGGATTTTCAAAAATTGCTTGAGAAGTACCAAATACACACCTACCAAGAATCATACTCTTATTTTTTTCTGATACTCATGTATTGAAGTATAAAAAGTTATATCCTGATTAAAAAGGTGCTTAATCAATATTGTTCTATGTATGTGCTACAACAAAAAACTTACAGAAAATAAATTCCAAGTATGAAAGAGCAACAAGTAGTTTGGATTTGAAAGCCTCTCTTCTCAGAAATAAAATTAAAAAAATAATGAAAAAAAAAATAAAAAAAAAAGGCAAAAAATTAATCAGCACAAATACTTTTTGGAACCCAATTCATGATATTCCTTATTCTGACATTATGAGAGTGATTAAAATAGAAAGCATGATAAATTAATTATCCATAGTTGTTGGAAGGGAGAAAAGCATCTGAGACTAATCTGTACACAAAGTAATCAGCCAAAGGTAAAACACCCTCAGTAGTGACACAACCCCAACACGTCCAAGGGAAATACAAGAGAAAATCACTTTGACCCACAGCCAGAACCAGGCAGGATTACTTTCTAAGCCTGTCACTGCCAAGTTGCTGTTCACTGAAGACTAAAAGTGATCAGACCTTTCACTTGTGGTCCATTAGTCTTGTGATGCAGCATCAGCACAGCAAATTGAGGAGCCCAGTGAAGTATTTCTTCATTCACTGGGGCAGCAGAGATTTCAGGGCCATTGCAAGGGGAACAAACACACAACACAGAGCAGGGACTTACTGAGAGGAGGCTCCGATCATGGAAACAATAGGCACCACTTGCATGGGGCTTCTGTGTGGTTTCCTGTGGGAAGAAAAACACATTCTTACTGGAAATGCAGGATTCAGGAGCTCGTGTTTGTGCCCTGTGCCCACAGAAGGTCGCAGGCAGGCTTAGAGATTCAACAAACAAACAATTGCTAAGGCTTTATTTGGGCTGTCCAGGAAGGGCTTCACACATTTTTGGGTCATAAGTGCATGTTGATTGTAGTGCAAAGCCAAACAGCAAAACCTGCTTATTGAGTCACAAGTGCCAACAAAGATTTTATTATTTATTTATCACTCAACAGACAGTAAACATTTCCAGACAGTTTCCAATGTACTTGAACCCAAAACCCCATGTTTTCATTACAGACTTATCTACTAAAATAGACATTACTAAGCTGTAGTTGTAAATCTTCCCCAGCACAGGTTTCTGTTTCAATAGGAACACACGAATGTGATTTACTTTTTGTGTATTCCTCAACTGAAAACTTGAAGCACTTTGCAAAAGCCGAATTATCATAAAATACACGATCAACAGGGGCCCTTCAGAATAGATTTACAAGCACCTAGCTGGGAAATCCAATCTTGTAATTCTATTCCATGCCACTCTTTTTTATTGATGAGCAGCTGGTGACATGTAACATTTGAATGAATTATTCACTGAATTTCAGAAGTTACAGTAACTTCAGACATGTTTTACCGAACAGATTCACCCTACATGCATTTTTCATTTCCACATACAAGTGGTAATACACACTCTCCGATACAAATACTCCTGAAAATAGAAACACTGCTCATATTTTGAGTCTTCAAAGATAATTCACACCTAGGTCCATGTATATCCAAATCATTCTTCAGATAAATGTTACATTTTTATATATTTCAGTATAAACATTATGTATTTTCTGTAGTATAAGTATATAGTATAAAAGTATATATTCGTATACTTTTCATATACTTCAGTAAAATTCCAAACAGTAAATATACTGAGTAATTTTTCACAAACTATCTTCTTCCTTATATGTGATTTCATTTTAAACAAACAAACAACAAAATAAATCAGTAAATAACAAATCAGCAGAAGGTCTCCCCAATGCAGCTGAGGATAAAGAGCAACAAGAACCAGCAGTCCCAGCAAGGTATGTGCTCTATAAACATATCAAGAGTGTTACAATAATCACACATACTGACAAAAAAACCTCAACAACTTCAGAATGTGAAAAAGTGACAACCAGGAACTGGTATTTGGATCTCCTCAGAACTGGGACCATCACTAGGGGAGTACCAGAGAAAGAGCCAAGTTCACAGCTGACGCTCCCAGCAGCAATTCCAACTGTCCTACTGCCCAAACCCCCCACATTAACCAATTCCTGAGCTGAAGACAAGAGTTTCTTTTTATTTATTTATTGCTGGACAAAAGGAAGAGTGGCACATTTACAAACCTGACAAAGTTCTGCAAAGATCTCTCCCCATCCAAGCAAACACCGGGCCCTGGCTGAGGCAGAGGAACCCTCCTGCACTGCAGCAGCCAGCTCAGGGCAGCTCCCTGAGCAGTGCAAACCACAGGATATCCACAGCATTCCATCACCTACCACACAGCAGGGCCCTATTTCCAGAGCAATCCCACAAAATGCCTGTTACTGAGTGCACTTAATTTGTTACCCAGCTCCTCAGGCAATATATAAACAATGAGCAAGACTTTCAGTCATATTCATATGATTATAAGGAACAATTTTCAGCAGAAGGAAACAGCTGAAAAATGCCAGCAGTTTTGTGGAAATAAACCTACATTCTGATAAGATCCTATTTACAAGCCTCAAGATAACCTAGTTGACTCTGGGCTTGGACATTATACCTCATTTTTATGCTGACATGAAGTGTCATTAAGGCTGTCCACACAGCTACAAGCAATCTTGTGGAGGAACACAAGGTACACATTTTCAGTCCTAAATTTTTCTTTTCCACCACTGCCATAAATTGAAACAAAACATGAAGTAGGCTCTTGTTTTGCATTCCTATCACACCAAAAAAAAAATTCCCAATGAGCAAAGTTTTGTTTGCATCTGATAATACAACATTTGTATGTGACAGGCACACACAACAACAGCAGGGTGACCACTCACAGTGCCCCTGTTGTTCTGAGACAAGGAAAACTTGACCCAAGTTCTGCTAGGTTATTATGGAAACGTCCAGCAGAGAGGATGAGGGTTTCAAATTCACTTAAAAATGAAAAAGTTGTGATTTCAGGTGAACGTTTCAGGTGCAAAAAGTACTGAGAGTACTTCTGGTGCTTCTCCCTCAGGGCAGCAGCTCAGGCAGCCCAAAAAGCAGAGCTTGTTCTACAGGGTCACTGAGCAAGGGAGCCCCAGGCCATGCAGGCTTCATAAACTCTTACCATACCCAAGCATTCCAAGAGTATCCCAGATAAGTCATTATTTTTCCACAGAAGTAGCTTCCTTAAGCATTAAAGGAAAAAAAAATAATAAAAGAATAAATAACCCAAAGCAATATTAAAAATTACTACTAATACATACCCACAATTAAGTCTGACTTAACATCTACTGCTTCACACCTGTATCAAAAGCCTATGTCTAAATTGATCTAATCTGATATTTTTTATTTTAATTGTATTCTAAAAATGCAATTAAACAATGATATCTGTTGCTGCAAGTTAAAAGCCATTCCCCTTAGATAACAGCCAAATGCAACAAGCAGTGAGTTTTGCCATCATTAGACTTCTAACCATATTACTTCTATTTTGAGGCTTTTTTGTTTGGTCTCAGTTTAATTTCCTGTCAGCCTTACAAGAGATTTCTAATGTTTGGGCTGTAGGATATGCTCTGATTAAAAATAATCTTCCCAATTACTGCCTGGCATGAGTCTACTGCCACATGCACTCTGCCACTGGCTTCTGAATTTCTGTCAGCAGTAATTGTGTCTGTAGCTTCTAACTGTAAATGAAAACCCAGGGGGCATATTTGGGTTCCAGTTTCCTTTGCCCAGCCATATCTTTTAATTTGCACTGTCTGTCAAAAGGAGATGTTCGTAGGCACTAAAAGGAAATCCTTAGAACATCAGGTTAAAAAAAAGGGAAAAGAAAAAAAAAAAAAAGAAATGCAACTGGAATACGATAAATCACATTTGATATTTATGCCAGCATGCTCAACAGAGGCAGAGCAGTCCCTGCATTGATTAGCCTTAGAAGAGGGGGACTGCAACCATTTACCAAGCATTTCTAGCTGCACTTATTTAACCATTACATTTACTCACAAGTCTTAAGCTTCACCTTACTACTGTTCTTTTTTTGGAATGTGATCATTCTAAAGAATATCTGAAAGAAAAGCATTTCTTCTCACCATGGGAAGAGTTTCTCAGGCTTTGGCTCCTGGCCTAAACTGTTCCCTGGGGTTACCCATCTCCAGCAATGACCCTCAGACATGGATGATGTGTAACCTGTGCCCTGGGCCAGCCCCTAGACCTGCACTGCACCTTCTGCCCAGTCTGACCTTCAGTCTGGACTTCAGACCCTCACTGTCACCCAGTCTCCATCCTCTCTCTCTCTCTGCCCATGAACTGCTGCTCCTGGACCTCCCAGGTGGCTCCTGGCTGGGTTCCCCACCTTGCTGTCCATGGACAGACCCCATCTCCAGGACCTGGCTGTGCCCCATGTGCTCAATCCCTGAGTTTAGATGGCCTGCACTCCTCAGGGAAGAGGAAGGACTCAGCTCCTGGCTCTCTCCAGGAGCATCCAGCTGCCACCAGGCCCCAGGACACCTGCAGTGAATGTCACAGCGCTTAAACCCGGCAGCCAATGCCACCACAACAGCAGCCACACGACAGATGTGTGTCCAGATCCTCACTGATCCGCTTTTCCTCTCAGGAATGCTGTCGTTGTGCTGGAAAGGTGGCATGCTGTCACCAGGGAATGCTGTCTGTGTGACAAGAGCAGGATGGAAGCACAAGGGCCCTGGGTCAATTTTCTAAAGGAAAAGAATCTTTGGAAGAATGAAGCACCAGACACAGACTGTACCCTGTGAAGTAGATACAGAAGAAACTCAAGGAGTAGAAAAATCTCTCAGATAATGTCATTAACAGTGAAACTTTGGGTAGAAATGAAAAAGTACAACCAGCAACCCAAAGTATAGTCAAGAATGTGTATATGGGATATATGGTGTTACTGCACAGAATGATATTATGATGACTATTAAGAAGATAGTTGCAATTATTGCCAGTTGTTAATATTAACTATAAAACAAAAAATACTGCAAAGTCCTGGGAAAATAACTTTCCATCTGTAATTTGTCCAAATTAAGTCAATTGTTTCCAAACTACACATGGACACATGGCACATTTGGAACTCAAGGAATATTTTCGTACTCCTTGTTTTGTATAGTTTTGTACACAGGAATCATGAAAATTTTCTTTGTGATGGGAGGACAAATACTGAATTGGGTGAATGTGAGCAGGGATTTGTCCAAATACCATCTGAAACTGAAAAGTTATTCGGAATATTAACTCCAAATGTCAGTGCTCTGCACTGTGCTGGTTGGATTTATATGTTTATATCTGTACGTGAGGGGAGACAGCTGGGAGGTGAGAACTGACTCGATGTCAGCTCTGTCCTGGACCTTTGGCACACCATTCCACAGTGTAACCTCCCTGCCTTCAGGGCTGTGCCCCTCAGCACATCTTCTGTGCAGTGTGATGACAAAAGACCGGTGACAGATGAGAACTCCAGCACATCAGCTGAAACACCCAATTCCCCATCTGTACAGCAGAGGTTGGGACCATTCAGAACTGCTCAGTATTACAGGAGGTAAAAATGCCATAGATCTGTCTAAATACTGATTATTTTTCAAATATTTTCAAATATTGTTTTTAAAATGTTGTACAAGCTGGGCAAGAAGTTCTCGGTGCCTCCCCTGAGCCCTGCAGGGCAGCAGCACAGAACACATCTGTGACACCCTCAAACTGTACCTGCTGCTCTTTCCATACCTCACTTGAGATGAGAGCATCATTTGCAAGGTATATCCCTCTACCCATGACTGAAACTGCCACAACTTTTAAATAAACACCTAATTTTTAAAATATAAGGTAAGTCATCCAGTTCAGAATGGTTATTCCTGTGAGTGAGGCCATGCTGATGGTATTTATTCAGTGTAAACCCTGTAGTATTAAACAAAACAGTAAACAAGTTAGGAAGCTGAAAAAAATATTGGTCCCCTAGAAAAAAGACCTTTCAAAGTTTTGGCTACAAACACACTGGGGAGAATCAGCTGCCCTGTCAGTGCAGGGAGGGGCCAAAGCCATGGGCACTGAGTTTCTCTATTACTATTTAACAGTTTCAGAACTTTTCTCCTAATTTATTTTGTTTCTCCTCCCTCTCCTGCAGCACAGACTGTTCTGCCCCGTGAGCAGGTAGAGCAATTCCCCCAATATCAGCAAGATTAGTCACTTGTTAACCATGGAAACACTCCTGGGCCCACCACACTAAATGATCATTTCTCACAAATTCCAGGGAACGAGGCATTCAGAGGAGATGCAGAAATAACAAAGTAATTTGAAAAAGGCTGAACTGCTCTCATCTACCACTGCAGAGACGTCCTTTCATCAATTCCAGTGGTGAGCTTTTAGCCCTGAACACCCTGCTCCTGACAAACACTAAAAAGCAGGAACATTATACTTTCAGAACAGCAGTTTTACACTCAGCATTTTTAAACTAGTGGTTCTCTCATCTGTCACAGGTCAAGAAATGAATCATGCCTGTATAAGCAATGCAGTCTGGAAAGAAATTTCGGATATAGAGAGAAGAATAGTAAACTTACCTATTTTTTCTCATTTTTTAAATAAAATTTTTGACATTGCTTAAGAGCTTTAGATGTTAATAAATAACATCTGAAATTAATGACCAGAAGAAATGAAAATAAAACCAAAACAAACCCACCAGTTTATCCGACAGTTTTGTGATTTATGACATAATTATTCTTACAGAAACAGCACAACTCTAGGCTAAATCCATGAGGCCTAATGGAAAAGCAATATTTGGAGGGTACAGCAAATTCCACTGGCTGGAGCAGGTTTCTTGTGGACCAAAACAAAGAAAAAAAATCTAATCTGAAGGCAGAAGTTATAGCCAGCTTTGCACATGGGCTATCTTAATTTTATCAAAAGTACTCTTTAGGAGATAAGATCTCAGTCCAAAAAAAAAGAAGCAAACAGTAAAATAATATAAATCTTGTATGTTTTTAGATTTATTCCTGCAAACTGTAATGACTACAACTGATTTAAAAAGACAAGTTGGTGTTTATTTTACACAAAGAAGGAGAGCCTTGGGCTGGGGCTCTTTTCAGAGGAATTATTTGGTGGTGGTGTTTCCAGCTGAGTATAACTGATTACGATTGTAAAATGTAAAGTCAAAAGTACAGAGAAGCCCATTAAGATCCCACACTTGAGTTCAAGTTCTCACTTCTGATCAGAAGGGAAAAAACAAAAAAGGAAGAAGCTCAGGTTCAGTGCCAAGGGAAATAAGTAGCTTTTCCCCAAGAGCAACACGATTTTCATGGGAGGAAAAAGGACCCAAAAGAATAAATACAAATGATGCAACCCATAGCCCAGGCACATAGAATACATCTCTGCAGAACCACTGGGCCCAGATTTGTAATTTTAAATAAACAAATAAAAAAGATTGGTTTGTTGTGATTTTTTTTTTAACTGGAGTCCTTTCTAGGTGTGCTACATCCAAGCAGAAAAAGAACCACATTTGCAAGCATCACACGTTTTCCCTCCCCGTTTCTGAATGACCAGTTCCACACCTCTTTTTCCTCACTCTGTAACCTTTCCCAGCGTCCCAGGAAAATCATGAGCTGCAGGTAATGGTAATGGTACCTTCTCCATCACTCACAGCATCAGGAGCTTCACACCACTAAGCTGACACCTGTGAAATAAGACCACTTCTCAATGAGGAGAGAGGTCAGAGGCTGCCAAGGCTGGGACAGGAGCCTGCTGGCTGCTGCAAATCTCTCACCGGTGCATTTGAGCCTGACACTTAATATTCAAACTGAATTGCAAGCTATGTACTCAAGGATAAAGCTCGGCAATAATAAAGATTCACAGTCTGACAGGCTCAGCATACAAATTCTCAGGGCACTGCTCATTGTGAATATTTTTTTCTTTAATCTAAAAAGGAATCGGGAATTTTCCTTTCATAAAATAAACAGCAGTGCTTCCCATTTAGTGAGGGAAACAATGGAATGAGAAAATACGATTTTAGTGTATATTTAAGTATTGGTAAAGAAGCACACATTTTATTTCAGTAGCAGAACACTCTGTACCCAGTCCTTGCCTTGCTCATCAGACACAGGAATACATCAAACAAGGTGTGCAGTTTCTTTTTGCAGGGCCAAATCCTTAGAGCCAGGGATCCACCACTTTAAACCACTTAAGAACTCACTCAAATTTCTGAAAACGTATGGTCTGTATTTAGCACATCAGCTGTGAAGCCAAAATCAGTGGAAGTATCTAATGGATAAATATTCCTGGAATTTTGTAGCTAACCAATGGTTTAACTAGTCCCACATTGGGTCACCCACAAGGAGCAGTTACAGACATCCTTTCACAAGCTCCACACTATTTCATTTTCTGACCATCATACTGAACAAGCTTCTAGGTGCTATTTACTCCTAATTTTATTTTTCAGACGTATTCATATTTTATTTTTTATTTTATCCAACATTGCTTAGTTCACAGTAAAATATTCAGTCTTTATTTTACAGTGACACTGTAAAGTCACAGCCCATTTATTTTTCCCTTTCAATGTTTACTTCACAACAACCTGACAAGGATACTTTTTTTTGTGGTTGTGTGAATGTTATGTACGTAGGTGGTTTAAAATTAATGACATTAAAATTAAATGCCTAATAGTTTTTACACTGAAAATACTGTTACTAAACATTAGCTCCCCTTAGACTCTTCTACTTGTTTTTCATTTTTCCTCAGACATCTACATTTCTATTACTAAATCTGCCCCTTTCTTTTAAAATCACATTCCATCCACCTTAACCACATCTCACTAAATCACCTTGTTAGTCATACTTTGATTCATTCCATTTCATTGCCTTTCATATTTAAAATATCCCATTTCTTTTCCTACTCCACATATTGCCTTTGAAAACCACAAGTCTCACTTTGTACAATGATTCTTTATCCTACAGCCTCACACACGTCCCACTAGGAACCCCTGAGCATTTTCCCTGGATATCTGCAAGTTTCCCCACAGACCTGCCTTCCAAAACAATTCCAGATTTACACCTTTACCCCATCTCTTTATTTCATTCACATTCCATATACCCCAAGCACTACAAGAAGACAAATTATACTTGTTGCATCGTAAAATAAGGGACAGAGATTTAACTCCAGCGCTGCAACGAGAAACCTGCACCTTGTGTACCTGCCCTGCACCATGCAGGGACGCAGCTGGCAAGTCTGGCTCCATCCCCCTGCCCACAGAGCTCAGGACCAGAGGTTTTGTTGGCCATAAGATACAAATGAGTTTGGTTTATCCAATGAAAATGCAACTATTTTCAATCTGCAGAGGGAATAAGCAGCCTGAACGCCCAAATCTGTCACACAAATATGATTGTTACAGCACAAACTCCTGCCCATTCTTACTCCCTCCATGACCAAAGCTTCATTTCTCAGGATTTCCCTCACAGTCAGCATTCCCTTCTTAAAATTAATACAGAAATGAAGCAATCAATAGCTTCTCTATTCCCATAAAAAATAGTTTTCTTCACAGATTTCTTCACTGAGCCTTAGAATAAGATCATCTCCAATGCTAAGCAACAGATCAGTATCTCTCTTTAGACAGTGCAGATACGAAAGTGCCATAACCTGTGCTCAAATTAAGGATGAAGTTGTTAAGGTGATTCTAAAACTGCATGTTCCTGGGAATTGCCCTCCCTGCTGCTTCCAAAGCAGTGTCTGAACAATCCTCCCTGCCCAAACCATCGCTGGCTTAATGCACTCTGCAGTACTGCCAGCTCATGGACAGAACCTTCTCCACACTAATTTATACTCCTGAAAGCTGCTCTGCTGTTCCTTTGGCTTCCAGAGCCAGGAACAGTTAATCCAACTGGGAACGTGTCCCTGCTCCAGATGCTGACCCTCTCCTGCAGGAACAAGACAGAGGAGAGCAGCCAGTGCTGACAGATTGAGAGTGAACCCATCAGGAGCTGCTGTGCTGGGACTTCCACAACCTCCAGCTCAGTTATCGAGTGCCCAACTACATTTGCCAACTATGAAGGTTAAATTTTTATCCCTATTTACAACTCGCCCAAAATTATGCTACCAAAACTTGATTCAAAAGAGTTTACCAAAAGCTGCCAATCACAGCCTGAGTCACCCCCCATCTCCTGTGCAATGAGCAGATCCTGCCTGGATGCAGGGTAAGGTGTCTCCATCTTTCCAGGGGTTAAGAGAAACTGTTAGAAGGACTAGGAAATAACTGCTTGCTCCAATGGAATTTGACCAAGTCAAATTAAAAATGGCTCAATATCTTGTTACTGAAACCAATCCCCCTGAAAGCATCAGATATTGGCTGCTGTCAGAGAATGGTTTGTCTAAAGGAGTCATGACAATGTTTATACTCCTATTTTTTTTTTTTTTTAATCTTACCTTGTAGAACATTTTAGAAATGCTTTTGAAAAAAAAAAAAAAAAGAAATAAAAATCTTAAACGAGGATTAAGAGCTAACCTGCTAAACCAAAGTTAGACAGTTCAAAACTACAGCTTCACAGTTTGTAACCTGAAAAAACGTGCAGGAAGGAATGATTCAAATCTCACAGCCACAACTCTCAGAGAATTGGTAAAATGTCTTTGTCCTGTTTAAATATCAAAGCTCTTCTGGGTATCATTTAGATCTACCTGTCATAATTCGGATACCTGTGAATAATTCAAGATGTTATGCCTAAACTTCCATCAGCAATTCCCTTGAAGAGAAGCAGTAAGTAAGCATTTCTTATAAGCTATAACATGGATCCATATAATTAATATTTTGATGTACTTTACCTGTCTTACTGTTTGCTCTTCTGATATTAAGTTGGTATTAAATAAATAACACACTCAGACAACTTGTCCTACTTTTCAAAGATGCTCCAATTTATATAATTGCTTTATTTGATTTATTGTTGCACCTTTACTCAAGTTACATATTCTGTTAATGTGCTATCAATGTAATTAGCTGTTTCCTAGGAGGGACCTTTTTTTAATCAAGCCAGCATTTTTATTGCAAAAGGAATGCACTGCTTGTGCTTCCAGGGAATCAAAATATCCTTTTATTGGTATGGAGCAACTTGCTCCATCTTTGCCTGTTCTCCTTGGCACACTAAAGCAAAACAGGGACTATGTGCTATTATTCAAGTGTAAGAAAAATAGTAGCGCTCCACTAACAAGCATCAGAGGTGACTAAAAGCACATTAAATCATATAAAAACAACAACTAAAATATACCCTCCTTTTTCAAATTAGAATTCAGAAAGCCTATGTCAAAGTGACTGTAATTTGCATATTAAGGTTAGAGGATTTTGAAATGAAAACAAGACATTTGAAGAAAAATTGATTTCAGATTTTCTTATTTGCTAGTAGGGAGGAGTTAAAGAACTCTACTTCTTGAAGTGAACAAACATACTTGGGTAGAAGCCTGAAGAATCAACACATAGCTTATATTCTTCAAATAAACTTCATTTCTGCTGCTTACAGGACTGGGTACTGTCATCACCCAGGACTCCAGACTCAGGAGGACACCACTCAGGGTAAACAGGGTGGGGGGGAATATAAAAAAAAACGAAATTTCTGACAACTGAAAGACAATTAACTTGTTTATACTGCTTTCCCTCAATCATTTTCATTCATGAAGGGTATTAATTCTGAGTATTAATTAGGGTGGCATCTGTTTCCCCCACACTGGCAGGTGAGCAGTGAGCTCGAGCTGCTGGTACAGGACTGGAAGGACTGAGATCTCATTTCCGAACTCCTCTGATGCAGGAGCAAGAGCTGACACAGAATCAGCTCTCTCAAATGCAGCTTCACTAAGAAGATATTAAACAAGGCTTTTAAGAAGTATTACAGAAGTATTTATAGTATTTATAGAAGTATTCTAGACTTGTATTCAAAACTTAACTTCCCTTGGCAGAACAGACTAGCAATGCTCTAAGAGCATGAACGTTGTGTGAGGCAAAACCTCACCCCCCAGAAACCTAACACAGCTATTACTGCATTTATTCCACGAGTCTGGCTTTAGGAAAGCACACATTACTACCTGGCTGAAAAAACTACTGCCATTATGTTTAAAACCTGCTCTTTTCTAAAATTTTGAACACACTAATAAATTGGACTGGTGAATTTGTAAGATTTACAACTTAAAAGTGAGAACTGCATTGTGTGTGTGGGAATAGCATTTGTCAGTATTTTTTGTCTTCTCTAGGTTGTCCTTTTATTTCATGGCAAACTACTTTGCCTTGTTAGCATGGGTATTACAGTATAACTATGCATGCAGTGCAAGGGAGAAATACTTCTAATATCACAGTTCTTGGGGATTTTTTGCAGTGCTGGTAACTGGGACTGATGGCTTGGACACAGAAGCGAAATGCCCACCAAGCCAGAGTGTCTGAGAATCCTTGCACAACCACAAATGCTTTTTGTGACTTCCAATATGTTTGTGAGACTGCTAATTACAGAGCTTTTTACCTTTGATGCTACAGTATTGTTTCAAAATCCTGGAGTTTCTCCACTGCATGTATCAGTTCTCATGTCAGCCAAAAAAAGTTCCATTTATGGCTGTAATGAGCATAAAGCACACATTTCCTTACCAAAGTGCCAGATTGATAGCAAGAAAATCTCAATATAATCCTCTAATGCCTGAAACCCATTCAAGTACTTCAATATATCAAGTTTTAAACGTTTTATAATACCTATAAACACTCTGAGAGTCTAATGAAGCTTATACTACTGCGAGTGCAACAAGTGAAAGGTGGTGTAAAAATCAATTTTCTTTCACCTCAGCAGATTTATATCCCTTCCTGAACAAATTAATTTCACACTAAGCAACTGGTTGAACACAACTTCAGAGCAGCCCTATATTAAAGAGTTTTGTTCTTAATCCAGGCAGAGATAACTTGAAAACAGTAGTAAACCAGCAGTCTGGGATTACCCTGCAGTTTGTAAACGCTGGTCTGCCTCATTTCACAGTTTTTCTCACTGAGTTTTATTTCTGAACTTGTGAAAATTAATTAAAAAAAAAGAAAAATCCCACAATTCAGGTTTTCAGTCCAGAAATAACACTCTAAACAATAACATTTAAAAATAAACCAGGCAAGTATGAAAATATATCCCAGGGAAATAAAACAGTTCAGAGCATTAGTCCCCAAAGTCAGAATTAAGTTGTGCTTAATTCTAACCCTACCTGCAAAACTAATATTTGTATTCTGAATAATAAATCCTGGGGACTGCTGACACTGTTCAGCATTTCTGTCCCCTCTTACCTGCAGAGCTATTGCTGACAGAGCTGCCATTGCATTTCTCACCCTTTCCTTCCACAAGAAATCCCTGTACATGGCAGGGCTCCTCCTCCTTTTCCCCATCCCAACAACCTCATTTTTCTGAGTAATGAGGAAGAAGACAGAAATAAAAGCTGAATTTCCAAACAAAGTCAATTTTCTATTCACAGACTGAAATAACTATGGTGACAAATAACACACATTAAGACCTCTGTGTACCTTTACCTCCAGATCTCCTGAATGGTGCTCATACAAATGCAATTTCTGACAGCAAGCGACTTTAAATTTAATCAACTTAAAAAATAAAGCAAATGTGATGCAACACTTCCAGAGCTGCACACACACACACAAAAAAGTGTTCTGAAAACTGAGATAAATTGAGATTTTTTTGATCATTATTATCTTTGTTGACTGCATGTATGATGGAAGTTAAGAATACTATAGGAGTGTATGTAAATGTTTTCTCCCACCCCACTTGCACATGTGACTTTCAGGGTATTAACCAAGGTAAAAAAATGCTCATAAACAAAGGCAAAGCAAAAACAGCAACCTGGAACATGTGCAAAATGTGTGTGATAAATATCTACCACACAATTTGAATAATTTCAGAAATATTAGTGCACCTCTGGAGTGTCTGTGGAAATACTAATAATACTTTCAAAAGTAATTCAAGTTTTTGAAAATAGATATGTATTGTAATTGTGCTAAAAAGTTTGAGCCTGCACTGAGATTTGATATGCTTGCTATTGATGGAAAAACATATGAACAACACCACTGCAAGTTTTCTGAGATTAAAAATGTGATTCAGAGCTTCAGGTTTACATTTTCTGATGTCGCCTAAGCTGAAAAAACTAATATGGTTTGTGACCCCTCTGCTAATTCACCAGAACATGAAGGAGCAAATAGACCACAATTAGATTCATAATGGTAAATTAAACATAAAGTAATGCAAAATCAGAATTGAAAGTAATTTTCTTTCTTCTCATCTCACCTGCAGAGGAATCTGCTGAATGACCCAGGGCTGTAATATCTGAGCACCAACACAGGGCTCCCACTCCAATCACACCACATGAGATTGGGCTGGTGAAAACGTGCTTTTTGATCTTGATGTACTGATGAGATTTGGCCCAGGCAGTCTGAGATGTGCTGGCAGACTGTACCACAGGGTTTGGGATCAGCCAAGTTCCCAGAGCTTCCCTTGGTGCACAACTCAGCTTGTAAATCTGAGCAGCACATCTTCACCTTCAGAATGGATGTTGTTCCAATGTCTCAACGCACGAAGGAAGCCAGGAATGTCAGGAAATGAAGTGCCAACTACTGTCACCTTCTACAGAGCACAGAGAAGGCTGCCACAGCCCTGAACATGCCCTGAGATTCCAGAAGTCCCCTCACATCCCTCCCACCCCAGCATCTCCTCCCCCAACTACCACAGAAACCCTGCAAACCAAACACAACAAAACCTGCCAGGTACCACTTGCCCACCACGACATCTGCACAATTCCAGTGGGTTCACATGGATAATGCAAGTCCCAGTTCCTCCCTTTGCTCAAGTGAAGAGATGTTGGTAAGACCGAGTTTTAACATTTTAAAATAAAAGTGAAAGCACACAAACAAACAAGAAGTTACCATTAGAGACTCAAACATAAACGCTGTGATTCAGAGTGGGGGGAGAGCACACACAGGTCTGGTTTGTGGAAAGGCAGTCCAGTAAATTACTTCTCTCCTTGCTGCCAAAATATTAAAAAGAAACAAACAAACAAACAAACAAACTTGATTTTGGAAAAAATTTGCCAGTCTGCCTCCAATCATTTAAGGGAGTTCCAAAGGAACAAAAAAAGGAGAAAAGCCATTTAGGAAAAGCAAATAAATTATGGTTTGTTACATAACAAATCAAGATGTCAATTATTTCAACAAAGAACAACTAATGGAACATTTGATTTAACTCCATTTCTGAACATCTTACTGCATCAATGATTTCCTTGACACTGTGCTAACTTATCAACAGATTCCACTGGAGAGTGAAGAAATTTAAGTATTAATGGAGTCTTTACAAGAAATTGGGAAAAAAAAATGAGGAAATCTTCATGTTTAAGCCATTCAGGTTAATTATTCTAATCCTTTACATTTCCAGGTAAACTAAAAAAGGTGATTACCTACATATGGCATTCAAGATTCTACTCCTTCCTCCTCCCACACTTGACCAGGTGTGTTTTTAACCTTATGACAGCTACATGATGTAAACTGGCAGATCAAATTATTCCTTTTGCATAGGGAACATGACACTTTGTGATGAAGTAATTACAGTTGTCCTAGCTTACTGCAAATTTCCATGTTTTAAACATCCCTCCAGTTCCAGAATGATAATTATTTGAGAATCTTGGTTTCAACTTGTATTTTAATGATTCTTAGTTTGGCTTAGTTTCAGTTCTGAAGGTTTTGCTTGTCTACAAGTGAACCTGGCCAAGCTTTTTGGCTCACTCCTCAGTCTCCAGCACTGAGTGCCAGGAGAATGAACTCCTAAATAAACTCAGAGGGATCAGGGGATCTCAGATTTGGTGGCCAAGAACAAGTGTTGGCATTTGGTGGTCTCGTGGAATGCAGGTGTTGATATGACACAAGTCCAGCCTTCAGTCAGATGGGAACTTTCTGCTTCCACGTCAGTCTGACCACAGAAGTCAGCAACCTCTTCCCACAGCACAACTTGGTTTAATTCAAAGTTTAACTCTTCAACCTCGAAACACCTTTGTAAACAATGTGCCCCTCAAGAACTATCCTTAATTCATTTCTAACTCCCTGCTTGCTTCCAACATCAGTAGAACAAACTGTGCACCCAATTACTGTCTGCGCTGCAAATTGTTTCACACCTTCTAAACTCAACCAGAACCTTCCACGTGAGGGCAAACTCCTTTGGCAAATTGTGCTACATCACACTCCTCCTGCTTCCCAGTGTTGCCTTCAGTGTACAAATCACTCCTCACTGTATCTGATGATGTCTCTCCTTGATGACCAGGATTTTAATTTCACCTACAAAACGTCTGGATCACAATTACAGTCATTTCCTGATCAGGGCTTGTTTTTGCCCAGTTGTCAGCAAATTTGCAAATGCAAAAAAAAACAGTCAATGCAGATGGTGTGATGGAGGAGCCACCTCTAAAGAACTCAGGCTTGAACAGCAGCTCTTTGCCAGCCAACCAGAGCAAGATATTCCACTGCTTTCTGTTGATTTAAGGTCTGTGACACATTGCAGCTGTCACAGTGAAGGGCAGGCAGAAAAGGCAATCTATTGACTACAAAAATGCATTAAACCACACAAGTTTTATAAAGTATTCACTTGGCATTTGTCTCCTGTAACATGTCTCGGTGTTATACAAGGTATTTCTCTCCCACCTCACTCTTTAGAGAGATATGAAGTTTAATGTACTGACTGGTACTTAACAATCAGATTTTGTCAGCTTTTGTGCTGAATGGCACCTTCCTTCTCCCATTGACTTTGCCAGCACTATTCACAGTGTAAATTATTGCCTCATTCTCAGGGAAAGTGACAGATCCCTGTAGTACCTCAGAGCACTGAGCTGGGGAGGGAAGTACGTGCTGTCAGGCAAATCAGCCTGGTGTCACATAAATCCTCCCCGCTGTCACAAGGGGCACTTCCATTTCCTGCCTCCCTCCCCTCTGCTCTCCTGGTGCTTCCCTGCACACACACCAGCCCTGGGGCTGGAAGGGATTATTTCCATTTGGGAAGGGGCAGGAGGGATGTACTTTCACCCATTTCTCCAGAGAGACATTTTCAGTGTTTGTCTGATCCAAGATTTTCTCTCTGCAAGACAGGCCACCAAGGCTGAGAGCCCCAAACAAAAACCTTGATGCCATGCACAGGTAACGTGTGTCTGTGGAACAGCCTAAAAAAAAAAGAATATGAATTTCAACCCCTTCCAAAATTATCCATCCTGCCCACTTGCAAATGCCCTGCACACCCAGCTCTGCTCTTCTGCAGGTAAAGCCCTTTGAAAAGCCAAGGTGGGCAGTTTAACTGGTTGATGCTCCAGTGAATCAGGCAAAAATCATACCTAGAACACAGAAAAATCCAATTACCAAGGTCCCATCCTGCTAAAGTTATTTAATTCTCAAACAGATCTTCTCTCTCAGTCCAACAAGAGATCTTCACACCTGATTTTAACATGTGGGACCATAACATGGAACTCAGATGGCACTGAAGGGACAGTGTTAGTGGGAGTTACACCAGGAACTCGTTTGGGTCAGCAGAGCACATCATTCAGCACAGAAATGAATCATTTGTGCCACAGAAGTTTGGTCACATTAACAAAATTCCAAAACAACTGCTGGTGAAAGAACTTTGTTTTCACTACTCTGCTACTCAGACACTCAGATCAGATGTTCAAGATGGGAATCAGGCCACGTTCAAGATGATGAATGAAAACACTTAGCTGGAGAAGCCTTTCCATCAAAAGGAGGAACAAGTTTGTGAGAGGAAGCTGGAAGAGCTGTAAATGAAATTCACCTCTGTCCTGTAGTAAGTAAGAAAGCCAAATTCAATGCAGAAACACCAACAATCCACATACACCAGATACACCAGGCTTTGCAGCACAACGAATGCAAGGCATTATAAGATATTATTTTAAATAAAGAATTCTGAATTTTGTTTACCTACAAACTATCCATCACTATTTTATACCTCTCACCATCATCGAGAAAAAATTCTAGGAAACAAAATTACATACTTCATTCAAATGGGAGGAACTGAAATACAATGGCATTGTCACTTAAGAGAAATCAATTTTAAAACTGCCTGAAACATTCCAGTTTCAAATCTCACAGCAAGTTCCTCTCCTGGAAATATTTAAAGATCAACTCCAGAATAATTTCAGGGCTAAATTACCCTGTTCCTTCCTTCCTCTTCATCAGGTTCAGATTTTATTTATTCTAGTTTTTGCTGTCATATTAATATATTACTGAAAATACAGCTTCAACTATTTTAAGAAAAGAACAGGTTTTTCTAAGTAATTTCATCTTAGACAAGAAATCACTTTGAAATAATGCTACAGCTCAGGTAAATTTATGGCTCCTGCAACCAACAATAAAGTGTATATTTTCCATTTTCTTCTTAGCTGTGTATAAAATGAATTTCACAGATTTTGCTGATGCAAACACAAGGCAGTCTGAAGAAATTCCTTATCAGTAACAGCAACAGAGACAAAAATCTGCAAACAGTGTTAAGGAATAATAAAGGAAGATGAAGAATGGAGCATCTGGCTTGCAAAAAAGAACCAGAAGAACCCTTTTAAGTTTGAAAAAGGGGGCAGAAAAATTATCACCATCCTCTGTAATGGTAAAATACACCTCATCACAACTTTCAGATCATCTTGCCTGGCTTTATTAATCTGACTTTGTTTAATGCTCAGTCACAAATAGAGGTGTATATTACATGGACCTACAAATGTGAAATATATAGGAGAATCCTGGGATACTTGGATACTTTAAGTGAACAAACTGTGATGGCTTTGGCATGAAAAGCATATAAAGAATTTCCAGATCATTTAAACTATATTATTTAGCAAATCCAACTCTAATGCAACTTTTGTCAAGACAGTTATTTTACCCATTCACCACTGTGTTTGTTCAATGCTTGATTTCAGTATAACAAATGGTGGGATATTTTTAAATTACCAATTTTGCTGTGAGAAATGAAAAGCTAAATTTAACATATCTTCAACTAAGAATTATTCAGCATATTTATCCAGTTTGCCAGGGGACTAAATGAGAAACCCCTGTGAGCACTATCAGTGTTCCCAAAGCTGATGCAGGTTTGTGAGTTCTGGGGTTGGGTTTCTGTTGATCTGAATTAATTGCTTTAGTCCGCTGAGGATCCGTGTAGGAGTCGTAGGTACTGTCCTCCTGTGCCATCCCAAGAGGATGGAGGACTTTAAACTGGAAGGAAACACAGGATCTTTCACTGAATTAAGGGAATGACTGAACTGAGGGTCACTCAGGAACCCCCAGCCTGGTTCCCAACACAAAATACACGTCCTGTGCTTCCCATATGGAAATACAGCCCAGCCTCCACAGAAACATCCCAAACTTGAACACTTCATGCTGAGGAAGGCATAAAATATGATCTTTGGTAATTTAAAATTATCAGTTTTGAGAAACCCTTCTCCCAAAGACACTTCATAAGTACAGTTCTTTTTGCAGTGAAGGACAAAGGACAGACCAAACAAGGCACTCAAATGAAGCCACCCCAGCAGCTGCCTGCCTTCATTTCTGCCATGGATAGGTGTCATTTGAGAACCAGGCTTAGGGTTTTTCCTCCTTTATCTCCTGCAGTATTACATTTTTTGATGAATTTGTCCATAGCTGCTGCTCTCTGAACATGATGAAATCCATTTTGCTCGCAGCCCTGTAACGCAGACAATGATTTTTGCTGTGTTCCCACTCAGAAGGTGTCAATAAGGAACAGCTTTCTTCCTGTTAGTGCAGAGAAGCTGAGACCTGGGCAGGGTGGAGAATCTAACCTATAGATTTATTTTTTTTTTCTCAGTATCCAGAAATTGAAAAATACATTCCATAGTGTGACAGTATAAAATGTCAGGTTCACCAACAGAAAGCTGCCCACAGCTGACAGTCATGGATGTAAGGGATTTAATCTGTCTACATGGGGAATTTAGGCATTGACAGAACTGATCAAATAAACATTAATAGCTGCAGTGTGCATTAGGATCTAAATCATTTCACTGATAACATCTAAATACTAAAATCTAAGCATCTTCCAAAAAGTCAGTAGTCAAGTAATTGCAGATTTTTACTGCTGGAAGACATTCTGGCAGAGAGAATGGGATAGAATGTTGTAACTTGATAAATCTTTCAAAGACATGATTGAAATAAAGTCCTAAGGTTTTGCCTCCTAAAAGGTATTCCATTGCACAGTGAAACCAAGTGAAATATTTTTCATACAAGTAGTTCAAATGAGGCAATAATTAAAACTATTAAAAAAACTCCACTACTTAAGTAAATAGTTGAGCTGAGCAGGTCACCAGGGTGTCACATCTAGGAAACAGAAACTCACTGCCCAAGCCAGCATACTAAAACAAGCATAGTGCTGAATTATAAAGACAAAAAACACTGCTAAGTTAAGCTCTGTATAACTGCACTTCTTGGAAATGACTTTCTTTTTTATAGAGCATGAGCTAATTTTAGACAGCAGGATGAGTGCATCAGAATGGAAATGCAGGCTCTTTACTAGAGTACTGCTTTTGTGAAAAAAGGCAGAAAATGAAATTAGGTTAGATCTTGAATCTCAAAATGAGATGGGGAGACTGGGAGATGAAAGACACCTGAACTTCTGAAGACCTTTCCGTGTCTGTGCACAGGCACAGGAGCTGCTCCCATTGCCACAAAAGCACAGTAAGCTGGGGAACTCCTGAACTCTACTGGTCAGCAAATGCAAGGAGGACAGGGTTGAAAATCAGCCAAACTCTGTCAATACTTTCACTAATCCTTCTGACTGTGGACATGAACTGCAGGCAATAATTTGTCAGTAAATGGAGTAAGATGATGACAACCTGTTCCTCAGCTGTCGGTCATAATATGAAGAACCTTGGAGCTGAACCCACCATCTTCTCAAAGCTGAAAGACAACTCAGAGCAGAGTTTCTGTGTAGAACCAATCCAAGGACCAGGACCCATTTCAGCACATCCTGGCCTGTCATGGTTTAACACCCATCAGCAGCTCCAGCCCCACACAGCCGCTTGCTCACTCCCCACGTCATGAACACAGCTTGACCTCAGAAATACATTTACTGATTTGGATAAAGCATGTCCTGTGCATGAATATAAACCCACCAGACTGTATCACTGCCTAACAGAGAGCTCAACTGCTTCTGAAAGAAAGGCCTTGGTTGCTTTTTATTTTGGAGGTATTCTCTGCCTGTCTGGTCCCCAGGAGCCAGATTCGAGTGGTGCTGGCTCTTGGTGGGCCCATGGGAGTCATTATGGCAGCTGCAGACAAGTGAAGTGTATGAAAGGCTTGAAAACCTCCCCTTTCCTTCTCCAGGAAGGAGAAAAATCCCAGAGGTGGTGAAAGCAAGGCACAACCTACACCAGATTTGCAGTACTTTGCCTGTAGTTAGTCAAGTTATGCTGAAGTTACATCCTGACCCAGCCAAGCAAATAAATGCAGAGTCTCTTTGCTCTGTTTGCACAGACACTGTTTGTGTGTACTCATTACATCTAGTAAGGTCAATGTATAGGATGGTGGATTTTATACAGATATATTTGCTACAAGTTCCACCCTGATTTCCTGTTTATCACCTCCACAGTTGTTCTGAGTGATAATCGAGGATTAAAACAAGATAACAGCACATCCATTTGTATCCATGTGGTTAATCAGCTTTTCTCACCATCATCCCCATCTCTTACATGAGGTAAAACCACCTGCTCAGATTTAAAATCCAGTCCTGGTTATTCTTCCTGAGAAATGCTTCCTTTGAAGAGCAGCCAAGACTGAGAGTCCTCACAGCAAGTCATGAAGGCAAAGGAGGTATCAGAGACCCCACATAGCAGAGAAACCCTGGAAATAAGGGAGTCTGGATTTCCTCTAGATTTACATCTTGTAATTGATTGACTCTGGTGTCTAGGAAAATAAAAAATCCTCAGAAATTTAAGGAAAGCCATCATTCTGTAGGATTTTCTGGTGTTCTAACAAGACCTAATTAGGTTTTCACTGCAGCCTTTCCCTCAGGGCACTGGTCTTGCAACCAAATACCTTTTTCATTTGTAAGAACTCAATGATTTTTCCAAACTCTACCACAGAACAAATGAAACAATTACTTAGAAAATATTAGGAAAGAAAAAAAAAAAAGAGCAGAAAAAAAAAGCCACTGAATTTACAAAGCAAACCACATTGGAATCATCTAGAAATCTATAAATATTGTTGGAGTGAAGGAAAAAACATCTTTCAGTACAATTTTAACAATTTTAACAATTTAAATTCAGTCTAAGCAATCTGGAACTCAGGAACTCAGCTTAAGAAATTTGTAACTGCTCACTGTTCATATTATCATCCTACTTTCAACTTGTACTGTTTTAACTGGCACCTACGAGGAGAAAACGTATTTTTTTATTTTCATACTACAGTTTATAATTCAAGAGACAAGGGGAGAGGAAGGGCATATGGTATCTGTAAGATCTACCATTCCCCTTATTCATCTGTGCCAAGTTAAAAATAAAATTACTATTAGAATGGTTTGATTTATTTCTTTGACTCATTTCTTTAGTGCCTCGTAAGAGACACCGATCTGCAAAGTTGCTGAATTTCCAGATAAATAGTTTGACTTAAAGCACCTAAATTATTTAACATTTTATGCACAGGATGTTGTTTCTACCAAGGTAACACATATATTGATATGCTACTGAGGTCAGATTGCCTTCCATAAATAGGCCTTTTCTTGCTGCTTGGATGCACAGGTGAACACTAACGGATGGAAAAGCCTCCTGGGATCTGTTTTCCATCTGGAGTTTGTTCTGGGACTCGTGTGTTCCTGGAGGAGAACACTTGCAGCCCTTTATTCCAGACTAACTCACCTAATTGCTTCAAGCTGCTTTTCTGTTTGTCTTATTTCCTACCTTTTCACACATTTAGAAAGCAACCATTGCCCTTTTGGCTGCCAGGCTAATCAGAGGCACAACTTTACATGTGCTAAAACCACTGGAAAAGGGGAAAAAAGGGAGGGGGGCAAGGTAGAAAATGTACTTACTGACACATTACATATTTTTTTTTATTGACTTTAAGTTCTCTTCAGAGGAAAAGAATTTCAGCCTTGCAGGAATCAATAAAAAGTATTGGGTTTATAATGATAGGAAAACGGATACTGTTTAATTTATGAAAGCACATTGATATCCTTCCAGGCACAGACTCCTCTCACCTCCCCTGTACTGGGCAAAAACTGAGACAGAATAAATGGAAACTCAACACAGGGAATTCAGAATTTCCTTTACTATTTAAGAGAAACTTTGTGAATACCTGGGAAACCCTACACTCCATGGGACTGAAGTTTAATATCCATTCCCTTCGTCTTACCAGGATTTTAGTTTTCAATTTGTATCATTTTAATGAAGAATCCTTTAAAAATGAATGAATGGATGAAACTAATTAATGAATAAAACAAAATTAAAACTTTTGGTTTTTTTCAATTGAACAGCTGATTTCTGTTCTGAGAGACATATCCTTTCTCTTGTCCACATTCTCTAAACTGAGCTTCAGGAGCCAGGAGGAAAAGGAACTTTTTTAATACAGCTCCACCTGAATGCAATTCCCATTCAGGGACCACACCTCCTCCTCTGAGAACTTCCCTCTCTCACAGAGGTTACCTGAGAAAGGGCAGGATTTTTGTGAATTTCCAATATTAAAATTCAGCAGAGATCACCATTTCTAATGCAGCCATTAGGAAATACAAAAGCATAAAAGCACAAAATACAAAAACCCCAAACCCCATCTCAGTAATCCCATTCAATAATATGGGCAGCCAAGTAATTACAGCGATGCAATGAATTAGACAAACTTTCTTTGCCTCACCCCTCCTTCCAAGAGAGACAAAAAAAAGGTCTTCAAGGCACTCTACACACTATCAAGTTAAAAAGATATAATTTAAAAATCAAATGTATATTTTGGACAAATCACTAACACAAATCCTATCTTACTGAAAGCCATTATTTATGTCCATTTAGCTCAGGTGCAGGAGTACAGACTCAGGGTACACAACACACCCTCAGCCAGCACACACCCCAGTAAAATGCAGCTACAGATTTTACAATGTTCATTTAACATTGATTTACCACAGGATTGCACATCTGAAATGGGCAGGTGGTCATAGAATCAGTTAAAGTTTATGGACTGGGATAATGGGATATCCATACCCATCTAGGACTTTGCCACCTCTGTCAGAATAAACCTGAAAATAAGCAACAGGCCACAGGCATGAAGAACTTGTCCCTTCTCAGGATTATTTGCACAATCAATCATGTCACTCATTACACTCTGACCAGCAGCAAAGCAGCAAACATTGGTGACACAGGACAGTGCCCAAGTGATCAGTTTTTGGATGCATTACCCAAATTAACAGATAACCTCACTAAGCTGAAATACCTTTAAGAGGTCACGTTGGAAAGCAACGTGTGACTTCTGATCATAAAAAATCATAACAGTGAATTAACCCCAGCAAGTGAACTATTGTTTTTTAAGATGAACTTCCAATTTGGAAAGAATAAAAGGATTAGCAGACATAAAGGCACTTTAACCTATTTTTCCTGCCATGATAACATTTTTAACTCTTGGCCTGTCTTATCTGTTAGGGGGAATTCCATTATGGGAGCATAAAGGATGTGCTGCTCTTACAAAACAGAGCCACTTTTAATGGCAGTTTTGGAAACGTGGCCTTTTGTCCCTCAGTAGATTGACTATAAAAGCTCCCTGTCAACTGACAGCAACATCAACGTCAGTGCACACAAGACTGATGGTCTCCATATGAACAATTCTTCCTGCACTATTAACTGCTTATGGCCTCTGCTGGGTTTTGCAGAAACATCATTTTAAAAGCAGTAAAACAGCATTTGTTCCTTTTTTTTTTTTTTTCCAATGGAAGTAAGCAACATTTAGAGGTGACACTAAAGGTACTCGCAGAGTTTACAGTACTGGAACTTGGGACTGCCAGTACCATCTTTTATTTACTTATTACAAATGACAGCTAAAAAATTGGGGCAATTTTGGTGAATACTTTTCACCAAAGTGAAAAGCAGCTCCACTGCTTTCTTCCAGGTGTTGTTCAACTAAATGCAATGAATGTCAACCCCCCTGCCATCCATCCTCATATCTACACTAGGGCATCTCATAAAAGTGTCACATTTAGGGACAACCACGGCCAATTATAAAGGTTGTACCGATTTTATTGGGTACCATTTATATTTGTTGGGCCCATAAAAAGGTGTCTCAGCAAACCCACCCAGCCAAGACCTTGGTAGGCACTTGTCAGGAGCTCAGGCTTAAGACCTGTCCTTGCCTAACCCAGAAACAGCTGTTCTGGATTTCTTCCTGATGGTTCCTTACATGCTGCACATTCTGAAAAGCCAGACTGTATTGGATACGTGGTAAAATTGCACCTTGGAGCTGCAATTTATCCCTTTCTGTTGGCCTGTTAATCCAAAAACAGTTCATATTTTGTAGTTACATTTCTATCCTCTTTATTCTGCTGTCAGACAATGCAGACCTTCACCAGAGCTCTGACAAGCAGCCCACAAAATTGAAATAGCTCTTGATTGTTTCTATTTCTGCTCTTATGAATCTTGTTTGCTGTTGAGAAACTATCAAGAAGCAGATCAGCTCTACACTTCTGATCTCAGACAAAACTAGAGACACCAGGAACAGGAGCTGAATGATCCTTGAGACAAAACCATCAATCTATTCTCAAAATTAAGAGTCAAGTACTGAGGACTTCTGAATGCTTTAATCAGCTAGAAAAGCCTCACAGGTATTATTTTCCATTTCTGAAAAAAAAAAAAAAAAACAAAAACAAAAACAAAACCAACCAAACAAAACACACCAAAAAAACCCAAACAAATAAACCAGAAAAAAACTAAGCCTAAACCAAGACAATATAAAAGGTAGTTTTTGATTCTTCAGTGGTGGATTCTCAGGCAGTGCTGGAGCAGAAATGCAAGTGTGGCTCAATAATGCCCCTACAGCCCATCATCTCCCCCTGGCTTGCAGGTGTGGAGTTTGGTCAGTAAGTAAACTAAATGTATTATAAAGTGGAAACAGTTGTGCAAACTGAAACAAAGAAGAAAAAGCCAAGGTGAACAAATATTTACTAAGCAAGCAAAGACCAGCACCTTGCAAATACAGAGGCAAGTACTTCTGATTTTGCACTGTAAGTACTTTGCAGAAACTATTCCTTTTGGTGTAGCCCAGGACCCAACCCGATCCAACTGCACTTGAAATGTGAAAAACACTCCCAGAATCCCGCCAGGGGCTCCAGAATTGGAATGCCAGCATACAAAATGTCATTTCTTTTTGATTTCCCTATCATGTATTTACAGTGTCAGGACAGGTATCAGTTTCCCAGAAAATGATGGTACAATCCCTCTTTGATTCCTGCACCTGTGGGCAGCTGCTGACGTGCCCTGTGTGTGCACATGCCTGCCTGAGCACATACACACAAATATATATATATAGATATATAGACATACATGTCCACATACACCAACACCCCGGAATAAATGTGCAAGTGCAGATACTCACACAGAGCTACACCCACCTGAAGAAAGTGTTGCCACAGCTTTCACAGCAACCTTGTCGATTATTCTTTAGAAAACCCTTCAGTGCCAGTACATGATTTACTGTGGATTATTAATTATTCTGCCATCAATTTCTTTACTTCTAACACATCCCTCAAGCCCCACCCCCCCAAAAAAAAAACCCACATCAAAAAGAAAAAAAGAAGAAAAGCTCAAGTCTGTGTAAAATATATAACCTAAAAGTGATGTTACACAAACAGTAACTAGATTAAACATAAGAACATGTGCAGGTACATACCTTGATTGAAGTGTTCATTTAATATAATTTAAGTATCTGAAATATTCTGCTTACTTGATTAGAGTAGATTGTTTGCATTTTGATTTATTGCTTCAAGATCAGTATTCATTAAGTCACTTAATATAAAGGCATCCTTACAGCTGCTGCCCTATTAAAGGTAATCATTTTTTCCCATTCCTGTTTATGGCACAGTCACTGTTCCAATAAAAGCAGTCTGGAGTCATCAATTTATCACAACCACAGTTTCCAAGTGTAAGTATCTTCTGAAACAATTCCTGATGGTTAAGGATTGTGTCAGACACAGGAATTACAAATTATGTTTTGTCTCAAATTCAAATTGCCCATCATCTCATGCACTGTCAGGGACACCTTGGGGTAACTGTGCAGGGGGGTGATTCATATTCCAAGTCTTTGACCAAAAGTTTCAAAATTACATTCCTAGCAGTGTTTTAAGCCTGTATTTCTGGCTCTGATGCCAAAACCTCAGTTTTCACTCAAATCAACGTACTGAAATCAAACCAATTTCTCTGGAACTTCAGTACAACTTTTGAAATTAGAATTGCAAACATAGCATTTTATCTTTCAGCACCATTGGCCAAAGACTCCACACCTGGTTCGGTGCTTCTGGCTGGTATATTTTACATTTACTCTTTGCCCAGTATCAAAAAGGACAGCATAATCCTGTGATAATGACATGTCATTAATGGAACAAAAGGAGATTACAACACCAGTGACAGAATGTGCTCGTCCCTTCTGTTGTAGCACCTCTGGAAAGCCAGTAAGAAAAGCATCACGATACTCAAAACATACAAGACACAACACATGAATTTCAGCAAATTGCTGTCAACTCCTTGTTTTGTGGCACGTGTTAATTCCATGTTAGCAACACTGACTCCACTTCATCCAAACACAGGAACACCACACTGGAAAACCATGCAGGAGACAACTCCTTAAACCTTTAGTGACACTAAAATCAATTAGCAGCTGTTACTTCAGTTAGAACTGATTAGCAGTTTTTCTAGTACTAATCAACACACTTTCTGCTCACTTTCTGATGGAGAGAGCCAAGCTATAACTGACCTTCAAGCCGTCTAACAACATTTATTTTTATTTTTGTAATTGTGTTAGTTAGTCACAGTTGAGGAAGAAGAGTTTTTGGTATATTCCATAATTATATCAACAAATAAGAAATGCAAAAATAATCAATGCTATTTGTCAAATCCCAAACACAAAAGTATTACCTGAAAAATCCAATATAATTTCCTCATACAAAGCATTTTTTCCTGCTGCTGGACAATGCCATTTGATATACTGGTACTTCTAAGAGTTAAAAAAAACCCCAAGTTTTGATATACTTCTTCACTGGTACAATGCAATGCTGCTTCAAAGTCCTTCCACCAACACAAATTGTATTGGGTCTGTTTGTAATAATGTTATGGTCATTCTGACAGGCAGCACTTCCCCTGCTCCTTTGCTCCTGAAAACATAAGAACTTTTCACAAAACTCTTACTAGTATGCATTGATATATCCAACTTTATATGTTGTTGCACTTATTGCTTCTTTTTCTGTGGTTTCTATCCAGAATCATTACAATTAATGGGAAAAGTTCCTTGGCCTCCAAGGGATTTCATCTCTTCATCTCTCCATTCTGTCAAGAAATGCTGATGTTTAAAGGAATCATGTTCCTTGTTCTGTGTAGCTTCATTAAAACTACTGTGGCAGAGGGACTTCAAAGGCACAAGGTTTTTAAAGCTCTGAAGAAGCTTGAAAAAAAAAAAAAGTTTTCCTGGTCATATATTAAAAATAGATATTTTTAGTATAATAAAGCTTCAGTGAGGTGCTGATAAGGTAGAGAAGATAATAAGAGAAATGTGGTCAGAGAGGCACAGCTACAGAAAAATATCAGCCAAGGCATCTCAGGAGCCAAAGGAAGAAGCTTCAGCTCCCATTCTGCACTTTAAGAGTATCTGGGTAGACAATGTGTTAAATCAACAACCAATTTCAAATAGACAAAAACTATGATTGAAACAATAATAAATGTTCAGTCTTAGCCCACTGAAAGAAGACAAATCAAAGGTAAAGTCACTTGCAGATAAGTCACCTTACAGCTCACTTTTTAACCTTGATTCAAACTCCAGAGGGGGGGGGAAAGAAAAAAAATGAAAGCCACATTTTAAGACCAGAGAGCAAGCTCATTTCTTTTGTAACCTCTTAAATTTAGTATGTTTGCTAATACTTTTGAAATAACCTTGTATTATTTTATAATCAAATCCATTTTATTGAAACAACTACACAGTGAGTAAAAGCACAGTGCAACTGGGGTAAATAAGGGCAAGTAGGATCTTTATTTCACTTTAAACAGCTCCCAAAAACTACTAAAATATTGTGAGCAATTTATAAAAGCCAAATGTTCAGAAATACAGTCAATTTTGTTCTCCTTAAATGAACAGTTAATGTAAGATTAAAATGTTTAGAAAAAGAAAGGAGAATTCCAACACTATTTCCCCCACCACTCAATTAATAAACTGCATTTTGCTTTTTATTTACAAAGAAAAAAAAAGATTCACGCCCTATCCTTTAAGGGCAGTGAACAAGACAGTGTAAGTGGCTTTCCCTGATGCCAAGACCCATCAGTAACCACCTGGACCTCACTCACAGGTATCACACAGATGCTCTCCGAGAGGCTGCTTGAAACACACACACAAACACCCAGACAGATGTGCATTATTTCTCTCTCTGCTTCTCCTGCTCAATATTTCACCAAGATAATGCCAAGTAAAAAGGCTTTTCCATCCCAGGAGAGCCAACACCTGAGAGCAAGAGGCTGAAATGCTCCCTCACATTTGGAGCCATTACTCAGAGGAAACAGGACATTTCTTTTGTAACCCAGAATAAGCACCAATCCTTCCCTGAGCCTTTTTTTGTATCTCTACTCGAATTCCACAAAGAAGCTTTTCAAATCCACCAAGTGCCCTCGTGGCCTGTCCCAAGGCCTGCCCTGGGCAGCGCTGGAAACAATCCACAGAGCAGCTCCAGCTCCCGAGGAAAGGAACAAAAAATGAGTGTGCTATTTTGCTTCTTACTGGTTTAAATTATTCTCCTGTCCGTGTAAAATGACCACATTGGTCCTCAGTATATTCTTTACTGGAAAAAATAATAAAAACAACAAAAAAATCCCCACTATAAAGCAAAAAAACAAACAGGGATAGCCTAGGATATGGAACACTGTGATGAGAATAACAAAATGGCACTGAGGACATGAACTACCTTATTTCCCATCTCAATCCAGCATGAACTCTAGAATGAGAGTTTTTCCTGTATGTTTTTTGGAAGGGTAGCTGCTTGTTCATTGTGCAAGCTTTGAATTTTAGCACATACTTCAGAACATATTGAAGCTCTGCCTTCTTTTGCTTTAGCTTTGAATTCCCACAGTTACAGAGGGAAGTCTTCCCCTAGTGATCAGACATGGACTTCATCTCCATGTTCAGTATTTAGCTCTTCCTTTTATCTGTCTTTGCTAAAGATGATTCCCACATATTACATTTGACCACTATCTAGAAAGTTTCTTTGATATTATTTGGGAATTAAAGCCATCAGAGCCCTGGGTAAAACATGACCCAATTAGGGGGCTACAGCCTGTCTGTGTCAAATTCACAAAGCAACCAAGACCTATATACTTCTTTTAATCCAAAAAACCATCAGTGCCATAAATGTAATGAAAATAGCTTGTTTTTACTCCAATAAATCTCTATTTGCAGCTTTTATACCACCTCCTCAACCATTTATTTAGACTGGAAAGTTTATTATTGCTGCATGAACCTGAACAGTTTCAGAGAAAGTTTCAAATGAGGCTATGGACATAAAATCTTATCCAAACAATTGCAACTGCGAATTTTGGAAAAATTGTGTTTCTTCTCAACACTAATTCCTACTGCTGTTATTGGCATTGTCTCAGCAACCTCTGGAGTTCAGAACTTCTCCATTTCTTAACCCAGCATCCATAAAGACAAGCCAGCTATTTCTGCTTATGACCTGAAAACTACTTTCCTTCTTGAGAAAAATATCTTTAAAGTATCTGGTGTTAAACAGCTATGAAAATTACATATATAGCTACTTTACATATGGGAAAAACATTCTTGTTGGCTACTTAATCAGGACTGTGAAATGCATTAAAAGTAAAAAAATCAGAACTGTAAAGTTTATTACAAAGCCAGCATTGTTCCTATCACATAGATTTTGTTATAGATCTTAGAGAACCCATAGGAATATAAAACCATTGTAAGCACGTTATCACTATTCACAAAAAGCATGTGTGTGCATCCCCTCCCCAGCCCAGCAGGCCAAATGCACAATTCCAGTTTTAATATTTATAAATCCTTAAACAGGCTCTTCATCCTATTAAAAGCCATATTTAAAATGAACTCCCAAATCAGCCATTCCCATTCAACATGTCACTTTTACAGAGCCTCTGAAATACAGGGGGGGGGGGGGGGGAAGCCCACTTTGAACTATTGGACAAACATGGAGTGTGGAAATATCCAGCAAAAATGATATTAAGGAAATTATTTTGAGAAATGGTTATTACTTCATCCTTTTGCCAGTGGCTGTGTATGTGTGACTTGGGGCAGGTAAGGATGTCACTGTGCTGCTCTGCCCTTTCCATTTTCCATGCTTGGACTGTAAGCACTTCAGGGTAGAAAGGGAACTTAAATTCTTAAGAGCCTTTATCTGAAAGCCTGAACCTGGAAGACTTTGAACACTGTTTTGAAAGAGGATTCAAACGTGTCTATGATTTAAAGTGAAAAAAAAAATAAAAATAAAAAAATAAAAATAATAAAAAAAAATTAGGTCCAGCAGTTTAATGTCAGGACACTCATCACCCTGTCAAGGAACCTTGGGCACATGACTTTATTTGCTTTTCTTTCCATGTACAATAAGAACAACAGCCCCACCCCACCCCCCCCCCTTTATGTAGCAGCAAATTTGGGAAGCCCAGCTCATTAAAGTCTGTCAAGTGCCCAAGATTTCCAAGTTGCAGAAGTCTCATGAAATGCACACCCAGATGAACCCCCCAGGAGATGTGCTAGCCAAAATGAGGGTTATGTTCACTTCAGCACTCCAGAAGGCTCTCTGCTGGGTTACACTGAAACAACAAACCCAAAAGAACATCCAGTGGCCTAAATCAAACTGTCAGTGTGAGAAACCAACAACACACAAATTGGTCTCTAATCCAACCTGTCCAGAACTCCCTCATTTGATGAGCCCAAGCATTGCTGGCAAAGGAACAGAGACTCAAAGAGACCAAAGGTCTGAGGCCACAAGGCAGGGGAATTGTCACTAGAAGGTACATTAAAAAAAGAAACCCCTCACACGTCAGGTCTGGGAAAAGAAAAGAACAAAGACTGAAAAGACTTTATGATTCCCACCTCCCAGTGTACAGAGGCTAATTGGAAAGGGTGTGCACTTCCCACTGACATCTCCATACAACCTTATTTCTAAAACAACACAAGCATTTTCTCCCCTTTTTTTTCCCTGTCACAAGTTTTGTTGTTCTGTGAGCACAACCAGAGCTCTGACAGGAGCCCCCTCAACTCCCACAGCCAGGATTCATTTATTATGGCAACAGACACAAGTTTCTGAGAGCAAGGCACAAATATTTTCTTCAAATGCATCAGGAATGGCAACCTGCACATGGAAATGCTGAGGACTCTGATTCTATCTTCTGCCTGCCTTCCAAAATTCCAGACCTCAGTTTTCTCTTCTCTGGTTTCTCTCTCTGTCGAGACCCCAAATGATGACCCTGCCCAGCACTAGGTTGGCCCATTTTCTTCAAGCAAAGCACTGGTGAAACTCCAGGCCCACTTCACAGTGAGTGATTTGCAGCTGTTGATCTTTCTGCTGCTAAGTGCAAGGCAAGAATATTCCTAGAAAAAATTCACCAAACTCACGTCTGACCCACAGGTAATTCAGCTCTTGGATGGGTCAATCACACAAAGCCAACACGGCTAAAAGGCAAATCCTTTCAAAAATTGCATGAGCAAAGACAGTGGATGAGGAGCAGAATATGCTTGCAAGTGATCCTCCAACATCTACTAGAAAAGTGAAAACACAGTAGAATTTTTTATTATTACTATTAACTTTCATCTTATTGTCTTTGAAATTTTCTTCATAGACATAAAGAAGGCTTTGGATAAGGCTGTGAAGAGCACCAGAAAATTGCATCCTGATGATGGAGGAAACATCCTCCCACTTCCCCATTAAACCCTCCAGAGGCTTCCTAGCATATCTGAGCACGCAGCAAACACCCCTTTTCAGGTGCTCACTATTCAGCCACCAAGCATGTTTCACATCATCTGCATATTCCTTACATAAAAAGCAGGTGTTTCTGTTCTAGTCTTCAAGTTAAGCTGTGCTGCTTGTCCTAAAATCTGGATTTGACAAATTATTTGTGTACTTTAATTCTGGCAGACAGCATTTCCCTTATTTTGACATTTTTTGTTTGTTAATTCAGTTGAATAAGCTGCCTATAGTTTTCCAGGGTGCTGCTCAGCAACAGCAATTCTGTGTCAGCAGCTCCTCGCTACATTTAGGCGTCCACTCACGCATGCCTACAGACATAAAAGTTTCATAAATTAATACATTTTCAAGGTGACTTTCTTTAAACAGCTCTATTCAAAGATAACAATTTTTTGCCTTCTGGCACTTATTCTAAGAAAAATATTCATTTTGCATGAGTAAGTCTGCGTAAAAGGCAAAAAGATGCCACTACCGCTTTTTAAAAAGAAGAGTTGGGGGATAAAAGGAAAGGAAGTTATATATTTTCTAAATTCCTCTATAGATAATGTCATGGGAAATTTGGTCTGTAACTTCAACCAGACAAAATCATCAGGTCAGCCTTGGGCTCAGCTCAGCAAAGCTCCGAGTCACTGAGGCAGAGAACTGCTCAGGTTATCTTTGTTCCCTGCCTTGATGTGTCTGTTGATGTTGGGAGGAGGTTTCGTGGCTGCAGAACAGAACAGCTCAGAGCTCACATGACAGGGGCACTACAGAACCACCAGCCCTCCCTGGGACACGGGGACACCTTGTCAGGCAGCTGCTCACAAACACACACACGGTTTGTGGCACCAGCAGTACATAAACTTTGGAAGCAAATCCAGCTCTGCAACTGGGCAATGACAATGTCATCCTTTCATTCACAGAACAAAGCTGATACCAGGCTCGCTCCCTCTGGATAAATGCAGGGAAGCTACAGCTTTACCTGCTTAAATGCCTACAAATTCACAGGGACTCAAAATATAAACAGATTTCAAACACACACAAAGGTGGTTTGGAAATAGGATGAAAGAAAAATGTCATGTTGGATTGTATTCCTTCTTTTCTTCCTGAAGAGCCCAATGTACAGAACACAACATCCCTACAATTCCTTAACATTTGGGTTAATGGATCTAATGCTAAAAATGGCAAAGCACAATTCAGCTGACAAGCTGGCATTGAAATTAATTCCTTGGCTTATGCATCTGCTGCAGAACTTGCCTTCCTGGTAATTTTTTTTTTTTTTTTTTTTTTTTTTTAATTAAGATGCTACAAAAGTGAAAAAAATAAAAAGAAAAACCAAAACCAACTTGTTTTCTTGGGAGTGATGAACTTCTCAATCCTTATCAATATTGTTTGGAGAGTGCATTGGCCCTCCTGGTGCATCTTTTGTTGCCTGAGTTCCCAGTTTTCTCCTCCTTCCAGGAGGTGTTTCACACATCCAGTAAGCAGGTACTTTTGAAAACATCCTCCCATCTGAATGAGATTTCAAGAACTTTGGGCTCTTGAGGTCAACTCAGAACTATTGCACCAAGATGGACCAGATGAAGTCATACAGCAACAAATACACACACAGACACTTGTACTGCACATATAATCCTGCAAGTGGATTTGCACATATACATTAACTGCATGAATATTGCAGATACATCAGTACTCATTCCATGGTGGAAGTGTAGCTGCTACACAAAGTGCAGAATTAAAGAGACACAGATGGGGAATTGTTCAGTGTAACATTCAAGCTAAGTCTTATTTTCTCAATTTGCATCATACATGTCACTGGAAACCATCATCTCTAAGGAAAAGTTTAGGAGAGTGGTGCAGGGACTACATGTGGGAAGAAGGAAAATTTATATTTAAATTGTAAGACAATGTTCTTACATATGTGAGAAACACATTTTAGAGATCTCTCTGAATCCAACAACTGCTTTTCCCTTTCTGGTGTTCCCCACATTGTTAAACACAGATTTGAATCCCCACACACCGCTGGAAACCAGCTCCACTCCAGACAAAACACTGGTGAAACATTTCATAGTATATAAATATTGTGAAGATACAAGTTTTTCCAGCAGTTCCCTTTCAGTTTCACTGTGGGCAGTGTTAGAGCAAATTTCCCTCTTCTCATCCACTGAAGTTCAAATGTTTGCTATTTCAAAGGCAAGGGAACCAACAGACTTTCCAGAATTAGATATCTCAACTAAATCTATATATCTAAACCCTATATCTATATATGTAAACCCTAATCTATATATCTAAACCCTAACTAAACTAAACAATTTTTTTCATCTATTGTTGGCATCATTACTGCATTAAACATGCATGTATGTTCTACACACCGTTGTTCCTGTCTGAATTAAGCTTTAAAGGAAAAGTCCTTGTGATCATTGCTCTGTGTGCCTCAAAAAAAAGAGCACCAGAGAATGTAATGGGAGAGATTCATCCACTAGAAATAATTAGACAGGTCACCTTTTATTTTTAGTATATGTAGTCCTTTAACAACTATTCAGAGAATAAGACTTATGGTTATCAGGGTGCTATGATAATCATGCCAAGAAATTAATTGCTAATAAACAAATATACTGCTATTACTAATTTTCATATCCAGTTTCTGGAGTTTTATTTTATTCCTTTTCCCCCAAGAAATCGGTGTACTCACAGATTTTCATGAGAGTCAGATTTTCATGAGAGTCAGATTTTCATGAGAGTTCAGCTCTCATTTTGGCACCCAAATGAGAGGCAGACTTTGCTAAGAGCTCAGTGCCTTGCAGAACAGGAACTGTGAGGAGCTGAGCTATTCTGGAGATGGAGCAGCTGCTGTGTAGGCTGGGAATATGAAATTCTGGTCCCCAGCTCTTTAAAAACCTGCCCTTACCTAACTAACAGCATAATAAGCAAGAATCCTAAATCTAGCAAATTACAGCTCCTTCTGCAATCTCCTTTGTCCTACTGAAAACTTCCAGTGCTCCTCAAGAACTCTGCATTACCATTATTGCCACCAGGCACTTGCTGCCTCCAGGTACAGCTCTGACCTTTCCAACACACCGTTCTTCGGGGCAAAAAGGTTATTTTTCTTTGCCTGATTTAACATTAAGTTGCCTCATTACTGGTACTATTAGAATTTTAAGCTGAAATCATGTTTAGCATTTGGCTGGGGAGACTCAGAGTGTCACAGCTGTGTAACCCCACTGGTCACTGTCCCTCTCTCTGGGTACAATCTTAACAGCCCATAAAATACTGACCCTTGGCTCTGAATTTCCTTCATCAACCACAGTGTGCCCTCACTCTCTCAAATTACATTTTAAATTTTGTTAAAAAATACATAAATGCTAAAAATATTACCAAAATATAACTTTTCTGAAAAGTAATAACCTCAGAGCCATCTCAGAGAAACGAAAACAGTCCAGAAATGGCACGGGTCGATCGGGGGCTTTGCAGACACTCAGGTGGAAGCAGCACATCGTTCACATGAACACAGAGCACACACATCAACTGTTCTGCTGAGATATTTCATCTTCAGAATTTCTTTATGACAGATGTTGCCACTCACACCACACAAACCTTCCATCACCCCTTTGGCTGCAGAATCGACTCAAGTATTTTTTCAAAACTCGCTTTCTTTTTCAGCTATTTTTGGACAAAATGCTTTGGTTTTGAAGTGTATTTTTAAATGAAGAGTTACAGTATCACAATCACAGAAACCTTTTGATAGTTTAATAATTTAATCAAGACTGCTCACTTACGTTTTTATAAAGGTTTTCTTAATTTTTTGGTATTTTTTGAGATGAAAACCACTCCACTAATCTGCATGGTTTGCCTTAACAATTTCATAATGATGACTGTAAAAAAAAGTGTCCATATGTGTAAGCCCCCAAGAGGAGTGACAATCCTGGTTCCTACCAATGGAAGATGAAATATTTAAAAGATATGTTAAGAGAGACCTCTAGAGATGTGCAACCAGTGCTTTAAATTTTTTTTTTGAAAGTTATAGTCAAAAAAAATACTGAAATGAGCTGAGGCTTCCAGTTTGAGCCAACATTCCTAAATGCTTCACTTGGATTGCACTGACACAACCCAACTTTTAAGTTCAGGCAATAAACTTTAGTTTGTGCAACAGCCCTGTGAAAAAAATATTTTGAAGAGATTTAAGATTTTCTTGGTTTTAAACATGAACTAAAAAGTCTCTAAACAAATTATATTAGCAAAATTATCACCACCACTAGACAACCCCATTCCTCGTGGTAATTTTAAATATATTTTAAATTTAATTCCAGTTGTCACATAAACAATTATGTGCATTTTGTAATCATGCATCTCTAATCAACTTTGGATCCCAAATTACATTTGTCTGGAAAGTTTCAAGCATTTAACTGCTCAGCCATGAACCAGACCCTTCACAGGGACATGGAAACAGTCAGTGCAATGTAAGTGCTGAAACACAGGCTGCTCCTCCCCTGTCCAGGCCACATGGAATAATAACCATCCTTTAAATTTTCATGAAAGTACTCAGATAAAAAGGATTTTGGAAGCCTTCCTCCTCTACAGGGTAATAGGAAACTAAAATCCCTACCAACACCAGGACTATGCTGATGAAGTTGAGCATTTCAGCACCTTTGCAACGGTTCAGATTCTGAGCAGGGAAGGGGTCACTGCTGGGCAACCACAGAATCAACCAGGTTGGAAGAGACCTCTGAGATCATCAAGCCCAACCTCTGACCCAACACCACCTTGTCACCCAGACCATGGCACTGATGACACATCCAGTCTGTTCTTGAACAATTCCAGGGATGGTGACTCCACCACCTCCCTGGGCAGCCCCTTCCAGTGTTTGATCACTCCCTCAGTAAAGAAATTGTTCCTGATGTCCAACCTAAACCTCCCCTGGTGCAGCTTTAGACTGGGCCTTCTTGTCCTGCTGCTGATTCCCTGGGAGAAGAGCCCAACCCCCACCTGGCTACACCCTCCTGTCAGGGAGTTGTAGAGAGTGATGAGGACACCCCTGAGCCTCCTCCTCTCCAGGCTGAGCCCCCCCAGCTCCCTCAGCTGCTCCTCACAGCACTTGTGCTCCAGTCCCTTCCCAGCCTCGTTGCTCTTCTTTGGACCTGCTCCAGCCCCTCCATGTCCTTCCTGAACTGAGGGGCCCAGAGCTGGACACAGCACTCCAGGGGTGGCCTCACAGTGACCCACAGCTCTCTGTGTCCATCTGGTGACCAAACACCTGTAGATCCAAACGCTGAGCACAGCAGAGCCCAAGAAACAAACATTCCCTAAATCCACATCATCCCAGCTTTTTACTCTGCCTCTCTCCACCACTACACCCCCCTTGCACACCCACTGAAGGAGCAGTAAACTGCACTAAAGTTAATTTGAAGTCACAAGTGCCATTTATTAATTTGCCACTTCCCCCCTCCTCTTTTCTCCTGACAATTAGCTGTGATACATAACCTGAATTTTAATACTGAATTACAAGAGCACTGTATAAGTGACACACTCTGAAACACAGACTTTCTCTTTTCTTTTAGGTAAAATTAAGCTAATCTGCTCTGACAGAAGAGGGCTCTTTGGAACCAGCTAGTGAGTCTCCCAAATATGAAGCAGTAACCCAAATGTCAATTACTTTTCCAACAGCAGACAAATTGCTGGCACACTAATGCAATTTAAGGACAATAATTAGATAACAGGACTACAGAGTGTACCAGGTGACAGAGTTTCTGAGATAATAGAATCTCGTGTCCTACTTCTTAAATATTAACATCATTCCATCTCAGTCAATCGGTTTATGGTAATTTTAAAAGGGCAAAGCAAATTCTTTTTATTGCTAATAATATTGTGCTTCTCCAGCATTAGCTTTGAAGGTTAGCAATTTACAGGGTCAAACCTTAATTCTATTATTTCCATTTTATTTACTTTTCTTTTTTAATCTCTCCTCTTTGAAGTCTTTTCCTATTATAGAAATTTTAAGGCACTTGATTTAAAAAAAAATGAAACCCTTGAAACGGGAGTTCGCTGCACTCAGTACAAAGGGGCCACTTTCATCACAGCACATGTAATCTGTTTATTAGACCCATTTAGAAATTCCCAAACTTTTCTTATAATCACATTCTACTCTAATCACATTCTGCTCTCAGTGATTTGGTTAACTCTGTGTTAGGTAATCCATGTAACATGTCCAAGATTTCTCAAATCTTGGCCACAGTCAAGTGGCTCTCCAGAATTACTGCTGGCAGAAGAAACCTCATTGCTTTAGTCACAGCTTCCCAGATCACTAAACCCAGGGAACTATGGATCTGTCAGTCCAACCTCAGCACCTGGAAAATTCTGAAGATAATCTTGGATTCTACTGAGAGGCATTGAAGTTGTTCTCTCAGGATCTCAGCTCTGCCCACCCTGCTCTGGGGTCTCAGCACTTGTTCAGGGCACTGGGATATGCCAGGGATGGGGAGGGCCCCCTCAGGCACCACAAAATCCCATGGAGGGGGAGATGGGAGCCTGATGTAACACCTACAATGTGCTAAAGAGATGAGGCATTAGAGAGAGCAAAGAAAATAAAGAGCCTGGAAAAATAAATTACAGAAGAGACTGGGAATGGGCACTGCTCTGTGGAGAATACTTGGAGCTGATACACATTTATAGCCCAGCCATGTTCAATTTTAAACCTACAGCTTTTAGTAGTGAAGTGACAAAAAGAAACAAGTGGAAGGGACAGCAGGAAGGCATTAAAAAAAAAAAATTACCAAGACAGCAATTAGGAAAGGGATAACTTACTATAAGGCATAACACCGAGCAATATGTGTTAAAAATACATTATATAATTTGATTTTTTAAAAAAATTATATCATTCCTTTAAATAGCCAATCCCAAATATCTACAGGGAAAAAAACCAGCAATCAATACCATTCCATTATATATCTTTCCATTAAAGGAAAGATACAGGAAAGCCAGAAAGGCTGAACCCAACAGACAACCTTTCCATGAGCTTTTTCAGTTCCATACGTATTAAGACTGATAAATCATTATTCATTCCTCTAAGCACAAGGGCTTTCTTATTTCTTATGGATAGAAAAAAAAAATGCTTTTTTTGGACAATGAAAAATTCAGTCTTTATTCTTCTTCCTACTCCTTTTCACACAACCCCTACTCTGTGGCCCAGGATAATGAGAATCGAATATAAATGAAATAAAGGCACTTCCATCTACTTTTATAAAGAAAATAAAGTCCTTTTTATTTTTTTTTTTTTTTGTAATCCAACATCTCATTTCAAAAAGGAAATAGCTTAAAGGTTTGCATGCTTCTACAACTGTGTGTCTGATTCTACAATGGTAGTCTAAGAAAGTCACACTCCTTAAAGTGAAACGTGAAACATGTTGTTTTCAGTATTTTCCCTCCCTCATGATCTCTTTTGTTTCAATTTTTTAGTAAATAACTTTTTTTCTCATTAAATACTCCTGTTTTCTCTCTGTAAAATGTAAAATTTTCTTCATTTTACATTTATAAAAGCACAAACATGTGTAGCCTATTTCTAGAGGTCTCTGTAGCTCTATATACTATAAATACTCTTAAGTCCTCCCTGACTACTCAATTCTGAAATATTAAAGCCTCTTTGGAAATAATAAAGTTATAGGTGACTTCATACATAAGAGCTACATCAAGGAATTAAACTGTGCTTACATTTGTTTCCAGATTCTTGTTATTTGCCTTAATTTTAGAACAAACTCAAATCTGAGGTCTCCTGTTGGGTGTTCCCGTCTCACTGACCCCCTGCAATTGGGATTTACATCCTCTGTGCTGAAGCAGGTGAGTTAAACTGCTTCTTCTGTGACATTTGTTAGCTCTGCACTGTGTTTCTTCCCATGAACACACAGTGCTTGCTATTCCCATTTCTTTGTTCCCTGTTCCCTTTTTTTTTGTGTTTCAGGGGATCACAGGATGGCTGAGGTAGAAAGGGGCCTCTGGGGATCACAGTCCATCCCCCTGCTCGGGGCAGGCTCGGCCACAGCAGTTCTAAACAAACCAAGCAAACTTCAAAGAAAACTCTCAAAAATTTCTGAGTAAGAAAAGAAATCAAGTGAGAGAAGACCCCAGCTTAGGCAGCCAGGATATCCACGGACAGACACTGAGGGTGTGACTGATGGAGTTTGGGGGTGCAGGACTGAAATATCTCCCTTCCCTCTCTACTTGAGTGCACAGAAATTCTGTTGCCTGTAGCTGGCAGGACAGCCTGCAGCCATCTGAGGTGTTATTTAAACATTAGCTGTCAGTGCCTCTCCTAGACAGCAAAAAGAAAAAAAAGGAGAAAAAAATAAAAAAAGGTAGATAGTGAAGCAAAAATCAGTGTAGTTCAGTAACCGACCAGAGAAAACAGCAGCAACACTAGCAGGGAAAAGGGAAATATTTAGGAAAAACTTCTAATGAATTCCATAAATGTTGCTCTGAGAAACCACACAGGCACCTGTCAGCAGAAAAACACATCCCAAGGAAAAATGGCAAAAGCAGCAGTTTGTGCAGGGTAGTAGGAAACAACTTACTTGGCTTTGAGGGATGCAGAACGACTGAAGGAAGGAACCGGAAGGAAAAGGGATATCGGGATCCTGAAAATCTATGACAGAGAAAAGAGGGAGAGACAATAATGGATGGTGTAAGATGAGGTGATAAAATGGAGAGCACAAAGGAGAACAAGACGACACAGTGGGAAAACAAAACAGGGATCAGGGTTTACAGATGAATCTGAATCCAGAATTTATGGAATTATTGTCATAAAATGAAAAAGGGGATGGCACAAACAAATAAGGAGAAAAGCCAGTGACTTCAAACATAAAAGAAGGTAACAGCTGCTCTCCTGTTTCACCAAGTTGGATCATTTACCACATCCATATTTCAAATAGTAATTAATTAAGTTGTACTGGAGCCAACAACAGCAGGGACTCTTTATTAATGAATGCATAGATCAGATAAACAACTGTGCTGAAGATGAATTTTACTAGGAAACTTTAGCATTACCACATCCTATAAGAATGAAGATGCATAAAACAGTGCCTCAGACATTATTTTCATTAGCAATCACAAGTTCTTCTATGTGACCATGACTGAATGATTCAAAAGAACTATCAAGTTTTGCAATACTTCATGATACATGGATAATATTTTAGCATTTCTTAATAAAAACTAAAAGCCACCATAAAACCAAACCACTCACCAAAAAGCACCACTCCCCTTGACCCAAACAAACCCAAAAAGATCAATTTTTCTACACCAAGCTGTAGTAAATTGGAGCCCTTTTCTGAGAATAATCAGAACTCTCTGGCTGCTGCTCAATATGCAAACAAGTCTAATTACTCTCTCTGGCTTGTACCAAAAATGTTTGACATCACTCAGAGATCAGTTTCCATATTTTTATGATGGACTCTGGAATCCTGGGTTTGTATGCTCTGCTGATCCATTCCAAAGCTCCAAACAAATACAAGGAATGCACACACAGACCTACCTTGCAGGAGATGGGATAAGAACCTTTCATCTAAAGAGTCTTCTCAGCTTGAAAGCACCCAGCTGGAGCCTTCCCACTGCTCAGTGTACGTGGGCACTACTCATTTCTTTGGGCAATGGTTACTCTCTATTTTTGGAATTAGGTTCTACTTTCTTGCTCAGAAAGCTGAATTTAGCTGTGGGCTGCTATTCCAGCTCTTTATTAAGCATCTTTCAACACATCCAGGATCCAAAAATTTATTCATCGTAAGGAAGGAGTTTGGGTACCAAACTGTTTTTATGGTTTCTCTCCAAGCTCTCCTGATCCTGAGTGTTGGTATTTCAAGTCACCCATGAAGCTCAAAGAAAAGGTCATATTTTTCAGCTTTCTAGGCAGGAAGGAAGGACAGAAGGATGGAAGGTAAGACCTAACTCATAACTGTTTAGTTATCTAAGCTCAGTACCCAACTACTCAAAGCAGAAGCGAGAAGCACAAGAGAACCATGTATTTCTTTCTATGCATGTCAAATTTTGGAGCTAATAAAAAAGAAAGAAGACAAAGTCACTACACAAATGTTTCAGATTTTGGAGGTAATAAAAAAAGGAAAGAAGACAGACAAGTGACTTTGCAGCTCAAAGCAGGAGTAAAATTGTGAAGCCACACAGCTGAGAGACTGTGGAGAACTAGAAGTTCATCTTTCCCATCCACTTTGGGGTTCACTATGGTATAGTAAGAAAGAAAAAGAATTTCTACCTTGCCCTTCACTTGGCATGAAAACAACCCAACAATCCACAGAGAACACAACTCTCTGTACCTTCTTTCATTTCTGTTCTGTGCAGTTTTAAATACAAGACCTGCTACTGTTTTTTCCCACTGTAACAAAACAGTTCTCTTCATTATTCTTTCCCAGTATCAACCTGAATTTATTAACTGTCAATTTATTTTATACTCTCTGCAACAATTCTTAGTACAATCTGATCACTCAAAATCCACTTATTCCTAGTGCCATGCCTCACATACCTTTCATCAAGATTGTTAGCATTTGTGTTTTATCAAGCCCAACATGCTCTAACCAAGATCACAGTCCCTGTGCCAGCACAACACACCAGTAATTTAAGATATCCCTGCCCTGCCCACAGAGGCAAAGCAGCACTTTGATTCCTCTTTCACAGGCGGAGAACTGTGACACTGTAATCAAGTGACCTGCCTGAGGAAACCAGGGATGCTGCTAAGAGAGATTAGATTGAAATCTGAAATCCTTGACACCTGGCTAAGTACTTATAACAAGATTGTGGAGAGTGCTGGGTCTTTTCACCTCTCTGGAAAAAACCCTGAATATCATCTAAATAGATTTATACCATCTGTATCTTGAAATGAAATGGATGTGAATTCACACTTTGCTGGGTTACCTCTACTACTGACTACTTGTCCTCATATTTATAAAGCTGAACACAATGTGAAAGTATTTCATTAAGTACTGTGTAGTTCAGATATTTATTTTTATCCTTTGAGACTGCCCAGTAACACCCAACAGTATCAAACCCTCACTTAGTACCAACCATCATACAAAGATGGAAATTCCAGCACTTTTGACACAAGTATTTACAGCAAATCTTGTAAGAAAACCACTCGCTGGACTAATCCTTCCTTAGACATTTTTGAATATGGGATTAGAAGCCTCTCCAGTTGTTTGCTTATGAGACACAGCATTGGTCAGGTGGCAGTAACAAGAGAAGTCTGTTCATCCACTGAAATCAGTCAGTATAATTCCCATTTTTAGAATAGCTGCCCACAGGCAGAGTTCTGTCACTCCCTCAATGCACACACCTCCAACAGCCAGAGATCTTACAGGAAACATCCCAACTAATGGACCACAGAGCAGGGCTTTGCAAAACTGCCCTGCAAAAAAGAGCTATGATGACCAGTCACTGCTACTGCAATATGTAGCTGCGCCCATTTGCAAGGAAGTAAAACCAGATGGGAATGTTTAATTTGCTTTCACTTACCTTTGGCATTCTCTGCATAATTCTTGTACAAATCCCCTCAATACTCTCAGACTGTTTTGCATAGGCAAGGACACGCTGGCACACAACACATTAATCTTCATATACCTGTTCCAATTGTGCAGTGCCAATAGACACAACATCCCATAATGAGAGAGGTTATCATTTCCCAGCTCCTAATTTATATCAGGCAATGGAATAAGTCAGAAGTACTGGTGGAAAGAGTTTGTGTCATTGCAAATTACACTGTAAAGATTTTTCTTCCTCCCAGTTTTACCGCAAAGGAAGAAAAATCTGGAATAGTAATAATTTCTGCAATTCCAAATGTCCAGAGCCTGGAAAGTGTGAGGACACCTGAGCTGGAATGGCAAAAAAATCAAGGATAGAAGCACAGCCACTGTCAAATGACACCCACAATGTTTTAATGTGAAAGTTTAGTTCTCAACTTTTTTATCAGCTTCCAATGCGTTACATAAATTCCTGACAGAAAGGAAGTGCCCACTGGGACTAAACTGCATAAAGGCATTTTTTAAATGTCCATGAAAATGTGCATGTGAATACATCTATTTATATAAATAAAATAATTCAAAAGTCTTGATAACATTAAGCAAGAGATCCCACTGTAAATACCTAAAGCCAATAGAAAGTTCACCCTGTTACTTTTTCAGAAAAGATGTTTTGAAACAAAGATTTTTGGATACCTTCATTTAGACCCTAAAGGAGAAAAAAAGCTGAGTTATAAATCAGAACTTATTTTTATATCCTCTAATAGATTCAGATGTACTTCACAAAAAGTGTTAAGAAATTAACTTTTATGCTGAATATTTTTCTACGTGCAATTTCAGATGTTAGCTCTTAGCATATAACATTTATAATTAGCATATAACAGGGTTATAATTAGTCTTTGCTGATGGCACCTGAAGACCATCCACACATTTCACCCACATGCAAGGCTCCTTTCCAGTTCCAAAACTTTGATATAAATCTCAAATTAATTAATTTTCTCTCTAAACTTTATCCCATATCATGGCTTAAAAGTAAATAGTCCTTTAAAACAAGATAGTATGTGCATTGTTAATACTTTTTGCTCAGAAGATCAGCCACGTGTAAAATAGGTGTATGTTCCTGTAATTGGCTACAGTATTTTGCTCCATGGTTAAATGCATGATTTCCTCTAATAGAATGCCAGGGTGGCCTACATCACATTTTCTACTTCATAAAGATCAAATGAGCTGTGACCACAGGCTCCCCAACTTAATGGAAAGTTCACTCAGTGACTTCCGAGTTTAAATTGTCCCTTTCTCCCATGAATCAATAGATTTAAAGCACATTCATGGATCTCTTCACCTAAAGGTTTAATCCCAAGCGACTCAAAAAGTGGATCTGACTCAGATTTATCCCTCTTGCAGCTCACCAGCCTGAAGGTTTATAACACAAAAATGCAGCTGAACTCATGGAATGGCACCTGCTTGGTGCAAATCATTCCCCTGCCTGTGTATCCATCTACCTTTGCACCAGCAGCTTTCCATGGTTGCTCTGTGGAATGTTGGGATCAATCATTACAAAGATATGAAATTTTCCTCAAGTCTTTTACTGCTAAAAACTGGTCTGCTCCCAACAAGTACACAAATGCCTGAAGGACAGAGTAAACACTTCCATGTGTATAGAGATGCAAAACACCTGCATACAACTTTAGCTCAGGATTTCTCCATCTTTGCAGCCAAAGGATTACATATCCATATGTTCTGTGCAAAAATTCACAACACCACCTCAACAAAGGAGATGGAATTAGCATAGCAGCCTAATTTTTATTTGTTTACTGATTTTGTTGTATTTTACATGGCTACCTCAATCTAGAAAAGGAGACTAAATAAAATCAAGGACCTGTGCACCTAAAGATTCCCACCATGTCTAACAAGTCTTGAGATATTTCATATGGAGGTGAAAGTCTTATCATGGTTTTTAATTACTTCAGAAATCTTTAAAACTTGAACATAGAGTGGGAACATCAAAACATAACTCTTATATAAGTACTTAGAAATAAGTACATTCAAATAAATTTTGCTGGGGGATAAATTAGGATTGGGGAGTTAAATTAGAGAACTTCCAAAACCAAGCTGAATTGCAAACAGCAGGTGCATGGAAACTTTTGCTGGTCAACTCCAGGAATGAGACTTGGTATTGGGACAAAGTAGAAGCAAGAAAGAAGAGAACTAAAATAGTAACAACCTCTGAGTTCAAGGCTAGGAAATAAAGACTGGTCGGTTTGTGTTCTGAGGAAGGGGAAGAACGCTGTTGGTGCTCTTTATGGAACAAGCTCAAACTTGAAGGAATTTCAGGCCCTCTTATAAAAGAGCATCATTTCATGAGAAATCAAATTGTTTGAAAGCACAGAACCTAAAATGGGAAATGAAAGCACCAGCCTAAATGCAAAATGAGAACTACAAAAAAAAATAAAAATCAATGGTTCCAATTTGTAAAGAAAGCACAAATCAAATATTGTTAATATGATATATAAGCACAATATAAACTATTTGTACTACACACATTAAGAAAAAATTACTTGAATAGATTCTATTATTATGAAAAATACTGCAACCAACATGGTGACGTGTCAGGAAAGTGAAAATAATAACACTGACATTATTAGTACTAGAAGCTGTTTCCTAGTGGTTTCCCAGGATCATCTATTTTCACTTCAAGCAGCTGTTTAAATTCTTTTTTTGCCTCACCAAATCTAGTTTTGTTTTACATTTGTTATACAACTCAGACATGCAGTTTACTACTTACACTACAACTACAATCCTCACTTCATTGCAAACAAGGAAAAGAGACAATGCTTTTCCATTCGGAAGTCAAGGAGGTGTTGATGGTTTCAGCAGGTAAATGTAATTTTGGGGAAGGAAAATATTGCTGCTTGCTGAATTGTTCTCTCCTCTCAGTAACTAAAACAACCCTTTGAGGGGAAAAAAAAAAAAAAAAAAAAGAAGAATCCTGACACTGCAAAACAGAAGGGGAAGATGTTCCCACACAAAATAAGGTCAAATCCAAACCCAAGGATGAGAAAACAGACCCTGTGAAGAATCATTCTATTGGTAGAAGAATCCAACCCATCACCAGCACTGCTGCTCCCACTCCAGATCATCACCTGGACTAACACAGGGATAAATTCAAGCCCAAAAGCCTTCTCTCAGCCTCTCTCTAAATTCAGTCTGCATAAAAAAATCTTAAGCATTATTTTGTAATCAAATTCCAGATTAATATAAAAAGAGAGTGTTTGGTTTTTTGTTTGTTTGTTTTGTTTGTGTGTTTTTTTTTTTGGTTGACTAATCAATCCTAACATACACACATTTCTTGCCTCTGTCCAACAGCTGAAAGACAATTTAATTTAATAGCTTTGGAGAGCATACAGAGAATGAACTGTAACTGAGGGCACTGCATAAACATCCACATCATGGAAATTATCATTGCAAATGTATCTTTCTCACAATCTCAAAACAGTAAATAGATGGGCATGGATTTGCCAAAAGATACTTTTTTTTTCCCCCTGGGGACTGTTTTTTCCCCAAAGGGTCTGAAGAGTAAAACAGAATGAAGAAGCTTGAGCAGCTGCTGTCCACATAATTTTGCTGCTAGAAGATGAACAGGAAATACATTTGTTTATGATTGTTCCAAAGGAAAATGTCCCTCAAACTTTTCCTTCCAAGATTAATCATGGTAGGGCTACATTCTTAATATGACACTACTTATAAAAAAACTTACTTCAGGCTAATAATTCTGCTTATCAAAATTGCCTCATCTAGTCAAACACTTTATGTTTTATTTTGTGGAGTCACTAAAAATGCATCACAAATGGAAAAGTAAACAATCCAGCTGCCACAGAAATAGTCAGGTTTGAGCTTTACACTGAATGTGAATGAAGGAATTGGGGTAAACAAATAATAAAACTGACTCTCACTTGCAACACTGTCACTTTTATTGCTTTTTCTACAACTTTCAGGTAGTGAAATGGGCTCAACAGCTCAGCCTTCCTAATAAAAACATATACAGGAGTCTGCATGCACATTTGTAAACCCTTTCAGAACTGCAGAAGAACTGAGGCCAGAGACATAGATCTCTGACGGTCCATTAGCTCAAACTGGAGCTCTTGCTGAAGTTGGCCTTATTTCAAAACCACCTAAGTTTTCTCATGGCCCTTTCTAGTTATGCTTTCGGTATCTTCATGTACAGAAGGCCCACAGTTCCTCTGGCACCACTGGGAAGGCATTCCTCCTCCTCTCTGCCCCATTTCCAGTGAACATTTCCCCTGGGGCCAACTGCAGCCACTGCTTCTTATTCTTTTGCTGTGCAGGCCTGAGAAGACCCTCACTGCTACTGCCTTCCCTCTGATCTCTTTACAAGTGTCTGACAGCCCTGCTCAGCATCATCTGCTGGGATGTTACAGGCAAGAGCCTCTGCTAAACCCCTTCCTTGTATTGTTCAGAATGCTCCAGACATGGCTTCAAGAGTGTCCAAAAAGAGCAACAATTACACCTTCCTGAAGTCCTAAAAAGTAATCATTAATTAAGTGTTCATGTCAGTACAATGAGAGCACGTGGAGGTAAGTTTTTAATGATCAACAACATCAGGATCTCCACTAAGAGCAGGAGGAGCAATACCACAAACAACAGTAACACCTGTGTGCTCCTCACTCAAGAACAAGTGTGGAAATTAAGGAAAAGTGTCATTGCTACTTCTTAAATATATTCATTACACAAGAATTAAAACAGTTACTGCTCACAAAGCTCACAGTTTCAACAACTGAATCTATTCAGTGAACACAACAGTCTCATCATCTGTTTTCTCTCCTGTTCACGCAGCACATACCAAAGGGCTCACTCTGGGGGGCATTTCTGCACACAAGACAGAGAGGGGAAAGAAAAACTCATCAATTATGATGTGTCAAACCAACTTCAATCACCTCATGCCCCAGAACAACAAAAAAATTATTATAAAGCTTTCCTTTGTTTGTTTATGAATATATTTGGAACACAGAATATTATACAGGTACTGCCTCAGCCACGTTTCACCTGTTGCAGATTTGCTGAAAAGAACCATTGAAAGACCCTTCTTATTGGTTCCATTATCAGCAGGTTCCCTACTTTTAGCCTCATGGGTAAGGACATGTTTAATGGTCCCATCTTAATTACCACAACTGGCTGGGGAGGGCGAGTGGCTAAAGGACGAAGCAGCCACTGTGAAGGACATTCCCAATCTTATCAGAGGTTCCTTTGGAAAAAGAAATACAACTTCTCTCTCCACCCCAGTCATTAGTCAGGTATAAACAGCTACTTGACTTGACATGGTTATAAGCTGTATTATCACAGTCTATGCTCCTGCTTTCTGCAGTTTATCAGAAGATGGATGATGGCCCACTCCCAGTTCCAGTTAATGGGGTTAGACATATTTCCAAACAGCGTGTGCATGGGAAGGGATCTCCGTGTGCACAGGGAATGATTCACTGCACTAGCCTTGGCTAGGAGAAAGGAATGTTAAAAGAACTGTTTTAACAAATAAATCTGATTCTCCTTAGAAAGCTTAGTCCCCTCTAAGGACCCATAGCAGTAAAGCTTTTCTTTCTCCTTCCTTTTTTTGCCTGTTATTTTCAAATAAGTAACTGCAGTAGGCCACAGTTTCTGATTATAATCCATTAGTTAAGTTTTTCCAATCAAGCTGCATTTTGAGGGTAAGGATTTCCTTGTTCTAGTCCCTTTGGCTTTCAGGTTTTATGGAATATTTTAAAATGTATTAAAACTACTTCACAGCAATTTTACAGGTAGTTTTTAGTTATCATTCCCAATTATTATTATCTACAATCATTTAGTAATAACTGTAATGTATACCACAAACTTAAGAATTTACATTTTACAGGTTTATTGCTAAGTCATTTAGACTTTCATATTAAGCATTTAAATTCAACCTTATGCTGCATAAAACTAATTTTTTCATTAAGCCTGAATTTCCGTATTAATTTGTATTTTATGTTTAAGGTATTATATTTTTGCCCTAAAGTATCAACAACTCACAAGTAATTATTTTCCCAGTTGTAACTATCCACAGCCAGTTTGTTGCTGGAGCATTCAGTTTTTGCAAAAGCAGGTACATCTATAAGGTGTAAAGTCACACACAATGCAGTGCCAACTTATTTATCCTAAGATTATGACTCAAGACTTCCTTTATTTTTACAGCATTAATAAAGGGATGAGTGTCTAGGAAGAGTCATGATTTAGAATTGCTAAATCCTCATGAGTTTCAAAGTAACTGAGTTACCTCAAATCTACTGGTTACTTGCAAAGGATTAAATGGAATTTTAGCACAAGACACACATGCTAATAATAAAAGTCAATGCACAGAAATTATATTTCAGTTATATTGTCCATGTTCCTTTCACTGCTTGCAAACTACCATGGTTAAAAAATTAAAAATAAAAATCCCAGGATTTTTTTCCCCCTATTCTTCCCCTTTAACTCTCTTACAGGAAAACTATAGATTCCCATCATCCTCCTCACTTGCTAATACCTGATCCATCCCATTTCCCCTCCTTTCCTGCCCTATCACTCTGCTCCAGAGGGTTGTGCTCAGAACCAGCAGCAATGATCCCCCTCCAGTCTGCCCACGCTGTTCTGTGTCCCAGAATTCCACAAGAGAGTAAATTCAATTAGCCCAGTGGAAACACGAGGCAGCTCCAGACTCCCACAAATGCTGTGCAGGGCCTGGAGGACCTGTGAGGAATCTTTAAGAGGGAGCACACGTCATTCCTCATCCCTTCAGTGTTTGCTGACACTTGCCCACAGTCTACACAGCAGCCTTGTCTTGTTCATTCTGCTGTCCCATTACAGGCAATCAAATCTGAGATTTAAGATAATGACAAAGAAGATGAAGGGGAGTCAGTTGATTAATATTCTGGCACCTATCAGAAAATTCCAGCTTTAGTCATCAGTCATAACGTGTTCCAAGCACACAGGGTGGTGCTGCTGATGGACTTCCCTATTGCCAGACAGCAAAATCAAAAGCTCTGGTGACACAGATATTGGACATTACCCTGACAAAGCTCAGTGTCCAGCTAGGGTAGGGTGAAGAGAAGTAACAAAATGGAACTCACATGCTGAATGCCAGCAGGATACACAGGCAACTCTTCTGACATTAACAGAGATTAAAACAAGTCCTAGTCACACTTTCACATCAGTATTTCCAGTCAGTTGTCTAAACATATGTGGCTGATGCCACTTCCAACACTGGGATACCCAGCCTGCACTCCATCTGCTCCTTCAGCAGCACAAATCCCCTGGGAAGCCAAGGTCAGATCTACCAGAGCCAAGCAGATGCATCCCACTGCAGCCACGAGGGGGGATGCAATCATCCAGGTATTTGCCAAGCGTTGCTTACAAGCCATAAAGACAGAATTACACTCCTAGTTTTTGGGCTCTCCTATTTCTTCAGACATAACTCCTTGGTAAGTTTGATCCAGTGGCCAAGGAAGTGACTAACTTATGTCAATAAAGATGCTGCAAAGTGGAAAACATCTGAAATACAAAGCTACGGGAACAATTATTTTCCAGCTGTTATTTTTTCTTTCTCCATCCAAATTTGCATAGACTCTCATTATTTCAAATATCAACTCTGCTGATTTTTTTAGCTGTTTAACAGGGAGCAGCTATCAGCAAGTTTGTTTGCTTTTCTTTTTTCTGTCAAGTCGTCCCTTTGCACAGAAATTTGATTAATGTCCTACTCAAATAAGTAAAACCAAGACACTGCTAAGTTATTTTCCAGCACTCTCCCAGTGCCTTTTCCATACTGTTCACAAAAATCCATCTTCCTTACTAAGAAATGTAGAACACAGGGCTTTACAAGTAACATAACTTGTACCTTGGCACATAGAGAATCATGCTCCTTACACAAAGCTCATCATCACTTCCTGATTATTTCAAAATAGGACAACTATGGCATTGTAATTAGCTCTGTAACAAAGCACTTTCTCTGCATCAAAAGTCCAAAATTCCACACATATCTACCTGAGGACTCAATAAAAAGCAAAAATAGACAATAAAAAGTTGATAGTAAAGTCAAAAAATATAAATTTGACTATATTTACAATGTGTGGCAAAGCTGCTATTTAAAAAAGCGTTATATGCAATCCCTCATCAAGAACTTTTTTCTAAAAACATAATATTCAAGAAGTGAAAAATACCATCTAAAATTTTCCATGCATTTGATTTCCATGAAAATTTTCATTTGCAATCTGCACCCACTTTAGGTTTTAACTGAAGATTCAAAAAAATTTTTTACCGGTTTTATTCCCAGAATTTGTAATAAAGCAAAACCTGAAAATCAATTATTTTATTTTTCAGGATGTTTAATAAGAAAACTCAAAAGGAGGCTGTTAGTTCATTTTCATGCAAATAAAATCAATGCCTCTATTTTTGTCACAGTGTTTCTGAAATTTTAAGCCACCAAATCTAAACAAGAAAACCCAAACAGAACCCCACCCCTTAACAGAGATGAAACTGTTGTAGAACGCACAAAATGCTGCTGAAAAGGGAAGCTGCAATTGTCTGGTGCAGCTGGAATTATGATCCATCTGAATCCATATGCATCATAATCCATTATCAATTTCAGTATTTATCCCAGTGTGCTTTGGTTTTGTTTAATACTGGGACAAGAATGGCTATTTACTAAACGATGATTTTCTCTCATTATACACAAACTTTCTTTCCCAAACAGTATTTTATATTTTACACCCAGAAAGTACATATTTCTGACATTTCCCTTTTATGGGCTGGAGATTATGTACGAAAGCTAATTACATTTAAACAGCTGTCAGAAAATCTCAGTAACTTCCCAAGCTTTCATTCCTGGTAGCACCAAAAGCACCAAAAAGATGCTTTTGACAACAACCAGACAAGGCAGAGTTTCCTTCTCCTCATCATATAAATTATAAAGCAGGCTGCCAAGAAACACCTCAGCAGAGACACTGAATGTGGTATTTTCTAAATCTCTGCAGAACTAAAGCACTGCTGAACTGACTGTGAGTCAGTGAACACACTATAATGGAGATCTCCCAAAGCGTGGCAACAAATCCACCAGGGTAATTTCAGCAGCACTCGAAGAACGTGTCTTTTAAACTTCAAATAAAGATATTCAGAGGCTCCTGTAATTGCCTGGAATCTCTGGAGTCGGTTCAGAAAACAAATTGTGTCAGAGGATTTCCTCACAGGGAAGGGTCACCTTAAAGACTAACAGGGGATGACAGCAAGTCCAGGAGATCAAGTGACCAAATCCACCACCAGCCTGACATTCAGGGGGGGGGAGAAAGGGATCAACAAATTACCCAGCCCTTAACTGGGCAAACACTAACACCCAAAAAGAGTAAGGAAGGGCCAGGGAATTGGATGTCAATCTATTAGTGGCAGCCCTGAAACGGCTTGTAAAGAGGATAGACGGAGCAAGTAAATCACAAGCTCCAGTAACCTGTCTAGTAAAGTCACTAAGAAAAGCAAGGCCTGGAACTCTAGTGAGCTTCAGGAGACACATTAATTAGGATTCTAATGCACAGGAAGAGGGGTTGCACATTGCAAAGCCAGTTTCTTGCTGGAGCATTTATTTTGTGCAACAGTAGGTACACCTATAAGGTGTAAAGTCACACACATTGCAGTGCCAACTTACTTATCCTAAGATTATGATACCTCTCCTGCCAGCCTCAACAAAACATCAAATCCTCCCTGTAACTTCCCAACAATAACAAGGAGTGCAATGCAGGGAGCTCTGGAAGAACAAGCCAGAATAAGTTCTGGCCAACGTGACAGGGCATCTCTTTAAAGTGACACAATAAGACCATAAAGGGACATTAGAAGGCAGGCACTTAACTAAGACTCAGGGTAATATTCTCCACTGGGAGTATTAGCACTTAATTGGGAACAAACTAACTGACTGCCTTAATTCTGATATATTGCACCATCTGTAGAGCACAGGTTATAATTGATAGGCCAGCTGGATGGGGAAGAAGGTACAGCATGTGAAATGCTGCACTATGTTTCTCACTCATTATTACTTTGCTAAACTGTTGAAGTTGAAATTGTCCTTTCTGTTAAATGGGCATTGTTTTGTACTTATTCCTTGTTAATTAACATGTTATGAAATAGGTCACAGCATTCAGTGCATGACAAGACTATTACTTTTAAAAATCTCCTTGTTATCTCTCTCTACTATAAATGTACCTCGATAGGACACAGGAAGGAGGTCGAGGTGGTGCTCATGACCAGGATCCTGTGCAAACACATGATTAAATTAAAGACACTTCTCAATTCTTATACTTCTCCTACACTTGTACTCCTATAGCTCTGACAAACTATAAAACTAAGTTCATTTGTCAGCCTAGAAAAAAAAAATAAAATAAAAGAACAGCCTAAAAATTAACAGAGAACCTCAAAGCTGGGACCAGTAAGGTGAAAATTCGAGGGTTTGGGACCAGTGAAGTCCGTAGCACTTTACACTCTTCATGCTACTGCTGAGGTAATTTGATCTGAGAATTATAAACCTGCAGTTGGCTTATTCCAAAATTTGGGCAACTTTGCAAACCTCTTAAATGTGTAACATATTTCAGAAGTTGGTCAAGAGCACCTGGACCTTAGAACAGGCTTCCTGCTATTTAGTCCAACAAAAGCCAAAGTGATTAATGTGAAAGTCCTGATGGCAACACCACATGTGGAATAGGTCACATTTTGAGCATCCTGCTTTCATTGGTATGCAACTACTCTCACCAAGGAATTTACCTATTTACCTGAAAGACAAAGGAAATCCCTATTACCCTTAGTATGAAATGAAGTTATTGTAATAAGGGGTTTTATCGATGGATTCCATGATTTCTGGGTATTTGCATTAATTTGACAGGGCAAAGGGGAAAGTCAAACAGAGAAAGGATGGAATTGTGATCTCACGTAGAAAAATCAAGAAATGGTTAACTGTAAGGAGATGTCTCTTCTGATGGTAAGTCAGGATCTAAAAGGTCCATTCCCATTTTGATTTGGATTTCAGAACGAGCTGAACTGACAGAATGTGCCCCAAGCCAGGGCAGCCCCAAAGTCAGCAATTTCCATCACTGCCTCCCTTCAAACACACTCCCTGAGCTGGCACTGCTAAACCCAACAGCAAGGCAGGTGTTAATTAATAAAAATAAATACAGCATGAAACTACAAAACTCATGAGCTGCCATCCAGCAAAAAGAGCCAACAGCTCACTTTACATGTTGATTTTTGCTGTTCCCTAACAAACAGAACCGACTTGTCTGCATTCCAAAATGTTATTGATACACTTCATTATACTGTTTCTGTCATGTAACCAAACACATGTAGAAGTTATTTTAGTCTCCAAAAGACTGGGATTAAATTTGAATTAATATTTTTTTGCAGAAAAACAGGAACACATATAGAGAATGGTGGTTTTCAAAAAAAAACACAGGAGCAAGTTTCTCTCATGAATGCTTCCCTGGCATTTCAAACATTTTCTAGGGGAAACAAAAATAACTTGAAGCTTCTTGTCACCTGAACCACACTGCAAAAGGTCACTACAGATAGATCAGTGCCACAACAGCAGCCGTAATTAAGCTCCAAATGCCCTGAATTCTTCCATTTTTCAGTGACAAATTTTTGTCCATCATCAACTGAATCTGTTTTACAAGTGATTGCTTCATGTCCTGCCCATCCCAGGAAGTCTCTACACATCAACACAAGTACACAAACACCAGGTCAGTGGAATCTCCACTTAAACTTTAAATACATACTCTGATTTCACAATCGTTTTCTCCTGTACCTTCTCCAAAGCAAGAGAACACAAGAAAATTACCACAGTTAATGACTCCTTTCCTTTGGATTCTGTATTTTCCCTACAAGAAAGTTAATCCATGAACACAAGCCAGGCTGGTGAGAGTCCAGAGTTCTTCAAGTTCCACTGTTACATCACCCAGCACATCCCAATTCAGTCCAAGACAAAAGGCTCCACCAGCACGTGCAGTTTCTGGGTTTATTGCTGACACACTGATCTGCTGAGTAGCTTGCCATAAATGCCAGAGGCCCCATATCCATTCAGCTAGAAGGGATGCAATCTACCTGGTTCACTAGAATATTTACATTTATCTGCATAGAAACAGAAAACCTGAGTTATTTAGAAATGATACTTGTGTTATCTCCTAAATTTTATCAGGTGTGTTGTCACCACGCAGGGCAGCATCTACCCGGGCTGCTTGGTATGGAAGGCACACAGCAGCACAAACAGAGATAACCTGAAATTAAAATCATAAACCAACTGATAAGCAGGAATATGGTTTAAAAGATGAAGGATAACAAAGCACCATATGCAAATCCAATTTTTATTCTAATGTAATTTAATATATACACACATTTTAATTGCCTACTTCAGTAAAAGCACAACGAGGAAGAGAACAAAAACATATCAGACAGAATTTGCTCTTGTTCTTACGTTTTCATACTTAATTAGAAATATTTTTGGGCACATATATATAACTCGCTACAGAATTTTAATAATAAAATACATTATGATAAATCTTTACAAAGATTAAAAAAACCTCTTTATGCTTTAAAAATGCATCAGAGTGCAAATGTACGACTCACTCCCGCTAACCTTGCTTATTAAAAAATAATAATTAGGACAGATTATGACACAAAGTGGAAGAAAGGGGCTGACTTTTAGCCAAGGGGAACACAGAAACATATCCAGGCATCTTAAAAGTTGAAGCAACAACAAGCTGCAATTTTGGGTGCCAATGAGCACATTATGTTACTCACTCCAATTTCTAGTAGCAGTAGATATAAAAATAGCCTATTTCACACTAAAAACTGGACATTAATATATTTTAATGTCTAACTTCTCAAAACTGTTTACTGACTGTTAAAACTCGGTTGGTGGCTCAATATTCTGTACACTTCATAAAACTGGTTTCCTGGCTCACCACTTTCAAGTATTAATAATTCATGGTAAAAGAAAATTAATTTTACAATCCCTAAAGAGAAAACAAAAATCTGGTGAAAAGTACCCAAATCTGTTCTCCAAACCCATAAATAACCATATTATCGATACTTTCCAGCAAAAGCTTCTTATCAACAGTCATTTTACCATCTTAACTCCAATACTGAAATTAAAGTACATACAACAGAGTTCTTTGACTGGGATGCTCAACAGGAAATGCTAAGGAAAACTTCACTTTTTTGGAAGTGTTTGCCTCACTGATTCCATTTTATATCTCAGTTCTGCCTTATATCTTTAAGGATATTAGGACAGGTATTTCCAGCAAAGGCTGAGGGACATCACATCAAAGGGACAGTGACCAGACTACAGAGAGCAGTTTTCCTACAGCCACATCCCAGGACGAGCTCAGTAAAACTTTGAGTCCCCAGTGCCCCAAGGAGAAACAAAGGATCCCATTTCAAGCTCAGCTTCTTTTTCACAGAGCCAGCCCATCCCCAGAGAGCTGAGCTCAAGTGGCCTTATTTGTCAGAGACAAAAGAAGAGCGAATTCCATGAGCCTGAATCCAGGGGACAGCGTTTCATCCCACCTCTCCTCCCCCAGGCACAGCTACCTTTCCTCATCCTGCCTTCAGGAACTCGCAGGATGTCAGGTTTTTCAAATTGCATCTGTTTCTTTCTGGAACTGGGAGGAAAAATGTAGCACGGTCCAGCCATGCCCGTGTGGGTCAGCAATTCTCAGAAAAATCAGATTCAAGGAACACACAGCACCAAACCCAGCCCCTGGTCAGCACAGGGCACTGGAAACAGCCCGTCCTCCCTGCTCAGAGCCCCTGATTTACAGCACTGCCCGAGTCCAGGCAGCAGCCACAGCTTCCCTGCCTGCCTTAATAAAAGACCATTTTTGTGCAAAATAGATCAAAAACAAGAAAGCAAGATGAGGAAGGTTCGTTTTTCAATTCTGATCAAACTGGGGAACTACTGGGTGCCTGTTCTGGATTAAGGGAGGGATGATCAAGGAGAGAAGTGACAGAACAGCTGAAGGGAAAAAGAAAATGAAGGACAGTTTTGGGGGGAAGGTGAGGAATAGGACAAAACAGAACACACCAGATCCAGTTGAGTAACATTTTTTACTTTAAGAGCCCCTTGGCTATGCCTTGGCTCAGTTTTATCTGCAGAATATATCATTTCTCACAAATTTTCCTGCAGCAGCCTTTTGATGAGGTGGCACAGTAATAAATGGGGAGATAATTTGAAGTGTTGAACTTTTATTGCTAGTGAGGAATAAAAGGATTTTCAGCTCCCTGGCTGAGTCTGCAGTACTGACAGCTGGAGCAGGGAGGGAGAGCTCCCCCAGATTAAAACCACTCACAAAAGGAGAATAAGTATGGATTTCTCATAAAAATAACTTCAGAGATAAAACACAGCAGCACTGAGTGCCCACAAGAATTAAACCATGATTACCAACTGCGTTTATTAACTTGGAGTGCCATTCTCAAACAAATGAAGAAGTGGGGACATGCACACACTCATGGTTTCCACAAGTACTGGGAATTCCCCAGTGCTCTTCAAATCACTGGAAAATGTAAATGCTCAGCACAGAGCCCAAAGGGTGCAGCTCACAGGGAGGGACCAGCAGTGCTGCCCCAACCCACCACTCACCGAACAGAACACTCCCCACCCCAGTGTGTGTGAAGGCTGACCCAGCTCAGCAACAAATATTCACATATTTGTGAAAAAAACTTCAGAGACTCCAAAGAACAAAGGACTTCAGAGAAGAAACTCCTTTAATAACAGCACACTTTGAAAAGCACAGCTGCTTTACCTGAGCTTTCAATCTGCTTTATATCCCACCACATTGCCTTCAAAATCTAATTAATAATGACAGAATGACATATGATGACATCTAAAGATGGCTTAGGATTTACATAACATCCTTACAGTCCCCATTCAAATTAACAAAGCCCATTCCTAATGGGATATTCTGTCCTAACATACCTACCTGTGTGGTTCCAACACACACAGTCAACCTGGAGTGTTGACTTGAATTACTGCAAAGGAACTCACTGACCATGAGAAGGCAAACAAACTGTTAACACTGATTCTTCTGAGTGCTTTTCATGTTCCTCTCACCAAGAATACTGCTGTGGGGGGATAAGATTTTATATATATATATACATACACACATATATACATGTATGTATGTATTCAAACAGCATAAACAATCCGTGAACACAGATACAGATTAAAACAGTAATAAACAATTCTGCAAAATAATAAATATCAAATATCATAAACACGTTATGAAAAATTAGTTAAGCCTTCAGAAACTCACTTCTGCCCCTTTCAAAAGTGGAAGAAGAATAAAGTAAATAAGCTTTAAGTCATCCTTAACACATGGTTTAAAACATATTTAATGAGCTCTCTCTCTTCCCAGTAACATTCATATTGCCAGTTAAAGGCACAAGAAAATATTTCAAAATATATTGAAGAGTTTTTCAGTAGATCTGTTTTTTGAAGACGTGCTAATACCATAGCATTATTTCTAATTAAAATTAAGTAGGTTTAATTACTGAATCTCTTGTACCATGTCACGATATTCCAATTCCTCCTCTCCGAGTATGTTTTTCCTCCAGAAGCCACCCCCGGAGGAGCGGCAGATACAGAGCAGGCCCAGCAGAGAGCGCAGTTGTTGTTTCAATGCCCAAAGTGCGAGCAGGGTTTGCACAAGCTGCAGGGTCACACCGCGAGTTAGGGGCCTCATGCGAAATAAATAAATAAATAAATAAATAAATAAATAAATAAATAAATAAATAAATAAAATCTCAGGAACTCCACAACTCCGTTTTACATTTTCACCAAGGAATTAAAAAACAACCTTATTTTTTCCTCCTTTTTAGGATTATTGTTAATCAAGCCCAATGACTGGACAAACACGACTGCTCTGCTCAGGTACTACACCAGTGTGTATAAAGTCCAGCAGCATGAGAAAAATCATCTTAAGGTCTGCACAGAACGTGTGATTATGTGCCAGGAGCTGCACTCTGGGAAAAGCAGGTCCATCCCGTTTCTCCTGAGGAGTGTGGCTGTTTATCCCCCAGAACTTGCAGCTCCCTTGACCTCAGGGCTGGCAAACACCGTGATGCCCATCTCAGGGCTGGGCCACCGAACGGGACATTTCACAGTGCAAGCAGTGTCACCTGCATGCCAGCATTCCCAGTTCCTGAAAAGCAAATCCCAGCCTTTTTACAAAGCCTGCTGTGACCTTCAGCATCCCCAGGTGCCCACACCCAAACCCTGCAGCACAGCTGCCCTACAGCAAAGGCATCTCCCCAGAGCGAGGTTCCCCCAGCACTGCAGTGTCCACTCCTGTGTCTGTGCTGCTCCACCTTCCACTTCAGCATCACCCCCAATTTTCAGTGAAAGCCTTTACTGTTTAACTTATATTTTAAGGGACATATGTTTTAAGGCACATAGCCAGAAGCAGACAAAAGCAGGGAGAAATCAACATGAGCTAATGACACTTGGGAGACTTTTCTTTTTTCTGAAGAACAAGAGGAGATGTTACTACTGTTGTATGACTTAATACGTCTTCTCACTTTCTGATTGTTTGCTGAAGGATAATTAGGAGTTAAGTCAGCTCTGGATAGCTTTGATGTGAAAGACCCAAGGCAAGTCAACAAAAAAACCCAAAAACCTAAAAACTACATCCGCCATTAAACAAAGTTTTACTTTCAGCCTTATGCTTGTTAGACCTCCTCCCCCAATCCTGTCTGAGGTTTTGCTCAGACACGTTATCCAGATTTCACTGGGCTAACCTCCAAACCTTCCTCTCTAAGTCAGTGTGTCACAGACTTGTGACAGCTCCCAGAGGAAAGCCATGCATCTGGTGCAGAGGATACAGCTGCAAAGGAACCGTGTTTGCAACACACTCTGTTCTGCAGCTCCCGGAAAATCTGAACAGTAACTGATTTCACTGGAAAAAGGCAAAGGAGGAGGGTGAAGGCAGCCAACAAAAAGCCCACCTGCAGCACAGGAAGTCAAAAAGACTCAAAATTCCTCAGCTGTGGACGCTGCATCTTTTCCTCCAATCACAAACTTCTGCCAAGGAGGAGATAACTTACACTCCTCTCACATTACAGCTCTGATTTTCAATTCATCCTTTCATGTATTTTTGAAACGCTTTGGGTATTGAGCAACTGAGGAACTGTAAAGCCACCACTAAAAGAATACCTTGCTGGATAAATGCGGTGTCAGCAAACGTCAGAGGTCAGCGTTAAGCCCTGAAAAGTCAGCAGAGGTGCTAAACAAGATGCTAGACAAAAAAAGTGAATGCATTATGAAAAATACATGGGGAAATACTTTACTCTTCCTTTCAATTTCTTAAAACGAGCATTCTCCCCCTATTTTCTAAGAAAGGCTTTGCTTTCCTTGAACTGCAGGATGAGTTTAAAAGTAAAAGCCATAAGTGGCACAACCATCACATGGTAATTTTCAGCCAAGTTCCAGCAGTGAAGCTTCCAAGGCCACGAGCTCCATGACCTGCCACACGAAGGAATTCCTTCCACTAAAATATCTGGATAATAGTTACAAACATCAGCATTCCAGACAGACTCTAAATTTTGACCTGAACCTGAGCTGGCTTTCACCTTATGCCAAAAGCTGTCTCCAGAATTACTTCAGTATTCCCAATTCACCTTGGAGGAAACACTCTGGAAATTTCAATGGCCATTTAGTATTTCTCTAGGAACATTCTGATGGAATAAACTATAGCCACTAAAACCAAAAAAAAACTAAAAATCAGCTTTCAGAATATTTTTTCTAGAAATCAATTATCAAAGACTTAATTAATTTATTCCATTAGCTTGGACAATATTATAACATTATAATTCTCACTTCTAGGATGGCACATGATTTTATTATGTATTCTATCAGTTTGGGGAGGCTGAAGGCTTCTGGGTGGAATCTTTTCTCCTCTATCTAATAAAGGTTATTAAGAATTTAAATAAGACTTGAAAGTGAGAATAATTTAGACACCAAAGTAATGGCTGTACATATCTCAAAACAGTAGTTCATTAGTGGGCTGATACTCAGTCAACCAGATTAAAGCCTCTCATTGATTTTCCTAAATAGCTTTCCACCCAGCTCCTGAAATCCCAAACCAAAAATTGCAGCCCACGTTAAACTGCAGGATTCAAAGCAAGGAGAAGTGTAAAACTCTGGACTTTGCCCAGTGTCCTGGTGGTTACAAACAGCAGCTGCTTCAGGAATAAAACCAAAGAGCAGCAAATCTGCAAACATACCCTCGTAGTGCAGCTCTTCAAAAACCCTAATTAATTGGACCAAATATGGCCATTGACTCCAGCACCTGCAGTGGCAGTGCCCAGGTTCTGCAGCACATTCCAGGGCAGCAATCTCACAGATGCTGCACCAGCCTCCCTCCCTCTCAGGGCAGGCCTGATGTCCACCCTGAGCACTGTTACACCATCCTCACATTACCAAAAGCAGGCAGCATGCAAAATTTATCTCATACATGCTACAGAAGGCTAAAATGCTTCATTTATGCAACCACACTCCCTCAAATTCATGACAGGGATGAGACCTCAAACTGCAGTGGCTTCATCTTTTCTTTATGTCCCATCCTTCAACTAAATATTTGTTCCTGTTTTATTAATTTTCTAAACCAATATATCATAAAAAAAATCCAGTGGTCCATGTAACCATCTGCATAGTAAAATTATGGCCAGCAGCCAATTTGAAGCGAGCTGATTCTGCTGAAGAGGTATCTGGGGTCCTTTAGATTCTCTACTTGGTGACCCCGGGAGTGGTTTAATAAAAAAATTTCATGGGATGTGAACCACTGAGCAAGAAAAAAAATTCCTAAAAACTGATTACATTATCAAACTCTATGAAATTGAGTTTGATACATCAAATTATTCTTTAAAAATAACACTTAAACTCTGCAATACCATGGATCATGTATTAAAGTTACAGTTAACAGTAGCTTGCACTTTATTTTTTCCTACATTGAGAAAAGGAGTCCCAAGGAATGATTATAACACGAGGCAACCCCAGAGAAGGAGGAAAAAGGCATTTCATTTCTGGATCAGTTGTCTGCAGTAAGGTCAGCTCTAGCACGGTTCAGTGCTAATAAATAAACCCTCCATATGCCACGTAAACAAAGGAGGGGGAGCTTTTCTTGAAGCGGCGCTGCAGCTCTGACCTGAGAGAGCTGCCAAGGAGACAGTTTGTCATCACTCAGCAGGTTTTCTCCCATCCCCAACTTGCACAGCTACTTTACAGTCTGATTGAGGTGGGAACCATCTATCACCAACCTCCCCTCTGTTTATTCATCTCCCCCGTCCCTTGCCCTGGCACCGCTCCTGCCTCCCCACGCGAGGATGGAGGGAAAAATCACCTCCATCCAGACCTGCTGTGGCAGAGGGAGCACCACCCGTGGAAGAACAGCCATAAACACGTACACACAACCTATGGCTCATCCAGCTTCTCCTCTGACACCCCCAGGGAGGGTGTGAGGGGCTGCTGTGCCCGTTCCACGGTGGTGGGAGGGGAACTGGAGCTGGGCACAGCAGGGCCCAGTGCTGGGGCTGCTCCCCAAATGATTCCGAGAGCACAGGGAGCCCCCGGGCTGTGATGTGTGCCCTGCAGGGAGCGGCTGGCAGGGCAGGGATCTCGGTATTGGAGCCAAAAGCGTTGGCAACATCAACACAGCATCTTCAGAGGCCAAACCCTGCAGGCGTGTCCAGCCCTGTTACAGCCTCAGGCACTGCTACCAACAGCACAGAACTGCTCTGAAACCCAAACCAAGTCCTGAGACTTCAGCTCATCCTTTGGAGTGCTGCCTTCCCAAACTATTCATTTAATTGCACCTCCACACCGAGTGTGGTTGAAATGAAAAAAAATCAGTAACTCCTCCGCATTTTCATTTTCAATTTCAAGTCTACTCGTTGCAAATGTCACTCAAGACACATGCCTGCTCTACTGACATCACATCTGATTAAGATGAGCATTGTTTCACCAAGAATCAGCTGAAGCAGCTAATAATTTTACCAGCTAGTGGGATCTATACATGACGACAATATAAAAGGCTTTGTTTCAATTTTTGTTTTTCTTTCTGCACCTTGATGACAGCTTTAATTTTTTTTCTATTAGCTAGAAAATTAAAAGATGTCTTTTTTTTTCCCAAGGATTCTTTTTAGATGCTTCTAATAATTACCTCAACACATACTTTTTGCTTTGTCCTTGCACTGAAAAAATAGGCACAATAGTGCAGAGGGCCCCTGACTGATGAAGATCTATTCCAATGTGCTTCAGAGGTTAAAAGAGAACAACTGTGGTTAAAATGAACATTTCTCAACCCAGGACATGCTTCAGCATGGCTTGCAAAATCCACAATGTGACTTCTAAACTTGTTCCATGCTCCTTTCTGTACCATGCTTTTCAGTCTAAAAACAATTCAGAAGCATCTCCGTGTTGCACATGAATTTCTACAACCTGTATTTGCACAGGTGTGCACAGTGTATTGCACATTGTTAAAATATTTTAAGCAGGTTTAAAGAGAATAAAAATTTGAAATGCAATTACATGCCACCTGTCTAGTTCAGAAGTTACATTCATTCTCCTGTTAGAGAAGCATTTTGCTCACAAGCAAAATAATCCAAAATAGAGCTTTCCTGGAAAAAAGGCACGAGGGAAAAAAAAATCCTTCTAGTTCTTACCATTAAAAAAAAACCAACCAAAACCATAAAAAACTCATGACTGTAAATTATTGGGTAATTGACTGAATTGTAGAGGTAGCTGAAAATTAAACCCCTTTTTCATTAAATTCAAAATGAATGCTCTCTGGCTGTATGAACAGGTCTAACAGAAACCAGACATTCTAATCCACCACACTAAACAAATTCTCTGCAGTATAGGTCAGAAATAAATTCTGGCCAGACAGTATTGCAGTGCACTTACATTTTTAATCAATACTTTGGAGAAGAATCACTAAGATAAGGTTTTTTATTTCGAGCGGCAAGAATTCTGGAGAGTGAGATCTGACACGTTTCTAAAGGTCACATAAAAATGCCATTCTTTTTTCTCTTATGAGATTTATTTCTTTGCAATGATGAATAACACCTAATTTATTCTAAGTACAAAAATAGCATTTCCTGTAGTTCTGTAGTCAAGACTTTAACAGAGAAAATGGTAATACTGCTCGCTTTTCTATTTAACAGGTGAAATTAAGTTCTCACATTTAATATTTCACATATGATATGTAAACTGCAACCAACTGTGCTACATATCACACAGGAGTTATGCCACACACGGGCAACTCAACTGTCAGTCAAAATCCAAACTAATCTATTATATTAATTAGAAATCTGAGCCTACTCATCTTCATACAGTTCTTATGAGGGGGAAGACAAAAATTGGGAGGCAACATGAGCAAGAAAAGTGAGAGAAGTTATTTTCAGGAAGTTCTGCACTGGGACAAGTTCAGGGTCTCTGAAAATCGTTGCTCCTTGGACAAGGAAATATCTGCAGAAGGTATTTTTTTAGACACTTGTCATTCAGAACAAGTGTTAGCTACCAAAATCAGATGGAATCTACTAAACATGGCTTTAATTAAGACTTCTCTCTTTGACCAGTCTTTAAACACATCACTCTGAAGTTATTACAGCTTTATAAAGAAGAAAAGAAATTATTTTTTCTTTTCTTTTTCTTTTTTCCCCCAGCTACTAAAAATCAATATATTTGCTTCCATCCAAGCAACACAACTGCAAGAGCAGAGAAAAATCAGCTTCAAGCAATTATATCCCCTGTTCATAAATCGTGGTTCACAGTCACACTAACCTTCCTCAGCTTCATACAAAGAGGCAAAGTGTGTAGGAGAGTTACACACATCAGCAGCAAGACTTGGTTTTATTTACTGCAAACAAACTGCCTTGTATGTAATCACTTTTTCAAGCATTTACTAAACAGTATTTGGTTTGTCTTTTCACTGAATCCCTCTGAATTTGTATTTATCCAAACCCACATTATTACAGGTTACTATTGCAGCCTGTTATTGCACATGACTGTTCATCAAAATAATTCACAACTCTCTGTAGTTTATTGTAGGACAGACCCAGTGGGGAGTCAGAATTCATCTGCTAAAGTCAAATTAAATGTTTAATGGGGCCCTGTCAGAGACTGAAATGGTTAATGGTTTAAACATTTTTCTTAAGTGTATAGAACTCATGAAATCTTTGAGTCTTGGGGACTTCCCCCACCTCCAATGGCTCAAGGCCATCAATCTGACAGGACTGTGACCATCACTTACCAAAAGACATCAGAGCTGCAACTACTCAGTTTCATTTCTGGATCCAGAGGTGGTGACTACAGAAATCTTTCTACTTTTATCCTTTCTTGCTCTTTCTTTTCCTTATACGTTTTCTTGTGTTATTTTTACACTTTAATAATGCTGTAGTACTACAGATGACAACAGCCAGAACAGCTCCATACCTGTTTTCCTCTGAAACCAAACTGTTCTAAAATAAACCCAACATACATATATTTATAAACACCCATCACTTACTCTTGTTTCACTCTAATCCACCCCAAGGGATTTATTAATAAGAACCTGGGTTACCCTCACCCTCTGAGGCAGGTAATAACAGCCTCCCAATTTCTACAAAATAATAATAATAAAGAAAAACCAAGCAGCAAACCCTGAAAGTAATAAAAAAAAAAATCTGGAAAGCAATTATTTTCTCTACTCCTCCCCCACCCACAAAGCACGATTCTCCCTCTAACAACACTCAGGATGGGAAGCATCCAGCAGTTCCACCAGCTTTTCCTAAGACAGCAGCTGACATTCCACCTCCCAGCCTCGTGCTGATGTGCGTAAAACTCGTACAATGAGCCTTGACATTTGTCATTGTACTTAGCAACAAATGCATTACAAGAAATTACAAGGGATGCTATCAGAAAATTGCAAACCCAGTGAGTGTTTCGCCTGGTTACTGTAATTCCTCAATGCTGTTCCAATCTTGTGCAAATTAGAGCCACTTACAGCTCGGAAAACTGACAGGAAACCCAATGAGGTTTTCATTATGCTTTTAATAGTCTTCCTGGGTTACTTGCTGCTAAAAGATTCTTGAGAAAGAGCTATAAAGCCTACCCCTACATTCATGGCAGGTATAAGCACTAAGCCAAGGTAGTCCATTATACTTTTGGAACAAAAAGCCCAACCAAATTCCCTTCCACAAAAGGGATACAGGACTAACAAGGGGAAAAAAAAAAAAAAACACAAAAAACAAACAACCAAAAAAACCACATGAGAAGCCAGGAAGGAGATTTGATTTACATTGCCTCGGTATTGTGAATGCTTCCCTCATGGCTAAAGGGAACATGAACATTTTAATCAAATTTTGCATTTGTAAATCATGTTTTGTAACAGATTTATGAATACTAAAGAAACTTCCTGGTAGCTCCTGTAACACATATTTCATTAGGATTGATTCCAAAAGTCCTTTACTAGCCTGCCTCCAGTTCAAGGCAGGGAACACTTGTGCCACTAAACCTGCCTGTGGGAGTGTAAACTTCAAGGAGCTGAGAAAAGTCTTGTAAAAGAGAGGCTTAGGACACTTCCCTAAAATTATCCCATAAATCTGACTAGGGGTGTCAGTGCAGACATGTACATAATAACTAAACATGACAGAGAACATGCCAGCCTTTCCAACGCGTTTTGGGGATTTAGCTGCATTATCCTTCCACCTGAACTCCTGCTGGGCTGATGAAGTCTCTGAGGCAAGCAGCTGACAGGCACAGTGGGGGACAGGAGCAGCACAGGAGCAGCAGCTGAAAGTTTCTGTAACACCAGGAAGCAGGATTTGTGCTGTGCTGCCCTTGTGCACCAACTTCCCCTCGCTCTGGACGTGCTCAGCTGGTAACCCAGGGCAGATCCTCACCGGGGCCCTGCCTTGGTCTCTGTTCTCTCCTGCCACCCCCATCCTCCCAGTTCCCCACTGCTGGCCAGAGGACAAAGGGGAAGGAACCCACAGAAACCTGTGGGGTAAAATCCACACACCATTCTCAGCCAGGGCCTTGTACCTTCAGCTACCCCAACAGCGAACAGCAGACAAGCTGTCGCATTGTTCACAAGCACCATCATTTCAGCTGTTTCAAGGGAATAACAACATTTGAAGGCAATATACTGCTTGCTAACAGTTGTGTAGAGATTTCTCTGGGTAGGGGGAAGGGACAAGAGAGAGACTGGACTTGGAGTATTCAAATTCATCAAGGAAATGCCTATAGTTAGGACATGCCAAAATAAGGAGGTGAAGCTCACTGAGCAGGTTAATCTCTTTATAACAAAGCATCTCAGGGACTCAGTTAAGGCTCTGGTAACTCACCACCAGCAGCAATACATTCCTGTGAATTTTAAGACTTCTACCTTTCAAGTGGAAGCATGTCAAGGTCTATTTTATTGAAATGGAGAAGGCAAACTTGTTTCCTAGAATTTTTGTCCATTTCTTTTCAGGATTTAAAGAATATAATCTGTGAGTCAGCATGTCCTCAGCATCCACCTTCCCCATATCAACTATCTAAAAACACAACACTGAGCAGCTGCCACTACTCAAATGGAGAGAGAGTTTTTTACAGGCTTAAAACCAAGTTCTACCAAAACCACTACCATGGTCAGATACTGAAGCTCTGAGGAACCCAAGAGCATCCGAGGATCTTCTCCACCCTGCACAGATCTATGTTTGTGAAGCAGAACTCCCTACAGAGTTCTGAGCTGTGTAATTCCCCAGTTTGAACCCTACATCTTCCTGCACCAGGCCCATCTGAGCTGAGTGGCATCCAAGTGATAGGAAGGGATGCCTTCAATTAAAACAAGTTGAGATCTGGTGTATAAATAAGTTTGTCTGCCATAATTCACCGGCCTGTCTTATCAATTCATGCCTGGCATATGTTCCCTTAGGCAGCATAACCTGATGTTGTAAATTCATCACCTGCTGCTGCCTTTTTGGAAGTTGGGATAGGATAAAAGGTCTTTGGAGGCTGAGGAACTGAAGATAATTCCTTCTCCCATGTTTTTTTCCCATAAAGAGCTGGCTTTGGGTAAAGAAAAAAACTGGTGCATAATAATTCTAGTGAGATTTTTCCCTTGGGACAAGAATCACCAACTATTGCTTCCCTACACTATCTATCCATGACTATTTCAACTTCACTAATTCCTGACTATGCCACCATTTACAGATGCACCTTTGTTCCTTTCTTTCTTGCTGTTTAAGCACATGGTTATTCTGAACCCACCATAAGGCATTTAAATCCATTTCAGATCTGCAAACTGCTGCTTAATACTCTTTAAATAAAATTAACTCTATGATTTTAAATAACTAAGTTAGGACAGCACTGTGGACTCCAGCCATTCCTCTAGGAAACTCATCTCTGGATGCAAGGCAGAAAAGGCAGAGTGTATGTTGAGTAAAGAGACTCAGAATACAGAAAGTAGAAAACCCAATTTGTTTGGATAAACTCTCTTTGAAAGCAGTCAAGAGGAATACTACAATCAATTCCAGACTGTACACATTTTACAGGCAATTCAAGTATTTCACCCTTGTCTTGGCATTCCCATCCAGCCCACCAGTTTGCATGATCCAATAACCCGGGCTTTGAGCTTCCTGAGGCTCATGAGAGCAGGAATTGGGAGATCTTGGCTTCAATTCTTAATTAGGAGTAAAATTTGCAATTTAAAATAGCAGTAAAATAAAATTCATTCCCAAAGTTTGCAGCCAGATGAAATAGATACTTCTGTGTTACTTATTATGGATAATAATGGATATGGACAACTCAAACAGTGCCTTCACATCAAAACTGTCCAACAAAGCCCGTGCTGATGCTCTCCCAGGACGATGGGACTGCGATCTTCTACCCCAAGCGAGGTGGAAGGATTTAAAATTCCAGAGAGCACAGGATATTTCTTCTGTTTCTGCAAAACAATCACCGCTGGCATTCCCATATTTCTTGCCTGATCATTAACCACTGACATAATTAATATGCACTCACAGAAGCCCCAGCACAGTTAGAACATAATCACCTATAGATTTGATTCATGGAAGTGTCTTTTTGGAATAACTAAGACAGATTAGGTTCCTTAAAGTGTCTCGGATACAGAGGCAACAAAAAGCAAGTTGGGAGTTGCCAACTGTGGAGGGGTCCTAATTAACAACTCAATTAAAAAAGGCAAATTAAAACTTTATGGTTCGTTATCCTTCAATGCTTAATAAATTGTTTTGCTAAGCAAATGATTAAGAATGATTATTCCATAAAGATGAAATAGTATCTGGTTTTCCACATTTTTTTTTAAAGTTCAATAAAATAAATGCAGGTTTTTTTCCTAATACCCAAAGCACAACTTCATGCCATTTCAAAGATCACAACATAAATGTGCTATAATTTTCTCTGTTCATAGTAATTTGCTTTCTCTTCTCTCCTTTTTTACACTGAAGAACACATCCTGCTCTTGTGGTTGAGAAAATAATCTCAATCTAGGTAATCTCTTTCTCTTTCATATATATACATATATATAAAGAAAATAATCTCTTTCAAATATATTTGTATTGGGGTTTATTTGTATTGGGTTTTATTTGTATTTGGGTTTATTTTAACGCCACCAGCTTTGAGGCTCATCACAATGAATTATCCTCCTCTTCACCTCATAGATTTCTTGACATATTAAGAACTTTCAGAACCATTGTTTAATGGTCCAGGATACTGAGGAACAAATATTACACTAACAAGTTTGCTCATAGGGAATATTTCAACAAGCTTCAAGACACTCCAGAATGATCCATATCAGCAGTTTTAAAAGATGTTTTTGTGTATTTTTAGATGCTCTGAACTGTCCCCCCAAAATGTTTGCAAGTCCGTGTTTCTTATTGTGTTGAACTTCTGCAAAGGAAATGTTTAACACTGGATAAACACACAAGTGTTGACAGATAAATATATGAAAAGATATACAGATATACGAATATGCTACTGGAAATAGGAAATCTATTATCCTGAAGAAGTTCTGTTTGTTAATCTGTAATTATGTATCTCACATTACATTAATAATTAAATACAGTACAATTGTTCTCAGTAGAAACTCACAGTACTGAAATTAGTGAAAGAAGAATCTTGAGCTCTTTCAAACATAAGCTCCCCTCTTTTTTTTTTTTAAATCATAGAACAGTCTTGTGTTTATGATCACTTAACCACTGAAATCTGTATATTTTATCCTGAAGTTACAGGACAACTTTGTTTCAAAGTCTGACTTATTAGAGGCAGAGAAAAAAAATATTTTGCAGATTATTATCACTTCCCAAAGTTCAGCTCAGCAACATAAAAATTAATATAGCATTAACAACACACCAAACTCAGCATTCCCCTTTCCCTCCCCCTGGCCTGTGCATTTCAGGAATAGGAAAAGTCATCTCCTTTCTGCTCTCCTTTCCTGCCATCCATTGGTGCAGGTCAAACACCCAAGAAATGCCAACACTAATGGAAAGAGAGATTTTACCTTGAAGACAACAGATCACACTGCTCTACTGAGGGATACAGAATTATCAGAACTGAGATTTGTCAAGAGAATTAAGACAGAGGAAAAACCTTCTTTTCCTGGTTCTCTTGTTCCCCATCTCCTGAGCTGCACAGAGCAGAGATTTAATAAACTGCAGCAGTTTACAATGAGAATTATCTGATGCCATAAAACACTGAAATTGCTACTCTGCTATCAAATGACAAATAAAATTTTCCAGATAAGTTTTCCCTGCCCATAAAATTCAAATTAGTTACAAATTACTGGAAAGATTTTCCTTCTCTCCTATTTAGAAGAGTATTTTTAAAAAGTGGATGTGGCTATTTATAGAACACAACAAATTGCTTCCCTGACAGAACAGCAAAGTTGGGATAAGGTAGTAGCTCCTTTAGTGGAACAGAAAAGGGAATTTTATTACAAAAATATTTGCAGATGATATATGAAAGAGGAATTTCTCATTCACCACAAAAAATGATTTTGTTGACGCTCAGTTTATAAATACCAGTTTTATCATTGAGAAATCCCATTTATATAGTCTCTATCCAGCCTATTCTACTTACATAGAATCCAGTGGTTTTATTAACAATCTGAGCATCTTCAATGACAACCAAGACTTACTCAGCAGAAAAGAGACACGAGTTTCTGCATGAAAGCAGATTGTTTAGCAAGACAAGCAACTTATCTGCAAAACCATGGAAACAAATTAATGTGCACTGCTGACAAAGAGATAAGTTACAGATAGAGCTTCATTATAAGATTACTCTTCATTATTTCCACTTGCTAATCAGAGGCTCAGAATTTTCATGTTCATTGTGGTTTTGGTGGTTTGGTTGGTTTTGTTCCTTTTTTTTTTAGAGTTTATAATTAACAACATGTTTGGATCGTGAATTTCCTGGTAATATGATGCACCTTGAGCAATACCCTGAGCAAAGCCTACTCATACAGGAGCTAAAGTGAAGATTTGGTACCAAACCTATACAGTTTTTATGAGCTACCCATTATAGAAACACATCCCAGAACTCCACAAGGATTTCCATGTCAAATCTTGCATCATTACTGAGTCAGTTCATTGTCCTGCATATACAGAATTTAAGGAATTAAATATTTATATAGCATATGGAATGAGACAGATTTCCATGTAGGTAATTGGGGGTTTTAAACTCAGTGGCACACATGGAAATAAATTTTCACCCACACAATAATTCTCTTCAGGTCTGAACCCAAAGCAGCAATTTGGAGAACTAAATACAGCTGGAGAGCGAGGGGGGAAATACAGCCTTCCCCAAGGAAGGGAATGTTTTTTCCTGGCCACAGGATTACTAAACAAATGTCAGATACATTACCTGAATGCTCCAAAGCCATTTGTCACAATGACTTGTAAGAGGTGCCCTTGCTTGGGGACAAAGGGAAACATCCTCAGCGTGTTACTCCTAAACAGCTCCTTGGGCTCCTCAAGGCTTTCCAGTCCTTGCAGTCTCCAAGACAGAGGCTGAGAACTTTGTCACAGTTATCCCATAAAGTAATTATAAAATAGCTTCTCTTACTTCATTTAAATGCAGATATAAGTATGTTGTTTCCCTTTCTCTTTGAAAACTTAATTCTTGAGCAAATAGACAAAAACATTAAATTAACCATTACATGGAGAACTGTCCCAGTTAGCAATTAGCCTTATCAGATCCTAGCTCAAAGCAAAAGGTACCCATCGAAATGTTGTAACATTAGAGATAAAAGATAGATTACACTAAATCCAGAGATACCATTTATAGATAGACTTGAATTTAATGAAATTTCCTTGAGTCAACCGAGTGAGCTCTGTACAAATCCAACATCAGGGGCTATTCTGCAGAGTAATGTAACAAATACCCTTGCAGAAAATGCATTTTTAAAATGCTTTCTTAGGGAAGAATAACTAATATTATGTTGTCCTTAAAACATTAGAGGCAGATTGACAGGGCAGGCAGGAAATATGTCAAAACAGGTCCAACCCATGTACAGATCTCTACTATTCTTTAGGTTGCTTACAAGAAAAGAAAAATAAATGTAAGAACACCCACAGTGACTTTCAAAGAACAACAGTTCTCATTTCCCAATATACAGAATCATCTGGACATATTTATAAAGAAAAGGTGAAATTCTGGAAAATTTTATACGTTCAGGCAGCGCAACAGTTGGGAAATCTCACCCTTGCTACTTGAAAGAACCCAGGAAAGAGAAGCTTAGATGAATCAAGAGCCTTGATATTGCTAAGACAAAGGACAAGCATAAATAAAGTCCAGTAAATTAAAGCAACTTTGAAGCTCTCTGTGCACACTGCAAAGAAACAAAGATGCAGTGAGAGTGTAATTGCTCCTTGTGCAGACACAGAGCTGTCTCTGATAGAGGGGACAACACTGTTGGGTTATTGCCTTTCATTTTCCCTGCTACTGCCAGTGGTTTAGTGATGTGTTCAGTGAACACTTGGGAGCCCTCAGTGGGAACAAAAAGCTCCCCAAAATACAAACACAACCCATGAACTGTAAACCCACTGACAGGGAGAATCCTCTCAAAGACATCACCTCAGGTAACTGGCTGGGAAAACTCAGGACACCGATCCAGGAGATACCAATGAGGCACATTTTTGGGAAGAGCAAAACACAGCAATTCAGCAAAGATAAAACCCTGTGAGTTCCAGGGGCAACACACAGCAGTGAATGGAGGGTTCTGGATTTGCACACACTGTGCACAGTGAACTCCCCCAGACACTGCACTACTCAGGAAATTGGGAATTCTTACAAGCTGCATCAAAACCTCCCAACAGACCCCAAAGAGCAGGGCAAGATGTGATCAGAGCTGGGAACATGAGCATCAATGAAACCCCTCCAAGTGTTTTTCTTTGGATTTCTTAGTAATGGTTAAACTGGACAATAATAATAGGGAAAAGGGCATGGCTAAGAAGAGAAATTATCTTATCCAACTGATGGAAGTTAATCCTGATGTTCCTCATGGTATTGAAATCACAGGAAGAACACTTGGCAGAATGGCAGCTCCTGATCTTCCCACTGCCAGCACTGCTTTCACACGCACAACTGATTAAACAACCCGTGCTGTGTGAAACCAGCTGACTTAAAAAGATGCATTATTAATAAAAGGAATTCCCAACAAGTTCTCACTAATGAAGTGACTCATGCTGCTGACGTGCAAAATCAGCTGCTTTTGGTTCCTTAGTTAATGATAGTTTGATTTCTGAAATGACACCTCCTGCTCCTCAATGCATAAACGCTCTGTGGAACAAGTTTTCAGTCTTTCCAAGGCCTCACATATTTTAAGGCAATAACTTCAAATGAGAAGACTTCTTATTCTGTTGGTGCTGATCCCATCTGAGCTCTCAAACACACTAACAAAGACACATGAACATTCAAAACAGTCATATAGGAATTGATCTCCCTGCAGTTGCAGGAAAAGAAACATTTTAAAATAAGTTATTGATTGTGCAGAATGAAATAAGGTACTTGTCTGATGTTCCTGATGAATTCATTATTGTGTGAGTAAAGGAAGATAAAATGAGAAATACTCAATGTAAATAGCTTTATTCCTTGTCCAGTAAAGATACAGAAACATCAGTTACTTTTTCATCTGAATACTCAAGTGCAATAAAATTTCTCCTGCAGACATTGTCAAATTCAGTCAAATGCTCACAGGTCTCAAAAGAGAATTGAGTTAACCACGAACAAAGACAAAGGATATGAAAATGCCAAGCCAAAACAAAAATGCAAGAGACCATTTGAACTCTAAATTTCAGACAGGATTTAAATCTGGGATTGTGCCCAGGATTTACCTGGGAACAAACACTGTGGTATTGAGGGGCACCAGCTGTTGGCTGAGAATAAACTTCTCTGATGGCAAAGCAAGTTTTAGGAAAATGAAGCAAGATCTACAACAATGCGACAAACAAAACCAAAGAAGCTTTACACCAAGAAGTCTCAAAAAAAATTTATCATCATCACAGCATCATAAATCAGATATTAAAGTTTTAGTTTATGATGACAAATCTTCACTACAAGTAAGAATATGACTGGTGTGTTGTCATCTTTTCCTACCCACTCCCTTCCAAAACACAGATAAACTATTACTCCATTTATTTTAAAACCCACTCAATTGACATTTAATAGATTTTGATTATCTCATAAACTGCAAAAGACAACTCTTTCCTACTTTTTGGGTCACAGATTTGGAAACTGTGAGGCTGAAAGTTCTTCCCTGCACATTCTCCATCATCCTATTAAATACAGCAAAATGGTTTCCAAATTGCAGGATGAAGCTTCTGCTTCCAAAAGTAAAGGTCACTCAACTAATATTTATTTATTACTTTCTATCACAGTGATTTATAGGAGAAAGGACAAGCTTTCTAGACAGGTTTCCAGACACCAGGGATGCTTGAAGTTACATTAACATGGTTTATTTAGTGCTGCTCAAGTGGTTTTGGTGATTAACAGCATAATCTCCTCAGTAAACTATTGCACTCTGTTTCTGAAGGGCCCAAAATAGCAATTCAACTGTGCTGTCCTGCCTAGATAAGCAATTTTCTGCCACCTCAATGCAGAATGTTGAACTTGTTTCCTCACCCCAGCAAAACATCATTTTCAGACCTATATTTATGATACCCCTGATATTACATATCATTAACATATGAACGTTATATTTTATTTCAGACAGATATTTAAATGAATCAAGGTGGGTTTTTTTCCTTGTTCAGCCTTTGTTGTGTCACCTTCTGGTTTTTATGTAAGACTTACTTGGAGATACTAAAAGTTGACAAAATATTTCTATATTATTCCTCTCAGTAAAGAAGTGTTTTAAAAGTTTCCAAGAAGAAGAATAAACCATTGGCCTCCAGGAACTCTGTGTTGTAATGCAGGCAGTCTGTTCATTTTTCCAGTCTGTCTTCCCTGGGCTACAGGGAGGAGCATTAATATCCCTGTCCACACAAAGCAGCCTGAAATGCACATAAATAACCACATTATTGGGTAGAAACAGCACCAAAGGGCATAAAAGGAGAGAAGATGGTGGTGAACATGAAAGCTTGGCTGCCCTGTGTGTTCTTTGACTTTCAGCCCTCCTGTGTTAGTACAGGCTGTGTTTCCAAAGCAGGGGAGAGCCTGATGGTTATTAAATAATGACAATCAGGATGAGAGGTGTCACGGGACAAAATACTGCAGAACAGGATGGGTTTGTTTGGAGGGTTCTTTCCAAAATGTCATCTGTTGCTCACTAAGAATGCCTCACAGTGCACACAACACAATTCAAATTTATGATTAAAAAAAAAAAAACAAAAACAAACCAAAACAAGTCATGTTCATGTAACTTGCTGATCAGATAATAAAAACATCTTCCTTATTTTCAGGGAGCTTCTTCAAAGCAAACTTTGCATTCTGCCTTCAAAAGCTGTCCATATGCTCCAGAAACAATCCAGCTTACTCAGCTGGGGGCTTTGCTGGTCACTCCATCACAGACCAGTTCTAAACTACTCCAGTTCCAGTGCCTTGAGAACTTTATCAGTTTGAACTCACCCACTCCCTCCGTACTCTGCAATTTGCACATCACTTTTGCTATAATGCTGTCGAGATCCCACAGCCTGCAGCCATATTTCTTAATCACTGAAATGCTAATTATGGTCTTTTCTATCACTGAATCCTTGGGCTTTATCTATCCCCTAAAAATCAGGAGGAAAGTCTTATTCCAGGTTATTATTATTGTTATTACCTCCTTTACTGCCTTATTATCTGGTCACCTCCATCCCCCATGAGGACTAAGAGATAACCCAAGTATGAGTTTCTTCAGGGCACCCTGAATGCTGACACTGAGCCAAACCACACAGGAAAGATTTCTTAACTACGTGAAATTATGGTTCAATTTTCCATGGCAGTTTAGATCTGCTGGGAAAAAGAGGCAGAGCTTTTCCTTTCCCTCAGGATTTTGTACAATTGCCACACTTTGCAGGCTTTTTGCTCGTGATCCCATAGCACTCCTTGCTAATTTTTGGAAACTTCTTCTACCTGCAAGAAAGGACACACTAGGGCAAGGAAATGCTGTGCTTCCTGGTTGAGATCTACTGCCTTTCATATGGATCTCACACATTTACATTGCAAATACATCTTCAGGATGAGAAAGTCATTTAACTCTCACAAACTCAAGTCATTTTGATGTTGTATCCCAGAACTACTCCTGCAAATAGCTCCACTCCCAACTCAAAGGCCTCTTGCTCTGTTTTTCCATGATAGTTATATTTCTTGCTTAATTGTGGTTTTATCTTAAAACAACCAAAAATGCCTTATGCAAATAAGTCCTTTCAAGAATTCACTTTGTGAAACTAAAATAAACTTGAAGGTTTATTGCCTTGCAAATTATTCATTGTAGCCCTTTAAATGACAGGATACAAACTGTACAGAACAAGGCAGCAGGAGAAACACAGAGAGTCAAAATTCTGTCATCTATTTTTAAAATCACATTGGGTGTGATGTCATATTTATTTCCCAAAGTCTGCCACCACATAGGACTGGAAAGCAACTCTTCTATAATTTGAAGGAATCTGTGGGACAGCACTGGGGCACTCACTCCATCCTTCAGCCACTTTTAGAAGTGTTTAACTCTGGACCCTGCCCTGAAAATCCACAACAACCTCAGTTTTCTGCACAGCCCTGACCATGTCCTGCCCTTAGTTTGGAGCTCTGCTGTGGTGTCAGGATCATCCCACCGACACAGCCTCTCCTGGTCACTGTCTGTCTCTCCTCAGCTGCAGATTCTCACTGCTTTAATTCAGTCTCCAGTTAGAAAAGGGCTTCTTGGCTGCATCACAAGTGTTTGGTGTTCTCATGGATCACCCTGTGCTCCTTCCACCCTCCTCCTCAAGTCCCTTAAGACTTTTTTGAGTTCTGTAACAAACTGACCTCCTCATTCTACTACATTTCCAAAATCCCAGTCCCAGAAGAAATGAAGGAAAACCGATTCAGAAGCAGGATGAACATCCAGGTCTTTTATTGTGTTCTAACTTAGTGATAATGACTTCACTGTCCACAGCCTGAGGGGATCAGATCCCCCAGCCTCCAAACTACACATATACCACCGAATTGAGGAATATCATTTTTGTGCAATACCACGTGCCAATCAGACAGAAACTGAGGTGTATCCTGGAGATCTCAAAGTTAAAACCAATTAGAGTTTCCCTACAAGTTAGATAATTAAAACCCTGAGCACAGATAGTGTTATACTGCCACAGAGAAACTGTATCACAAACTTCCTTCCTCCAAAAGGATTCCACAGCAATTTTCAATGCATTATTTGATGCCATATTTATTATTTCCCTTATAGCAATTACTTGGAAAGCATCAAATTTTCTGCAGAACAAACTCACTTAAAGCAAAACCACTTTCTCCACGTCCTGTGTTCTGCCTCCAAGCAACAATGAAAATAGTTATTTTTGGCTCATCCTCACCCTCTGTTCCTGTTCATTACTGAGAAGTGACCTCTGCTCTGCCAACAGGCGATGTCCCCTTCTGTCTCCTGCTGGGTACAAGCTCAAAAGAAAACATTTACAAAAGACCTGCACTTACCCCATGCTGCCTGCTGGGAGACAGGAGACACGTTTGAAGAGCTGGAGATTCACCTTCTCCCATCGCTTTCAAGTCTCAGCAGTCCCTTCCCCTCCAGAACAAAACCCCAGCAAAGAAACCCCTCTCTTGCTAAACGAGGCTGCAGCACCACTCGCAGTGTAAGGTGCTGGAAAGCTTTGGCAAAAAGGAGCATTTTAACTCTGTGCCCACCCCCAGAGAATGAGAAACAACAATTGCTAATGAAAAGCAAAGTGATGATGTTAAAAAAAAAAAAAAAGTGAATAAGAAAAATTATGGGTTTTTTTTAAATCAAATATATTTGGGTCTGAACTGCTAAGACAACTTCACAAATCCATCAAAAATGTTGGAGAGTAAGGACTGGCCAGTTATCAATACAAGAGGCTGAAGTCAGAGTGGATATGTGACTTAGCTCAGCATCCACTAATCACTCTTCTTGGCTAAATACATTTCAGTAAGTTCAAATACATGTTCTGACCATCTTATAACTTAAATATTTACCATTTAATTATCACTTCACAAAATAAAGACCACTGAACACCTCTGCAAGTCATTGCTTTCTATATTTTACCTCTTCTGCCCCAAAACATGGATATTTTCTTACATATTTGCACGGAACCAAATGGGCAGAGAGTACATCTATTTCTTCTTAACTAGAAAATACAACTCCAAAACTTTAATCCTTCACATACTTCAGTGTCCCTCTCTACATGTCCCATAGAGCTATCACAGAGACAGATTAAAAACTATTTAACTGTAATAAAAAGCTGACTAATGTGTACAGACTAGAAAGTTAATTCATTAGCACAAAGGATGTTGCATTCATTCATCTCAATTTTCTATTGCACAGAAACTTTCCATGGAAATGATTGCTTCATTCCAGCAGCAACATAGCCTTTTGTTTCTTATTCACCCTTGGCAATTGTCATCCTCTTCATCTTTATGGTTTATAACTCTGGAAACTGATCTCTCCAGCAATATGGATTAAAAAAATGTATAAATCAAATGCTCAAAAGGAAAAGAATGTTTTGCATCCCTTGAATTTTGTTTTCTGAGTGCTCCTCTAAGAACACTCGAACAGGAAAAAGAAGTGAAAAAGATAGTGATCACTTTTCAAACACCAGAAATCCTCCCAATTTATTTGCCCACACCAAAGACTTTTGCTTTTCACTGTGCACTGAACAAACTGTTTGGCTTCTCAAAACAAGCCCTGCTGTGCATAAACTGATACCACTATAATTTTCTTCTCCTTCGAGGGAGGTTTGCTCAGAACCACATTTCCAGGAGACAAAACACTGTCTCCCAGTTATTCTAATATAGAGTGAGATCTGCTGCACTCCTACTTGGTCACTGATGAATAAGAATTGTAATTGCAAGGCAAACAACTTTATAAAATGGATACAGAAAGCAAGATCAGGATGATTGCGAACTGAACTCAATTTCTCACGAGTCTGAGAAAAACAATGAACTCCAGCAGGCTGCCATTAATTAAACAGACTATTTCAGCACAGCAAAAGCATCCTTCTGGCAGAACCTCAAGCTGCAAGGTAGAAATTAATCCCAATCTCAGCAGCCAGTGTTTCATGGCATGAAATGCAACAAGTAAATTATTTTTTGCTGCCGTGGAAGGCTTTGCCAGGAGAACACTGAATATCATGAAATACAGAGAACATCAGAACAATTTACCCCCTTCATTCCCTACAATCTGCAATATTGTGCACCAACCATTTGATCTGTTATCCCATTAAGAAATTATACTTAAGGCCCAGATCCTGCTACTAACAGGAAGACCATGATGTCCTGTATCTCTCAAGGGGACAGTTTAGGGGGTGCTGTAAAAGCACAGGAGTCCTACAGCCCGGAGCTGCTTGTGAATCTACAAAAACAGCTGCCAACAAAGAGTTAAAAAGATTAAATATCAGGAGAAATAAACCATGTTTTCATTAAATTGTATTTCAGTGTAATGGGACAAAAGGTATTAAAACTCTCTGGAGCAGGGTTAATAGTAGATTTTATGGAAGTGGTTAATTAAGAGGTCAGTGATTTCCTGGTACATTTACATTGGCTTTATGGACAGATTTTGCTTAAGGACTCTATCACCCCGTGTAAACCACTAAACTCATAAAACCTGAAGACAGCAGTTTTTGAAAAATTCATTTCGCTGGACTGTGCTTTGCTGTGCCAGCAAACAGCAGTGCATCCCTGGCTTTCCTCCATTCAGTAAGAACCTTCTCCTAAAACTTCTGACAAAGTTACCAAGCTCACAAACGCTGAAACCACTGTGGTAAAACCACACACTTAAAGATGAATTACACATCAAAAAAAAAAAAAAAAAAAGGCACTGAATATCTTTAAAATCCCTTTCTAAGCTGTTGCACCGAGCCTGGCTGGCTGGAGCTCCTTCCTCCCTGGCAGCCCTCGTGCTGCTGTGGTTTGGATGTGAGGCTGCAGCAGTGCTGGTGGATCACACAGTTCTGGCTCCTGCCCAGCGGTGCTGGCACAGCCTCACAGACTCCTGCACTTTCCAGGCTGCCCCTGCAGCAAACAGGCTGAGGGGGGGCCAGGCACAGGGAGGAAACCCAGCCAGGACAGCTGCCCTGGCCTGAGCCAAGGGATATTCCTGTATTCCATGCCATAACCGGCCAGGCTCAGCAGAGAGAACTGGAGGCAGAGGAAGAAAGGGGATGGGATGTTACTGGGACACTGGCTGGGCATCAGTCTGCTGGGGGACGTGGTGCATCACTTCTTGGTCTCACAGAATCACTGAATCATTTAGGCAGGAAAAGACCTCCACGAACATTGAGTCCAACTGTTGAGCCATCACCACCTTGTCAGCTAAACCTTCACACAGGCTGGGGCCAGAGGAGTTAACGAGGAGAGTTTTGAGCTCTTTAAATGAAAAAAAAAAAAAAAATAGATCACCACCAAAAAAAACAGGTTCAACTTCAAGAGTTCACCACTTCCCATTACATCTTCAATTTTAGGTTAAATGGGAAAAATAAAACAAATCCAAGAAAGTGTTGGGACAGCCTTTGATATACACAGAAAATCTAGTGAGGATTTCAGAGCTAAATAATTATCTCAATTAAAAGACTTGCTAATTACTTCCCAAACCATACTGGTGGAACTGTTTGACTCCTCAGGGCTGGGCACCTACCAAGGCCCCCAAGAGAAGCTGCTGTGTTGGCTGCAGGAGGGACCTGTGAGGGCAAGGGCAAGGCAGAGGAGGAGGGGGAGAGATCATGTAATCACAAAATCCCAGAATGGCACTTTTTTTCATCTCTGTCCTTCTATTATTAAACTGTCTTGGTTCAACTCAGTTTTCTTGCTTTTGCTCTTTGCACTCTGTTCCCCATCCCACAGCAGAGCAGACAAGCAGCTGTGTGGGAGCTGAGCTGCTGGTTTGGGGGAACCACCTCAGCTGGGCTGTGCTTTTGTGCTTAGAACAGATAGCAGGGAGACAGCAAATACCTCACAGCACAACTTGCTCATCAATTGGGACCAGATCATGCAATCACTGGAGGAAAGGCAGAAATTCATGTTTGAAACCAAGGAGAAAAGCTTTGCTCAGTGGGCTGCAGTTTCTCTCCTGATTTTACTGAGGATGGAGGGCAACAAAAGTCTCTGGCCAGTTACATACTAAGTTCAGAGAAATTCAAATCATCTGCAATCAGAGCCAAAACAACACACAGCACATGGTCAGAGGGACCAGAAAGCATGTTTTGTTTTGTTTTTTTAATATATATATGCTTCAGATATTTTTCATTGCCCTTTCATTCAGAGGAAGTATTTGGATGGGTAACTATCTGCTTTTCAAAGAGATTTACAGTGGGACATTGCAACATGTTCCAGCGAGATGAAGGTTTAAACCCTTTCCTGGCTCTCTCCACACAAAGTCCAACTGATCTCAAAATAATGAGCACCAACAAGAAGCAGTATCAGCAGCATATACTTAAATCATCCTCTAAGAATTGAGAATACTTGATAAATTTAGCCCAGTTACAGCCAGGGGCCAAAACTTTGCAATATTGCGAGGCTGCTGTGAAGCAGAAATGATGTATCCACACTGAACAACCCCTTTCCCTGATCCTTTCTTGTTCTTTTCCCTTACTATATTTAGAAAATCGAAGTGATTTAATGTAAAACAGCAAAGCTGGGAAATTGACTGCAACTCTTAAGAAAAAGCCTAGGAGGCTAATGAACCATTATGGTAAAAGCTGAATAAGCCCAGATCCTGAAAAGAAATTGGAGGTGTATTTTAGATATGCATGAAGACGATCAAAAAACCATTTCACAGAGATTGCTGTGTGCAAGTAGGGCACTTCGTTTAATCTTATCCAGCTATACAACTTAAATGAAACAAACCTTTAATTTGACTTTCAAAAGCATTAAGTATTTTGGGAGCTGCCTTGAAGTCGGCCAAATAATGTTCCTGGAGGTATTTCAAGCTAATTTTTAAAAGCCAACAGTTTCAATTATTAGAAAAATAGGCTCAGCTATTTCCTCAGGGGAAGGGTGAAAGAGTGAAAAAACCCAAAACTTTTTATCAGTGGAGTTGAGTCAAGTACAATGAAGAGGTTTATTACAGATATTGAAGTGGCTGGTTAGAAAGGCAACTTAAGAGGGATTCCTTATGTTGTCTAAAGACCTGAAGTTTCTCCACTCATACAGAAGTTTAGCTATTGTCCTCAAGATTTATAATCATGATCTTAATTCCAAAAAAAAGGAGCATTATCAGAGCCAGTGTTTGTAGAAAATTACAGATCCTCATTCTGCAAGCACATTTTAACTGAACTGAGACTACTCATGCACAGAAAAATAAACCCCAGATGGACTTGTAAAATCAGGGCCTGACTGACCCCAGAGCCATAAAGAACAGAGATACCTGAAAAGCTCCTTTGGATCTCCTGTAAGTCCCTGAACCTGCAGAAACTAAAAACCCTTAAAAGGGCTAAAATTGGGTCTGATGGAAGAAAGTAAAAAAAAAACAAAAAAACAAAAAAACACCACAAACCCAAACTAAAAAAAAAACAAACAAACAAACAAAAAAAAACAACAACAAACCACAAAAAAAAACGAACAAAAAAACACAAGCTAACCAAACAAAAACAAACAAAGAAAACTGCCACCCCAGACCCACATGAAAACTGATGTCTAATCAATACACAGAAAGGACCACGAGTAGTTCCTTACCTTGGCATGGTGTAATCATAAAGATTCTTTGGGGCACATTAACAAGACAATTCAGGAAGTCTAATAATTAAGTTTTATTGTTATTTATTTCACTACTTCTTGAAGCTTCTCGTTTCATTACTGTGTAACAGAACAGTAATACTGATAGTGCAATATAACAAAAACAATCACAGATTTTAGACACCAATTCATTATTATACTACCTGCATACCAGGGTACCTGTGTCTCTTATTTTGATGGAAATTAAGATTAAAAGAGGCTTCTAGGTCAGAGTCATATCTTTGGTTAAACGGACATACAGCTGAAAAAAAGTCAAGTGTGAAACAAAACCTTCTGGAACTCTGAGATTCATCAACTTTCAAAGCTGCACACAAGTTCAGAAACACTGCTTAGCATTCCCAGAGACACACAGCACTCTGACCCCTTGAAAAGAAATCCTGGTACCTTTGGAGCGGGAGTTGTAGCTGCACCCTCCTAATCTGCATCTATTTGTCATTTAGCCTATAGAAATCAGCAACTTCACTCCTTTCAACTCTGACATGAGTCATTTAATTCTAAATAAAGCAGGATGTAATGTACCATGCAACAGAGCCAAGAAAAGGAGTGTGTGCACTTTCCCTTCCTCACTATCACTGCGGGAGCAAATGGAAGAGCGCTATCGGTGCAGAACAGAGTCTGCACACAGAGCTGTGCCAGGCTTCGCTCTGCCAGTGCCAGGCACCAATTCACAAACAACATTTTAAGTAGCTGAAGGTCTCACAGTGAAATGATCATTTTTAAGAGCGAAATTTCATTCTCGCACACCACCCCCTACACCTTTATCAGTGGGGAACAGCAGCGTCATCCAACGGCCTGACAGGTTAAAACATATTGTATATTCCAGGGAGAATCCTAAGCCTCATTCCTTATTTATAAGTCTGGAGGTAGAATTTGAATGAACATGAGCCAGAATATCTGTCTGTACAGAAGATTCCCAATAGTCACTTTGGAGATTATCGGAGCAACAAACAGCTGGAAGAAAATTAAGATACTCCAGTTTTAGAGCGAGAAAGGTCACAACACTCTTAATAGCTGCAATAAATTCAGTAATAGAAAATAATTTTGCAAGTTTAGAAAATAGAGTTTGATTGCAGGTAGCAATGCTCTGATTAGCTGCAAACATTTCAGATATTAGCATGTATCAATATTCAGGTAATGCCAGATAGCAAACAGGTAACCATGAGCAATGGCCAAAGGAAATTCAAGCATGGCTAAGTCAGAGCAGCATCCCAGGCAGTTTTCAGATAACAGAGAACTTCTTTTTCAGAAGCAGTTCCAGATTTAGCAGTGTTTTCTGTTTTCTATTTAAATATCAAGAACTAGGAAGTGGGCAAGGAAGGGGGACATGGGGGGCCAACCCATACTCCTGCACTGCTGCACATATCCTGTGCCAGGGAGGTGCTCTTGCAACTCATTTCCCTCCCACTCTGGCAGCAGGGAAGTGCAGAGGGACACGAGCCAAGATATCAATGGAAGATGTCTGCATACCTTGGCACACACCTCCACCTGGAGCCATTATCAGCACAGAGTCCATAAGGAATTCATGTAGCATTAAAGCATTAATGTGGTGCTTTCACACCCCTCTCCCCTCAGCTAGTGTGCAACAAGGTACCTTGGTATCTCAGAACTGCTTCACTCTTCATTCCTTACCCACGTTTACATCTGAGTGTGCAAGAGGAGGACAAGGAATGGACAGGCCTGTGCTGGATGCTGAGGATGTCTTGGAATGATCCAGAAAAACTGTTCCATTCTAATGGAGAAGCTGTCTTGCTACCATCCCCATTTCTTTTCCACTCTTAACTCCCTGTGTGCCACACCTCTGTATTTAAAACCTCCTGGACAGAATGCCTGAGACTGAATATGCAGCAAAGTAGTAATACATTTTCTACCCAACTCATTCATAAGGCAGTGTACATGTACAGTGTTTACTATTTTGATGTTTTTCCCTAAAAAATGATAATTCATCTGATCAGGCACAAGGTTGGGCTCATCTTCAGTAAACACAGACAAATATATGCATTTTGTGAACATACTCTCTTCAAGGCCAGGCTCGCTGTGTTATGCTTAGAAGTCCTCCTGAGTTAAAGAGCTGGTTAAACAGGAACCCAGAGTGCTGCTTTCATCTTCCCATTCTAAATGCAAAATGCAAGGGCTTCGAACCCAAAAGGGTTGCAGGGAGGTATCAGAAAACCAAACTGCAATTTGAGATTCTGAACTCCAAGCGTAGCCTAATGTGAACAAAAAGGATTAAGAATTATTAACTAAAGATGTAAAAGACTTGCAGACAATTCATGACCTGAAGACAAGTGGATAAAAATGACAAAACGAGACTGAAATGGAATAAAAAGCCTAAGAATTAATGCACAGTAATATCTATTAAAGAAACAATAACATAGGTTCCAAAATCCTTCCTAGAATGTCTGAAAGAATAAAATTCACAATTGTGACCTGCTATTGATGGCCACCTCTCAACTTTTTCCTTACAGAATTTTACTTAAAACACATCGAGACAGAGCATATGGAATAATTTAGCAACAGACAAAATCCCATGAAGGTTTATGTTGTACAGTGACATCTCACAGCTTGCTTGCCACAATTTTAGCAATACTACAGGTCATATCTATATTATAATAAAATATATTTGAGCTTGTAAATGTAAATTCCTAGACAGAATCTACTTTCCTCCAACAATTATATGATACAGGGCAGTAAAGTATTATGTGTGGAATACAGATGCAGAAGCAACTGTTCAATTATCAATTTTAAGTTACTGTAGCATATTTAAAAGGCATGTAATAAATTAAGAAAACTCCTTTGCAACTAAAAAAGCCCCTCTCATTTTCCACAGTGTACAGATACAGTCCTTTATTTCCTCCCAAAAGCCAACCAGGTATTTCCCATGAAGGCAGTGATTTTTATTGATCTAATTGTTGTGCCTGCTGTTCCCTTTCAAACAAACAGTCCTGTCAAGAACAGACACAGTGGGTGGAGTAGCCTGGCCTGTGAAGGAAGTGACTGCAGGTCCTGCATGGAACTGGAGCACTTCAAAACCCCAGTATATATTGAAAAAGAACTGTATGTAATTTTTCAACTGAATAGTCCTTTCATGATTTTTCCAATCCTGTGGGGTTAATAACTCAACTCTTAAGGCTTTAATAGAAAAGACATTTGAAGTGTCTTTAAGAAATCGTTGTTTGCTGCCCTCAAAGCCCAACTCCAATGGAAAACCTTTTGACTTTATACCCGTGCATCACCTTGAAGCTGCTGCATGAAGCCCATGGCAGATGCAGCAAGTTTGGGTTCTTTAAGCACCATCAGCTGCTCACAATCACATGGCTTAGAAAACACCACAGGGATCTTAGATCTGAGCCCCAGATCTGCAGATGTTCACAGGAACAAACTTCCACATTTCTGTAGCGTTGTGGGAGGCGGTTTGGAATTGAATGGATCATCCTGGACGATCACTTGTGCAATTTAACATCAGTCAACCTGATTGCTCTGGATATCCCACCCAATCCATTTAAGAGCAAAAGAAACATGAGAGAATACAGAAAATATTTTCAGATGTTCCCTTCTGGGTTTTTCCTCTCATTTCCTGATGCACCCTTTTCCACAAATGTGTTTGAGTAAAAGCATTTATTTTCTCAACAGGAACTTATGGATCTGAAAAAAATGCCATCAGCATCCCAGTTGCACTAACAAATTGCAGCTCTAGAGCAGCTTTTAATTTTTTACAGAGCAGGGAATTGGGTGACAACTGAACAGCAAAGGAAGAATGAGAAGAGCAGAGGGATAAAAGTCCTGAGCCAACCCCATCAGTAAAGAACAGTGATGTGCAGATCTGAGGGATCTCACTGAACTGTAGCCTTGCTAACTTCTAGCAAGGTAAATTTAATGTATTCCACAGTGCTGGGTTGCCAAGTCACACACACACAGTGACTGATGACAACTCTGTCACTGCACTTATGCCTGAGTCCCACAGGAAGCTGCAATTGCTCTTTATCTTCCACTCCACCTCCCTAAAGCACCACTGGTGGGTTGGATGCTCAGATCTGATTCCCTGCAACAGGAACCAGGGGGAGCTGCCACCACCACGTGAATCAATGGGTGAGCTCAGAAGTGCTTACCCATATTGCAGGTCCGGATTAAGCACTAAAAAATGCAGGCTAAACTTCCTCCCGTGGCTGGGGTGCTCAGTGTGCCCTCCCCACTGCCAACCAGGCACGTTCTGGGACTGCAAAAATACCCAAGGTGCCCACACCAACGTGCTCATGGGTAAAAAGGAACATTTCCCCCTCACAATGGAAGTAGCTGATGCCCTGTGGGTTTTTTTCATTGCATCAGGAACCCACCCATAAATACAGATCTGTTTGCACATCATTTAACATCCCACTTACCTCATTGAACATACTGTTCCCAACCACTGCAGTTCGAGCAAATCCCTCGAGCAAATGGATAATAAATGGTTTTCTCAAAGCCATTTACAGAAGAGTGTTAATACTATATATTTAAGCCTCATTTAAAACACTCAAACATAAACAAGATGACTTACTCCACTGGATGGCAAAAGAATGTTAACTTGCTTTCCCCACGTTCATTCAGGATGTGCAAGCACACAAGACAAGAAAAATTAATTCAAAGAGCTGCAACCCCACAGAGAACAAAAAAATGGAGAATTCCTTTCATTCTTCAGACAAGCAAAAATGTGGAGCAAGTAAGGGGTGTTTCCAAGTTAGTATAAGCACAAATTAAAGATAAGATGATGCCCAGGTGGATACAACGAAAGCCTGCTGGATCTGATGCTACTTGTAAGTAGCTTTGTAAAGCAACAAGTCTGAAGGCCTTTAATTTTATCTCAAGTACCTGCTTTCAGATCATTCTCTCCAAAGGTCCAATACTTATTTAGCTTGTGATAGCTGAGCAATATCTGCATCATGGACCAGATGCTCAGGCAGCACTGAATTGTGGAAATACCAAAACAGAGAGTTTTAATGCACTAAATGTAAGCATAGTAGTTTAGTTAGATGCTTGATGGCAAATGAAGTGGAATTACATACCAAGTGTTAGTTCCTTGCCCACACTTACTGAGAGTCAGGCTGCAAGGCTTAGCCTTATTATAGCATACCTATGACACAGAGGGGAAAAAGGCCGCTGTAAATGGATAATGAACGGGAGGAACATTACACTACTTATCCCTGCCACGAGATTGCCATTCCCAGCCCTTTAGAAGTGACAGTTTAAATGGCTGAGTGTTGCACTGCTCTGCCATTTAGTCCAATCAAGCACTTATGTTTAGCACACACAATCCTCAGGACAACCTCCTCTCTAGTTTTGCTTATTGCTTTCTTGCATTATGTCAAATACTGAGTAGGAGCTCTTGCACTGCTGCACCACCACAGCTCAAGTTAACTCAGTGTGCAATTCATAAAACCCAGCTGGATTGTTATCAATAGGTGATTCCAGAGGCATGGCAGATGTTTCAAAGACAATAGCTGATCATGAAATGCCAGCTGGCTGTTAAAAGGAAGTGAGCCTGTTCCTTTGCTGCAAAGACCCTCCCAGACACACATTTTGCTCAAAACAAGTGCACAATAACAACTAAGATATTGGGAATTATTGCATAGCATTCACATTGAGAATTGCCTCTGGAAAAGGATGGGCAGGTGCTGCTCAGAGGGGATACTTGTGTCCATCACAAGGGCCTGTGCAGTGGCACCTGCAGTTGCATCAGGTGAGTTACCTGAGCTATTGTTCTGCTCAGTGCTTCACCATCCAGAAGGCTCCTTCAGCAGGAGCATTCCAGCATTTCCATGACTCACTGCTATCCTAGCACTGGGGGGGCCACCCCTGGAGTGCTGTGTCCAGCTCTGGGCCCCTCAGTTCAGGAAGGACATGGAGGGGCTGGAGCAGGTTCAGAGAAGGGCAACGAGGCTGGGGAAGGGACTGGAGCACAAGTGCTGTGAGGAGCAGCTGAGGGAGCTGGGGGGGCTCAGCCTGGAGAGGAGGAGGCTCAGGGGTGTCCTCATCACTCTCTACAACTCCCTGACAGGAGGGTGTAGCCAGGTGGGGGTTGGGCTCTTCTCCCAGGGAATCAGCAGTAGGACAAGGCGGCACAGTCTAAAGCTGCACCAGGGGAGGTTTAGGTTGGACATCAGGAAGAATTTCTTTACAGAGAGAGTGATCAGACATTGGAAGGGGCTGCCCAGGGAGGTGGTGGAGTCACCATCCCTGGAGGTGTTTCAAGAACAGACTGGATGTGGCATCAGTGCCATGGTCTGGGTGACAAGGTGGTGTTGGGTCAAAGGTTGGGCTTGATGATCTCAGAGGTCTTTTCCAACCTTGTTCCAGGGTCTGTGATTCTGTGAACTGGGCTGTGTGCATGGTGGGAGCTGCCCAAATTCCTCACCTGAGCAGTTCTTTCACCAGGCAGCAAAGCCTTGCTGAGATGGTGGCTGTGTGGGTTCACTCATCTTGTCCCAGTGCTCCCCACCCAGCACTGCTCCCTGTGTGTGCACACCAGCTGGGGCACTCCTGGCCCCCCCAAGGCGATGCTGATGAGGTGTGTGCAGACAGGCACAGCTCCAGTGCCCTGCAGCACCACAATCAGAGCTACGTGCAATATAAACTTCACCTTATGGCATAATTTTACCTTGAAACCCGAAGATCTTGCCACACCTTTTCCTACATTTCAATCTAGGAACAATTACAAAACATAGCTTAGAAGAGAATTATAAGGGTGATTACGTAATGAAATCCTTTTTTCTTCTTGAATGCATAAAATGGCTGGGAAGCCTTCTGTGGCTCTCAGACATTCTTTGTATTACTTTTCTATTTGAACTAGCATGATTCATTTATCTCATTACTAATACTTAAAACATTGGTAGAGCTTTATTTTAATTAACTTCTGTACTGAATGTCAGGACAAGGAGAATGAACAGCAGCTTCTGCCACTCAGAAGGGTTGAAACAAGTTTGTTGGTTTTGTTGGGTGTTTGATTTATGTTATTTAAAAACTGTGGATCAAGCACTCTTTTTGCATTGCTTAAAAAAATATGGTACCTCTAAAAATATCAATCGCAGAAAAATAAATATGAATATATCTAAGTCCAGTCCAGAAGAGCATCATATGCAGGAGGCTGAGCTGACCACTCTTCATCCAGCTGCCTTACAACTTATTAGCTCTATTTGTCCCTTTCTGAATAACAGGAAAATTGATTCTGCAGACAAATATTAGCATTTCCCTCTCTTATGATTTTTAGCCTCCTATTCTACAGAAAAAAAAAAAAATTAAATGAAACAAAACCTGCTTGTCTTCAGGCAGTCACAATCACCTCCATAATTCTATAAATATCCTGTGCACAATAACTCATGGCGTGCATAAAAGCAATGACAAGGTCACTTACTATGAACAATTCATGATGGGTTACCCTGGCAACAGAAATGTGTGGCAACAAGGGAAAAAGGCACAGGAAAAATTATAGGATGTTTCCATTATGTAAGTGACTCCTGTGAGTTCTCCAGAAGGGTTTACCTCAAGTCTCTCAGACTGCAGATGCTTCTCCCTTTCTCTAGTCCTGCACCAGTAGGAACTTGGCTTGTTTCAGTGGAGTTACTGCAGATTTTCTTTGTATTTTGAACTATGTCATTTAAAAGTCTAGCAGGAATGTGATCCATCTCTGTGGGGGAGTGTTTTTTTTTAGGAGTTTGAATTCTTCGTTAGCATTCACTGTTAGTGACTTTGTCATCATCCAATTAAAAATCAGTCATCAATTTGCACATCACAATGTGATGGGTTTCCAAGTTTGCAACAGGACTTGTGCAATTATGTGCTACTTTAGGACTTAAACTGACTTTTTCACTGAAGGCTCAGCAGAAGGAAGTTTTTCTGCATAGGCCATAGTTCTGGACTATCATTTCCACTCTGAATCAACCTCTAAAGCCAAAAGAAGCTCCCACAGCACAGGTTTTACAACAGTAGGTTGTCAGTATTTCACTGATCAAAACTCAGTCTTGACAATGACTTAACCCACAATAATCACGTTGCTTCTGAATAATACAATGCAAACAGATCCAGAGTAGGTGTTCATGTATATCACGACATGAGAATGGCAACAGTGGTCTTAGGAATGCAGAGTTGCTCCAAGTCTATGTACAGATGAAGAATAAAATGCCAAGATAACCACAACCCACTCACACCCATCACTGCAAAGGGCAGTGTTTCTCTGACACCCCAGAGAGGAGAAGCAGCAATGAAGTAGTAGAGACCACAGACAGAACCCACAGATGAGTCACTGTTATTGTGCTGTAAAACCTCCTCTTTTTTGTTTGGGAAGACAGGCATCAATCCATCCCTGGAACACATAAAATACCATGGTCCTTGCACATCAGGAATAAAGAGTTTTCAGCCTTGATGCATCAGTTCCTTTTTTGTGGTGCTCTTCTCCAGCCTCCCCCAAGACAGCTCTGATGGCAAATGCACATGGCAGACCTGTGGATACCACAGGCTGTGTTGCCTTCCCAAGCCAGTATCATGTACTCAGCCTTGGAAAAATGGAAATTGAAACACAAAAAAAATAATTGATCGATTGATGGCAAGCTGAACAAAATGCCCTGTGGTACAGTTTAATCTGAAATGATGTGAAAGGAGAGATCTGAATTTCTCAAAGCACCAGACACTGCCATGAAGTGACATGAGGAAAATTTGGCCTTAAGTCAGAAAGCAAGGGATCCTTACAGAAATTTAGAGTTCTGCAATTTTCTGGCTTCTCATGTCACGAGTTTAGCTTTGGGAAACAGACTGATGAAAAACCTGATGGATGCATCAGAGTGTAATTTCAACAGGTGATTGCAGCACAGCTTCAACATCTGATCCCCACAGATGGTTTTGTAGCCATTCTTATGGATGACCCATCAACAGCAAACACAAACTCAGCCCAGTTCCATTCTGAATAGCGGCCCACAGTGGAATCACACTAACAGCCAAAAAGAGGATGCAAAACCCTATAATTTTTCAAAAGAAAGTACCTTGAGGGCAACCTATGGGCTCTTCCAGAACATTGCAACCACTGGGCCAAAGTGGACAGTACAAAGGAGCTCTGAGAACTCGGGAAACTACAGAGAACGAGTGGAAATTGAGGGGAGTTTAACACACATTAATATTGCAACAAAGGAAACTTTATAGTGAGTGATAAAACCCTTGACTGAGTGTGTGTTGTCACTGTTTGCTTCTTCAAAGGACATGGGAATTTATAGTGAAGATCCACATCAGAAGTGGAGAGCAGCTATTCTGATCATGTCCTAAATAACAGTCCATTTGAAAAGAGATGCTGTGTGATAGAACTGCCCCTGCACTTTCCAGACAAGTCTGTCTGCTCACAGACAGAACAAAACAGAGCTGGAAAAGGCAAATGCAGTCACTGAGTCCCCAAACATCCATTAACCATCTGAGCTACGGTGCTATTTCCAAAACCATTCCAAGTTTGTTTCTAAGAGGTTATACAATCAACAACCTTCATCACCCTGAGAATTCTAGGAGAAGATTAAATATAACTTTTCGACAGCAAATTTCTGACCCTTGTTCAGCAGAATATTCCTATTACAATTAACAAGATTTTGAAGAGTACAAAATAAATAATCTTATCAATGTGTGCAACCGTCCAAGTCTCTGTAATGTAACTGCAATGTTGATCCCTTGTATTTCACACAGCAAGGACCAGATATGACATGAGAACTACCTAAAAACTCTGCTATAATCTCCTGAAAACTCTGCATCTAGAAGGAATAAGAATAAAGCCCTTTTAAAACAAGTATTTATTAAATTTTAAGTCAATTTCATGATTAGGAAAGAACTCACTTTTAATTCTCAAACTCCTGAGCTGGAAAGATTCGAATTAGTTCTTCAGATTCTAATTTGCAAGGTTTGCTAACTCTGCAGTTCCTGTCAGAGATGCCACAGCTTCACACTGTGAAGGGAACTCCTAAAACGAGGCTTATTTTTCCACTACCATAAGACCAAACAGAAGGGGGGAAAAAAGCCCTCAGATTGGATGCTAAACATTTTTTTCTATCTTCTTCTCCTAAAATACTCCACTGACAGTATATAATGGGAAGGACCTGATGCCTAGACCATGCCTGCCCTTCTGAGTATAGCAAGAACAAAAAACAAGCCCACAAAATATAAAAATTGCCTTCCACCTCTTTCACCAGACAAAAATCAGAAAAAACGTATCAGACCTGTTCAGTCAGGGGACTTTTCTTTATCTAAATGTGGCTTTGAGTTTCATCTGTGAAAGGAGATGGGAGTTCCAACTCTCCCTACTTAAGGATTCTTTCAGTCATATAGTGCTTCATCAAATACTTAAAAATCCAAATTTTCTCCTGGTCTTTTCAAACTATTTAATACCAGATACAATTTATTTAGATAGTATCAATTCTGGTTTTGCTGTCAAAATAGAAAGAAAAATTAAAAAAAGAAAGAAGCCAAGTTTTGAATTATTTGCTACCCTTGAAAAGAGTAGCATGAGCTAGTATATATTTTATTCTATATCTGATTGTCTTACAATTAAACTTTGTTTTAGAAATAATTATTTCCATATCTGTTTTTTCTCCATTCAAAAACAACACTTCTTGAAATAATCCAATATCAAATTGAACCCAAAGTACCATAGTCAACAAACAAAACCATCATCTTCCCTCTGTTTTATCAACCATTTTAAATGTCAGTCCTGGGTCCATAACTAAGAGTGAGTTCCACAAAACAAGCAAGGTTCAGGTTTGCTTTTCTTTTGTGTACATAAAGTCCTAAAAGCACATTACAGCTACTTCAGGGTTTTTTTGGAAGCCTGCAAGGAACATCTAAATCCATCTTCTCTTTGTCTTCAAAATATTGGGGAAATGTTTTTGCACAGCTCCTTTTCTTTGTCATGTTAATAAGCCATCGTGGTCAATGGGCTCTTGCAGTGTGAGGCATCCGCAGCATTTCAGGAGACTTCACACTGATAAAAAGCCCCACCGAAAACATATCACAAAACACACAATCATCTGTCACTGTAAGTTAGCCAATTGCAGCTACAGGGGGCATTTTTAAGCAGGCAGAATGTAATTGGCTGCTTGGAATTCTGCCAAGATGCTGGAGCTAATTATTTTTTAAGGATGAATTTAGCGCTTGCATGAAAGCTGAGGGATCAATGGCACGGGCAGAGGAAGGCACTTTGTTCCCAGCCGAGGTGCAGGGCTCGCTGTGCTCATTGCAAAGGGCCCTGCTGGGCCCTGACAATGCCCATTGTCCTCAGGCTGGAGGGGGACTGGCATTAGAGGAAGAGTGTTCAACAATCTCCACTTGTGACAGAAACTGCCAGCAGTGAGCAGGAACACCTGTATTTATCTGTCCAGACCCAAACTGCTGCCTTGTGTTCAGAACCCCCTGTCCTGCCTCCCCACAACCCAAACCAGTGACTCACACACTTAATATGTACAATATATTAAAGGAGAACATTGAACTTACATGTCTAAAGTACTCTTACAGTACTAAGGGGACTGAAATAGCCTGTGCTCCTGATCAAGTCTCCAGGATTTTTCTGCTGGCTGATAAATGTACTGAAAAGACCAAGTATCAAAAGTCAAGATAAATTCTACTCATTAACTACATAACATTGTGGACTACAAATTATATCCTGCATGGGAAGCACCTGTATCTTATTCCATGATTTATTGACTGTTCCACACTGATATTATGAAGCAAAGGCAAAAAATTCAGTTTCCTTGTTAGAAAGAGAAAAAAAAAAATAAAAATAACAAGTCCAGATTCTGGCTTAGCATCATTGCCACACATCATTCAGAAACCCCTGTCCTACCTCACCACAGCCCAAACTACTGACTTACATTCTTAACATGTAGAAGATATTAAAGGAGAATATGGAACTTACAGGTCTAAAGCACTCATTTAGTACTAAAGGGGACTGAAATAGCCTGTGCTCCAGATCAAGAGGTTAAAATGGTCCCTAAGATGTCTCTGCTGGCAGATAAATGTTTTAAAAGCCCAGGTATGAGAAGGAAAAACTAATTCTACTCATTAACTACATAACACGATGGGCCTACAAATTGCATCCTGCATGGGATGCACCTGTATCTTCTTTCTTCATCTCCTGACTGTTCCACACTGATACTACGAAGCCAAGGCAAAAATTCAATCTCCTGATTAGAAATAATAAAAAAATAATAAAAATAACAGGTCCAGACTCTGGCTTTTGCATTTAGCAGCCACCTGATTTTTTGTATGTTTTTAGAAGAAAATGATTCCTCCCCTTTACCTCCAGTATTAAACAGTAAAACTAAGAGGACACAAAAACTTGGCCAGAAAACAGTCAAATATATTAAAAAAATATGAGTATGTGGCATATACATACAGCCCCCATCTCTGTCAGATACTGTACGCCTGGTCAGCTCAGGGGAGCTAAACAAAAACAAATAAAGGCAATATTTTAGATTAAGTAAAATTGTTTTGCTGGTTTAGTTGTATATAAATAAGACTTCTTATTTTAAAAACAGTTTTAAGTACTTTAAACAATTTATTATACGGCATAAGTGAAATGTTTACAAACACAAGTGTTCTCTGAATTAATACTGCAAGTTCTAGAAAAAGTCAGAACTGATTTTCTCTGTAACAGAAATAACATGAGCAGAAAGACCTTCAACTCTAAATCAAGGAGAAAAGATTAAATAACAAAAGCTCAATATCAGACTGAGTTTGTATGTTTTATTACAAAATGCAATGTTACATTTCTTCTATGTTAGAACTAAGGAAAAAAATCCAGGAATTGACATTGAGTAAAATAAAACTGACTGTACAAAGCAGAACCATATGGACAACAAACACTGTGATTAACAAGGTTTGGATTCAGTCCCTTCACGGTCACTGCACAGACCTCAACTGCCCAAAGATGAGGCACAAGTAAGTGACAGCATTCCTAATCCAGTCCCCAGCCATTTCCCATCCACTGGGAAGAAAATCAACAAGAACCAGGAAACAAATTCTGCAAGTGGCTCGTGCAACAAGAGAGAGTCCAATTATTACCAGTTCTGACTCCTGCCCTGGGTGGGATCTCTGGATGGAAATCAGAGGCAACCCAGCCAAGCACAATTATTGATGTAGCACATCCCTCCTGCTGCTGCTGCCTGAGATTCTGCCCTGCCATGCAGGGATCAGATCCTGCAGCTTCTCACTTACTGCACCTACAAGGCCAGGCACTTGGGAACATTTGCTTGGGTTTTAGTAGTGTTGTGAAAAACACAGTTTGTCACTGGTTAAGGAGAGCATTAAGGGACTCCTGGAGTTTTTCCTCTCTCAGGTAGAGACACAGCACAGACAAAGAGCAGCAAAGCCTCCATCCTCATTATTCCTGGGACTCAGACAAGGAGCTGCCACACTGCCCTCCAGTTTTCATTCTCTCAGCATTCAGCTGTCACCATTTCTCCTCCTTTGCACTGACAGGTCTGGCATCAGCACCACATCAGAAATGGCAATGGGCCCAAGCTGGACCCAACTGGATTGTGTTTCTCACTCAATTAAAGAGAATTTATTAGGCAAGGGTGGAGGAGCTGGAGCTCTGCTTTCTGTCCTCACATTATCCTCTTCACAGCCCCTCACTCTTGCACAAACCGTACTCCCATCACAACACTGAAAACACCAAAGTATCTGTGCAGTGCAGGATGGTTTCGAAATATAAATATCCAGGTTTTAAGTTCAATAGTAAAAAATGGGGGGAGGGGAAAAGAAGAAAAAGAGTATAATCAGAAAATGACATTCCCATTGCAATCTGATTTCTCCCCCCATCCCCCCGAGTTTTTATTTCTCGTTTGTTTTGGAGCTGGCAGACACTACCAATACAAAACAGCTTTTCTTGCCTTTTTCCACTTACAAAACCCCAATACACAGGTTGTGTGTGCATTGCAACCCCTCCCTGCCTTTGGAACTGCACCCATGTTTCCACAGAAACCGCTGCCCAACCTGTACCATCCAGCAGCTTTTTAAAGCAGGCTGAGACATAGTGAGGATTTTCTCCACTAATTTATGTGGGTTTTTTTAGTTTTCTTCTCATAAAAGGCTTTGTCCAGAACTGCTAAAGTTAACAGGCAATGCAAGCAGGATCAAGATGAATATGCATCTCTAAGACTTGTAGAAACAGAAGAGAATCAAGTTTTGAAGAATGAAAACAAGAACTCACAGATGTTCCATTTAGTTCACTTTGCAAAGCGACAGTTTGAGAATTTCCTTTCCAAAGAAAACATCTGTGGCAAAGGTTTAAAGTTCCTTTTTTTTCTTTTGATTTGAATTCACTCTCCCTTTTCTTAAATGCCCTTTATACAGACCAAATGATACAGGTTCTCTCCTCAAAGATAATAATGACACACTGCAAAGTAAAACCAAAAACTCCTCGGCACTGGTGCATCATTAGAAGTAATTTATACAACTGCTACAGATGACTGAGTCAAAAAGGAATTATGAAAGTTGAAAACCATGAACATCTATTAAGGAGTACACAGCTTTTCTATGTCTTTCCCCCCCCCCCCTCCCCTCCAGCTTATCTATGATAGTAATTTCTGCAGGCTGAATGCAGCCTGTCCTCCTCCTCAGCATCTCATTCACTGCTGACAGGCTGGAGGAGAGAAGTGGGGCACGTGCAGTCATAGCATGCACGCTGTCACTCAGCTTCCACAACACCAGCACAGGCAAGATTAGGAAACATAAAAGCTAATGCAACTCCTTCCTCTTCCAATCTTTTAGCAGCAGGGGTTTCTAATGATACAGCCTTTCTACATGTGAATTATATACATACATATACACCTATTAAAACACACGTCATGTATTTGTCTAAATTCCCTCTGTGAATGTCTACTGAGATACTCCTGCAGCTTCACATTCTCCAGTTCACATTATTTTTCCCCAGTGACAGTGGATAAGGATTGGTGGAGGCTTTCAGAACCCAACAGCCTCAAAAAACAACTGTACATCAGTGGAGTGGTTACAACACTCACCCAGTAATTAAGAAATCCAGGCTGAATTCCCTTCTCTGCCTGAGAGACAATAAATAATTCTATCCACATTCTTCTAGGAGACAGCTACAGGTTGTACACTATTCTGGCTGGAAATGTTTGACATTTCTCTTTCTACAGTGTTCTACTTGGCTAGAAAAGAGGAAAGATCAAGATTCATTGTGAAAGACAAGACAGGTACAGCAGAAATGCTGCTGTCTCTGTAGGCATCACATCCTATGTGCTACTTTCCACCCTTTATCCTGAATAAAACCATCAGATACTACACAGGTTTATCCTGAGAACAGCAACCAAAACTCTCCTCTGTCCTACAAGGTATGATGCAAACTCCACAGCTATCCCTTTTGCAGCACTTGCTGGCTTAACATACAAAATAAAACAAACACCCCCCTCAAAAACCTCAAACAGCAGCAATCCAAGCTAAGCTGGCACAGCTTCAACCAGAGCCTACAGGATTTAGGATCTCTCTGTGGGGAATTAATGATTTTTAACATTTTCCCCCAACTGCAGATGAGCACAGACCACAGATCATCTTCCATCCACTCCCTGGGCAAATACTCAAACCATTTGGCTATAGCAGGAACAAGAACTGCAAATAACACATCCATCTCTTCCAGCCACACATAGGGAAAACAGCACACCCCAAAACATTCCCAGAGGTAACAGTTTCCAAGAAAACCAGTAATTTAGTTATGTTGTATGCACAGAAAATAGCACCTCAACCCCACCTCTAGATTTAGTTACAAAAACACCTGGATTTTTCTTCCCAGCTGGGCACAGATGGAAAATCATTAGGGTTGGGGATGCTCTAGATGACCTTTTAAGTCCCTTCCAAAGGAAACTGTTCCATTTTTCTGTGATAAAACATGCAAATTCACACACATACCAAAACCATGGCAACTTCTCAGTATGCAAACACCTCCAATTTTAGGCACCACAGGAGAGTTAAGATAATCCTTATCTTTTAAAGTAAAAACTGGAAGCCTGAGAATAAGACCCTTACAGTCCATATCACAGTTCAGGGACCTACATCTTTTATGGATGTTTCTCCAAGAGTATTACTCACAGGGCTGCATGAAAAACTGGCATCACTGCAAGAACTCTACATCTGACTCTAACCACAGGGGCAGCAGGGAGGAAAGGAGGAGAAGTTTCACCTATGACAATCCTATAATTAAAATAAATTTGAGACTTTACTTACACTGAAGTTTTAACTGAGCATGTGACTGTGGATGCTAAAAGCTGCAGCATCAAATTCAGAGTTATTAAGCCTTAGCTCAGGGTTCTGGATCAACCAAAGGTGTGAAGGGGAAAAAATATAAAATAAAAGCAGAATACATTATGCCCCAGTTATTTTACAGGCTTAAAAAGCAAATATTGCCTCATTTCAATGTCTATTGTTCAGAGTGAATCTGCCAGCTAAACTCTTGTTTTGTGGAGCTCCAGCACCCAGAATTTGCTATTAAGGCAATAAATACTGTGGGCAATATGTGTAACACAAAATCATTTATACCAGAAATTCGAAGAATCAACCACCCCCAAGAACTAAATTGTCCTTCATCAGTAAACATAGGGGGAAATGATTATAATTTTATACCCACTGCATAACAGTCTTTTTTATTCCACCCATCAAATTATTCTGTATCTCAGGGCACTCTCCTCAACTCTAAAATTACAGGTAAACGCCCTCCAAGCAGTGAAAAACAATCCTTATGTCAACTGCACTTACTATATGGTGCTGATATCTTTTAATTTCAATATATATTAGCTACAGAAAGTACTTCAAAGCAAATGTGAGCAAAAAAAAATCATAAAAGAAAAAAGCACTGCTTGATTCTGAGTTGAGTTGCCTAACAATCATGAGGTCCTGCACCCCTACCATTACACAGGTTTATGTCAGCTCAAAACTGGTTGTCCTTAAAATACTGGAAACTGCTTCCTTTCCACTTCTGCAGTTGCAGGACATAAATATTTTATTCTAAAGAAAATTATCAGGTTTTGTGATCAATTACTTGTAATTTTAGCAATGTGACTTCTACACAGTAAATATTTATTTTATTTAAAGTAAAAATAGTCCTTCAGACACATCTCCTGATCACTTATAAGACACAGCCCCTTCACAGGAGTACTAAAAGCAAGCATAACAGGAAAGTTGGGTAGAAGAGATTTAAGTGCATATTTTCTAATTTTCTAATTACAAAGGCTTCCTCTGGGCCTTTCAAAGTACATTATTAGCATTTAAACATTAACACACATTACTTGTGATTCCTCCACTATTTGTTAGGCTACTGGTCTGGAATGTAATCTTTTCTACACAAAACAGTTTATCACACATGTTAATCTGCAAATCTTGTAAATAAGTTATGTACTTAAACCAAAGCACAAACAGCATCAGAACACACCCAGTAACACCATTACTTTATGACCTCATTTACTTTCTAGCACAATTCACAGTAACTGGGCTTGTGGTAGAGGAGCTATTTTTTTTTTTTTTCCTGCAGGAATCATAAAAGCCATGGAAAGCTTACAATAATAAATTACACACCAACTCTATGCAAAAGCCTGAAATACAAACTGATAAAATATCCCAGCTGCACTTGATCTGTACCCAAATTAGAAGAAGATCCTTGCTGCAGATTTTATTTTGAAAACAGTGCACAAAGACTTGTAAACTCTCCAGCACCACTCTCAAAATCTGCTAGGAATCCTATCTCTAGTTTTTCTTGATATAAACAACCAACAAAATGCAAATGCAGTTATGCCCAGAGAACCTGAGCCCTGTGGCCACGCTGCCCCACCTTCCTGAACCCTGACCCAGCAGCACAGATGGAATGTGGATGAATTCAGCTCATACTCACTCAGCTCTCGCTGATGTTCACTGCTGCAGCTTGGGGGATCCAGCTGAGTCCCAGTCCAGTGAAGCACTTCAACATCCCCTTCCACCTCAAACCAAGGTCCTGAATTTCTTATCCACCCTGAAAGTCACTGCAGGAATTAGCCATTATTTCCTCGACACAGCACTGAAGAAAATCAAACTCTCCACGTGTAAAAGCAGGTCTGTGCCTTGCTGCTGCTCTTGGAGATGTGCAGCAGTACTGACACTAGAAAACCAACTCCAGAATAACCTCTCTGCCCACAGAATGCCCAGCTGGCTGTCCAGAGGCTGTTAAGCAATGGAGCTTCACCAGGACCTGGGAAATTATGGGCACTTCTCCACCAGCTGTAGCAGAACACCTCAAGGTCAATCTTCTTCCACTTTCTGCTCCCAGCGGTGTTACAGACAGGAGAGGATTTGGTCCCACCTCTGCTTGCCCAGTCCACGCTCCAGAGGAATCAAAACACTTCAGAAACCCTATATTCACACTGACCCGCTCTACTTTTATGTAGAAAACACTGGTTAGGCTATAAAAATAGAGCAACAGTGCTCTGCTCCCCTTCCTGTGGTGCAGACAGGAGGATCAGCCACACCCTCACCTGGACTTGGTGATTGCACCCAGAGAAGATATAAAGGAGGTTACATGAGGAACAGCTGAGCCCAACTAACCTCACCACCTGTCCTCATCAGGCAATCAGCAACACCTTCGGTTCTTAATGCTTTATGCACCAGGTTAAGCCAATAGGGAAGAGAACTGAACTTGCAGCATTTCTGACACTTCTAAAGAGATTTTATATTTTTAAAGATTACCAAATTACTTTCTCCATGTTATGTGGTCTAAGACATGCTCTCACCACTGCTAATTTATGATTCTGTTCAGAGTGGTCAGTGAATCAGGTTTCTTCAAAACCTTAACCATTCAGCAATTAGGAAAATAATTAAATCCATTTACAAACCCTGAGCTCAATATTCCTTTCTTTTATCCCTCTTGCCTACGTGCCTGCCTAATGCTGCTGATCAGTTCTATCTCAACAACAAACTAAAACCAGCTCTTCTTACTGGTGCCAGTGTTCCAAAAAGCTCAGTGAAATGACACTAGATTTTCTGAGCTTTACATGGTATCTGCTTGCCAAGCCTACCAGCAGCACCAGAAGCACTGGAGTTGACAGTTCAGCCCCAGAAAGCAAGTACTGCATCAATTGTAACTTCCCATAGGAGTTCTCTTTCCAGACTCTGGGGCTACATTTTTCTTCTGACTCGAATCATTTTTTTTTTGAGAACCAACTATTCAGCTACATTTGGTAGCGCTCAGTTCCCAAACACAATTTTTTTTCGAGCTCTAAGAAGAAAAGTGTGAACAGATCTATGTATGTGCACGTGTATTTATAACTGCCTCTCATTTAAAACACCAGAATTCACTGCAGGTCTCTGACTTGACTGCAAAGCAAGACATAGCTGTGATCAGGACATCCCCACTTCTTTCACTCACTGGAAGCAGCTTTTCCTTATGAAAGGTTTTACAAGAAAAAGCTAGCACTAAATTTTTCATAGATCTGTAAAAGAGATGAAGTATTGCATTTATCTGAGACACAGTGCCCAGTAAAGCAGGTTTCCTATGACAGATTAAAATGCCCAGTCCATACAAATCAGCCAAGCTCTTCCTCCAACTTGGCACAGATGCAAACATCAAAACTTACTTAAAAATAAATCTTGTAATGAGAAATTTACCAAGTTTTACAATTACTTTCTTTTTTTTTTTTTCTTTTTTAAAGAAGAAAACATCGGAATCTGTACTTGTTTCAGCTGAATATCAAAAGCCTTGGAACAACACCTACCCTTCCACACAGCCTGGATGATGATGATGGGTGCAGACACGAGGGCAGCAGCACTGCAACATGTGCAGCTGCAAATAGGTAGGCAGGGGTTTTTTTTAAACTATTTTTGTAATTGCTGAATGGTTCAGGTTTTGAAGAAACTTGATTGATTGACCACTCTGAACAGAATCAGAAATTAGCAGTGCTGAGAGCATGTCTTGGATCACATAACACAGAGAAAGTAATTTTCTCATTACTGACAAATCAGAACATCAAAATCTCAATCATACCACAGTGTTCTAAATACACCTCCAGGGCGAGAGAAGAAAATACTTAAATTTGAATTTTCCTAACAATTTCTGATATTTTCACCCAAAGATCCATTCCATTCCCAGCTCCTTCCTTTGTGTAACATCCAATTCCGGGTTTACCCAGAAAACAGAAACGCCAATGCTATTTCAGTACCCAGCAAGCTCACAAAAGCCTTTTTTTTTTAAGTCAGAAGGCAGCACACAAGGTGTGTGTTCCATCAGGTGTGTTGTAACCAATGGGATACATTCCAGAGGCCTTGAAAGACAGGAGAGCTACTGGGAAAACAACCATCTCTTCCTGCTACCTGGTTATCCACCTCATTATGAAGGGGAAAGACGGGAAGAGTTGTTACAGGCAAATCCCCAATGAAAACCAAAATGAGAGGCAGAATACCCCAAAGAAAAGGGGAGATAGCAGTGAACATTTCCAGGCTAATCCAGGAGTTTTCTCTCATGGCTTCTAGAAGCTGAGCACTTTGATGCCTCAATCAACTATGCCCCTTCTGCCACTACTGTATTATAAATAACATCTGCCTCCAGTTCCAAAACACATTTCCATGAGTACACAAAAGAAGAATATACAGCACAGACACTGGCATTAAATATTTAACTTTCTACCTTAACAACCTTTCTTTTTTTGTGTGTTTCTTGCTTCTGCTTGAGGCTAAATAGTAAGGCCAACTCATGAAGCAAAGCTGGTATCAGTCCTTATTTATTATTCATTCATTTCAGATGTACCAATTCCACCTCTGTCTCTAAAGCCAGACATGTCACTTCATAATAAAGATCTTCCAGCTCAGAAATCCAGAATTCTTATCCTGTTAGGCAACTAGGACACACACAACATTTTAGGGGTTCAGCAGTTCATACCGTGCACTCCACATACAGAAGGCTGTTTGAAACTGAATTTAATTAGGTAATTAAGAAACAAATACATGATTAATTTTACACTGCCTTAATAGACCAAGTATGATTTTCTGATAGCAAATTTGACATTATTCAACACTTAAGGAGTGATTGTAACTCCTGTTCCAGAAAAAAAAAAACACCTCACCTGATTTCTCTCCTTCCAGCTGGTTATGTAGGAGATAAACCACTTGCATCAATCAGCTCCTTGTCACACCCAGTTACAACTGCAAAAGACACTTGCAAGTTCCCACTTTCTTACCCAAGCCTCCTTTAGCTGCACACATTTATAAGGCAAAACACAAATTAGTGACACTTTCAGAACCTCTACAAAGAAAAGATTGCTAGAGCCTTACTGAGTACATGGCTGAATATCACCCCTAGTGATATTACCAGGAAATCTAGCTTTGCTCTTAAAATATTAGGAAAACTTCAACTTTGTTTCACTAGGACTGCCTTTCAAATCAATTCCTGACCTTGACAGGCTTCCCTAAAACTAACAACAGAATCCCAAGGTTGTTACTTCTGCTGGGTGGGACTACAAATGAAATATGTGACCAAGTCATTTGAATGCACACTCAGAAGAGAAACTTGGGCAAAATATCACGGCAAGTTCCCTCCTGTAGGTAAATTCCCCTCTGTCTGTGTAGAAGCCTCTGAAAATCCCTCCCATCCCTCCCCTCAGCACACAAGGTTATGATCTCTGTATACTGGAGCTGTGTGTTATGACAATTGGCACAATATCCTGGAACCATCCAGGCCTGAAGGAAAACCTTTTGTTCCATCCTACCCAGAGGCATTTCACGTTGTACAGGTACCTGTCACTGAGCAAGGCACAGTCCTTAGGTCAGTAAAGACACCAGAAACCCAGTCTGGCAAAATAACAAGTGTTCATTTAACTGGTTTTGTTGTCAGCTTCCCCTCTCTTAGGTTCATGGGTGGGCTGACTGCTCTCCAAGCTGACCAGCACCTGCCTAAGTGCATTTAATACATGTCATGTTATGCCACAAGAACATGTATCAAATGTTGGTTCATCACATTTTTATGCAAAATGACCCTTCTGTCACTCAAATCTGGGCTCTCATGCAGAAGTTTTGTCCATAGAGGAACAAAAAACTGCCATCAATACCTGCCATCTAACAATATACAGATTAAACAAGAATGTGGCGTTTAATGTGGTGTCATATTGGTTTGAATATCCAAAATAACTAATGAAAACTCTGGGCAGCAACTTACAGTGCTAGTATTGCAATGTGTTATCACACCTTCTGACAAAGAAAAGCATTTACTAACACACTTTCAGAAGAACAATCTGTTTAACGCAGATTTTTTTTTCCCTGTGTTTTCTTTGTAGGCTTAAATACCACTTGTTTTGCTTTGCCAACTAAACACAGTAAGAGTTCAGTGTTTATCCAAAGAACACTGGAATGTCAGGTGCTTATTTAATTGCTTTTGTAGCCAATTTCCTTGCCCCTCAAGGCTCATTAGTCAGTCATCTAATCATTCCATGCAATAATGCATCCTCTGTGTTTCCTCCTTGAGTTCAGGAATATATCTTCATCTGTGTTCCCAACAGTGGTGTCCTTCAGCCACAACCTTTCGGAGGGCTTTTTGACTGGTTGCCAACGTTACTGCCTGTTCCACATGGAGGTGGATTTCCCCAACATCTATTAATTCTGTTCTACCATATACTTAGCCATCTGGACAATAAGGTAACAGGGAAAGGACTGCTGTTTCGTGAAAAATCTCTCTGACTTTTCGGGTAATGGGTTTGTTGCACCTGTCCACCCTTGTGCTTTACAAGGATGCCAGAAAGAAGTGACAGGATGCTGCTGTGCTCCCTCCCACACACCTGCAGGTAGGAGGAGGCTGAGGGAAGGAATATGGGAAGGAGGTGAAAAAGCAAGGTGGTAAGTCCTGGAGTATCTGTGAGTTTTCGAGTACCACAGAGCTGTGCATAAAGCTGTGCCTGAACTCAGTCACAGGAGTCGATACTGGGTCCAGTCCTTGTTAACACCTTCACTGGTGGTGTCATGATGGGGCAGAGGGTGACCTCAGCAATCCTGCTGATCACACAAAGCGGGGAGAACTGGCTGATACACCCGAGGGTTGTGCTGCCACCCCGAGGGACCCTGACGGGCTGGTGGAATGGGCTGATAGAAGTGCAAAGTCCCACAGCTGGGAGGAACAGCCCCCCACACCAACAAATGTTGGGAGCCCAGGGGGTGGAAATCAGCTCTGCTGAAAAGGAAGGCTGGGAGAGTTGGGAGTGCTGAGCCTGGAGAACAGAAGGCTCAGGGGGAGCCTCACCAGTGTGTACAAACACCGGAGGGCACTGCAAACAGACAAGCGAGGCGGGCTCTTGGCAGTGGTGCCCAGGGACAGGACCACGGGCAACCAGCACAAACTGACACGCAGGAGGCTCCCTGTGAACATCAGGAAACACTTTTCCACTGTGAGGCTTTTGGGTCGGACCTAAATGACCTCCAAAGGTCCCTTTCCACCTACACCACTCTCTGGTTGATGTCAATCTATGCTGTATGAAAACACACACTCAGCTCCCCCTCCCCCCAGCAGAAAAAGGAAACAACCAAAAAAAAAAAAAAAAATGCCCAGAAGAAAATTAATAATTTGCTGCCCAAAATAAATAGTAGACGATTGTAAATGGCAAGCCAGCAGGCAAATTCTATTTTGAAAGCTGAGTTTCCATTCAGTTAACCAGCTGACTGAGAATTCTTTGGAATCCAGTTTCCAAAGAAACTGGCAATGTTTCACTACATTAACACAGCAGTAAGGAAATGTTTATTTATTTATTTAGAATCTAAAACATCAACAAATATTCAGGTGGAGTTACTATAAACATTCAGTACCTAAATACTGAAAAACTACTTCTGCTTCTGTTTGCACAGTGTCCGGCTGACAACACACTATCAAGAATATGTGTTTCTTCTTCTGGTGGCAGGAAGGAAGGAAGGAAAAATGAGAGAAATTAACTTTTCCTGGGTAGAATTCTGCAGAACTGTGGATGGAAAAGCACCCCATCAGTATCTACTGGGAGTGAGAAACCCCCCCCCAAGTGCAGATATTCCAGCTGCTTCTCTCTGCTCTTCATTCTTGCACACACAGAGCAACAAAACTCAATTTGAGAGTTTACTAAACACTGGGGTTTAAATCCACGGCAGAGAAGAAATAAGGACAATGGGAGCACTGCAAGTAATCTACACACAGGCATAGAATTTCTGAGAAATACAATTTTGGATACAAAATCGTGTAGAACTCTCCCCATGATGGAAAAGTCGTCTGGGTTGAAGTGCTTTGGAATAATTATAACATAAAATGGAAAGCTTCTTGATGCATTGTATTACTTGAGTTGGAGTAATTCTCTTGAGTTTCTATTTTTAAATCATGATGGTGTGTTAATGAAACTTTCCAAGGAAGCTTCAACTACAGACAGGTGAAACAAATTGCTGCTAACCCCTTCCCAGCTGCAGCTGAAAGTCACCATGAAAGGAGTATTAAATGGGTATCAATTTCCCAGGGAAGAAAACTAATGATTCAAATTTAGGGTTATATTCAGTTTGCATGAATATAATTTGCACAGCAGAGTAAAAACCTATTTCAGAAGCCCAAAATCCAAAGAGGTTATTACAAAATCTCAAATTATTTCCTCCTCAATGTATAAAGCGCATATCTCAATAAATAAATATGTAAATAAAAAAAATAAATAAATAGGGTTTTTTTCTTTAACTGTTCCCTTTATAGACTTAGGCTATTTTTTGGTCCATTACCACAAAGAACATTTCCAATCTTGTTTCAGATCACAGAGGTTACTCTAAAAGGGAAGAAACAGGCATTTTGAATATCCAGCTCATCTCCTGGGGTGCTCACACCGCTGTCTGCAGCCACTGCATGCAAATCTGAGCATCCTGAGCCCTGTGCAAACCAGACTATCAGCGCTGCCAGACCCCGAGGACGCTCTGGCTCATTCCCAGTTCAGCAGCCTCCCTGCTCAGCAATGCAAAGCCCTGCTCTCCACTAACACACATCCCAGTTCTAGGTCAGTTTGCTGACTTTTGGAGCTTTACATAATGGACCTGGATTCACCCCTCTTACCAGGAGTCAGACCACACACCCCCCAATAAATTCCACTGCAGGTCTGTGCTCGCTGGTTCAACTGTGCCCCCAGAAAGTTATGCAGAACTGAACCTTCACAGAAGGGGCTGACAAAAAAAACCTAATAACAACCAAACTACTTTCTCCTAGCCTTGCCTAGTAATTTCTAAAAACAGGTAAATCCCATCTACAGAGGAAACAAAAGAGTAAGATCATTTTTCTGCCTTTCCCCACGGGGAGGGCATCCTGTCCCCTATGCAGTAACAAGGTCCATAGAACTTCACAGTTAACTTATTTTAACCAAGCAAGTTCCTATCATTTTTTATAATCTCCTTATATTCACCATGACTTCAGGTTCAGTCACAACCCTGATGAGACATATTCTGAACGAGAGAGCCTGACTTCCATCCAGCAGACCAAAATCATGTTACTAAAATATTCAAAAGCCTTTGCTCTCACCCTTCTTTCACCTCATTAAGGGTAAATCATTCTAATACCAACAGCAGCTAAAAATACCTCTGTATTTTTTTTAATCTACTTCCACCATACCAATATGCCAATCAAACTGGGCAAAATAAGCCTGTCCCAGGATGGTGCTTTACATTTGGGCAGCTGAGCAGCTCCTGCAGCCTTGGCAGATATTCTGTTATGGAACCAGCCAACTTCCAAACTGCTGGAGCAGAGAGAGCCAGGCCTTTGCACAGGGTACCAGTGGCTGAAACCTCCAAGGAATACTGGACCTGAATGCAAGAGGCTTGTTGAGTGCACTCTTCTGACATGAATAAACACCAAGTTTACAGGTCCAGCTCCAGAAGATTTGTTGCAAGCTTGCTACCCAAGATCTCTACCTTTTCGGCACCATTCCATCAGGGTTCCACAGGCCCAACCTTGAACCTGTTTTTCTCTTAAAGAAAACCCCTCCATAGGCTTCTTATATGCATTAGCCTTCAGACAATATTTTTCTTCTCTGGGAAGTCAAAACTTCCTCCCTCCCCCCTCCTTTTTTTTTTTTTTAAGTGAGGCTTGAGCATCAAAAATTAATTCAACAAGTAAGAGCAATTTACTGAAGACAATGAAGAGCCTAACACACAAAGTTAAAAACTTCATGATGCTGCCTAAACCTTGGAAAATCAGGATTTGCCAACAGCAAAGGGAGAAATCATCCTTTGTTTCCCACTACAAAACCTTGAGTAGGAGAAAACTAAAAGTGTCACGTGCTGACTTTTTTTTCTCTCTTAAATCAGCAGCTGCTTACAGACATCCCTGCAGGTGTTCAACTATTGAAATCTCACATAAAAAACAGCAGCTTGTTTGCATCTGGACTGAACACACGTCAGGTCTGTGCCCAGGATGGAGTACACCAGTCAGCAAACAACGTTTTCCTACTTCCCTCAAAACCAGCAGAGTCATCCTAAAGGAAAGCGTGGCAGAGCTGAGATCCTTCAGCCTAACACAGCACAGCAGTGACCAGCGGGCAAAAAAAAAGAAAAAAAAAAGAGATGATTTTCTCCTATACTACACTGGATGCTGGCAGGGCACCCTTAAAGAAAGTCTGCCCTTAATTTAGAAACAAAATCAAACATTTTCAACATCTGTTGCAATCTCTGTGTCCAGGTGTGACTGGAAAGAACCATGAAAGGTAAGAAGCAGGAGCAGGATTCCGACTCAAAATGTGGATTCTCATTCAAGTGAATAGTTATAACATCAGATGAAAAGCTTCTTGATGACTTGAGTTGGAGTGATTCTCTTGAGCTTCAATTTTTAAATCATGATAGTGTGTTTACAAAACTTTCCAAAGAAACTTTCAACTACTGGCAGAAACTTCAACAAAATTGCAGCCAACAGCCCCCGACCCCCCACGCCCAGCACTGCCCAAGCTGTAGCAAAGTTCTTCCCAAAGCATTTGGGTGACCTGATCACAGTTTCCTGAACCACAGATCCATCTGCTCCACAGCTTTTTGGCAACCAGGGGTGGTAATTCCCGAGCACGGGATCGCTCCAGCCCCGGTCTCCAGAGACGCGGCTGAGGGGGCTCCGTGAGGGGAGCGGGGCTGCCCCACCCGGGCACAGGAGGGTCACGAACGAGGGGCAGGAGAGGCAAAACCCCGCCCGGCCACCAGGGAAAAACGTGGGAGCCGCATCCCCGGGAGCCGCATCCCTGGGAGCCGCATCCCTGGGAGCTGGAGGGGCTGCAGTGCCGGGCAGGGATTCCCGTGGCGGAGCTGGGAAAGGAAGAGCGAGAGGAGGCAGAAGCGGCGCAGAGGAGCGGGGATGGATGGATGGATGCGCTGCCCCCAAGGCTGCTCCCCAAACCGTCTCACACAGAAAAAAATATATCTCAGTTTTGTTTTGTTTGTTTGTGGTTTTTTTTTAATCCACACTTTCAGCAGCCGCTTGTGCAGAGGCTGCAGGAGGGCTGTTCTGCCAGGAACTACACATATGGCTCGTGTGGATGTTTCCCGGGGAGCTATCGGTCGTGTGACACATCACCCTTGCAGTACCTCACTCTACTCCCAGCAGGAGGATCACATTTTTCATCTCTGTATACAGAGATGCATTCTTGGTTTGCTTCAGTTCGCTCTGTCCTCAATTCCCACATTAGGTGACTGTTCCTCAATAAGTTACTTGGCCACTGTGATCAAAGCCCCTGCCACTCACTGCACTGCATTTCTGGGCAGTGTTTTTGACACTCTGCCCATCAAGTCCCCTCATGAGAAGTCAGAGACTCTGTTTTTGAGGAGTTTTGTCATAATACCCATACAGGAGAACTCATATTGCAGCATACAGAGATCTGACTGCACTCATAAACCCTGCCTCTCTTTTTGTTTCAATAAACAGTGTACAGAACAGTCTATTCCTAGAAATGTTTTCAACATAGTGGGAAAAGATGTCTAACAAATTGCAAAAGAACAAATTTAAATGTATCTGAGGGCATATGTTATCTGCACCTCTTGTTTTTTTTCCAAGGGTGAAGAAAATACCACAACCAATCTCTTTCTGAAGAGTTTCATAGACTTTTGTGAAGCTACAAAGTCAAAATTAATGAAGTTGACGCCATTGGATCTATTACAGATTTGAAATCTGAAGCTGTATTAATTTTTTGTAGTGTAGTTAACCATATCCATCTAGACTTATATACACTTCCAACGACTTAAAATGTTTTATAGTTTATTTTAGAGTTTAGATTTACATAACATACTAAGTTTTGAGAATTGAGAATGTGTAATTATTATAACACTTGCTATTTTTCTGAACATTTCAAGGCTTAAGACCATTTGTAAACTGCAGCCACCACCTACATGTATTTAAGTGGTTGGGGTACTGAAACATTTGTCTGTGTAACACCTGAAATTATCTAGACCAGTATCTATCATGATCTAGAACAGCATCTTCTTATCAAATCGAAGTACAAATGGACAACTGAAGTAATTGTTAATATGTGTGAGAACATGGAAACTAATTCAAAGCAATTTCAACATCTTCAATCTTTATTATTATAAGAGCTTATCTGAAAGAGGAAGTATGGTTGAGTTTTGTGCTTCCATTTTTGAATAGTTTTTTAATAGATTTGAATAGAATCTCTTCCAAAAAGTACAAATGCACTCATATAGGAAAGTGTAAATTCTAATCCAATGAAAGTTGTACCCAAAGCAAATGTATAAATAAAGTTTGAAAAGTTGTAAGATCATTGTTAAGAAGTAACTGATCAAAATGCATTTCAAGATCTATTGCATTATTTCCTCACTGTCTTGACAACATTTTTGATGAGAACCTGATTTTCAGGAGTCCAAGGTGCAATAGCACTGCCAGCTACACAGGGAAATTAATTACAGGTATATTTTGCAGGTTTTCAAAAGGCACACTCAGGAGGCTGCTAATAAGAATCAACCATTAGAAAGTCCTTTCACTGCCATGGAAGGCAAGGTGTCAAAACAATAAACAGTATTGCTTCTTAATTTTTTTATTCAGTGGTGGAAAAATACCTTTTTGCTTTTTACTGTCACTGCAAAAAGATAAATACATTTTCAAACATTGCACATGCAGACCGTCACGAATCTATATTTTCCTTTATTTCCCCCTACCCTAAAATGATAAAAGACAACTGTAATTTTCTGATTTCTTTCATCCAGCTCCAGGAGAACAAGCCAAACCCTGAATTAAATTACCTTAGTGTATTATGCAAAAAAAAAGTTGCTCAGGACTAATTTAAGCATGATATTTAACAGGATTTTGTGTGTTTGTCAGCATCTCTAGAAACTGCATTAAGGGCAAATGCAATAAAACCACTCTTTGAAAATGAAATAGCCTCATTTCCAGACTACAACCTCAATAATGCTCTAATTTTTTTACTCCAGGGGTATCTTTCTCATCTGTTTTGCCTTCCTTGATTCTCGTTTGCATGATCTGAAAAATCACACAAACAGTCCAAGATGAGGAGAAGCAATGAATAAGTCACAATAAATAGGTCCTGCATGCAAAACAAACTAAGGTGACAGAGCTTGAAAAGAGAGTTGAAGAAAGAGAAAATGTAAAATAAATCTCTGCTTGGAAATGTAACTGCAAACCCTGAAGTGACAGCTACAGTATTTACAAAACAAAACCAACCCACACCAGGCCAAAATGGGCATCAGATCCCCAACAGAAACTGAGGCTTTTGCCTTCAGACAGGATTCTTGCTGCCTCCTTCAGCACCAAACACGCCAAGGCACCAAGTGCTTCAGGTGAGGGAGATTGAAAATCCTGGAGTTTTTCCCTCCTGGGGTGCAGGGGCTGTTGGGGTGGACAGTGGGTACAGTTCTCACACTGACACTGAAGTGTAAGTGTTATGTTGGAAGGAACCGAGGTATCTCCCGGGGGGTGCAGAATATCCCTGCATAGAGAGACAGTTCTGACACACACAGGGAGAGGAGCAAGCCCAGGGAGGGAAACAACCCCAACCTGAGTGGGAGTTTCTGTGTGGTCCCTGTGCTGCCCGTGGAACACCCCCTGGGCAGGGACTGGATCTGGATTACCTGTCAGCAGGCTGCACATGGGGACAGCTTCCATCTGTTCATCCACACCTCAGGAAAGCACCATCTGCCCAAAAGTGCAGCCTGGCAGCTCGCCAGGATGTTTAAGTCACTGCTTTAAAAACTGGGGTCAGCTCACCCTGGTGAGGACCCCAGACCAGGAATTCTGAATCCTTCCACAGCACTTTCAGAGAAGGGAAAGGCTTCTCCACAGTGTCATCATGGTATTGATTTGGGAAATGCAAGGAAGACAAGAAACAGCTCCTCTGGTTTTTATTACCATGTATAAACAGTGACAAAATAATCTCCAAATTAGAGAGACACATTTGATTAGACACAGCAGAGATCAAACACTCTCACTGGCTACGCAAACAGAGAGAGCTGTGCCAGCATTTTCAAAGTGCCTCACTATATGTGAGGGAAATCTATACAGAGAGACAAAAAACTCTATTAGAAATGAAGGTGTTCTGCTCTCCAGAACATCCCCATTAGCAAAGGTTTTTAAACTACATTCTGAGAAGGTATGTACAGTGAAAGCCAGCGTGTACAGGGATGTCATGCCAGCCTAGGTCTAGAAAGCAGAGAGAAAAAACCTCTTTTCAGTAAAATACTTGCATTAAACAGATCTGCATTAACATAGTGTTACAACACTTACTATTTCTATATTGTTTAATTCAAGGAAAATTAGTGTTTAAAAACAAAAGGGCTATATGACAAGAGCATACTGACATCTGCTGGCTTCTGCAAATGCTTTTCTCTCAAGATTGAGATTTAATGCCCTCAACATTTTTTTCTTATCTAATGGGGCTGCAAACAAATATACATTGTCCATATCTGAATATGACAAATTATAATAGTATTCTGCACTTCCAAATGTTGAAGTGTCCGTGACATTCTGCAGCTAAAAAATCTGCACAACTGCACTTCTCTTCCATATTTGACTTTTAAAGTATCACAGGAAATTACTTTTGCCTAATTTGTATAAAAAAAGCCCAGTGATAGGAAAGACAATTTACATTCAAATAATTATTTCCTTAATTTCTTTGCCAACAAAAGACTAGTACTTCCAATTACTATCTAAAGATGTTAAGTATAGCTGTCACTCAGGCCAGGCTCATAATGGCACATATTATTCACAGTAATGGTTATCCAATTAAAAAAACAGATTTTATTTGTATTAGTATCATGGCAAAAGGATACCCATAAAGATAACACAGTGATAACCAAGCACATCATAGATTGAAAATGGTACCTAAACACACCAGAGAAGATCCATTATCTCTTATCCTTCAACACAATCAACACAGGCATTTTGACAACCACAGTATAGTCCCAAACACTGAACAGCTTTCAAACCTACAGCCTGCAAGTCAGAAATTCTAATTAATGCACACAGTTCCTAAAGCAGCTCTAACCTGGCATCCTTGTGAATATGGAATATTCTGTAAATCTTCATGCACTCCTAAATTTATTATCTGAAAAGTGTGTGATAAATTCATTTAATGATTGCTGTAGGAATCCTAGCTTAGCATTTCCTCCCTCATGTGTGCTATAACACAAAGTTATGGTTGATAATTTAAACACAAAATAGAAGGAATTCAAGATCATAGTTCATAGTGTCAGCAACTCAGATGTGTTGCACTTATATACTGAGGCATAAATTTAGTATTAGAAACAGTGATGTAAATCATTAAATATGAACAGTTGCCAAGCTGTGCTTAGTGCAAATCATAAATACCTGCCTCGATATTTCTGCATTTCCAAATCAACTGTCAGCTGCAAGGTCGATTCCTTTTATCAGCTCATTAGCTAAACACATTTCATAGGTGTGAAAGGATAAATGAAAACCACAAATTCACCTTTCTAATGTGTTATTCGAGTCTATTTTTACTGTGTGCACTTGTGTATTTTACTGAATGCACTAACCAGCACCTTTATGTCTTGGACCAGACACATGAGGAGAAGTGACAGCAGTTTTTGAACATGAAAAAATTCCCAGCTCTTTTCCTGGCAAATGTTTCACTGAAACCCTTCCAGCCCATTAGGAAAGGAGATGAATTTGCAGTTCTGACATGCAGGAGGAGAAGCAGGAGCAGCCTGTCTGGCTCAGTTGTACATCTCGGCCATTTAGCAGTGGTTCACGTGCCTGCTGCTCAGAGGAAGGGGACAGCACACCAACCTCTAAAGCAAAACAAGCAGTAGACAGGGATGGAGAGTCCAGCACTCATTGACAGCTTCCCAGGAGCCTGCCAGGGAACAAAGAACCCCAACAGCAGAGCTACAGTGTTTATGCCCCACGCAGCATCAGCACAAGGACAAGGAATGCACAAACACTTCACAAGGACCCAGCTGCTCACATACTCCATAGCTGACATTATCCACGCCCCAGGTTCTGTTACCAGAAGAAGCACACAGGCCATCCCATGATGTCAGTCTTGTCCCCACTCTGTCCACCTTTCCTAGGTGGCACACTCCCTCAGTCCTGAGGGGAGGCATTTCAAACTGTTCCAGCCCTGTGCCAGAAAGGACCACCCATTCTGAGGTGTCAAAAAGCACTAGCACTGTGCTTTAGCAGTCATTTGGAATTCCCTTTCAATTTCCTCGTTTGAGTCAGTTTATTAAATTATTTAAAACTTCTTATATATTAAACATCAGCAGAAAAAATTCTTTAAAAGAAAAGAAAAGGAAGGGGGATTTGTTAATACCCTAAGAGCTTCCTACTCTTTAAAAGGTGATTCCGGATTCCTAAATTTCACAGCTGACAAGAGCCAGCCTTCCAGCAGAGTGAGAGGAAAAGCACATCCCTTGCAGGTCCCCAAAGCCAGCCTTTGACTAAGGGGTCACTGTCAACCCAGCATGTGCTACTGCCCCAGTCACTGCACAAATATCAGGCCTGAGGCGTTAAACCTCCCCCCCCAAAAAAAAAAATAAAAAATCAAACCCAGCTTTCCTCTTAGCAATGCAGAGGACTAGAAGTGCAATGACCCTCCAAGGTGCAAGCTCCACTATGAGCTGCTCCAGTGGGCACTGGCAACACTAACAAGGCAGATAAAAAGAAGGGCCCAAATGATACAAGATTAAAGGACACCAAAAGTGATTCACAATGGGAGGAGGTCTGGAGCGTTTTGGACTCAATTTGGAGACCTTCAAAGAACATGAAACTTGAGACCCAACTACTAAATAGCAAAGTAAGCAGCAAATGCAGTACAAGGTGTTGGTACAAGATAACTCAGAGTCATTTGCTGTGGCCACGTGGAACATGCATTGCATGAGAATGTGCTTCTAAAAAGACAGTACTGAGATCTACTAATGTGAAAGGTGCAGAGCTTGATTTACACACATGTACAGCAATAAAGCAGCCAATTTACAGCCTAAAATTTACCTCAACTAATAAAGATGCCTCCACTTACACAACTAATAGAGCATCCCTTTATGGGCAAAGTGTAAATCTCTCACAGCAAAGTACAGGCAGGTGCTGAAGTTTGATTTTGGCAGCCAAAAGTCTGAAATCTGTAGGTAGAAGGAGTCTGTTTCTACTTCACTTGCATTTATTCCTTCCTTGTGAACAGTAAGGTCATGGAAGTTCTTAACTAAACTATTCCAAACATTATTCAATCTAATTTGTACCCTAATCAACTCTTGAGCAACTTGAAATATACTCTCACCCTGAGAAAACTTTAATAAATAAATATTTTTTTCCACATTAGAAATTAGTGTCCTATCTTTTTGCTACTTGTACAATCAGTGACAAAATATTTAATGGCTCCAGCAGGGAGACGATTTTGACAATTGTCAAACTCACTATCTGCTAGAAATACATAAACTAGACATTTGGATTCACATTTTAGACTACTGCTTAGTAACTGCACATATGGAAAGAGGAGTCTATGTTCCTTTTGACATCAAAGCAAATTCCCTAATTTTCCTTTATTTTGCCTGCTTGCAAAGCTTGTAATGCAAAGCATTACATTGACTATTATCTAATAGATATATTGTATAAAAATTACATCTGTTTTAAGGCATGTTTATAAAGCAACACTGACATTAAGAATTATTCATGCTCTATTGTTGTTATTTTATTCAACAACACAAAAACCCCACAAACACAGCGGTTAAACAAAAAAAGTCCACAACAAAGTTCCCCACAGGAACCTGTCAGGCAAACATGTCAATCAGACATGAGCTGCAGCTCCTGACATAGACCCTGACAGGATCAGCTCAGCTTTAACTCTGGGGTCACCCCTGTAGAACAAATTTGCAATTCAAGCCCAGGTTGTTGGACTGATTGGAGCCAAGGTGCTGGTACCTGCACCATTAACTTTGGAGAGAGTGGATTTTTACCTACTTATATTTACTGTATTATTGCACCTTCCTAAATTTGATCACCTTAACTGTTTGTGGTTTAAAATGGTTTTAAATTATTTCTTTTCATTAAAGACAAGGGGGTTGTCCAGTACTCAGAGACAGTGTCATGACCCCACTATCCTTTTCAGCTGCCTCCAGCAGACCCCTCCAATCATGCAGAACTATTTATATCACAGCACCAAGACTTAGTTGTGATACACATTTGGATGCATTACGGCAAAAAAAAGAAAAAAAAAAAACACTTCACATTTAGAACATAATAAAATATTTAAGATTCTACATAGACAAGTTTGTACATAATGAGATTTCAAGCAACGCTCGAGTCCTTTTTAAAATCCACTCAGGTTCTAACAAACACACATATCTTTAAAAAGGCAGTTCTCTGGCTGCAATGAAACAGCAGTCTGAGTCAGTTCAGAGGCAGGAACACAACCACGAGCACTGGAACAATGGCAATGGCAAAACCAATGGGAAAACCTCTGGGTAACCACATTGAAAGGGAAACACATAACAAGTGCTACCACCAGAAGTTGATTAACACTCTCCTGCTGTGAAATGGCCAATTGCTGAAAACAAAACTATGCCCAGAGTGCATAAAGGGGCCAAAGCACTCAACTGCATCATTCTGCCCCTTTGAGCCAATGTGTCCCAACAAGAACTGATTAATCAGGGGGTTCATTGGATGTGACAGTTCCCAGAGTGAGGATGAGAGATCAGATCAGCGCCAAAACCGACTGATTTGAAGGCATTTTACAGTGGGAGGAGTAAAAGATAGGTTTGATGTCAAAGATGTGATTTTAGCATAAGGCTTTTACAAAGCAAAAGGATCTGTTTGTGCACTGGACCCCAGAGTGCTCCTGCACCAGGAGACAAGTAAGTCCTACCCTGCCCCATCTCTCAACTGGGCTTTATGGCTGATTTTTCCCACAGTGCCATAAGATCCTTAATAATCAGTTACAGCCAGAGGTGCAGAACTGAAGGAAAATGAAAGCAACATTGTGAAACAGAAATAAGGAGACAAAAGCATCCATCCAAACCCCACGGACTGGTACCAGGGACTGGAAAACAATAACGATTAAATCATCTGTTCTTAAGCACTGAGGACATTCACAGTAAAGCAAGTGTGTCAAACATGCAATATGGACAATTTTGGTACTTGGCAAGAGTTCAACACTTGTAATGACCAGGGCAAACCCAATCGGCCTCCTGTGGAGGCAGCTGCAGACTAACACACCATCACGATGGCAACAGAGAAGAGGTCATCACAAAGACAAGGAGCCATTTGGAGAGTGTCCTAAATTAAGTAGTGGGAAAAGGGTCTAATATCACAGAAAGATCAGGAGGATATCTAGATCCATTCATCTTCCTGCTGGGCCACTCTGTGTGGCTCAATTCAAACTGCACTCTGGGACTTCCTTAGCATTTATATTGTTGCAGACTCAAAATGGGTATCACCATGTGGTAGATGACATTTTAGGTAGCTCATCTTCGATGTTGGAGGAAAAGACATTTAAGTAACTACTCACATAAACAGTGGACTCCCTGCAGGGGAGTGACACTTTTTTTTTTTTTTTTTTAATCCTAGAGCTTCACTGTAGAGTTTCATTGTAACAAAAGATAGTTTTTCATATTATTTCCTGAGATCAGAGAGAAACAACCCAGCAGCACGATTTGAAACTGGTGTTCCAATATCCTTTCCCCAAAAAGTAGCAGGACTGTAAACTCTGTGGTCAAGAACAACACAGACTATGTTACATCCCAAGGAATTTCTTAAAGCATTACATAAATTTGAACATAAAAGATTACCCTGAAAGCAGTGTTTAAGACTATATTCTACATTTTCATACAAGGGCTATTTACAGGTTCTTTATTTACTCTCAAAATAATGTGCTCAACAAAATATGTCCACAATATTGCATAATCCTTAATTTAGGAAAAAATTCTAACTGTGAAAAAAGGCAAAGATATCAATATTGGCTCTGATAGAGACCAGCAAGCCTCTTTCCTGGATCAGTGCCATTCAACATTGTTTAATTTTTCCCTCCTCAAACTATAAATTATTAATCCTCTACAACACATAAAACTCAGACATCCACGACCAAAATAATTTAACGTTTAACAAAACAAATTTAAAAGATAAAAGCAGAAACTCAGGAACTGGCCATGCAGAGGAAGAGTGATGGTGATTCATCAGCCAAACCACTTCTGTGAGAGACAAACTGGGGGGAAATCAATGAACAGACAGAGAAAAGAATTTTTTTTTTTCCCAAGAAAACAAGACAACTATAAAAAGTTTTATTTTGAAATCCAGGGCTCTGGATCTGAGGTCCACAACAAACTGTCATTTTTTGTAAGACACCAGCATTACATATTAAACTTTTTTACTTTGTGCGTTTCTTATGTGTAAGCTCCAGGAAAGATTAAAAAAAGCCTTAAAACACCCAAAAGATAGCAGAATGACCCAAATTCAAGGAAACCAACTGCAACTGCCCTGGCCTTTCCCACCAGGAATTTACTGCTGATTTATGTCATGTGATGATGGTGTTGATTTAAACACAAGAAAACCTTTGTCATTTAACACAAGTAAAACTGTCCAACACAGCTGCACTTTCTTGTACCTTAGTACAGGAGTTCTTCCACCTTCTCTACAACTGCTTTAACTGTTAGAATACTTTGATCTGAAATAGCAGCATTTCCTCATTTAAACCTTCTCCTAAGTTTCCTACCCAGGTTTTCACACACTCACACCTTCAGAACAAAATGCTTTTAGAGTTGAAAGTTTCTACATCCAGATGGAGTTTCCTGAATTTCTCAGGGGAAAAAAAAAAAAAAAAAAGTATGTATTTTCAAGGTAGCTTCTTATCATTTTGATCATGTAATATTTGCTCACATCTAATACAGAGACTGAACTCAGAGACAATAAAATCCCTAGAAAACCTTTGGAACCAGCAAGCAGGAGAGCAAGACCTTGTGAGCATCCTCACCAAGGAAAGTGTGCCAGCATGTATTCATCCTTGATTTGATTCTAAAAATAAGCCAATGGAAAAGTGCCAAAAGTAAAGGAAAATTTGAAATACAACTACCAGCACAACTGACTCAAGATTAAACAATGACAAAGCACAGCAGAAAGCTGAGAGTCACCAACTCCCCATACAGGCCATTCACTGAACAGTTGGAGTTGGTGATCCCTGTGGGTCCCTCCCAACTCTGAATATTCTCTCTATGTGCTTCTGTGTAACTGCAGCTCTCACTACCATTAACTCTGAGGAGCTTAAACAACAATTACTTGGATCACATTCTATGCTGTATCCTTGTAATTCTTTATTTTTTTTAATAGTAGCCTCTTCTTTCTCTACTCCAAACTGTCCTGGTCAGAGGTTGTGCACTGGAGGGTTTAAGCCAAGTGTGCTGCACACTGAGAAAATGTGAATTTTTTAGTGTTTGCAGTGCTGGTCCCAGCCATCTGCACATGCCCTGCAGTCGGTGTTGGGCTGTTTATCCTAAAAGTGATTTATTAGTTTTGCATTTTAGTTTGCCCTTTAACACAATCGAGACTTTCAGCTCAACTTGCTGTAACCACATTCCCTCAGACCCTTCCAGCTGAAGGAGAGACAATTATTTTAATGGAGATGACTTTGCTCAGTCACTTTTCCCCAATCTCCCTGACTGACAGCTGTCAGTCTCCTGCTTACAGACACTCCCAGTTTGTGGCACAGTGTTTCCCTTTCCAGGCAGTGATCTTAATTTTAGTGCACTGAGTTGCATAGGCAGCTACTAAAGCACATGTCAGTGCAGAACTTAATATTCACCTTGTTCCTTCCAGGGTATCAGCACATCTCACTGTTCAGACACACAGGATCTTAGAACTGCATCCAAAGTTGTAAAGTATTCCGGGTTTTTTAACTGCCTATGAGAAAATTGTGATAGAGCTTCAAATTTGTGCACTATGTTAGAGACACTTCAACCAACCCCTGAAAGATACATCACAAATACTCAACAGTTTCTTTCCCCTTGAAAAGAGCCAAATAGTTAATACCTCATAACACAACTTGAATTGCAGAATATTCATCAATATATCATCATTTCACTTAGAAATATTTTTCCTTCGGCACAGGATCTCTGCAAAGCACAAAATCTGGAGCAGAGGAGTTGCCACCTACTTGGCAAAAAATAGTATTTCGAAGTATGACAGGCATATATTTGGCATTTGGTGTTGCTTGGTAGGTAATTGTAACCCAACCTGTGAATAAAACACCGCTGCCTCTGTGCTCTGCAGAATCCTCCACGTGCTCCAGCACTGCTGTTACATCCCAGCATCCCAGAAGGGGTTTTCCATGCCCTTTCAGCTTGCATTCTTTTTTTAGTGCATCAACTTGAAGGACAAAGATAAAATTATCTTATTTGCAGGAATTGTAATTCTTGGCACAGTAAATTTGAGCAAAATAATAGTTAAGAAGGGAAATTTTAATAAATACTGGGAGCTTCATAACTAATTTTTAATCATAAAAGCATACATTCAGAATAGGTGATGAAAACACTATTTACTGATAACATAGACAAGGATGAACAACTTAAAGTGTCAGAGATGGCACTACTTCCCAGAATGAGGACCTGCGCTACAAAATAATCAGGAGCACTGAAAAATTCTATTATTTCATTAAAGCATTAAACTACCCATTAAAAAGGGCAACTAAGCAAAAAATGAAAAACAGAGGGCAACAAACAAACAAACAAACAAAAAGACTTCTCAATAAGGCCTTGGGGAAAGATCCTCAGAGAAAGAGAGATAGGAGCTTTCTGCTCTCAGGAAATATTACAGCTCAAATTTGGCACAACTGAGTCAACACAGATGGACGTGATTTCACTGTATCAAGGCCAGAAACAGTCAGGACACCTAATATTTTGTTTAAGCCTTGTCTGTTCACTTGTTTCCTAACTCTTCAGTTTTATTCACCTACTACTTTCACAAAGGGGCATGAGACAAGAGCATCCCCATCTCCCACATGAAATGGGAAGGAGTCAAGATCCCAGAATTAAGTTGAGAGTGCTGACAGATGCAGAAAATAAGCACATTTTTCAACTCCTATCTTTCCCTCAAGCTGCAGTATGAGACATCAATCTTAATTACATAAGATCCATCTTTTTTAGACAAGTACACCTTTCAGACACCAACATGCTGCATGTAGCTATGCCTTTCATAACTATAAATAATATTTCTTCTTGTAGCCAGCATTAGGAGTCCTACCTTTGTAGTACAAAATGCTTATAGTTAGAAATAAAAATCAGATTTCAAAACTACAATATGATAAATTATGATGCCCATTTTTTTAACCCAGCCATTGGTCTCTTCTATCCTAAATTTCCAACTATCTCAACTTCCCCCAGTGCAACCAAATACTGAACAGCTCTTTGGTCCTAAACAAAGCTTACCTGTGTGCACAAAGAGAGACCAAGGTTAGTATTTCCATTAAATTCCACCTAAAAACTAGGTAAAAAGCTGGTAAAGCCAGCAGATGTGCAGGGCTGGCAGAGAAGCAGTAGGTCCCCCGCAAAGGAATTAAAAAAATACTGGAAGAGAGACTGAGTGGGAGAGACAGTTTGGAGGGAATGAGATAAGATTCTTTAGAAAATAAACAGTAAGTAAGAGCATTACTAAGGAAAAAAATGGTGGAAAAGACAGCAAAAGCAGTGAGAAAAGTCAGAGGAGAAGGGGAATAGAACAAGTACACAAACATCCATCACAGATGACACGGGTACGAGCCGATCCTGCCCGGGGCAGCAGTGGCTGAGTCCCCTCTGGCCTTGCTATTCCATGTTTAACTTCAAGGGGGCTTTGTGCAGGGCTCAGCACGGGGAGCAAGAACACACTTCAAAGCCCGGCAGCCAGGGCAGCCACGGCCTCAGGACATCCCCTTCCCCTCCTGTGCCGCCAGCAGCAGTGCAGCCAGCAGGGATTACGTGTGCACCGAGGGGGGAGGCATCACCATCACAATTCTCAGTGCTGGGAATTGCACCTTGCAATCCTACCTGTGTGCCCTGTACTGGGAGTGGATCACAATCCGCATCCAGGAATTAACAACCCCGCTGGCTTCCTCAACATTTGACTCCTGACAGCATTGCTGTTGTTTAAGGGTACCCTTTCCTGGAAACCAGCACAGCATCCTCATCACGTCAAGGACACCAAGTACTTCAATTACAAGAACTATAAAAATCATCAACGTACTGTGAATTTTATTCCTCACGTTTGTCAGCTCTATTACTGATACTCAGTTAAGGACTAATAGAAAAAAGAAATATAGTCTTGACATTAGAAACAATGACTTCATTTCAGGAAACGCTGAATCCTTTGTCTAATGTATTTACCAGAAGAATAAACTGTAAATGAGACTTGGATAGCCAAGCCTTTATAGCCTACATAAGACAGTGAGCAGATCTGGACTACAATCAGAAAAGCGACATAAAAATAGTTTCACAGAAACTCATCGATGCAAAATCATTCCAGTAAAGGTAAATAAAAATAAATTAAAAATACCTATTCTATATCGCTGCTATAATCCTGATAACTGGAGCATGTGATAACAACTACTTTCCTAAAAACTAAACAATCTAATGACATACATACTGAAAACTCACACAGCCCCACTACTCTTCCCAATATATATCTTCTCAAGCAGCTGTGACTATTTGGTCTCTAAAACTTAACTATTTGATTATGAGGACTAGCTCTGGTTTAAACTGTAATACATCCACGATCATCAGTCTCTACCCCAGAGTGACAAAACCTTGCTTCTGCTTTTACAGCCCACACATACAACTGTTTTCACACTTCCAAATGACAAATGAAGCACACAGCATCTTTCCTTTCTTAAGTATCATCGAGTCTAGAGAAGTGAAGCAAGGTACTTGACATTCTTGGGACACCATCACCAGCATCTGCTGTGTTTTATGATACAGTTCGACTTGAATAAACTGGATTTTATTTAAAGTAAAAAACCCAGTCATCACTTAACGACTTCAGAATGTAACATACTATGCCACATTTGCAATTCAGAGAATAGATAAACAAAAGCTGCAGCGTTGGACAAGATCTTTCACACTTCGCTGATGTGAATCACTCCAGTCAAACTTCAGACCACATTCGCTTCACCATCTGTGCGCACCATGTTCAGTTGGCAGCACGATGTCCAACAGCCACATCACAAATTTTGGAACCGTTAAGACTCGTGTCACTCTCACTCTGTAAGCCCATCTCGCAGTGCACAGCCCTGCCCCTGCTGAGGAGCGGCAGTCCTGGCTGTAACTGCTGTACATCTTAGATGCACACAGTGACACTACACCTGCACTGAACAGGTATTTAGGCAACATTTATACTTTTTTTTTCTTTCTTTTTTCCCCTGGCAGAAGCGTGCAGAAGAAAACGCTATGATAAATCGCCAGTAAAATCAGCCAACACCGATGACTTACAGGCAGGTAGTTTCCCTGCAGTTAAACATCTGCACCCTTTCAACCAGCAACTCCTCTGAGCCCCGGCTGCCCATGTTTCTCGTTCTTCCCTGCGCTCGGGAGCCCCCTCCCGTGCCGCCCTTCTCCCCGCAGCACCTTTCGCACGGCCTTTCGCAGGAGACAGCGGAGCGGGCGCGGTGCCCCCGAGCCCCGCGGAGCGCCCGGGGCTCAGTAGCGCTGCCCTGCCCGCCGGCTCCCGGCCGCTCCAGCCCCTGCCCCGCTCCCCCCGCGGCTCCGGCCCCCCGAGAGCCCGTCCTGCGCTGGCACTCCGCGGGCTCGCATCCCTCCTGCCGGGCCGCCCCGGGAACTTTCCGGCCGCGGAGCGGGGACCCCGCGACCACCGCGCACCTGCCGGGCTGCCCCGCTCCGAGCGGCCCCGCTGCCCCCGCGCAGCCCCGGCCGAAACTCACCATAAAGAGGCGAGCGGAGGCGAAGGGTCGCGGCGCGTCTCCCGTCCGGGGGCGGGCGGGCGGCCCCGCCGGGCGAAGCGGTAGCGGGACGCGGCTCCCGCAGCCCCGTTCCCTCGCCGCGGGCAGCGCCGCCGCCCCGGCTCACCGCCGCATGCCGCGCCCCCCGCCCGCCGCCGCCCGGCTCCCCCCGCACCGGCACCGGCAGCGGGGCCCCTGCCCGGCCCGCCCGCGACCTCCGCGGGCAGCGGCGACAGCCCCGGGGGCGGCCCCGCCGCGGCGGTGCCGGGAGTGGAGCGGGCGAGCGGGCGGCTCCGCGCTCCGGCCGGACAGAGGGACCTTCCCGGGGCGGAGGCGCTGCCGCTTCTCCAGCCGGCGCGGAAAGTGGCTCCGGCGGCGGCGGGCGGGCGGAGGTGACCTTCAAGCCCGGCGGGGCGGGCTGGGGCGAGGGGGGGGAGAGCGGCGAGCGGCGGGGGAGCCCCAGCGCCGGGGGAGGCGGCGGAGCGGCGGCGGAGGCGGGATGCGGCGGGACGGCGGCGCGGGGCCCCCGGGGGGAGCGGGGGCTCCCCGGCGGGTGGGGGCGCGGCTGCGCCCGGGATTTGGGATTGGCGGCCGCGCGGCGGCGCCCGGGAACCCACGGGGACCGGAGAGCGGCCCCCCCGCACCGCAGCGGGGGATGCGCGGGATGCGGGGGATGCCCGCGGCCGGGCGGAACCTCCCCGGGTCACCGGCGGCGCGGTGGCAACTTAGCGCCCTCGGCCCGAGGAGCTGCGCGATCCCCCGGCCGGAGCGAGCAGGGGCTGCCACCGCTAGAGCGGGAGGCAAACACAGGCGCACTCACACACACATATACACAAAGCGACACTGGGGAAACTGCTGATTAAAACGATGCCCTTGGCGATCCTCAGCCATCTCTGTGCTTCCTCTCCTTCCTCTTTGCCCAAAGCAAACCGAATCTTACAAGAATTCTAATGCGAAGAGCATCTCGCAGCATCCCTAGACGCATGGATTGCTGTTAAATTAGGCTGACGGCGGCTATTAGCGGGAAAGTTTGGGGGGAAATAATAAACATCAAGACCTGTCAGAACAATGCCTCGTCCTTCTCAATACATTAGGTATTGAGTCTGTAACGATCAAACATTTTTGTGCTGCTCAGCCTTCAGTTACAATAAATTAATGCCACTGAGACTGACTTCAGCATGTAAACTGCTATCAATCACAGATGGGTAGTGTGAGCATCACACAGATGTGCTACCCCCTGTGGTTTAGGAGCAGGGAGTCGTTTCAAGTGTGGAGATGGAAATGCAAACCTGTAACAATCAGGTGATAATGAGGAGGCAAGCTTTAAATCATAAGCGTGGGATTCCTAAAAAAAAAACTTTAAATGAATAGTCTCCCTATAAACTCTTTCATCTGTGTAAAAAATAAAGCCAAATATTCCTAAGTTCAACGGCAGTTCCCACATCTATCACGAACAGAAGTACCTCAAAAGCACATATCTATATCCCCCTGCCTCTCCTGACAGATTTGGGGCTTGGCCTATTTCTGTTGCTATTTTAAGGCCCAAGGTGTGATCCTGGATCCCCTAAATACAAAACTCAGCAGAACTGCTCAGGAATGTTCCTTTACCAAGTCAGACCAGTTTACAAAGCTGTATTTTTTCAAACAGTACCTTCAGAATTTACCATTCCTCATCAAACATGAAGCAGTGTTAAACTAACAGCTAGAAAACTTAAGCTCCACCTTGTTCAAATCTGTCAGATTACTGAGAGGAATGAAGACAGTTAAACATCCAGATGCAAATTATCAAGTTATCACAACAGATTCTCTTAAAATGTATGTCCCACTCCCTATGAAGTTTGTATAAAGATCCTTGGATGGGTTTCCTTCACTTCTATTTTCAGCCTTCCAATTCACTCCAAAATCAACACAAAGAAGGCAGTGGGAGGCTTATATGTCCAACAAATGTGAACGGGGGGTCAAGAAATTGCACTGAAGTTCTTTAAATTGCAACAAAATTACCTTACAGTGGGTAACCCAGACACTCTTTGCAGTGGGAGATGCTTAAAGCCATATTTACTAATCTGTCCATGACAAAGTGGTCCTAGTAAAAGCTTAGCAAATAGAAATGAAACACAATGCTGGAAATATTCCTTCAGCTCTTCTTTAATTTGTATATTTTGGCCCTCTAGGAGGAAAATAATTTTCAATATTCTGATTAAATATGACTGACTACATTGACAGGTTTGCCATATGGCCCAATTCCTACTACTTTGTCAGCACTTTTTAAGGACTGAACTGATAAAAAAACCCTGAAAGATGAACTTCCATGTAAAAAACGTCCAGCCTTTGATGATATGTGCTAATGCAGTATGAGGCAAACTTTCTTCCTGGTGAAATTTTTACCATTAGGTTATTTAGGGTAAATCCCACCTCACACAGAGCTGACCCCTGATTGACTCAGTGTCAGATTCTCTTGCCCATAAGCTCAAAGACCCTTGCACAGGGTCATGCAGAAGTTTTGTGAAACCTAGGAAGGAAGGACCATCTACTGCCCTTCCGAGTGAACCAACCTGGAATTCCTTTCTTTTTCCCAAATATGTGATTTTCAGGGTGGAACCAATGCAAACATTTTCAGGTATCTCAGTTTCCTTCAAAATCTGACCAGTCTTCCACTGTCCACTCACCTCTCTGTACAGGTGGGCAGCCTCAAGAATGAAGAATCAAAACTGTTTTAAGGTGCTAAAATAATAAACAGGTGAAGCTGGCATACAAAAAAAAACATGAGCTAAATCAAAATCCTTCATGAAAGAACACAGAAGTCTCACAAACTGGACTTGCTAACAAGTTTTCTTTAGGCATTTGTGCATTCCTGATGAGTAGTGAATACTCACTGGAGTACTGAGGACTACTCACAGGATTAAAACTAAATCAGGTCCAGGTGTTTGTTGCTTTCATCTGTCCTTGATTACAGAAACAGGTGTATGTTAAAAGATCAGAGCTTGCCTTTTGCAGTCCCAACACCTACATACTCTTCTTTTGAATAAATCCTGTCAAAAAGGTTCTCTTGGCTTGTTTTTCATGTCTGTTTTCCCTTTGTTCCCTTCCCATGAAAGCACCTTGAACTCCAAGTCAGATCTTTCTTAAAAGAACTCCTCCATGCTCAAAACTTTGCCATCATTATTATAAGTAGACTTTATTTATATATTATTATTTATGGACTTTAGACCTGTTATTACATATAAGAATTTGCCATCGTTATTATAGATAGGGTCCCAGCTGAGGTGAAAGTTTTGGTGGAAGAAATAACTGTTGATGAGAAGAAAGGACAGATAAGTGATGATGAAGAGAAGCCAGCAGAGCATCAGAGTCTCCCATGGGGCAGTGGCAGAGTAGAGAACAGCACCCAAATTTTGTCTTTTGCTCCAGAGCTCCAAGCATTACAACATTTCCTTTCCCAAACATGATGTACCCAAATGTACCTGCCTCTGTATCTCTTAGAACCACCTTCAGAAAGATATGGTGCTATTTATTCATCTTTGTAGTATACAAACCATTTAAAGCACATGTTTAAAAAAAAAAATGCTGGCAATTCTACCCCAAAGTCACAATTGTGTGAAGCCTGACAATTCTCATTTATTCCTACAGGAAATATTTACAAAGAAAATACACAGATTTAAATATACTTGGCTAGGCATGCACTTAAACAAGTTACTTTGAAAGGAGATGTTTTCCAATTGAATTTAAATTATCAATGGCAAGAGAACAAAATAAAGGGCAGGTAATGAAAGGCTCTGTTGAAATGTGGTGTTTTATACACATTTCCAGTCAGAGATTAATCCTTAAATTTTTTTTTTAAATTCTTTTCTGAATAAAAGCCTATTTATGGTTTTATTAAAATTGGAAACGTTTTTCCCTTTATAGTAAAATGTTTTCAGAGTTTATTTCCAAATTTGGGAACTAGTGTGTGATTGTTCTAATCAAGGGATCTTAAGAAAACAGATCTATGGTATGTGGGAGATGAGCTGCAAATAAAAGACGATTTCTTGGAGAAAATAATTGTTCTGAACAGCAGACTAAGTCAGTGCTGCAGATGCTGTATCAAAAGAAGAAAAAATCAAGAGAAAAGCGGTAAAATATTTATTTGAAGTCTTCAAAAATAAAGATCCCATGTATTTGTAAGGAAGATATAAATAGCACATACATATTAAATGCTTTAAAAATTCATAATGTACTTGCAGCAAAGAGCATCTCTAACAAACCCACAGATGCCACAACACAGAAGCCATTTGCAGTGAAGTGGGTGAGCTTAAAGGAAAGTAAATCCAATTGAGGTGCTTGCTGATGTATCACAAATTTCAGTGCCATAAACACTTGGTGAATCATCTTTAGAATAATTATGCCTTGGTTTATCCTTGGGGAACAGTCCTCTGACAGTCAACCCCTGGGACTTTGGCAGGAAGGAAGTGTGGCCTTGAATGACCTGGAGAAAGGTGATTCTTGGAATTCATGACAAAACAGGAATCAAACTTAAGGAAATGGAGAAATTGCCTTTCACACAAAAAACATGAGGGAAAAAAAGATGTAGCACTCTGTGCATGCACCTTGCTGGTGGGGAGGGGTGTTTAGTTTAACCTCACATTTCTTAAGTGCTTTTAGACAATTTAAAGTGTTCTGAGCTCTTGTTGTCTGGATGGTTTGTTGACTGGAGTTGAATAAATTGTGTGTGTGTGTATGGTCAGATTAAGGAATTTGGTTAGAATTAATTTCTCCTTCTCTTGTACATTGCAGAGCAAGGATTATTTGCTGTGTATCAAGTACTGGTGTCTGAATAATTCAGTGTTTTTGTCTCCATCTCAGAAGAAGGAGTTAAGCTGTTGCAACATCTTATTCATATCTTTCTACTTAAGAGAATAATTCCGGGATATTTGACCCACACTTTTAAGTTATTATTACAATATCTCATATTTCAGCCCTAAATAATAAAATGAACTATATCATCACACAGATTTAAGATCTACTTAATTACAAATTCATAGCTATTTAGTAGAATCTTTGAGTAGCAAGATAATACTTCTATTTTTAACGCTCTAATAGCAGCACCTTCATGTGCTTGCTTCTACATATCTATAACATTTGAGAGTTTCCATCTTATTTGGCTGTGATAAAATGCTAATCTCTTTCCTTTCTCCAGGGAGTTGTTATTTTCCTCTCCCCTGACTTTGACTTACAGCATATGGACCAATGCTCTTGAAGAAACATCTTGAAGAAGCAACTGCACACCCAACTCCTCAGCAACTCCTGATTTTTATCACTCTGCTTTATCTCCAGGTTATTTTGGGAGCACCTGGGGATTAAAGACCATTCAGATAGGGCTGATGACTTATTGCTATATAGGTGGTAAGAAGGTCAGGCTGGTTTAACTGACCTTTCTGGAGGTGGGAACCCTCCAGGTCTGCATGTTGTCTTTTTGCAGTCCTGTGTGGAGGGATTGGTTCACAGATTAAACATTATCAGGTTCTGTGCTTCCCTTTCTGGTTTCACTTCCATTTATATTCAGGCAGGGCTCTGGAAGTGTTGACAGGAATTGTTAAAAGCAGTGGTGTCAGCTTTTTCTCCTTTCTGTTAGGGATGTTTGGGAGGGAGGAGACAAGCCCTGCTACCGAAAGAAACAGAGCAGTTCAGCAATTTTAGAAGACATTCAGGGCCTGTTTGGTGCTGGGTTGTCTTGGACTCTTACACTGCCATAGCAGGATTCAGAACAATTGAAGGACTGCCAGTTTTTATGGTTTCTCCAAGTGCAGCTTCTTCTGATCATGCCATAACTAATAAACTTTTCCATCTCAAATCATTTGTACAGGTTTGGAAGTACTTTCTTCCATAGCTGCAGACTCTGCAGTTTATTCTTTCTAGAACTGTCTGACCAGATTGACATCTGTGCATCTTCAGAATATGCTGACATTTCCACTACAACCTCTGCCCTTCCCCCTAAATTTGAGGAACTCATTGACTGACACCTGCATTTACATATATGCAAAATTTAAAATTCCTGTTTGCAGTATTAATTGAAATACTCATCTCAAAGACAGATTTTGCAAAAATCTTTTGTGAGAATTATTTGATTCTCAATCCCCTAAAAGAAGTTTCTAGCCAGACTTTGTAGTTCATTAATTACAGGATTTTAGAATCCAATCTGAACCTGCCCCTCAGTCTAACAGCATAGTTCTGGAATGGCTCTAGAACTGAAGATACAAATCCCGGAGTGTGGACTAACAGAACTGAGAACCACTTGCCCAAGACCATACGTTTGCAGCAGAGAAAGGATTTAAAAGTTTGATCAACGACAAATACAGAGCAGCTATTGTTTAGTGAAGAGAAATAAAATGTCCTGAAAATAATGAAATCTATCCCAAAACTTTTATCTTCTATCTGTGAATCCATATTGCTCTAGACTGAGAATCAAGCTGAAAAGTGGCCCCTTATAAATAAGAGAGAGGAAAAAACCTGCAGAGGTGCATTCACTCACTTTTAAGGGTAGAAAGTCCCAGAAAATCCAAGAGCTTCAAAAAGTCTGATCTGCCCCAATCTCTGACTGCACATCTTTGGGAATTAAACTACATTTATAGAAATAGGTAATTTCTTTCTAGTATTTTTATCACTAATGTATTCACATCTCTGCTCTCATATGTGGAATATATATTAGACTCATAAAAATGAATTGAAATTTACTATTTCCTGGATTATCTTATTCCAGTTAAATCCTCGATTCATAAGGCAATTGCTGAAGATAAATAGAACTTCATGAATTGTTCATAAACTGCACAAATTCACAAGTTAGAGATGAAAAATGTAAGCCCACAGAACCCTTCATCAGCAGGCCACAAATTCAAGCCCAGGTTTGAGATCAGCAGCGACCAAGATCCATTTTCATCTTATCACCTGGAGGCTTTCTGGTAGCATTTGTGAACTCAGTTTGTACCCTCAGTTCCGTCTTTATGGGATAAGTGGCCACATAAATAATTCACTGGAACTTGTCAGAAACAAGAAGTTGTGAAATGTAAAGTCTCCCTCATCCACCCCACTGTATAAGCAGCACACAGGAGCTAATTTTCTAACCTTTCACTAAGCTTTGCATGAAATGACACACAGGAGTTCTTGCACATTTTTAATAAAATAAAGCTCCTCAAATATCAATTCTTTCTAATAATATCCTCCTCTGGAAATACCACCTTTGTGGGTTTTCTGTTCTTTATTGGAAAATTATTAGGAAAACCTTCTCACCAGGGACTTTTGGCTACGCAACTGTTATAAAAAAAGCTTTTCCTTAAGGGAATAACTTTGACTTTCTGCTGTTAGAGGGGAGCACGTCACAGTCAGATGTACCTGAAAGCAAGCACAGAAGGGCAGGGGGAACGTGCCACTATTTGCTTTAAGTTTTTTATGTGTTTTCTATTGCGGGTTTGATTATTGGGATTTCAAGATCCAACATGTGGATCTTGAAACATTTTTTAGGATGCACGAGGAGAAGCCGTGGGGACTGACCCTCCCCTTTCCCCTGTCAGCGCTCTGGCAGTGACTCCTGCAGAACACAGAACAATAGAAACACAAAATGCTTTGTGAGATCCTTGTTCATCTGAGGAGAGTGGAGAATTCCAGATTGGTTTGGGTTGGAAGGGACTTTGAAGCTCATCTCATTCCAAACCCCCTGCCACGGGCAGGGAACCTTCCACTAGACCAGGTTGCTCCAGGCCCTGTCCAAGCTGGCCTTGAAACACTTGAAAAACACAACATTGAGCCACTTGATCTGCAGCAATTTGGGTCTAAGGACTTTTAGCCCGTGATGTGAATGCCAACTCCTCTGCAATGTGGTGTGAAATGAAGAGATGCTGAAAGCCACCAATGCTTGACTACTGTCTACTAAAAATTAAGTCTACGTGGAGAGTCACTAAGTTTATTTCTCTAACTACATCTAAGGAACTAGAGTTTTAAATAAATCAGATTTTTATAAGATTTTACGTCAGTTTAAATGCTTTGCCCTCGCATGATCTGTCAGAAGAATTTTCCTGAGAAAGTGATCAAAAGTAGGCATTTATTTTTCGCTTACAAGGTTGATTATATCATACCACCACATGGAGACCTTAATCAAAAAATGAGATTTGTACTTGTGAATGAGTTTGCATCTGCCCAGAACATCACTGGAGAACCATTTCCAGTGCCCTCCATTTGTCCCCATTCACTACCCTGCATTCAGAGCATTAGAAATCAAAAATTACAGTACAAATGAAAATTACCTTTCTACTTCTGTTTTTAGAGCAAGTGAAAATTTAGCTTCCAGGTAGTCTTCTGGTAACCTCCAGGCTGTCCCAATGCAGACAAGTATGGAAGTAATGTGAGAATCATCCCTGTGCCTAAAGGTTTAATTTAAAAAAAAAATAAATAAACCAAAACAAACACCAAAGAGCACTCCTTAAGTCACTTGTGTCTACAAAAACAGTCAACACACAAACATCCAACATCAAGCAAAGTTATACAGCTCTGGCTATTTTGGCTGTACCTGCTTTACCAAAGGCAATTCTTTTTTGGTAAAAATCATGTTGAAATAATCAACCAGAAGTGACAATTAGTCATCCTGCAGCAACATCACACCCGTCAGAGCTTTGAGACATGCCCAAGGTTTTCTAAGGTGTATTTACAGCCAGTCAGTGACTGCAGAAAATATCACATCAATGCATGGATCAAACTGATGCTTAACGTGATTTTACAAACCATCTTTGTAAATTGGCTTTATGCAAATAAAAGCCACACTTTAATTGTTTTAAGTGTTGTCAGCGATTAGGCAATTATATTTTTTTAATATATAATAAAAGAAATACCCTTTTTTCTCTACTACATGGAGATAATTATGAGTTGAAGTGTTAATGAACCTGTAGTCATGTTTCAGACTCCACAGGCTGAGCAGGACCTTGTGGAACAAGAATTTCAGGGAGAGTTCAACTGGGCACCTGCTGCTCCAGAAACCCCTTCAGGTTACAATTCATTGCCTGAGCAAAGGAGTTTTTCAATCTGGCATCTTCCAAGGGGCTTGAACCTTTTCACAATGAGAGCTGGGCCTCTAAAGCACTTGAAAATTCTACAGGTTTTACAGAAAAACTCACTTGATTAATCTCTAGCAGGCTCTGTAAGGTTAGTGACTGACTGTGAGGGGCCACTACTAATTTTTGTTATTAACCTCATTTGATAGAAAGATAATTTGTTTCTCCATTAACGTTAATCCCTTTAAAATATTTCTAGTGGTTCTTCCATTAATCCATGGCCTTTATTTGATTGCAGGGAGACTAATTGCAGAGTAAGATAATGCTTTGTATGAATACGTCTTGCAAAAAAAAAAACCCTGAACTTATCTTTGACAAAAAGGTTTTCTTGAGAGAGGAGCATTTCACCACTTTTATGTTTCCCAGGCCTAAAAAGGGGTGGACTGTGAACCCTGCATAAGGTTTCCTAGGTGAAAGAGTCCAGCAGCACGTAAAACTAGGATTTTTATTGTATTCTTACACCAAACACTTTGGCACTTTTAAAATAAAAACAAAACTCGATGGGTAGATAATATTTTCCTTGTAACTGCTGAGAAATAGGTGAAATAAACCCACTATTTTTCCTCCTTTCTTTGTACAATGCTGGGCTCGTCCTTCTAGAGTAGTAATGGGAACTTTAATTTCCTGGGATTTGGTAAATCTAGGAACATGATGGCATAAAAATTTAGTCCTGTTAATAAAACAGATGTAACACTCTGACCTGTGAGGCAACAAAAACAAAGACCTTTTGCAAGGACCATTGGTTTCGGCAGCATTTTGGGAGCTTGTGTCACCTTCATTTTCAACTCAGCAATAGAACCATCGATTTAATTAGGTGGGGAACAATGACAAAGGCATGGAAATTGATCTGGGATGGAGAAAGTACACATTTTTGGTGAGATTTTCCCCCTGACTTGCTCATTACCAGACCAGTTAATACCACCTGATAAGTAGCTGTGTTTAAATTCCCATGTTAACACACAGAAAAACTGTCAGACTTCCTGCATCTATGAACTGCTCCCTAAACATGTAGGAAAATCTAATCAGGATCAGAAAATTCCCTGTGTTGTCAAGCCTCTTGTCCCAGCTGAAGATCAGTATGAAGGCCTGATGTCCCAGCACTCCACACCTCACATGGTTCTTTTCCTGTGCCCCAAAGGACATGTAAACCATATAAAATCCAAGGAAGAGGATCCCTGCTTTATATAAGCTTTATTAAACCCTTTATAGTTGCATTGTTTCCTTGTATCCTACTCTATTTTACATCTTTCTTTTTTTTCCCCCACTGAACAACCTCTATGAATTGAGTGCCAAGAGTGAAAGCTCCACCATCTCAGCACTCCTGAGCAGCAGAGGGGACAGGAAGTTTTGCAGGGGTCTCATGATTTATGTATTCTCATTGAGCATTCCTCACCTCCTGAAAAGTGTCAGAAAATAATGAGGTGATGAAAACTTTGTGAAACGGGCTGTGAAAGGCCATGTGTCAGACATGGCACTCTGGTAAGCCACTCACAAGACCTCTTGGTATTCCCTTTTCCATCAAACTATTCCAAGGTTTTCAACAAAAAAGTAGAAGACTGGACTTTACTACAGTAAATAAAGAACACTTTTTTTTGTTGGTTTTTTTTTGTTATCTTTAGTAGGCATTGTTCATTTCTACAGTGTAAAAGTATTTAAACCTTATGAACCTCACAATAAGGAAGAAATTGTTTTCATACACCTTCCCAAATGATTCTGAGAAGAACCATGATCCATCCAAAGGGGGTTACTGAGCCTATGGACCAGTGCTGGAGCTGAAGGAGCATACAATGTGTCTTATACACCTTTTAAATCAAGGAACACATAATATTTGTTCTAAAATGCCTACCAGGCCTCACCAAGAGAAGTTCAAGGCACCACCAGCTGGGCCTGTGATGGCTGAAACCAACTGGAACCAGTCTGGGGTTATTTCACAGCCTTGCTATAGCAGTGGACTGAAAGCCACCTTTAATGTGTCAAATTTACAAACAATAAAACCCCTTCAGAGACTTAGGAATGCGAAAAAGGAATTGGTTGTCCTTAATCAAAGGTGCAATTATATGTAAAAGTGAAATTTTTTTCTTTACTTTTTTGAGAGCCTTTATTTAGAAAGCAACAGAATACTCACTTGGAAACTGCAACTACTGACTTAGAAAGCCTTGAAGTATTAAAAACTACTATTAAACAGTTTCAAATGTTGATTGTTACTTAAAAATCAGGTGAAAAATGCCCAGTTACAACAGAAACGTTCATTCCTAAGGTATTGTTATTCACCAAGGTTTTTTTCTTCGTGAAATCTGACTCCAGTCAGAGAAGATTCTGCCTGTTGTACCTGGTAAGGTGAACCCAAATTCTGACATCCATGACTGTGCCCTCACAGCCAGCTTATATTTTTATAACTTCATCATACTGTCAGAGAATTCCTATCTTATTTATACAGCTGTAGGAAAATCAGCCCAGAACAGTTCTGAGAAACCTGCTAGCTGTAAACCATTCTAAAATAATAAAAAACCCGATCACATTATCACACTATTAAAATATATATACTTAGCTGTGCTCATTAACAGTTTACAATTCTGCTGAGGTTTGCATTCATGAGATGCAATGAACAAAACTGCCATAAATTTTAAAGGGATTTACAGTTATTTCACCCCAGCCTGATAATAATAGAAAGACTATTCTTTGAAAGTAATAGAGCAGAAAAAATAAGGCTAGATCTTGTCTCAGGTCATATAAACCATCATTTAAAGACTATCACTGTGTTGTGGTTGTTAGAGGCAGTGACACAAAACTAATTTATGGTGACCAGGCAGAAGGCATCCAGCTGGAGAAATCCTCCCCAACAATCAATGACAGAAGAGTCACCTCAGTCGGGTTTTCAGACAGGTCTCACACACTCTCCTTACCCACCCGCTCCCCTGCCAGAAAGGGAAAGCTCAAGATGAACTAATTAAGCCTGGAATTATGAAGCATCATGGAATATCTGCCCAAGATGCAAATGCTTCTGAGCCAAACTTGCCCATTGGCTACAGACACACACATTTTTTAGTGTTCTGGGTGAAATTCTTACAGATCCAGGCAACTGATATATCTCTTTATTTAAAGCAAAAATTATGTGAGGCTGTGACAAACATTTGGAGAAAAAATTCCCTGTGACAACAAGCAGTGGTTTACAGTTAGAAGTCTGATATTGCACACTTCATTATATAGAATTCCACTGGAATTTCTTCTGTCTTACAGCAGAGTGATTTATGATTTTGAAAAAATACTATAGGAATAAATAGACATTACTGCTTCCATCTACAGCTTTGTGCTGCTTTTAATAATCATTCAAGTGAGAGTCAGGTAAAGTAGGTAAAATAAAAATTGCTTCCACTTTTGAAATCACAAGCTACATAAATACAATTTTTCTATCCTGTGACAATCCATAAGCCTTTTATACAAAATTCTCAGCAGACTGTAGAAACTGGGTGCAGCCTTAGCCTACATTTAAATTTAGGATTATCTTCTCTTTTTGAGAGAAAAGAAAATCAAGTGATACTTAAAATTATAGTTTCCCATTTATGGCATTCTTAGTTAGATAATATTTACAATAAAATCAAAACACCTGTACAGTTTAATAGTGTACCATCCAAAAAAGTGTTTTATAGACAGGACAAAGCCATTATGATCACACCCTATTTTGGTGAAATTACAGTAACTTCACCTTTAGGAACAAAACATTTTGTCACATATAGACAAGCTCTTGAAGGGGTGGGAAACCTCTAGGGGAGGCAGCAAAATGAAATGATGTTTTCTATGAAAGCTTGCAGTCTCTGTGACAGTTCCTAGAAATGACAGATAACAAAATCCAGAGTACCTATGGATGCTTTGGTTTGCTTTGGTAGCCAGCCCAGTCAAAGAGGGTTTTTCAGAGAGCAAGAGGGGCCAGGGGAGAGCAGGAACCTAATAAATGGAACTTCTCAAAAAAGACTTGCTTCTCTTAAAAAAAAAAAAAAAAAAATTAACACCAATCTCTGAGTCTGAGTTTTATCCAGTGATTTCTATGCACAGGGCACAACCACAGTAGCAGCAGACACTGGGAGCAGTTCCCCAGCCCACAGCTGGAGTGGCACCACGCAGGTCACAGCACTCTCTCACTGCTTTCTCTAATATTTTCCACTTCAACCTTCAGCACTGATACATGAGTCACACATTATAAGCTTGCCACTAATTCTCCTTTAATATGGAACTGGTAACGGGTTTTGATTGGCACCATTCCACAAATGAATTATATATTTTCACTGTGAGGGAAGAAAAATATTAAAAGAGTAAATGGAACAAAGGTTGCAGAGGAAACGTGAGGCACAAACCCCTACAGTAATCCTATGGCTTCTGTCCCATTTCCACTGATAAATTTCTTACAAATGTATAGGCATGAACTGCAGCAGAAAATTTCATGCTTATATTGATGAGATTAATGGCCTATTATCTCATTGCCAAGATTACTTAGAATTGATTTTATGGCCCCTTTCCTCTCATTGGTTTCAAGGTCTGATTAAAGAAAGGCCTTGGCTACAACATCTGCACCTGAACTCTGCCAAATTTAGGCTGTGTTTTCATACAGGCTTTTTTGGGGGGAGCATATTTGTATTTAAGAAAACATTTGCAAGAGCCAAACACCCCATTTTTGCAGCATTCTCCCTCTTCTATGTTTCTTTTGCACTCACATGCCCTGGGCAATGCAGCAGCAAGGAGCCTGGTGCTGGTGCTGTGTCACAGCAGTGCATCACTGGGAATGGGGATGTATTAAGGGTAAGGGGCTTTAATGGTGCTTTCCTCAAAGTCAGCACCAGCACCAACCCCATAACACAACAGTAAATAGCCTGCAGGTTCTTTATTGACTTGCTAGAAACACCTTCACGTGGCAGTGGTAAAGCAGAGAGCATGGACTTGGAACCTGTAGCTAAAATTTCTTATACGGTAAAGAAATAAAATGAAGAAATAGCACTTCTGCTACTCTGACTTCACAGAAATAAACTGCAGAATCTTCTTATTCTGCACACAGTTTTAAGATTACTACTGGTTTTGGAAGATTATCTTGGCTGTAGATATAGTTTTAAAATGATACATTTCTTAGCTGATTAAAACTGGAATAAATGTTTTGCTCACTTAATTTCATGTAGAAATAATAGTATATCATTGCTGGCTGGTGGAAAAGCAGAGTGCAATGTAAATATATCAGCAGAACTACATTCCCAACCTGACACTAAAGAAAATCACTATAATATCCATCTGCTCCTATCACATATTTGGGCATGGCCACTGTTGTGACACATACCCCTCTCTGTAATATAAATTTATTTGTATTTATTTTCTATTACCCAAACATACCAGAAATGCTTATAAACATGTTCATTATTTTATTTTCAGCATGCAGTCCTAACTAGTTTTCAAAATAATCCTGACAAGAAGCCTAAAACCATTGTTAGAATAACCCCTTTTATATTAATATCATTATAACATTTTAATTATATAATTAAATTGTATTTATACACTATTTTTAAATTATACACTAATATATTTATATACTCATATAGCCTTATGGTTATATAGTTATACACAACCAGTTTGAAGGCAGCTGGTGTCCGGTAAGTACCAGATTTAAGAAAAAAATAAACTTGAAAGAGAAAGATGGGGCAAATATTTTGTATTTTGTGCAGGGAATTTCACACAAGATGTACCTTAAAGGTTTGAACCCCAGGCCAGCCTGTCTGATCAAACAAGGCTGCTCAGACACTGGTGTAGAATCAGCTGACATTGGCACCTCCACACTGAAACCAGCCCTGCATCCCCTGAGGAAGATGGATTTGATGACTCAGGAGGTTGCAGCAATTGCAGCTTGCAAAGTACAAATTTCCAGCCATCTCGCTCCCCCAGCTGAGCTGCAGGCCTGGAGAGAAGTCATTTTATAAACACATCTAATCCAATTCTGTTCAATGTGTCAGGCAAATTGAAGGGAGACAAGTACATTCAGAACAGGCATCTGAAATGAACTTCACACATGAAATCAATCGAACAACCTAAAAAATAAGGCATTTGGTGACTCATCTGAATGTCAGAACATCGAGAGCTGAAGAAGGAAAGACTGGAATAACAAAGTCCTGAGAGGTGTAGGACACGTGAGTGCAAAGGAACGTCCCCATCCCTCTGCTCACAGAGGGGGGGACAAACAAACAAACAAAAAAAGACTGCAGAGTGCACAGGGATGCCTGGGAAGGTGGAAGAAATAAAAACAGATATCAAAATCTTTATGGAAAAGAATAGTTCATCCTTTCCATTGTATCGTCAGTGATATTGATGACTTATAGACAAGTGAAAGCAAAAATACAGGAGAAAAGTAGTCACTGTATTTCTGAGATAGATATCCACTGCAATAAAGTGCACAGCCCAATATTAAAATGGCATTACAGTCTAGATTCTCCTCAAGGAACTGCTCCTGAGATACAGCCTTGCAGTAACACTTTCCATCTCTTCCAAATAGTGATCACATCTACTAGCCTTTCATTAAATGGCAAAAATTAATTTTATAATTGATTAAAATTGTCCCTGACCAAAAAAAAAAAAAAAAAAAAAATTTCTTCTAGAATAAAACCTCTTCCAATTGGCCAGACCAATCTGGTAATGGGTAAAATGCCTCCTTCCTAACTGCAAAAGATGATCAACCAGACAGACACAGATTCTCAAAGATCCAACCTTATTCTAATTCCAGGGATGTAGAACAGTCCTTAGGGTTGAAAAATACAGTAGGCCTTGCTAAATTTGTGAGTTTTAACATTCTGTCCTGGATCCTCCTGTACTCAGAAAAGCTCTGTCCTCTAAAAAGGTGAATATTAAATCACATGTCATTTTTTCAGTCTTTGTTTTGACAGAATTATGAGCCCATTAATAACAAAGAAAATACCTGAATATAAAAAAGCCTGCAAAGTTTTAGCTGAAAATTGTTCAGCAAAACAAAGCTGAGCTCTGGTTGTACCTCAGGGTTACATTAATTTTTTGCCTGATTTAAAAGAAGCAAAAATAAAAATCACAATGCAAGGTCAGCAGTGAGAGAATAATGAAACCACACCTCTAGACATAGATCCACGCAGGGCACAGGAGGAAAACTTCCTCAGTTCCCAGATGTGAAGGGCTGACCTCCCCTGGCTGCCTCATATCCCCCTCAGCCACTCTCCCTCGCCCTCCTCAGGGGGAAAAAAATCATCAGGACAGGGGGACAAAATAAGATGGAAAAGCTCAGGGGTCAAAATTAAAACAGACAGTTCAGTTACTAAATCCTGTCATGGGCAAAACAGGCTTGACTTGGGGAAAATTAAATCAGTCTTGCCAGTTTGAATGATGGGAGGCAAAGACAGAAGCTGAACCAGCTTCCCCCTACCCCACCCTGACTTTTTTTCCCCAGGTTCAAATTCAGTCCTTCGTGCCTGACCCCTCTGCTTGCTCTTCCCTGGAGCACTGGGGGTTATGGGCAGCCCATCCTGCTCCTCTCTGCTGCCCATTTGCCATCACATTTTTCCCTGCTCCATCCACCACATTCTCCCCAGGGGCTTCCAGGGAATCCCTGCCCTGGTGCCTCCTCCTTCTGGCCCTTCTTTCCCTACCCTGGCATAAAGCTCATACACCCCCTCCTGTCTTTAGTCAGCTTTCTCACATTTAAGTACTCTTAGGTGACCCTGGTAGAATCTGAGCATTATCTGACCCCATCTAATAACAGTTTTCTCCAGAGGGTCCTTACATTTGCTTTATTTGTCCTTTGTACTCATTCAAGCCAACACAAAGGAACCACAGGGCAGTGGTGAAGAAGGACCTAAATTTTAATTCTCATTCTAGATTCTTGATTGGTTTTATTCCACTAGAGGCAAGCTCTCAAGACATAAACAGAATTAAAAATGCATGGACTGCACTTAAAATGTAATATAATAAATGAAATACGATCCTGTTACTTAATAGCCTCAGCCACTGAAAGTTCAAAGCCATCCTGTATTTCAATTATAAAATGAAACATCATTGTGTTCAAAGGAAAAACATCCACCGAGACACAAAAATCCCTCCTGGAGGTTTTCTTGTGCTATTTCCCTATTTTTAACCCAGAACTCCAGGGCAGGTGCTATCAAATATCAGACCCACTTGGTTCACCAAACCAGGTTATCAAGGTGACCTAATTTAATCTCTCGCTGCTGAGGACGTGTCCATGAAAGACTCCACTGTCTCCAATGGTTTCCTCTGCTTTAGTCTATTAAGTACTGAAAATTAGTAGGGCATATTTCTTTATATCCCTAAAATATCTTAATTAAAAATGCTTTAAGAAACTCTGTTTAGCTGCCAGCTGGGGTCGACTCACCACACCAGGAGTGTTTAGGAAACACGTACAACTGAAGTAATTTGCTGTGGAACGTCTTGATCCAAGACCCTACACATGGTGCAAAAAAACCCCCCACTTAACCAAAAAATAACATCCTGCAGAACCCCAAGTGCAGCTCTCTTACAGATTTTATTATGATTATTGTGAAGTCTGTTCTTTCTCATTGCAGGTTTAATTCACAGTATTTGTCTGTTTTTAAGAAGTGTGGTGTAGCGGATACAATTACTGATCATCTGTGCAGGCACTATAATATGCACAGTATAAATTTACAGCGTAGACACAGAAATCACCACAGTAAACAGTTTATGTAGTGCTTTTACCCTTTCTTAAATAAGTTACCACAGAGATACCACAGCATCACTGGTGGATCAGCTCTGGGCAGCAGCAGGCCCAGTGTAAATTGTCTGAAACCAGCTCTGCCCAAAATGTGAGCAGCTCCTGCTCTCTCCTCCCTACAGCCCCCCACTACCCCTCACCATATAAATCCAGAATGCTTGGATAGCATAGAACAGGAAAAAAAAATTGAGAAAGCTAAAAGACCTCAATGAGGTTGACAAGAAATCTCTGCACCACATAGATCACCTACTGTGTGTTGCTGTAACTGCATCAGCAGTGCAAAAAGGCAAGTTCCACTCCTAGCTTGAATTTTTCAAATGCTAAGGCATAACAAAAAAGCAACTTTTCACTCATCCTTCACACACCAAGAGACCTTCATCAGATTTACCACGAAAAAAAAAGCAGGTGCCAAAAGAGCAAAGTGGCCTAGAGGTCTGTGGAGTTGTCATGAGTCAAAATATGACAAAAAAGACACTTTTGATATAAACTTTTCAAGCTTGAGTGTCTGGGATTTATGTGATAGAAAGCAAAAACGTCAGAGATGGCCAGAGGAATATTCCACACATCTACAGACACTTCCCACTGCTTCTGTTTCCTCCTGTATCAATTTTTGCTAACAAAAAAGGAACCGGGAAGGAGACATCACACATCCTTTGATGACCAACTGTCTCTTACAATGTATTATATAAATATACCTTTATATGACTGCAGTTTTTTTAAACTGTGATACCTGGTGTCACATCTGTACAGACAGTGATTTTTGGGTGATATATCTCTGTATTTTTATGTGCCTATGATACATCTCTGTATTGTTTGCAGCTACACACTACAATCAGAGTGTAAAAAGTAGATTGAGTGGCTGCCAAAGAACAATTAAAAGCATTTTAGTTGACCAAGCTTGCAATTTAAATTCATTTGAAGCCATACCCACTGCATGCTCCGGAGCAATTAAAGGCTGTTGCAGATGCTCTCTTGGATATAAACAGGACAAGCATTTGTGTTCTTGTCTGAACAGTAAAAAGTTGTTTTACTCTGCTTACACTATAAACATCCATCTAAGCAGGATTATTAGAGGTTGGTGGAATGTCAGACTCCAGAGTCACTCTAGTGAGTTGTTGGGATGGAAGGCAACTAGAAAGTGCATCAGTGCACGTGGATTCAGTGTTGAGTCATGGCAGTGGGGCAAACCCTTATTTGCAGCTACAGCATGAACAGGAGGCCACTGACAGCATTTGGGTTACCCACAGCCTGACAAAGAGAAACAGAATCTTCTATGGCCTTGAAATTATGCAATCACATTTGTGTGCTATATACAAGACCTTTTGACTGTGCTTAAATAATATTTATAGGTGCTTGAATAACTGTTAGATAAACTGAGAGAAAATATTGCTACCACTGGTAATCCATGAAAACACCAGCTTTTATATTTCCTACTGTCAGGTGATCCTCTAAATATTGAAATTACCTTTTGATTACTGCATAGTGTCTTTTTGAAACATGCATTTCTTGAAAACAGTGTTGCAATATAAGCAAATAACACCTCTGTGTTTCCAGCTGCCCAGCCTGCAGGAACACACTGAGCAAACAGTGCCACAAACACAACCTGGTCCTCTGTGCCTTTAAGGGATATAATTAGGCTGGATGAAGACAGTGCAAAGCAGGTAAGGCTTTAGCATTTTATGCTCCAAATGTGGTGATCTTTTGATAAGAGTGATTGATTGTGTCTGGGTAAGTTTGCTTAATATTTGCTGTGGACACTGTCTTGACTGAGGCTCAATCAATCACTCGGAGCAGGAAATCAGGGCTAATGCACTAAAACAATATCTGTTATGCACTCAGTTAATCCATCACAATTCTCCTGGGCTGTGTCAGAAGTAGCCCTGTGAGTGGGTGTGGACTCAAAATGGACCTTTGAGCTTGTTTTCAATCTAAAAAAGATTTCTTGATCAACTGCTTATAAAATTTTAAATGTACGGGAACCACATTCTCCACCCCAGGTTGAGCTATGTTAGGAATTTGAGGGAAACCAAATTTGAAATAAATCCAATTTAAAATAAATCAAATTTGAAATAAATGCAGTGTATCTTGTAAATTTTTTTTAAATAAAAAAAGCTTGCATTAAAGTCTGTGGAGTTTGATATTGCCAAATTTAACAGCAAAAGTCCAATAACTTGGGTGGACTTCATCAATTCCCATCATTCACCTCATTATTTTTTCCAATAACTTTCTAAACTCTTCATTTGTTTGTTTGTTTGTCTTTTTGAAGTGATGGTTAAACTTTAGTATGTTTTACCTGTGAAATAGTCCCACTTCTTCTAGTTCCTAAGAGGTCACAGATAAGCTCACCTGGAAAAGTACATAAATACCCTAAAACAAGGAGAAAAATACAAATGACTTGGACATTTGGGTTTAAGGTGTCTGTCCACATACCTGACTCTGAAGTATAAAACATTTGATGGTTGGATTTTAGGCTTTAGAATACAACAAAATGGGAAATTTCTCCACATGGAAAAGAGGAAACATATGAAATGCAGATTCCTTTCCTAAATGTGTCATCTCATTCCTCATACATAAGCATTTAAATTTTTAAAGAATCAGGAGAAATTTTAAATCCCAAGGAAGAGTGTTCTGTGCAGGGAGACCTACAGGACAAGCACCTGAATGACAGATGTTCTTTTATCAAGTTCCTCTGAGTTGCTCTTAGTTAACTAATGATTTTATCGCTTGGTTTTGGACAGAAACAAACACATGACTGGAATTAATGACCCGGTTGTCTCTTTGGTACTGAGCATCAGTCTTTTAAATTAAAATTCTCATCTCTAATCATGCCATGAGTTCCTCTTCCTCCTCTTCTGCAGAATTGGTGTTATCAAAGGAGAGCAACTAAAAATTTGTGATAGCTCTCAAATAACAGGTATCCCTAGAGCAGGGGAGGTGCAGCAACACCAGCCCATATAGAAGCAGAACACAATTCATGTTATAGGACATGCACATTTGACATCACAATCAACCAAACTGGCTCCACAAAATCTTCCTCCTCAAGGACAAGTGGAGGCCTCAGCTATTTCATTATATATTAGATCATCATTACATATTATATTATTAATAATTTAAAATAATCATATTATATTGTACTATAGTTTGGGGGTGTCTAACTCAGAATCATAACAATCATAAAGAACTATTAAGGAAATATTAACTTGTTACTTTCATGAATAGCCTTATGTTATGCTGCTGATTTACTGACATGACAACTTGTGCTGTGTATCTAGAACTGACTGGAACACACAATCTATAAAACAGAACTGTAGATGTGCCAGTCGAAATAATCCCCAGAGGAAGGGGCAAAATCCTATGGAAATCATTAGATTTTTGTCACACAGAAAAGACTGAGCCTAATGACTTCTTTTGCCTCTTCTCCAGGTCCTTAGAATTCCTAGTACATCTTCTGCTTCTTTTGAAACGTCAGGGTGTGTATGATCATTAAGGACTGATCTGCCCATGGTGCTGTCTGCTTTTAAATTCACATGCCCCTTAATCATGACCACGATTTAATTAACATCTGTAGTTCCCATTCCCTCATACAAATTCCCCTAAGAACACCTGTAGTGAGTCATCAGTGGGAAACTCATAATTTCCTGCTTCTTTCATTAGAATTCTCTTTGAAGCACTGGAACTTGCAGAGTTCTCACATCTGGTTTACTTCAGCCACCCTGAAGTGTCTCTCAGAATGCTGTCCAGCCAAAGTTGAGCCTGACATTCCCCTGTGCTGCAGTGACAGCAGCTGTTTGACACCCAGGTTTATTTGGGTTTTCTATTGTCTCCTGGGTGACATTTTGACAATAGCCAATCCACTTTTGTGATTCAATCTTTGCAGGGAACAATTTGCTATTGTGAATGGGTTTGTGTATTCTCCTGCAGAGCTTGAAGAACAATATTGATGCACTTTGGAGCTGGTGAACAGTGACAGACCTGGAGAAGAGAACTCAAATGGAGAGTTTGGAAACTGTAATTACCTCAATAGCCACGGTGTCAAACCAGAAACGTATTTATAGTTATGTACAAAACATAAAAATTCAATTATGGAACACTGGCTCTATAGAAAATTTAAATTTTGTACTGGTCCTCTGAACAGGCACACAATGAGGATTAGAAATTAAATTTTTCTCTTACTGCATCCCTGATATTGTCTATTTTTTTACCATTGCTCTGTTATTCAAACTTGAGGTGCCATAGGCCACGTCTTCAATCTTGTTTTAGAGGAGATTTCTTTATGCCAGTAATTGAATGGAAGGCTTTATGTCAACTTACTTGTTTGTTGACACCGAGCACTGTCACCAGCTGTGCCTATAACAATGATTTCTTTTGTGACATGTACGTCATTATCTCCTCCAGGAATTTGTCCAAGGCCAACAATTCACTTCAAATAGTTATTCTGAAAACCATCAGAATGAAAGTACTTTGAAATATTATTACCTTAGGACAAAAACGATGCACTGATTTATCTGTGTGCAATTTCTTCCATATCCTTGGTCTCTCTACACATGAACAGAATTTCACCAAGAGCGTGGATTTAGAGCTATGGCCATAAGGGAACTCAAAAGATGGCAATGGGAAAAGGAGATTTCCATTCTGTGACATAATTAACATCATTATTAATATTTAACATCATTGCAAAATATTTGGTTTTGTTTTGGTTTTTTACTTTATAACTGATATCACTGCAGTGCCATCTCCATCTTCCTGCATGCCAGGATGAAGTTGTGAACTGTATATTTACTCCATGTCCTTCATCTTCCATCATAGCATTGGTCAGAATGTAATGTCAGGGCTGGAAAGGACCACTGGTTAATAAATCCCACTTTCACCTCTGACCTAAGCCCACAGCTGATCCAGATTGTCTGATTTCATTCCCAGCTTCGGATCTGCTCAGTGTGTTTCCCCATCACACACAGTGTGGGCAGACAGGCACCTCTGAGCAAACTCATTCAAGGTGGTGACATAGTTTGAGGCATGTGGATTGCTGGAGTTTTACACATTATGCTCAAATAGCATTTACTGTCTGTCTACCCTGTGCATTTGAAAAAAAAATCACAGAATCATGGAGTGGCCTGGGTTGGAAGGGACCTTAAGGATCATCCCGTTCCAACTCCTTGCCATGGGCAGGGATACTTTCCACTATCCCAGACTGTTCCAAGACCCATCCAAGCTGGCCATAGACATTTCCAGGGATGGGGCAGCCACAGCTTCTCTGGGCAACCTGTGCCAGGGCCTCACCACCCTCACAGACAAGAATTTCTTCCCAATGTCCCATCTAACCCTGCCTTCTGTCAGTTTGAAACTATTCCCCCCTGTCCTGTCCCTCCAGGCCCTTGTCCAAAGTCCCTCTCCAGCTCTCTTGGAGCCCCTTTAGGCCCTGGAAGGGGCTCTCAGGTCTCCCTGGAGCCTTCTCTTCTCCAGGTGAACTCTCCCAGCTCTCCCAGCCCTGGGAGCATCTCCGTGGGCTCCTCTGGACTCGCTCCAGCATTTCCACATCCTTGTGCTGTGGTTCCCCAGGGCTGCAGGCAGCTCTGCAGGGGGGTCTCACCTGAGGGGGAAGAGGGGCAGAATCCCCCCCTCATCTGCTGCCCCCACTGTGGGATCAGCCCCGGACACCTCTGATTTCTGAGCTGCCAGGACACATTGAACTCATCATCAACCAACTCCCCTGTGCAAAATCATGCAAAGAACCCCATGATATTCATACAAAACAGTTTCAAATATATATTTTTCCTTTAATAACTACCTTGTGTATAAAAGTGCATATATAGCTGTTAGATTTTTCCTCCATAACATTGCAAGAATTACAAGATAAAAGGTTACTGCTCGTGGAATGTCACACTACAAATGCCACATCCCATTAAAACACTGGTGCTCCTGTAATCAACACAATTGTAGTCCAAACAAAAGCTTAAGGTTCTGTAGAGTGCTGCTGAGTGAAAGATGAAATGGATACTGTCAGTAAATATTCTTGAAGCAAGTTATTTTTGCCACTTGAAACAAAGGACACGAGAGCATTTTTAACACCTACCTTGGCATATATGAATGTAAAATGCATGGCTTTACTCCCATCAGTATAATAGTTCCTTCAAGCCCCTCTCTCCCCACTCCCACATAAGCATACATTATTCAGCGTGTTGGAGACCATCTGGAACTTGCTCCTGAAATAGCCCAGGACTTGATGACCTTCCAGATACGCTGCAAAAACCATTTGTTTGACAAGGGTTTGGAAGAAGGTTGTGGGTGTGTTGTTTCTGGGAGGATTAAGCAGGCTATTTTACAGTTTTGATTAATGCTTGATTTAATTTACTATTTGTATGCGACTGTTTCGGGCAGCGAGAGGTCAGCAGCCACTTTTACTGCTCAGCCTAATGAAGGCTTCTGGTGGTTATTGCTGGAATATGAGTGTGCACACAAACACCCCCTGGCTCCAGGCCTGATCCACGTCCATCACAGTCAGAGAGGAGCCTCTCACTGCTGAGGGTGGTGGGTTTGTGCAACACAGAACCTTCCTCTCCTCAGAGCCCAGCTACACTTGCAGAGTCAGTTGTGACAGCACATCTACAGCTCACTGTTACACCAGCTACTGAACACCAAACACTGTCTGTAAAGGCTGGTTTGTACCTCTGTGATAAGTGATACACATAAAAAAATATATATCCTGAGGAATCATGGCTTGTGTGAGCATCTGAAGAATTAATTAATAAACACAGTTGCATGTAAGTTGTGACAGTGCCAATTGTTCATTCTGCTCTTGCTTCCCCTTTTCCTTTCAACTGTCCATGTTTTAAAGCAGAGAATGCAGAAAGTGTGAACAGCCCTTGTGGCAAGGACAAAGTTTTTGAATATGGTATGAAAGATGATGGATGATCGATGGTGTGATTAAAAGAGCAGAGTGTGGAGAAGAGGGCATGGTCACAGTGCTGCAATGAGGTTAATGATCTGGCTTCGGTTATTTATATGAAATAAAGAATTTCAGCAGCACAGAAGTTTCTCTTTTCTGGCAGTAAAAGAGTCTGGTCCCTCACATAGCCATGGAGATGCTGCCTAAGTAAACACCAAGCATGGTTCAAAGCAAGAAATGTATTTCTATACAGAACTGTGGTAGAAATTTAGAAAGATACCTCATAATTAACCCCAGATGATCTATCTGTGCAAGCCTGTAAACAGCTACCTGGATTTTTTTGGACTAAAAGTCAGGGATTTACAATTAAAGGCACAAAAAAAAATGAGTTGCAGACCACTCCTTGTAAGAAATATAATTTCTATAGAGTAGGGGGGTGGAAAAAATCCATGTGGAACTGGAATGATACAACACACCAGGAAAGGAATGAAGAAATGAAGATCCTACACTTTGCTGGGATGGATGGAGGATCCATCTGATGGTGCACCTTAGAAACAACTGCCTTGTACTGCATTTCTGCAGGAAGGACTTCCCTGTGCAGCACACACTGTATATTCCTTCCAGCTTCCTGAATTACATTTGCAATTAACTATTGGCTGTAAATGTAGAAGTCAGAAACACCTTATTCCTTTACTACCATATTTGTCCTCAATAACAACAGGTTTTGATTTTTATGCCTGCTGGAACGTTTCATGACATATTTTGAAAATGTTTTCTCTCAGGACTGTACATATGTGAATGCTGGGGTGAGACCCAGCTCAGCCTGTCCTCCTCCAGCCTCCTCATGGGTACTGCCAGAAGATTTTCAGGATTTGGAACATGAAGCCCCCCAAAGCCAGTCACCAATACAGCCTTTTTCTGAGTTCCTAGTTTTAAGTAAATAATGTTTTCATTTCAAACCCCATTTCTATCAGGAGTGCTGTACTGCCATGCAGTGCCTTGTAACAGTGCATGTCTCCAGCTGTTTAAGTTGCTTATTTTCTAAAAGGTTACTCACAAAGTGCAGGTCATGGGGATTAAGTCATGTAGCTCCCATGGAGTACAGCAGGAATTTCACAGTTGAATCCCTGCAAATTCTTCTGGGAAATGTATTTATTTTTAATGAGTCATTAATCACTTTGCTGACTACACCAGGTACTGAGGCAACCTCACATCAGCAGTTAAGGACAGTATTAGTGACTTCTAGAACCAAAACTAGAAATTGCCTTATTTAGTTGACCAAAAGGCAGCTGACCTGGTAGACTGGTGGATTTGGCAAACTGACTGGTGAGACAGGCTTTGCTGTTTGCATTCAAACATCTGGCAGGACAGTTCATCTTAAAATAGAGCTGGGCATACACTAAAAAGTTATGACAAAATGTATCAAGACAAGCATTTAAAACCTTCAGCATCTTAAATCACCAGAAAAGAGTGTGCAAGTGATTTGTTCCGACAATTAATTCCAAAAATTTCCATGGCTGGTAAAATGCATAATCTGAACAGTGCAACTTGTGAACCCTTTCTGAGCCATATCTTTTCAAACTTAAGTTGTATTGAGGAGATGCATTTTGAAGTTCAACATCACAAAATGATTGAAACAAAACTATTGAAACTACACAGAGATTAATCAGTGGTGTTCTCTCACAAGCCATATATTGATAATAATACATTGATAGAGGGGAGGCTGCTGCTTTGCAAACACAGGTCATGTGAAACCATGAACACCCACACCGTGTGAGTGCTGAGATGAGCAACAATTTGTAAATAGATCAAACAATTACTATTATTATGGCAGGCCTTGGAGAATTTTTGGAGTTGGGACTTATCTGAGAGCAGATAGTTTTGCTTATGCATATGTAAAACCATATGGAGAGGGAAGGTGGAGGGATAGGAGTGCTATGATAATGCATCGATTAGTAAAATGTTTGGGGTTGGGGTTTTTTAAGGGGGAAGACTCTTTAGAACAGAAATAGTTCTTTCTACATCAGCCCAGGTGCACAGCAGAAATTCAGAAATACGTCCAAGTGTTCTCAGTTATAAAATAGTGAAAAATGAATCTTAAATTTTCTGCAGTTAGGGAGAAGTACTTTGAGTTCCAGGGAAACCTGCTACATTGGTTTGGATGGAGTTAATTTTGCCCATAGCAGCCCCCATGGTGCTGTGGTTTGGATTTGTGATGAAAACACTGTTATTAACACAGGGATGTTTTATTTACTGCTGAGCAGCTCTTACACAGCCTCAAGGCCTTTTCTGTCTCCAGTCAAACCAGGCAGAGGGCTGGGGCTCCAACAGGAAGCTGGGAGGGGGCACAATAAAGGGAAAATAACAACCAAGGAACCCCTCTAAATGTATTTTCTGTTTCACCAAGAAGAGAGAAGGTGTTGTTACATACAACAGGCTGTCTATTCTTCCTGGGTTTGGGTCAGGTGAAGAAAAAACATTTTAGAGCATTCACTACATTTCAAAATCACAAGCAATATGTAATATGTTTCACAAATCTTTATCTGATTCAAAAAATATTCCCTGCACAGTTTGTTGTGCTGAACTCTGACTGAAGAGTCAGTACAATTTGGAACATTATGGACTTAGCAACAAAATAATGAGATTTTTTTTTCTTTTCTTTTCTTTTTTTTTCCCCCTTTGAGAGCTCTGTAGGAAACCATGAAAGGGCTGAATCTGAGGGTAGTGGTGACTTTGGGCATCACTGCAGGAGCCAGCTGGCAGGGAGCTGGAAGCAGGGCTCTGACTGAATTCTTAGGGCCAAGAGATGATAAGAGGCTCCATAGTCCTGTGGAGTTAAGCAGCTTGACAAGGTGAGCCAGGAGCGAGAAAGGAGCTCTTAAAATCTTCAGATCAATTCCATGGAAACGTGGGAAATACAGGAACTGCACCAGCCACACTTTTTTTTTGCTGTAAGAAGAAAGTCCCGGCATATAGTGAGGCTCTGAGAGAGCAGCTTTCTTCCCAAACCTGGTGATTCTGAAACATTTGCCTTTATTATTGATTCTCTGAGAGAAACCCAGCCATGCAGGAGTTTTAAAGGAACTGGAGAGGGAGTGAATATATGCACAAGTGAGAGACCCTGAATTCACTGTTGCTTCATTCAGATTAGTTTATAGAAGTTGGATAATCTTCTTACTCTGTGGATGTGATGATGAATTTAATGTATCACTGCAGAAGAGCCAAGGAGCAGAAGTGTGTGAAGAATTTGAGCACAACCAAAATTTGTGCAAATGGATTTGGTGGCATTTGTTTCAACATGTCAAAGCAATTCCTGGTATGTGGGAAAAGATGCAAAAATATAAGGGGTTTACTGGCACATCACACTGATGGCACTGAGTTTGACAGGTGCCATTCCTTCAACAGTGGAGCTGCTTTGGGTGTAAATAGAATTCTAAATATCAAGACAGGGATTTTGAGAAGACAAGGGGAGTTGAGTTCTTAATTTAGTTCTACACTTTTTCAGTCATTCCTACAATCAACTGTCTGAAATTCTCTGGGATGAAATAGTTGGAGTTTATTCCAGCCTACAGAAAATGGTTAATTTGGTTTATAATGGGGCATGACGGTACCATGAGCTGGCACCCTGATTGGAAAGAGTCCATAAATGCAAAGACAATCAGGGTGGGATTTTTTACAGCCTCCCCCTAACAATTGCTCCCAGCAGTTTAGTAGAACTGACTGTAGGCTTTCCCACCTTATTTTTCATTGCTGGTAGCAGGGTAGAGACTGTCAGTTGGGTTTTTCTTCTACGGAAATTGTTTTAATGGTGAACAAGCAAGAATATTCAGGTGAGAAGGAGCTTCACGTGGAGAACATATTTTACTGAAATATAAATGTTTAAAAAGCAAAATATTTCACCTGATTAGCTTGACCCTGTTGCTGTTATCATTCAGTTTTCTTACATCTTACACTTTGCTGAGTTCTACAAGCTGATGACATCCTCTCATGACACCAGACTCCATAACATAACTGCATTTATGTACTGTACTGATACGTTAAAGCACAAAACTACAGAGCAGAACTGGAACAAGAAGCAGGCTAACAGGACAGCTGAACTGAAATAATAATAATAAAAAGACTAAAATTTTGGGAATTTTTTTTCTATTTCCCAACTCACTTTCCACATGAGTTTTATCAATTTCCCAATCAACACTGCTGTACGAATTTTTAGCCAAAGGATGAATAAACCTCTTAAAAAGACCATTAACTGCAGCTATTCCAGAGCTGTGGCTTTGGAATTAAAGGTCATGACAGTTATGAATGAGGTTATGGGATTTTTCACTCTACTACTTGGGCTTATGTCTTCAACAGAAGTGGAAATTTAAACCAGAAACAGGATTGCAAGATGACAAATGAATGAAACTCCCGACTACAGAAAGCAGGGTAAGAGGAGGTCATTCCTAAGGCAGTGCAATGAATTTGGGATGTTGATGTTTTGACCAGTGAATAGATCACTGAAGCACAGTGCCTGGTGCTGGCAATGCAGCACTTTCTGCAAAAGCTTTATCTTGAGAAAACTGCCACCCATCCTTCAGATTTTCCTTAGCCTGGCCTGACCGAACAGGAATTTAAACCGATATCGTAGACCTTGTTTTCCACAGTTAAAATTCCTCTCTCCATTTTCTGCTCTTTCTCGATTCTTCCCCACTAAAGTGCACGATGGGCACGTTTGTCTCTCTGTACCCCTCAGTGCTCCTGCAGCAGGCTTGGCTGGCAGCAGCACTGGGTTCAAAGTGAAGCAGAATGAAGCAGGACTTTGTCGTCATACCAGGAAATCAATGATACACTGAAGCACTTTTTAATTAGACCACTGCGGTCCTGAACTAACCCCGAGTTACTAAGATTAAATAATTGCTTTTGGCATTCTCAATGTGTAGTTCACCAGAGTGAAAAGAAGACTATTGACTCAACTGCGAAGTTTTGAGAACTGATGAAGTCTGCAGAGTGCAGAAATTCTTTTTAGCACAAAAAAAAAAAAAAAACCAATGCAGTTTTATGACCCAACTCCTTTGAACTATTTTAATTAAGGACTACTATGATAAGAAAGAAGTTGAAAAGCTATTTAGTAGGAAGACAGGCTCCCATTTAAATGTTGACTCATGAATTCAGCACTTTCAAGGATATTACTGTACTTTTGGTCTTTACTTTTCAAAGCCATTAACTTCTCCCAGCACATTTCTATCTGTGTCATCACAGGAACCTGTTAAAGTCATATCACTTAGACATCTATTCTCTTTCAATCACCTTTGATTTATTCCCCTTTTCTGCCTAAATTTAGACATACAAATTTGAATAAACAATGTCTTCAGCTTTACATTCAGACTTTCTGTAGATGGTATCTGGCACAAATCCCCTGACTGTAGTGGAGACACCTTGACACACGACTTGAAAACCTGGCCTTAAGAACTCATTATATTTAAAAGTGTAACTAATCTAACTAGACATTCTTTCAAAAAGGTCATTGTTACATTCATTTGGATAATAAAAATGTACAGGGAACATGCTAAGGGAAAACGGAATTTTTAAATGATAGTGGAGCAAGAACAGGATTAATATTCCATATTACAGAACTATCAATAATTATAGAATTATGCAGATGTCCATCAAAGCATATACAGACGTAGAAATAATGTTTCTGAACTAAGTATATTCATGGTCTTTCATCTTATTTCTTAACATATAAAACAAATATAAGAATATAAACTTGTATTTGATAGTGCTGAGTTCATCTACCAAAATTATATCGCCCGTGCAAAACAAAAAGGAATATTTGCCCTTCAAAATGTTCCACAACAGAAAAATCAGCAGAGCACACTGGGCTTGCTGTTTTTAAAGGATATTCAGACTATGCAGCAGGAGTTTCAAAATCCCACTTGGTTTCTCACTGGCTTGGTAGGGCTTTAAATTCCTGCAGGGAATGAGGCTCCTGCCAGTCCCTGGAGGGAAGCCCCGGCAGCAGCTGAGGCTGCCAGGACACAGAACCTGTTCCACTGCTATTCCTGCTCTATCAATCACCTGCAGTTAAGAGAAAGGTGAGCTTCTGTGTTGAGATATCGGCCATTCATCAAGGTTAGGGGGAAAAAGGAAAAGAAAAACTTAGTTTTCCAGGCAGATGTTCAGGCGGGAGCAGCAGGGACAAGACGAAGAGAAAGCCGGAGGGGTGAACCCTGGGCAGGGCAAAGCCCCCTCATGGGCACAGAGACACAGAGAGATCTGGGCCACGTGTGTGCTTTGCTCTGAAAGCATTAACACTGGCCTTTGAATGGTATGGGAAGCACCAGCTGTAAGGCACCTGCACAGGTTTTGGGAAGAAACAGGACAAAAATCCAGCCAAGGACTGAAGCCCCTGGAAGGGTCGGTCATTACCCGGCTGCTGGAGCTCGTGTATCATTGACACCTGACAAGCTGCAGGCACTCACCAAGTTTTCCAAATCGCAAACAAAAGACCTACAAACTTGTCCTGCAGCAAACAGCATCTTAGCAATTCCTCACAGCGGGATTACCTTTCCGTGGCATTACAGGATTGCTGATGGAGACACCCATGGTGAGGGGATAATGGCAACAGGGCACTTGCTGCTCTGAGATGCTACAAGGGGATAGTGAAGGTATTTTTCCTGAATTAAGTTTAATAAACTGAATTTACACATTGCTGTAAGGAAACTTCCTCCCGTGGTACCAGATTCAACAGCACCTTCCATAAGGATTATGCTGATTTTCATCAGGAGACCTGTGAGTTTCTCAGCAATGAGGACACCCTGTTTTCTGAGAGACAATAAAGATAGATCTGCTCAGAGACTTCAATCATTCGTGGTCTGCTTGAGGGACAGACAGAAAGGAAACAGGACTTGAAAAGAGCCAAGTATTCAAGACCTCTAAAACTCGATGTACAATTCTGTTTTCATTTTCTCCACTGAAGGAATATTAACTTGCCTCTATTAACTTATATTTTAGAAGATGCTATGAGCCCATTTTGATATTAAAGATTCTTTAGGACACTTTCTATACTTCAGCTCTTATTTTAGTTTTAACTTAATTAAAATCTTTTTGAGATTTTTTTCACGAGACACACTTAGCCTTTCAGTAACAGAATACAGATAATTATATCACGCTTTTCTATAACATTTGCAGATGGACTGAATAAAGTAAAGCTGTGTTAAAATAGTGTCTGCCTTATTATTTGATACACTGGACAGGCTTGGTGCCTCTAGATAAGATCCTGGTGATGTTTCAGAGTAATACTTTTTCTCCCTGAAGCCAGTGTGTCAGGACAGCAGAACTGTAATTATTCCTGAGAGAAACACCTCCCCAGGCCGTGGGTGCAGATGACACCCCATACTTTTAAAGAAAACAAATAATGCAGTATCAGATGTTACAGGCTCACAGAGGCCACAGTAGGTAAAAAGTTTATCCTCTCCTCTTTAAGTCATACCTGTTTAATGACTTCCTATCATCCTGTCCACACAGCTTGATTTCAATCTCTGCAAGGCGACTTCTAAATTTGATATCAAGATACTTATTTTTCTGAATTGTGGAATAAGTAATTAAAATTATATATATGTACAGCTGGATATTTTTATTAATAGCATGCATTTAAAAATGCATAGAATTGTAACTTGCAGTTGTCCTGTGTAAGACAAAGTGTTTTGTATGTATTTTATGAAAGAAACTCAAATCTAAATAGTTTTTTTGTGTGAGCAAACAAAGACTTTAGAGATTAAAATATATGACCCTGGACTGCCAGTAACTTTGCACATATAAATACTAACAGAAATTCAGGAGTTTAGATTGGGAAAATCCTGTTGCATACAAATAACCTGATGCATTAAAATGTATGTTCCATCCACAGCCACCCAAAGGGAATCAGATGGAAGGACTGAATATGTGTTTTCAAAATTAAAAATTCAAATCAGAACATGTAAAGTGGTTTAAAATAATAATTACATGAATCCCAATTAAGTATTACACAGTAATTACAATGAGTGCTATCAGCAAATTCAAAATATGATTTTGGTTAAAGGTATTACCATGGAACACAACTCCAGGCAGGTGCACCCAAACACCAACAAGTGGAGAAGGAATCACAGGTGCTTGTGTGTCAGGAAGGAATGAAATCAGCTCAGTATTCTGTGGTTTGTGCTATCTCAGCCAACTAGAACCTTGCTTTTCCTGTGCTTTTATGGGCTAAAATGTTCTTGAAGGATAAATATAGGGTAAAATTAAAACATTTAGAACTAGAGAAGTATGTATTCACTTACCAGTAACAGAAAATTAAAGTTACTTCTCTATAAAGTTTAGCTTTTTTTTTTTTTTTTGGAATATCTGCTCCAGGTGCTTCAGAGAGCAATCCAAGTGATGTCTTATTTCAGTGTGTGAAAGCTGGTTTAGGAACCAAAGTTCTACCTTTAATAAAAAGTGAATCAAATAGAGCAGGCTTTAGATGTATCTATCAGTGCTTAAAAAATTAGCAGTGTGATTATATGTTATGAAAACTGCCTTTGAAAACTTATTATAAGTAGAAATATTTATCTTGAAATAGTTACAGTTTGGGCAGGTAACATTTAGTTTGTTCTGTATATGCTGAAACCACAATGTGTAATAATGAAATACACACAAACACCAACATTCTAGATGCACCCTTCATTTAGGAGCATGTGTGCAACCCAGACTCTCCAGGTTTCCACCTGTACTGGAAATAAAGGACTACACATAATGTATCTGCCAGTAAACACAGTTAAACCTCTGGCTAAATGCTCCTCCCCGGTATTTTCCCCCTGAATTCCTATACTGATGTACCCAAATTCTGTGTTCTGAAGCTTTACTATAGGACATCACCTTTTCCCTTAAAGCATTCCACTAAAGTCAGCAGAAACTTCCTTTAATTTTGATGTGGATAGACTGACTGTACCCACACACAGCAGATTTCAGTCAGTGTCTCAAAATAGATTGTCCCTACAAATTCAGTGAGAGCCACATTGTCTTCTGATGTAACCACAAACACTGAATCATTTCCACAGAACAAAACAGATAAGATGAGGTTTCCTTGGAAGATTTCCAACGGGGTGACACTTTATTTCCTATAGAAAACATTCTATTCTATATTCTGAAGTCATGTTTGTAAATAATCTTTTCCCATCGCAATGTTTTTCAGATATCTGATTCCAAAGTGTTCTTTCACTAAAGGCCTGAGACTACAAATGTGCCACAAATGTGGGGTCCAAATGACAAATCTGCTGGGAGAACCAGAGCCAGATCCAAATATGAACAAAGCCTTGGAAGAGGCTTTGCATGTGTGGTGGAATGAGCATCCATTCAGCCTCACATTTGTGCTCTCTCTCTTTTAGAGAGCCAGAAATTTTTTTGTAACAATTTTTCCTTTCTTTTTTCCTTCCAAATTGGAATGATTTTCCCCACTAAAGATCTGGTGGGAACTTAAAATGCCATTGTTCTAAGTTTCAAGGGCTGCCTAATTAGAATAATGATAGTAGAATAAAAAGTGAGAATTTTCCCCCCAACTTCTGACAGGTTTGGATTACAAATCCCCTGCTGCCATTCTCCAGGCACATACCCAAATAAACAAGTAAAAAATCCCAGAATGACTTTAAGACGTGCTAAATATTCGGTTCCTGTGCTGGTTTGCAGGACAAACAGTCAGAAAATCAGGCCACAATCACCGAAAGCCAGATTTTTGACAGCTTGGAGGAATGGAAGGTTTCGAACATGGCATTATTGGCTTTGGGGATGTTTCAAACTAGATAGATTTTTTATTTTTTTCCCCAAATCCTGGTTCTCCTTTTGTTTTCTCCTTGTGAGAAAATCTCCCCAGTGAGTGAGAGTAACCCAAAGCCCTGTTCACGTGTTATCAGTGTCTGTCAGAGGCTGGAATTGCAATGCAGCACAAGCACAGGCCAAATACATAACAATTCCTTGACCACATGGTCCAAATCACTCTCTATTAACATTAAGGTAATACCTTCACAGATTTTCATTAGCAGCTCAAAGCACACTGCTGAAAAATATTTCAAGAACGAAAAAAAAAGCCAAATATACTTAATTTCCATTTCAACAATTAACACACATTCTAAAAGTCAGAGTCTCCACAGCCATGCAGCCCTGAAAAGCTGAAGGGTCTGTGGTTCAACTGAATCATCTGACTTTCAAGCAGAGGACATCTATTTTAGTTCATCAGACTTGCTAAAATTAACCAAGGTTCACAGCTTTGTGAAAAATACATGCTAAAAGAACTCCTCTAAATCGAGATTGCATACTAATAATTAAAGTTCCACATTCTGAAGGCTTTTCTCATGGTTTTTGCCTCTTTCCAGTAAAATCGTAGGAAATGGAAAATGAGCATTAGGAACAAGCTGAAAGGAACAAGCTGACTACCACAGATCTCAGACATCCCAAAGAACTGAACAAAACACACAATGTCACGGTCAAAAAGGTGCAGCAGGATCTATTTTTGTCTTAACCTTAGTCCTGTGCAAAGGTAAAGAAAAACAAGCACTCTGTTAACAACACAAATACATTCAGCCTTACAAAACCAGCACTGGTTTGTCATACTATTATTAATATGTCTAATGTTTACTGAGACCAGGGAGGGCTATTAAGAGATTATTTTAATATTAAAAACTCATGACTCCACATGAGACTTGGCAGTGTGGAGCCAGAGCTGCCTTCCCTATCCTGTCAGGGTGACACAAATCCACCTGCTTGCATCTAACAGGTAACTCCCAAGGACAGCTTTCTTCCTTTGTTTGTTTGTTTTGTTTTTTTTTTTTTTTTCATTCCCTCTTCTCCCTTTCCTCTGTGTGTGTGGATGTGTCTCTGTGTGTGTGGGGATCTGTTAAGACTTCAGACTTCACAATTACATTATGATGCAAACTAATTTCTGTTGATACACAGTCTCTGTTGTCCTTAAAAATCTTTAAGTGGTTTATACCTTGTTACTTCTCTCTCAGGTACCTGCCATGGGAGAGTCTCAACCAGAGCACAGTTTCACCTCCTCTTTCTTGCTCTGCAGGCCGAGGACAGAACTTTGAGCATCCTCAATGCTGCTCCTGTTGAGAGAGGCATGGGGAGACTCAGCAGTGATGATTGTGGAAATGTGTGATGTAGCTGTTAACTCCTCTCCCCCAGAGTCCTGACTTAAGCCAGACCTGGGTTCTTAGCACAAAACAAGTCTGTAGAGGCTTTTGTCTTCTTTCCATCATAATGCCATATATACAGGCCCTCCTCCATTAAAAGAATTCCCACCAGTGGTAGCTTTCCTCCTCCTCCCTACATTTCCTACTACAGCAATCCTTCCTCCTCACCCCCCCCTGCAGCCCCTGCAGTTCTGATTCAGCTGCTCAGGTGGTGCCCAGGCTCAGTTTTACCCTCACAGTGCCCAGGACCTCTGATTGTTCCCCTGATCCATCTCTGACTGCTCTGGCACCTGTACCAGCAACCCAACACAAACAGTCCTACCACCCAATTTCAGTCACAAATTTGGTTTCATCCAGGAACATTAAATTTTCCAGGCAAGGGGAAGGTCACTGTCCTACAGAGGAATAATAACAGCTGCTTTATTTTAACTTCATCATTAAGTTGTAGATTTTCATTACCCTCTTTAATTTTTCAGTGAAGTCATAAACAGCATAAATGTCAAAGACTTTCCCTCAGTAAAGGACTACAGCTCAATTCTATTTTTGCCCATGGTTTCCTGAGGGTTGAGTTATTGCTTTTTCCAGATCTTTGCTTCTTTACAGCAATGTGGCTTAAGTGGCTTTACAACAGTGGCTTAAGATGCTCTTGTCAAGGAATTTTTCATTTATTTCAAAAATTTGACTACTAAGGACTTTCTTTACATTAAAGGCCTTTACAGGGGCATGTAAAATTTGTAATTAAAGTTAATAAAGGTAAATGATTGTGAAGTTAGGTGAGCTTGGAAAATGGCAAAGGAGAAAGCTAAAACAGACACAGAGAGGACAGAAAAATACCATTCAAAGGATTACTTTCCAAATTTCATATTCACAAATTCCCCCATCTTCTATGTGGTCAGTGTTATGTCTATCTTTTGCAATTGTAAAATTAGATAATTACTGGCTCAAGAAACTTAAGTTACAGATCCTTATCTGTGCTAAAGAAATTAATCCCATACATCTTTTATAAACTCCTGAAAAATCCTTAAGTATGTGCTTATGTTGAGGCCTGATTTGTTTTGGTCTTTGATTTTATGTTGCACTGCACATTGTAACACAATAAAATTTATAGATTTTATCTATACAAATGGTGTACAGTGGAATAAGAAAAAAATGTACATAATTTAGAAATTTATTCAGGCAGAAGGTTCAGATAAAAAGATGCAAACACAGTAAAACTTTTCTATTGGTCCACATAACTGAATTTAGAAGTTTAAATGAGAATTTTTTTTGGGCCAATAGAAGTAACATTTACCTGCAGTATTTTAAGCCACAGCCACTTCAAATCCTGTATTTCCACACTCATTAAACCACTGCTCAGAGGAGTCCTGCTGCTAAAATATGATGTGGTTCTTTTATAGTAATATCATTACCTAATGATTTTGAAAGAGCCTTATTTTTCAAAGTGAGAGGGAAAGTGAGATGAATTACCTGGGATTGCACAGGGCAGCTCAGGGAAGTCTGGCCCAGCTCCTGGGTGCACATTTAGTGTGGGAAAAGGGAATGGACACACTCAGGAGAGACCATGGATGGAAATATTGAATTACACAGCTGCAATCCTGATGGGGAATTTTCATATGCTTACTGAAAAAAAAAACCCAAAACTTAACAGCATAACTTTTGATCCCTATTTCAGGAGATATTTATGCCTTCCCAGCCCACAGAAACTGCACCCACTGAGGAGCATGGACAGCAATGCCCATGATGGTCAGTCAAGAGGAGTCAGCATGACATTCTTGTACTCCAGCTGTTCTGGCCTGTTTCTAAACAAGCAATTTAAATTCACTTTCCAATATTTTTCCAAATATGATGAGATGTCTGCTTTTCCTACTGCCATTAATTTCACAAGAGCTGGAAGACAGGAGCTCAGTGGCTACCACACCATTCCTGGAATTCATGTAGGATAATCCCCAGAGCTGTTTCAGGCCTGTCAGCAGCTAAACCAAAAACATGCACAGAAAAGTAGAATTTCCTACCTTCTGCACAAAAAACCCTGTTGGTGCTGCTGTAATTTGTATTTGTAGCACTTTATCACACAGTGCCATAGCCCAACACGGCTCTGCTTCTGTATTTCATTTTTGAGGGATGACTCAGAGAGGCTCGGTGCCTTATTATGGCTTCATTAGAGAGGAACAAAAAGACATATAACTGTCTAACAACCTGTGGGGCTTTCATAGCATGGAGATTGCTGGAAAATGAAAATGCTTGAAAGCACTCCTAAACTGGCAGTGTGCAACTCCAAATTCCCTTTATGGAGAATAAACTCCAGATACTTTTTTCACTAATTCCATCCTAAAGGAATAATGCAAACCAGGTGCAACAGAATCAGGAGTTTGGGCTCTGATTAATAAAGCCATAAATCAAAGTTTAAAATAAATACACGTTTTCACCTAAGCACTGTTACCTTCCAATGCTTGTTGAAGTGTAATTATCCTCATTGGCTTTTGCCCCTGTGTGTAGGGGCACATGTACAGCTTTTCCTGGAGTGCCAGAAGCACCCTGAGTGGGCACTCAGGCCTGATCTGCACATTCACAGCATGATTTTCACATGCACTGAAAGGTGCTGAGAATTGCAAAATATTTTCCCTTACACAGGAATATAATGATGTTGATACATCTATCATTCTAATAACTCCTGCCTGGGCTAATGAGCTATGCACTGTTCACAAGTCATGTTTTAGGGATCAAAACTGGATCTGCAAAGGCAATAACAATGACACTTTGGTGCTCTGAGTCCTCCTTAAGGATCCATGTCCTGTTCCTTCCCCACCACGCTGGTTCTGTGACCAGCACTCTCCCTGTATCCTCCTTTTCACATGTCACTCCTTAGATTTTCCAATGCACTGTGATTTTTTAGTTGAAATCAGCAGTGTAGCTGCTTGGGCAGCAGCCTCTGTGAAGGTATTTTTTATTAAACCTGTGTGTATTTGGCCAGTCTCACAAATAAAGATATGAATTCCACAGACTATTTTACTCCCAAAAATGATGCACCTCCTGCCTCTTCAGGCTCCAGAAAGTAGCAGATGGCAGCCAAGTCAAACATTCAGAGTTCCTGGAAACTTCTGATGCTTCTAAATCATTCTTGCAGGAAAAGTGTCAGACAGAACCTTCCCAAAGCATGTTCCATCACAGAACCATAGCACTTAAGCAGCAGCAGCATCAGGTAGCTCAAATGTCCTAGTTGTCTGCAACATCAGTACAGGAGGAAAATCAAAGAAATACATAAAATGGCATTTAAAATATACCAAAGAAGCTGAGCCCCAACAGTCTAGAGAAGTTCATTACACTTACATGTGTATTTACAATGTTTATGAGTTTCTAAGCCTGAGTAAATAAGCCAGCACTAAATAAAAGGCAGCACTCAGAGAGATGCCATTATGATCTACTACAAAATTCCACCTCATTTAGATTTACCCACTCCTCAGACCTCGATTCAATTCAAAAGAGCTGAAATCCTTTTATAACCTCATCTTCCATAATGGAATAAATCAACATGCAGCATTTAACTGAGGGAGAAGAAAAATAAGACTGAACATGATATAAGGATATAGGAAGAAATGAGGCAGAAAAAATCTGCTTCTGGTTACACTTTTATATGTTCAGTCACCAAAGCATAAAGATCATTTTGCAGTATTAAACAAAATATTATTAAGTCCAGCAACATCTGATACTGGGGCAGGCACAACAGTGTTGGCCATAGCTAGAGGGGGTCTTAATTGTATCCAAGATTTAAGCCCTGATTCCACATAATTCATGTGAGAGATTTTCTACTGCTGGGTTTTCTCTGTAATGAATATGTAGGGACCATCCAGAGAATATCCTTGTGCCTGAAAATGAGTTTTGATTTTGGTTTTTTCCCCCAAAGGTATTTTAAAGTATTTTCAAGTATTGCTGTTAAAGTTGCACATCAAAGTGATCTACTGGTATTGTAGAAAGGGCACCTCTATGTAATTGCATCAAATTGGCTCATGACACATTTATTGATAAGATGGATGTAGATAATGTTTGTGTGTTCAATAACCTTCTTTGGCTATTACTGCCACTGAGCCCTGGTTAAGAGAACAGGTTCAGTCCTCAATTGTGGATGAAAATGTCAGGGAGAGGATGAAACAATGAGGAATTTTACACTTCTTTATTTGTAAATACTACCCTGACATTTCTCAGTCCTCTTGAATTTTGTGGAAAATAATAATTATTAATCAGAAAAAAATAATCATGGACTGAAAAGTCTGAGAGTTTTTAAGTAATACAGAAATGTTTACTGATAATTCACCAGTTGGATGTGAGTTTGGACCAATACAGAACTTCCAGTCTCCACTCAGCTGAGGGCTGATCATTGTGCATAATGCTTATTTTCACACTGGTTTGATGAGAACTGTTCATCTCAGCCACAGCTGCTCTTATTTGGAGTATAATATTTTACAACTTCAGCCATAGGGTCTTAGAAATTCAGTGTTGCCCTTTCTACACATGCCAGGTTTGAAGTTGTCACCAAGCACCCACATGAGCCTGGGTGAGCGTTACTGTGTGAGGTCACATGCTTGCTTAGAAAATTTGCAATGAAGTGTCCTTACTTTAACAGATTATCTTGAAAGTCACAGCTGGATGAGCTTTTTCGTTTACTATTAGAAGGCAAACAGGTTTGGGTTTGCTTTTTTGTTTGATTTGGTGGGGTTTTTTATAATTAAAAACATTGTTTCAGTCTATTTCATAAATATGATATGATTTGGTAAATATTTACTTGTCAGTCAAAACAGGTTTTTTATTCAGGAAACAATAAAGAGAAGCAAGAGGGATGAGGCAGTGGTGCCCACCATAGTGAAAGGGGCACTGAAGAACTGGGAAAGCTGGATTAAAATCCCTCTGCTATTAAAAGTCAAAGCATCTCCTATCCCAACTGTTGTCTACATTGTTAGCTGGTGGAATTAAAGGTTCTCTACTTTCTAATAAAACAATTATTGGGATAGAAAGTAATCAGAGCAAAGATCAAAGAGCCAAAACTCATAGTGCTCCCAGAATCCCCTGGATTCTTACAGTGAAGATGCTCCAATTTGTGGCCTTTTTGGCACTAAATGCATCCACTTCAACACTGGACTCTGCTTTCTGGACAGCACAGGATGCTCCTTCCTACCTAAACCCTATGAATTAATTTGAGCCTTCTCTGCTGTGGTGGAGTTTCCTGAAAATCACAAAGAAAAGCTGCAGCTGCCCCAGGGCTCGGGATGAGCTGGCCCAGAGGCTTTGCTGGAAGCACATCTGGCTTCTGCTCAGCTCTGAGGGCAGTGGAGCTGCTGTGCAGCTGCAAGTGCTCAGGTGGGGCAGGAGCCTTCTTCTTGGGCAGGCAGCAGCATCCACTCCTCACATTCCCAGGGGCTGGCATTATCTTAACCTGCCTCTGGCTGTGTCCTCCACTGGGTCTGGTTCTGAGGTCTCAAGGTCTGTGTCTCCCTGCTCTCTTAGTCTTGCTTTGGCAAACAGTGTTTGCCATAGACCCCAGTGTTAATCAGAGACTACAAACAAGCCAAAGGAAAGCTGTGTAAATAAGCCAGGGCAAGAGAAAGCCTTTCTGCTTGCCTTGGCCGAGATAAATTACAAGTACACAGGTAAGTATACTGTTTAAAAAAACACAGCAGGCTCCTGAACCCACAGTCATCAACATAAACTATGACAGAAAAAAAAAAAAATCCTCAGCTGAAGGCAGAAATCACACAGCAGACCCAACAGAACAAGAAGCCCTTCCTAATATGCATTAAAAAAATTAAGTTTCTGAGAGAGTACATTGGCAGCAGCCATTTACTTTTTCTGTACATTTGGGAGCACACTGAGAAGCAGGTTTTCAATCTGAAGGATCAAATCTGACACAATTCATCAGACAATAAGAGTGAAATCAAAAAGACAGTAACTGGAAAATGTAATCCTCCCCTGAAATTTCCCTCAGCTCACCATCTGCTTCCATTCTATCACATCCCACTGGGGACTCACTGTCTTGCAACATCTCCTCTGGGTGGCATTGCCGCAGATGGAGCAGGCAGGAGGGAGAGCTGCACTGCAGGACCCAGCCACGGGCTCTGAGGGACAGGGAACGTGGCTGGATGTTCCTTTCTGAGGAGGGAGACAACTGGAACACGCGAGGAACCGACTGCCAGCACGTCACACCAGAGCCAAGCTGTGCTCACAGAAACCAGGCGGGTTTTCCTCCAGTGAAAACAGCAGGACTGAGCCACCCCCGTGGAACATTTACAGGCATTTCCCAGCAGAGGTTATTTCCTCACAATACCCTCAAATAGCAGCACTCCCTGCAGTTGTCAGAAGTGTTTTGCTGACACAGAAATGCATGTTGGTGTGTGTATGGAACCACTAGGACATGAATTTCCTTGAAGGAAGGAGCTCTGAGCCATCTGGGGACAGGAACAGCCAAGCAGTGCAGACTGAAGTCTTATTTTCTGTCTTCTGAAACTCCAGTAAACTAAAATGGTGGAAATTCTTTTTTAAAATACTGCCAATCCCTACAGCATAGAGGCAACAACAGAGGATGCCATGTTCCATCAATTAACCCCTGAGAGTTTAGGACATTTCTAGCAATACAAAGGCATTATCAAAAGTTGTTCTTTAGAGAATAACTTTTACCCTTACCTATACTTTATCTTTTGCAGTGTATCCCATATACCTCACAGCTGGGAGAGCTCGGGGGAGAAAATTCTTTTTCCTCTTAGTTTGTTCCTGATTCTCTAAAATTCAAAGTGCTTATTGTTTAAAGGATACATTTAAGTGAATATTTCTGCTCCCAGAGTCTCCTCAGCATTAGAGGTGCAAGGACTTTAGGCTGTTTGATTTATTCATCTGAGTTTCAACCACAGCTGAGTTCAGTGTGCCCTGAAAGTCTCAAACATCTTACTACACTTGAAATGAGTTCAGCTATGAGCAGGTGATCCGAACCATGCCCAGTTGAAGAACATATAAAAACTCTTATTATTTGGTGTAGATAGCAGTTGTTCAAATAACTATCAGGCAAACTGTCCTACCTAGAAACAGCAGAATTGTTGGCCCTGTGTAGGTGAATTCCTTTGCTCTCCAACCCCCATTTTTCTAGAACTCATCCTCACGAAACTGCAGCCCAGAGATGCACACAGGTATGTCCTCACCTTTACTCAGCTCAGCAGCTCTTTGGGTACCAGATGGTCAAGTCACATTGCTAAAGTCAAATTTGTGTGCAACAGTTTCTCCTATTGAGCCACAAATCCTTGGGAACCAGCAATTCCTGCTGCTGTAGTGATGCTGTTTACTAGAGGTTTATACACTAAGAGCCATCTGCAATGGCTTTTCCATACTGGAGCATGGAAGCAACATATCTTAGGCAGGATCTGTAATGACCCTGCCCATCACATCAGCTCCAAGTCCTAAAATTTTTCAGTCCATGACATACTTTAAATTCTGCTGGAAGAAGCACTTCCTCACACCTTGAAAACACCAAATAAAAATATCAACAGCAATCATGTATTATATACCATAGAGAAGTCTTCAAGGAATTAACAAAAAGGAATTTACCTAAAATGTCCCTTTTTTTTTTCCTAGGCAAGTTTTTTTTTATGATTACTCAGATGCACTCTAATGATCACTTCAAAGCACATGAATAAGTTTCCAGCCAAGTTAGGGAAAGCAATTCATGTTACTATTCATATTTTAAGATATATTATGTGTTAAAATTCATTTGGTCTTTTACTGAAATGCCAGAACATCCAAATGCTGAAATGCTTTCACCTCATTTTTGCAAAAGGTCATGTTGATTTTTCATGATGAAAAGTTCATACCTTCCTACTTAGCAAAAATGGGAAATACAACAAAAACAAAGTATGTTTAATGAGAAACTTCTGATATACTGAATTCATGTTGTCCCAGACTGGGTAAAATAAACCAGAAAACAAATAATTCTTTACAACAGCTGGCAAGGATTGTAATATGAATAACAGGAGACTCCTGAAACCTTTACAAATCCATTTGAAAACCCCTCCATCAGATTCATTCCAGTTTCGTGAAGTCTGGAAGCCTCCAGGGATTTTGGACCCATTAAAAGCCTGTGACAATGCATCAGTTTAGACAGATTTGGAATGAACATAAGATTCTTTTTTAAAATTATTTATTGTCCTCTAAGGTCTGTCTTTAATTTCTTATTGAGTGATGAACATACATTTATGGAGCCTTTTACTGTGTGATATGATTTTACCTTTCTTACACCACAATGCAAACTTTAAAACATCAGGAATAACCCCACCCAGACTGTTCTAAATACAAGGACGTGTTTTTTTACTGTTATTTTTCTGACAACATTATTATTCTGCTTGTGTGATGCAAAGCATGATTGTATTAAAATAATTGGAAAAATTTGTTTCTCATTCTGCACATTTTCACTAGGCATTTCATTTTCTTGAAAAATTCTTGAAAACTGAGATGCTTTGGGAGAACATTTAAGCATTAGAGTATCTCATGAAGAGCAGCTTTTCCTCACACTCAGAAGCATTTCTTTCAGTAAGACCATTACCAGGATGACTTGTCTTGGTTTTAAAACATCCATTTTAACCCTAAAGCAAGCTCACTACTTGGAATTTTAAAATATCCTGACACAGTGCTATTTTTTTGTCTCAAAATCCAGTATACTGTGGTTTTACCCCCTCTTCCAGATGTTGCTGTGCAGTAAATCAGCTGGATATTTGGCTGCCAGCAGCACTCCTTAAACAGGTTTGAGCAAGACAATGGCCACTCTCCTGAAAATTCATGTTTTCAGGGCCAGCAATAGGGAAAAATCTGGAAAGTGGAACATCTGGAATATCAGCTATTGACATCAGTGGAACCTACCCATGAAAAATCACAGGTCTGTGGCAGCAGAGACCAAGAGAACCTTGTGACAAACATTTGAGTGCGCCTTGGAAATCCACCACCCGAGGACAGGAAGGTCACTGGATCTGTCATAGCACTGCATGTTGGCAGGGGCTTGAAATGTAACTGTTTATAACCCTGCTTTATAATCTTATTTCTGGGAACACACCATTAGTTTATGTAAATTCTGTGTGAATGAGCCCACCTTGACTGAAAAGGACTGCCAGGTCAGGCCAGTCACCCACCCCTATTACCCAGCTTTATTTTGTAGGTCACTTGTCTATGCTGTGTTCCATTAAAGATGACAACAGCCCTGAAGATATTGGGCACTTGTGGAATATGATAACATTCCCCAGTCTCACTGTTCAGATGAGGCACCAGACATATCCCCTGCCATGATTGCCAATAACTGGCTTTTAATGAGCTGTTTGTGCCAGTCAGCAGAAAGGTCCCTGCAGATCTGAGAGCTCAAGAACTCTCCTGTTATTCAGGAATGACAGGTGACCTACCCCAGATCAGTGCATGTGTCAATGCCCACTGGCCCAGCGCTTGACTTTAGGAAAGACCCTTTTACAAATTCTCCCCCACTTGCAATGATAATGATAAAAAAGGGCCCATCAATCCTCACTCATTTTTCCCTTATAATTCACCTTGGCTGCAATGCCCTTCCCAGTTAATAAAAGTGAGGCTGGAGATGTGTTATGACTGCAGCCACATCTTATTGTCATCTCTTATCTTATATTTAGATCATAAGCTTTATGAGGCAACGTCTGTGTTTTTGCACTGATTTTATATGGTGGCTGGTGCACAGGCTTGATGCAAAATTGTGGCTCCTAGGAATTGTCACTGATGATAAAAGCTGTTTTAATGAGTCTGCATTATCAATAACATCATTAGTGTTATTCCCTGATAAATTTCATCGCTTCAAAATCAATGTCAGGCAATTATTTTAAAATATACAGTGGATGCATTATTTTCTAATAACCCTACAAATGTGTGTCTTGGTTAAACAAAGAGACAAATTCAGCTCCAGCTAAGCATGAAATACTCTGTAATGTTTTCATTATGAGGTTACATATGAGGTTGTTCATTATAGACTAAATGAGCAGACGATAAATAAAAATTGAAAGAGAGAAATGTTCAGGGCATCAGTATAAACTCAGCAGAGCTTCTCATTTCCCTCTGATAATCCTGCCTTGCAACCCTCCTGGATTGCTGCACTCAGGACACACAGCCTGAGCTGCCCAAGCAGTCCCCAGGTCAGGCAGGAGCCTCCTGGCTTTGTCCTCCCTGCGGCCGTGTCAGGGTCTTCCCTGCCAAGGCCAGCTTTGGTTTGTGGTTTTAATGAAAACCACTTCATGTATTGCAGAATAAATGATTGTTGTTCTCTCTTGGATTATTGGTTTAAGTGCAATTAATTGGAGACTAAAGAAGGGAAAGTTGGTGTGAAATACATTCTCTCCTTTGCCCTGTCTGCCCTCTCTCCCATGTAAGCAGGCTGGGCTTGCCACCAATTTCTTGCAGCTCGGTAATGATCATTTTGAAAGAGCATTTACCAGTGTTCCCAGGATATATATAGAGATACATATGTAGCTGTACATAAGGCACCATCAGTGTGCTTCTTCCTTTGCTTACTAAAAGAAAAAACATGGGGATAATATATACAGAGCATTTAAGAGTGTTTGTTTCCCCTGAATGCGCTCATTTTGGTGATATTCATCATCATTAGGCACAAGGTTTGCTTCCATTTCTTTTTCTTTTGGTGAAGAAAGCTTTCTCACCAGCAGCATTTGCACTTGTACAGATTTGGATCCTCCCACTGGTGGATGCCGAACGTACTGGATTCAATGAGGGAATTTAAATTACAGAAATATGGGCATAAATATTCATCTCTTTAGGCTGTTTTCACCTCCCTCCCCCTCCAAAAAAAGACGGAGTACTACAGCACACTGAGCAAGGGTGGGGAGGCACCAGGTATCAACTCCTCAGTCACTCAGCCAGTGCAGTGACCTTGTGTCTGTCACGGGAAAGGACTCAAGACCCGTTAATGCTTCAATCAGCTGCTTCTTTGTAACATCCCCGGGACATTATGTCTCATTGTGTAAATGATGTGCAGCCCGTGCCCTGCTCTGGTGCTGATGGCATTTTGCTTTCTCTGCTTTTATAGGAATTAGGAGCAAAGAGAAGCAGCCCTGCTAGAAATTAAAGTGTCTAACAGCTTGGGTGTTCTTTTTTTTTTTTTTTTTTTGAAGAGTGTAGCATGAGTGAACCCAAATATCCCCCTCTTTTTTTTAACTAACAGCTATTATTTCTATGTCTTTGGAAACAGGAGAGATCACAGAGACTGTTCTCTCACTGCTCTACCAGAAACAGGCGCCTGCAAACCAGTTAAAAAAAGTAGGGTATAAAATTATTGTGTTTCCACATGTAAAGATTTTGGTGTTACAGTTACATTTCCATCCATTGTGCAACACTTTACATTATGGCAGCTCTGGAGGTCATCCTTACGAGCTGGTGACAGCACTCTGTATCTAGAAGTTATTAGTCTAAGAATAAGCCCATTTTTATGCAGTTCTTCAGAATAACTCTCTCAAGTGGGCAGAGGGGATGAAGTACAAATGTAGGGCAGCTCTGAGCATGACGTGTCACAGAGGACACACTCAGTGCCCTGCTTTTGGAGGAGGAGTGATCGGCCTCCCTTGCCCTTTCTTTGCAGCATTAAATCCATTTGTTACAACTGTAGATTGTCCTTTCAGATATACACCTGCACCTCTAAATTAAACCTGACTTCGTGAAATAACCAGTTCCCTCAGAGAAGTCACCATTAATTTTTTTAATTGATTTAATAGGCAATAAATGAAAGTATAATGACTACTACAGTGGATCTCTTCCAAAAATTCCTTATGTTGAGATAAACTATATTCATGGCCTCAAAGTTCCCTGAACGCTGACTCAAAAATTAAAATTTCCATTAAAAAGTAAAACTGTCATTAGTTTTTCTGGAAGTAACTGATGCACAGTGAAGTTAAATGACTTCACCAAGGAGAGACAACATTTCCTTTGGACCCTTAATATTACATGTGGGGTACACATCTCATAGTCATCAGCTGCAGTGGTTCCCAAGGATATATGACAAGATAACTTAAGGAATTTGATGGAAAATTTTCATGGAATAAGGAACCTCAACATGTTTTTAAAAAGAAGGAGAGTTGGATGTGTAACATATCCCTTGATCTGTATTTCCCCTACAAGGAGTGGAACAATTAGAGGACACAAAAACATCGTTAATAGACATTCACTGTAAACGTGGGCTAGAAATCAAAATGCCTTTGAAAATGAAGACAGCTCAGGTAATCTCTCTGTATTGTTCCTCTAATTTTTGACAGGAGGATGCCTATTATTATCCAGCAACATTGGAAAAAAGCTTTTTCCTCAACTAGCTCTATCAGATTACACTTCTCTATCACTTTCTCTCTTCCTTCCACTTAGTAATAGCTGGGTTTGGCAAATGTCTGCAATAAAATGGCTTCTCTTTTACAGAGCAAAATAAACAACACATGGTAGATTTAATGTAACCAATCATCTCCCTCTCCAAATGACTTTCATTGCATTATCTCCTGATAGTAAGTGACAGCTGTGTTTAATGAGCTGGAAGAACAGGTCAATAAAAAATATATATGCATGTTGTTTAAGTATTATTACATATGTGTAGACATTAAGGCAGCTCATGGTATTTATCCCACTGCAGGACTTTATAATGCCAAAGCACCACGGGTTCCAGCAAACAAGATTAAAGATTATTTCCTCACAGAGGAAATAATTACTGCTAGTAATTCCTGAGTATTTTAAACTTATTTTTAAAATCTGTAGATTAGTGCAGATGATCAGAGACCACCCCAAGGATCTCTTTGCCTGGCTCTGTGGAGCTCATTCCTGAAAAAGCAGCTCCTTTTCTGTTCCCATTCTGGTTTTCTGCAAGTTCACAATGGAGTTATCTCTCAGAATCAGCTGCTCTGCACATTTTACTAATGCAAATAAACGTTTCAAAATTACAAAACAAGAGGGGTGAGAAGCTGCCAAACCCAAACACTTCAGAGGTCATTCCTTGAGAATACCATAGCATTTGGCTCCTGAATTAAGCCCAAGGCATTCCTACACAGTGACTGTTGGTACCAGAACCCATCACCAAGCCTGACACTCCCCAGCTCTATCCAACACTGACATTCCTAATTGAATATTTATTCTCAGGCCTTTTCTTAGCCCCAGAAATTTGGGTTTTCTTAAACCAATACACTCAGAAAAAGTTCAATAAAGGCCCAAGATTATAATTTCTCTTTTTAAAGGGCATTTGAACATCACTTGCCCGATCCAGGATATTCTCAAAACAGAGAGAATGTAAAATGCTCTCAACCAAGAACAGAGGAGCAAAGCTCAGCTTAGACCAACAGCTCAGGGTTTCTAATTGCACTCTTACAAAGAATCCTGGCAATAAGGTGCTTAAATTACCACAGCAGGATAATGATCCTCAAACTAGTGTGGAGGCATCTGGGACTGGGACTTGAAAGAATCAAACTTTTTGGCTCCATTCTTTCATGTTCACATACACAGCTGGAAAAAGCTGAGCTGATCCTTGCAAAAGTGAAGTTAATGAATTAAAGTGTAACAGTGAAGAATTTATTAAACATTAAGAAAAGGATCAGAGCAAATGATCCAAATGCTGTGTCTGTGAGAGTAAAGGGAACATCTGATTAGCTGTGGATTTGCACCTTAACACGGAATCAACCAGCACACCTTGGGGTTTGCTTTCAGATGGAAACTGCTCCTGAAACTGTTCATAAGAAAGTAAAACTTGTCACATGCTGAATGAAATGGCTGAGTCCTCAAAGCCTGGTGGTCTGTCACCTAACAAAGACCACCATCCCAGATTCCAGAGTAAGAGAGCAATTCTGGCAGTACCTTAAGGACAGCAAAATGCTCCAGGTGAAGAACATGCAGTTTTTCAATGTCTCCATAAGATAAGTATTACCAAAAGAGCTGAGAAGGGGCAGGCAGTAGGTACATTATCAGTCACCTACTCTGGTCCCCATCTCTTTTACAGAAATTAAAATAATAATAATGATTTCATTACATATGGAGTCAATCCCACCAGAACTGGGGATTCACCTAAAGTTCAGAGGCTGGATAACGACAGGAAAAGATGGGGAGTGGCTCTGCACTGAGTTACACACGACTCAATCTGCTCTCATTGCTTCCAGCTCTGCCTAAGCCTTACAAGAAGAAATTGAAAATTCTTATTAACTCATTTCTGGAAGAGAGCAAAATCTCCCAGAGATGGTTTTAAATTTAATTGTTTGTGAAGAACATCAGGACCCAAACACAGCAGTTTAAAGAGAAATGAACAGCTTCCAATTTACCTTGCAGCCTATTATGATCCCGGGCTGCTGATGCAGAAACTTCTGCACTCCAGCACCTCTGTGGAATCACTGTGGCAAGATAGAGTTGTGCTCATTTATGCAGCACATTCATAGTGAGCAGTGGGAGTGCAGGGAGTGAGGGCAAAGTCACCCCTGCCCCCCTGAACAGAACAGCTCCAGAGTCCTGAGCTTGTGCCTCCCAACATTATTTGACACCCTTAATATTGATTAAACACAGGACATTGAGAAGGTGGCAAACACAGCTTCAAAGAGTGAAAATATTTTAGATTAATTCAACTTCTATTCCACAAACTAAGCAGGTTAAAGAAAACCCAAACAACCCCCTTGAATACTGAACAGCTTCCAACGAGGCTTCAACAGAGAGCGGGCAGATTTCCATCTCTCTCAGAGAAACAGTGGGGAGCTGAGCAATCTGAAAAGCCAGTTTCCTACCCAGAAAAATGAGCTGATTTACCTTGCTCCTTGAAATCTCTTAAGATAGACTACAGGCAGCCTGTTCAGACACACCACAATTTCCTTGTATGAATGAGTTTGAGTTGGGGATGACACCGTTCAGAATTTTGAAGCTGCCTCAGGAACTCTGGGTTCTTGTTTTAACAGATTTTCTGGTTTTAAATTCCATGTCCCAGTGAAAGTCATTTGCATTGACCTGGGGTTCTACTGTCAAAGGAAGTTTTCAAACTTCACTGTTTGTCCTTGTAACAGGTCTAACAAGTTAGTAACAAGCTGGTGGCATTTGCTGTGTTGTTTTACTTGTCACAGCTCTAATAGCCCTGTGTCTCCATTTCAATCTGATTCTACAGGGCTTACTGCTGAAAAGTTACAATTCCAATTTAAATCTCAGCAAAAATTAGAGCAGGGACTCTCTATTTTGAATGCTATTCAGTATCTACACAGAATTTCCAAGTGGATTTTGAGCCACTTCTCTAATAGCAATTCAATTTAATCAGAATTATGGCTCTGGATTCTGGTTTTAGCTCCAGCCAAGGCTGTGTAAAATTCTCCTACCAAGTCCCTGAACTCAGTGCACAGCCAGGGCATCCTTCAGCAATGTAAACTCTGCTCCAACACTCCACTGCAGAACTTGGTGCATCCTGAGCCACCAGTGTAGTTTATAATATCATCTGACAGTGGGAAGGTGACAGGACTGCCAGACAATATGTATTCTTAATTATCTAAATGAATATTTTTTGCTTATCAGTCAGTAAGTCTCGGTAGATTTGAAAACTGAGATTTATCCTATTAAAGGACTGAAATGAAAGTATTTGAAACAGAATTTTAAGCTACCCAGTAAAGTTAACAAACCAGTTTGCATGAAATAACAGGGGGGATTATAATGTGAAAGAGCAACTAGAGTCCTGTTCAGGCCTTATTTATGCAAGGAATTTTCTCAATAACCTTCTGAATTGCAAGCTTAAAAGCACTGATAGCTCAGTCACTATTCTTAACCTGAATTTTGTCCTCATTCACAACGCTTTGAAAATCAAAAGTGTGCTAAGACCTACTGTTTTTCAGTGAATATAGAATCACAAATCTGTGGTTTCTGTGTTACTCAGCCAGGCAATGTCTCCTGTGAAAGGAATGATACTCTTTGTCCTTATATTTTAAAACAGAAGAAGAGAGCACTAACAATTAAAAATTAAAATCTCATCTACTGCAGCATCCTAGAAAATATTTAAGATAATCTACATAACAACAATAAAATATCATTTCTGAGCAGAATTTCCTAATGTAGTCAGTTTATTCAATGATAATATTGTGGAGAAAGTAACAATATTATGTTGTAGCCCAAATTTGCCAATGCACTTCAGTTCTGCACTCGTGTACTTTGAACACTTCTGCAGCCAGAGGTGTGTTCTTGAACAGGTATTTAACTACTTCACTGAGTGACTTTTAATGCATGACTATCACAGACAGAATAAAATGTGCCTGATTAAGAAAACTCTGGAGGGAATCTCAAAATTAGTCTCATAATGACTCTTATAATTTTAAAAATGAGATTAAAAAAGTTAAAGAAATTATAAAAAATGAACCACCTTACAATGTGTGCTTTTATTGGGCCTTTGATTAACTGAAATCTGGGAAGGCATGACCCGTGAATAATTGTTGGTTCATTTTCAAACTTCTGCTTTTCCCATCTCTGCTATTCAGTCTCACTGAACTTCTAAAGTGCTTAATTAAAAAAAATGATTGGACCAAATCTTCAGAATAATTCTGTAGGCCTTGAATGCTGAAAGAGAGTAAGTGATCAGGCACCTTATTCCACTAGCAAAAGAGCACGGAAAAAATCACTCAAACATCTTTTTTTTTCTTCCCAAAAAATGTGGTTTTTCCATTCTGATGGGAATCAGCACTTGTGTTTGCACAGAGAGCCAGCCCCAGCTCCAGGGATTTCACTGGGATATAGTGAATTATGTAGGTGAATAGGAACATGGACACAGTCACGTTTATTGTCCTACTGTTTTATCTTCCCTTAAGCGTATTTGTTCTACTCTTTGATCAAAACTATCAAGGAACTCTTAATTCCTCAGCCCTCTGCTTGGTTTCCTTGGAGTGTCTTTGTCCCCCAGAGCAGGGGTTTGTCCCTGCCTGTGCTCTCAGAAACCAGGACAACTCTTGTCCTTTCCTATCACAACCCTGTCTCCTGACCAGAATCTGCCCAATTACAGCCAAAAACTTAGAAAGTCCTTGTACCTTTCAGGAGATAACTGTGCCTCCAGAAATTATCCTCACACTGTAACCTATGTTAAAATCAACATCTGTTGAGATGAGACTGAAGCATCACTTTAGCATGATACAAACTACCAAACAAGAGCATCTTGTGTGATTAATACAAAGCCTTGCTCTGTTTTCTGTTTAAAAGTTTTTTAACTCGTGGTAATAAATGACTAGAGCTGAGTGGATAACTTACAAAGAGTAACCCCTCTGATGAAGATATCTGCACTTCGTGCTTGTGCTTTGCCAGTGAGTAAATTCTGATTTCCATGAGCACATTTTTTACATCAAAAATGATTTAGTTTTACCCATTTCTCTGCCCTGGCAGAGTGAACAGAGCTGCTTTCAGCACTGCCCAGTAGGTGACAAGGTGATGTCTGACCGAGGGTTGGGCTCGATGACCTCCAAGGTGTTTTCCAACCTAAATGATTCTGTGACCACTGTGATCAGGAGCTGTGATCAGTCACTGACTATCTCAGGCTACACTTAGTGTCCCCTGACACCAAGAAAAATGTGTTCCCACATTAGTCTGCCACCGGATCAATCCACCAGGACACAGCTCTGGGTGCTCTTGTCCTTGCTCAGTGTCAGTGAACGGGCAGGAGACTTAAGGTTCATTTCCCATTAACATTCCTAACTCATCTATATAAATTACTTCCTGAAACACAGATGCAAAGAAAGAGTTCTAGCTGGGCTAGGTGTTATTACTCCTCTAATATCACACTGATAATTATCTCTAATTATTATTACTTCCCATTTAAGGGCATTGGGACTTAAAAGTTGACTTCAGGTCTCAGGTGTTCAGTGGCTGGAGAGAATGAGAAATGTCAAGCTACCAGTAGAGCTGAAGTTCTAGATTTTACTGTGCTAAACTTTTGGGCATGTCTTAAGTTCTTAAGCTGTCCCTTAAGCTGTCCTTAAGCTGTCCCTTAAAATCAACTGCTTTTATAAAATACTTTTAAAAACAAAACTTGTGCAGTCTTTGCCAGTGCTCAGGGATGGCCACTTTGAATCAATGTCACTGTCAGAGCCCAAGCTCCACTCTTTATTTAAATATTTCAAGTCTTTCCCTTCAGATAGCAGTACATGATGTTTTGCTTATTTTCTTTGTTTACCGCTTCTCTTTCTGATTCACGGTTTCAAGACCAGTAAAACTGAATGTATTATCTACACAGAAGGCTCTCTTTTGTTGTCTCTCTCTCTGCCCACTCTGTGAGAATGTTAATTCTGTCGCCAGGTCAGCTCTGGAGATCTGATGCCAACTCCTCAATCTCTATGCATTTCCCAATAATAAATTTTTAATTAATAAAGATAAACCCAATCATAACACCTGTTTGTAAGTACCCAGAAAACAAACAAACAAACAAACAAACAAACCACATTTAAATTGCTGCACTGACTTAAAAGTCCAAGCAAGCAGAAAGGAAGTGATTACGCTCCCAGATTTTCAGATTTTGATATCCTGGCAGGCACACTCTGACACTGCAAACATGCTCTGCCTCATAATGCTGCATTTGTTGATGAAATTTAAGGACATTTTAAAAATTATATAAGGAAATTCATGGGCAGGAAACTCAAAATGCTGTCTTTGGAGACTTTATTTTATTGCTAAGTTTAATTAATATTTCCTTCAACCTTGATCTAGATAATTCTATCCCTTGGGAGGAGGGTGAGGGGAAATCTTTCACAGAAAAAAAAATATCTAAAGCTCTGAAAAATAAACTTTTAATTAAGACCAAGAAAACCCAACCAATCACAAAATCTAAACTCAAGACAGAGATAAAATGGAGTCATTTGTATTTTCTAGAGTAACTTCAGCTATCTACAATCAATGATCCCTGAATGCCAAATTTCTGCAAACTGTGCACTAAGGGCCAAGAGTGACTTTTAGATAACACTTATCCACCTCAAATGCCTATTCTTGGGAGAACTCGAGTCCCAAATCTACATCAGTCTATGCAGAGATGAAAAATCATGAAGGTCTAGATGGTCAGGAAGCTTTCAGTTAGAACTGCAGTGGGCTCAGAGGATTTCAGAGGCTGGATCAGGCCCCCCTGGATGTCTGTGTGGCTCCACGTCACACAGGCAGCAGAAGAGGCCAAAAGAGAAGTGTAAGAGCAGGGCTAACATTTCGTGATAATTCCTTGTTATTTGTCGCCTGAGGGCTTCCTCACATTTCAGTGTCTTGACATTTAACTGACCTTGACAGATTCCTCTTGCATGAATTTGTCCAGTCTCGTTTTTAATCTGTGTAAACTTTACCAACCATAAAATCTGACAGGAAGAAATTCCATGGCTTAATTATGGGTTCTGTTAATAAGCAGCTCTTTTTGTTTTGAAACCATTGCATGCAGCAGCAGCAGTTTATTTGGGGGTGTCCTAATTGTCTCAGGGACAATGAACTATCATGGTCTATTAATGTTCACAGTTTCACTCAGGTTTTATAGATCTTTGTTGTAAGCTCCCTCAGTCACCTTTTTTTTTTTTTTTGGTCTAGGCTAGAAAGTCTTTTTTTTATCATCCCTCATGTAGATGTTTGTTCACACAAGAACAACTGTGGCATTGTTTACAATCTTCATGTAAACTCCACATACACCTCCTAAGTTTAATTAAAGTCAAATGAAGGAGAGAAGTGGAGCAGGAGGTTGAAGAGCCCTCCAGAGAACAGGGTGTGATTAAGGGCAGCCAGCACAGATTTGGACAGGGCAGGTTATGCTCAACCAACCTCCTCGAGTTCTTTGAAGGTATTACTGTGGTGACAGATAAGAGAAATACTGTGGTTGTACTGCATTTAGTTTTTCCAAAAGCATTTGAAAGCAATCCATATCAGAGATTTAAGGCAGGGAGTCCTAGGCTAGAGTTAAAAATAGGCCACTGGATTCTGAACCGGGAGCAGAGCAGGAGGAAGGAGCAGCAACATCACCTTACACTCACCCACAGTGCCAGCCCACGGCAGGTCCCTCTCCAGGGGTGTCACCACAGCCCTCCCTGGATCAGCCCTTTGGGGAACACAACACAACAGACCTTCTGCACTTGCAGAATCAGCAGAGAACAGTTTTTTACAGGCAACTGCTGATTAATTTTATCTGATTGAAATGAGAGGAAGAACGGCAGCAAGGTGAGCAAACTGTAATTACTGTGGCAAAGCAAGGGAGAGGCATTTACCCGAGTGGGGCTCAGCAAGGACAGGAACAACACACTTCTATCCCCTATGTAAGTCATCAAATGTGTGTCAAAAATGCATTTCAATAAATTATCCACCCATTTCCAGTACCCAGGGCGGTGAGCATTACTTTAGACAGTGATCTGATCAACATTTCCTCCAAAGGGACTCAAAGCAGCCAGCAAAAATACTAAAAATACACCCTATTTTTTTTCTGGTATATTTTTATCCTAGTCACCATAACATGTGAGAAATACATGTGTATTCCTCACACACTCTGCCATCCTGATATGAAACTATCAAGGCAACCATACTTTTACCTCTCTTTTGCACAAATGAGGAAAATCTAGCGGAATGACTTTGTTTATGTGAGAGTTTGGGATTTTTGTTATGGCAAGATTATGTCACATTACACAAATGTATGGGGGTTTAATGCACCATCCTCAAAGCACTTGGATACTGATGTGCAGCAATGGAGGGATAATTACAAATTTTAAGAGAAGGAACAAAGAAATATTCCCCTACTGAGTAGTATAAATTCAAGACTAATAAGTAGTGATTAGTATCACACAAGTAGAACTGTGTAAATTATGCAGAAAAAAGTATTTACAGATCCATTTGGGCTTCCAAGTGAATTCCTTCCAGCCATATTATGCTGTGCTGGATGCTCACTTTCATAAAAAATTAAAGCTGTTTTGTTTTATTACAGAAACACAGTTCGTGAAGGGAAGTTTTTAAGTTTCATTAGGCAGAGATGTTATTGAAAACAAGTTTTGAATCTTCACCAAATATATTCACATAGGTGCTTGTGTACGCAATCAATTAAGGTCTGGGAACTCCATACAATGCTCTAAATCATTCATGGCAAGAATTAAGCTCAAATTTCCAATATTTACAATAAAGTTTAAGGAAAACATTTCTCAGAAACATTTGAATAATTAATACACAGTTGAGAGAATCTCAAGCCATTCTGCAAGCTGAAAAAAAATTATTTGCCATGAATTATTCATTGAGCTCTGCAAACAACTCTTTTCCTTAACCCAGGAGGATTTACTCTTTTTAGGTGATTATCTTGCACAGTGGCTCTGCTACACTGTAGTTTAAGTGATGCTGTGTTTGTAACTCTAGGTTGGCTCCAGGAGCAGATGCACTACAGACACCAAGGGCTTAAAACCACAATAATAATAATGAAACAAAACAAAACAAAACAACCCCCCCAAAAAAACCCAACCAACCAAACAAAAAAAAAAAAAACAACAAACAAACAAACAAAAAAAACCCCCACAACCCACCAAACTACAGCAAAGGAGGCAGATACTTGGACTATTCTATTCCACTACAACCAGGCTGCTGCCATTAGCTGAGATGAACTGCACTCTACATCCTCCAGCTGGAAAGGTATTTTGACTGAGACACGGGCTTCAAAGTGAGAGTTCATTTTGTCAGGAAAGTATAGAAAGGACCTTGTTATTTGCCCTTCAGAGCACTTCTGTATAGAGATGGAATGTACATTGCAAACCTGCTGGGAAGCTTATAAACCTTCTTTTTTTGTTGGGTTTTTTTTTTTTTTAAGTCTGCTGAGCAGTCCAGAAATCCTACACTGTGATATCAGTTGTTCCTCATTAACACAGATTAGCATTGCCCGTTTTTAAAACAAAAATCAGATGACACGATACATTTTGTTCACCGATGCAGCAGAAAGCAATTACTGCACAGAAACAGGAAGACTGAAAAGCAACAACTTGTAACTATTTGTTCCAGCTTTTTTGGTAACACGACAACTGAAATGTGTTGTCATGTTTCAATCGTGTGTCTTTTTTTTTTTTTTTTCCACAGCCCACCTTTCCCCTCCTTCCCCTCTCTTTAAATGAGCCGCTGCTTTATCACGGGATGAAGATGCAACTCTCTCCAGAACCCCAGGTAAGAAAGAGAGCCTGGAATTTCTGCTGAATGCAGAGAAATAACAAAACAATGCTATAAAAGCAGCCGTGAAGTGCATACATCAAAGTCAAAGGAAATCTTTGTATTCTGCCGGTAATGCTTACTAGGTAAAGTGGCATGCAGATTTCTTATTTAATAAATTCCCACAGAAAATTAGTTTTTCACAGTGGGAAGAATTTCAAGGCTTGCTGCGATGAACAGGCAGGATCTAATCACTGCTCAGGCTTTGTAGATACACCAGGGTTTGCAGATATTTGAATGATCCAATTATTCTGTTGAGGCACAATCACCTTACCTGCATACTAATCAAGTCATATGCCAACATGAAACAACTCTGGCTTTTCTGGAAGCTCTAGACATACACTGCTCCCTGGTTGACCTTCTGCCAATTACATTCATTTCAATTCTATTAGCTCATCTTTTGCCCAAAGGTGACACATGCACAAATCTATAGGGAGAATTGCCTAAATCAACTTTCCACTACAGAGCAGTTGCTCAGCGATGTGAGTACGAGGCGTTAATTCCAGACTGGGATGCAATTGGACACTAAAGAGCAGGGAATTTTTCAGACAGGAAGCCTCTTCAGGAACTATAAAGTTACATTCCATAAAAATGAGAGGAGTCTGTTTATTGGAGGAAACAAAATCAATTACTCAGTTTTATAGCTTGTGAATGACAAGACAAAATGAGGAAGAGCAGAGCCCAGATCATCTCTGCTGCATCAGTATTTTAGAGGCTGTTGGGGTTCCCTTTTGGGGGACTTCTTTCACATTTGGCAGCTTTATTATCTATTGTGATTCCTTGTGAGTGTGGACTGGGATAATGGTAAACTTATAGAATATATTACTGGTGGAATTTTGGAGCACAGCCAGCAGAAATATTTTTAGCATTACATTTCCCAACTATGATTCATTACAAAAGTATTTATTCCCTAGATTTTCTAATAACAGCTTTCTCCTCAAAATAATAACGGCAACCTTTCAAATATTTATTGGTATATATTCCAGAGACTCCTCTCAGTTTCTGAAAGTCACCAACATTTTGCCAGAACATTTCTGATGATTAGACTCAGGAAATTTAGCAAAAGCCAGAGCATTTTTCATGCCTGGTACATCCATGTTACCAGGTAGCAACACCAGCTGTTCTTTATCTCTGGCTTATAGATATAATATTAGATTGTGGTGTTTTTTATTCCAGCTGTGATGGTATTTACATCAAGTGCCTGCTCTTTTAAGAAATGAATGACCTTATGCAGTGCTGCACAGAAACAGTGAAAGGAGAACAGAAGACTTGAAGAGGATCAAAAGGCATCCCCGTGTCAAGCCATTAACCCTGGGGCTCATCATTACCCACCGTGACAGCATTAGGAGCTGGACATGATGTGCTACAAACACCCAGCCAAGGAACAGCCATAAGGATGAAATGTTGCTGGGGACTAATGGGACTTATTGTGCATTTGTGCCTTTACAGAGAACCCTCTGGTTTCTCTTTAGTGTCTCTTCTAAATTGCCATGACCATTTCAGCCTCTCCTAAAAGACAAGGGCAGGCAGACAGGCCAGCACACCGGCAGTGACTCAAACTTCTGTCTCAGGAACTGCTCCCCCAAGCTCTGCCATTCCCCACTCCTGGCAACGTGAATTTGGGGAAACTCCCCCTTCTTCCCCCTGCCCAGCTTCACCTGGAGCACCAGGCAAGGCAGCTTCTGTAATTACTCTCTCAGTAGCAGCTTTAAATACTGCAAGGAGCTCTTCAGGAGAACTTAGCTCCATTAAATAAGAGGGATAAAAAGCAGATGGTTTTCTGTTTTCCTTCTATTTCATTTTTCATACAAGGAGCCTGTTCAAGGTAGTGAGGGAAAATAGCTCCTCAAAAACAATATTGAGGTGAATTTCTATTGCTTTTTGTCCTGTAAGCTTCTTACAAGGGAAAAAAAAAAAGAAACAAATAGATTCTCTGGAAGAATTGACTTTGTAGAATAATAACACAGAAGGAACACAGGAGGAGAACAGATGGATAAGATGAACATACACTTAAAACAACAAAAGGATTCACTGCTTATTTATTTTTCAAGGCCATTTGTAATATGTGAGTGTCCCCATGAAAAGCTTTTGCAAGGAGAATGAGAAATATTTACAATTGGGGGAATATGCTCCAATACTGCATATTTTATCAGTATAAGTGTCTCGTGTGAGAAGAAAAAGGTCTCAAAAAAACTATATACTTGTTCCTGCAGCTGCAGATTACCATTTAAATCAATAAATAAAATCAGGTATAACTCTGCCACCTCCTTAACAGAACTGCCACTTATTACAGCAGACAAGGAAATCCATTAATTACAGAACTTGAGTCATTCCCAAATTTATAACCATTATTATGAAACAAAAAATGTGTTTGTCCCCTGGATAGAATTCACTGATACATCCTGACAATTGTAGCTGTGATGGTTTTGAACCCAAGACCAGCTGTATTCTGAAAGTATCTGATCTCTGTCAGAATAATCTACGCAAATTCGGCTGACATGTGACTAAGAAGAGTCACTTTTATACATTTTGTCAGTTTGTCTGAGTGACCTTTTCTGTAAAATATCTATTTAACCCTCTGTCCTGCTATTTTATAGAATAGCTTTTCTTTTTACTGTGGAAGAAAAGCCATTCACCTGCTGCACCCACAACTATATTTTTGTGAATACTCTCCTTTTTTTGCTAAGTCTCCATTTAAATTTCAAAGCAGAAGAGATTGCCAGGTGATCTGGAAACAATTAAAAATTTTGTGTGTATTTAAAGACATTTCATTAGTATTAAAACAGGAGAGCTGGTAGAATTTCAAAGTGGACTTGTTCTTTTCTATGTAAAGGAATTCAAACGAGAATATTCTTGTGCACAGATTCCTGGCTGAACTGAGCAACTGAGACATGGCAGAGAGCGATGACCTTGTGTGAGCATCTGCCAGAATCTGCACATCAAAGGCAGATCTGAGATTAGGTACGACTGGAACAAGCTATCCCATATATTCCTTCTGATGGGATGCTTTCTATACAAGTAACTTGAAACAATTAAGCATTCAGAAGTTGAAAGAGCAGGTCTGTGTAGCTCAAAGTGTCCACAGGCTCGATTTGAGAGAGATGAACCTGAACGTGGCACAGCCCAGAGATGGGCCTGGCACATGGGGATCCTCACAGGGATCACACATTTGGGGATGCTTTGAAGAGCTGAATTAGTGCAGTGAACTCAGAAGGGAAGAATTCTGTGAGGGAGAACAATTATATAACTCATTGCTCTATAAGCAACTCAGTAAAACACACTTTTTAGTCCCCTCTAGAAAGTAGTGATGCAGAGTTCTACAGGCAGCCCTCTCCTGCTCACAGGGTGCTCCTCTCTTGGTTCCAGGCTTAGAAACTGAAGAGAAGCTTAAGGATTTAATTATTCCCAAGAGATTTTGCTGGGCATTTTGTAATAGTTAAAAATAACTTTAAAACTGACAACGTTGGAGCAAAAGTTCTGTTGTGAATTTTAAATTGAATTTAAACAAGCTATAGATTGCTGAAACATTTGCTCAATGACTGTTTAATTTTTTCTATAGGAACAGATAATATTTTTTCTGTGGTAACAGAAAATATAACAGGAAGATAAAAGAAATACTTTAGTTGCACACTTATTAGTGTCTTCCTCCCACAATTCCCATCTTGGTGTTGGACAATTTCTTGTCCTGTCATTTGCAGATTTATCAACATGCAGTACAAGACACACCAAACACAAATGTCTAAATACCATCTGTTATCTGAGTTCAGCAACACAGGGAAAGAGGCCTCCAGTTCCTTCCCCACACAGCATCACAAAGCAGAAAAATGCTAATCAATCATTTCCTACCAGCTTATATTTCTACAACAGTTGGAGTTCATAATATCCAGATTATCTCAGATAACACGACTTAGAAGAGTTTCTGAAAGAATGGGGGGAGAAAGGTGGAGATTTCTATTTTACAGCAGAGCTGTGAAGGAGGTTACAGCCTCCAGAACAGAAATTGGTTCCTGGTTCAAGTACAGCAAATCTGACATGGTTGAAGAAAATCATAGAGATTGCTTTGGTTTTAAAGCCCCTGATGAGCACTTTAGTTCCTGGGGAGGAAGCTCACCTGACCACTGGGGGGGTGTCAGTGATACCCTCTATCTTAAGGAAGGTGAGTCCCCGACTTAGGTGGAGCACTGTGGAAAATGCAGCCAGCTGGACACGGGCTGTAATTCCTTCTCTTCTGGCCTGGAATTAGTTCCACTGGGAAAGCAATTGCATTAACTGGTAACTTGTTTTGTCTGCAGGGTCTTTTCACTTTTGATAAGGAGTTTCTAGATGCAGCCAGTGCACAATAACATGAATATCATAATGAAAACACTGCTTCTCTCAAGGCTCCAATAAACACTTAATGCTGAAGTATCAAGGTCTGACACCAAGCTCAGCGGGGTGAATTTATTTAACTATCCCCCAAAACAAAGTTACACTTTAAATAGGAGGTAGAAGAGCGTGCTGGGTTCCTTATCTTGGACCCTTTATGCTGGTACACTGTATGGTTCACATATTATAACTTAACTCTAGGGTTTTCCCAGAATATTGCAAATATATTTGTTTGGATTTTTGTTTGCTGAAGGAAACATTACAGGTAATATTTTAATATTAGTTAATTTCTTCCTTTCTTTGTTTATATATATGTTCACTCCCTCAGTCACCCAGAAGGTTTATTACACTGTGAATGCAATAGATATTAAGAAGCTAATTGTTTAGCTTTAATTATGATTATTAATTTTTTTGGTGAGTGCAATAGCAATTTCTATTTCTGCCAATATCTGCCTGAAGCCAATATTTTCAGTCTATACATGGTGTGAATACTGGTGTTCATTTTCCATGCTGACACCCCCCCACCAGGCACTGTTTTAGTGCCCTGATACGGTGACTAACACTTGAAACCCTGGAGAAATAAAGATAAGCAGTGAAAAACACAGTCCTAGCACGGACTCACAAGTGAACATTTCTCGATGAAAAGGAACACAATAACTTTACAAATGTTTTCGTAATAATAATCCAAATCCTTATGAGTCACAGTGGAGGAAACCTGCCACAGATTCCTCTGAAATATTTACAAGTCTTACCACTTTTAAATGCAATAAATGGCACCATGTTGTGGATCGGCCCCTTGCCCGACTGTTACCAGGGAAAATGGCAAAGATGGGAGAAAACCAACTGGCAACTCTTTGGCTCCTTCAGCTATTCAGAGCTCCTGCTTCCCTCCCAACATTATTCATGCAGCATTTCCACTGGAAGGCTGGATGATTCCTGCTCTCTTTTCCGATCTTTTATGAGCTGTTTCCTCGGTCTAATTAAAGCAGAGAACCCAGCTGTCCTCCCCTCTGCTTCAGAGAGCTGAGGGAAGGACTCCAGGAAAATCTCTCTTCAGGGACTCCACGGGGATAGCCAGGATCTAAGAGCTGGGAATTTAATTCTCAGGCTCTAGATTTCTCAGAGATAAAGGGTAGCTGTGTTACTTTAGGGCCTGGCCCGAGTCCTGCACCGTGATCTGAGGAGCCCAAAAGCTCCCTGGTGCCATCACGGGCAGGGAAAGCACATTCCCTTCCTAAATCCCAGAGCCTGACAGGACTTTCTGAACTCAAGGCAGGCTCAGGTGAGCTGGGAACAGCAGCAGGCACCTGATTGACAGGCATGGGGTAGGACAGGGGCAGTTCCTCAGCTTTGCCACTCAGCTGGTGCCAAACACAGGTATGGAGAAACCTCAAAGGGCTCTTGCTCTTTCTGCTTCCCCTTTGCTCCTGCACAGTGTAGGGTGATTAAGAACTCTTACACTTCCTAACAGAGGGCAGGAGATGGTACAAACCAGTTTGCTGCTTAGATATCACACCCATTCCCAGGTTTCCCTGATCTTCCCTGAGAAAACACAGCAGGAAGAACATGAATGTGAATGTAACATGAATATAATCATCTTTTTTTGTGGAACCAACCAAAAAGCAGTTCAAAATTTCTCTGCAATATAGACAAATTCTATTTTACACCTTTGGCAGATTGGCTTCATCCAACTTTTTTCTCCCCACAGAAGGTAGAACAAGCAGTCTGTCACTGGAAAGTACCATGATCCTGCTGCCTGTGTCCTGCTCTGTGACTGCCCAGGGGAAAGACATGAATCTGCACAGCTGGGGCTGGGACTGACACCAAAATCTGCCAGCAAGCCCTGGGATGTGTTACCTCTGCAACCTCTTGTCCTCTCAGGGAGAGCAGAGTCCAGGAAAAGCAGGGAGTGGGGCTGGATGTGCAATGGCCATTGCAGTGCTCCAAACCTCTCCACGAGGCTCTGGCTGCAGAGCTGCTTTGCCATCGCTGCAGGACGAGGGAACCCAAGGCAGGGAGCACCAGCAAAGTTCTGGCTTGTCAAAAACCGGGAATTTGCTGCCCTCATCAGTTTACAAACCTTGGAGTCACCTCATTTCCTTGTGCCTGAAGCTAACCCTGGAGATGAGCTTCCCCCAAAGGTGCTGTGGCTCATTAAAAACTGCAGTGAACAGTTGGCTGTGGAGCTAGGAGAGGTGGCCTTACTGCATTATTAAAAAAAAAGACATAGAAGTAAAATTAACTACTGGAAACTGTATATTCACTAATGAATTTCCTTGGAAAAGTCATAGGTTAAATACAAATGTCAACAACAGGATCCCAAGCTGTCCTCGATTTCATCAGTGAAACGGTCACTCGAAAGATAAATATTTAGAATAAAAATAGAAGTGTCAGCCCAGAGAAATACAGACTTTGCAAATCCAATTAAATAAAAGCCCCAGGATAGATTTTATAGTGATGATATCCCAGTAGTGTTTCTGTACACTCCTGTATTAAATCAGATCAATATAGGAATGTACTTATAACTGATTTTTGAGAGCTCTAAGCAATACACAATAGGGTAAGTTGCCTCTGAACACAGTGAAAAGCAGCTACTTCAGGTGAGAATGGCAGAACAGTGATCTTAATTTTACACTATTGAAAACTCCCTGTCCTTTAAAGAAAGAACACATATATATTAAAATGAATAGTGCTCCCTCACTGGCACAGGGAAGTTAATACAACTTCCTAAGATAAAGATCAAAAGTAGTTAATCACACGAAAGAAATGTTTATGGATGCACTAAAGCTTAAAGAAGAGATGTTTAAGGCTTACATTGTCAGAACCCAGGAACTGGGTTATTCTCTGATCACATCAGATGATCTGGTCCTCACAGACTATTCTTTTAAATACACTTGATGCAAAATGAGCCAAAATGAACCTCATGGCTTGCATTTTGTTTGGAAATTAGCCAAGTTAGTTAACTGTTTAACAGCAGATTGTGTCCCACAGGAAGGGAAGATGCTGACAAGACAGGTACTGGCTTGGGATGATGTGACATATTCAAGAGAGAGATCTCTTCTCCTTTCCATTAGAAGTTCCATTAAATGAAGGATCATAAATATGTGCTGCTTTTAACCATGTGCAAAGTACAATACATTTCTAGTGCAAAAGAATTATGCCTCATGGCACCTCTCAGCTTCTAAGACCTGCAGTGCTGGAATATTTCAGAGAAAGTTGAATGTCTGCCCTCAGCACATCAGTTATTGACACCACACTGCCTGGTCTGGATCAACAGGATTTGGATTAAAAGTCATTCCCTAATCCTTCTCTTTGAAAGGAAAATAACTTCGTGTTGAAAACATCATCTGCTTCATTCCTTCACTCATCAGAAGAGCTTATCTGCAGTCCTAGACAAGTGATAACATTCAAAGTTATGTGTGAAAAGCAAATTGGGAAAAGAAGAGTGATAAATTTGACAGCGGTCAACGTGCTCAAAAATTTGAATCAAAATTTGAGTGGTGTAAAGATAAAACACACCCCAATTACATAGTAAGCCAAAACAGTGTTCACATTGCTTTGATCTATTGAGCATTTTACATTCAGAATTAAGAAGTGCCTGGTGATGCATTTACCTGAGAAGTGTTATGATCACTCAGAGAATAAGGCTGCTCATTCTCATTTATAAAACTGAAACAACTTGTTTTCTTTTTTTGTAAGGCAGGAGAATACAAATTTTAAGATATTTTCATGAAAAATTATCACTGGAGTAAGAAAACAAACAGTTCTAAAAGAAAATGTGCAGCTAAAAGTCTCTCCCTGCTGTATATTTACAGAGTGGGCTTCAAGTTATTGAATTGAAAACCCAAACTAATTTTGTCCATAAATACAAGTAGAGTTTCTAAAGCCTAAATGAAAAAGATGAAATCTATAGAACAGTTCCATGTACATGGTCAATTTGTGTTGTTAGATATTCAAAAGGCCCCAGCTTCAAGGTCTGCTTAGTCAATCATTCATCAAATTCGGAATTATGAAATGTATTTTTGCTTCTCACAAATTTAATCTGCCCACCTCCTTTTTTTGTGAGAACTAAGGGAAGAATTGGGCATTTTGATGAGATTTGGATGTCTTTGAGGGACATGGACCAGCTATACCCCAATTTATGACATCTAGAAAGCATACTAAAATACACATAGAAAGTCACAGTTACTTGAAAGATCACCTTCTCCTACGCGTGAGTAAATCCCACAGACAGTTGACCAGAAAAGCCCCACAATTGTGCTCGAGCAATGGAGATGAAGCAGAAAAGGCTCAGTGGCACGTGGGGTACAGGATGGACAACCAAAGCTTTCTTCACTACTACTATATTTCTACAGTTCTAAAGATTGGGTAACCTAATAATAGCCTGAAAAGCTGCCACAGGGATTTGTTTTAGTAGACCTCCACTGGTGGGGAAAAAAATGAAATCTGATTTTTGACTGCTTGAGGAGATTTTCCAAGACAAAATGATTTTTTTTGCTCTTTTATCCCGCTTCTCCTGCAAAGTTTCAAGGAAATCATAACCAAGGCTAATAATGAGACTTCAATGCAAGGTGGTATTCTAGAGTATCTAGAGTAAAAGGACTTCTGGAGTTCTTATTTCTTCCTCTGATGAACACCTCATCCTCTGCAGTGATGATAAATCATCAGGGGTAAGTCATTAGAACACCTCATACACAAACCTGCTTTTATTCTCCAAACAAAGGGTGAGATGTTGAAGAAACAGCACGGCTGAGAACAAGCAGGCTAATTTTAAAAGTCATTATTTCCATATCATTCCCTCCCAGTGCCATCATTAACCCAAGGGTGTTGGCATTTGCTTTTATGAACTGCCTGGCTTTTAACCTGGCAGTGTCTTTGTCCACATCCTTCCAAAGCCTCTCTGCCCTCAGGAATGGCAACCAAAGTGCTGCTGACTTGCAGGCCCTCTGCCCACATGGATAACTGTGTGCTGCAGTGTTACCACAGCTGGATGAGCACAGGAGTGGTTTTTTCCCATGAAGAAAAACCCCAGCAAATTGAATTACTGCGCTAACACGAGCAAATACAATTTATTTACAAAAAGAACGCTTAGTGGGGTGATCTAATTAAAATTATCCAGACTTGCTTTGCGCTGTGAATATCCTGCAGAAGGATAGCAGGTAGTACAGTATCTAGTCCCTGTGAATTTATTAGTGTTGAGCTTTAACCCTACAACTGTCAGCTCTGATTGGAAAAATTACGTTTAAGGGTTTGTAGCAAGAAGTGATTAAGTGCATTTACAAAGTGAGGACATCCGTTCCCCAGCTACCTCACATCAATTAAAGGAGGCCAAATTAAATCGATGTTCTAATTCCACAAAATTAATGGTAACTTTTTTTTAATAGATGTAACAACATTTCCCTGAGGTCCTGTAATAAATTCTTATCACAGCAACTCATGTAGGAAGTAAATGGTTACCTATCCATGGAAATGCCATGTTTAAGATCAGTTATGGGAATGATGGCAGTAAGGTTTCCTAGGGGTTTCAGTGTTCTTCCAGGCATTTTATATTTGATTTATTGGTTCAGAGTTCTTTACCTTTAAACATGAGGAAAGCATGAAGGAAAAAAGATTCTTGTTCATTATGGAAGTAATAATTTTTCACTATAGTTGATTTTAAATAGAGCATTCCTCTAAACTCATGGGATCAGGAGTTAATTAAGGTTACTGGTAATTACTTTAAATCAAAGTGAAATAATATCTTCACTTTACAACATTTTATAAAAGAAAAAGAAAGGGGGGAGTCCCTTTTTTTTTTTTTATAAAATGTTTGGTGACATAAACAATTTTCCATATCATCAGTCCTGCTCAGTATAGAGACTAAGAGACCAGAGAGATTTCAGATGCAGTTTTGCAATCTAGAAGCTGATGTGAAGCCACCCACTATTTATAGCAGGGTGTCGCCCTGAGACTGGTGATGGGTGATAAGGAATTAGGTACCACATCACCTGTGAGTGAAGCAGCTGAATTAATGGCTCATATGGTTGCTAAACTTTCACATTCTCTCTAAGATAATGCACTTACAGTTATTAGAAAAGACACATTTGACTACTCTCTATGACTCCTTTAATTTAGCAATTAAAATATTAAGTAAAGAGCCTTAAATCAAAATTTCTGATAGTTACAGCCACATCCAGGAGCACCTGTCACTGCCACTAAGTCCTCTTAAGTTTTCTGTAGAATATCTCCTAAAACACTGTCCTGAGGAGTAGAGAATCATAATTGAATATATCATTCATCCGACAATGAATAAAGTACTTATTAAAAGTTTAACAGAGGTGGGATTAAATTAGTCTGCCTGTTTGGCTTAGCTTTCTGTTTGTGTAAATTTAGGCCTTAATCTGCTGCTGAAAAGTACCATCAGTATGCAATTGGCTTCTTGGGTTAAGTCCATGCAAAACAAACCAAATTAATTAACATAACCCACTTCTAAGAAAAAATGACTTTATAATTTAGGAACGTTCTTGGTGTTGATTTAGGATGCTTTTTTTGCAACACAGGTTTTGTAGCAGTGCTTCAAAATTCATTAAGCATCACAGGTATTTCCTCCTAGAACATTCTTCCTGTCTCTTGACAATCGGTGGCTTTCCCAACATGTAATCATCTATGTTTATCTGTAGGTGCCCTTGTGTTATTTGTCAGAATAAATCATCTAGAGCTCCAACACGGTGCTGTTTTCAATTTGATGTTTTCAGGAGTCATGCTGAACGTGAAGGGCTGTTCAGCTGGGAGCTGCTTTGCCTCCCCAGAGGACTTAGAGCAAAAAACATTCCCTGAATCCAGAGCAGGAAAGAAATTCTCTTGTTATGTTTGAAGTCTGAGAATGTAAAGTCTGCATAAAAAAGTAATCGAATTTAAAAGATTGAACTCTCTGAGCTTCTCCAGGTGGTTTGGAATCTACTGTGAATTTCTTCGAGTCCTACACACAGCATTCATTGTGTGCTTTGGGGACAAAGGGCACTAAGGAGGAAGAAAATGAGATACAGCAAGGAAGAGCAATTTTCAAACCAACTGCTGGGAGTTACTCTGTTCTGTTATGGAAACCCTTTAAAATGATTCTGAAGACTTTAGCCTAGTCTCAGAATCATAAACTCCCAATCAAAATATCCTTTGCTTAGGAGAACACTTTAGCCATTCAGCAAATAATCCATCATACATGAATAATTCAGCATAGTGTGAATAAACCACTTCCAGACTACAAGTAATTAGAAACTCTTTATCAGACCAGAAACTGGACTCATGTTTCAATGGCAGAGAAATGTGGAACTCTGGGGGGAAAATGCCTCAACAAGCTAATGCACACCCTGGGCTGCCTCTGCCCTTCCCCCTTTTGTAAGGTGAAAGATGCAGATCTTCCCAAAGCAAAGAGATGCCTCACCCACAACAGAAATATTTTAGCTATGATCTTTGGGAAAACTCAAGAACTGGAAATATTTTGGCCATGCCTTGTTGATCCTTCTTCAAAGTTGCCATTCCTGAGAAGGAGAAAGGGTCTATCTCACCCACTGCTTGCTCAGCTTCCCGACTTTCCTCCACAATGGGATGGTTTCTCTCCCAAGTCTATTTATCTCTTTTCTTCGCCTCTGCAAGGCTGACCAGGAGTTTCTCTCTCTTTTCTCCCCAAAGCAGATAAAGCACAGGTACCTGCACTGCAGGTACATCAGTACAGGCACTACTGTTCACCTTCCCACTGTCTTTCCTTATGAAAAGGAGGAGCCAGAGAACAACACTTCTTTTTTTCTTGCCTCGATGAATATGAACATTTCTCCAAACAGCCACCCCAGTTTTAAATCACTCCAAACCCAGGGTTTTTACAGAAGGAAACACGATGGCTGTTCAAACATGAATGGGAAAGTGAACTATTTTAAAACTTCACTCAAAATAAAAAAACACAAACACACACTAGTCCCCAACACCCCCTCATAAGTCTGGCTATTCACCTTGGCAGGGAGTATTGCTGCTAAATAAAGCTTCTTTAAAAATTGTGCAGTGTGAATGGCCAGCAACATCTCTTCAAAACCTCCTAGCTAGCAAAAGAATCCCATAATTAAAATGCTGTCTGGCTCACAACTGTTTTACCTGTCAATAGATACATAGTGTTTTTTTAATATAGATACCTAACCTATTTTTCAAAAACCCATTATCCCCCATAAAACTGCGATGCTCTTTAACTGCTCAATCAATGTGTTTGTACTGATGGAAGAAAACTACATTTTACTTGTGCTACACCGGGGTTTATGGTTTCTTTACTCCAAACCACTTAGATTTCATTCATAAACTTTTGTCAGAATATTTCTTTGGCCCATTTTGTGCACAATTCAAGCACCAGGACAAGCCTTAATTAATAAGAAGTTCAGTCTTTTCTGCATTTTTCCATGATGCAATTTTTAATGTCTTATGCAGTCACTTTAGTGCTACTGGACCAGTTACTTTGTAAAATAGGGCTTTTTCTTTCACTGATGGGGCAGGATTATTTTTTTGCATATCAGCAAGTACTGACTGACTTCAAATATTAGTAACCTGCATCTTTTACCCTTACAAAGAGCAAGACTATTCTGAGAATATCTGTGTTTGCACCTGTGGCATCACTGTTGCATTAACTCAGCTCACAGACAGTAAATGAGCAAATTGATCCCATTTAATACTTAAATGATGTCAGCCCAAGCTGTCCAGGGGTTGATGCTGGGCTCTGCTTCAGACTGAAAGCTCTTTCTGGGTGCTTATAAGGTAGAAAACAAGCTGACAGGAAAACACCCAAACCAGAGATGGCCACATTGCAGGGATTCATTTTATAATATTAATTAAAGCTCTTGAACTAAATACCTGCCAAAAAATACCTTTTTTGACCAGACACTGGAGTCCCCAAGCCAATAAGACCCTTTTCTGTTTAACAGTGAAGTGTGGGGGACTGATTATTAACAATTTAAACTCCTCTTTCTATTCCTTAGCTCCTGCCACCTTCTGCCTGAATTGAGACCACATTCCCTGCTCTTAAAAACTGCCACAGCTCCATTAAGGCCCAGTGCCATTAAAGTTTATGAAGCGCTGCCAATTTACATGGCAGAGAACTTGGCCTGTGGTTTGTTTAAAGGTTATAAGCTTTGCCTGCAAATATTACAATTCCACGTGGAATTCAGCTGCTCTTTATTTTATACAGCTGCCCATGTCAGCCAAAAGGTCTTTGCTTCAGACTATCAATGGAACAGAAGAAGGAAAATGTTACCCACATTTCTTTATTCTCATAAGTACCAAAGAAAGGAATTTTTATCACATTATTTTACATTGTACCTATGAAGTTTCATCTTTTTCCCTTGCTGTTATGAATTATTTTTGTTTAATACCAAGACAAAGAAAACCTTTTCCCCCAATTAGAGAAAATAAAAGTAAGAAGTTTATTCACTCTACTTTCCAGTAAATCTACTCAGTGTAGATTTTCATTATGTAAATTGAATAACCAACTGTACCCTTGCTAACCTGGCTTGGAATAATGAGTCAAAAAGAAGAGAACAGTCCCCAGACAAACTTCTCTAGGCTTGAGGATAGAAAAAAAACTTGGTAAGAATAAGAAAAAAAGTTACTCTGAAATGGGTGGCTTCTCATTTTAAATAGCCAATGGTGAATACTAATGTCTTTTCAGCTAAAACTTCCTTTTGATGTTTTTCTGTGGCTACACTTGTATTGTTAACGATGTTCTTCATAAACATGACAATTGTTGCCCGTGATTTTTTCCCAGCATATGGCCAAGGGATGCATACAATTTTAATGGGAAGAGCAAAGCATGCAGAGGCCTTCTGAATGTTAATCCTTGCAGAAGGAAGAGATTTATCTTCAAACAAAGATCTACTTAAATATGTTTGTGACAGCTGAGGAATTTATCTCCAATTCTTTTTGCCTGTGGTGTGCCACATTGCTGTTTTTCCCATAGCAACATGCAAGAAGCAAACTAAGATGTCATATACATAATACAGCGATAAAAAATGACCCTATTTCCATGTCCATGTGATAAATGGAATGAAAGTTCAGTGAACACATATTTGCACATTAATTGAACTGCATGATTCTGTCCTGTTCAATCAAGTCACCACTGTATGTACCACAGGAAATTTTTCCCCAAGAATCATTAAACCAACTTTATCGCTCGAACACATACACATTTTCACCTATTTATCTTCTTGCCTGGCCAAGATAGAAAAAAAAAAGTTACCTCTGCGTATTCAAATGATTGAAAACACATACACAGGAATTTATATATTACTATATCACATCAATATAATGAGAATCTGAACTAAGTGTCACTGTTCACTGTAATAATCAGAGAACAAAGGTATTTGATCAACTTTCGCAGCCTATAAATATTTAGGAGACATTTGGGCTTTGAGAATATTAAGTTTTCCCTTAGAAATCAAGTTTCCTTTGGCTGATTTAATCACCAAGATCAATATGGCACATCCACAGCTCTGACAGTATGATACTCCTGAAATTCCCAACAAAAGGACTGAGAAGAGTGTGATTAATACAGCACCTCTAAAACCTTCATCAAAACATGTTCAGATTCTCCCATAGGCAGTGAAAACTTACATCATTCAGCAAGGTAAAGTAGTAAAGCCAGAAAGAGTCAATGAACAAAGTGCTCTTTCAAGTCAATACCAACCCTTTAGTGAGACGAGCTTATCTTCACTTCTGTTGCCATCAAAATAATGATGCACTTTCCTGAAATTTATTCTGGAAGCACATATTCATAACAATATGTGTGTGTGTATGTACACAAATAGTAAAGGCAGGCAGAATGGTGCACAGTTGTCATTATTAAATCTAATTATTTTCAGAAGTCTCTTAGGAATCCTGTCCCAACAGATCTGGGGAGGAGGTTCCTGAGAGTGATGCAATCTCTAGATCCTTAAAGGAAAATTTCCATTTCAGAATCTGTGGTCTATATTACTCAAAAGAGCCACCTCAGCAGTTGGGGAGATCTGGGTACAAACATTTCTCCTCTAAGGGCTCACTCTCCACAGTGCAGTGACATCCAGCCTCAACAAAACCCTACACTTAGGTCTGGTCCCACTCTGATCCTTAAACAGCTCTGGAGTCCTGACCAAGGCACTGAGCAGCACTTGAGTGGGAAAAGGAGAAAAGAGAAGCCAAGGACAACTTCACAAACAGCCCTCAAAAGAAAGATAGGGGCTCAAAAAAAACCAAACCAACAAACAAACCAACCAACTACCCACAACCAACCAACCAAAACCCCAAAATCCCCACCCCAGATAAAAGACTGTTTCCAAACAAAGAGACTTTATTAGGGAAGATTGTTCAACTTTAAATGAAGCAAATTGAATTAATTAGTCCATGCACCATTTTTTACACACATATTAAAAAAAAAAAAAAACAAAACCAAACAAAACCCACAAACAAACCAAAACAAAACCCAAGTCTAAAACCTGTGTAGGCAACAATGTCTCAACTATCACAGCCACAGAAGAATCTTCGTGGTGTAGTAACCATAAAGATTTTAGTCAACAAATATTGTGACCTTGTTTTGCAATCCCTCTCCTAGAAACACCATGACACATCTGGACACTCTGCAGACTGTGCTGGGACAGCAGAAAAAGCACATTTTTAAGAGCTTACAATACCCAAGCTTTTGTCACTAGAACTGAGTAAAGATAATTTATGTGGCCAAGTCCTTGCCAAACTGGATGACAGCTAATGCCAAGTACTTATTTAAAGACATGCAAAATGAAGGCTAAAGTTCCAATCATATATTTTATAAGTGCTCTATTTAATCATATATAATCAGTAAATTAGTCAACTGGTTGTGTCTAAGCTGATGTATTGCAGGATTCAATATATTTGGGGGTTTATTAAAGTTTGTAATTTCCATTCATTATCTTTTGTTGAACTACTTGCTTTTCAGTGGTTGAAGCTTCTGCTTCCATGAGCAAAGTAGTCCCCAAACCATAAATTATATCCTACAGTTTTGACATCATTTATTTTCATACCATTATACATGCCAACCTTTTGACTACTCAAGATCAAAAGAGTTGCTCTCCAGGCTCATATTTCACTATAGCTCTCATATTTTATGCAGCAAATTAGGTTTTACAGTAGCAGCTCCAGCAAGACTGTCTCTCACAGCTTAAAATGACTGCAGAGGATTTCAGACTGAGGGAGCACAGCCCTAGAAATTCATACCCAAGTAAAATATGGATGACAACTTTTTATAATTCTTTCCCACTCGTTTTGTACAATTTTTGTACTTATATATGTAATTGAGGTGGCTAAACCCCAAAACTATAAAAGGTAGTCAGGATTCTGCCTTTGGTAATAAAAGTTGGGGGGGATCTATCAAATGCTGATGGAGGCAGGTGTTTTATGTGTTCAGAGGGGGATGCACCCCAGTCACGTCCAAGGGTCACCTCCCAGGCACACCCTGCCAGGAATTCCTGCCCTGCCACATTTGGAATGTCCATATTAACTTGTCAAGATAATTACTACAGCTGGGAGTTCCCATCACTGCCAATCCAGAGTTTATTGGGTATCTGAAGACATGGGGAGGTGCTCAGCTGGATTTATGTGTGACATTGAATCACCCTGAGACACCTTTCAGTGCTAGTTCAGACCCTTCCTCAGCTTATATTATTGTAAAATATCATATTAGTGGAAAAATGATAAAATATCATTTTAGTGGAAATGACCGAAGAGACAACATCAAAATAATAACTGTTCTAACTGTCCAGTTATAAAAACTCTACATGTAAAAATAATTTTAACATAGAATTCTTGATTTTACACTTATTTATTAACAATATTATATTCTTAATAATAAGGAACAATCAATGCATTGCCATTTTTTTAAAATAGTGATACCTATTTATATAAATTTGTGACAGCTCATGACTCAGCCAAATTTGAAGGGATTTCAGCAGATCAAAAAAAATATGATCTTACTGCAATAATTATCTTCTAGATAAATTCTAAAGTCCTATTACAAACTACAGAGACATTAAAACTCTAAAAATAATCATAATTATGATGTTGAGTAAAGCTTTATGCTTTATTTGTATAGAAATGTGGGGGGGTTAAAATGCAAATATTTTCTTGCTCTAAATAAATTAAAGACGTGAATATTAAAAAAATTACTGATGTATTAGTCATTAATGTATTAGTCATAAATTACTTCTTTATTAGTCATCATGATTGATCACTGCTACCTCATCCCAGTTTTAGGGAAGAGGGAACATGCAGCTGGACAGGACTGACAATGCACAGGTTCAGTCAAACGCTGTGGCTGATGCAAAGTGTTGATGCACCAGGAAAGGGAGAGGCTGGAATTCATTCAGTCATTCCTAAAAACAGCCTGAAAATAGAAATGGAAATGTCTCCTGCCCTGAGCACACACGTCCCCTGGAGTGATGGCACACCAGGTCCTTGCATGTTAAGTGTGCTTGGGAGAATAAAGTAGGACACGGAGGTTGGCAAGACTGAATGACATGTTTTTATCTACCATGGATTTTTAATACAACACCTGCAATTTACCCTGACAGCATCCAACCAAGCATTCATGTTTCCCTAACTCAAGTTTTCATTGATATCATAGTTTTGCTGTAGAAATCAATCAGACAGCCAACAGGATTTAAAAATTACTCGTAGAGTAGCAGCAAGAATTATGATTCTGCCAGGAACAGAGCCCACTGCAAACTATCCATCTAGGAATAGTAGAACAATATTGGTAGAGGCATATTTTCCAAGCAAGTTCTGCTATCTGTTTAAACACCCTCCTTTTCATAAATGAATTAGTTCACTTTGGCATTAAAAGCAGGAAAAACAAGCACACTGCTGGCAGTGAAGTGCCCATCTCTGCCGCGAGATTTTCTTCATTCCGCTCGAACCAGCGAGTGTTTTACCTACACAAGTGCATCAGAGCTCAGAAATGGTGTGTGACACCTGCCTGTGCACGAGCTGCAAGGTTGGGAGCCCAGCTGGGGATGCAGGACTTAGTGCAAGGCAAACACCCCACGATCTCAGCATCACAAACACCCTGCACAACTTGCACGTTGTATCTGCCTAACCCACCTTGCGAGTGCATCGCTCCCATCACTCCTGCAGACAGATTGCCACAGCACCACCAAGCACAGAGGGTTTTTCCTAAGCATTTTGCAAGCAAAAAGAAAAAAAAAAAAAAAAATCGATGGGAATAGTCTGTCCTGTCAGAGGATTTTTCCCCTCTCTCCACCTTCCACATGGAGCAGCGAAGGGTGGCTGAAATCAGCCTTTTTCCAAGCCAGGCTGCTCCCCAGGCCTGACCTGTTCCTGCCATAGAAAGGAAATGGGGGACTTCAAAATGACATTTCCTGATAATCAAGGACCTTATGGATCACAGCATAAATCAGTCATGCTTTTGCTATCGTTAGAGCCCCGGTCTGCTCACCGTTCTGAGGTTTTCCTGTAAACTCTGATTTAATGCCCTCCTTGGCTTTGAGCTGATTTTGATTCCCGGTTTTATTGAGACATATAGGCAGCCTTTCCTTTATGAGAGTAAAAAATAGGCTGCCTTGACATTCCTCACATAAAAGCAGGCAGAGAGCTAACACACAGTTATAGTGAACTTGTATTTCAATCAGGCATGACCTCTCACTTTCTCACAAGAAGGCCTTGAACTTCACTGTGTCATTTATTCAAATATTGCAGAGAAAAAGGGGAATCACAAGCAGCTTTCTGTGCTCTATTTCAGTAACATCAATTGTTTGAGAAAGAGGAAAAGAAATGCTTTCCCCAACATAAAGATTATTTATACTAACAGCTAATTAGAAAGAAGAACATTCTGGAAAATGACAGTTTAGTGAGATGCCTTTTGATGGGTAAGAATGTACACACAAAGAGCAATAAAAGGACTAGATGCCATGTGCCTGTATTAGACAAAGCAGAACTGAAAAAAAAGTCATTCCTCAAACCATGTTGTTCCAGGGGATTACATGAAAATGTAATAAGATGTATAACTGTATTTGAGACTGTTCTCAGGCCCACTTGCTAATGACATTAACAGGATCTGCTCTGTTTTTGAGGAAGAAACTAGAGTAACTTGTGATTAAAATCTTCACATTTGACTACCTCTGCACAAGTTTTTCACTTTTTAAGATGCCTCTAACTTGCATATTTACAAGACTATGACACTAAAGGCACAGTGTAGGCAGATTTGGCAATTATTTCTGGAAGGCTTTGCTGCCTACAGCTTTGACTCTGCCACTATTTGTTGCCCCTTTGTGTTAAAAGATGGAAAGAAGGTCTTGGGATCACTCGACAGCTTCCTCTAGATGAACTTGTTTCTCTACATCTGGTATGTGGCAACCAGCATTTGGAAAAAAAATCCCTGACTGGTTTGTATCTTCCTAAATCATTCAATAGTAACACAAACATGTTAATTTTCATCCAGACTTCATGCAAAATTCAGTAAGGGAACACAGCTATGTCACCTCAGAACCAAAAAAAAAAAAGGAATAAACAAATTTCAAGACTACTTGGATCAACGATTCAAGAGCATCCAAGCAGCAGTTCTAATAAAGGATTTTGGAAAGCAAACACAAGCACTTTTTTATTCAAAAGCAGACTAGAGGTCTTGTGACACAAACACTACAGCAGCAAGCAGCAGAGGAACTCTAATGAGATAAGACATGATGCAAAGGTAAGCCAGAACAGGGGGATTTGGGGGTTTATCTTTCTCAGAACTGTCCGTGAAGACCCAAAATAAAGATAAAATAAAGTCAGGCAAAACATAAGGCTACTTTTCTCAAACCTGACAAAATGTTTTGTATGTCTTGTCATCCACACAGTAATTTAAGGTGTGTTGGCCTCAAAAATACCCCAGAACTGTACTGTTGTACCTAATATACAGTGTGCTGTGTAGGACTCAAGAATAAATCTTGGGAAGTTTGCCATTTCAAAGGAGTCATTTCCCTCAAGCTGAAAATCCTCCCAAATTAAAACAATCACCAGCCAGTTCTGAATGCCTATTACCTTGTTTTAGTTGCTATTCTTGTGAGTTATTCCACTCAGTTCAGTCAGGCTGTTTCCACAAAACACTAAGGCTCTGATTCAGGAAAGCATTTCATTATCCTTTACCTTCAATTAGGATTTTCCCTGTATTGGGGAGCTTTGGCATTCCTTTTGAGCATTTTCATGAATGGAAGGAGCAGCATCAACCAATAACCTCTTACAGACAGCTCTTCACCTACAAAGCCTTCGAGCTGGAGCACAAACATCAGAGGATGAGCTCTTTTAAAGAGCAACCAAATGGGTTGACTCGAGGTTTTCAAACGATTGAAGTACTAACAAACAAAGCAAGTCAACTGATTGACTCAGAAACTTGTAACAGTCACAGAATTTTATACACACAAGATAAAAAAAGTACATGAGAACATTTTACAAATAAATAAAAAAACAGATTTGATAAAAGGCAGCAGAATCAATAGTAGTACCTACACAGGGACAAATTTCAGCCCCAAAAATCCCATTACAAAACAAGAAACTGAAAGTGATATCAGAGCACCAAGCATTTAAACAGTGCAACAGTGAAAAAACAGACACAAATCCTACTCCCCAAACTCCCTGAGACAAGCCAAGTATGCAATTGAATCAGACCAGCTAAATTGAACACTAATATTACAGTCTTAATCTAAATAAAAATGAATAATCTTATTCTTTTGCAGTATGCAAGTGAACTTGTGTCCTTGTTCTTTGAAGTAACTAGCAGAGTTTATCTATTCTCTTTAATAATGCAATTTAATTTACCAAAGGTTCATATTAAAAATTTATCTGACTCCAGCAGTTAGAGTCACCTAGACATTTTGTCACAGTTAAACATTAGCTTTGGAGCACATCACAAATTCCCTACTGTGAGTCCGAGAACTGTTTCATATAGGAACACTCAGAGCTTCCAACTGACATTACATTTAAATGAGTCAGGGCCTGTGCAACGAATAAAAATATCTGTCACTTATTAAAAGTGCAGTGACTTGTTCAACAGCCACATTCAGAAGAGACAAATGCAGTCTAACAGTTAATGGTCACAAAGGACTGACACTTTTTGCTTCAGCAATCAGTTATTCAAAATATAGTGCAATAATAATATTGTCACCTCTAAGAACACCATGAGACCATTCAAAGCACATAAACTACCTCCCACATCAATAGAAAAGCTGACAAAATAAATTAGAGTCCAAAATAATCAAGCTAAACTACAGCAATGTCAAGCACCCAGGGCAGGCGACATAAAACACCACTAATGTCACTCCAGCATTTAACAAAAACTCACAGGTAGCATTCTGTTCCAAAATTAAACTTCTCTTTGATATCCCAGGCTGTTCAAGCAGCTCGTGGCATCTGGTAGCAGAAAAGTGAGGCAGACATGGAGCTGGACAGAACACAGGGCAACCCCCAGAACCAGCTCTGGAGCAGAAACAAAACCTGCTCTGTAGAAAAAGGCCAGCACGTGGAGCAAAGTTCAGAAAACCACCTTCTGTGGGTGGGAAATTAAAGCACAGGCTGAACAAACCTCCTGATCTACACAGTTTCAGTGCCATGGAAATCTTCAGAAAGACCTGCACAGAGACAAAACTTTCCTAGAAGGACTTCACCACCTTAAAAGTTGTTTTAACATGATCAGAATTCCAAAGATTCCCTCATTAACCACTAGCAGCAGCACAAAAGCCATACTGAAGTAACTTCAATTTTCACCCCCAAAATTGTAAGAAAGCTGGCCCCTCTATCAAACCTGCAGATAGCTATTTAACATTCCACCAGGATAAGACAGGATTTCCTACCTCAGCTTTGCTGGCATCCAGCGTTGTCAAAACCTGAAAATTACAGGGAAAATGCATTAGTATTGATTCAACAAAAGAGGAGTGGGATTAATTGGCTTTTGAGGTATCTGACATCAATTGGTTATTGTGGCTTGAGGGAACAGAACAGAAGAGAACTGTCTTTCACACTGAGGAGACTGCTCAGCTCTCCTGCCCATCAGAAGGCAAAGCCAGGTACAAATTAAGACTATGGCAATATTCAGGAATATTGGTTAACAGTTCAGCAACACACCAAAACAGAACTGTAAAAGCATGTTTCTATTTTTACTAATGTTTGATTTATTTCTGAACAGAGATGATGAGTAATGCAACTATCAGCTATTCCAACACATTCACACAATTCCCAGGAGAGACTTTGAAAGCAAGCTGATTCAGTTCCATGGTGAGGGAAGTAACAGAGTTTAAAGACCACATTCCATCTATGGAATGTGACAAAGAAAGGTTTGCCAGAACCTGTTGGGCACAGATGTCCAGGTTTTGGCTGCACAGGATCTGTGCAGGTCTGACTTACAGCAACCAAGGCCGCCCTGGGCACAAACAATGAGTTCTCTCTGCCAATCAAGGGTTACACTGAGCTCAGTTGTTATGGTAGGTGTCTAAGTCTAGAGAGATACAAATTCAACTACTATCACAAACTTGCACAAAATTTACTTCAGGTGTTATAGAAAATTGTCATTTATATTAACACAAACATTTTAAATATACACTTCATATTAGAAGTCAAACAACACACGTGAAGTTAATAAGCTGTCATTAGCCTAAGAACAGGCTGTTAAACTGTGTTTGTAAAACAAAAATCTTTGTTAGAACTTTATGTCACAATACTGTCACAACTTTACTGGGCTGAAAACCCCTTAACAGTCTCCTCACAAATTCCAGACTGACACCCAGCTATAATGCTGTCTGCAGGAGAAGAGATCTTTCTTTATATTGGTGTTAATCATCACTTTTAAAGGCCATCACCAGTTCTCCCCAGCTCTCAGGAGCAGGAGAGGGAGTGACCAACCGTGACTGTGTGAGGGAAGGGGAAGGAGAGCACGGTGTTTATGGAACAGAGCTCAGCAAAGCAGACAATTTGTGTGCAGAGCTGCTGATCAATGGAAGGCATCTGTGGATTCATCAGAAACTTGCTTCAAAGAAATTTAGGAATGGAAATGAACTCCTGTCACATCACAACAGGGTACCTGCAATAACAAGCAGTTATTTAATTTAACCTGATTCAAGCCCAGGTTCAGCTCCGTTTGAAATGTGTCACTAATGGGATTTTTGAAGCTGTTCAAGAATTTCTCTCACACAAGCAGAACTTAACTTATTTAAATTCCAGTTATTTACAAACAACCTATCACCTTTTGTTTGTTATTCCTCTTCATTGATATTATTTAGTATTGGTAATTATTTTTCCTTCCCAACACAAACCCTATGTAAAGTCATCACATCCATTCCCTGCCAACATTCCATTAGGTCATTCTGGAAGTGTCCCCTCACAAGAAAGTCTTTCTACTAATAAACTCAGTCGAGTTACACTCAACTTACAATAATTTAATTATTTCTTGGAGGCAAATGACTAAAAGCATGGATTGTAGAGGATATACCCAAACCTAGCTTAACTTAAACCTCCAGAATTTGGAGAGGAGTTTTCTGAAGCTGCCATAAATCCTACTCTAAACCACCTGTCAGAGATGCCTGTCTCCTTTTATCAGCTGTGCAAGTGATGTGAATAGAGCTGAACAACATGACTATTCCAGTCCAGGACTCACTAATGCCGTGCAAGGCAATTACTCTTCTATTTTAATAATTCACTTTACATGTCCAAAGGCTGTATTTCTCTTTTACACAGCTCTACTTTGCTGTTGCTTTACAGTCATCCACTGGACAGCTGGACCACTGGACATATTATGCCCTTATCTTTCTTCTCGAGTTATTGTCTGATAAATCCCTGTTCAGCAGTTGAATTCCAGTCATTTCCTAGAAGCATGACCTTTTACTTGGTATTACTAACATTAATTCACTTTTATTTCCATCTGCTAGACCATCCATCTCTTCCTGGACAACATACCCGGCTCTTCTACGTTAGCAATTCCACCCAGCTTTACATTTTTATCAAATTTCATTAGCACATTCTTATGCCAAGCATACTGATGAAAAATTATCAAATGAAATGACAAATAACTCAATAGAGGGACACTGCTAAGAGAAGCATTATGTTGAGCAGTGCAGATTCCAGCAGGGCAGGGTACCAGGGAGTCACATTGGAGTTATCCTGGTGAAATACTTCTGCTATCCAAGAGAAAAACTTCAGCAGCCCAAGCTATACAGCTGAGAAAACTACTGGATAAAGGCTGGACACAGGGACATGAGCATATCCTGGGTTACTTCTGAGAACTCCATAAAGTGATCCTCGTACCAGAGGGATTGTGATCTTTAATGGTACACTCATCACTATAAAAGTGGAGACAAAGATGGAGCATTTCTATTTAAAATAATGACAGTCCTCAAGTTAATGTTTAATTAATAAATAGTAAAACACATTAATTTAATATTATGGGTCAAATAACACTCATGAAATTAATGAGCTGACTATTGTTAGTCTGTGAAGACCTGACAATTATCTTCAAGCTTTAACAGTGATTTTTATGTAAGTTTGTGTATCTTAATAGAATGAATTATCATCCTATTTGTGTGACTGATTTCTTCCCCCCTAGTCCCTATCCCCTTCCCCCAGTCCCTAAAATTTGTAATTTCTAGGCCAGCAGCTTTGTCTTCTGTCATGTTTGAGGAGTGAATGAAGACACAGGAGCAGTAAAACGTGTATGACAAAGAATTGCAGTTCCAAGTCATTCTTTGCTGTAGGATTTTGAAGGAATGTCAGTGTGTCACGGTGTGATCACTCAATTAAATCCTCTCAGAAGGTACTGCCAGGTTTCAAGCTCTTTAAGCAGAGTAACACACTAAGATCTGTGGCCAAGCCACCCCAGCCACAAAACAATTTATCCACCCCCATCCTGAGCAATCCCAGGTTAGGAAGTACCTGCATTTATGCCTTGATTGTTCCAGAAAGAGGGAATGGGGACAAACCAAGGGGGGGAGCAGAGAGGAGAACTGGGGTGTGCACAAGGTGCTGTCACAACTTGTTGATGTTTCGTGGGGCTGGTGGTTTCCCTTGGAGATTATCCCACTGCAACAGCCCGTTGCTCTGCCCCATGATTTGTGTGAAGTATGATATTCATTTCCTGGCTCCTGCTGTCTCCCTGACATTTCATGTACTAGTTAAGAACACAGCAATTTCACCCAGAGAAATCACAGCCTGGCTGAGGGATCCCTGTCTTTCTCACAATAATCCCTCTGTGACATAACAAAACCGTGGGTTTATTTCACTTTCTCAAGGAAGCTGCAATTTATTTTTCTTGTGCTAAAAGCTCTGCGTGACTGACAGCAAAAAAAAATCCTTACAAATGGCTTTTTTACTACTTCTGAAAGTTGCACTCAAGTCTGAACTTTCCATTCCACATAAGCAATCCCATGAATACTGACAAAAAAGGAGATATGCTGATAACTCTGCAAACACAGGAAAGTCTTTTAAACTCTGTTTACTGCTTTTAGCATTTAGAAAGGTCTTATCATGAGGTGCATAAATACACAGTTCCTCTCTCCAGAATGAATAGAGGACAATATTTGCCATTCTAAACCAGAATGCAAATAGTTGCTATTTGTTACATATCTCAAGCCAACACCTTACCAGAAAGAAATAAGGTAAACCTTCTTGAATAAGGAAAGCTCCTGAAATAGAAAACTGGAAAGCTCATTTAATGTCATTTTTGTTTAAAATATGCATTTAATTCCCCTATCAAAGTTCAAAGACAGAAAAGGAGATACAAATTGAAAGGTACATGTTATGAGCCAGGATCCTCATCATTCCTGTGATTTAAAGTCCAGAACCATTTCACTAAACTGTCCCATCTCATCCCCTTGTGAAGCCCTTTTTCTTTTACTCATTTTTCTAGAAATGACATTTTCTTCTTAGTTTTTTCAGCTTCTCACATCAACACTTGCAATGTAAATGCACAATTTATAAATGTGCAATTACAATTTAAAAGTGTACAATTCCTGTATGTTTTAAAAAACACAGTTTTCACCTTTAATATCTTCCCACATTCCCAGGTTCCTATGGAATGAGAGAAGGGATTTAAAAAAAAAAAGAGAGTGAAATTTAAAAAAAAAAAAAAATGCTGCAAATAAACATTTAGAATAAGCTGAAAAAAACCATCTCCCGTACTTTGGACTTTGTTTAGAATTTTAGGCAAAGAGGATTTTGAGCATAAAGAAAATATAATGGGATTGAAATTGTCAATGACAAGACCGAGTTGGTTCTGTTTCTTTTTTCTCTCACCACTGATGTTAATAAAGTGACCTGAGAGCTGTTTCCTTCGACAAATAAATATTCCAGAAAGTAATTTTATCAGAATACACCTTCTGATGCCTGCAAACCACCTCTCATGTTTTGCAGGGCTGTTGGAAGACAAACCAAATTACTTTTCATGTCCTAGGAGTGAACTTTTCTGCAGCAACAAGTGGCACGTGTGGCTGAACACGCAGATCATTCCAAATTCTGCCAGGAGGGTTCAGAAAGGAGGAAACAACAAGTTACAGTTCTATTTAGAGACAGAATTTCACTTCTAGAACACAAAATATCTGAAAAGATTCTGTCACCCACACTCGGTGTCAACCAACCCACCCCACTCCTTAACTAGTCCTGAAAGTGCTGCACCCACACACCTACAAGGGAAATAATCAAGATTTCACTGCCAAGATCAAGGGCAGAAACCCCACAAGGTTCTGTGAATGTGCTGGCACTTGTCTGAACAAGTGGGAAATCCTGCTTTTAAAGGTTTGTCTCCCCGAGCTCAGGCAGTATTAAACATTACAATTTGATAATCACTGCGCTGCAACCTTTTATTAAATTCTGGATCCACCTGTGGGTTGGGATGGCTCTAAGATTGATTGCCCACTGGCTTCTCCCGTTTTTCATCAGCTGGAGCAGTCTCCAGCCTGCCTTTTCAGGATTCAGAACATATTTCTGATTGTGATTCACAGGCCAGGCCACTGAGCAGAATTTGAGCTCTTGGAGCTATTTTGTGACAGGTTTGCAAAGAAACCAACCTTATGCTGAGGATTCATCACTACCCCTGCACTCCATTGTGGCAACAATTACCTGCAGCATCGCTGCTTTGCTGTGATAAACAACAGCAAGGGAACAGGAGAAAAAAAAAAGAAAAAAACCCACACCGATCAGCAAACCTATCCCCTTAGTAATATTGCAATGTACTGTCTGGCACTCTGACTGTTGATAAAATTAAAAAAATAAGCAGAACCATATTGTAATACTTCCCTTCCTAAAGCACTATGCCTTTGAAACATGAAATTCTAATGCATCTTGCCAAATTTAGTGAAGTAATCACGATAAATAGAGCTATAAATCTAAATTGTTCTTTTACCATATTTAAACATCTCCATCAAAAGCACAGAAAAATATGCATGCAGGAGAGATCACCTTCCTGCTAAAGCAGTTCTTCTCGCTAACTCATTAGTTTTCATCCACTTCCTTCTTGTTTCTAAAAGCAATCCTGGAAAGCAAATTAAAATTCACTTTTACATCCACACTCCTTAGACTGCCCAAGTAACCCTTTATGTCCCGTTATAAACCCAATCCTTAATGGTCACTAAGATTCTGAGTATCAGGATGATGGAACATGATCCCAAAACTAAGTCACATTGGCTGTTTTTCTTCATTTCTATTGTACTGACTCATTCTCAGATCAAATTCTGAACTAAAACTAATTTTTTTTTTCAATTGTCATCCTGGATATTTTTTTTTAAGCTGGCTGTGAAGGCTTTAAGAGGTCTATTTATAGCAATTTGTCTCTTCACGACAGTAAACAAGCTGGACAAATTGAGAGCCTCTAGAAAACAGAACTCTCAGATTAAACTGGGAGATGAAAATAAACTCCCGTGTTTTTAAAAGCTTTAATTTTTAAAACGTTTAATTTTTCAAAGCCAAATCTGTAGATTCAGGCAACTAGTGAAATCTATGTACACACACCCCTAATTTGGGAAGTTCCTGGGATATACTGAGGGGCAGCTCTTTGGGGCTTCCACGGCACTAAACAATGTCCTGTGGCTGTCACACACGACTGCCCCTTAAAAAAACCCCAATATATTAAAGACATACACAAATGGAATATGCTGAGTGGAACACAGGGGGAATCAAGACTCATATTTCATAGATAGGTATCTTTAATTAAATTTTGCTCAGTTTATTTACTGCTATGGATAGCAGCATTAGATTACTCCAAATTTATGTAAACGCAGGCAAGGATTTTAGAGTGAAAACTATATCTGCCCTTAACTGCTTCTTAATAATATTTGTGCTGCTCAGTTAATATTGGCAGTTTAAGAACTTTCAACTAAACTTGCTACATAAATCAGTATGCAAAATGTAGAGTAGTTATCATGGATAATTCACTCAGTGTATGAAGTCTCAGTCATAATGTCATCTTTTTTAAAATTTCTGTAGGGTAACTTGAGTAAACTCAGCTAACTAAAAGGGAAACAAGCCCCCAGAAAATTGTTTTAACTAATATATACAATGATCTTCATGAAACATGCTTTATATTTGTGTATCTGGTACAAAGCAGTTGGAAAAAAACATGGTTTTCTCTTTGAAATCAGAATTCACTTTTACAAAGAAATCTGCACTGCACAGAACTTGCCAAAAGGCTCCTCTTTAATATTGGGAATAAATCCCATTACTCTTGTAATGAGATAATGAGAGAAAACATGAGTACATAAAAAGCCAGCCATAAAAAATACTCAGGTTTTTATGTAGTGAAACACATGGTCTTTGCTGTCTCCTTTATCCCTACTTTTAGCAAAATATCCACATATACTGCTGCACTATAACCTATGATACTCTTGGTAATTTCCAGAAGTTCACCATAACTGGGATTTCATACATGTTAGATGGTAGAAGTTCAGGAAAAAATCCAGAGTGTAACTGCAATAAACTAAATCTGAAATCCAAGGTAAACAAAGCATTTTCAAGTAAACTGTCGAGCCACTACAGCTTTTCCATGGATTCTGGGAAAAATGACATTAATGCTCCCTGCTTAATTTAGCAAGGAAAAAAAAAAATAAATTAACTCGGATGTAAATATAAACAAAAAGACCTCCGGTGATTTTCTTTCACATGTCAATAATTTTGCAAGGCTCCAGAGCACAGGAGGCAAGAGCACAGTGAAAAGCCAGCGATGAAACAACTCCCTTGCCATCCCTGCCTCACAACACCCAGCAGCACTATTAGCACTATCCATTTCACCCAGGAGCAATAAACTCACTTTTTTTTTTTTTTGGAATGTCCACATTATGCCAGGATAATACAAAAATAGATGATGAAGCAAAAAGGAGATAGATTTAGCCCTGGTGTCCTGCAGTAGCTGCCATAATTGCACAGCCAGCTCATTATAGAGAGTCAGTCCCTTGAGCCTCCCCTGTCCCAGTTAAGCGACAGTAATAGAAAGCAGCTGTATGAGGACATTAGGTCAGCAGAATCATTAGCCCCGAAAATTGCATCACCATCACTCCTCTGCAGCAGCCAGGCCTTCACACACCATCAGGCTCCTAAACAGCAGGTCAAACACGATGATGAACTTAACCCAGTAACTCCATTAACAGTGACCCGTGGCTCGGAGCTCCCGGGGAGCCCAAACCTCTGGAAACTTCCAGAGGTTTAATGAATTTTGGCTGTCACCCTGTGCCCTCAGGTCCCCCACCCTGGGGTTGGACTGGGCACCAGGCAGAGCTGACTGGAGAAGTGCCAGTGCCCATGGGAGGGAATGTCCCATTACCTTTGGCTTCCTCAAGGTCTCATTGCCTCTGTCTGGATAAAGGCACCACCGTAGCAGGGATGTCCCAGGTCTGCCAAGCTCATGGGTCATGGGAAGGTGACACTGCCAGCAGCCACTGCCACAGCAGTGACAGGTCCCAGGCTTGTCCAGCTCATGGGCACACAAGAGCAGTGGGAGACACTTGAGTCCCACATGTGTGTGACAGAACAGCAGGCAGGGTCAGCTCCTGCAGAGTTCACAGAATATTCTGAGTTGGAAGGGACCCACAAGGATCATCAGGTCCAAATCTGAAGTGAATGGCCCATACAGGGATTGACAGGAGCTGGGCAGCGAGAGGGACTCACCAACCAAGGGTATCATTGGCCCCTTGGTCCCCCCACCTGCTCCGACCTACAGGGAGCATACTAGAGATCCCTTTGGAAATAAATCATTCCCCCTGGGAAGAGCAGCTGCATCATTACATGTTCCCAGTTTCCAGAGGGTTTGGAGCCGTGTGTGGGTTTGAGGCACAGCAATGGCAAACAGCACAAAGTGTGGGCCAGGTCCTGGAGCGACAGCCCTTGGCACAGCTGCACTGCTGCCAACTGCCAGGAGCTGAAAAACCAGCCTGGTACACACACAAATGCCCGTATTCCAGGGGGATGTGCTGCCTCTTCATCATTTATCCACCCGTGCTCCAAGGCCGTGAGGCACAGAGATGAAGACTAAGCTCTTTGCCAGTGTTCCCATGTATTCTGATTAAAGAGAAGCCTGTGAAGGTTTTCTGAGGTCTGGATGCTCATTCCCACCTTTCCCAGGGACGAGTGTCCCCGGTGGGCCGAGCGCGTCCCCGGTGCTTGGGCAAAGCAAGGCCCCGCCTTCGTGGTCGTGATGAGTTTTGGTCAGAAAAGCAACAACCCCTCCATCAATGTCAAAGACTAAATAAGTTTGACTATATGCTGATGTTCTTCAAATTGTTTCTACTAGCAGTAGTTCTGGATGGTTTGTTTTTGGGAAATTAATGATGATACACCAAGGTCGTTGTACCTCTGCTGTAGCGAACAGATGTTAACATATTAGAGCTACCGGCCTGTGCTGCACCAGGGTAGAGCCACTCCTGCTTGTCAGAGCATGAGCTGAGGCAAAACCAGCCACACAGAACAGCCCAGTCTAATAAATTCAGCCTAAAATGCAAACATTTGAAGAAAAAACTCCTGCACTCTCAAAAGCCATTACTCTGTATCATCCTCATCAAAACACACCACTCATTTTTTTTTAAATCAACCCAGAGCTAGGAGAACAATAAGAAACCAAATCTTTTTTCCTCTCAGCAGTACAGACCATTTTCAATGCCATTTGTAAGCTGCCTATTTATCCCTGACATTCACAGCTAGAGCATATCTCCAGATCATGTCGCTCTTTGAGGTAGAAATAATCAAGTATTTTTCCATCTTTTTTTTTTTTTTTTAACAGAGCTGGTTGTGCTTATCCATAGCTCTGTTAAACTGGTGTGAGATTATTGTGGTGAACTGCATCACCAATCCCAAAGATTGCAGTCAGTATGGAAGGCAACAGCTTCATGACTGGGAGGGAGGAGGACTGAGTTAGATTTTTAACAAACTGAAATAAACATTTTCTTCTTTAAAATATCCTATCGTACAATACCTTTGCAAGTGCATTAAAAAGGGGGCTGGGGATAAATCAGGATGATGAGAGCACTGAGATACTTCACCAGGACACTGCAATACACAGGCCCTTTACTTCACAGGGAAGTTTAAGTTTTGGTTACTTAAAGTACTTCCTCTCAACTAATTTTAGTTTATTTGGAAGATATTACTTTAAGATAAGTTACAGAAAAGGCACTAATGTCTACAGACTTATCTCCAAAAAGTAATTGCCATGTGTCAGAAAATTCAGAATTTTAAGTCATGTTTTAAAATATATAAATTCTGACAACAAGACAGTCACTGGAGCTGGGAAATGGATAGCAATTCTTCCATCATCCTGGCCCCAAACAGGGGACTTAACATCAGCACAGCTTGAAAGTCCATTTAAACTGTGACAGGGCTGTAAAAAGCCCTTAACAGAAGCATTTCCTAAGAGAAAGTCTCATCTGTCTCTAAGCTACAGCTGTTGTTTATTCAATACTGATAGGCATACAAAATAAAAGAGCTGTATCACTCAGTCTCAAACCCACATGGAAGCTATTTAAAACTCTTTACTCCTGATTTCTCACCATCAGTAGGTTTGTACCTGTCTCTTGGCTGTGTTTAATACTGCAAACCTTCTTTCCTCTGAACTATGCCAGTCAATGGATTCGAAACTTCCCCCATAAATGCTCCCTCAGTGAAACTTTGCAGCCTCCTCTGCCACTTCTGCCCATTACCCAGAGCTCCCTGACACAACAGTTATTAGACTTCTTCACGTTTATGAATATGAAAAGAGTCTTAATCCTTGGAGTGAAAGATCACTGCAAGAGATGCTTAAAATTTCCTAAGGCAGTAAGAAAACAGTGCAATGAATTATGTAAAATACTTTAAATATGGACACTACTGAAAGCCTTCTATTAGGAAGCAGAAACTATCGATAAGCAACACTTACTCTCTCCCTGAGAGGATCCTCTGACTTTAAAGGTGTGGTTAAAAAGCAGGATAACATACAGGTGATGTTCTGCCTGTTTCAGAATTGAAATCTGAGCAATGTAATGAAGCACAGTTACAAGTGGGATCCCTCAAGGGTTCTGCAGAAATGGTTTTGTCTTTTGGAATCTTCCCTGCATACAAAAGAAATTAAAAAATAAATCAGCTTTTCTATAAGTTTCTCTGCTCTAGGATTTATGCACAGTGAACGATTAAAAAAATTAAGAAGTCCATGTAAATGCTTTCCAATTCCAATGTACCCCTTAAACATCATTGATCAGAAGATTCCAAAACTAAATCTAGTCTTGTTGAAATCCTCTTTGAAAGCAGATGAAAACTCTCCTGCCTGTGGACACTGAGTCAAGTCCTTACACCTGTTTAGACCAAGGGAATATTACAGAGCTCCATCAGTTCAAGATGATAATCCAGCAGAAAAGACCCCCAAAAAACAGAGTCTGGAAGGAGAAGTTATATCATTATAAAATAAATGTAAATACGGTTTCACTTAAAGGAGATTTTAGTGGTAACTTGCTATTTTAAAATAAAAAGAACACAAAAGCATCATTGAAGCAACACAGAATGCACCAAACTCCAGCCAGTGGACCAGGAGAACACAAGTGCTCACTGATATAGAAAGCACAGTGAGCTTTGGCCCCTGGAAAACTGCATTGCATGGAACTTGTGGGTACAGGTTGGCTACATGTTTTCCTCTGGTATTAATTTAATTCTAATTTTAACAGGTGACAAGTTATGATGGGATGTTTCAGGAGCAACCAAAAAATTAATCCAAGCCCTGTACCAGAGGTGCCAGACTAACAGCAATAGTTCCTAAGACAGTGGTGATGTTTAGTACAAGCCTTGGCATCTCAGGAAATTTCTGCTTCAGCTGTTACTAAGAAACAAACCCTACAAGAGTTCTGCTTTGCACTTTTGTTCTTCAGAATAATCATCCCCATTATTCCCCAGGCTAATAAAAGGAGACTGTCTCCTGGGATTTGATTTCAGTTTCCAGGCTGTTTGTTATCCCTGCAGTTCTGTGGGTTCCCTTTTACTCAGGGACCCCCATAGCCAGAGTCAGGCTCAGGTAAAGGAACCCCTGGTTAAAAGGGGAGGGGGCACAGGGGACAAAGCAGCTCCTTGGGCCGCTGCTAAAAGACAAACTGGCATTACCTGGTAAATTGTAGCTTAGACACTTCTCTGAATCTTGTTCCTGTGGCTGAGGGAAGTTTAGGCAACCTGACAAATCTAGAAATCCAAGAAAACAGTCTCAGCTCTGTGTGAAGGGCAGGGGATTGCCTGGAATTAATCCTTAGTGGAAGTCCTGCAGCACTAAATGCTGCTCTGAGATGCTGGATGTGTGTGCTTGTGTTACCACCAGCCTCACTTTAAAGTGACTTGTCTCTCTACCCCAGTGTTCCCATAGTCCATATTGTTAATTTTTTATTTCTCAATCAAGAATTCATGGAGGTTACTGTGACATTGCTGCAAACACCCTCCCAGCCCAGCCACGTAAATAATGGATACCGCTCCAGAAATACCAGCCAGCCTCTCCTTGTTTTGGGAAGCTTAAATCATGCCTGCCTCAACTCACCTACCAGTAAACAAACAGGCTCCTCTCTGCACTGCAGTAAATCCCTCATCTTCCAAGAAAATGAAATGTGCCATGGAAATGATGGTAGTTTTGGTAAGTGCACACAGACATTTCACTGTGACAGTGCTCACAAAGATGCACCGAGTGCAACTATTTTCCCCCCTCAGAAAAGGAATTTCCAAATGCCAACAAATTTTCAGAAGTTTAACACAGCGAATGCATTTCATGGCACGTCTCAGTAAACTACATATCCTTCTTTTACATTTCTCCTAATTTCTGTCATTTATTTAAAAAGCCTATAATGAACAGTTACTATTGAGGATCCATTTATTCCTCTCTTTTTCCATTTAACTTCAATGATTGCAACCTCTCTTATTTGCTTTGGTGCTGAAAAGCACTTTTACAGCATTACCAACACAACATATTTGCTCGATTTTTACTAATTAATTTTCCGTGAACTTTTCAGCGTGAAAAAAACCACCCCACGTTTCTGCATGAAAAATGAATTCTATTTTCTCCATTTCCTTAGAAATTTACATTCTGAGCTCATCTGTGCCACATATTCTTTATGGATAATGAGCAAGGCATCCTCACTTAGCTGTCACTGAGGCAGTGAAATGTTTACAGTGTGAGCTTTGGAGATTCTGGCAGCTTAGATTCTGAGAATATTTCTTATTCAGGACAATAAGCATTGCCCTAAATTTCTTTTGCACATGAAGAGAAAGGGATTGATTTGAAGAATCCTTGAACTTTGTTGACCCATAGTAAAGCTCCTTTAAGAAAGGTTAGTTCAGACACCTTGTGCTCATGATCTGTTTCTTGTGATGTGGCAAAGGCTTTTCTAGTCCCCTTAACATCTTGTAGAACTCCTTGAGAAACTAGAAAATATCAATTAATGGAGAGATAAATATCTTCATCAGGAAGTTTACAAACAAAATACAAGTAGTATAACTTTTAAGTGTATTCTCCCACCATATTTATTCTGTAACATCTTTGGGATGCACCACAGACAGAAAAGAGGAACCTCAGGCACGAATCTCCTGCCAGTTTTGTGCAGATTTCACTAACTCATGGAAAATACTTCTCCTTAATTACCTCTCTGAAGTCATTCTTTAGCAAAGTACATAAGAATATCCATGTCTTAAAGATTATGTTAAGATTTCATTTCTGAGCACAGGTCCAGTCACAGGCTTACAATGACATGCTTAAGCCTTGGGGGCTTTATTGAACCAGGGCCTGGGAAAAAAAAGATCTTTTATCCTTCCTTCTTAGAAAGCCTCATACAGTTTGAATAAATCTTTGAAATGGAACCAAAAGAATCTCACACGAGATCATCTTTCACTGAAGTGCCACCATCCAGTTCATGCAGATACAGCTGGAAGGTTATTGCTGTCAAGTTTTGAACTTGGGCTAGAAAAGACATAAAAAGGGACAGATTTGCTCAGCAGAAGAGAGAACAGGGCCTGCCTTGCCTTCTGCAAACCTCTCCTTGCTAAGCTCAGCTCCTCAATTAACCTGAGCCTACGCAAACCTACGGGGATTGTTTTCTGTCATCAATCAAATTTCTAAGTGTAATTATTAACACAGTCTTTAATTAAATGAATTGGATCATTCGGACACATTCTAAAGAAAAGTCAGTCATTGAATGGTAACAATTCAAATGCTTCCAGTGTCTTCTTGAGTTCTGACTTAGAGAAATCTGGATTGATTCTCAAAGCTCTTCTCCATAGTTACTACTTCTAAATGAACTTTAAAAATGCATTTAAACCTATATTTTCAGCCTATTATTCTAAAATTACCATCAGAAGTAATTGCATTTTGTAGAATGAGGCACCTTTTGCCATTTTAGGTGTGCTTTGACTTTTTGATATTTCTTATATGACTTTTCTGATATTTCAACGATTCTATTGCTTATTTCCCTTAAAAATCTATATAAAGAAAAAAATACTTTTAGTGCCTAAAGTACTGGCAGAGTGGGTGGAATAGCAAACCTAAGCCTGTCCAGATGTAGATGAAAATCCCAATCTAAAGCAACAGTGCTATCAGACAAGTAACACCACCAATCAACCTGTGATTCAGTAACACCTTGATAATAAATGAATTAATGTCAAAATATTTCTTGCCAACTATGGAACCCCCCAGCCTTTTTTAATTTCCATATTAAGCTGTCAAAAGTGAATCTCCCCTGTCTGAACTGGCAGTTCTGAACACACAAACATTATTCCAGGCTTCTCCCTGATATCACTCGTTTTTTACACTAGACAGTAAGTGCAAAAGTCCTTTCAGAGTAAAACCATCAGAGAGCCAGAGAAAGAAGAAGTTTCTCCAGTCTGTGCCAATCTCTGGACTTTTGAGGGTTCATCAGAATACAACTGCTCAGGAGCAAAGCTAAAAAAAAGCCAGGGTTTTGTGTGAGCAACAGGAAATGGTACCTGGTGTTTCTTTTAGTAAACCTAATGTCCCTCCACCTGAAGGGGAACACAATTTAGAGTAATTATAGCAACAGTCAGCAGATAAATGATTATAATAGATGTTCATACAATAGCACCAGATCTTCAGAAAGGCTGCTGAGGACCCTGACAGAGATGACAAAATCAAAGCAAGCCAGAAACTAGCAGGAGATCCAGTCGAGATAAAAAGGCTACACAAGGCAATCAATTATCATCTCTAGTCTTAGTTTTTGAGGTCTGTGTTCTCTAGTTGCAAAAAAAACAGAGATGCAAATATCTTGAATCGAATGTGAAGAAAACAAGGAGCCAAATTTTCCATACAAGTAAGTCCAAAACACAAAATGTTCCAATTCTAAGTTCAGTTTGGAGAGTCTGATTCAGAGTCAAACCTATGCAGCAAAGTTAATAACCTTCTGCACCACATTTCAATTAAGATTCATATATTTTACCCTGAAATTTAGCTTTTCTCCTCAGAGTCTCTGAAATTCCAGACTTTCCCATTCCACAAGAGAGGAAAGCTCCATGTTGATGATGTGCAAAAGACAACCAGAACAAGTCACAAATAAAAGGGGTACAGCAAAACTCCCAAGGTACACTTAAAATATAAATTAGGCTTTAATTCATATTAAAAACATGAGGAAAAAGTTAAAGCCACCCTTAGACACTGCCACTTATAGTACAAGAAGTGAGGCAACCTCTGCATTCTGGTGACTGGGAATTTTCTATAAAAGAATGTAGGATAAAACTTCTACAAGAAATTGATTCAATTTTAATTCTGTCTGCATTTAGAGCATGATATAAATTCCAGTTTTTTAGTTATGTTTTTTTTTTTTTTTCTCTACCTGGGAGATTTGAGAGATTTATTTCCTAGAAATTATTACACAATTAAATTATTTTTTACTGCTGGGTAGGCTACAGAAAACCAATTGTCAGAGAAACACTTCACATTTTTCTCCACAGTTGTTTTTCTGTGCAAAGAGAATTCAAAATAATTAAAGCATTTCCCTTGATGTAGCCATTGTAAAGGATACTAGAAAAGTCTGACTAGCAGAAAACCTGTATTATTGATTTTTCTTGTATTTTTACTTGTGAAGAGACATATTCCATTTCTTCTTTCAAAGAGGGATTCATTGATAGCCATTATCCTGTTGTTGGAAAGGGAGGAAGCTGAATCTTCTCTGTATTATTCCTCTGTACTCATATTTCACATGTTACTTGTTAATGGAAACCTTGTAAAAAGGCTGATAATAAAGGAATGAGAAAAATCAGAAAACTTGCCTCATTACCAAAATAATTATGTCTGTCCAATTGATGACAACAGACCCAATTCCAGATGCTTGTGGGGAAAAAAAAAATTCAATTTGGACGACTGAGGTGGCATAAAAAGAAACTTTCTTAATGGTGATTGTCAGAAAACTCCCCTGTTGTAACTGTGAATTAAATATCGTGGGCACAAGCTTTGATTGCCTGAACAATTCCATTGATTACATATTAATCTGCCTTGAAAAACAAACCTGCTTTAATCCAACCCCTCACTTTTTTAATGCCATATGAAGCAGAACTATGGAATGTTCCAAGTCCCACCTTGCCCAAAAGGACTCAACTACATCCCCTCCACGTGTGTTATTCCTTTTCCCCTCTGAAGCCCAGGTTATTTCACACAAGCAGTTCAGAGAGCAATCAGGTGAAGAGCATCCCAGGGCATCAGAACTGAAGAGCAAGAGGAGACCCAGCTGCTGGGGGAGCTGGAGGAAGATATTATTTAACCCACTGGGCCACCATCAGCATCAGTTCCTGAAGCCACAGTCACCCTGAGCATTGTTAAGTAGTTCTGTACTGGAATAACAATACAGGCTGAAGAGATGAGGAAAATCAGCTACAGCGAGTCAGCAAAGCACCTAAACCAAGCAGTTAAGTTACACACTCCCCTGAGTAACTCAGAGAACTGAAGAATTAAATTAAGTGCTTTATTCTGCCATCAGCCCCATATTGCCTTTCTGCTTAATGCTGTCAAATTATCTTCTTTTTGTCTGTGGACTTCACACCACTTTCAACAGTTGCACTTGCATATCAATGAGTTGTCACACAGCTATGATAATTACTGTGCAGAGGTGCCTGTGCTATCTCCTGCACACTTTCTGTTTCTCTCCATTAATCTCTCCTGACTTTGCAAGGAGAGGCCGCCCAGAGCTCGATATGAAAGTGCAAGTGCAGCAGCAGCAGCAAGCCTGAAAACAGAAAGAGGGATTGTAGAACCCATTTTACACCGGTCTTTTAAAAAACAGGATGCGTCCATTTGCCCCCTGGTGTATTCTGCAGTTTCCCATTGTCTGCATGGCCCGTGAAGTGTGACTGCAGCCCCTCGCTCTGCTCTCCTGGGAGACAGTCTCCTGACACGATCTCCTGGCCTTGTGCCTCCCAGTTAGTCCATAGGATTTAACCAGCACACATAGACTGAAAACCGTGGCTCAGCAATGCCTTTGTGGTAGGTGGGAGCAGTGCCTACTGCTCACACAGAAGCTGAAGTTGCCAACAGCCTCAGCAGCCCAATTTTAAGTTTCTTCCATGCTTGTCTAAGATGTCATTTTGGGAAATTCATATGTTTTCATGCATCTTTTTCCCACAAACTGGCTAGAAAATAAGGAAATTATCTGCTTTAAGAGCTGCTGGTGGCCTGTCACATTGTTTTGGTCAGGGTTGTCTCTGTCAGTATTGCTCTGATTTTTCAATCATCTACCTGTAACTTAGCAGCGACCCCAGAAAGGAATTTTGGGGCATGAACATGGAAAATGAGCAATACCCTTCTTGCCATACACCATGTGTCACTGGGAACAACACAAAGCACAGCACATGTGCATTCAGAATTCAAGAAGAGTAAGAAATAGTATTGCATCAAAATGCAACTCTTTCCTGAAACAGATTAATATAAAGGTCACTTACAACCAGAAGCAAAAAACATTCCGTTTGGGGGAATCACTGGAGGTGAAGGGGAAAGAAATGAACTATTTGATTTGAGGGGGGAGAAATTGGTTAGACAGAAGGTGCTTCAAAATATAATCAAAAATTAATTAGAAAAAGGAACAAGCCAAAGGACAAACATCTGTGACAGAAGGATGTGAAGAGATAAACAAATCCTATGTATGACAGTTAATTTCGGTTAAGACCAGAATCCTGCTGGGCTACATTTGGAGTACTCTGTAAACACTCTGGAAACAAAGAAAACTTACAGTGATTTCAGTGTGAATCAACAACTGAAAGACTGGAAAAGCAAACCAAAGACACTGAAAATGACAGATTTCAACAAACCCATACAAACTAATGATAACAAATAACAGTAAAGAGAAACTGCAAGCAATAGTAAAGACAAATTAACAGACCAAGAGTTTTCCCCAGGTCATGAGGCAAGAATACTGAAAACAAACACACACTACTCCTGCACTGGAGTTTCCAAAATAGCACAGGTGAGGGAGGGAGAAGCCCAGCTGACAAAACTCTGGCAGGACAAATCCCTGTTCGGAGCCAGATGACACTGGGGCCTATTCAGTTTTCTCACTTGCTCAGTGAGAAGAACTGCACTTTGTTAGAACTGAGACAGCACTACACGGAGCTGGAAAGGAACTGCAGTAACACACAGTGAGCAGAGACATCAACTGCACTCCTTGCCAGGGCCTTGACAAGGCTGTGCCCTGCACAAAGCACTCAAACCCTGCAAACTCTGCTGGGGACTTCCCTTCTCTCCCACCACAAGGAAAGTCTAAGCAGAGCAGTTGGTAAATACAGAATTCTCTGTGGAGAACAAGACAGATAAGAATTCACAAGTCCAAATTCTCCTAATATGCTGATCACCCTGTTCTGTTTGCATTTTGCTTAGCAAAGTACTCATCTATATTAACTACAGTCTGTGGGTACACTGGGCAAATAACTGTAAATTATCAAAGCAAAACAGTTTATAATTTCAGCTCTTGGGTTAATGTGTTTCCATCATGAATATGGTGAAATAATTCTTAATCTATACTTTGATCACTGGACATTGCAGAGAAAAGCAGCACCAAGATGTTGAGAAACAATGCAATCTTCCTAACTCAGTTATTGAAACAAATCAATGTGCCTTGTGATTAATTCTTCAGCTGAGTTGAAATTTGTGAGCAATCTTGGTTAAATATACAATTATATAACCCTGCCTCACCATAAAATAAGTGTTGTTATTAGCCCTACATGGATAATCAAAGCCCAAATTCTCTTTCTGCAAATAATCAGAAGTATTTGTTGAAAACTTACTGCCAGCATGTTCACTGAATACCAGTAAACTCATCTGCCAGAGTATTTGGGATAAGCAAACACAAAGCAGGTGCAAATGAACTCTGATCAAATTTGCTCAAAACTTCAAGCAAATACTAAAGTTAGAAGATGGGGACAAACGTGTTTTCCATATTTGGCTAACTGTAATTGCAATTTCTATCCAGTCTAAGCAGGATAATCAAGCAAAAGACAAAAAGGGATCTGGCAGCAGGATGAGCAAAGTGACTATTGCTAAAGAAAGAGAAGAGATTTGGGGGTAATGTAAATACAGTTAATAATGTCATGTTACTACAACGCCAAAACTTCAGACAAAGAAATCTAGGGCAAGTTGTTATTATGAAAACTTAGTCAGCAAAACTGATTAATTACTAATAAAATTATGTTAATAGTTGGAATTATGGAATCACCCATAATTTCAGGCTAAATTTAATAACTGAGCACCAACTCTCAGAACTTGAGTTTAAGCAGCAACAAAACAGGATTCTCAGTAAAGCAGATACCATGGCCTGAATTTTCAGCACTGTGCTGTGGTAAACTGCTGCAGGCTACTCCAGACATTTCTAGAGGGTTCCCAATACATGCAAAAATACCCACAGCTGTATGTTGAAGTCAGCTGTCACCTCAATTGTATTCCCATTTGAGAAATACCTGGTCATTTGCTGACATCATCTCTACATCTAAAATTAATCAGGTCAAACAGAAAGGAATAACAGAGAGACTATAAAGATGAGCAGGAATGTTTGGTTTGGAGCAGACAGAGAACACGGAGAAGAAAAGCCACTGTGTATTTAATAAAGTGGCTACTTTGCCTTGGAACTCTTCCAGAATGATAAGCAACCCTGATTTAAGGAACATGGCTCCTGAGTGCCAGCTTATGCAAATGACAAAAGGAGCAGAAGAATTAAGGAGAGAATAGTGAATATTATTTCCAGAAGAGATTAGTACCTCTTCTTGAGAAGGAAAATGTGAAGAATAAAACACTTATCCCCCATGAACAAGTTATCTGCATCTCCCTTCTGTCTATTTGAATTTACTTTATCAATAAGTGATTTGACTTAAACTTTATAAGGGTTGTTTAAATGTTCTCCAATACTAAGGTATCTTTTACTGGCCTGGGACCTGGTCTTTGACTGTCTTATTTGACTGAAAATATGTTTCAGCTCTATTCTGAACGATCCAATGGCTATTTCCAAGTGGACAGAGTGGGACTGAGTCATCAGAAGGAACAGCATCGTCATCCCATTCCCTGAGCAGGAGGAGCCTGGGCACAGGGGTGAACCCAGGCACAGTACCCATGGATTGGGCTTGATTGGAGCTTGGATAGAAAGTTACTCAACAGACTGACTAAAAACATTTCTCATTAGCTAAAATCAATTAAAATCCTTCACAGTAAGTTAACAAAAGTAGTGGTGTCTTCATAGGATTTTGAGATGGGCATTACAAGAGCTTCCAGTCAGGTCAGTACACAGCACATTTTTACTACAGAACATCATCTTAATTTGGTAGGAAAGAAAGAAGTGAGGGGGGTCCTTGATGAACCCTTTGCTCTGTATTAAACATACACACTATCAGATTAATAAACTGAAAGATATGGAAAAAAAATCTGCTGGGGCTGCCAAACTTGCAGATTAAATTAATTCTTTCTTCAGTAAATCCGTGGATTGCACTCAATGGTGACTTTCAGAAAACATCTACTGAACTTCTGCAATCCATTTTATTTTTCTTTCAGCCAGCAGTTAAAGCTTAAGGGATTTTGAGAGCAGAGTACTAAAATTTAGCTAGACCTTCCTTATTAAAAGCAAAATCTTCAATAATTAGCTCTTCCCCTAACTGCTTTTTGGCTCTCATTACAAACGAAGTACTATGTTAATATACCTTGTGTTGCAAATGTTTCACAGTTCCTGCTAATCAAGTTGAACTCAATTCTCAGCAAATAAACCCTCAATGCAGTTAATGGAAAACAAGGAACAGCGCTACTTTGCCTGAGAATGGGTCATTACCACAAGCTCCTAATTACAAGTACCTTAATGCATAATGTAAAGCACAGTCTTATATGGGCTCTTAAGAATTAAAGCTGGGGCAGGATCAAAGACTTGATGTGTCCTTGAATTTTTTTTATATGTACATTTGAATGAAGAAAAGCAGCAAAGAGAAACAGAGCAAAACACAAAGACTCCTTCGCTTACCCACCCTTCCAAACGGATCATCGTAATAATTTATGCGGTCCATGAGACTGCAAAGACTGATTTTGACTCAGGACACATTCTGAAACCAATTTTCATTTGCCTCCTCCTCTACCCTCTTGATAGAGAATGTTTCACACCTACCAGTTAATGAAGGATTATTACTTTCCTCTAGAGTAAGTTGCAAATGCAACCAAGGTTAAAGCAAAGGACGTTCCTTCTGAATTAGGTTATATGATGCCATCAAACAGGAACACGGGTGATTGATGACATATTGCTATTGCTGCACCAAGCATTTATCAATACCACACTCTGAATTATTCTCTGGTGTAGTTCTCTTATTGTCATATGATGGTATATTTTATCAAATTTACTTAACTAAAAAAAAAAAAAAATACAGTGAGCAAAGCACTGGAAACAGGAGAAGGCATAATAAATCACAGTAACCAAATTATAAAATACAGGGCCTGGTGTTACTTGCCAGTCAGAATTCTGCTGTTTGGAGTGAATTTATAACAGTTGCATTTTTTACCCTGAAATTTGAGAAACAGCCTGCAAGAATGGGCAGGGCAGTCTCTGCAGCCCAGCCCGAGCTGCAGGGCTCTTCTGCAAGCCCAAGGACTGGACTCCACCTTAACAAAGCCCTGCAGAGCAATTCAGCTGCAATACTGTTCTGACTAAAACGTTTCACCAAACCAAAACTTTTTCCTTTTTTCTGAAAGTGTTTTGCATACATTTATTTTGCCAGAGAATCACGACACCAAACTTTGAAACTTTCATTAAGATGAACACTTGATGCTCTCACTTTATGACCTCATCCTGGGCCTCAGGAAACAAGGAATATTACTGGGAGTTTATGAAAACAGAGGCTCCTTCTTCACCTCCCCAACAAAGTCACCCAGTTTTGTCCACTTTTACAACTAAGAGGTAGAAGTAAACATCGGTACTAGTAATGGAATGGCTTTGTCCTAGGGAGTAGTATTATAAATATTCAAAATTCAGACAGTCTGAAAAATATTCACTTGAACTACTGCACAAACAGCAATTGAGATAGACACCCATCCTCCTAGAAGACAGAGTAGGAGGGGATGGTTCTCTAGTTGAAAGGATCCCAGAATTAGGGGTTGAATTGACAAATATGAAGAGTAACCATTCTTAACAACAGAAAAACATCCAAATTTGAGCCCTGCCCAGTCAGTTCTGCTTTCTTCTAAGATTTTCCTTATGTATCTCGGAAGTATTTGACTAAAATGTGTTATGAATAGCATTAAAAGCAATCAGTTTCCAACAAGGTGTTGGATGAAATGTGGTAATAGGTTTAAAAAGTTTGTGAATCCCAGCTATTTCTGAAGAATGTATTGCTATGTCTGGAGATAAATTCTCCTCAGATCTACAACCTTAAGTTTCTGATCATGGTTAAAGGACCACCTATTTTAAATTTTCTGCACAACTGTTAGTTTTACCCAGACTTTATACCTCTATTTTGTCCCAAAGTAATAATTTGCATCTCTGGAATTTTCGTCCCTTGGTCACAACAGGAGTCCCCCTCTCTCCTATTTCCCCTTCTTTGCACCAACCTGCATCCTGGGGGAATATTTTGTGCTTTAGTTTCTGCAGAAGGCCAACACTGATAGCAAGGAGAGAAAAAACCTGCTGTGTGATGAAACCCAGACAGTTTCAATGAGGAGCAGAACTGCTGATATTTGCACTGGCCATTTCTGCACAGCACTCACTGTTTCACATTCCTCAGATTGTTTGATTCATAACAAACATACCAAGTGCCTTATCTCACCAAACTGCATTTCAAAATATTATGCAAATAGTTTGCAGCCTATGTATAAAATCCTTTGGCAAAACAGCTGTAAGATTCACTTGCTTAATTTACTTAGAGCTGTAGTTTGTTTATGAATTATTTGGTAAGAGAGGTTGAACTGAAGTTCCAAATTGCAAAGAAATAAAGACCATGTTTTCTTCTAAATCAAAACCAAAGGCAAAGCTTAATAGGCAAGTCAAGGCAGTTTACATGATCCCAAACTCCTGTGCCAGAGCAATATAAAATGCAGTTTTACTGAAAAATTTCAGGTTCAGCTCTACAGCTTTGCTGGATATTGGATACATCCATGTCTGAGAAGGGGAAACAAGAAATTATACTCAGTAAGAACCTGAATATTTATTTGTGTTTCCTCCAACTGCTGGGTAGCAAAAGTTTACAGTAGGTCAGCAGAAATATAAGGGTATTATCTACCTTTGCAGAGCAGGAGGGGTATATAGCCCCGGATGCATTTGGAACCCTTTAAAAAAATAGGTTTGTTTTCAGTGTACCATCAGTCCATAGCCCTAATTTTTCTTGTGGGTAACTTCTAATAGTTTCAGCTGCAATATCTCCTATTCCCTCTAGCATTAATAAGTAAGATCTGTATGATCTTAATTACTTCCCTTGAAACAGCCTGAAACCACTGTAAGACAATTTCAATGAATTATTTATAGGCAAACAAAAAGATTTTCAAGATAGCACCTTTCCCTCTTTCCAGGGTTTTGTATGAATGACTCTCCAACTGCATCATTCCTCAGGGGAGGATTCCTGGCCTACAAATTGTTTGAATTAAATATTGCAGTGTTACCTGACGGCCCAGGGATTTCCATAAATGGTCCCGAACTCTGCAGTTCATTCTCAAACACGATATAATTGAGCTCAGACTTTTTAACCCTCAGGAGAAAGCTCATCTTGTTTCTCAGACATCTGAGAAAGAACTGAAGTGACAATTACAGGCTGATTTCTGTAAGTGCCTTCAGAGTGAGCACCAGCCCATCCTGGAGTACCCTGTGACTGCCACTCATTCTCCAATACAAACAAATAGAGATATAATTCTCAGACACACGTTGTTAAGTCACTGCTAATTACGTACAATAAACCAGAGATACAATCTTACTCATATTTTAATAGGAGGAGACGTTGCAAATACTGGGCTGATGTGCTGGTGACAAGGTAAAGGAGATGGATTAATTTTGTGTGCACCAGCCTAATTTTCACAGTCACTCCTTCTTTTGATGACAGCAGGTAATTACAAACAGTGAACTTCGCTTGCAGGTAATTCCAAAACAAAAGGAATCAAACTACAAAAGTAGCAGTAGAAACTGCAAGTGGTGTTGCCAGAGAAGCAGAGCAAATGTGCACACACAGAGAGGCTCTATTTGTAGAAATTGCCAGGAAAGAACATTTCTCCCTTTTAATCTCATCAGAGTAAGAGTGACACTATTCTCCATGACTATTTCTGAGATATGAAGACACTTTAAATCTAAATAAACAACAGCTAGATCTGTAAACTCATCAAGGAAAGCCTCAGAAGAAAATAATCTCCTTTTTTCATATCTTAGCACCTTAAACAAACCTTGAGTTGTCTGATAGGCAATTCCACACGGACTCTCATCTTTGCTGTCACTGTTTTACCATTAAAGTGCCTTGTTGTAAAACGCTGGAGACTTCAGAGGCTTAAGCCAATATAAAAATCTCTGCAGTATGAAGTAATTTTATGTTGCTACTCTGGTTATTTCAGAATTGGCTGCAAATAAGAGCCTGAGGATGATTTAATGTGTCCTCGACCCATCACGGCCATGGTTAAACAAAGTAAACACATCAGTCTTTAGCAGTTATTTATAACTGGAAGAAAAGCACAAACCAGGCACCATGAACAGAGCACTGGAAAACATTCTGAAGGGGAACTAAAAGTATCTGAAAATGTCTTCCTTCACAGGTTGCTGTATTCCATTTCTCAGTGAAATAAAATCCCGATGACCAACCACAGGAGGATTTATTAACCTAAAATCACTGTTCCAAATAAGATCCCAAGATACCACTGCTGAAGTGGAAATTTAGGAATTCAGATGTGATCACACACTAGCAACTGGTACTTCTACTGCAGTTTTAAAATAGAACAACCAGCTTTCAGAGCTCACAGAGCTCTAACTCACAAAGCTTTAACTTGACCTTAAGATGGAAAAACACAAATCCTGATAACTTGTCTGTGATAATTTGGCCCTTGCAGCAGCAACTGTATCAGTCACCCAACTTTGCAGCACTGATGCAATTCTCTTTTAAATCTGCTCAAAGAGATGGTATTTACCTTGCTGTCTAAACCCTGAATTCCTACAGCAGACATTGGTTCCTGACCCCTGCCCTGGGGACTTTCTCCGGAGTCTGGACTGAGGATTTGCTGTCAATGGGATGTGTAACCCCGGGACTCAGAGATCCAGGGAGGTCACCCCTCTGCCTGGCATCAATAAGCTGTTTGTTTGCAGTGAGGCCAAACTAAGAGCCCTGTTTACATAAGTGTAAGGAGGAATTGATTCAGGAGCAGCCACTCCAACACAGGACTGAGTGGCAATTTGATAAACTGGATTGGTTTCAAGGTCTGTCATGAGATTTCCTCTGATCTGCGTTTGCAGTGAGAGAAGGAAAAGAGTGGGATAAATGCAAATGGTGTGTGCAGCCCTCCACCATGCTGATGCTGCTGGGAAAATGATATAATCTCACAACAAAGGACTAGGAGATGCCTCTATAACCTATGGGATATAATTCCAGTTCTTGTTAGAATGCAGAACTGGATATTTCAGTGGTTGCTGCCCTTACAGGCTTCTGTAGGAGACACTACTTCTTGGGACAGCAGATTCCCTGGGGGCATCCCCAGACTGGTCTTCTGAGAAAGAGTCACCTTCTCATGAATTCTTAGTCTCAGCATTTAAGAAATTAGTGGTGCTCGAGGTCTGGCCAAACTGACAACTGACTTTCTCACCTATGGGGTACTCATGTAATTGAGAAATGAACCCAGATGGAGCCATGCATCATAATGCCTGTTCTCTAGGAAACCTAAAAAAAAATCCCCCTCAAAACCCTCCCTAAAAACAAAACCACCACCAAAACCTAATAAAATAACTTTTTGGATTTCTTCTCTTTTAAGGAGAGTTGGGGTTTTTTTTTGGCCTATTTACCATGAGCTTCCATTGAGCAAAAAAGAGATAATTTGGCCTATATCGTGGGGTTCCATTTTTGATTGAATACCACTGTTAGCTTTAATTTACAGATCAAGACCACTTCATTCTTATCTGTGTAGTCTGTGTATGATGCTTCAGTACTGGCTATGGTGGGAATTATTTGCAGAAGCAGCAGACAGAATTGTCTCCTGAGTGGTACCACTGCATGCTCAGAATTGTCAAGTTTTTTGCTGAGAGAGCCACGATGAGCTGAAAAAACTGATTATTCCCAGGCATGAAAAACAAACTACTGGAAACAGTTTTCCTAAATTTTGTCTGTAGTTCTGTTGTAATTTCCTGGGTGTGAGAGATGTTTGGAAAACAGTGCAGCTTGTCCTGTGTTAGCTTTAACATTGCTGTATTCTACCTGAGGATGGGAGGTCTTATTTGAGTACCAATGAAGCAGATTGCAGTAATGGAAATCACACCTATGGCATCACAACATTTGTTTGAAGTCTAACTTCTATGTCTTTTGTTACCTGCACGGGGCAGCCTCAAACCATAAATAAAAATTTAACAATTTCCCCCAATAAACACATTCCATTCATAGTTTTAGAGGGTCCTTTCTGGTCCCTTTTCTTAATTATAGAACATTTCTGGGGCAGAAGGTGGATATTATTTTCATCAGGGAGAGATAAGAGATATCAGCATAGAATTGGGGTTTGCTATACTTAATCATAATCCTCCTATCACTTAAAAAGGCAACAGATCTTTTTCAATAAAGCTATTGACTGGGATTCCAACATAAGCACTGGATTTAGACACATAAGCTTAATTGACTTTCAAGAAGAGATGAGCATCTCCTCCATTTAGGCTCTTCTGATAACACCACCCTCAGTAGCTCAGGTTTATGTATGCAAGGACTAACCATGGCAGGGGGAGGAGCCAAAACCAAGAATACATAAAGATCACTATCTTTTTCTGCTCTTTATAGGAACATTAAATAATAATAATGATTAAAAAAAAAAAGTTAACACACTGTTCCCATAAAATTATTTTCAGTCTAAGAATTCCCTGAAGTACCTGCACACGATACACTGTTATCTTTGTATTGATTTTCTGCAGTATCACACTGAACTGCAAAGGAGCCTTGTGATTTAATTGCAATTGCATTTCATATGAACTTTGAACATGAGTTACATACCAACCTTTATAACGTTTTATCTCTCCCTTTTTTAGCTTATAGTTTTATTTTGATCCTTCTTCTCACAGCCCCAATTTATCTGTCCTCCCTTTCTTGCAGTCCAAGGCTTACAAGGTCGTGGCACTGCCTCCCATATTGAACGAGACACTGAAACCAGGTAACCCTGAGAGCAATTGATCCCAGATGAGCAGGGGGATATTTCCATCTAAATGAGGAGAACGAGCTTTGTGGCTCCCATTAAGGTTAATGGGGGTGATATGGCTGGGTCCTGGTGTATCATAACAAATGCTTGGCCCCTCAGCTAATCCATTCCCATCTTTGAGTACTGACAAAGAAAAAAAATGTTGTCACGGGGGAAGAAAAGGGATCGTGATTTAGAAGCAAAATTCAGACTTGTTCCATGTTTCCCCACTAACTTTCAAAGTGTTAAAGCAGCACATTTCACCACTTTCCACTTCATCTGCAAAAGTGTTCAAGTTAGCGAGGGTTCTATGAGAACCATTAAAAATCTGTCAGAGAAGTGCTGGTCATGGCAAAACCATTTTTCAGAAGCTGTCAATTTGCCCAAATATCCATCAGTGCTCCCAGGCACAACAAGGGATTCCTCATTTAGAACGTGTCAATTCTTATTATTAATGTCATGATGAAAACACCTGCTAAGTGTCTGTGTCTGGCAAAGTGAGGCTGTCACAGAAATGAGAGGGTGGATGCAGCTCAGATTAGTGAGCAAGGAAGAGCTGGAGGGGGTTTTTTTATGCTTTCCTGAAGAGAAACATCCAATCTTTATCCTGAGCTTGTAAAGGTAGGATACAGGCAATGCAGCAAGGCAGAGCTGATGAAAGATAATGTGAAAATAATGTGCAATATTAACTGTTTGTAAAATTACACATTTGAAGAGATTAGGTTCTTGGTCCCTTGTTTTGTCCTCACAGGCACACACAAACGTCTAGAAAAGTCTTTCAACCTCTCTGAACCTTGGCTCTGGCTGCCTGGCACACAGAGCACTGAGAGCTGGGCTCTGCTTTCAAAAGCCCAGAGAGACAGAAAAAACATCTCCTGGGCCTCACTGCACTGGATATTCCTGTGTATGCACTGCCAAAACTCAAATGGCAGCTGCTGTCTTCCTTGAAAAAAAATAAGCATAAACATTATACCCACAGGATTATGTGAGCTACAAGATGGTATCATTTCTGAGAGGCCTTACTGTGTTTCCAAGGTAGGGTTTGGAAGAGAATTTCAGACCTCTGTTTTGGATTAAGACAAATCATATTCAGCAGGAAAAGCCATCATCAAGGAAACTGTTCAATCCTTCTCTCCTTATTCTTAGAGCCGTGACACAAGTTAAATATTTTGAGGCAGAAGAAAACACTGTAAACAGCAGTTAATCCACGTGCTGACCAAGAGGAAAGTGCTCACAACAACTGGAGATTGCCTGCACAGCAGTTGCTGTAAGAACCCCTCAGTGGGCACCAGGCAGCTCTGCATTCTGCTGCTGACACCACAAGGCACTTAAATACCTGCTTAACTTTAAGCTCGTGGCTTTAAGCACAAGGCATTAACTGTGATGAGCGTTCTTATATTCTTAATCACATACTTGGATTCATTGCCAGAGCAGGCATGAAGAAATAATGGGCCATATCTTCAGTTTGTGTAAATTGGTGTGACTTAATTGAAATGAATAGAGTTGTGTCAATTTATCCCGGCTGATACCAGATCCCAGGGGTTCCAAATCTCCCCGAGTGTGAGTCAGGCCCTGGAGCAGCTGTTCCTGCAGAGCTGTCATGCTTAGACTATCAAACTCCTCTCAGCCTTCCACCAAGCAGGAGTTAATGATCATATATCTCTTTTTTTTTTTGAGACACCCAGAAGGATAACCCCAGTGTCTTAGCCAACACTTGTTCTCTCAGTAAAAGACTCTATTACCAAGAACGTGTGTGAGTTATTACTGAGAGCACTTTGGCTGTCATATCTCACTGCAGAGCCTGCAAAAAGTCCTGACTTAATGCTTTGTTGGGTGCCTTCAAAGTTTTTGCATGTGACATTTCAAATAAAAACCTGATTATTTGCTTTTAGATTGACTTTCTGTGGATTATTGAAGTCTCATCTTTTTTCCTTCTCCAGCTCTTTGTTAGCACAGTTTAACACACGTGACTCTGTCCATCCCACTCACACACTGACCCAAATTTCTGGAAGAAAAGTAGGTTTTCAATGTCTTACAAACTTAGCTATTACAAATACCCTTTAGCAAGCATCCTCCTAGGTCAAAAAAAAAAAAAGATAAACAACCCATTTTTGGACCATGCCATAGGACGAAGGTTAACAAAAATGCCTATGAGGAACAAGAAGGGTTATATCTAACCAAACCATAATTATAATTTTATTAAAAGAGGGCAGTTTTTATGCATTCTATTCTTACTGCATTTTCTCACCCACGTGCTCAAAGAAACATTCTAAACCTTGTTTCCCCTAATATGAAAGTGTGATTAATCTATTTCCCCCACAGAGAATTTCACAGTTAAAGAGGCTTCTGTTCAGCAAAGGGCTGAACATTGTGCCTAAATCCATCCATCCATCTCATGCCAACAAAACACACCAGTAGTAAACAGTAAAGTACCAATAATTACCAGCAAAACACAGTACTTTGGCAGGATTTCATTCCCTAATCACAAATCCCGGTGTTCATCACCTCAGCTTGGCCATGGAAGGTAACTGGGGTCTCCTACCAGGGCTGTGCCTGTCAGTCTGGAGTTCTACCCTATATTCACTCTTCAGGGAACAATTAAATCTCACCCTTATCAAATGTCACAATAAAAATAACCAAGCCCTGAACTATGCACAACTAAAACTTTAAAATATAAATTGGGGACCAAGCAATCTTTACTGATACCAAATAATCATATCTGAAGCAGTCCTGAGTGTGTTTAAAAGATGAGAAAAGCTTTCACTTAAATATTGATTGTACAGCAAGATGTACTTTTCATGGGAATATATAGATTTTCAAAGTTTTTCTTTTTAAACTGTAATGTATCACAATGTAAACATTTTACTTAAAGCAAAACATTTCAAATATTCCATGACCTTTCCAGAACAAAGTTTCCTAAACATTGAGCGGGAAGTTGCAAAACCCCTGTGCAATTCCTGCTTCCATATATAAACCTGCACCAAAAGGACAGCAAAAAGCTGTTCTGTGCTTGTGTTTCAAAGAGAAAGGTGGTAGCAGTGAATGTTTCTGTAGGTGATCACTGGATTTATGATGCCTACAGGAACCACAGGGTAAGGATGGCCTGAACATGGTTTCTCCTGACATGGTGTGATCAGGTCACCTGAGAATGCAGTGACTGCTTCCGAGTCTTTAGGCTGTAACAGGCACTTCCAGCCTAGAGGTTGGTCTGACCTAAGTAGGATTTGGGACCTGCTGGCACTTTCTTTCAAGAGAGCCCTTGCTGTCGCACACAGCAACACTTTCTGACTCCTGCTAAGTGGTTACTCACAGAAGGCAGAGCAAGGACGTTCCATCAAAGGTCTCACCTTGAGAGACCTCACCATGACCCAGAGGAGGAGCTGCTGCTTTCCCCAAACCCTTTCTGTGTTCCAATTCTCACACAATCACTATCTCAAGTGTACAGGACACATCTCACAGAGGGTGATTTAAAGTCAGATGCATTCCTTCCTCCCCTTACCAAGTGCAGAGAACCTCCATTTGTAACATGGGAATGAGTAAAATGTCTGCAGTTCAATCGTGCAGCTCTCCCAGGGGAAGCTGTTTACTTGACTTCATAAGAGCTATTAAACATGAAGATAATGAGATACACGTTGCTATGTGAAAAGGAGAAGCTCAGAATTTTAGGGAGCAAAATCCCACTTGGAAACCACTCGTGTTCCTCTCGTGGAAAAAGAATGGAAGCTTTAAGGTGGAGGGTTTTAAGGAAGGTGACACTTTGTTCAAGGTAAAGGTTAACATAACTGATCACTGGTTTTTCAGCACAGTGTTTGCTGCTTCCAGACAAGTGTGGGAAACCTTCCAAATCAGTCCAGCAGTAAAATCTTTTGGAGTAGGAGGCCTAAATTCTTACCATTTCTAATTTTATCAACAAACTAATTAATATGCCTTCTTATTCCTTAAAGTTGTTAGTCTCTTGGAGATCTAACAGGTAATCACTAGGAAAGCACCATCACGCTGTGGAACCACCTTATAGATCTTTTAAAAATAAGCCCTGATAATGAGTAAAGCTTTATTCTCACTTTTCTACTTTCATATTGAGTGTGAGACTCAAACTCAATAAACACACAAAAAATAGCAGAGAAATAGTATGGTCTTAGTGCATGACATCTGGCATTAGCTGAACACTGAATTTGTTCATTTATTTTAATCTCTTCATATTTCTGTTTTTCTTTCTTTCCCCTCCACTACTCTTTTCCATTACTCCTTTAGGGAGGGGGTGGAACAGAGCAGAAAACTTGAGGTGCTGTTACTTCCTTTTTTTAGTGAAAAACTAGAGAATTTTCATTAAAACACACATGTAAAAGAAATTAATCTCTTATTATTGAAAGGGTTTAAGGATAAACCAAATAAAATGCCTGGATAGCTCTAAAAATTTCCCTCCTTTAAGCTTGGTTCTTTCTATCTGTGTTCAGTACTTAGCACTGCCTCTGTTTCTGCAGCCCATCTAAAATTAGATCAGAAGCTCTCCAGGGTAAGGATTGTGTTGTGTTTGCTCCACAGTGCCTACTGCCATTTAGATGCTTGACAAAAATAATAATGAAATGTTGTCATTTTTCTACTTTCGTGTCTGAAACTCCAAAATACTATGCACGTGCTACTGAAAGATGTAGACAGCAGAGGTAAGTCAGCCTGCCTGAATGACCAAACACACCACACGCCTTGCCTGTGTTATTCACACACTGCTTTCGCTGTTTCTTTATTGTTTATAAATCTCTGTGGTTTTTGAGCATTATATCAGAATTATTTCCCTGGTTAGCCCTTGAACCCAATACCCAGGAGAAAAAATGGAGGGGTACCCAGCCAGTACATGACCCACCACTGCACCCAATGCACATATGGGTTCTATTGTGTGAGTCACTACCCTAACGATAGCTGAGCATATTACTGCCTAGAAAATTAACTCACACACTGTGAATAATCACAGAAAAGAAATTTGTTTTGCTACAAGGTTGTTTTCCAGCTGTTTTAATGCAGACAATTTTTTCCTGAAACGCAAATTGGAAGGGGGGAAAAAAAATGGAGAGAAAGAAAGAAAAAGACTTTGAAAATCTGCATAATTTGAAAGTGCTTAATGTAAATTAGATAGATCAGCCTAATTTTATTTCAGTACTTTTTAATTGCATTTATAATTAGTAAAATACATTAATGTGCTACACAGAAGGTCAGGAGTTCTGGTGAAAGAATCTAATTAAAATGCTCTGTTGCATTTATGTCACACATGCGCTCAGTAACCTTGAGGCCTTCCTGCAGCAGCAGAGGAGGGGTCTGGACTTGTGGTATAAATAACTTTTGTCTTCAACAGAAGAGCCATGGCTGCACGAGTGGCACATGATATGGGTCTGTCTGCACTAATGACGATGGTTTGCTCCATTTCATACTGCATGTTTGATGACAGGCTAATCAACAGAAGCAGGCGGGTTCCCTTTCTAATGAGCACTCCTGGGTGCCCACCTGCTGCCCGGCCTCAGCCACCCTGAATCCAACTCTGCATCGTGGAACTGAGAGAAAGATCTGAAGTTGGTGCCAGCCTGAAATTGGAGTACATGTGGTGTCACGTGTTTATCCTGACACCTGAATGCACTAGCAGCATGTATTTTAAAATAAAAAAAAAAATAAAAAAATAAAAAAGACTGAGGAACAGCTTACAGCAATAATCAGCAAGCAATAATTAGTGATGCTAATTTTTCTACTTAGAACTCATATTGTGATTTTATTACATTTAAATTATACATGCTCAGGTGTTCAAATGCTCTCCTTTCATCACTCTCTTAGGTGGTAAAACATCATTAACATCCTCCTAGCACCGGCATGATTGCTCAGTGAGATTAGAGATCTCTGCCTCACCGAGTTCTACACATTCCCCTGTGACAGGCCTGAGCAAAGCCCAGGGGGAATAAAAGAGGAAGGGCACGTTTTCCTATTATTCACTCACTGTTAGCCCAGCTTTTGTCTCTCAACAAGTAACAGAACTCAGAAGTTTTGGAATAATCACTGGAATTATAAATTCCTGAGCTGTCAGCTCTGTCTGCAACAGCAGAAAAGTTACCTCAGTCTTCAATGGGAAGGAAAAACATGAGAAGAATGATTGCTCCTGTTCAGGATGAAACGCTGGAGCTTTCAAAGATTTGTTGCTCTGTACCAGCAGTAAAGGTTGGTCAGTGCCTGGGATCCCTGTTTATTGGCCTCAACATCATAGGAAAGAAAATGAGGTATATAAAGTAGGCTAAAACTTACATAAAAGCAAACAACATTCACTCCTTTCTTTTTATAACCTCTCCCAGCAGTTGTAAAGCACCATCAGCTCCTGTGGAACTGTCTCTAATAGTTTTCAAATAGAAGGAAAACGATTTGGTTCGCTCACTATCTGCCTTTACCTCCTGGGACTGAGGGGACTGCAGTCCTTTCTGGAATCAAAGAATGGCACACACTGGCAGGGCTGCAGGCTCGCTTAGCCTGTGGGACTGAACTATTAGAAAAGCTGCTGCCTATGGGACAGAGTTGGCTCAGCTGACCAGGGAGCTGGGCACAGAACTGGCAGCCTGGAATGCAGAATGTGTGAATTGGCAACAGAGTGTGAAGAGAATTGAGTATAAGAACTGTATTTGCAGAGCAGCGAGAGGGGAAGATAAGAAACCCTGAAAGCTGTGGACCAGGGAGAAGAGTGACATTCACTAACCTAAGTTTTGCTTTGCCACTCCGACACAACTCTAAATATTGTATCAGAGCTGGCAGATAAACACTGGCTTGCTTTGAAATGTGTGTCCTGAACTGCTGACAGAAAAGTCAACCCTATCGCTGCCTGGTGGTGTCCAGCTTCTACCAGGGGACTGAACTCATTTGGATTCCACAAACAAATGAAGGGATATTGGAGCCAGATGGCCCAACCCCAAAATAGTTCAGCTTCATGGCTTGCACTTTCAGAGCTGGGCACTCAAGCAGATGAGGGGGTGATCCCAGGAGATCCACAGGAATGCTGGGAACAAAGCCTGCTGCCCCAAATCATCACAGCCACCCACTCCATCATCCTCAGCCAAGGACACTCTCCCCTTCACATGAGAACAGTGACAGTAGTTACAGACAATTGCCACCTTCATCTCAAATCCACTCACCTTTAGGAAATCCTCCCCTAATCCCAGTTCCCCAGAGAACCAGGCAGTGACTGAAAAGAACCAGCAGCACGAGGACCCTTGGCTGGAAGGCAGCAGAGGGCTGATGTTCCAAGTAATGGCTTGTTTTCCCTAATCCACATATTTTTGCTTGCTGCCTGCATCAAGAGATAGTTAAGATGCAAAAGGCTTTGAAGCTGATGCTGATGTGCTGGAAATTAAATATATTTGGACAACAGGAAGAGAAAACCTCTCACAACTGTACGACTTCTTTGCAATATCAGATGCAAAATCATCTAAAATGGCAGAGGGATGTTTTCTCTAAATGCATGTTCATTTGGCCATGGGCAGCTACAAACACAAACTGCACTGAGAACACTCTTAATCCTTATTCACATCTTTAGATCACAAGTAAAAAATCACCAATAACATTCCTAAAATTAGTTATAAAGTACAGTTTATAAACTCAGCATTACAGGCATTTGAGAATGACACAAATGATCACCTTTTCAAGTCCAGGTCATCTTGTTTCTCAGCATTCAGAACTTTTGTATATAGAATTCACTGTTGATTAGGGCTGCAATTCCAAGACAGAAAAAGCAGTTTAAAAATAATTGAGCTTCAATTATATAATCTTCTTTAAAGTGCTGAACAGTACTCTTGGGGGAACTAATCCCCACTGCACACACTTATTCCTACTAAAGCTTGCTAAGGTAGCTTCTTGAAAAGTGAAAACTAACCTCAAGGAAATATCCTACCCTGCCATGAGCTCTGTGGAGGTTTGAAAAAGTCATCTAATAAAGAAAAAGGGGGTAATTTTCATTAGATTTAAAAATATCAATGTAAGGCAGAGAGGGATTATCACAAAGGCTTAAATGTGCTGAAATCCAACGTGCTGAAACTTTGCAAGGCCCTGTTTTCATGGTAATTTAACTCAAAGAGTGGTGCACTTATGGAAAAAACACAGTTAGGGTCTCAGCACTCACCAGGTTGCTCACTTTTCAAAAATACTATATAAATAAATACATAAAATACCCTTTCATAGCCAAGGTGTACAGAGATTTACAGACCAGAGAACCAAGCAAAACTCCTGGATTAGGCAAACATAACCCTTGAAACACTGATTTTGCAGTCCATAATATACACAGTGAAATTAATATGAAAAATAAAATCTGACACATGTGTAATATTAGTCTTTTTTCCTCTAATCATTCAAACTCATATTAGAAGCACTACTGTCCCTGAACCTGGATGTCAATTCTTCATTACACACGCAGGCACCAGGTCAATGGGACAGCTAATGAGTGTCTGCTGGTGCAAATGCTTACTGTATCTTAGCCTAATTCTAGTGAAATTTAAATGGTCTATTAATTTTCTTAATAAATTTAGATATGGCTCCTGACTTCAATCTGTCTTTGATTAGCTAACAAAAGTGTATGAAGATCCTGCCAAGCTGATGGTTCAGAACATTTCAAGCAAATCATCATCTACATTAAAAAAAAATAGAAATCTCTTCATTTCACTGTAGTACAGGCTTTACAAATGGTTCAGATCCTCAGGTTTAGCCTGCCCAGGTCTTCCAGTCCTGCTTTGTCTGGACTGGGTATAGATAAATTATTTTACCACTGCTGGAAGGCGTTAAATGTTCGTATACTTCCTAAGTAACACTACAGGTCATGAGTTCATTTGGGCATCTGAGTAACTTTAAAGACTTTTTTCATCTTTAGACCCGAGAAGGATTAACATTTGCTCCAAAATTATGTGTTCTACCTTGCCTAACACAGAGCACAACAGAGGGAATTTACTTCTGCTGACTTCAGACTTCCTCGGTGTTGAGCCTCCCTCCATCCTCAAAAAAGAAGAGGAACATTTAAAAGAACAATTTACCTGACCTGTTTTGAGTGTTTTCCTCAAGGAAAATTATATTTATGGAAAAGCTACTTCTGGGCTGGCTATGGAAAAGGCAGCCCCATCAGGTACAGAAGAACACAAGAGAAGTTACCACAAAGATGAATTTTTATCAAGGCTTTTATAGAGGAGGACTGAAGTAACTCAGTCCACATAAAATGATTCCAAATATGTGTTGTTATTCAGGGGTTTGTGCTATTTCTAAGTGAAAATAAAATAAAATTTAAAAAAAAGGAGTGGGAATAATATCCTCATTTCTAATCATCAGAAGGTCTTCATTTTGAGATCACAGTGAGTTTAGCTTCTTTAGTAAACAAAAACACAGAGGGATTATGTCTACTGAGAAGATAAATCTGAAAAAATACTGAAGGAAAGCGCAGACCAAAGAAGAGGAAAAGGAATTTTAACAAAATAGCATTGTGCAAAACCATATAAACAGCTCAAGAATGAGTTCAGGATTCCTAATAAAAGGCTTCTAATCACTGAAAGACCAAGTCTCTGACACAGCCTTCCAGTGGAGTTTTGTACAGTTATAAATATACAACCTTTACCTGAGATACAGGGTCAGACCCTTATCTATTCATTGCAGATCAGTTTCTCAAGATGATAAAAACCAAATACAAGGTACCAGAAGCCAGGGAGATAAATCTAGTTGTTATACAAGACAGTGGCATTATCTTTTTGCTCCCAGTGTGGGAGAAAAGTCCAGTGGTACCTGTAAAGAAGCCACTGCAAACTTTTATCTTTGCCTGCAAAGCCCCTGGGGTCCTTTCAACAGGGCCAGAATAGAAATAAAGTACTCCTCTGTTATACTGCAACACTGACAAATCCCATAAGCATTAATACAAATTATTCAAGTGTTATCTGCATTATTCATTGACAAAATCCTGCACTAAGATGGAAATGATGAACTAACCCCAGATCCAAACAACCCAAGGAAGTGGATGTTTGAAGACAGATAATATTCAGCTTTCCTCAGCACAGCAGTACAAAAGTTCATAGGAAAATAAACATTTCTCAGCTTTAATTATCTCTGAACTGTTTTTTGCTTCTGTTCTTTGCTTGATTTTTTTAAATATTTTTTTTTTTACATTTTAATTACAGTTGGCAACTCTGAGTCTCCTGCTGGTAGCTGTAATCAAAACTGAAAACTGATTAAATGATGCAATCTATGCCACTGGACAGCATTATTAGATACCCATACAAACAACAATAAACCAACAATATTTTAATATACAAACAACATTCCAGCTCTCTTTACAAGAACTAGTTCAGAACATTCAAACCAGGTCTCGGTACCTTCCCAATCCTGTATGAACATAACATGTCACACATCAGTCACCTCTGGCATCCATCAGTTGTTCCCATTCCATAGGGGTGTTTCTGTCCACATGAAGCCACAAAAGCCCTGGAGTGTGGCAGGGGCAGCTCCCAACCCTGCAGAGCACGAGCTTCCTTGGTCACAGAGAGCCCCATAGGTAACAACATTACAGATTGCTGAGTGCCATCTGCTGGCACCTGCGCTGGGAACTGAACCTCACAGCAAATTTGAAGTTCCCTACGAAAGTTTCTGATCCAAAGGATCAGAAATCCCACAGGAAGCTTAGATAAGTTCTAATGTGGAGTTTTTTCCCCCATTGTGGTATATTCACTGGAAAAGAACTGTTGTGGCACAATCTATTCAAATAGAGGGCTCAGTATCAAAATCAGCTGGAATGGTTTAGTCTTAGCTCTGGACTGACTTGGTGCCTCAGAGAAGTGAAGCCCATCCCATCCTCACAGACACAACTGTTCTCTGATGGGTGTGACTTGCCTGATGTGTCAGGACAACATTTTCAGTTTGATGTTCATTGTAACACACAGGCCAGATAAGGAGCCTGGGGAGTCAAAGGGAGATAAGAAAAGTGGAAATGACAATCCACGTGTTCACATATTTAGGCAAACACCCTTTGCCTTATTCAGAGGATTAGTAGAGAGGATCTCAGGCATTTCTGAAGGGTGAAAGAGCTCTAAGCAGCTGGCAGGTCTTTTAGGACAAATCCCTCCAAGCACAGGAGCCCATCCTGGCAGTCAGGGAAGGAAGTAGATGGAGCAGGACAATGACTTGGCTGAGCAGGGAAGTCATGACTGATCTCCAGCAAAATAGGATGTAAGCTGGAGGGGAAAGACAGGCTACAAGGGAGGAAGATGGATGTGCTCGTTGCTCAAGCATGCAGGGAAGGTGGCAGGAGAGCCAAAACCACGAACACTTGTCATGGGCTTACAAAGATAAATCATACCTGACCACACTGACTGCCTGCTGAGCTAAAATGACTAGAAAGTTGGAACTAGGAACTTCCCACAGTTCCTTCCAACCTGAGTAATTCTGTGATTCTATGACATTCATTTTTTAGAAAGCACACTACAGGGTAAAAACCAAACCAAACCAAACCAAACTGAAACCACCTAAAAACTCCATGAAAAAAAGCCACAACACAAAAACCCACAGCAAACTACAACTCTAATCACTCCTCAAAAAACTCTACTGTTCTCAAATGGGACAAAAAAAAAAAAAAAAAAAAAAAAGGAGTTTTCAAAGCCCACAGAAATGACAAATAGGAATAATTTTCTGACTCGTGATTACTGGAGAAGGCAATGGAGAATCTCCTGCCAAGCATTTCTCAGGACTGTGACAAGTGATTATTCAGCCCACCTGAATGATGAAAATGTCTCATTCGGTGAGAGTCATTCCTGAGCAGCTGATCCAAGATCAGCAGTCTTTGCCACCATTTCTTGCATCAAAATGATCAGCAGTGGATTAGGGAAAACAGCACAACCCTTCAAGTGAGAAATCAGTTTACTTAAAAGCTATTCAGTGGTTCCTTCTCTATCCACAAGTACCACTGAACAGGCACCTTTCTCAGGAATACTGGACTTCTTACAGGTAAAATTCAATGAATCTGTTGGTTTCTTCAAAGTCTTAATGATGAGAAACATTTGGCACCTTTCTCCTCTCTTGCTCTGTACAGAGTCCATCTATTAACACAGTAAAAGCACCAGACACTTGGATTTCAGGAACTGTGGTTTCAGTCAGGCTCCTGGATGGCCAACAGAAACCAGGTGCCAGTTCATGAACCATGTCAGTTAACAACTGTGAAAGATAAATAGTAATTTCCTTGGAATAAAACACAGCAACTTCAAAAGACAGTCATAACATACTACCTAAGAAGTGTTTTTGACTCAGGAAGATGTGAAGTCTTGGGAATTGTAGGCCAGGTTTGTGTGAAATTAATCATCTCCTCTCATCACAGTCATGACACTGACACCTGACCATCTGCTGAGCAAAATGAAAAAGGGCCCTTGAACAGAAAAAAGATGACTCTATGTGGATTTTGAGGATGTTCAGAAAACCAAATACACATGTTTTCAATGTAATTGCATGGCCTCTGAATAACCAATAAACCCAAGGAATCAACAGGCAGGAAGATCTATGTAAGCCCTATCACACAGGCCCAATTTTGTTCAAAACACAGAGGAATAGAAACCTAATGATATGTGTTTCATGTTTCGTAGGATATATTGTGATGAGAAAATTTTTAGTCAGAAAACCCTGGGGAAAAAAAAACTAAAGTCTTGATAAGGGGGGGGAAAAAATCAATCAGAGAATAAGATTAATAAAAACCACTAGGGCTGCTTAGAAGTTTTTCCTTAGAAACATCTTTTTCAGATCTGGATTACAGATGGAACAAATACTTTTGAAGTGTTTCAGTGGAACATTTAATCTTTGGCTATCAATGCTCAAAAATTACATGTCCCAAACCTGGAGTATTTCAGTTTAACAGTGTTCTAAACTGCATGAAAATTCCTACTTTAGTGCTGCTCCTTCTCCCTAAAGTAAGGACAAGCAACCCAAACCTCCTCACCAGCAAATGTAAACAAGTAGATCACGAGAGCATCTGCACAGATTTGTTTCTAAGCTTCCATTTCTTGGAGACAACAGGACCACTCTAAAACTATGACTTTGGGGGTCTCTATCATATTCATCTTTGCAAGGCTGAGGATTGTGCCAGCTATTAGGAACTGATAATTAGTACATGGGTTTTTGTGCTGGTGTGGACTGGGAGAGAGTGGATTTGTTGCAGAGGAGCTGGTGAGGGGCTGTGGTTTGGATTTGTGCTGAAAGAAGGGTTGATGACACCGGGAAGTTTCTGTCACTGCTGAGTAGGGCTGGCACTGTTTTATCTTCCCAAGTCACGGTTACGGTGATGGAGCTCAGCTGTCCTGGGGTGGCTGAACACCTGCCTGTCCTTGGGAAGTGGGGAATGAATTCCTTGCTTCTCTTTGCCTGTGTGTATGGTTTTTGTTTTGCATATCAAACTGTCTTTATCCAAACCCACGAGTTTTCTCACTTTGACCCTTCTGGACCCCCACCCCACCAGGGATGAGCAGCTGCTGGTGCTTAGCTGTTGGCTGGGGTCAAACTACAACACTTCAAAAAGTGCTTTTTTAACACAGTCTTTTAAAAACAAACAGTTTCTTTACCCAAACAGTCTTGTAATACAAACATATTCTCTATCAAAGCAACTCCAAAATCTTGTAATCTGGAAATAATTTGGTCCTAGTTACTCATGATTAGCAGCACTGCCTACATTCTCAGAGACCTTTTAGGGTTGCTTTTGATTATTTTTCCCCTTTAGTTGGGTATCGGGATACTTATAAGCATAATTAATTCATACTTTGGACTCTCAGGATTATGAAGTATTATAGGATGGCAGCGCTAAGACAGAATGCTCTAATTCACCAGCTGTCATGTATTTAATTAGAGATTTTGATGAATCTTTCCTACTTAGATGAGCCTTCATACTTTGTGTTCTATTAAAAAAAAAAAAAGGCAGAAAGAAAGAAAGAAAGAAAACTACTTCTTTTGTACATGGAGTCTAGGACTGATCAACTCTTTGTTAGCATGGCAGCCTTGTCCATCACACTAATGTTAGACCTGGAGGTGAACAACTTGTCAGCTGCCACCACTGACACTTTGAGAGAAGTGGGAGTGAGGGCTCAGGCTCAAGAAATGAGGCTTCTGTTATGCAGAGACAGAGCAGGGACAGAATTCCTTTCAAAAAGCAGGCAAACTTCATGTATTTCCACCCTTTCTGTATTTTTGTCATCCAGGTGATCACAAAGGTTAAAGCAACTTCTCTGCCTTGAAAAATCTAAACTGACTTTCCTTTAAGATGTAAAAAAAAAAGCTTAGAATTCTCCTATACATTTGTCTTATAAATTTATAATGCACAGGCTACATAGCATTTTTTATATCAGTGTCTATGTTAAATGAAGAACTCTGACACTGGAATGCAGTTAGCACTGCACAAATATTTTCAATTTTAGATTTTTTTAGAACAGGTTAAATGGTATCTAAAGTATACAATAAATTGTTGCAGTATAAAAACCATTTGCTATAATTTTACCTTCAATCTGATTTCATTCTCTCGACATGTACATCAATTATCTGATCCAGTGACCTGCCTTTCCAAAAATCTCCCATTCTATTTAAGTTTGACAAGCCTGACTTCTCCATGAAAATATAAGTAAAGTTCTTGATATCCATTTCAGGACAAATCACTGGTGAAAGGAAAATCTTTACAGAGGGCAGAAAGATGACAGGGATAGTTGTAGAGAGGAACTTAAATATTGCACTCATTTCAGTTTTCCTCTATTAAACAGCTCTGCCAGTGTGAGGGGGTTCTTGATGTAGTACACATTCATAGGTTAGGCTAGGAATTATTTAGTATTAATTTTTAATTAATTAACATTATCTATCTCTGCTTCTATTAAAGTCAGCATATAAATCAATATTTAAAAGGAGAAAAATTCCAACCTGGAGAATTTGCTCATTAGAGAACTGAGAGGGGGGAAAAAAACCCCAAACAATGAAAGGGTACTCTGCAGGAAAAACAAAATGATGGTGGACCTGCCAGCACAAATTGGTACTATTTTCATGGTTGCTGCCTAAACTAAGATGTCTCATGGGGGTGGGTAGAAGGAGCCTGAAGGAGATCTTCAGTTTACAATCCTTATAGAACAAACTCCCTAAAAAAATTACCCAGTTACCAAGGCTCTGTAAGTCAGACTGGCAGCACACTATGGGCTACAGAGAAATTAGATTTCTGGTTCTTTGAACAATTTGGTGGTTTAATTTGGGGCATTCTGTCACCCCAGACAGGTGTCAGTGGTACAGAGAGCCCTGAGTGCTCCTCGCAGGATCTCCAGCCCCACAGGGATCTCTGTCACAGCCATGTGGGCAAAACACTGAACTTCCAAACCCTCAGTGCCTCCAGCTGTTGCTCACAGAGGGACTGGAGCACAGCACTCCACAGATCCAGGCAATGAGGAATCCCACAAAGTCCCCAATTTCCAAAGGTGGTGCCTCACTGACCTGTGGGGGAGAACAGGGATTTGCCTCCCTGGAGCCCCTCATGGGCCATGCAGGGTTACAAACCCCAAGGATCCTCAAATCTTATTGACCTCAACTGGCTACTGCAGGAGAGGGGTGGAATTGGACAGAGAAGGGAGATGATAAAGCAGCAAACTACTTGCCTGTCTGGTTTCCCTCAAATGTTTCAGTGGAAACGTGTCCAGATTTTAGCTGAGAGACACAGAAAAATGTAACTGTGTCACTGGGTATTACAGATCGGTCCATCTCAAATATTAACACATGAATTCATCTGCTTTATGGAAACTTAAATTGCCCTTTTGTTCCCATGGATCCAGCAGATGATTCAATCAATGGCAAAGTGTAGCCCAAGTAACCCCAGGTCCTGAATTTCCAGTTTCACTGAGAGAATCAGCTGCAGGATTAGGCTTCAGAGAGATTTATTACAGACAGAGAAATGTTGCTAAACAATACTCTACAGAGTTTCCAAGAGACATCTGATATTCTTGTACCATTTATTAGTCTGATTATTACTGCCACCATTTTTCCTCCAGACATTACTCCCTTCTCTCTCTTGTTATCACCTGCCCCTCTCCCTATCCATGGAATGCAAACCAGCAGTTCTGGGACAGGACAGTCTTTAAAACAATTTTAAAACAAACCACTGTGTAATTTGTTTTCTTGATGCAGTTGGTTATTTGCATCACAAAAGCAGTAGATCTCTCCAAAATTCTTCCACAAAGCTGACCTTAGTGACAACCCCTTCAAGGAAACCATGGCCTTCTATTAGTTCTCACATATCAAACAGTGATGTCAGAGACTATGAATAAATTAATGACCCCTTCCATGGGATATTTGAAATGGAGATTTTGATAGAGTTACGCCTATTAACTGAAAAATAATACACCAATTCGCAATCCAATCATTATTTATGTGAGCTGTGGGGGCCTCTCAAAATACAGAAGTTGTGCAGTAACATTTACAGCATCTCCTCAGCACAAAACACAGTTAAGCATTTTTGTGAATTGGAGTCATGACCCTGTAAGAAGCTGAGGGACAGAAATGCCAATGAAGTATTTTTCTGATGGTGCATTCCAGCAAAAAACACCTAACGTGCCTGCATGCATCCCCCTTCCCTTATGAACATTGATATGCAAGAAGATTTACGAACAAGACATGATCCTTACTAAATCTAGAGAGTTCATTTTATCATTTTCATTTTATGTTTGAACAAGGATGGTACTGGGGAATGGTAGTTTGCCTGAAAGGCAACTCTTTTGGTGTATAAACACAGGTACAAATTGCCTCTTTACAATTCTTTCCAATTTTATTGAAGAACACTTTTGATTGATTAACATTTTTCTCTGAAGTGCAATAAACCACCCCTTATGGAGCAAAATTTTGCTATCCCCAAAATAATAATATTCCACGAGAATGCTTGTCTGCCTCTCAGTGTGTTTAGAGAATAACAGATGATCGGAGGCTCCAGGAAAAAAGAGGAATATTTCTTTGAAGTACTAGATGAGATGGGTTCTGTGTATGATCCCAAAAAGATTTTTAAAATGCACATAATGGATTTAGTGGTTTGGAAAGTCCTGACTCTGTGAATGATAATTAGTTTATGTATAAATCATACTCAGAAATATTTATGATGAAACTTCCATTCAAAATAAAATAGACAAATGTCTTTTAACCTAATGAAATTGCACAGTAAATTATTTCCAAGAACATTCCAATGTCAAGGTAACTCACTTAATTATCCATTATCATAGAAATGTAGACATAATGTTAATTAAAATGAAGGGGCAAAACCATTTCCATTTGTTATTAAGATCCATTGGCCTCCCGAACAGCCATTAGCCTTGCTGTCAGGGTGAGGTGGAGGACGAAAGTTGCCCTGCTGGGGAGACCATTGCGAGCTGATTTCGACAGCTCGGGAGCCGCGAAAAGTCCTAATGAGAGGCAATTGAGAAACGATGCGCGAGCCATTGGTATCGACAGCTCGCAGGAAGCCTTCGAGCAGGACCATCATTCCTGCAGCGCTCTCGGAGCTGCGGAGCGCGGGTCACCTCAAACAAGGGACAGAATTATCCCTGCCCGCGGCTGGGAATGCAAACACACCCGCACGTCCTGGCCGGGCTGAGGGACACTCTGCAAACAGAGCCTTCCAGAGATGTAAGTTAGGACTTGGTGAGCTTCATTACACCCCCCGCACGGGCAGGGATTTGTTTGAGCTGGGGATTATCACATGCTGCAAGAAATTCTGCCTTCAGAGCTGAGCAGCGTAGAGGAAGGAGTGTGAAACACCCATGAACTTCAGAATGTGCATTTTACAGCTCTGGTTCAAGCCCACTTGGACTAAAGGAGATGTAGAAATAAATGGAAACTTTGGGAAACCTCTGTTTTACATTGGGTCTGTACACTCAGTTAGAGCTCCAGAGGAGATGACTCCTAATACTGTTATAAATATAATAAAATACATCTATATGAATATTATATAAATATAATGTGTAAATATGAAAATACAAATATATATTAATATAGTGGTCTATAAATACATAATAGATAAATATAATCTATATAAATCTAATACTGCAGTAAAGAAAAAAAAAAGGAGCCGAGCCAACTATTGCAAATCAGCTGCAGACTCAGAACACAAACACAGCTCTCCCCATGTTACAGCCCTACACCAGTGTGGCAAACAAGAGCTAAAACAACAAACCAGTGCTACTGCTTTCACTCTGCTGGTTTTATTCTTTATTCTGCTCAAATGTATTCTCCAAAATCCATATTTATCTAAAGAAGTTGATGAAATAATTTCACAAAACATTTATGTTTGGGACACAAATGTCTATATAATTCTGGTTTAGCCTCCCTTTTTTTGTGCCATTCAAAGACTTTTGAAAAGCTGCAAATAACATGACTTATGGTATTTTACTAATACATTTGTTTAAGGGGTTTGAATTATTAAGGCAGCAGCACTGTCTCGTGCAAAAATATGCATTGACAAGAATGAAATTCAGTGATTTCTGTTTTGCTCCACACCATTTTATTCCTGAATCACTGTGTTAGTCCAGAAACAACTTCAGATTGTTATTGCTATTTTTCTGATTTCTAGTTTTCAGGCTATACATTGTTTAACAACATAGAAAGGGAACATGGATGTGGGTAACAGGATCTAGTCTTGGTGAAACTGTTGTCAATGCCCACCTTCCTATAACTGAGTAGCAATTTCATAATATTGCAATTCAAAAATGAAGGTATATGTGTTCTATTTTGGATTTTACTGTAACAGTTAATTTGAAATACATGGAGGAATACCATGGGTAACTTCTATATACCATATTATTTTTCAGTAACCACTATGTTATATCCAAAAGTGTTTTAGAGATGTACTGATTTCACATTTTTTCGTAAAGCACATTTCCACTCTATCACATTTTATTGCCAGACCAGCTGAAACCCTGCTCACCTTCTGCACATTAATACCACTCTTAACATCACTGGGGATTTTCATGAGTAAAGTGTTTCATGAAATTTAAAACATATATTACTTCCTTCAGACCTTTGAATGGTGAATTATAATTGCTTTAATAATTCAGAATGACATAAAAATGAATCTAAGGTAATAACCAGCTTGCATATTACCTACCACATATTGCACTTTAAAAGAAATCAGGGATAGATTAATTAACCAAATCTTTTTTTCTTTTTTTTAAAAAAAGGCACAGTTGCTGACAGTAGAAAGTTTCAGTGGAGTGTACTAATATTTCCACATTGTTTGAATAATCCTTCTCCATATCCCCAATAACCCTGAGGTACTCCAAGAAATTCAGTCTATCATTGTAAGTTTCTAAATGCCCAAACCTCCTGACTTTTAAAACCGAATTATTCTTCACTGTTATCTTACAGAACTTGGTTTGGTTTTTTATTCTTGAATCAACACAATTAGTTTTCTGCTTACCACAAAATAAATTAATGGTTTATTTCTTTGTTTCCCCCCTGCTTTTTTAGTTTTCAATTACCAGGATTCAATTTAGAATTCTTCTAAAATAAGGGGAGGATGGGGATCATTTTGTAGCACAGCAAACCTGCACATGAAATAGTCTTCCAGGGACTCGGATGGTGCTGTGCTGCTAGATATAATTTTAGTTAGTGCTAAAAATCTTGAAAATTTCAATATGCAAGCACACACAGTTTTAGCACATGAACCACCTTGGAATGTGTAGGAAAATGTATCAATAAACTTGGGAATCTGAGCTAGAAAAGCAAAAAAACAAAACAAAAAAACAAAACAAAAAACCAACCAAACAAAAAAAAACCAACCAAAAAAAAAAAAAAAAAAAAAAAAGAATGCTAAGTAGATAAATCTCAACTCTTCTCATATCTGTTCAGGACCTTCTTTAAGCTAAAAACATGCCTGGCTTTTCTTGGAAGGGGATGTCCTGTTCTCTCTTCTTCCCAATAATCTCGTGATGCCTGAGGAGGTGGAGCAACAGTTACATCCTGAGGACCAGCACCTGCTTTCCGATGCATGGGATGACTTCCATGGCCCCTCAAGGTCTCCCTCAGCAGCCACCCCACAGTCCCACCCGATTTCTCAAGGCAGCCTCTGTGTGTGTGTGTTCAGAAAACTCTGGGAATCAACGCAAAACAATAGTCCCCCCCCCCCCCCCCCATATGAGATTTGTGCAGCATTACATCTCTAACAATCAAGTTGAGCACATCTGAAGGATTCTCACAACACCGTCTTTAGGCCCTCAATTTGTGGTGTCTGTTTCCATGGTTACCCCCACAGCCCATGTTGCAAAACTGTAAAACAATTGTAACAATGAGCCAACTTAGTGCAGTACAAGACACTTCCACACCCAACGCTCTTCCCTCTCCTTTCCCAAAGCTCTTGGATTTCCTGCTGTACACAGGCTCTCGAGGCAGGCAAACACCTCTTTTATTGAAATGCCCAATTGCTGGACAAATTTCTCATCTGCCCCCCCAAGTAATTTCACAACTCCTGTCCACGGCTAACAATAAGGTACAATGGTTACTATAGTAACGTTGTTCTAGGAATAAATAACTCAATATCGCTTCTGATTCCTTTCAACAAACAAAACAAAAAACCTCAGCACACTCTGGGTTAATGGCATTATTTATTTAGAAGCCTTCGTAGATTGTTATTTATATTCAGAACCACTTGCTGGGTTTGGTGCAGCATTCTGTCTTCTCCAAGTAATTCAGGGCTACACCGAATAAACAGCACATGCTGATTGCACTAGAGCCATGATGTCATTTGTAAGAAGGTCATGACTGACAGTGCTAAATGTAATGGGGAAATATGTCACACACCTTGAGGGCATCAACAGGCTTTAAGAGCTCTGAGCCCACCCAGGATTAACACCCTGGGCCCAAGAGCCCCCTTAGCTCAGGCCCTCAGCCTTTCCTCCTGCTGGCACAGGTAAGGCTGACAACAAGGTGCCAAATGCCTCCTTGTACTTCTGGTTACTAGAGAAATGACTCCTAGCACGGAAAGAATATCCTGAGGGGAAGTTCTGCTTTAAATGCAATTGCAGGTTTTATTTAAGGCACAGACACCAGACGCTCATGGACTGTTTAAAACCGAACTAAAATAACAGAAAAAGAAACCCCAAACCCCTGAGTGTTATGAGCTCTGCATAGGGCAGTGCCTGCCTGGGGTGTCAAACATCTTGACCCAGATCACCTTTGTCTGCCCAGATCCTGAAAGGACTCTCCAAATGTGCTGCAGTCTCATCTCCAGACAGACCAGGCAAGATATTCCACAAAAACTCTGTTCTGCTGAACTCTTACATACTGCTGGGACCATGCTCTGCGTGACCACACCACCTTAAACCACTCACAAGGCATCCAGCCATGCTGAATGTGCACAAAAGTTTGTCTTGTGTCACTGTTTGTGCATCTGGAGGATCAGTTTCTGTTGCCCTGTTTACTCAGGTACCCAGGCTTGGTCTCTCGTTCAGCAGCAGAGCCAAGGAGAGGCTTTGGGTTCTCAGCTTCTCCACCTGGGATTAGTCAGCACCCTGAAGCACTGAGCTGGTGTGTGCACTGCACTGCTTGGGGAAATGGAGACTGTCTGAAATTCCCACCAGGAGAGGCCTCAGAGCAGTCAGTCATTCCCTTCACTGGGAAGGCCCCAGGGTGTTCAGTCAATCACACTCCATCCCATGTTCTCCCCCACTGATGACTAAACTGGGGAGCTCCTGAACCCCACAAGGATCTGAGGACTGAAGAGCACAACACACACAGGCACAGCCCTGATCCACAACCACACCACAGCCACCACTGTGGGAACAACTGGAATTTTGTATTTAATTCGGTGTAAACGCCATGAGTTTTGCCAAACTTCCTACACTGATAAAGTAAAATCGAAATAGAACTGGCAAAAAAATTATAGAGTATCACAGTGTTTAACTGAGGTTTAGTGGAGATGAGGATCTCAAAGTAATAAAAACCAGAGAGTACATCAGAAATCACAGTACACTGTGGTAAGGAATTCACCATGGATGAGTCATCAGTTATTATGCAACCAAAACTATTCTCAGCATACTAATGGTCCCAACACAAGATGGCCCCTGTTACAGCAGCTCTGACTGCTGTGTTTTGTTGCATGTTATCTGCATTTGTCTAGTCTGCTTTTATCACTCTTAATCCTGTGCAAAGACGGGAGGTTCACCCTCAGGAAAACTCAAGCCTCATAAAAAACACATTGCTTTTTTTTCCACATGAGAGAATACATTGACAGACAGACATCAGCTTCACTCTGGTCAAACAGCCACTGCACTTCCTAAATAACATCTGTTTCACACAAATATGCAAAGGGCAATTAGGCAGTTTTATACACAACTCTTCAGAAGACCAGGTAACTGCAGAAAGATCTGTTTGCACAGCTCTCTGCAACAAATCCTCTCATCCCAGATGTACAAGAAACACTGAAAAATCTCATTTAGATAATGAATTAATGTTTCAGACAGTCGTGTTAAAATCACTGAGAATTTTGCACTATCTCATGACCACAGACTGAAAATGATCATAGTCCAGATGTGACCAGCTGGACTCAAACATCCAGCATGAGTGTCAGAGTCCCTTGATTATTGGATCAAGTCTCCTGACATGTAACAGCAACTCAAAGGACACCAGGGAAGCTCAGCAAGGCATGCAAAACAGTTTGTCTACACAGTGCTGCTCAACATAGGTCCAAATTTCTCCACTGAAAGGCTACAACCCACTGCACGGCGTCCTGCAAAATGAAAATCCCAACTGCAAGATGCTCCAGGAAAAAAGTTGCAAACTCAAACAAACTCACAGGAAAGCAGCTCAACCTGAAACACATCAAATCAGGTCATTGTGACCTTCCATATGTTTTGTTTCTTTCTTAATAACAAAGTTAGTAAAGTTGAAAGTTTTCACATAGTATTCCAATTTGAAATGAAAACTGATCAAAATATTTGATGTTCCCTCAGAATTTCTGATGTGCTGTTAAACATTAGTTCAGTATTGAGGAAGACAGCTCCTGAAGGGATAACATATATAACATATTGGGGTTTTTGCAGTGAAAGCAGAGTCTGGCCAAAATCACCACAAATTAAAATCCAAGCACTTTTGGACTGCTGCACAATTTCAGTCCTTTTTACAAGAGGCAAAAATGCTGAGTTTTAGAGTATTAAAGCATCTCTTCTTTCTTTTTTATTGCAAAACCCACTAATGCCAGCATCTTTGCCAGCCCTCACACTCTCAGTTTGGAACTAGACAAAGATGTGCCCTAAAGCTGACAGAAACAAAAGTGACCAAATGATAAAAACACACGTGGGAAAAAAAAAGCATATGTGAAGTGTTAAGCAAATTAAATGGAATCATCTTTCATGCTCAATTCCAGAAGTCCATGTATCCCTGCAGATGAAGAAGGTAAATCAGCAAGGCACACCCTGGAAAGGTGCAAGGCAGCTTTGATGTCCCTGCAGATCAAAAGCACCAGGGATCCTCACCACAGGCAGGACAGTGGTAAAGGCAAATCAAACACAACCCAAAACACACATACTACACAAAACACTCACTTCTTTCCCTTTCATTAAAGCCAAATCCCCAGTTTCTCCACCCATGGCATGTTCCCAAAGCCTTTTAGATCCAAAAGGACCAGACTATTTTCTGCCAAATCAGCTGCATTTTCATGGAAATGGTCAAAGTCTTGACACAATAGTTATCACTGAAAAATACCTTTATTATTCAAATTTTTCCTCTTAAGAAGAGTAATAAATTCAGAAATAAGAGGCATGATGAACATTCCTAAGACACGGATTTGTCTGTCTTGAATGAAATGAACAGTTTGTAACTCAAGCAAGGTGATGGCACTAATAAATTATAAAAGCCTCTCCTCATGAGTGGGATTAATCTTACATGTCATAAATACTGATTAAGTGTCCTATACGCAATATGGTAATAAAATGATAGGTTTATTGGTTCTAATCTTGTGAATTATGTTCAAGTTGACGTGAAGTCATGTGATATAAAGACAGTGGACCATGATGCAAAGGCATTTTTAAACAACATACACATCGTGGCTGCAGCAGGAAGAAGGAAATCTAGACAAATCTTGACAAATCTAGAGGTGCCCCTCACACAGTGACCAGGAAAAATGGATCATTTCACTCCCCATCTGCACCCACACTCTGCCCCAACTGAAAAGCTCACATCCACTGGCCCAACACCACATCAGAAGTGAAGATGAAAGATGGCAGTGATATAGTCATAGCTTTATGTACAAGCTTTATCTTCTGTACAGCAAATCCTGCCTGAAATCACCTAGAATCACCCTGTAAGCAGTGTCCCAACTTGGCTTTCAAGACATCCAAATCTGATGTTAACTTTCCTACCCATGAAGAATTTTTCAGAAGCTTTCTTGGAAGATTCACCCAAATGACTAATCACAATGAACTCCTCCTGTTTCAACTTCCCACGTGGAACTTTTTTTTTTTTTCTGGTAGGCTGGAAAACCTCCATTAGCAAAGTTTTGTTCCTGATGCAGTTACTTCTAATTTGTGATCCTATAACCTCCTCCTGGTTAACCTCATCAGATTTTGCTCCTGGAATGTCTCAGCTCCAATTGAAAATGAAGGGTAATTTAAGTTGGCTGAAAGTAATTACATCAGCTAGTCAGAACCACATCACTAACAAGCCACTCTGTGTGGAAAGTCCCGTGGCCCCACTAATGACCACGAGCCCTCCAGGTCTCTTAATTTTGACTCTGAAGAGAGCTTTGAGTGGAGCAGCACCTCTGTGAACTCTGCTGGGACACAGGTGTATTACTCACTAAGTTAGTGACAAAAAAATCCTCTTTCCTGAAATCCAGCTTTACTTTTGACTTTGCCAGAAGCACTTGACTGATCTTCCTTTCTCGTTACTTTATGAAGCTTCCAGTTGTGTAACAGGGTGCACAGTAAAAAAAAAAACCACAGGATGACAAATACCAGATTCCTGACACTGAAATATTAAAGCAGTTTTATAGTACATTTGTTGTTTTGTAGTGTGCTTTATCACCACACTGCAGTCTCTGCTTTCAGAACAGCTCATCTCATAAACCATAGTATGAAATAAAGATGATAAAATCTGCTTATGTCTGTATTAGTGAATATTTTATTTTTTCTGTCTTTCCCTTTGCTTCACTCCAGCAACTCTCCCACTTTCTTCTCATTGACTATCAAATCTGCCCACAGGTGTACAGAAATACTACTCCTGGTAAATATAATGCAGGTTTATTGCTAATTCAGGGTGATTACTTGATGCTGCACAGTAAATCCTGTAACTCATTCAGTTTTGCTTAGATGTTACCAGTGCAGCTCTTGAAAACACACAAATATAAACTACCAACTCTTGCACATTTCTCACATACTATGTATAAATAAATGTATGCCCTGTCTATATATATCAAAATGCATTTTGGTTATGTCTGCCATTTAATTAGCAACAGACAGAAAATAAGAGCATCTCTAGAATTTCCACCAGATCTCATGATTGCTCATGAAAGCCAACGATTCTTTGATAACTCTGCTGACCAACAGCTGTAATCCCCACAGGGTTGCCATTCCCATATGCTTAGTCCCTCTGTGTTTGGAGCACAAGAAGCCTGTGCTGAATTCTGTTGGATCTTCAAACCCAGAACAGCTCAGAGCAGAGGGGAAGTGAACTCACACAGCCCCCAGGACCGGCAGATGTTCCACAAAGTTCCACACACCATACAAAACGAGTCTTTTCCCTTCCTGCACCTCCATGAGGGATGCTTTTGATGCAATTTCTCTCCAATCTCTCCCACGTTTCTACTGTCTACCAATCCCTCCCATGTCAAAATGAGTTACCTTCATGGAATCTACAGTGATGCAAGGTGAAAGTTAATAGTAATCCTGGCCATTATCAACATACTTTGAAGTGTCAAAACATGTTTTTGTTTTCTAATTTCTAATAAAAAAAAGAACTTCAGCAACAGGAAAATCAAGTTGCTATTCACTTGCACATTATATTCAACTCCATGCTGATACTTACTCAGCAGTTTATTTTTTCCATGAATAAAGAAACGAATAAGAGAGAGAGAGAGATTCCTGCCTAGTTCTGCAATGATCTTTAAATAATCTTAGACATTCAGGGGTGAGAATTGTCCTTTTTTAACTTTTGTCATTAAATCTAGAGGTGTAATATTAAGACATTTGCCAACACACAAAGCATAACAACACACAAAGCCATGAGGTGTGACCATCTCTGCAATCTCTGCTGAAAAATTCCTCCCACCACAGGCCCTTTGTAGGGCAGAAGATGTATCGGGAATGCACAGCCCAGCTCTGACCCTGCACAGCTCCCAAACTTCCCTGAGACTGCTGAGAAAAGGCTGGGAGAGTCTGTAGAGAGGCAAGGAAGGCAAGAGATGAGACTGCTGAGACAGAATCACAGATTCAAGAGGAAAAATACCAACATAGAAAAGCATAAAATCCCACCGGGGGGGAAAAAAAAAGGCAACAAACCACAAAGGCCAGTCAGTGCAGGTAGGACAGGCAGGAACAGCTGGGAATCAGGAGCTGTCAGGGCCATCAGCTTTGACTGACCTTGTGAAGAGCAGCTTGGCAGCCCTGCCTGTCTGTCCCAGGGCAGTGGACACATCTCTGCTCTCCTGACTGATGCCTGCTGGGGCAGCAAAGACCCTTTAGGGACCTTAGCAAGAACCAAGGCATTAATTCCTACTCAAATAGGCTCATTATTTACCATCTGTTTTGTGTGCCAGCCGGTAAATAATTGTTCTCTAATTTTGTTTCGTGTCTTGTGTTTTACTTGGAACTTGTTTGAAGTGTCTTGAGCAAGTGAAACCCATAAGTGGGGCATAGCACAGTTTGTCTCACCCAACTTATTGACTTTATTAAAAGCAGATAAAAGACGTTTATTTCCTTGCCTCCATCTTAAATTTAACAAAAGTTTCTACTTCAGGTTTCACTTTCAGTATAAAATATGTCCTTGTGGAAGCTGTTACAAATGTCAACACTTTAAGGAGCATAAATTTATGGTGGCATTGAATTTTAATGGCACTATAAATGTCTATAGTAATGGTGATATATCTATTGCAATAAATTGCTATGGAGAAATATAAAAATAAATGTAAGATAAAAGATTGTGTATAAAATATGTTTTTACATACTCTTTAATGATTAAAAATCATAGAAAACTCGAAGTTATAAATCACTGAAAACTGCTGTTAGATTTTACATGCTGTTTTACTCATATACCATACAGATACAATTCTTTGACCAGAAATTGCACTGACTTTAATAAGGAAAATCCAGATAATGTTTTCTGTTGACTTGAAAAAAATCTATTTGACATAAAGGATCATGGAAATACTGGTATTAATGACCCCAATAACTGAAGCCTGCTGTGAAAGGGAAATTTATGCAATTCTAGCAGCAGTGTTTGGCAGTGCTTCCTGCCTGCTCCCTTCTCTCACAGCTCCCTGTTACTGGCCACAGCTCATCTCATTTTGGTTGAGAACTGCTCATAGGACAGAGGAATGTTCACGTTATGGCCAAAGGAAAACTTAAACCCTAGGAATTCACAAACATGCAGAAGAACAGGCAGCAGTGTCTCTTTGTAGGTCAAAAGTAGTGCTTGATATAATGAATGATCAGTCTACACTTCCATTAATTCACTGTCTTAAAAACCTTTGTGTCCTTGATTTATTTTATTAAAACAGGGGCAGCTGAAAATTATGAGACTGTTCCTTGACAGTCACTGAAGTTGATATCAATAAAACCTGCCCGTCCAGGAACATCAACAGAAAAGGAAAGGAAAAAAGCAAAACCAAAAGCAAATGGGGCTCAATCAGCAGTGAATACTGGTCAGGCAAACAACTGGAATCCCAGCAAACACTCTGGGCTGGGGCAGTGGGCTAGGTAGAGGGAAGTCATCATGGGGTTTTTATCTGTTTTTAAATACATTACAGTCATTTTAAATGTTTAAAAAAAACCCAAAACCAAAACCAAACAAACATAAAACAAAACAAAAAAAAACCCACCAGGTTTTCTCTAAACTGCAGTGGTAAAATATTCTAAGAATTCACTGAAGCCTCGAAGACATGAAAGCTGCCTTGGAATACTGAGCAGTACTGATGGAATTTGTGTGAACAGAGATGTGTGACGACTGGATGAATCCCAGCCCATGTTTTCCACACGAGATCTGAGGCAGAAGCAGTCACAGATTTCAGGGTATCTGAATACTTCCAGCAGGACAACTGTAAACCTGATCCCAGCCTTTCCCTTCATTACACTTCAGACATAATTGGGGATTAATGAGATTAAACTGCCCATGACTTGACTATCAGTCACACTTCTGTTTAACATACACAAGCAAGACCTCGGTGCACAATAAATGGAAGTGGTCTGGGTGTTGGCAGCTCAATAAAGAGCCACTCATAAAGGAAATAATAGGAACCACAGTAAAGGAATACTCTAGGTTCTGTCATGGCACTGCCAGCTGCTGTCAGCTGCAGGGTTTCTAACATTTGGCAGAGAGTGTTCCTGCAGTGAAGGAATCACAGCCAGGAGGCTGCAGAGGCAGGAGTTTTGGGGTAGGGACTGGGCTTACACCTCGCTCTCAGAATGCACTTTCTGTCAAAGTGGATTCTGTAGAAACCTGTGGATGTGAATGGAGAAATAGTTGCCAGAAAACAGCACTGGAAAAGTGGGTGTGAAAGTCTCTCAAGAGGAGATAAACTCCAGAGATTGGTAATGCTGTTGAACCCGCAGGAGGTGACAGATCAAGTGTTATCTGCCAAATCTGTCCAAGGCCACCTGCACACAGCACATCACCCTCAGGTTCTACCACTTGGACCATGCCCTGAGCACACAAAGACAACAGGATTACACACACACTCAAAGGAAGAAAGGAAAGCAAGAGGGACTTTCTGAGAGAATGTATTTGTAAGCCATTGCCATGGCATCAGCACTGGGTGCCACTGTTAAACCAGCCTCGTGTGTCATGGATGGTATTGGAAAAACTTCTAAGCCAGAAACATCACTTTTGTTCCTCCAGAATGTTTCTTATGGGACTTACATGGATGATTTTGAAGAATCCCTGGAATGGATGACAGTGTCCTAATGTCAGATCTTTAGAATTCAGGACTGATTTAACCCCAGACTTAAGAAAATCAGGAAAGCAGAATTTAACCAATGCAAAGTGCTTTTTAAAAATTGTGCTTTGGTTGTTCCTAATGCTAAAAATAGTGATTATTGCCATGAATTTCTGACAGGGACAGTCTCACACTGAAGATCATCAGGTAAAGGTACCTGTTACAAATGCATGAAGGTAATACAAGAGAGATCCACTGAAAAAGTGCAGGAAAGAGCAAGCCTAAACTTCCAACAAAATACTCCCTAGTAAAAGCAAAAGTATTGACAAAAGTTTGCAGATGAAGAGATCAAATTACTGTTATTTACAGTGATATTGGCAGCTGGTCCCACACTCTTTCTGCAACCTCAGTGCAGCAGAAAGTATGGTAGATGTAAACCACTACCCTCATTTACCACATCAATCAAAACCTCCTTGTCTCTTCTTTCTTTCCCATCCCCAGCAGGAAAAGCAAGGCAATCACACCAGTTCTTCAAGCATCTTATGCATCTGAGAAATTTGCATTTGGTAAACTTTTTACATTGTGTATTTCCTTGTCTTGCACATTATAATTGACCCCCATTATTAACATTATTATAAGTCAATATTATCATAAGTCAATATTAACACTTTCTCTGGGGATGTGGCTTTATGGAAAACCTGGAAGAAACCTCCAACAATTGTCTGCCTCTTCAGTTGCTGCTGCTCTTCCCTCAGCAGAGTGGTGGGGCCTCACCAAATGTTTCCCACCATTCTGCTTTTCAGTGTAATTTATCTTTTTTCATTAAAAAGATACAACTTAAGTGATTAATAGCTTAAATTTCATTTTATCAGTATTAGATACAGACATATTCTCATTACAGGCAGAGAGAAACAGATTATCCCGGCATATGGAATGTTTTATTAACACGCCATGGATGGCATATATCAACTTTCACTGCTAGAAAGGCATCATTTCCATGCTGGGAGATTAACTTCTCTCCCAAAGTTATCACATGAATATTTCAATTCTTCCTTAGCGCATAAGAGTTCTGAACCAAGACAGAGATCTTTGGAAAAGCTCTCCCTGTGCTTGAAGAAAGCTCATGCAACTATAAAACGATATTACAGCACCATCCTGGCCTTGCCATCCTTTCTAGAAGATGCAGACAAATGAGGGGACAAGGTGATAATATGGGATTATTTTCTTATTTCAGTAGCCTAATTAATTTCATTTTGTTCACACTTTCATCAGATTTTGTTTTCTTGGAGAGCTTAATATTTCTGCACACATGCACTTCACACAAAAGATTAGGAGTTTTTGGTTAAGCAAGATGAAACACACCAAAGGAGGGAGATGGAAATGGTCTCTGACAGAGAAATGAATGAGGTAGAGCCACAATCCTTATAGGCACAGAGCTATTTTAATAAAACATGAGAACTACATTTTCAAAAAGCAAATGCTATCAAGAAAACTTTCTACTGGATGCAGCCTCTTGGGAGTGATGAAAATAATAATTCTAATAATAATAGTAAAAGAAAACAAACCAAAAAAATCAGAGAGAACTGAAAAGCAAAATCTGTTCAAGCTACTATTAAGTTTTGCCATAAATAACAACAGATGGGCACAGTGGCTTTACCCAAGGCAAATGAGATCACAGACAAAAGAATGTCAGCACCACTGTCAAACGAGTAAACGAGGACTTTTTCCTGCAATTCTAAGGCAATAAATTGCTGCCATCCCTGTTTCTGTGTGGCACAAAGAAGCAGTCAGTGCAGACAGGACAGTCATTACGGTGATGTATTTGAACCACCTGCTGCCATGAGCTGAGCTGATGCATCTTACCTTGAGCTGCAGCAAAGTGATAAAGTTTCTGCTTAGCACCACACGGCCCCCCCAGCCAGCTCCTTGCACTGGAGTGGAGGAGAACCCAAAGGACAAAAGCAAGAAAAACTTGTGGTTCGAAGTAAAGGCAGTTTAATAAGGGGAGAAAAGTAGCCCATGCAAAGTAAGAGTTCATTTTTCTCCCCAGTAGTTGGCAGATGTTCAACCCAAATCCAGCTCCAACACACGGAGCAGTTCCTGGGGAACACAGGCACCAGTGCTCCAAACACACACCAGCTTTCATTGCTGAGCACATCAAGTGCTCTGGAACATCCCCTGGGGCAGGAGGAATCAGCTGTCCTGGCTGTCTCCTGGCCCAGCTTGCTTCCCACCTCGCTGCTGGGGCAGCCTGAGGAACAGCAGAGGCCTCGAGGCTTTATAAACACTGCTCAGCAGCAAACACAGCACCCTGCATTATCTGAGCTGGTTTGGTAGCAGATCCCAACCACTTCAGCACACAGCTATGAGAAGAAAAATAACCCTGCCCCAGCCAAAACCAGCACAGCTGGATGGTCAAATAATGGGATGTGACAGAGCAAAACTTATTGTACTTCAAAACCAAAACCAAACAAAAACAAAACAAAAAAACAAACAAGCAAATAAACAAAACGCAAAACAAAAAGCCCAAACAAAACAAGAAAAAAAGGGATTCTAGATATGTCTTATGGTCAGGATCTCAGCTGCTCCATCATTATAGACCATACATTCTGGGAGAAAGTTTAAAACTGTAGTCTAGATGGAGCATACATAAGGGACATTTCTCATTTTTTATTCATCTACATTAGAATGTGATTGTATTTTTTTACTACTATTGCCTAACGTAATAGTTTACAAGCCTAAGAACGGGTGTGTATAACTTTACGTATGCACATCTTTGATTTTTGTCAAAATCTACATTTAACTTCTCATTCATCTGCTAGGAATCTGTCTAACAACTTACCTTAAAAATATCTTTCATACCAGAAATGCTCATTTGTTCCCAAACGCTATGAACACAGGATAAAATTTAAAGCAAAAAAACCTTAAATAGAAGATAATTATTTTTGCCTCTCCTTTGCAAAAGCAAAGGATTTAAAAGGATAAAAATAAAAACCTGTGTCTAAATAGGAGGTTACGAATAAGACTTGCCACAATACTCTGGTGCTTACTGCAATGAAATGCTCACCAACAAAATCACTGCAAGGAGTAAAGAAGGCACTGATCTCACATTTGCATGAAGAGAAGGGCAGAAATTGGCTTTGTTTCAGATTTTTTAGCTGCTTCTCTCCCAACTTTGAGAGCCATATTCCTCACGTGCCAGCATCTGGCACATTTTACCTCGTGTGGGACTCTGACCTGACCTGTGCTACACACAGGAACAGGGTCAGGTCCCCAAGCTGCCCACTTCCTATAAAAAAAGGGAACTAGCAGATCTGCAAAAGCAATTCTTCTGTGCTGTTCATCCTAGGAAAATCTTGGCAGGAATCTCCGGGGAATAAATAATCTTGGTCTCTATGAAGAGGCAAATGCCAGTTTAGCTGGGCCAACCTCCTGAAACAACTGCTTGTACAAGCTGAAGAAAGGACATTTATACAGCACTAAAGTTAAAGAAAACTCTCCACAGTTTTCAGTAAGTTAAATCCATAACTGACACTGCTTGCTAAATTTCCAGCAAACTCTGGGACTGACACAGATAAGCTCTTATTAGTTTTGTCTCTATCCCCTCGTTCCACAGGACTATTTTTTCAATTGCCTCAGGCTTAAGCATTTATTTTGTCAAAACAGTGAGAGCACAAAGCAAAGGTTTGAGCTGTAACACCCCGTGGCTGGACACACCACTGCAACCTTGCAGGGTGAGAAATCAGGACGTGCCTGGGGAGAGCTCACCCAGCAGAATCCACCGGGAAGATCCAGGTTTTCAATTTGGGAAACGTTTCCAGGTGTAGCACTAAGCCTTCCCAGTTACTCTGATGAGTAAAAGGAAATGTCTTTCCCCTCAGACCGTGATTATCCCTGAAGTGACCCATTTGATGGCAGTTGCTGTAATTTCTGTGGTACTCACACAGCTCGAGAGTTCTTCGGATGTGTGCCCTAAGTCTGCATTTATAGAACACCAGCTGGTGCTTCACACTGAGCAAGTTCTGCTGTTACCAACATACTACAAGGCCTTGTTTCCCTAAATATAGGAGTGTTAAAATTATCCCCAGCATTATTCATCTATTACACTGAACTAAATAGTGCTTCCACTGATTCGTGATTTTTGTTATTGTTTTCTTAAAATGTACTCACAGTACAAAATTTTGCCATTTGAAGAGAGGGTGTGATGACAGCTATACATAGACTCTCTGGGACTGCTGGTTTCAGCAGTGTCTGAAATATAAATTCCTAAGCAGCAGAAATAGAAATTACTAAGTGGCATTTGGAGAATCAAAATTTTTGGAGGGCACGTGACCGAAGCACGTGGCCACAGTGATGCTATTTACAGTTTTGTCACTAACTGGAATGCCCTCCTGGTCACAAATCAGAGACATCAAAAACCCAAAACACTGAGAAAATTGACAGCAAGGCACACAAAGATCAATGAAGCATCTGGAGTCCAGAGCTCTTGGTTCTGCACATTTCCTCAGAAAAGAATTGAGGAAAAAAAATATGCACCACATTATTTCCTATATTCCTAACAATACCACTCAGGCACTTTGTGGGACTGCTGCAGGCTGGAGAAGAAAACTAAACACACTGTGCCAGTATGGTCATGATATATCCATCAGCCTGGGGATAGGTGGTTTAGTTGTACCAAATCCAGATACAGAGGAAATGCATGAATAGAGAAACTCAGAGAAACTTCTGACAAGCTTTAAGAGGTAAAATGAAAATAGCATACAAGAAAATGAACAAGTTTTGCTGAAAGTAAAGTTCCAAAAGCATCAGAGCACCAACGAGTCGTGTAATTCCATAAGGAGGCTACAGGAATGGATGTATGAATTATGATGCACATGCAAAAAGGGAAAAAACAGGGAATATTCCTGTTGAGGTGATTTACCAAATGGAAAGTCTTGAGAGGAGAGAGGGCTGCAGCTGTCAAAATGCAATGCAGGGGCTCTGACTAGAGGGAGGACAACAAAATCACACCTCAGCCTCAAGGAGCAGAGTCACAGTCAAACCACAGGACATGAATCACTTATAGCCAGGCCCCTTTCAGTTTATGACAGAATTAAAGGTCCTTCAAGTAAAAGATTCAAAGTCAGGCAGCTCAAGGCTTTGGTTTGGATCCTGGTGGGGATCCATGCCATCAATACACTTGTCAGCCTATCTGGACAAACGTGAAATCTGGGTTAGTTCATTACCATAAGGCAGATAATCTTTTCCTCCTTTACTAAGACAAAACTTTTCAAGAAGTACTTTGTGTTTGAAAGCAGCTGAGCTCAAACAGTTTCCCACAGACAGGTCTCCCATGTTGCTTTTGTTCTTTTCTCCTTTGAGTAATGATCAAAACCTGTGAGCTGGCTGACAATGCACCTATGAGGAATGTCAGTGCTTAATAACACAGTGCCATTATCACAGTGTGCAAAACATCCAGGATTATCTGTGATGGCAAGTCCATGAATTTAGTCTGATTGGTGGTTTAATTACAGCTAAGAAATGCTTTTTGAAATTGTTCAGGATGATTACTATTCCAATTTTATTCTTTAAAAGTGTTTTTGGTGAATTCAGTCTGAGGACCAAAAAAATTACATCATTACCAAAGTGCAATGATTTGCTTTTAGATTTTTTTTTCAATGTTGATTTAAAAAGGTCAATTTCTGTATTGTCTTTAGGCCAGTAAGGGATGTTTTTAGCTCTACAATAAGACACTGTAAAGAGTATTGAAATGTTATCTGACATTCTACAGATGGGACTAACATCCAGCGTGTGTTAACATCAGGATAACACCATTTCCTGCAATTAACCTTTACTGGAAGAACAGTCTGAGAAGGAGAAACATATAAGGGATCCACACCTTCAGTGTATGTAGGCAAAGCAAGCTTATCCTCTCACATCCTGTGAGCTGCTGCCTCTAAGAATCCCCATTATCTGCACCCCTACACGTGATCTCCACGTGCATTTATTGTCTGAGGCAAAACAACGATGTCTTTGGGCAAGGGGGAAAATGGGAATGTACCACTGGTGTTACAAATTCACCTGTGGCCCCATGTCGTGCCTGGATCAGGTCTATTTTTGTATTTTGCATGAAAAAGCTCATTTCACCTATATTTTGAGAAGGTCTGAAGCCACACTTTTCAGAATGGAAAATGAAATTAATTACACCACCATCATTTCTAATCAGCATTGAGTTTAAACAACATCACATCTGTCCCTTCACCCCCTCAATATCCATAACTGTGAGGTTTTGTGCCTTATTTTGGGGGTTTTCATCTTGAAAAAAACCCAAACATTTAGGACAATTCTTACTTCAGACCAGGGAAAACCATGATCATTTGCTATGTAACAACTAAAGCCATGGCAGTGATTTTGAGGGCAGATCTCTCAGCCCTGCTGTGTGGGGTTCTTCAGTGCTAAGACATTTTAAAAAGCACACCTTCACTGCAGAAAATATAAAGTAAAATATGCAGTCACACTACTTCAAGACATGAAAAAAAAAATTAAGTGTACAGGCTTAAACATATCTTAACTAGAAAACACTTAGGTTTGTAATACAGTTTAGACTGATGTTGACAGTAGTTTAATCAAGGGCCTGTGTTTGTCTGAAAATGAGCAAGACTGCAACACAGTCCTTGTATGTTTAACTGTCATAAACCTCATCAAACCTGGAACAACTCATTAAAAATTGTGTGTATTTAAAGTCTCTATTTTTCTTCCATAAATAACTGGTTGGCATTCAACACTAAGCTGTGCATGACCCCTGACAGCTTCACGGGCCAGCTACAGATGGTGCCCCTTGACTTGCTTACACATGAGAGAGTTTGAGGTTGACTTGCATAAACTACTGGCACATTCAGATGCTGCCCCCTGGGACTCCAATTTGGTTTGTGCCAGTATATTTAATGATTTAAGTGATCAAAAAGTTCTATATTTTAATACCAACACACCAGTTTTCAGATCTGCCTTTACAGTCAGTGCTGTGCTGGGGGCTACTGCAAACTGATCTACCTAAAGTTAATTTTCACTGAGGCTCAGCCACATTTCTGGTTTTTAAATTTGCTGGCTTACTTTTAAAATTTACTAGGTTTAAAAAGAATGGTAAGGTTTTAAATTTTTACTGGGAAAAAAAACCAAACAAACAAACACCTAAAATAGATATTTTTTGTATGTGTGTCTTTTTCATTCCTGGTTACTCTTTAGATAACAGGGACCGTGAGAAGACTAAAACAACAACCATCATCTAGTCTGGCAATCAGAACTGGTTTTGATTCATTGCACATTTACCTCTGTCATTGATTTTCTACTCCCTAGTGAGCAAGCATCTGACAACTCCTAAATTTCAGCAACAAATAGAACAATGAAGATTTCCATTTCAGCAAGCAATAGATTCCTCTGATTTTTCATCAAATAATCTTCCTTTCTCAGTGAAAGCAAAGCTCATATTCACACTGCTAAATGCAGTGTCCAAACCCTGCTGCCAGCTGAGCCTATAGAAAAATCCTCTGAAACACAACCCAGACAAAACAGTGCTCATGTGTAAGTTCTCTGGGCTGCCCATATTTGGGTACACCCTAAAATAACTCAAGGGTTTGATTGTAGCCAATAGGTGCCAACAGAACAAAACAACCCAGAACGGAGATAGATCGATCCAGCTACTCCCCTTCCTTTTCACAGAGGGATTTTCAGGGTGTCATGAAATCAAAAATGCAAAAGGGACACGGGGTTAGCACACAGTAAAGCAAAGAGCAAAGTGGAATGGATTAAAAAGAAAAAAAAAAAAAGAAAAAAAGGAAGTAGGAAATCAAGACTGAATCATTCTGCAAATGTCCTCTCCTTGATAAGAACATGATCAATACCATGGCAGGATCACATCCCTGTCTACTGTGTTATCAAGAGACAAAGCATTAAGGAGCAGTTGATTTCTAATACTGCCCTTCCCTTGGTTCTTTGATTTCTTTTCCATGCTTTTGGAAGATAATACCCAGGATGAGGCTAAAGCACAGATGTGGCCTAACAGTACAAAAATGGCAGAAAACAGCTTTACTTTACTCTTTTACCAAAGAGCAAAAAGAAAAAAAAAAAGGAAAGGATTCCCTCCTCCTCTGCTGAGGAGAATGGAAAGTGCCTGTCTGCAAAAAACCAAAAAGAGAGAAGCAACAGAAACCAAAAATATTAAAAATGTATTTCATTCCAAGTAACACAATTTCATTCCAGAGTGAGGCACTGAACACATTCCAAAGTGCATTCAGATCATTGCCATTCAGAGTGATTTGTTATAATTAAAATCACTGCTGTGTACCTGATTATTGTATTTGTTTGCCTGTATTAAACTAAACTTTTTTTTTTCCTTGGTCAGAGCTACAGCTTTTCACTGAAATAATTATACTACACTGCTACTTCACATAATTCCCCTCCAGGTATAAGCTGGGGAGATAATGTTATTACTTGGGAATAACACTTAGAAGAACTGTACTCTCAGGAGGGAAGAGCTGCTTCACTGTGATGAAATAGATAAATTGGCACTTCTCTGGGTGCAATCAAGAGATATGATCCTAAGTCTGCATCTATTACCATGCCATCAAAATGCTGTGATATCACCATTGTAGCAGCCCTCTGATGTAACTCTATCTCTAGATTACAGAGAGAAAGCCAAAATCAAAACTCAAAAGGCAAATACTGCAGCAGGATTCAAGAAGCTGGAATAAGACTTCAGTGGAATTTACATACTTGAATCACAGGGTGAAAAATTAAAAGCCCTATTTAAAGGAAAAAACCCAAAACGAAACATACTTAAAAATACCAATAATTAATCATTTCACTGAATAATGAAAAACCCCTGTTAATATCTAAATGTTTGCTCTAAGGTTCTCTGGGCCTGGAGAACAGTTGTGAGTCTAGTTTGGTTTTTTAAGTGGTGCTGAACAGATTGCACTGAATCCCAAACCTCCCTGTTGTGATCCACACTTCAGGTTTCCTCTGTGTGTTGCTGCTTTCTCTAAGAAAGGTGTTTAGAGGGATTTTCTGGCTTGCCATGACCCACTCCCAGCAACTGTGATGCCATAATCGTGCAGTAAGAGCTTTTAGTCCTGCACAACTGAGCCCAAGGAATATCCTTCAGTGAATCTCTTCAGGAAATCAGTAATTGGTGTTGAAACAAAGTCTCCCTTTAGAAAGGAATTCAGTCTTTAAGTGCTTTCAGTCCTGAGGAAACACATCTTTTGGTTACCACCAAATTACTCCAAGAGCACACCTTTGATTTTCTGAAGGGCAAACCCTGACAAATGAAGGCCACAACTCCCACACTCTGTCTTTAGACTCAAATAGTCCTATTTTGGAATGTGTTTGCCTTCAGACACATGGGATGCAGTGCAGTGTGAGGCAGTCAGGGCCAGCAGCTCAGCAGCAGAACCCCCCTGGGGTGATGTCCTGGTGTGGAAAGCGTGGGGAGCCACCCTGTGTTCCACAACTGGCTGTGATGGTTTCCAAGCCCCTCCAAGCTGAAGGGTGTGAGCTCTGCTACCAACACAGGCCAGAACAGAGCCATCATTGTGGCAATCATGGCCCAGCTGAGGACACTCCAGATGAGACCTTGCAAGTGGAGACCTTCAGCATGCCTTGACTTCCTACCAGAACCTAAGTGCCAAACCACAGACAGGTCCTTACTTCTCTCACTTTGGAAAGCCCATGCTGAAGCTTAAAAGTAAAGCTTGGATTATTGTTTTTGCTTTATTAATGTGTTTGCTTATTTATTCTTATTTCTCTTAACTTGACTCCCAGGCTCCAGCAGCTAGTAAATATTAAATTAGTTGTGTAAACAATAGATTAACAACAGAATTGTTAATTAGAGTAAATTACAGTAAAAAGCATATATTTAATATAGAATATCTATTGCATTTATAGTCTACTAAATTAGAGTTACAATGAAGTTTTACTACAATTATGAACTGCAGTTGTGTTCTCAAAATGCTCCACTGAGGAGGCTTCTGAGTTCTGCTTTTTGAATTGTCCAGATCAAAGCATTAGTCTGTTACCCAGCAATACCCAGTTACCTTTCCTTATCTGCAAATCCCCATGAATGCACTCATTTATTTCCCACAAGTTTTCTCACTTTCACCCTTCTGATTCTCTCCCAGTCCCTCCAGTGGGGAGGGAGGGAGTGGCTGAGCAGGGCTGAGGAGTTGCTGGCTGGGGTTAAACCATGACAAGCACCCAAACACGTTTCAGTGCTCCTGGTGACACAGCTCTTGCTCCAAAGACTCTTGATGAATTTGATCCATGTCCCGTTTGAGATGAAAAGAGGTTCTGCAGGTTTGAAGCCCATCTCTCTGGGGAAGGGGATGCAATCAGCACAGCTTCTGAAGAGAGGAATGTGCCTCCTGACACCTGAATAGTCCTCCTGCCTGGGCAAAATGGGTGTGATTTGCAGTAAACTGCCAGGCCACTTCTCTCTGATGTCAGTGGTGGCTTCTCTGAGTTGGAATCCAGTTGTTCTTTATAAGAAAGCACACACAGGACTTGAGCCTCTCCTTCAGGCACCAGGTAAATAAAAGACCTTCACTGCAGTGATTAATTTTTGTTGCTCCAGCTTAGCCTCTTGGAGGATTTAAGTCTCCATGACCTTGCCCAGGTCACATAATGCTTCCCTGCATAGCAAGAAGTAAAGGCTGACACCACAGTAACCCAAATGTGAGCCTGAAACCATGGTAACAGGATCATCTGGCTTCAGGCATGAAACCAGAGGTACCCAGAACAGTGTCAGAATATTCAAATTGAAATAAACTGCTTTCAAGCAAATCAATTTTCTGACACTGATTCCTTCAAATTATTCCAGCATAGGGTTTCAAGACGGACTGCAGCTCCTGTTAGAACCTTTAAAGGAACACTCTTCAAAGTGCTTGATGATTTTATCTGGATGCATCGAAGAAGAATGGGTAGTTAGAAAATTCTGCCCTAAAATTCCCTTGAAACAGTGGTACAGCGAGACAGAAGGGTTTCCATCTGTTCACCTGTGGATATTCTTAAAAGCCTTTCCTGTGAGTTTCTCCTTTAATATAGAAAAAAGCTACAGAAAGTACCACTACTTGTGCAGCCTAACCAAAATGGAGAAAAAATAGGGACAAAAAGCCTTTTTGCACTGACCAGCTCCTTTCATTTTCATCAATCTTAAGGTTATTTGTAGCCCTAATAAGTGCAAGATTGCTGGTTTCAGTTTCATTAATCTTAAGGTTATTTGCAGAAATAACAAGTCCAGGATTTTCTGACAGAAATGTGATTTCCCCTCTGTTGTTTTTCCTTTAAGCAACTGGTAATGCAATTAAGAAGAGAGAAAATGTAGCCCTACTCTTTCAAGCTTTTCTGCAGGCTACAACCAAATTTATGACCCTCACACTTGCATTTTGTCTGGCAGGAATAAAATAAGGTGGGGATCACAGTATGTTGTGTCTCACAGAATCCAAACAGCACCAGGTGGATGTTCCCTAATGGAAAGGTGAAGTGGGATGTGGACAGAGCAGCAATGGGATAGAGAAAGAAATACTGGTCAGGAGGGAGCATCTCTTCAAATGCAGAGATGATTTATAAGAACTTAAGCAGTTGATTAATTACAAAGGAAAAAGCTGTTTAACACAGCAATATTTCCTACATAGAATACAATGAGAATTCCCAGTAACTTAATTCCATCTTGTTCCATAAGGTATTTTACTGCCTGACTCCCACTGAACTGTTATGGAACAGGCTGCCAGTAGGGGATGGATTTTCCTCATGATGAGTTTTTAAGCAACAGAGTTTCTTTCAGAAAATGATTTTCAAAAAAACCCTAATTCAACTGTCAATATTTTATTATCCACATAAATGTCACATCCTTTCGCTAACATTCCTATTTTATTGGCACTGGTCTACTGACATGCTGTAACACATGTTAATTATGCACTGGATAGTATTTCTCTTAATTAATTACGGCCTTTCTTCTTGATGAATGTCCTTGGCTTCTTGTATTGTTACAAAGGGTAAACAGGACTGCACCACTTAACTTTATACAATTAATTTAAAAAGGATTTCTCCTATTCTTTCTCTTCATTTTTTATGCTAAATAGCTCTAGAGCACACAGCCTATATGCAGAGTCTAAATTAAATGCACAGAATATTCATCTGCAAGAAATCAATTTATGTGGAGGAATGCCCATTATAAAGAAGAAGAAAAGAATAACTTCAAGTCCATTTTGAGTACACAAGTATGATTTGCCTGTGCAGTTCATCAATGGCTAAAATACCTGAAAAGCAAGACTTATCTAAGCCTGTTATTGGGGGATTTGGGGCAAATACACTCTGCTCAGAAATAAGTAAATGGAAGAAAAGCTAATTTTATTTTTTTCTAGACCTATTTCCTGTTTATCTGAAAAGCACATGAAGCAGCCAGCCAGAAAGTCAACTGTATTTTAAAAAATCCTTAAAGTGAAGCCAACAGTAATATTATCATCTGATTAACAACAGCTACAAAAATATCATTAATTCATAAGGCACTGAAAGACCTTATTCCCTTCATGGGCTTCTTCAATTCTATACAGAAAAGTAATGTGAGAAAGTGCATCTTCAGCTGCACAGGACAAACTGATGAGCTGGATGAGCCTGGATTGTGCCCACTGGAACATACATACACAAATAATTTTAGTGCCTGCATATATACACGTCCCAAATCCATGAATAAAATATCATAAATATAATAAAATATGGACTATACATGAATAAAAAAGGAACTCATTGCTATGGATATGCTATGGATTGCATAAGGGGGCTCTCCTCAGCTGAAGATGCTTTTCAAAAGCATTGCTCGCTTATCCCTATTCTAAGGCCTCCTGCAATTGTCCTGTTTTTAACAGACCTGCCAGCACTTCTCTAGTCAACAAGAGGAAATTACAGGGACTATTTTATTCATCTTGTGTTCCACACTGCCTGCTCCCTGATGGTGTCCTGGGAAGTTTATCCCATTAGCAAACACTGCTGCTGCTTTCTGCTGCCATCAGGATCCCTCAGCAGTGCAGGAATACATTGTGCCCCAAACACACACACCTATTAGCAACTAAAACCCTTCCCTCTCTCCAGTTGGAATGACATTATACCCATTTGAGCTCTTTTTATATCAAATTTATTTGCAGGTAAACACAAAACAAACCGGATGATTCTCTGGCAAACAAGGTGTTTGGAGCAGCAATGAATAGAAATTGCAGTGTGACAGGTGAGCTGCTCCACTCAGGTTCTGAAGCTGCTATTTTGCTTGGAAAAACATTTATGCAAACTGCTCAGAAATTTGCCTTGGTCTACTGCCCATCCAATATCTTATTTCTCTGATGGAGTCTCATTTCAATGTAATCATATTCCCAGTAAAAATTGAACAGTGCAGGAAGGGGAGATTCGACACAAGTTATTCAGTTCAAACTACATGAAAGACTATTAAACCTGGCCATAGGCTGTTTTAGGAGGGGGAAGGGAATGTTTACTTGACTACATTTAAAATGCATTTTATGTGAAATTTTGATTTTATAGTAAATATCCCTGCTGATCCTTTGCCACTTCCTTCTGTAGTAAACATGATCTAGTGGAAACAGAAGGCTTATTTCAAATCCTAAAAGGTAATTAAAGCTGAGACAGTCCAGAAAAAAAGAGATCACCAACAGTTTCTCTGTGCCTAAGGGAAGTTTTAATTAAAAGTCACAGGAGAATAATCTGCAAGAAACAAAAATGAGATGGCTGCTGCTAATTTGCCTGGGTCTCAGGCAGATAAACAGTAAATATGCAACAACCAAAGTTGCTGTGATTTTGCTCACTTTAACACTTTCTGGCTAAGTTGTTCCCTCCTCTTCTTCCTCCTGAGCACTCCTTGGCAATGCCAAACCTTTGCCCTCCTGATGATGGGGCTGCAAACTCCACCACAGAAACTGTGGCACATGCTGAGCCCTGGGGCCAGGGTTGCACATTTTCACCAGATGGTCAATCCCTCTGGCATGAGGAAGGATCCCAGCCCTTGGGCCACAAGCATCTGAAGTAGCCCAGGTAAGGAGTTCTCTTTTCCTCAGGCTAAACTGCTGCTAAGGCTCTGCTCCAGCTACTGGACACAGTCCTGGGTTCTCACATTGCCTTGCAGAAAAATGGCAGAGAACAGCTTTTCTTTGCTCTTTTGACTAAAAAGAAGGGAAAGAATTCCCCCTCTCTTCCTGACTCCAACTTTTCTGAGTCTCCATCAGTCAACTGCAGTTTGGAACTCTGTGGCTCCACCAGGTTCCCACCATGGGGTGATAAACCACTGTCTGTGGAGAAAGAAATAAATTGTCTGTTCTAACAGGAAATTTATCCCTAAATTTACAGGGATAACCCAAGATCCATGTTCAACAGTGTCATCCATCTGCCCACCACAGACATCAGCCTCCAGAACTACAGCAATAACTGTTATCCTTTCTACTCCTGCCCTTCAAGGGTCCTGCTAAACCTGAGATCGAGCATTTGGGATCTAGCCCTTGTTCTGGGAAGAAGGAAGCATGGAGTGCTGCGTGGTACAGGATTACCAAAGCTACAGTAATTTTCTAATTAGATGGATAACTGCCACAGGCTTCATTGCTTTCCTTCAAAGGGCAAATTTCATCATAGGTGAGAAGTGACTATTTGTATTAGCTCAGAGATCTTTCCCCCCAACTTCATTCCAACTAACTGACATGACAGACAAATCCTTTTTCTTTTTCAAATTAATTTTTAGTACTTTTCTGCATTCACAACAAAGAAAATCACATCTATTTTAGGTTTTCTTCTTGCTACACAAGTAAAAATCTCCACTCTTATTTATCTACATCCCTAATAATTGCGAGTTTTAACAGGAGGGCAACTCCACTTATAATTCACACATTGCCAGATAAAATGAGCAGCAAATCAGTCCTTCCTACAGTGCAGGTTGAATTGTGCTATTATCCTACACACAGCAGGTGCCAATTTTTACAAAATCATGAAGTGTCACAATTACAAGCAGAATTACTTGTTAAAATTTAAGAAGCAGATAAATAGCAAACAGGAATGTTGATTACTCAACAAATGTCAAAAGAAGGGAAAATGTGTGGTGTGATTAGACCAATATATTATTTTTGTTCTATGGGGCAAGATGAGCTTCTTCAAAACGTAATGCTTGGTTTAGAATATTTTTAAAGGCTATTATTTTAAGTGTCTCTTAAGTTACCTATATAAGCATTTTTTTCTCTGAAACATTCACAGATACCATCATTAACTATTGTGGCATTGAAAAACAGAGATGCTACATCCAGCACATGCTTGGTAGCTGTGTTTAGAGAAACCTGAAAGGAAAGTGAAGAGGCAGTGTCTGAAAAGTGACTCTGCCATGCTCTTCTATCAAGCTGATTCTTGTTTTTGCCTTCCAGCCTTAAGGCATCTTTCACATGAAAAGCCCTGATTTCAGAACTATTTAAATGGTGCAAAACTGACACAGCCTTTGGAAAACATTGAGAATAAGGCAGGTGTGACTGAGGTAAAAGCCTTGCTCCTGCTTCTTGTCTTCTGTAACCACTGACCACCTCATGAAACCACAAACTACTTCCTGAGACACAGGGGAGTGAATGGGAACACAGAAGTGGAACCTTTTCATTTCTTTCTTAGCACTATAAGGAAATCGTGCCTCCAGTGCTGTTATTCCTTCACCACCCACTGGAAATGAATCAACAGGAGAGTAAAATCCTCCCACCTTGTACCTGCCCTAAGGCTCATCCTCCTGTCCTGCCTCATCTTGCAGAGCTCCCCCTTGATCCTTCAGCTTCAAAAGGAGGCTCCAGCCTGGCAATAAAATCTCAGTCCCTGTGCAAACACTGCTGAATTTGCTGAAGTCTCATATATCCATCTTGGGTACAGGATTATGTGCAATCACATTAATATTGCCACTGACATCTCCTGCAATGCTCTAATGCCCAAGCTACCACACTGCCTTGCTCCCTGATCTCGCTGCCTTTGCCAGCAGTCACCTCCTGTAACCAGGTCCATCAGACCCCCCTTTTACCACTTGTTTTGGTTGGCCTCACTACTCCTACCAGAAAGACAAAAAATGCTTCTCTGTATTAGAAAAAGGTTCTTCCCCCAGAGGGTGGTTGGGCACTGAACAGGCTCCCCAGGGCAGTGGGCACAGCACCAAGGCTGCCAGAGCTCCAGGAGCATTTGGACAATGCTCTCAGGTGCATGGTGTGACTTTTGGGGGTGGTCCTGTGCAGGGCTAAGGGTTGCACTTGATGATCCCTCTGAGTCCCTTCCAGCTCAGCATATTCTGTGATTCTGTGATATATTTCCAGGCTCAGCTGACTTCTGTCCAGATGAGAATGTTTTTATGAAGCCAGGACCCTCCCCTTCTGTCATTTTAATTTTATGAGGTCCTCATAATCCTCAAATTCCACTGCATTTTGTCTCCCTAAGCTTTATTCTCATTGTATTATTTATAGCTGGTGTCAATGCAGTCTACATCCCTGTTTGCAAAATAGTGCACTTCCCTGGCATTAACTAAACCATCAGGTGCTGGAAAACAACACTGCTGCAAAAATTGTACTGAATGTAACACTCAAACGCATCCTCATCCACTTCCCTGCTTTGTGAAGCCTCTGTATATGCCAGGAACTGGTAATATAATACTTAAGCAATTACCAGGGCTAAGTGATGTAAAGGTCATTTTGCCACAATTTATCAGTTTAATGGAGAAGGTGGAACAGTGTCACAGACCAAAGTCTCATGTGGGAAATGACATATGACTCAGTGACATTTTCTCTTCAACAGAGGAAACCTACAGATATCTGTAAAAAGGTCCCAGAGGGTGAAAGAGGCAAAAGAAGAACAAGAATACAAATGTTCTTTAGAATATTAACCACCCTCTCTGAAAGGAAACATTATGATATTTACTGGAGGAGATTTCAAGTTAAATTGAAGCTGAATACCAGATTTGCAGGTACAGAAAAAGAAACATCACAGGGGAACAAATATGCAGTTCCTTCTGCTTTTGTCACAGGCTGTTTGGTGCCTTCAGGGTACTCTGAAAGAACCTCCTTTAGCACCCACATCTCCTTACGTGCTGAATTACAGACTATCCTGCCCATTGAAATCTCCTTCCCAATCTCTGCAACAAGCAAACTTTCATTTCTTAGCACAATGTAAAAGAACTCCAAAAGGCAAACACCATCAGAGCTAAAACAGCTCAGCTTAAAACAGCTTTTCAAATACCAGTTGAGCTCATTTTTGTGTACTCAAGTTTGAACAATTCTGTAGGACTCAAGAAGAATAAGAGAGACTATGTAAATAAAATAATTGTGTTGATATTTTAAATGGCTGTCCATGCATTTAACACATACACTCACAAAGGCTCTAAAGCTACATTTCCCAGCACAGGTGCATGTCAGCCAGTCCCCTTTGACCCAGGAGATGGGTATTTGATGTTGCACAAAACTGTGCTGCTTGGTGTCTGCTGATTGGTGTCACAGCACTGCAGCTCCTCCTGTGGATGGGGAGCTGAGCAGTGCCTGGTCCATCGAGTATTCCCAGCACATTCCCTCGCAGTTGCCTGCCAGTTAACACTGAGATTGGGGTGGGCTGGTCCCAGCTGGCACCAAGCACCCACCCAGCTGTTCAGTCAGTGCCCAGTCCCCTCTAGGTACAAGGACTGGAGTGAGAGAACTCACGAGTCAAAACAAAGGCAGGGAAACCCCTCACCAGTCACTGTCACAGATCAAACACACTCACCTTGCGGAATTTGACTTAACTTTTTTTCCCAATTAACCTAAATTATCTCTGCTCCTTCTTATCACCAGAGTTTACACTCAGTGCCCAAGTGTACAGTTTCATCTCTCACACATAAAAGCCATTATGACACAGTTTCTGTTTTCCCTGAAAAGCAAAGACAGCTTTCCACTGTTCCACTGTAATATCAATTCTTTCTGTGTAACTGTGGTGTTTTTTTGTTCATCTGCTTGTAGCCTGACAGGAATGAGAGAAGCAAGTCTCTTCAAGTGAAGCAATTTTAAAAATAAAGAGACAGATTACTCATATCTTTATAGATATTCATAATGAATACACAAAGGAGGAGGATCTGACAGAAGTAGTGATCACGCTCCTGAAAACTGGAAAGAGAGTGGAAAAAGAAGGCTTCTGGTCTACCAGAGCTGATACCTTAATTAGGCAATTATAACTATCAAACATTGCCAAAGCTCCAGGCCTAGTTGAATTACAACTGAGAAATCTGTAGGAAAATGGTGAGGGGAAAAGGAAAGCCCTCGGCAGGATTTGTGATAACTCACTAAGGAAGGAAGGGAGTATGTGAGAACTAGAGTAACAGTTAATATAATTCTTTTGACTTGAAAAGGCTCCAAGACCTTAGAAAGCCCAAGCTTCTTATCCTGGACGCAGTTATGCAGAAGACAGAAAATTATTAAACCAGATTTAGAAATGCCTGACTTGGGAGACCATGACAGCAGGCTGAACACATCTAAAAAGAGGTCATGACAGACAGCCCTACCTGAATTCTTTTAATATGTTACTTACCTGGAGACAATCCTGGTGTAATGGACAATTTATCTGGAATTCAGAAAAGCATTTGATGCTGTGGCACAAAGGAGATTGATTTAAAAATGTGGTGAGTGTGTTTGCAGAGAACTGACAAAACAAATTCCAGGAGATTCAAAGACACATCAGCAAAGAACAGTCCAGCTGTCGAGTGGGAAGAGGAGAATTGCAGCTCCTGGAGTTTACAAGTTTAGATTATTTTCTAGAGTTGTGACCTTGGCAATGTTGTGTTGCAAATAGTTACATTTGCTGATGGCACACAGTTTCTAAGGCAGCAAAAAGAGAGGGAAAAAAAGCAAACAATTTCAGAGTGACCTGGACAGTTCAGGGTTAGAGCCTTGTCCATGGCACAGGTGCCAGGAGCAAACACCTGAAATAATTCCACAGTGGTAGAAAGTGACCACAGAGAACACATGGAAGTGGGAGAAACTAGCAATGGATCATCTAAATAATTACAGAGAAAAAGTAAACAAGTTGTGGGGTATTTATGACGTAAAGTATATAGGAAAGAAGAGGAAGTTACTCTAGAAATGGAAATCGGAATGTCCTTTAAGGAGATTAGAGACATCCTGGCCAAGAAAGTTATTGAGCAGTTTTTGCTGTTCCAATATTGGCTGATAAATCTCTAAAAACAAAATCCAACTTAGATTATATACTCCAGAATGCTCTATTTTTCAGACATTAAATATTTGTGAAATTTGTACAGAAAGGAACCAACCTCTGAACACAAAATTATAACCACTTAATACTTTAACTTCTATACTTTAGATGGATATTGTAATTATTAAATGACATGCTTTTGAATTCTTATTTTTTGAAAAGATCTCACATTGGGTTTGATTCTATACTGAGCTATAATTTTGGAAGGAAAGAATTTTAGTTTTGTCCACAGGGACAAGATGACAATGAAAATGTTTGGTACCATACCTTAGAGAAAATTACAGAGTTACTGAGAGGATAATTTCTTAGTATTTCTGAAGAGGAAGCAAAAAAAAGATGTAAAAAACTGTCTGTGACTGGAACTGAGAGAGGAAAAAAATAGTCCCTTTTCTATTGTCATAAAATACATAGAGTATCTATCCTTTAAAAAGATCCAGGAAGAGAATAAATGAGGAAGAGTGATTTAAGATGAGGCTGAGTTTGTGGCTGGAGGAGGAAGGTTGGGTTTTGGGATTAAAAAGAATGCAAGTATATAAACTAATCTTTTTCTCTGGGGGAAAAGACATGCTTTGATGAATCTGTAGTTTTGTTTTGTCCTATAAAGATATGTTGTATGTTTGTAGTTTTTATGTGGCAAGGCAATAGGATTTCCTGCCCAAATACCTCAGGAAACAGCCAGTTCAGCTGATCTGCATGGCCTGAGGCACAGTCTCTGCCTGGGAAATGAGGAATTCATTGCCTCCTACTGAAAGGCTTCCATCAAAAACATTTTAGGGGAGATTCTGGATTACTGGTGTGTATATATGCGAGTCTGCTGATTTAACTGCTTTTGTAGTCCTTACCTTCACTAGTAAAGCTTACACTGATAATTTTGGCAAAACCTAATGACTTTCAAATCTAATTAAAAACATATTTTGATATAAATTGTATTGCCAAAGTCAAATATATACCAGTTAAGAGAAATTAACCTTCAAGTGATACTTGAATAACAGTAAACCACAAGGGCATGTAAGAGATTAGATATACTGTAGTTTAATTATGTTACAATAATTCACCTCATTAATCTCCTAGGAAACAATAACCACAACAGTTAAATACTGTAATTAACAAACCCTATTTCAAACCTAATTTTAATTTTATACGACTTTGCAATACTATCCAGTGCAATTATATAAAAGACAAACAAAAGATAAAGCAAATATTAAGTTCTCTGGAGAAGACATCAAAAACATCCTCACCTTTTCCACCTGTGACAAGAAAAGAATAGGGCCAGCACTACTTGGATTTACTTTTGTCCCAATCAGTGGCTCCAGATAATCTCAGGATTATCAATTCACACCTCTGCTGGGTGATAAGTACTCTGTGGACGCTCCTGGTTCTCTCTGCATCAACATTCCCAATTCAAGTAGCACTCCCTGGGAGGACTCTCTGTTTGGGTAACACACTGCAGCCTAACCACAGGGTGATTTAATGTGCAGTTGGATTTTTCTGCCCTTATGTGGGGCTACACCACTGTTTCTCAAATCACAGGCAGTAATAAATCTGTCTCTGTCACTGCACTTGCCAAAAGCCTTGAATTCCCCAACACTTCCTTAGCTATTTACAGTGTTGGGATTGCTGGGGCAGGCAGGGAGAGGAGCACACGGTGCTCTTCATGGATCAGGAGATCCCAGCACGGGGCACGGAGAACATTCCTCCACTGCCTCGGGGCAGGATGGGGACGGTGACATTTGGTGTCAGGAAGGCTGTGACCCAGAGGACAGGCAAAATGCACCAGAAAATCCTGCAGGTGAAAAATATATGTACAGCGTGAGCACCTGAGGATTGTTGCCTTGCTCAGGGCTTGGCTTGGGATGACAAATATAATGGTACATGGAAGAGGAAATGGATACAAGGGAAGCACCTCAAAGCAGCCAGGTAAGCCTGGCACCTTCAGCACTGCAGCTCAGATGGCACCAGTATCAGAAAAACAAGTTCTGCACAGGTTATGGGGGAAAAAAATCTGTCTGCTCTATCGACAAACACCAAAACAGCAGATTCTTGGGGATCTCCTATTTAGAAGATGAGAACACTTAGTCTTTTTCTTTGATGAGCTCACAATCTAAGTTCATATCAACTGCAGGTATTTTCCATGTGGGTTAAGCCAGATATTAGTTTACACCTGTGAATCAAAACCACACCTTTAAAAATGTATAATAAAATATATTCCACAATGTCAAGTGTTTGTCTTGATTACTTTGATTTTAGCTTTTTAACAGCTATCATTTTATTCCACAAAACTTCAGTAACACTGCACTATGATTACATAGCTTCTGCTTTTGACCTTTTTTCTTTATAGCTCTCCAAGGAGGAAATGAGATATCTTTATAAAATCACTGAGCAATAAACAAGAAGTTCATGTTCTCATATAGCAAAAAAAAAAAACAAAACAACAGCATTGAGAAAGTCATGTTGGAAAATATAAGTGTCGCAGAGAGAATAAAACTCATTCATTTATAACATTTTTCCATTAAAACAATGTAATAACTACTGAAGTTCAAATGATATATTAGGGTCTCCTTGAAGAAGATATTCTGTACATCTGATAAATCATAAATACTATAGAATGTACCTCAGGCAGAACAAGCACATCTTTGTGTGATCCTGAAAAATATACAGTGTGTGTGAGGATGAGTTATGAAGGTGAACAAATTTAATATATCCACTTGCCTGGTGGACACCCACAATTTGCAATTTAATCATCCACAAGTTATGGTGTGTTCATAATTGTATTAGATTTTGAAATAAGGCAATGCTGGTAATATTAAGCCTAAAAAATAGCTCACCTTTCCAGGTTTATGATAATTTATAAAGGAAATAGTTACAAACAAGGTGAATTAAAGCATTAGAGCAGCACTGAACAAAAAGTATACTGCAGACAGATTCTTGAATCCACAACACATAACATTTTTATCATTGTCATCTTTTATATCCCCAGATTTATACACAGAAAAACCCAAGTACTGTCATTCTGTAAGCCTAGCAATTTTTTATTTTTTTTTTCCTGCCAGCTACTGTTAAGGACATCAAAACTTTTTGAGTGAAAAAAAATGATCAGTCTTGAAGCTCTGCTTAACAACGAAAGGCACAGGCTTTATGACTACAGACCCAGATCCTGGCAAAACTGGATAATATCAGAATCTCTATTTTATATAAAATAGTTTAAAAATCACTGAACTAGATCTAGACAGAGAAGGCTAACTTTGTATTTTGGTGGCTTAGATAGTTACCTGGCATAAAGCACAATGATTTTCTAGCTTGTTTTTCGGTAAATCATTTCATTATCTAGAAGAAAATTAAGCATTTACTTCTAGAAAGGTTGAGATCATTCTATAATAATGGAGGGAGATTCAGCCTTTTAGAAATACAAGACTTTGGTTCGTATCTCTGCTTTGAATGAAGCAGAGATTTAAACATAATCCTCCTATTTTACACAAAATAAACCAGAACTAGCAGCAGAGGCTGCAGGAAACCTCCTCCTCCCCACTGCACCTGTGGATTTTATGAGCAGGGCACTTTTCTGTGCTGTGTGTTGGGAGCACAGGGAAGGACTGGACCTCTTGCAAATCCCCAAAATCCACAGGTGAGAGCTCAGTTCAAAGGAACAGCAGCAAGAACCCCTTGAAGGGCCTTCATTTTCTTTCCTTGAGGGAAAAGAATGCTGGCAAACACAACTTTTCATTCAAGGCAAAATTTTATCTGTGGGAGTTTGGGGGCTGAAGAATGAAGAAAACGTTGTTTGGGGTTGGTTTGAATCAGTCCTTTTCCCATGAAGGGTGACCTCATAAAAGAGTTCCACCTCTTCACAGGCAGCTACAGAGGGGGTGGAGGCTTTGTCTGCACAAGGAGCTGTGTGGGGAAGGACAAGGAGCAAGAGGCAGAAGTTCATCTTGATATAAGAACTTTTCCTTACTGTGAGAACAACTAAACCCTAAAACAACCTCCCCATGGATGTGAGAGACTCCTCATTACTGGAGGTTTTTCAAAACGTGGCTGGACAGTGTACTAGATGGGCTCTATTTCCCATAAAAGGTTGGCCCAGATGATCTTTCAAAGTCCCTTCCAACCTGGCTTGTTCTATGGTTCTATGATTTTTCCCTCAGCAGCTTGGCATTAACAGTAAGAACAACATTATTTCAGATGCTGCAAAAAAATAATAGAGTAGCTAACATAACATTCCTGTTAACTCTGAACTCTTCTTGCTCTCTATTATCAGTGAAAGCTTTAAAAAAACCCCACCACTATAACATAAAACCTTCTAATTCCTCCCCAAAAGACAATCAAATAACAAGATCTCTAATAAAAAAGGAAAAGATTAATTGGAGAGCTGCCTTGAGAGACCAAACGTTCCAGACCTGACAGTTTTATAATGCACGTAATTAGGGCAACATTATGAGTTGTGTTATCAGAGCCAGCAGCACGACCAGCAACTGTTTGTATTTCAGGGTCTATTCACCAGTACAGAACACAGAAAGGAGAGCACCAAAAGCAGATGAAACAGATGTTGATGGAGCAGAGCTGACTTCTCATCTGAAGGCTGTTCTCACCCTGCCAATGCCTTCAGTGCACTTATCTTTATTAAAAGAAATGTAATCTTCAATTAAAAAAGAAATAACTAAACGGTTGCCTATCACTATAACCTGTAGAAGTTACACAGAAGAGGCTCCTGCAGATGTCAACTTCTTTATAAAGTGAAGATTCCAGATGAACACAGCAGGTAAGGGATAGGAAATTACCCCAGTGTGCACTAAACTCTCATGCCCACACCTGAACCTGAGTGACCTTTCTGCTGCTTTTCTTGAGATATCTTGGTTCCAGAGGGGAATGAAGCGGCTCCCTCTCTTGGAAACAAAAACCTAAACACCCCATAGTGAGAAAGCAACTCCTCCTGAACTGGTAATGCTGAAAACAATGGCCATTTGCCATAAACAGCACGGAGGGAATCACTAAAGGGAGAAAAAGAAGTCAGCTTGAAACGTCCAAGAAGCATATGAATTGGTAACAAAGAGGACAGGGAGGAGGGTGCCAGGTGGTCTGCTGGACAGGAGCTTGACATCTGCCAGAAGTAACTCCTAAGCCTGGGGAATCTCAGAAAGTGGGGTGTTGCACCCCATGACAAGGGCTGGGAAAAGGGGGCATGAGAACAGGGTAAGTGTGCCAGGGGGAAGAGAAACTTTCAGGAATTGGCCATAGAAGTGTTTAGAAAGGTGCAGGTACATGTTAATATTTCACAGATGTCAACTCCTGTGGCTTATGTGCACTATGGCTGATTCTTTCCGGATGTCTAGTTCGATGATTGCCAGTTAATTACATGCCATTAAATAAATCAATAAGTTGCTTTGATTGTGATTTGATTTAAAGAATGCAAATTGAAGTTTTCCTCTTGTTTATTCATCAAATCACTTATTTTTTTAGCTTTCTTTTCTTATTACTTCTGTACCTGTTTGAGACTGTAACTGGTATCATATGTTCAAAGAAATTAAATTCAACTGAAGTGAAGCCTGTTTTGTAATTAATTCTATTTTTGGCTTTGTCAAATGAAAACTTGCCAAATGTCATCGAAAGGATCACAGATATAGTAAAGCACGGGATGCTTATCCAAACCAAAATTATAAATATTACACATCCTCCATCACATAAATGTCATGTATCTGATCCCAAATGACATGAAAATTTCTACAAGTGCTTCTCTAAAGCAAAAATAAACACTGTCACAGCTAAAAATAACATACCAAAATAATTTTCATGGGATGGAATGTCTGCTGCCCAAAAAACATGCATTAGTGGTACTTCCACAGAAGTACTAATAGAGAAAACACCATTCCCTCTGCCTAGCCAGTGGGAAAACAAAGAAGTTAAACTTTCCTTCCACTTTGCCATAGTTTTCTAAAATTCTCAAATACCTGCTTTTACTCTTGGTGTGCCATTGGACTGGGGGATTTCTGCCAATATATATTTTAACTAGAATATAAGAATCAAGGCCAAGATTATGGTTTAAACGAGAATATTCCCAAACTTCTTGAAAATTATGCTTCATATCTGATTCTTCTTTGCTGTGCTATGCAACAGCTGTAAGAAATGACCTATAATAAAAGCTTTTCAGGAGTAGCACAGTTGCCATATGGAGAAAAGAAGTGTAAAATGTTGTTAAATGGCCACTTATGGTAACTTGTGACAGGTTCCAGCACTTTGATTTATGTCCATTGTAGAGGTTGATCTTTGACTTTTACTAAAGCCATAGAAGAGACCATCCAAGTGGATAAATATTTCTTTATACCAGGTACACAAATTTTCTAATCAAAATATTGTAAAATGGCTTTCCAGAAAATCACATCCTAAACAGCTGCTTCAATCTTTGCATCACAGATGAAAAAGAAATACCCAAATAATAAGCACAACAACGTAAATACAGCCTTGTTTTACAGTTCAACTAAATTCAACTGTACTGAATTTTTTTTATACTAATTTAAACAAAGAAATAATTTAAACAAAGAAAAGTAAATAATGTGGCAAAGATTCATCTCAAAGGAATATTACTGTAACCACTGAATAATTACAAGCACTAATATTTATTAATATGCAAAGGAGCCAGATCTGTTTTGCTTCCAGAGCAGCTCAAAGGATCAAAAGTCAAGGAAGCAGCACACATTAGAATATATCACACACACAAACTCCCTGTTTGTTCCAGCAAACATCTTTACTCTGGAGGCACAGAGTGCAGGGCTTCTTGCTGAGAATAAAAAAAATGCCTGTTTAATTTCTATTTCCAGTGATGCATTGTGCCTTCAGAGCTCATTCAGTTGAGAAAGTACAAAGGTTTCAGTTTACAGAAGTTTTGTCAAAATGATTACAGAAGTTGTCATGGAACAATTTCCCAAACAAACTGTGTTATTTTCCTTTTATGGCCCCCTTGACATTTTTAGTTCTTTAGTGGTGGCATAAGTTTCTGTTTCCACAAGAGTGGCAGCGTTTTCTCTGATAAACAGCAAAAGTTAAAAAAAGTCACAGGCGTCTGTGAGTGTGTTGAAAAGCCAACATTGTTAACTGCTTTGTGTTTGTATGTATAAATGTATATGTGTATAGAAGAAACAACTGAAATAAAAGAGGGAAGAAGATATTTTTAAGGTGTTTCCTGCTTCTCACATAAGAAATTACTGACATATTCAGTTTTGCCTTTGCATCTTTACAGGCACATGTGAGCAAATGACAGAATAAAAACTATATATGTATGCTGTCAGAAGACACACAAAAGTAAAGGTGAACTGTAAATAAAACCTTCAGAAACAGTGACTCATTCTAGCAGGACATGGGACATCTTCTAAAAAAATCCTGTCTCTACTTCATGAAAGGGAAATGAACAGTTTAAAGTATAAGGTCAACTATTTACCCACCAGGCCATTTTTTAAAACCAATGTTAAATCACAAGATCAGGGATAGAGGGGGAGCTAAGAATTAGAGATAAATAAGGTGCTCTCCCCATAAAAACAATGAAAAATGAGTATTTAAGAAAATGTAATTGCTTGTAGTCATCTCAGTCCTTTGTGAATGGCTGATCAGATCCTCTCAGATGCTCAGTGTAGTTCCCTTACATGTTAATGGTCACTGTAACTACCAAAACTACCACCTGCACTACAAACGTGTAACCTGCCAGACAAAGGTAATCTCAGGGGATTCACATCCTGCTGTGCTTCTAACACGAGTTATTCATAGTCTTTGTACATTGAAGGAAACAGAAAAAAGAGAACTTTAGAGATATCCCAGTACTGATTATATTCACACCAGACCTGAGGGAAGCAATTGTCAGAAAAAAAAAGCAGAAACAGAGACTTGGTTTCCCAAAGGTGACCACAAGTGACGCACAGTATTTTCCCAGTTTGCCTCATTCATCTTCCAGCTTCAGAAAGATGAGTAGACTGAAGTGGCCAGTTTCCAGTTCCCACACTATTCCACTTTCTTTCATATTTAGACTTGCTTTCACTTGCACTTCAGAGACTCACAGAATGATATCCCTTGGATGGGAGCTCTGGCAGTCATCCAGTCCAATCTGCTTTGAGCTGGTCTACTCAGAGCAGTTGCTCAGGAATAATCTGAGTTTTGAGTATTTGAGTACCTCCAGTAATTAACATTTCTTCCCTCCCACACACACACAATCTGCTCCATTTCCAGGATAAAAATGTTATACACGTACACACATGTATATATGGAATTTCACACATTCCAGTTTCTGTCCTTGGACTACCAATCTGCCATGTGGAACCCTGGTAGTAAAAATCACAGCAGCACTAGTGAATTGCTCCAGTACATATGCAAGATTTCAGCAAGTTTGTAGAGTACTCTGAAAAACAGGTCACCTCATCTGGAACAATCACTGGCACTGCCCTGGAGGCAAAGGCACAAGAAGCAGATCAGCACCATGTGGTGTTAAAACCAGTCTTCAGTTAGAAAATGCTGCTTTGTCTACAACAAGTGTTGTAGTTTTTTACTACAGTAAACAACCAGTCCTACCCATTTTCCACTGATAAAATCCCAGATCCAACCCTGGCATGTACTTCTGTGTTTCCAAGCAGACTCACTGTCTGCTAAGTTGCCATGGAAAGATCTGACCAACCCCTTCCCCCAGCACTTCACCCCACACAGGATCAGCAAGGGCACCTTCACTCAAGACATCTACACCAGGTTTTAAAATTGCAAATACAGTGAAACCCAAGAAGTCTCAAGGGAGAAGAGACATGGGAGAGGCACAGCTAAATCCTGTTATCTGCACCAAAGGCAGTCAGGATGATAAACCCAGTGAGAAAATTGTATCCAGTAAATAGCACTATTTCTTAAAGTATGGTCTGTTTAAACAACTGTAAATATAAATTACTGGTGTACATGCATATCAAACACCCATATTTCCAGAAGAATTCTAGAAGAATACTAGTAGGACATAGAATTGTACTAGAATGTTTCTAGTAGATAACAAAATACCTGTACGTATTGTTTTCACTATATATAAGTATTATATATGCATATAGTATATACACATAATATACAAATATATATATATTCAATAAAATTCAAGCTCCCTCTTAAATCCAGAAATTCACTAAGCTCCAAGTCCCAGTGACCAGCAAAAACAGCTGAAGAATTTCCAACACCTTAATAAGCCTTGATTAAGAAACAGCTCTGTATGGAAACCCTGCAGGACAGGCACAGGTAAAGAGTCTGGGGAACCTTTTCTTGAGGGCAACTTAGGAAGTAACAAAAGGGTCCATCTCCTTTCTTAAAATACCATTTTGGTCTCTATCATTCCACAAAGCAGTGTGCAATCCCAAAGTGAGCAGAGATCATTTTAGGCAGGAACTGAATGCACTTCTTGCAGGCTGGGACAGAGGAAACCTCTGCTGGGTCCTCACCCTGCAGTCTCACAAATTGCTCCTTGCACAGACTGCTGAAATTAATGCCCACATGGAATTCCTGCCATGCTGTTCTTCCCAGTGGATGAAATACATCCACCCCAAAGCCCCCTGGAACAGGCCCAGCTCAACCCTACAGACTTTGTGCTCAGCAGTCTGGCAGGCTGGAAAGCTGGAAGCTTGGCTTTGCCATCCGTGTCCCGTGTGAAGAACAGCCTGCTCCATAACAGGTGAGTTGGAAAAGGTACTTCCTTCCCATTTTTTAAGTGCAATTGGTTCTGAACATGTGCTAGATGGCTACCAAATATTAACAGAGGCTGTGATCTTCAGTGCTGCTACCCAAGTTCACATGTGGCCACAGACACACGAGAGTTTTCCCAAATATTCTTCCCACTTCCCCATCACGAACTACAATAAAACAAAATAAACCTGTCAGAACACTGACCAAGCAGTTCAGCTCTCCTCTTTACTCCTTGTGTACAGGTTTATTCTGATTCTGTGGTATCTCAGAGCACCCATCAGAGTCTATCACCACCCAGAAGGTTTCCAGGAGACAAAATGAACCAGTACAACTATTTGGCAAAGGACATGCATTTAGAGGGGAGGTCTATATGTGGGCACTCAAGGTTTTAGAAATAAAAATAAGGGAAACATCAGTAACTTAATGACAAGACAAAACACTGATAATTAAATGATTTTAATCATATGTCAAGATGAGGAATAACAGTCTTGGGAAATGGGACTAGTAAATTATTATCCCTCGGGCTTGTGCTACACTTTGCTGTTCAAGTGTGAAAAAGACAATATGCAAACTCCTTAACCACACGTGCAGCTTTAACAGAGCATTAGTGCCTGCAACCTCAGAGCTCCATCTTGCCATTCTTACCCCTCTGGATCAACTAAACTGCCAAGAAAGAATTAGAAACAATAATGTACCAAACCACATGGCCATGTGGATTTTTCTGAGCCCCTTAAACATGCAAGCAGGATAAGAAGTTTGCCCCTCTATAGATATTATTCTTTCCTTGCCATTTTCCAACACATATTTGGACATCCTTGTCAATACTGCTGTAGAATTATGAGAATAAATAACAAATATGCATTGCAGAGTTACTGAAAAACACATTGTTATGGATTTTCTGCCAGGCAATGCTGCAATTTGTAACCCCCGTGGATCTACAGGGTGCCTACAATAGACAGTCTCTGTTTGATGTTAATTTTCCTGCAAAATGTACAATAGGATATCCCTTTGCAACAAAATGTAACAGATAAACTAGTTCTGCAATTAGTTACAGTGTTCAATCCAACTCTGGTAGGAGGCTCATCTAAGAGAACAATGCAATCTACCCCAAATTTACATTTCCTTTAGAACAAATAAAAATATTTGAATTAAATCTTCATCATACTGTCCCACACTATACCCTAGTGGAATATAAACTCTCAGTTACTCAATTCCAATAGATACAAGCTTGATTGTTGAAACACTGCATGTTCTTTTTATGAAATTTATAAAGTATTCCCCCACAAAGTATTAAAAAAGAAACAAACAAACAAACAAACTAACTCTGTTTGTAAAGGCCATACAGGAATATATACGTGCTCGCAAACCAAGAAATGTGTAGTTAGGGGACTGCAAAAAATCAAATATCTGCAGGTTTGGAAGATAATTAAATTAGTAAGAGCAAGAATTAACAGTGGAAGTGACACCATGACCAACCAAAAGTATCAGTCCCTCTTTTCATATGAAAGTTCCTCTTGTCTTAATTATCCATACAAAATAGACCAGCTCTTGTGTTTCCTTTTTTAAAAGATATCTTCTAGCAAGTGTTAAGTGTCTGCATTTCAGCAGCATTCAGCCTACCCACAACCAGATTTCCTTACCACCAGGTGGTTCAAACCTTACAGTTTAAAGCTCTACGTAAGCAAGCAAGAACATTTTGGGGCCTCTGCTGCTGTTCCTGCAGTATTTTAAAAATATTCTCAAAATTGACACGTTTTATCAATAAGTCTAGAACTCTCTTAGTGGGGAGAAAATAGAAGGATTTTCATGCATTACTTATGCTTTTGGAAATCTGCCTTTTAGCACTGTCAGCCACTCGGGGCAGGGCGTGTCACCATCGTTTACAGACTGATCCAAGCCCGTGCAGAGCAAAGAGCAACCGCCAGTTTTATGGTGGATTTTCTGTGCTGTCTCGGTAACCTCCTTTTAGCAACACTTTTAAAAATAATTTTTTACAGTTTCTGCAATCCAACAGAAACTGAGTTTTGAACTCCCCAAGTTCCCAGAATCTTGACAGTGTCATCCAAAAACGGTGGTTCGTTTTCTCTATGCCTTTCTTTAAGTTTCTGTGCCAATACACGACATTTTGGAAGGGGGTTTGTCTCTATTCTGCAGACAGATATGGAAATAGAAATTCATAGTGCATATACACACACATTCATGTACAGACACCCAGATAGCACAGCTGGGACAGTCTGGATTAGACAAATAAGATCAATTTCCTTAACCTTGTAAATCTTGAAGTAGCTGCCACTCACATTCCTTATAAATATCCAGCCCAAGTCCCCAGGTCCTTCAGGAGCTCAGGAAGCACCATGTGATTTACTGATTTTTCTCAATTAAATTGACTACAGTGTAGGCGTCTGATAACCATGAAGCCTATTTTAAATATAAATGAACATAATAGAGCTCAAATACAGACACAGCTCACACAAATATATTACAGTGCTAGAAGTATAACAATTAATTTCTTGTGTACAGTAATTGGATTCTCTTTGCACAGGTTATTTATTGCACATATGTCAACAGAACATGCACATTAATACTTTGAGTATTTCCACTTGTACTTTCTACTCTCACAAAAGCTATTTTGCCATTTTTCAGTTTCATGGAGAGTCTTTATTTTATTTTTTTAATTGTTCAAACTCTCAGTAAGTGCAGTGAATTCTACATCATTATTTTTTAATATTTTTACATGTTCTGTTGCATTGAGCAGCTTAAAACCTTTGGCTTCAGCTGCACTTTTTGAACCTCCTGTCCTTATAAATATAGACAATTTTTCTTCATAGGATTTTCAATTTGCACATTTAGTACCATTAAGAAGATATTACCCTACAGTCACTGAACAATAAAACCTGCTCTGCTCCCTCATGAACAATCCCCCAAAGAGTTTCATTCAACCCTACCTGCATCAAACCTGCAACTTCTGTTAGAGCTGAAAGCTGCCTCTTCAAAAAGAATGGAAGTCCCAACTTAAAATACAAATTTTAATTTTTAATAGACATGAACTTATTTCTAAATAAAAACTTTTTTTTCTGCAAAAATCTCTAGTGTTACCCTAGAGAAACGTTGACCTTTTTTTCTAAAATATAACTCAGCCCTCTACACAGACAGTATTTATCTTATGGACTGCTCAGAAGTGAAATCTCTTTTGGGATCACTGAATTCCTTCAGGGCAACTCCGTAGAACATCCTGCATTCTAGATGTCTGTAGGACTACTGTGAAGAAAAAAAATTTACTGTTTTCTCACACTTTGTCAGAGTTCACACTGGACATTTCAACAAGTTGAGATTTGTTTGTCTTCACTCCCTTTAACAGCCTTTTCTACTCTCTATTTCTCCCTATTACGTTTGTCACCTTTGGCACTTCACCAAGTACTGTATCCACTCTTCCCTGTACTAAATTCCTGCAGATTGGAATGAGTCCAGGGGAGAAGGGCCACCAGGATGTTTGCAGGGCTACAGCACTAGACAGGAGACACTGAGAGAACTGGGTTTAGTCAGCCTGAAGTTAGAAAATTAGGGGCATTGGTCTTGCTTTAGCTGTGGTTATACAGAAAGAAGAATTATATTCTCCTCAAACACGCAGAACAAAAAGCCAAGAAGCAACTGGTAACAAGTTCTGACTAATTATCAGGAATAATTTATTATATGAATAGGAATGAGTTGTACAGAAAGTCTGTGGAATGCCAATTCACTGGAGGTGAATGTCACCGAGTGACATGATCTAACTCTGAGGTTTGAGTAGGACACTGAACTAGAGGTCCCTTCTAAGTGAAAAAAGTCTAGGAAATTCCCAAGGAAAAGTTATTAATCATTGGTTCAAAAACACTCAGTGGATTAGTCCAACCTATTTTTAACCATACTTTAAAAACCTGATCAGCATTTTCACTTTATTCTTTAAATCTCCCTGGCTGAAGTTCGCACCCTTCTCCCCTTTTCGTGGCTGTCCCTGTGTTTCACAGTGGGCAAGGCAAGGACCAATATTTGCACTTCTGGGAAGGCTCAGGGTGTTTTACCCCATTTATGAGATCACATTGATTGCAGAATTTTCCAGGGTAAGTGCAGTGCTGGTTCTCTCAGGAATCACCAGCTGGGAGCAAACACAGATAACAGCAGCATTTCCAGTGGGCTCTCAAATCTATACAATTCTTTGGTAATTCATCATTTCTACTTAAAGCAAAGGTACTACTGCCAATGCTGGATGTTACAATTTTGATTTCTCTCTGATCTCTTCAGGACACCTCCTGAGTTTAACCCTGTCCACCATTTGCTGCCTCTTCTGACAGCAACATGCTTGTCTTTTCAAATGTGGCTTCACCAGAAGGGTTTTACCACTGGTGTTGACATTCACTGTGCTGCAAAGCTCCCAGCTGTTGCTACCCAGGGAGCAGGGAAATACATCAGTTAAGAAAAGGAAAATACTCAGCATCAAAAATATTTTCAACTAAGAAGGAAAACATGTTTTGAAATAGAGATATTTCCCATGCAATAGAAATCATGGGCTTTGGCCAGCCCTAGAAGCAGCATTTTACTTTGAAATAAAAACAGGAACAAAAGAAGTCAAAACCTTGAGGAACCATCACTAACAAAATCCCTTAAATCTGGTCTGTCTTATGTTTTCTGTGAAATTACAGTACTGTTAAAAAAAATAGATGTGTAAGATTTGAGACTTTGATCAACTTATTTTAAGCTCTTTATAAGGGGATGTCTAAATTTCTACTCTCAATGTACTTTGCATTTCTGTACAGTATTCCCTGTTCCACTCTCCATGGGTTCACCTTGGATCACATATCCTGCTCAAAATGTCTATGTGGCTGGAAGTTTCCTTCTTCGACTTCTATATCTCTCTGATCCCTTAGTTAAAGGTGAGGTTTAACTCAATAAAGTGGGAGATTCCCAATTAAACTGGGAGATAATTCCAAAAAAAAAAAAAAAAAAAAAGCAGCCAACATTTCCCCCCTTTAATTACCTGAAACTTGCATGATTTCTGAGTTCTATTTATGAGATTAAAAGCAAACAAGATTTAAACCAGAAGCTTAAAAAAATAAACAAAAAAACATTGGAAGAGAATTTCCTATTAAAAAATCTTTTCAGTGAAGACTGTCAACTAGGTAGGCCCACAAGGGTGTGAAAAAGCCCTACTCTCCATTTTCAGAATGTGTTTCTATACCAGAATATCTTCATCCTAAGCAGATCTCCCTTTGATCTTTATGTATCAACAGGGCAGAAGATAGAGGGATTTGATAAATCCCTAGCCAATAATGGGAAAATCCCACATAAAGAGCTGGCCATTTAGCAATCCTTTTTCCCTGAAATGAAACATTAAAACTTAATAGAGTGAAATATTTTTGCAGACAGGCAGGAGGAGGCAATTTCATCTCTGTTGTGGAACCAAATGTGGTCAGGACTATCTGAAGTCCTGAGTGGGGATATAAACAAGTCCAGATTAATTTCTTTTCTGTTACTCCAAGAGCAGGTGACCCACATGTCCTGTAGGGTGAGGGTTTGGCAGTGGGGCCTCTGCCAGAAGGGACACGAGGTTTCCCCCTGTCTGGCACAACCACTGTCCTACTGAGGCCCTGCTTCCAGGGGAGCAGCTGGAAACTGCCAGCTGGTGGGAAGCTGAGATTAAATTTCCTTCGTGTTTTCTTTGCTTCTGCACATCACCTTTGTTTTTTTTTTATTAAACTGCCTTCATCTCAAGCCAATTTTATCCTATTTTCTGCCCCTGCCCTACCCAGTGTGTGGAGCGAGAGAGCAGCTTGGTGGCAGCCAGATGAGGTCAAGCCACTGCAAACTAACCCTGGGACTGATATATAATGAATTATTAATCATTTTTAAAGCTACTGGGTGTTTCTTAAAGGATGACTACCCACACCTGACAGTTCCAGCTCCTCTGAACATGCCCAGCCATTAACTGGCAAACTGGTGAACAGCACATATCTCAATAAAGGCACCACACTGTGAGGCAAATCTTCCCTCTCCCTACATGAAATGCTGAAATCCTGCCATAATGGCAGCAATTCTCACAAACAGCCATCAGGCACCAGTTCTTTCAGACAAAACAAGTTTATGAGCCTACTTTGAAAAACTAAAGTTTAATGTCTCTTTTTTTTTACGGTTCTAATCACCAGTTATGGTATTTCTTAAAACCAATAATGGGCCTTTCTTTGTGATAATTCAACATATTAAGCACAAACCCATCAGGAAATTATCTCAATGGATAATATGTCAAAATAATGCAATGCAGTTTAGCTCATATTCTGCTGATGGATTTAAAACCAGTCTTTAGGAAACGATAATGTTGTTTTGAAGATGAATCTACTTATAACAGACACACCACGACAAATGATTTCTTTTCAGACCAGCAATTTAGAAGGGCCAGGTGGAAGATGATTTAAACTTAATGAAAGTTTGAAAAAATAACAGGACTGAAGGCAGTGCATCAATTTCTGAATCTCCAATCAAGAAGGTAACGTCCTTAATAGCTTTTTAGAGCTCTGCCTCTCAGAGCTATAATCTTAAGTTATCCAGCTCATGCAGCTCCAATCTTTTCCAGTCTCACTTTTCTCCCCAGTGAGAGATTATGAAATCCATTTATCTTCACCCAGTAGAATACTGTAGCCATAGACACAAAATATGCTGCTATAAAGGAAACAAAGTGCAGTAGAAAGCCTTCTGATATATTTATTAACTGTTAAGTGTTTCTTTATTAGAGGAGTAATATAAACTCAGCTTCTACAAAATCCCCAAGGAGTCAACATAATTGACTGTAGCCTGTTATTGCAATGAATACTGTAAAAATGAAGTTTACTTTCACTATAGGAAAAAATGTGCTCATGTCTCAACTTTATCTAACAAAGAGCAATACAAACCAAATCCTGACTCTCTGATAACATATTCCATGTCCACCCTACTCAATTTTGTCACATACACCCTGAGAAACACCCATGAGCTGTTCATAAGCTCCTTAACTTGGCCCAGCTTCTTCCAGGGACACAAAGTTGTACCCACACAGGCTACTTGAAGCAAGAAAGAATTCTAATTCTTAGGAAGAATTATTGCTGCTATTGCGATACCAACATCTTCAACTGCTATGAAAATTTCCCTCAATATTAACATCTTAATTAAAACTAGATATTCTGCTTCCTGCTCCCGCTGCTTCATCGAGTTTCAGAAGCCAAACAAGCTGGTGGGGAGCAAGTGGGATGAGCAGGGAAGGAGGAACAGGCTTAAACACCATATTGTGAAATATATGCTAACATTTCCCCCAGCAGCCCAAGAAAGCTGTCTCCAAGCAGTTTGCATGCAGAGAGGAGGAGCTGAATTGAGGGAGCACATGTGCCTGTGCACAGTTCAGCCACCCTGCTGAGGATCCTTGCCATCTTCTGAGATTCAGACATTTAAAAACCCAGCTGACCAGACTTGCTCAGACACATGGCTGGCAGTTCTGCTTTGTGAAAAAAATGGAATGTTTCCCAGAATCCAGCATCAATTTCAATTTTTACTCTCAATTTTTCTTTTTACTCTGTACATTCAGCAGCAAAAACAAACCTCCTGAATCTCACATTAGGGTTCAATTTAATTAATGGTAGACTGAAAACTCTTTAGATTGAAGTCTGAAGCAGTCAAAATACTTCTGAGGACTTCTGAATATAGTTTTATTATTTAACTGCACAAGATCTCCAGTTTTAACCTAAAAAGCCTTTGTGCTGCCTGTCATGCAAATGCAAACACCAGGGTGGACTCCCATCACTATTTCTACCATTCAAAAGGAAAAGACAACAAACACAGAGACCGGAGGAACAAAACAAACAATCATTACCAACAATATTTGCAGGTTTTCTATTGCCAACATTATAACAGCCACAGAGAACATCCTGGTTGGAAAACAGAGCTGCCTCAATAGACTTCCAAGGCTTGTTCTGTCCATGGCAGTGTTGCTTCCATGAACAACGGGCAGCCTTTGTATCCACAGGCTCCCAGACTCCCAAACTCCTGAGTTTCACAGTTAAAGTGATGATTTTTACATAACTGAGAAAAAACCACAGTCAACAGAAATCTGCTGTGGACACACAGAAACCCTCTGCCCATCTTTAAGAGCCTGCTTATCATAGTAAGAATTACACAACAGCAATATGCCCAAATCTTTGCATTCAACATTCTAACAACAAAACAAACAAACAAACAAAACCTGACAACAAACAAACAAAACCTCTATGAAATGCCCTCATAAGAAAGACTAAGAAATCATAGAGTGGACAAATGTTTCACCTACAAAAAGGACTTAAAAACCTAGACTAGAAAGCTGTCCATGTGTTTGCTCTAACATTACTGGAAAGGTGAAAACATTCAAGTTAAGTAATCCTCAGTAAAGAATTAAACACAGGTCTGACATTTTTATCTTCCTTTTTGAGTTCTGTGTGATGGGAAACCAGTGAGAATTTGTCATTATCAACAATGAGATAATTATGATGATCCCTGGAAGTGATAACCTTTTATACACATCAAGACACCTTCAAGGATCCCTTTCTTGTACCCCAAGGATTTGGGTAATAATGACAGATGCTGCAGTCGTGCTGAAATTCACCATCTGGTTCCAAATTCCCAAGGATTTGATCTTCCTAACCAGCACCTGAGTTAATACTTTTGTGTGGTCACATTTTCAGCTGAATCAAGGAGGCAGAGAGTACAGAAACTTCAGTGGAGGGCAGAAGAGCCACAATTCCTTCTCCCTCAGCTGGGCAAATGGGAGAGGGGAGGGTTTTGTTTGGACACAACTGCCTGGAACAGTCAAAACCTGCACAGTGGCTGAGGGGTGTGGCCAACAGCACTTCAGGTGCCTTGTTTTCATCCTCATCTCCCAATTATGACTGACACATACAAGAATTGCAGTGAAACCAAAACTATTCTACTCTATTGGAAGTCAAAACTAACATTTCATAGGTGTCTTATTTCAAAGCACTACATTAATGCCCATCAATCACAAAAATTTTTGTTGCTAAAATTAAAAAACAAACCATCCCATTGATATTTTATCAATTAATAACTTAAAAAACCCCAAACTTAATAATCCCATTCCAGAGCTCTCTACTTTCAGTCACTATAAAAGAAGTATTCACAATTTAAATGATTTACAATAGTGTTAGAACAAAACCCTTTGAAATGCGCAAAATGTGTTTGGGGTTTTTTATATCTTCTAATTTTCCAGAATTTTTTTTAACTTTCTTTAGGATCAAAAAGCTAAGCAAAAATAGGATAAAAAAATAGTTAAATAAATAAATAAAAACCCTCTCTACCAATTTCTTCAACTCTCCTCAGACATTCACCAGCACATCTATATTCCCACATTTTTCTGGGTTACCATGGTTATCAGCTTTCTTTACTTGTTTGAACCAGAAATTAAGAAAAAAAACTCTACAACATTTAATCAGAAAAATACATATTCTGCTGCATCCTCTAATTCCCTTCTTCATGGTAGCTTAAGTCCAAGGGCAGTGTGATCCACATGCCCTGCACAGGGTTTGGGATGTCGTGTTATCAGGAGGGTCCATAATCAGGATGTCCAGCCCTGCTGTATTTTGGAGCCACATGGACAGTGATCAGCACTTCCCAGTTAAAATGGCTGAGCAATAATTTTATAATTCTTGGACCCCTGATGGAGGCCAGCAGTGCACAGGCAATGATAAGGCTTTTAATGCATGCAAATTTGCAAGGCATGATGCATTTAATAATCCCTCATCTGAGTAAGTTGTAAAGCAGCCAGCAGGAGGAATAATTAATTTGCATTAATAGCTCTCAGTGTGGTTTACTGTACTGCTGGAGTTAAAAAAATAAAATAATCTGGCAGGCTCCAAGTAAGAGTTCACTCCACACCAGCTATTTGCATCCTGATTTTCTTCAAACCTGTAAGTGCTCAATTAGATCCCAAACACTTGGTCCATTTAACAGAGAGCAAGATGTGCCAACAGCAAATTACAGTTACACAGCAATGAGCCAAACAGTGGCAAATCTGCTTTTCATAGGCACCAAGTTTACAATTAGGGAATCATTTCAGAGCACATCCTCATTATCCTGCATGATGACAACTGATGGATCATCCTCATAAGAAGTCTTTTGAAGTACAAATGGTGATGGAATAGTTGTACCATGATACATCATGTTTAACTGAATGCAGTGATGCAAAGTGATGTGAGCCTTGTGAACCTTGTGCCCTTTTAATGCCACCTTGAGACCTCCAATAAGTAAGGAGAATTCTTCCATGAAAACGTGTTCAACAACTACAACAGCTACTAAATCTTGCTTTCAGCTGATCAGCCTCCAAATTTCATCTAGTTCCCAGTTAGCTCCACCCCAAAGCTTTGTAACCAGGACATGTATTTTCTCCTGATGAGGGAAAATTATGCTAAAGGAGAATCTTTCTACAGATAGAGGGCCCACAGAAATAATCTCAAATCATTTTATACAACACATCACCTATTTTTGAGCCAGAATGTCTCTGAACATTATCATTCTATTAATAGGATAACATATGACTCAAGATATGACTCAGTGTAACTGTTTGTGAGTGAAGTTGCAAAGTGGTGGATTTAGATCAGCTCACTCATTTTAAAGCAATATGAGAACTCAACTGCTTATTTCCCTTCTCCGTGTGGCAGGTTGTGTTTTGCTTTCCACTATGGATAATTTATATAAGCATCATTGTAATAGACACTATTTTCAGCACACAAACATTTGATATCATATGGCTGAATTAAGGAGGCCCAGAGACTAATAGACTTTATATCATATGGTAACAACTGCAGCAGTCAGCAAGTTAAATGGAAACATTCAGTGGCTGCTTCCTAATGAAAACAATATGCTTACAATCTGTTCTGCATTAATCACAGTTACAGAAAGCTGAATTATATTTTCCTACCTATGGCAAATATTATCTTAGTGGGACATGGCATTTAAGGGGAATCAGTGGGACGAAAATGAAAGATGTGACAGGATAGGGTCAGGGTTAGCTAAGCTGCTCTCAAGGAACAATTATTGTGAAGCATCCACACTAGAAGAAAAAGCAATGGTTAGTTAATGTCTCCTGGCTTGTCTTTTATTTCCTCTGCCTCGTGTGGAGGAATACAAAGTGAGGAAACAGGGGCCAGGAACACTGAGATCCATTCCCAGCAGTGAGGAATGCTCAGCACACCTTCCTGGTTACCTGGCAGGGGCCACCTCCACAGCTGCACCCAGCTGGCCATGGGCACACCCAGGCAAACACAGACTTCTTAACATAGGGAAGGACTTCACTGTGCTCCCCTTCTTTCACCACCACTGTGCTTCAGTGTGCTCTTCCTGCTCCTGAAGGTCTGACCAACAGGAGAGATGCTCAAGGGGCAATGAACCAAGCTAATTAATGACCTCAGGGGGAAATAAAAAATCCTTCTGGGATTTTCAATTCTGTCACATTTTGTACCCTGTTCTTAAACAGTGGGACTTTTTTTTTTTTTACTCCCTCTGCTCTTTCAGGATTTGATTTCATTCCCACTCACCTCTCCACCTCTGTGACACTTCCCCCAGCACATGACCCATGCAGGAAGGAGGAACAGCAATCCTCACACATCTCCACACCTTGTCTCCAGGTGCAGGAGGATCCAATTATCTACTCCACTCCACTTTATAAACCCTCACTGCTCATGCAAAGATACGAGTGAAACTTTGCAAATATGAGAGATCCTGTCACAGACCTCACACTCATTAAGTTTTATTTTATTGCAGTATTTATTTAATTTGGGGTTTTTTTACTTATGCAAAGTTTTACTTTTTACTATTACTTGCTTAAAATTCCCCACCTCACATGGGACTACTGTATCACTTCAGGTGGAGTATCACTTATATTCTATGGTCTAGAAGGCACCAAGTTTTTCAAAAACATCAGGTACTTAAGGAGTATGAGAACAATAAGAGTTCTTACTGGAGTGGTTTGGACTGGAAGGGACCTTTGAAGATCACCTGGTCTGGGAGGGACACATCCCACCAGATGAGGTGCTCAATGCCCCATCCAACCCAACACTTCACAGTCAGGGTGACCCCGGTCAGACACAGCTTCATCTGTCCAGAGGGACACATTGCATTGTGAGTAAACACCTGTTCATGTTCAGGGATTAGTGTGGCATCCATACAAACCACCAGCAGGGATCCATGTTTACCTCAGTTCCCCTCTAACATGTCTGGTAAAGCCACGTGTCACCCACCAAACCCACAGCAGAGTCTGGTGCTCACATCACAGATCTACCTAAACACACTTCCATGTTTTGTTCCATGGGAGAGTGGCTAGGTCAGTGTTCTGTCACAGTATTTCTGGGAAGCCGCTGTGTCAGCATCACTGGAGCCATCTTCACCACAGACAAAGTGTGACATCACACAGCTTCTTCACAGCTGTCACACCCAGAGCAAATCTCTCCTTGGAGAAAACTCAGTCCTTGTCCTCTCCAAGAGGGACAACACTCCTGGACCTAAAATGGCCATTCCAGCAACACCCGAGGCTGGGGGGCTGCATGGGAAAGGACATTGGTGGGAGGTGTCCTGAGCCTCCACCTGCTCCTAGGTCCTGTTTGGTTTTCATCTGGGAAAACACACTCGTCACAAAACCCCAGAGGCATGAACTGAATCCTGAACAGGAAACAATGAGACAAGCAGGACCTGCTCTGTTGGACTGGCTACAGGCAAAAATAAAAACTGGCAACAGCTGGGAAGTTTGAGGGTGTCCTTGGCTAAACTAGTGCTGGGATTCTGGAGTTTAACATCAGCAGAGAAGAGGGATAGATAAACGTTGAGGGAAGGGGCAAACTGGAGAGTACCAAGTGTGACTGCAGGTCACTGTAGACAGATATTGCAAGCCAGGGTGGTGAAAGCACCGAAGGACACCTTAGAGTCAGATGAAAATGCAAATATACACTTGTCTGTGAGCATGTACAATTATAGTCCTGGAAAACAGACTCAACAAGTATAAGCTTGCTATAAACTCCTACTTTCAGAAAAGTCTAATGAAAAACAAACAAATAAAACCCCAACAAAACCAAACAAACCAAAAACCAAACAAAAACCACCTAATTCAAATAGGGCTTACTGCATTACATTAATACTAATTTCAATTACTGCTCTTAAAAAGCTTTATGAATTTTTATATCATACTAAAAAGGCTCAATGGAGAAGAAAGTCTTACTGAGTCTGTACCATTTGTTCATACAGATTTCTGGATGTTACTGTAGGGAATGCTGCTTGAGTGTAAATAGTCAGAGAAATCTATACCAGTTAAAGTCAGGAATACCCCACTAAAAGTGGTGAGCAGTGATGTACAGAAAACATCACCAGTCCTGCCTGTGAATAGGGCAATGAGGAATATCAATATAGTTCATATATACAAAATAAAAATTTGCATAATTTTATTTTTATTCCTCTGTAATATGAAATTTCTTTGGCATATGGGTCAAGGTTTGATTCATAAAATTGAAATCAGAGCTGCATGCTTTGTAAACCTACTAACTCAGCCTTCTGCATGACAAAGAACTTCAGAGTTCTGGCACTTACCATGCAGAAAAGCATCTGTATTTAAATGTCAAATAACAGAGAGCATATTGCATCCTTAATTAAATTGTTCAAAGGCTAAACTACTCTCACTCTTATAATATCTATATCTTTTCTGTTGTCTGAATTTAAGTTTCAATTTTACAAGGGAATCTTGTTCCCCCTTTTTCTTCTGGATTAGAACTGATCTCCTTACAGTGGTATTAGAAACACAATAAGAAATCCAAGTAAGGTAATTAGCTTCAAATGCCTTGTGGTTTTAAGAAGAAAAAGGAACTAAAATCAACATAGAAAAAAGTCCACACTATAAAACACTCACAAATGCCAGATCCTACTGGTATTTTGCCATGGAATAACTGATTATAGAGGGATTCTGTAGAAGACCAAAAAAATTGCAAAGTTATAGCCCATGATGGCCAAAAAAATGTAATTGTGGTGTTCACCTCAACATTAACTGTATGCAGAAATGAGGACATGAGTAAATTTGTAGCAGGAGACTAAACAAAATAATTAAAAATATGTACTAGCCATTTGGGTTTCCTTTACCATATAAGCTACTAAAATAGTAACTAATTCTACAAATCCATCACCAAACAATCTGCTGAAATGAGTCATGTGTGGATGAAACAGCAGCACCATCCCACTACTGGCTGCCCCAAAAGGAACTCTGTTTTCAGACAAGTCTAAGAAAGTTAAGATTATATAAATAGCACTCCAGCAAAATCCCATCTTTCACTGAGAGGAAGCTGCAGGCAGAGAATCCTCAGAGGGAAGTCTCAGATCGCTGATTTTATTCCCTGCCTTGCCATGTTACAGTTTGGAATTAGCACCTGGAGGCCTAATCTAAAATAAAATAATTATTGTCAGAGACTAATCCTTAATCCTGGAGGGTCAGAGAACATTGTTGCTCCACAAAATTTTTGCACCAGGAGGCAAACTGCAGAGGTGAAGCTGAAAGCTTGCAGATGGTTTGGGAGAAACATTCCTGGTTTGCCATATTCACCTGGGAAGTCAAGTAACATTTTTAGATGAGGCCAAAGCACCTGACTATACCTATTTCCCAGCATCGTGGAAAATAAATGTTACACCACTGGGATACAATAACAAGCTGGGAAGCAGCTGACAGAAAGAAAAGTTGAGGGGGTATTTTTCTTTTTTAATGTGGGTTAATGTATGGTAACCAAGTCTTATGATTTTAAAGAAAAAATTTAAAAATCGTTCCCACATAAGTTATAAAATTTAGGTAGTTTTTTTTAGATGATGCTTGAAACTAAACTCCAAAATCTGATTTGACTTCCAAGAGAGAAAGCACAATCTATGTTTAAAAAAAAAAGGCAGAATCTTCCATCCCTTCCATCCCTTTTACCTCTGCAAATCAATGGGACCTAATGCATTCCAGGAAATTCAGGAAAGCCTGGAAGAAACTGCCCCTGCTCCTTCCAGTGACTCTTCCCAGCTCAGGTGAGGAGTCAGCTCACCCTGCAGTGCTGCCTGTTGAAATGGCACCAAACTCAGGGCAACATCCCACTGCAAGCTCAGTCATGGAAAAGGCTTTGGATTTAACTCCCACAGAAATGAAGAGTGCTATGTCAGGTAATCTTCAGGGAAGGCTAAAAAAGATACATTCAACTCTGCTATGGGTAAAATAGGGGGAGAAGTAACATTAGGAGACGTTTCTTAGGCCCTTTTCTGTCGCCACCCAAACCAAAGTAAATTATTTTCAAACATATTATCTTTTGATCCTATTAATAGGAAAAAAATCTATTTCTTGGGTCTGTGCATTTCTGAAATCAGTGTTATGCACTGAGTCTGGAATTTCAATTGGTGTTTTTATAATGGTTATATATAGCTCATGTCACTTTCCTGTATTTCTTCAAAGTACTAAACTTATTAATAAGAATGATTATGATGTTTTGCTTCTGGCAAAAATACTTCTTTTCAACACTGAAGTTTGTACTCTGATTAAAAGACTTTTATCACAATTTTTTTTTAACCAAATTCATTTCCAGTTTATATCAGCCAAAAAAAGTTATTGCCTCATTTGATTATAGTGTATTAGCACAACTTGGGTTTCACTTGGGAATCCTGGTGAAAAATAATAGGTCATTTTTCAAAGCAGCACAATAGTAGCCACTAAGATTAAAAACTGAAATAGAAGATATATCCTTCTCTTCCATCTTCTGAAGTGTTCTCAAAACCTTTTCTGTCATATTGATGATCCACTTAAACTTTTTCATCTCAATCTGATTACTTTGTTCACACTGCTTCAGAGATTAGCCTGAAAAAAAGACATTTCAGCCATACTGTTCAGCAAATGCCAAGAGCTCATCTTCATAACATCAGTGCTGTGTGATTGCTTCCTTACATCATATTTCCACTAGTAGAGGATTATACAGCCTGCTGTAAAATCCACTTATTTCACAATTACCAAAGGGAATTTTATTGTTGGAAGAACCTACACATTTTTTTAGTTTACTAAAAAAAGAAAAAAAAAATCCAGTTGGAAAGGAAAAACATCCATGTTCCATTCTCCCAGCAGATGTAATTAATCATAAATCTCAGGACAGATGGAACTGTTGCAAGGCTTGGAAATCTCTGCAATACTTCCAAACCCACTGCATTTGCTGTTTTGTGATACTGCAAAACAAACAAAAATTGCTTGGTATTCCAGTTCAATTTTCATGTTTATGTTTATAAATCTATTCTGCCCTCAGTGTTGTCTGTTTTTCTTATTCTTTGGCTCAAAGTCTAGGCCTGCCGAGGATTAAGACAGCTGTGTTTTGAGCATTGCCAATGGGCTGCAGTTTAAAGTGCTCAGACTTGATCCACTATTGTATTGCTGCTCCACCATGAATATTAGGGGATCTGGCTCTCATCACTCCTCATTATTATTTTTCTACCCACATTTCTCTTTCTATCTGCCTGCACACCCAACACAGCAGCTGCTTCTGGTTTGAATGCTGGGATAAACGGTCTTGTTGCAAACTGAAGGACCAAGGTTTGGCCAGGGGCACTGAGGCTGGAATAAATAAAGCCATGAACAGGCCTGAAGAGATTTTGCCATGAGCTCCATCTTTTATCCTTGTGGAGCCAGATGGGCTTCCTCAAACTCCGTGGAGTTTTTCCATCTTCACCCCACATGGTCCATGAGTCCCTTTTAGTAAAGGAACGTCAGGTTCACATCATGATATTTTTAAAGACACATGAAACTGTTTGATTGTGATCAACTTGAGCTGATCAAAACATGCTTTTCATCATTTTCAGGCCTTGCTCAGCAATTTTGATTTTGCAAAGTTTTCAAGTAATGAAGAGGGACTAAACAAACCCAGAGGAGATGCAAGTTTAACAAGAACCTCAGGGTTTAAACCTGCCTAATACAACCTCTGATATCTCAGTCCATTTGCCTGAAAAAATGCTTATTTACATCTCACATCCATCATTTTCTACATCCTGTCTGGAGCTGTTTCCTATTTCACAAGCACGATGCTGTCTGTGCATTGTTAATCATCCCTCTCCCTCCCATCACGGTAAAGAATATTCAGAATATTTCTATTCACATACAAGATCATTTCCCCTGATTTAAAAATAAAATATTAAAAATAAAGCCACCAAATTCCAAACCCAACTGGGACCTGAAAACCTGGCAGTTTCTCTTTAAATATTTCAGTAATTTATTCAAGAATTAAAGCATTTCATACTCAATTCTGTGCAATCAGCAGAATTACCATTACTCATAGCATCACTCACTCTGAATCACAAAATGCTACAGCTATGAAAAGATTAAATTTGTATTGGCTTTTAAGCATTAATACTAAAATAAACACTTCAGCAATAAACATCTCAGCTAAGTGGCACTGCAGCCCTTTCCAAAGTCTGAGGAAAAATAAGTGCTCAGGAACTGTTTTCCATATATTAGAAAAGTTCAAATTAGAAAAATTTCTGTTCATCTGCTTTTACATTAAAACTGACAGTCATGGAAATTTTTTCCAAAGTTTAAGTCTCTCAATTCCATTCCATTGATAAATGTCAGCACTTTTAACTTCTCCTTAAGTGAGTTTATTAAGCTCTTAAAAAAAGAAAAAAAAATCTGGAAGTTCCAAGGACATTGCTATTATTACTTTTGTTTGCTTCCCTGTAAGGAAATTCTCCCAAGTTACCTGAGTGAGAACTTGCAAATTTTATATTAAAACATTTGTTCAATATTTTAAATCACAGCATTTTAATAATTTGATATTTGACAGGCGAATATACACTAAAGGAATTTTGAAATAAAACTGCAGAAACAGCCTCAAGCAAAGTAAGTTATTTATGTCCCTTTTGATATTAAACTGCCTTATTATTTCTGAACAGTAAAATCCCAGAAACTTAAGAGCTGTGCTGGAAATACAAATCTATGACAAAACTGAGGTTTGAGCAGCACTTCATCTGCACCAAAATCAGCTCCTGACTGCTGGGCTGTGGCAGCAGCATCTTTCTGGGACTCACTTCTGCTGGACCATCCACCCCACGCCCTGTGTTGGAGGTGTCCCAGCCCACACCACACAAGCAAATGGAGTTTTTGCTGTTCCATCAACAGTATTAGAATTAAATCCTTCAGATAAGAAGTTACTTTAGCTCTTCAGTCAAATGCCGAACAAGGACTGTAGCAAAGCTCTGTAAACACAAGAAATTTTATTCTTCCCATTTCCCTGATGTGCAAAAATGGAAAACAAGAATGCTCTCCTATAATAGGATCATTCCCCAGGTTATTTGCCTAAATGTTCCCAGAATTCAATTCTTGATTCTAATCTAACCTTATTATTTCAACTCTCAACAATCCTTAACTAAAATGTTTACAAGATGGAGAGCATACATTGTTTCTAATTAATTTACAATTACTTAGTTTGAAGTTAATTACATCCTCAGTCAGGACAACCCAGTTCACTACCACTAATTTACCTCAATTATTCAAATGGATTTAATTGATTTTTAATGCATTACTCAAATGCAAACATAGATCAAGCCTGATGTTTTCCTTTAGTGAGAGAAACCCTCAGACTGCTTATGATTTGCATAACTTTGTGAAGACTCTTCTTCATTAAAAATAATTACAATAAATTTTAAATGAACTTGCTATTCATAAAATGCCCTTTCTTTAATTTCAGGCTCAAAACCCAACCTTGCAAAGAGCTGAGTAATTTCAGCAAAGGTTGCAACAGTGTCAGAGTACAAGTTTCCTTCCTACACCTTTGGAACCTATCCTGTTTTCCTTCTGTAAGAGAGAATGACTTCTCCAGGGGAAATGAAGTCCTCATATAGGCAGTGCAAGTGTCTTGAGCACAGGGATGGTTTGGGTGGATTTTACTGTGCCTGCCTTCCAGGAGCCTGCAGAGCAGATCAAAAATCATCCCTTGGAAACTCAGCATATGCAACTTTGGTTTCTGACTTTCTGCGTAAAAAATCTAAATCCTCAGGTGGAACCCAGCTCCGATGTCCAGCTCTGCTGATGACTCAGATAAGCCCCATTAAATTAATTCTCTTCTATTATGCCAAAATTCTCATTTGCAAAGTGAGGATAATTCATGGAGCAGACAAAGATCCTGTGATAAACAACAGCCCTGAAGAAGTAGTGAGTGCTGCTATTGATGAATTGGCTGTGGCAACATATCCTTAAAAGCAAAAAAAAAAAAAAAGAAAAAAAGAGAAAAATAATAAAAAAAAAAAATTCCAACTTACTCCAGAAACAGTATTGCATTCAGCAGGATTTGCATTAGCACTTTGATCTGACAAACTCTGCATTTCTTTGGAGGGAACAGAACAGCTTGTCTCCACACTCTGTTATAATCACTCCAAACTGCACTGGAAACTCGGCAATTTTGAATTTCATAACACCCATGACTGACATTCCTAATTAATACTATTGTTTTTCTCCTCTGACTGAGTTTCCTGAATGCCAACCTGCACAGCATACACTGAAAACAGGCATTAAAGAAAATAACATCAATGTTAATCTCTGGCACAAATACATTAAATGCCTCAGTAGCACACGCAGGGAAGGACAGCATTCCCATAAATAATGGATCATTGCAGGCTGATAATCTTTATCCTCCCACGCTAATAAGATGATAATCTTTCTCCTCCCGTGTCCTTGCCTTTGAATTTCAGTGCTGCAGTGGCTGAAGTGCATCACCAGCTCTCCTTGTCATCTGGCTTTGAAATCCAAAATGAAAGAACCTTCCAAAAGAGGAAAGCAAACCCAGCCTAATGAAGATACAATGCAGAACACTCTGCTGCATTAGGCTCTGATTAATTCTTTTTACTTTTTGTCATTTCAGTGTAGATCTGAGGCCAGGAAAACTCATAAAGTTATGTATTTGGTTCATGCTGGTTCACTCGGGAGACAGCTCTAATCTGCAGCAGAGATCACAGATCTCCAGGGTATCCCAGCCTACTTCCAGAAGCACAATCAGCATATTCAAAAGCAACATCAACACCAAGCTGACATCTCTCCACACTTCACTTCTGAGCAGAGCTGGTATTTATTTCTGCACAGCCCTGCACTGAAGAGTGTCTGTAAGAATAGTAACTGTTCCCGATTTCATGGCCAGAGATTGTGTGGCAGGATAAAAATATTGAAATCATGAAAACATCCTTTCATTTGAGAAATGCTAAACTTGCATTTTTACCTTTCACTTTTTTTTAAATAGTATTTCAGTTTTGAAGTAGTATTTTTGATGCAATTGGGGGAATAAAACCATGGAAAGGAAGTAAGAAGGACAACGTGAAAAGCAAATGGGCTGCTAGAGGTGATCTGAAAACTATTTCATTTATACATACTATATTGTTTTGGCCTCACAAACAGGCCAAAAAAGCATTGAAGTTGAACCCAAAACATCTTGCAAACCCATGATGTCTCTGCCAGTCCCCAAAGCTGAATAAAACAGAACCACTTTGCTGAGATTTGAATGTAGAAAACTGCCTTGACTTGGTGTGGCCAAGATCAATTCCAGATCCAAAATTTAGAATAATTGTTTTTTAAAGATTTAAACTGAAATAAAATGAAAAACAACATAGAGGTGACTGGACCTTACATGTTCTATGTATTATCACAAATACATGAGGTAAGATATTCTACACACAAATTACATTGGCAGCTTCTGCCACCATACAGAAACATGTGGCTGATGTACTTATCCATCTGCATTTCCTTTCCAAATTGGACAGTTCTTCAATGCTACACCCATGGTCACAGCCCTCCCAGGAAAAGAAAGTTGATCAAACTTTTATGTTTGCCTCTTTGAACCCATGGTATAAAGAGTTAAATAATTTTCTAGCACTGTAAAGCACTTAAATAAAGAGAGACTTCAGTTCAAATGTGGGATGATGGAAGTGTGTGTGGAAATCTCAGTGTCTTGTTTCTGACTCTGCTTTCAGAAGTCTCACTTCCATGAGAACCAACAAAACCAAAAATAGAATAGCAAGGCTTGGAAATGACATTCAGCAGTGGAGGCAACTGTTGGAGTCTGTGCTGCAGCACTGCTCAGTGAACCCAGTGCATGTGTGATTGATTGCAAAATCTGTTCTTTTTGGAGGCTGGGCAGAAAATGTGGTGGCTTCTTTCCTACCTCATGAAAATGTTAAAGGTATCAAAATGTATTTGCCTACTGAATTACAGCAAAATGTCAGAAATTTCTATGCACTGAACACGTCAGTTTAAGTCAATCAGAGTGGTTTGTTAAATAGTTTTGATATGCTTTTGACTTTTATTTCCTTTTTTTTTTTAATATGTGTCTAAATTGAACTGAAATTTCAAAATAGAAGAATTAAATCAACTTGGGGAACAAATGCGCCAATTTGAAAATACCTAGAGCAGAGTGGGTGGTTTCACAACTTTCAAACTTTGCTTTAGAACGTTCTGAGTTGGGAGTGTCACTGTAGAGAGTTCTCTATTGTTTAGGGTTTCGGGTTCTGCAAATTGTTATTTTTTGCTAAAATAACTTTACAAAAATTTCTAAAGCATCCTTTTGGCTCACTTTCAAATCATATAAGGAGGTAGAAAAAAAGCCAAATACACTCAAGACTTCTAATAACTGCTTTACCCACAAGCTTGCAAATATCAAGCAGTGTCCATCTACAGATCTTGTTTTGAACACTTCCTTTTTTCCACAAGGTCACTGAGTCAGTGCAATACTCGAACACCAAAAGCCTGTGCATGTCAGATGTCTTTTTTTTTTTTTTTTTTTTGGGTCTGCAGTATCATCTCCTTCAAAGTCTGCAAAGAGCTTGGAAGTGTCTTTAGTCCCCTGGCAGCCCAGTGTTTTGTGGTGTGTGGGTTGAGAAAAGCTTTTATCAGGGAAAGTGTCACAAAAATTTCTTTATGAACCCCATCAAGTTCTGTGCTGTGGTATCAATACATCCCCAGCAACATTGCTTGAATATTTCTCTTGTAAAACCTTGACAGGCTGGAGCAGGTGGCAGTTCTAATGATCTTTGTCTTCTCCCTTTCACCTCCTGACATGTTTTTACCCTTCTCCTTCTCTCTTGATATCTCCACATCCCCATTCCCTTCCCTGCACATTCCCCTGCAAAGCTCAGTGCAGCTGACAGCAGCTTCTCTCTTTTCTTATTCTTTTGGATGTGCTGTGGGAGATGCACTTCTCCAGGCAGAGACAGCCTGTCCCTGCAGACCCCTTTGGTGACTAGATCACAACAAGAATGACAGACGTGACACCAGGGACAAGGACATCTTCTTTCATTGGGTTCTGGAGAAAATATTTATAATTCAAAAGTCTTCTTTTTTTGATTTGGTTGTGAGACAGACATCAGACTCTGCACCCCAGGATTTATTGGCTAAAGAATTTCAAGAATGAAAACCAATTTAAAAAAAAAAAGAAAGAAAAGAAAGGGGGGGATTTAAAGCATAATATCTATAATTAAACCAGTAACAACAACAATAATAATAAACCACCACTGTTACAGTATCTGTTCCTTTTGTCCTTTCTGCTTTTCTCTACTCTTCTCCTGGTTTTGTTTTCTCTTTGTATCTAATAGTTCTTTCTTAACAGTATTCCTTTTTCTTATTCCAGCAGGACTTTTAGTGTATTTATCCAAAGTTACTTGAAGTAAAAGCTTTTTTTTTTTTTTTTTTTAAATCTCTTGTCTTTTTTAAAAAGGGCTGTGACTGTGCATGTGAAAATACCTGTAGCTGAATGCACAATGCTTTCAGTACTGGTTTGGAAAATGTCCTTCCCAACAGATGAAGTATGATTACAGTGTGTGCCTGGGGGAAAGCTGCAAAACCAAGGGAAAGGATATGATGTGGAAGAATGTGAAATTCTAACCCAGACAAGTGTTTTACAAGAGAAAAGAGATTCAGGCAAATAAGGAACTATTTTGGAGACACAGCAATTCTTCAGGAGCGTTTCACTGTTGGATGGAAATAAATAAGAGGAATCTGGGAAGGTTTCAATTTTCAGAGGAAATTATTGTTTCTCACTATTACAGTGCTGGTTGTGTAGGGAAGAGACTGGGCTACATGTAAACCTGCTCCAGCTCCAGGGACAACATGCACAGTTACACAGAGAGGGCAGGAAGCTTTCCACTTAAACAACATAATAAACATCTCCACCTGATAAACTGATATTGAAGAAGAGACACAGGAGAAAATCAGTAAAAGAAATATTTTTTTTCAAGCATCCATGAGAAATAAAAGGAACAGCAGAGGGAGAAGGGATATTTGGACCTGCAGGAGATGCCCAAGACACAGACCTGAATTGTCAAAGAGCACTGCCAGGTAACAAAAGGATTCCAGCAAATATCAGCACATATCTGAGCTTACTCTTAAGCCTTCTTGCTTCATGGAAGAAAGGGAGTATAAAATCATGCTCATTTCCAATTAGAAAGCAGGATTTAGAAGGCCAAATCTTTTTCTCAGCAAATGCATATAAATCTGTAGTTAATCTGACTGCTAGACAGACATTTTAAAAGAATCCTTCCCCAAACAGTAATCATGGCACAGTAACTGGCACCTTTTCTCAGAGACACTGCAGACTACCTCAGAAATCACCAGCACAAAGCAATGAAGCATGAAATATATGACTCTCCAGGTGAACATTGCCCCAACTCAAAGTCTCATTTGTAAGCTAAAAATGCACCATATAGGTTTTTTTATGGAGACTAACATTTAAAATGCTAATACAAATGGCATGCAGGGAAAGAGGCACTGCTAACACACAAGGGCATTCTGGAAATGCAGGGACATTACTGACAGTTCCTTGGGTAGCTGTGTGGTGAACCTGATGTACATGTTAAAGCCAGTACTGTTGCACAGGTTGAGTTTTGCTCAGCTACAACCAAATCCTCTGATTTCTTACCTGCTGTACTTCACACACCTGCAGATCATGTTTGAAACTGCATTATCCATTTCAGACTGGCAGTTGCCATTTTTTTGCCATTTGCCCGTGTTTCAGGTGAGCAATAGGTACAATCAGCTTTGCACCTCTCCTACTGTATCACTCTGTACCAACATCTTTCTAGATATACCCTGTTCACCACAGCCTCATCTACCCTTTTTGGCACAGTTTGTATCTCAGGGCATAATTTGGGACAATTTACAGATGTATGTTTTAGCAGTGTGGCATCAAATAGTTATTTTGAACAATATTCTCTGTACTGTGCATGTAAAAAGTAATGAACCATTGTAGAAAACATATGTTAGTTCTGAATACAGCAAAGACTTGAACACAGGTTTACTTCCCAGTCTGACAGAGCCTCGTGGGCTTGAGAGCTGTTATTTCATTTCAGTTTTAGATCCAGTGGTCTTATGTGAGTGATAACACAGGCTGATGGTCAGGTCTGAACCATCATCACATCCAACAGGGCTTTCTTCAGAAGGCTCTGTTGTGTGATGTGAGAGTGAAACACACTCTGCCTGCAAAACAACTGCACTTTGGGGAAGAATTGGGCTTTAAGAATTACCCATTTAATATATCCCTTTGCAAGCATCCATTTCTGAAAAACCTGGAGAGAAGCAATTGTGTCGATAGGGATCATTTCTCCTGTAGCCAACACTACTGGAATCTGTGCTGCCATGGGAATTCTGGTTCTTCATGGCTAATCACAAGGGCAGTAGTAGCATGGGTGTCTCTGTTCATGAAAAGAGACTGTTAATTCTGAAGGGGTTCAGTGGTTTGACTACCCTGAGAGCCAGAGAGAAGTGCATTCAAGAATTTAGTACCACGAACTGAGAGGTAAATGAGCTACAGCTCCTTGGAAAAAATAAAACGATGGGAAACCCCTAGTTAAGATTTTCCCCATAACTGAATGAGTTCATTACCTAGTGAAATATGAAGGACCAGAACCATCAGTAAGTACAGACCACAACCTGCATTCTCTGATTGCAAGTGACTCACTTGAACACATTCCATTCCACAAGGACTAGAGGAGCTTCAGCCTGAGCTGCTGCACTGCTGATCCTCAGCACTTCAAAAGAGCACCACATTCAATTTTCACCTACAGACATTAAGCCAAGCTTTTTAAGTGGAATTTGAGGCATTGCTACTGCAAAGTAGGCCAGGCATATCAGGGGATCTGAGTGCAGGTCTGTCCCCCCTCAGGAGCCAGGCTTGAAAGTTTTCCCCATTGCTTCTCTTCACATAGTGCATCATAAAAACACACCATAAAATGGTAGAACTACCTTAGAATGAAAGGCAAAAATCTCTGCTCTCCCCCCCATACATTGTCCAATAACCATAACTGATTGTTATTCTATTAATTTTGTTAATGCAACCATGCCCAGTTCAGGAAAACAGTGCAAATATTTGTAACTCACAGCTCAGCACCCTATATTGTCTTTGTCTTTCCTCAGCTTCTATTTTTTCCCCTCCTGACTGCCAGCTGCTGGTACAGAAGTCATTTCCTGCCAGATGTTTTCTTAAAACCCTCAATTAGTATCTACCCAGAGATGCTACAGAGGTGACTGCACAAATCCAGACTTGGGAAGTACACAAGGATAAATGATATTCTGTGGCTCCCTACATATCAGTTTATCCAATGGTGGTTTCTCTCAGGTGAGGATTTTATCTGCATTCTTTCTGATTAAAATTAAAGAATAAGCCCAACAATTGCTTTTCAGGCAGACACTGTGACAACATAAAGGGGTATATAGAATTCAACCCTACAGCAAAGAGAGATCCTCCTGAAGTAGGGAACTGTCTGTCTCTGTCATAGGCAGCACAGCCTCCCCTCTGCTCCCAAAACCTCCCATGGACTCCCCCAGCAGAGACTACTCCCCATGCAAGGCTGTGCCTTAAATTGTGTATCCAGCCACAACAGAGATATAAACCACCTCAACAATAAAGACTTTCCTTTTAGGCTTTAGGGAAAGTGGCATAACTGGAAAGAGCTAAAGGATGACAAGTCAATGCAAAATCTACATTATTCTGTGGAGCAAAGACTCAGGTTCTGATCTTGCTCCATTTTAACCTGTCACCACTCCTTGAACTTCTCCACTAGTGTAGGACACTGAGAACAGCAAGCTTTGTACCATTACAGTAACAGCTTGAAAAAAGGAATGAGGTTTAAAGCATTACCTTTCCCAGCATCTGAAAATAGAGAGATAATTAAAGTCTGATTTTCTTCAAAGCTTTGCAGCCTCCTAATGAGGTCTAATGAATTCAGCACTGAAGATTTGACAACAGGTGCCTTTACATGAGGAGGCCACACTGTACAGGCACAAACAGCACCTGTGAGGGATTTCCTCAGGAATGCTAAAAAAGGCCTCAGAACTGCTCCCTGCAGCAACAGCTGCCTTGCTGAATAAAGAAATGGGATTGTCTGATATTCCCAACTTGCCCAGGCCCTGGCCTGGACCCCAGTGCTGGATTTATCTCAATTACTGATTCATTCTCATAACACAAGCACAGTTCCCAGTTTTGGGGTTCAACTTTGATGAAGATTGACTGATGAGAAAATCAACTCCCTCTCAGTCCAAACCATCCTCAAGAGACAAAGAGATGGAGATCAATGGTTAGAATCTCAGCTTAGTAATTGTCATCACTACCCATCACTGCTTATTTTCCCATGCTTAAAGAAGCACTTCCATGATCTGGAGACTCTTAACACATAATCTAAAACACCTCCTTATGTTTAACAAGCTCAAATTTATAAATTGTATTCACTGATTTAATAAATATGCTCTAAATCACAGATAACACTCATATAAAGTCCTTTTTTTCCCAAAAATATTCTGGTCATTTTAATTATGAATGACTCCTGCATAAAAATAACCCACTGTACCTACACCTGGCTTTTCTGAGGAGCATTAAATCCGTGACACCCAAAATCCAGCCACCCAATCTCCATGAAAAGGGGGTACAAACCCTGGAACATCACTGGCATGGTGGTGGTGGTTGGGCTGCTGTGGCACTTGGCACTGGCAGGCTCAGCTCTGGAAGGTGCAGGGGCTGAACGTGATTAATCAGAGCCTGTTTGCTGCAGGAGGCAATGGAAGGAACGGGGCTAAGCATTTTTCAAGGAATGAAAAATAACCCAGGTACCTGGCACCTGCATGTGACGTGAAGCATTACAAACAAATGAGGAGTAATAGAGCTTACTGGGCATAAAACGTTACTGTTTGATGAAAAAAAAAGTGCAGAATAAGCAAACTAGAAGTAATCGCCCTGAACGCTTCAACCAACTAAACAACCTTTAAACTTTTCGAGGTCCTACAAAGTAACATGATTGATTAGCAGCTGCAGGAGGCTATAAAGGGAAATGGGATGTGGATACTTGGAAAAGATGCTGGAGTTTTAGTCCTACCTTAGCTCTGTTACTGTTGAAATACTAAAACATGGAGTTAACTATTTTAATGTTCCAGATCTTGCTATTGTGTTCCCTGGGCTTTTAAATTGCTTGAAGGAATATTATTCAGGCTTTAGGTATTTGCCAAATTAACGTCTTGAGACTGCCAGGCATTTTAAAAAGCAACGCCAATTAAATGTTACCTCATATTGCACATTATTTTATATACTTTGCTAGAGATTCATCTCCCTGAGAGTCCCCCTGCTCAGAAAAAAACAAAACCAGGAAAAAAGACTTTAAAGGAAGCCCAGGCTGATACATATGCAGATGGAAGGTTTACAGCTGCATAGTGGCTTGTTTAGAAAGGTGAGCAGTTACTGCATTTGCTGGGGAAAATGCTACCCCAGTTTGCTGAGAGCTTCATTCCAGAGAGTTGGAAATTGTATTTTGCCATAGAACTGTATTAATCCTGCCCTAGAAATCAAAATTTAACTTGGATTCATCATTACCAATTTGCTGCCATCATATTTTCCAATTTGGTGCTTTGGGTTTCTTTCATCTGCTTCAGCTTCTTGCTAAAGGATTCCTTGTACCGATTTTATCTTTCCATAAACATCCTTCTGATGTGTCCTAATGCATCAAAAGACCTCAGGGTCCCTTCAGAGGAAATACTCTCTATTTACACTAAAAAGAAGATGAAATCTCTTGGTCACTAATTCCAGGCACTACATAAAAAATTCCACTTAAAAAAGGAGTAGGAATTCACAGTGTACCTGACAAAAAACCAGCACTGGCAAAGTACTTGGATTCCCCAACTATAGCACCTTAAAGTTAAACCCAAGGACTTGAATTTTTCCATGGATTTATATTCCATATGCAAACTTAGAGTAACAGGCAGAGTAAAGATAACTTGAGAGACCAATATTTGCTCTTCTTTAAAAAGCTGGAAGTTCAGAAAGCGGAAAAATTAGAATTTTGGGGAGACAGCTCTTGTCAAATCCTTTGGCTTTCACAGATCACAAGGAAGGAAAAAAAATTAAGGGAAACTTACCTTACTTTTTTGCTATGAGAATTGAGAACAAAAGTTTTGTCACAGAGCACAAAAAATCTGGGGGTGGCAAGGCAGGTGCACTGGGAGCTTAACAGAGTTCCACATCTATGTGTACAACTGAATAGTAGCAAAATTAGCTACCTTATTTCTCCTGAAATTAAAGGGTATTTTTAAATGCTCTTTAGAAAACAATACAGTGCCATTCTGCTCTGAGAGAAGTTGGGTATTTAGTGGGCTGACTGACATTAGGGGTTGAATTTACACTTGGCACACTTCAAATGTTCCCACTGAAAGAAGTGAGAGCCTTTGTTTTGAAACACAAAAATATCACACTGTGGGAAAAGAGAGGTAAAGAGACAGTGGGAACAACTGAGTGATGGATTGAGAGATAAACATTGTGCATTATTGTTTATTCAGGCAGCTAACAGCACTAAATAAGCTTTCCCAAATATCATCACTGTGGCGATTAACGTCCTTTTCCACATTTAAAAATCATTCCCGAAACTCAAAAGCCAATTGATTTCTCCTCACTATAATTAATTCCTCCACATTTAATTGCAGGAAGCTGGGTATTTTTTCAGCTCTGCACTTTCAGACTAGTGGCTTAATTGTGCTCCATCTCAGCTCTGTTTTGTGAGGGACTGGTGACTGCTGGCGTGTCAGGGTGGTGGGGAACCTGCTCCAACCTCTCCTTCTCCAGCAACAAACTCACATCTCCCTCACTGCATCTCTTCCTTGGGAGAAGGAAAGCAGCTACTTCTGAGTTTTAAATAAGGAAGCACAGACAGCAGCTGGGACTGTAAAGAACACTCAGTGTGATTTTAACAAGGACAACCAAGTGTTCTTCTGGCTGGAATGAAAATGGTGCCCTGAGCGTTTGTGTGTGGGCAGGAGATGGCAGGGTCACAGGGCTGCAGTCCATCACAGCAGGGGAGAGAGGGAGAGAGCTCCCAGAAAAATCAAGGAAGAAAGATGGAGACTAAAAGATCGCTGAGGTGATGGCAGGAATGCCTGATTTTGTTTCCAGATCTCTCTCTTGTTTTTGTCAAGCTGCTTCTTGATGGGCAGAGAACAGAGGAACGGTGCTGATGTTTCCTGCTCAGCAGCTACAAGCACTTCTTGGCATGAGTTTGCAAATAATGTGAGAGACTGAATTCTTCCAGTCAGGTTCTTTCTTTTATTGCTTTGATACACTGCACTGAGATCAGCAATGGGGACACAGCCTGTGGCAGTGCTTACATGTTATGTTTGTAAACAACAGAAAGAAACTAAAAGAAGTGCAGTGGGGGAAATAAAAAGAAGTAGCTAAAAGATCCTACATTTGTAACTAAAGAGAGATTTAGTACAACTTATGTAAAATTAAACTACCTTGGAATTTTTCTTTATTTCCTACATGGCACTTCCCAAAATCAATAATATACCTTTGAATTTTGTTAAAAACAGAACACCTCAGTATATTGCTACTTGTACCAGTGCATTTTTTCCTGAGCTAGGAGGTGTTCATTTAATACAACTTTACCAAAAATAACCCAATGCAGAATATCATCATTGCATCACACCAGCTTTTGCAGTTTCTGCCCAAAGATGACCTCCCTTCAGTACCTTTGCCCTTTTACTGCAAAAAATACACAAAAGGGCCCCAAACCCATACTAACACATTGCTGAAATGTTCTTTTTGCAACTTGAGCAACGTTTGAAAGACACAAAACCGACTTTCAGATCCTAACCCACATCTAATTCCCCATGCACAGAACAACATGAAATTAGTTTCCTTACACACACATCTGTGCACAGGGACTTTCCAGAAATAATCACTTCATTTTTTGTGTCAATGATACATCCAAAAAGCCCTCAGGGCACCGAACACTGAACTGGTTACTTGTTATTATTTACCTTCCTACTTTAGCTTATTTGAACATCCTGGCCTAAAGAAAAAAAAAAAGAGCAACACTGAGGAAAGACAGATGCAGGGTTTAATGGGTAGCTCTGCTTAAAATGCACGGCCTGAGGGAGCTGAATTGTTGGTGGGAAAGACATTTCTGAACCTGAAGGTGACTTCATGCTTTGCCTCTAAGAGTCAGCGCAAGGAAGGCCATCCACTCCCACCACCAAGAGGTACTTGCACTAGGGCTATGGAATTAAAGAATGAATAAACAAGTGCAAAATGATCCTTAAAATGAGCATCCCAATAAGATCCTAATTATTTTAGTGTCTTATTTCAATCAACAATCAAAATCCAGTTGTGCCAAACCCCAAAACCAAGTTAACTTCATCGCTCTGAAGTGCTTACAAGATGAGGTTACAACGGCAAACTGAGTGATAAACCAGAAAAAAACCCCATAGATTAATAATAAAACTGTTCTGAACAGACACAGCAGTAATAACAACACAGCAGTACCGTCACATCACAAGAAACAGCACATCCTACACACCATAATTAGTTCATCATGGTATCCAAAATCTCAACAATCTTTTCAATAAGTTCAAGTATCTTCACAGAATGAAGCCTTTGTGAGAGAAGAACGTGCTTTCAGAATCAGACTTCAGTGATGACTGAAGACAAAAGCTGAAGGTGCACTGGTTAAAGACCCTTGTCATGGCCTCATTATAATAATAAGGCTGTCAATGGATGCAAATTAAAGGCATAATTGTCATCACCGAAAACTGTTCTGCTTCTGCGAGCTGGAATTCTTTTTCCCCTGCATGTTCCCTCCTCATATTAAAGAAAACCTCTCTGTAATTATAAATGCTCCTATTCAAGAGCAAACTCTTTATTTCCCCACTTTCAACAATTAAATAGCTATTTGTTATAATATTGTAATGGATTGAAAGTCATAGCTTTCTTAAAAAAATTACTTCCTCTTCTAAAATACTGATTTTCTCTAGATAAATAGCATTCTATTATATGTCAATTATTCTGAAGGGGGAAAAGAAATCAAAGAAAACATACTATGCACATGGTTGGACTAGAATAACCCAAAACTGTACCTTTAGAATAGCTTTGATTGTTTCCTTACACCTTGAACTTCTCCTTTGTGCATTGCTAATTTTCTTAATGGGTTCAATTTGCTCTGAAATTTGCATCGTGAACAGAATCAGCCTTGCAAGGTCCTCTGTATACAGGGCAGTTTGTGTATTTGTTACAAAGGTTATGTTTGACACTGGGAATCAGTGAGACGTCTTAAAAAGGTAAAAATGTAAGATGTGACATGAGGGTCAGTGGTGTAACAGGGCTTGTTAAAACCTTAAAAAAAAAAAAAAAAAAAGAAGAAACCTGTGCTTAGATTTATACAATTTGCTTTTTTAATGAGAAAAAACCCAAACAAAAACAAACAAACAAAAATCAAGCAAACTATTCCAAACAAAAACAAACAAAACCCCAAACAAACAAAGAAAAACCCAAAACCCAACTCTAAGATAAGTGTGTGAGGATTGCTGTGTCTCCCAGGTTAGACCCAGAGCAGCCAACTCGACTGGCAGAGCTGGAACTGAGACCACCACAGTCCAGCTCTGGAGTTTCCCATTTCCTGTGCTATTCCCACAGCAGGCACTAAACCCGAGTGCACAGAGCAGAGCTGAGAAGTCTCCTCTCACATCAGAGGCAGTTCATGTTTGCTTTCAGCTGAGTTCCTGCTCTCTGTGACAGTCAATGTCCACCACCTGCATGGTGGACAGAGAGTTCTGAGGGTGATGATGTGAGTCAGACACAGCAGAACTCACACCTTCACTCTTGATTTGTTCACCATCCACCAAACACGTGTGAAAGAAAAAAAACAACACCCCCCACCCCGGCCTGAGCAGCCTCCTGTATTTACAATTATCAGTTCTAAAGTCTGAATTCACCTGCCTGTCCACTTCCCACCTCTGAGGGACACACAGTTACCACTGCAGGCGTGTCCACACACACAGAACTCCAGCTTCAGTAACTGGCTGGATGTTTGCATCAAGGTTTTATTCCAATATTCTATTCTAAAAGCTTGCTATGCTACACTATAGCTCTTATCCCCTTTCAAAAGGAATCAACCTTAAAATCACATAATTGAAATCAAAAGATTAGGCCCTTCAGATAGAAAACATCACAAAACAAAAATTCCCCAAGCTCCTTACATGCCAGAGTTGCATGTAGATTCTGAATTGTTATTTAGTGTTGTGCTGCAAGGCTGGTTCAGCAATTTTGGGGCTTGCAGAGCCCCAGAGCCCTGTGCTGGTGTTACCAGTGCACAGGGTCATTCCCAGTCGTGCTGGGAACAGCAGAGGCTCAAAGCCTGAGGAGGACAAACTGTTCTCACAGTATCTCTCTTGCTTTATTGGAACACAAATGTGAGAAACGGGACCCACACTTCATCAAAAGCAGCAAGGCACTTTCCTAGGACACACAGAGAACAAAAGCTCCAAGACTTTTGAAATGGGAGACCTTTGAGAGGAAGGAGGGTCCGTGCTGAAGGTTAACTACATGCACAACATGCACTGGTAATGTCTGTGGCTCCTGGACTCAGCCTTCAAAGTTCTGCATAAAGACGGAATATTTAAGTGCCCTAAAAAAGCTCTTTAAAAAACTACACATGACCCACACACAGCCTCTCTAAATCATCAAAGAGCACCATCACGTTCAGAAAAGAAGCCCTTGCACTGGCAATGCTTTGTTTGGCCTAAAAGAGAAAATATCTTCCTTTTTCCCCTGTTGTACTTCTGTGATTTCCTCGTTGTGTCGTGGGTTTGCCTTGGCTTAATTTGGCAGAATAATTGGCTGTGCTGATGGCATCAAGCATTTAGATGCTGCCCAACACATGGAAATAAATGCTTTGTAAAACCATCAGGTGCAAATTCTTAGAAATCAAGAGACAAAAACCTTCAATTGTCCATTCCAATTAATCCGACCTTGAGCTGGAATTCCTAAACAAAATTAGGCAAGAGATACACCACTGAAAACAAATCTTCTAGGACTTCTTTAAGTGGCTTGGACAAGACTGAGAGGACTACAGAGTAAGTAAAAAAGAGGCAAAAGTAGATGAATGAAATGTGCATAAACATACTTCCCTGTCCTCAGTTCTGCAGCAATTTTTCAAAATGCTGTTGACACCATAATAGTCCCCAGGGAGAATATGTTAACTACAGGGACAGCAGCTTCATTTATCAACAGGGGGACAGGAAATTTGCCTGTAGAATTTATACCAACCTGCTAACACAGCTAATCAGGAACTGGTAAAATCAGATCGTGCCATAAGAAGTCAAGGTCAAATTGCAGAATTTTATTACAATAACTGGGGATTTCTGAGTTTTTCAGTATGTTCTACATGACTGTGTTGCACAGCCAAATCTGGGGATGGACAGACCTAAAAGCCACCCTAATATGTGCATGGAATAGGTAAATATTATTGTTTGAGAGACCTGAACTCCCCTGTTCAATCCTGGAGAAATAAAGGAAGTTTAAAAGGTTTGGTCCAGAAAGACTGCACCAATTGAAACAGTAAAAGATGTTCAAATATTATGTGTTCACACCTAGAACCTGAACTTCAGGTAACCCACTTTGTTTTAGAAGTACTGTTCCTCAGGTAATTCAGGAATGAGTTAAAAAAGAAAATCACAAGGGGATGGAATCACCTGACAGGGCACCTAGACATGAGAACAGGACCCCTGCAATGCCACTTCATTCATTCTGCTCACTTCCAGTTAAATTATTCACAAATTTTAAAAGGCAGATTAGGAATGTCCTTATTTTGACAGAAAACATGAAATCCAGGCCTTTGCAAACACAGCCAAACATTTGCTTGCCTTGTTTTTGGTTTTATTGGGTTGTACTTGCAGATCAGACTTTTGAAGCCACATCAGGCAGACCAAGCAGAGCCTTTGATAACCCAATATCTGTGACAGAAGCTCCCTGTGCAGGAAACATGGGAATTTATTACATTCACAGGCACCTTACAAGCTGTGATGTTTATTCCCTTTTCAAAAACTTAAATCATGCCATTTACTCTGTTAATCAGTTTTTTCTCTGCTTTCCATTTATTCTCTGGAATAGAATACGGACTTCCCACCATGAAATTTTAGCATTCTTGTGCAGTGGGTTTTGTCTTACAATACACAAGTGGTAGTGGGATATTTCACCTCAGTCTTTATATCCTGGCCAGCTTCCTGAACCAAGACAATCAATTAATTCCACAACTTTTCAGAGTGACCTGGGATAATCCTGGCAAATGCCACCTCCTGGACTTGGGTGCTGCAGAGCAGCACAGCATGTGCTCCACAGTGTGATGGGTTAGTCAAAGCAGCACGGAGAAATTGGGAAATTAGTCCCACACCAGCTCAGAAACTGCTAATAATGCACAGATCATACAAGACTTTGCAGAAAACACTGATGCCTTGTTCTGGTCAGCAAGCAGAAGTTCACCCTGATGCCTGCAGGTCTAGAGATCCTGCTGGAGAGTAAATTCCTCTGCATTAACACATTACATGGGTAAATCCAGAACCCTGGGACCAGCATAATGAAAGCAGCAGCAAAAGGGCTCTCCCTCATCAGATTTGGGTCTTAGTTTGGGCTCAAGGACCTCTATAATTTTTCCTATGAAAAATAAATGTGATTTCCAACTTACTTTTAAAGGGGGAAAAATTCAAGCCTGGAAAGCTGCCTTATCTTGCTTATTGAACTAAGGTGTAACATATTCATCTGTTTTGCTCAGAAGGCACTTCCCAACAGTCCTTCGGGAAAGGAGAAATGTTCAGAAAGGCAGAACTCTGGGTAGAAAACAAATCACGAGCCCATTTCAACAATCCACGAACCTAAAGCAGAATAGATGCATCTTAGGCCCCTGCTAAGTCTTTACAGAAGTAAAATCTTGAAATAACAGCCCTTTTAGTACAAGAACACATCCCATAAGAACATGAGTGAAAAGAGGCAGTTTGCCTGTGCACTGATGGCTTCAGTGGGCAGAATTCAGAGATGTAAACACACCTGAACTGGACAGTCATTTCAGGGGTTTGCCAAGGATACTTTTGCTTTTTGTATCCCACTGTCGTGACCTAAAGGGTTACCTGTTGACAGGTGTGTAGAGATCATAGTCAGGGGGTTGTAGGATAACCACCATACACAAGGACACAGAGGCTTTATCCCCTAACTTACTTTCTTTCAGGTTACCACAAACACCACAAAAACCACCAATCACAGCTACTTTTTGCAATTCCCCATCACTCCAGTGTGAGCTATGACAGTTCCTTTAATGGTCTTAATGAGAACCTTGAAAGCTCAGTGCAATAATTTCAAAAACCAAAAAGCACTGGCTGCTCTTTCACAAAGCCCAGTGGTAGAGCTGCAATAAATTAACTTTAAATTATTGTATTTTTCCTATAGCATATAAAAACTGCCCTATTTGTATAGAGCAATAAAAGGCCCCTACTCTACAAACTACAAACTCCATAGAGGACACCCAAACACCCCTGGATTCCACCTGAGTTTTAATCAGTGAATGTAGGAAATATGTATGTGACAATGATGCTGTCCTAGTTCTTTCAACAGAATAAATGTACTTTTAACTGAGAAGAAGAGATATGTCAGTTCAGGGCTAAAAGAATTCACAAAGACATATTCAGGACTCAGGAGAAAAGATAAAAAGACTCCTAAAATTAACATTAATAGCAGGCACACAGTGTAGTCTTAAAATATTTTCAAGGTATCAGAGACATAACACCTGAAGGCTACAAATGTGTCTTTGACAAATACCTCATGTAAGTTGGCATCTGCTGCTGTGGATGCTCACTGAAATCACACACAAAAAGGAGACATACAGGGGTAGGTAAAGAAAAATGTGGCTTCTACTCTTCATAGTATATTTAAATATTCCCTCCTGATGATTAAGGCACACTTTAGGCAGACATAGCAGTGAGATTTCCCCCTCCCCAGTAGGATATATCAATAAATAAATATTAGGGGGGATGGTGCTGTACCTGTTTTACAAGAGGGGAAGAAAAACAGACTCATCTAAACTCTGATATTTATTATATATTGTTATGGGGTGAGTTCTTTTCTGTCCATAACTATTTTGGAAGTATAAAAATTCAATAAAATGAAAAATGTATTCCAAAAGATACAGGTGGCAAATGGGCTATCTGACCTTCTGCCTGTAAATACAGGGCTCTAAAAAGTGTACTATTACATCAAGTTTGATTTGAAACAGCAGAACATTTTAGCCAAAAAGTAGGAAATATTACTAAAAAATTGAAAATATTTGCTTTTTTTGTGTAGTACCTTTCGGGACTTTTGTCAAAGCACTGACTCCTCTTCCCTAATAAGGGTAAACAACTATTATAATTATTTTGTTGGTAAATAAAAATACTATTTCTTAAAAATAGTTCTTCTATCTTATGTATTAAAAGATTTGAAAACAGTATCATGTGCTTGAAAAAATAAGAAAAAAAATTGTTCTGCAAGCTTAGAAAGATAATTTTACTTTAGTTAACTTTAATTAACTTTTACACCTGCCCTCTCCCAGTGAGCCAAGGGGGGAAGATTAGGCACAGTATATGATGCTAAAGGAGTTCAATTCAATATTTAATATTTATTCCAATATTCTTTAGGAATTAATTAATTTAATGAGCAAACAGGTATTATGAATGCTAGAATGGATTTGCAACCTCTCAGATATTTATGTCACTGGGGGGAACAGAGAAGATGTTTGCTTGTGAGGCAACAGGTTGTCATCTTTTCCCCCATGTATTTGTCTTCTCCAGCAATATTTTTCACCTCAAAACTTCCCTCACACTGATCCAGAGCTAAATCCCTGCTTCCAGTGCAGGTGGATTCCACGTAAGCTTGTCCTACTGAGAGATGTTACTTCTCCAAGTGGGTAATTCTGGTTTTCTCTCTCATTCCACTGCTGTACACCAGTACTATTATGATTTTTTTAATCATTTTTGCTTCCCTAGTTCTTATTCTTTCAATATTCATTTTAGTTTTAGATCTCTTGCCTAATTGCTGGCAATATATTTTCCAGCAATATTAGATTTGTGACTCCACTTATAAAAAAGTTTTAAAACAGGTATTTTAAGCTTTGTCAGATACTGAAAGACAACTTCACCATTCTTTCCTGCTATTTGGGTGTTTATGGATCACATTCCAGCTTCTCTTCAGTCCCACTTCCTTGCCTTCATTTTACCTCACATTTTGTTACTACAGTCATGAAATATTTCATTAATGGAGATGGAATAACAAACACCCACGCGCTGGCACATCCACTAAAGGCCTCACAGTTTTACTTTTCTCTTTACTGGTACTTTCACACATTTGTTTTCCATATTTCAGATGCTTGAGGCCTTGATAGCATCATTATAGAAATGTTTAATCAAACCCACAGTTTACTCTGACAATATTTGGCATTAGTAACAGCTATAACTCACTATAAACATTCAACTGGCAGCTTACTCATGTGAGATTTTTCAGTGGCTTTCACATAATCAAAAATCATGTGGCACTAAAGAGATACTTAGATACTGACTTTAACTCTGAATTATTCTACCATGGCTTTTTGTATACATATGAGAAAAAATAGCAGATTTCTTCCAAAATTATATATAAATTTAAAATAAAACAGTAGCAACTTAGAAACCTTTTCCTCTAGTAGGCAGAAGACCCATTCTACTGAATTTTCAAAAGACAGAATTAAAGGTATGTCCCAAAAGAGCGTAGGTTCAAAAACCTGATTAGAAAAAATCTTGGGAAGAATATTTACTACAGATTATTAAAGGCAAAAATGGAGATTTCCAACAAGCTATTATAACTAGGTCATAAGCTGGGAAAATTTAGGAACACACAAAAAAGGTTATTGCACATCTGCTTGTTCTTAGAGGTTTATAATACCTGTAACTGGCCATATTGGAATAAAACATCATGCAGGATGGTCTCACCAGGTACAACCATTGTCATGCTCTTAACAGCACTTTCCATCTTACTTAGGCAGGAAATTACTGGCAGTTTTCTTAGGATGTAAATTGGAAAACACTGATGAGCAACATGCAGAACTCACAATTGCTTCAATTACTCTCATAACCCCTTCCTTTTTAAAAAACATCAATACTACAGATTGCTTTGGGGAGCTTATTTCATCCTGCATTCCTTTAATACTATTCTGCATTAAATGGATATTTAGCCATCTCCTCAGGAGCAAATTTATCCCTGCACACATGCACTTCCTCCATAGCTCCCGTGGAATTACGTGAACAGACAAGGCAAAAGATCAATATCACTCTCTATTTTCAGCCATTTGGTCTTCACCCTGAACACACTGAGACTGCCAGAATCTCCAAATGTGATAATTGCAGAGTGTTTTAATTTCTGCCCATAATTTGTACTTTGGATGAAAACATGTAAATTGATTTTCACTGTGTCTGTTCTAGCAGGTACCCACAAATCCTCAGTCTGGTACCCACAAATCCTGATTCTGGGGCTGACAGATTCCTACTAAAATGCTCCCCTATTGGCAAGGGCCTTGATTTTTCCCAAACAAGCTGTTCCTGTGCTTCATGTTAAGAATAACCAAGTTGTCTGTGATGTGAGGACATCTATGAACGACTCCCTCAGTGATCTCACTGTTTGTAAACAGTCCCTCTTTGAGAAGTGCAGTACCAGAACATTCTGTTCTCTCTTAACCAAATAAGAAGAGGGTGATTACAGCCATTTTCAGGAGGTACCTGACACATGCTGGACTTTGCTGACTTGAACCCTTGGATGTCAAAATTACATCCTGTAAAACTTGGGATCATTTGACATTTATACAGAAAAGGACATTTTCCTGGCACGCCTGTGCTAATAGAGCCAAGAGGACAGTGAGGGTCACTGAGCGCTCCCAACTAACCCACAACAAGGATTATTTCTGGAACAAAATGAAACTGCCTCAGCCATGATTTTCCCAGGATTCAGTAAGACAGCATCCTCCAAACCAGATATGACTCTCCCCTGGAAAATCACATTTCTATTGCCAGCATAGCACACATTTTAGCTAAATAGCAGCTACCTCATTGCAACCTCTGTCAAACTGGTACTTTCCCACTAAAAGTAAGTAACTTTCCTGAAAAATAAAAGCCCCAGATGTTTTATGTATCTGATATTTCTAAGCAATTAAAAAAACTCAACCAAACAAAACAAACAAAAAACAAACAAACAAAACAAAAAGAAAAAAAGAACAACTTTGTTTCTTTCAATAAGGAAAAGATAAACATGCAAATGTTCACAGGTTTAAATTAATCTTGTTTGTTTTGTTTAAAAAAAAAAAAAGTTTAAACGCTCTATATTCAAAAAAGCTTCTTTTCCACCATTAGTGCATAAAGTATCTGCCAGGTAAGAGCACTACACCAAATTCACCAAGAAACATGTTTTAGGCTTACCAGAGAGATCAGGTGAGCTGGGAAGCAGCAGTGGCAGCGTTTGCCCTGGCAAAGCAAACCCAGAGGCAAACCCAGGAACCAAAGGAACTGAGCCCCAGGGTCCCAGAGTTAGTGCAGCAGAAACTGAGTCCAGTGCAAAACATTTTTCCAGGAAGATAAGTTCTGAGTAACATGGCAATGGGTGAATTTCCGCTCTGAAGACCAATCTGGGAATCCTCAAAAAGAGGAGCAAACATTTCTGTACAGACGGTGAGCTACAATTTCCTCCCGATTGTCACTAGATGGCATCTTGTCATCACTCTTTAAATCTCGGAGTTCATCTCCTCCACTGTCATCCCCCGTGACAAAAACCACTGAGCCAAGTGTCCTGATGAGATTGTAGTTTATTGGAACACATAAAATCCTGATTTTGACCACTATGCCATATGTACTGTCCTACTGGAAGTCAGCTCAAAACTGGCAGACCATTAATATCCGTGAGGTGGCTCTTAAATACACCTCACAATGCATATGTAAAAGAACTATTAAGGGGAGCTATAAGGGGTCATTTTGAGGGTAGGCTGTAGGGAGCTTGTCTGACTGACACTCCTGATCAAATAGTTTCTATTGCTGGCTTTTAGGAGTATATTTTCTGTTTTGAAGTTTGCTTTATTGTTTGGTTTGGGGTTTTTAAATCCTGGGTATTGATGATTTACAAACATTGTTAATGTGGGCAGAACGCAGAAGAAAACCAAAGATAACATTAACAACTATAAATACTTTTCAACGTAATGATGGATTGATTCATTTGCCTCTGAGAGAAGGATAAAAACATCGAAATGAATGGTATGGGATTCCCATAACACAGCTAAACAGAACTGGTTTGATGGGCAGCTGTACAATGGTTAAGACTCTTGCCTGTGCAAATATTTATGCAAATCAATAATTTCATTCATTTGTTTTCCAGGAGCACGTTTTAGCAACTCCTCTCTGAAAACTAAGGGAAAGATTTAAAGGACAAGGAAGGTGAAATTATCCCATTCCCTTTCGTTTCAATTGAGTTACATAAGTAGAGATTTACAAAATGGATGTATGAAATATATATTTATTTATTTATTATAGTCTGTTGTCTCCCCACCCAACAACCAATTTAGTACTGCTGGCAATAAAAAACATCAACTTTTGTGGAGCTTTTACACAACTTTGATGTAGACACAGCCTTTTCTTGCTTTTTCTTAATCTCTAATTATTTATTCTTAGACTGTGAGGGTGCTCACAAGTTCCTCCCTGAAAATCTGTTGAATTCCAATATTTAGAACTCCCAAAATTTGATTACTAACAGCAGCATAGGCTTTGGATTTTCTCCTTTGCTTGTTCTGCAAATCCTTTCAAGAGAATCCCATTCAGGTAACCCATGGGGTGGATTCCTAAATCTTTCAAGTAGAAGAGGTGTGGGATGAAACCTAACTGAGAACCTTCACCTCTCAGTGTGGCTGATCCTTTGGGAGTAACAACACAAAGAAAACACCCTACATTCACTTTAATCGTACACATCCTTTTCTTTGAGCACATCTTTCCTCCCTGTATTGAGCTGCTGTCCAAGCCCAGCTTTTCTTCCCACACCAAAACTGGATTCACCTGCTTGTTAGCGCTTGAATTGTCTGCTATTGGAAATTGTTTACTCTAATTTTATTTCCTCTGCCTTTCACCTCCTCTGCTAAAGCACAGAGGCAGAAGCAGCTCGGATAGTGAAAGGAAGGCAGGCTGCTAGAACAGGGAACTGCTGGGCATCATTTCTCCTGCCAAGCAAGGTAACACCAAACTTGATTTTAAACAATGAAAAACTCAAAATGTCAACCTCTCTCACCTTATCCCAGAGATCTGCTATTCTAAGAGTAATAAATGAGCTCCAACACTGCACACACACCCCACCAGGCAAAATTAACCCTGAGAATCAACACTCAGAGAGTTATGCAGCTGATTTAGTAACAGTAGACAAGTGATAATCTGATGGAAGAGGAAAAGGGTGTTGATATACTACAGGAATTTGAATATAAGAATAAGCAGTTTGTCTTAATTTCATTTATATTTGAGTAACACTTATAATTGAAGGGTTTTCTCTATACAGCCTGTAATAGTTGTATCATTTAGTAATGTTTAGATGTCTGTCTCATCATCTAAATGATGTTGGGAGTATTTTCAGGGAGATCATTTCCAGTTAATGTGGACTGCAACCTCCAGTCATTGGGCCAACTCATCTGATGGGATAAAAACACACAGCCATGTGCATTAATGGTGAGCAAGGGCACTGCAAACAAAAGGAGATGTAAGGAACAAAAGGTTCTGTAAGTGCTTCTGACTTCTCCCATCTGCTCTGGATCAACACAGCAAATCATTTTATTTGTCTGGACACTCAATGAATGTGATGTAGGACTTGACAAAATCTTCCCCCATTAGGCATCTCAGGTAGAGTTTTGCCCTCATGCTGAATCCCATTCACCATAAACAACTCTCTGATCCTTGTGATAGAACTGTAAAAAATCCTCCTATATTTTGCAGCAGTTCTATAGATTAGTGTGAGAAATAAAAACAAATTTAGCAAGATATCCCCTAGATTTATTTTTGTTTTACTCTCACAAGTCAGATCAGCTCCCAGGTACCATTTGAGATACCTGCACAATGCACTCTCCCTTCTCCCCTGAACAGGAGTCTCTCCCCTCCCACCCAAATGCTCTGTGATGATGCTCAGGGAAGAGTTACTTTTTCTTTCAATTCTATTCTTGTCTCCCTGGTAGTGACAGGTTCACTTAATGTTGTTTGTTGGGTTTTTTTTGGTTGGGTTTTTCTTTTTTTTTTTTTTTTTTAAGAATGCTGGTGCTCAGATACATTCCATTCAATAGAAATCTGAAATTTAAAGAAATCCACTTTTTTTTTTGAAAGCCATTACCCTCAGCTAATAGATATCCCTCCCAAAGCAACAGCAGAGATGAGGTAATTTCAGGTGCCAGCACATTTCTATTCAGATCACAGGCAGCAATTCTTGCAGTGATTTTATTTCGCAGCAAAAATCATTATTGTCCCTACTGAATTACCCTGAAGAGTCCTATTTTACTCCCACTACCTTTTCTCAACACCTCTTGATTAAAAACAGTGCATGATATTTGTTATCAAATATCAATATATAGACAAGAATTTCAGAAATGGAGACTGGGGGGAAAATCAAAGGCATTTTAGGGAACATAAACCTTTAATAAGCAGAAATGAGATTTTTCAGGAAGCTCAAGAGATAACTATGAAACTGCAGAGAGAAGAGAACAGCACTTAAAAGAAGCCAAGAGGAAAAGAGACAGAAATGGCAGGATCCAGCCCAAATCCAGCCCTCTAGATTCTGCCAGACAGTAATTTTCCAACTTCCTAAAGCTTCCAACAGTAATTTCTTCAGTTGGATTTCCTTAGCTCTGCAGGTATAACCAACTGTCTGATGAGCTTTGAGAACAAAAGGTTTTAAAAGGCTCAATCACTCAGCTTAATGAAAACATCTTGAATTATTTAACAAACAATCTATTAGGCAGCTTTAGCTCTCGAGAAACATGAAGTTTGATAGACCTGATTCACTGTTGCAGTTTTTATGTCATGGTAACTCCAGCCCTTTCAACACAATCTCAATGATGTAACACAGAGGTGAATTCAGCCCGAGATACAGCTGCATTAGACTTTCATATAGGATCTGTCACTAAGAGCAGGAAAAGCAGCCAACAATTATTTAAAAAAAAAAATGCCTGAAAATAAGCATTTCAGGCTCTGGAACTGGGGCATTATTCAATAATTCATTCTCAGATCCATTTGAATTCTCATCTGTCAACTCTCCTTTTATTACCAGATTGTTCTATAAGCAATGATCTGGCAACACATTTGAAAAATCTATGTATTCCTTCTCATCCATCACAACAAACAATTTTCCAAGCAACAACAGAGACAGCGTAATTTCGAGAGAAATAAGCTCAACTCTTAACTCATTATTTTTATGCCATAGTTGTGTGGCAGAAGAAATATCATTGAAAACAGGAAACCCTTTTCTCTTCCCATCACAACCTCTTTCAGTACATCAAAATGCACTGTGAGATGTGCCTTTGTAACTCTTCCCATTGCTCAAAAATATACAATAATTAAAAGTCTAAGTTACTGAGGCTCAAGGCAGACCAGTTGAAATCCTGCTTGTTAAGTCACTGCTTCGAAGTCTGAGGACACTTTCTTACAGACAGTAGCAACTAAAGGATTGAATAATAATAATAAAAACAAAAATAAAAATTACAACTTCCAGGGTAAGTTTGACCACCAAATTCTGCAAACCCCCCACACCTCAACCCCTCTTTTTCCAAGGGAAGAGGGAGCTTTTCAATACAAAGTGACAGGTGTTCATCAAGTCCTGTCCTGCACTTGCAGCAGACCATTTTCTATTTTAGAAAACACATCCAGCCAGAAAAACACTACATCATTCATCAAAACATTCATTTTTAACTGACACAAACCTAATTTCAATGCAAATATATGAAGCACAAAAAAAAACCAAGGTTCTAAAAATAAACCTCCACCTCTCAGAACATTATTTTCCAAGTTCACTTCTGACAAACAGGAAGGTTGTGACTTTGTGAGGCAAGATGTTCCAGTAGGAGATATCTGAGTCAGTGCAGAAAGAAGCATTGAAAGACACTCTTCCAAAACTCATTATATGGGTTAAAACAGGATTCTGTCAATCAGCAGATAAATTAAAAATACTCTGTATGCTTTTTCACCTTTCAAGATACTTTTGTATTTCTGTCAGTGTGACTAAGCAGTTTCAGAAGTCAATGATTTCTGAGTGAAAGGCAGTGTTCACTTGGAGAGAGTCCAACCACCTCCTTTCAAGTCCTCCTTTCAAGGAGCTGTTAATATTTGATGTTCACGTTTAAAACTGCATTAATCATGCCTGTAAACAGGAAAAAAGGGACTGCCAAACACTTAGAATACTGTGTATTTCCTTATTCTGACACAAATCCACATTCCTATGACCTCAGGTCTGATGATATACAGGTTAGATAATCACAAGAGAGGAAAAAACCCCAAATGTGCAGAGAGTGACATAATATCAATTCCTGGCACTATCCAACGAGAGGCACTTGGAAAGGCCCTATAGCAGAATATTACTGTTTTACAGAGAGAAAAAGAAGACTAAAGGGACTTGAGTTCAATGAATTATTAACTCTTAGAAACATCAGGTGGAGTTGAGTATCACCAGCACCTCTGTAAATCAGGTCTACAACACCTCAGCATAAACTTGCTTTATGGTACACATTTCCTGCCAAGGGAAAATATTCCATGGAAAATGAAGTGTGCAGCAGGGAGACAGCTTATTTCCATCCTTTAAGCCAGGGTAAGGTGGTTCCCTCTTGGTCCAGTCCTGCTCAGTTTTCAAGCCAACAGTGTGAACACTTGGCTCTTGCAGTGGCACTGAACTGACCCAAATTCTGTTCTCTGCTTTTGGATCTACCCTCCTCTGAGGGAATCACTGTAATGTGGAATTGCAGGTGTACCCCACCCTCCCATTCCCTCAGATTTTATCCCTCCCTTGCACAGTCTGTGTGTTGAGAAGATACAGTTCTTAGCACACACAATAGAGCCACTGGGCTGTTAATGAACTTAACTACAACAAATCCAACCAGTTTTCTTCTCTTTGGTAAAACAGATATTTCTTACCCTAAATATTCATGTATTAAAGAGCACCTAGGCCAATCCAAGTGCAGTCACTTCAAAAGCAGCAAGGTGTCACAGGTAACAGTTCCAGTGACTGATGACCAAAACAATTTAAAAGAAGATCTAAACTCAGTTACAAAAATCTAATCTATTCAGCAAAATGCTTTACTTACTGGACCTTGAGGACTGTTCTTGGCACTGGAAACAAGAGTCATAACATCAGATTTATAGTCCTGAAAAGAGAAGAGAGGAAAAAAAAGTCAGATTAAACATAAGAGGTGGCACTTCACATATCAGGAGTGAAGACCAAGACTGAGCACCCCCACAATTACACTCAGAGGAACCATTAGTAAAACATCTGATTATGGAGATTTTCAGTGCAATTCATTTTATACCTTAGATCCTCTTGACTAAATTACACACTCTTTTGGGTTTACAGTAATGATCCCCAAGAAAGTCAGTAATGTTATCCCTATTTTAGAAGGCAGTGGGATGGGAGGACAGGATGATGTCAGAACTACCGCCTTTCAGAAACTCAGGTAAGAACTCCAGAACTTCCTGAACTAGACCTGCACAACCTCAGTATGAAATTTGGATGAAGTTTGTCAGTTTGGGGCTGGGCTTGGCTTTGCAATTACAGCTGAAGAGACCAGAATGCAGGAAAAAACCAGGAATATTACTGTAGTACAGGCAGTGTGAGAATAAGCTGCTGCACTGCTGTTATTGCAACACAGAAACAAAGGTTTGGAATGGTTTTAAATAGCCTTTAGAGTGCCACAGTATCTAAACACAGGTACAATAAATACTACTGGAAGATTTAGTCAGTAATTAAAACAGTTCTCTTTTTAAAATATGCTAGGATATGCTAGGAAGTAGTTGGCACGTTAAATTGTTGTCTCTTCCCTAATGAATACAGCCACTACATTCATATTTATATTTTGAAAAGGTCTCCCAGGGCTGACCTCCTCTTGTCTTGCCTTTCCTGTCAATAAGATCAGATTTACACGACAAAGCCGAGCTATCAAACCCCTCTTAATGTTTAGGGATAAAAGTTTGCTAAGGTGAAGTTCAGACATGTCTGACCAGGACAGCAGAGAGTAACTGCTGGGAACTCCTTTTAAATGTTAGCATCAAGTGTGCCTCCAGATGTGAAGCTTCTAGATCTGTTATTTATAGCAGATGTGCTATGATCCAGCAGACAGATCATATTTCAGGGAGTTGATCATAATTCTCCAATACTTCACTGTGAGCATCCCTTCAGCTCAGCCACTGTAAACTTTAACTGCTTCTTAGGAAAGGGCAAGAAACAAACTTCACAAGATCCATATAGATGCCAAACCATCATCAAAATCACCCCACAGACAAATCCCTGCAGTCCAATTCCCTGTTTCTCACAAAGGAGAGCAGTCACTGTTGCCCACTGTGAGAAGAAGCTACAAATGGAGAGTGACATCGAATAAAACCACCCAGCAAATCTTCTGTTTCCTGGCCCCTGTATTATTTCATAGCTGCCTCCACATCCCTACTCACTGCTGTGCCCCTGAGAACCTGAAAAGGTACCAAATGCACAGGTTTTCTTCACTTTTACTGATTTCACTCTCCTTCCTTCTGCTCCTTCTCCTGAGCTACTCTGTCATTACTCAGTCACCCCACACATATTTCCCCACTCCTGCTTATTTCTAAGCATTGCACTGAACTAGTAACAAATAATTAAACAGCTTTGGACCAGTATTGTATACGGGGCACTCCTTGGGAAGCTTGTGATGCTCCATATGAATAACTCACTTGTCACCTGGGATAATCCAGAGATACTGAGCCAGAAAATAAAAGCAAAATAAGAAAAACTCAGGTCAAGGTTATTTTGAGGGGGACAGGGAATTTCAGCAATAGTCCTGGCTAATCTAAGCCTGTTAGCAAGAGCCTGAGTGCCTTCCCCAGTAGTGCCAGATGCTTGGACTGGTACCCACCAAACAGCCCTCTCCTCCTCCTGTACCACAGACTGAAACAATCCCTCACTCTCCACAGCTGCAGTAACAGCATTCAGAGGCAGCTTTCTGATAGACAAGAGACATTAATGCCCATAAAAATGTTTTTCACATATAAGGCACTTTCCTACACACCCTTTCTGTATTTACAGCAAACAAAAAATTGGCTTGTGGAGTTACATTCACACTCATTTTCAGGTAATATGTCATAATATCTCATACATGTTCAGGTTATGCAAAATATTATGCCACTGACAACTCATTTAACTATGCACTTGTCTTGGATTCTACAGGAAAATGGAAATGACATGGATTCAGCACTGCAGCATTTGCAGCAGCACAATAAAGGGAAACTTTCTACCTCCTAGAGAGCTATACTTCATGTTCCTATCAGTGCCTCCTCCAGGTAATTTCTTTTAGGTCTCTTGTTTCCATTAACATTTGTATTTTGAGATAATTTCTGCTTGGTACTTGAAGATGGAATTGCAACAACCATTTACAGGCTATTTTATTATCTGTTCTGTTACAAAGGGCAGCTGTGCTGTGTCCATGCCAGGTTTTCCAAAAGTTTCTTCTGATTTTCTTTTCTAGCCATCTGCCCTTAGAGAAATCATGAAACAGCATTAAAACACTCCCTAAATTTTATATGGGGCCCAACCTTCTCCCCACCCCTTGAATTGAAAGTTTGGAGTAAATGTCAGCTAACAGACATTACTATCCATTCTTCTGCCTTTAATGGGAAAAATAAATTTTGGCAGTCTGTCCCCAGTGTTAAAAGTCTGAGCAACTCCCTGGGGATAAAAAGAATCAATGCAAGAAAGATCCATATTTTCTTTCTTGGAACACCACTACTTCCAGCAATTTATTTGACTGACTATGCCTTCTATTACCATGTAAATTGTTTCAGGCTGCAGGAAAAAAAAAGTATTAATCTCCTCTCAGTAAGTCATAAAATAAAGAAATCAATTTCAAGGTCAATTGAGTCTAAATAACACCTGCTGCCCTTTTTGTAACATGCAGACTCCTCTGAAACACTAAGTTGCTGTCTATGAAGGTATCAGGACGTGATGTCTCACATAAATCGGGGTGGTGTATGGTACAGTCCAGCCTATTTGGAGGGGACCAACTGGGGCTGGAAAAACACCTCCAAAACAGGTCCCTCATCATCACACATTTTCATCATGAGCACAAGGCTTTAGAAGAGAAAAGAAAGCTGAGGGACACTTGTCTGACTGCACAAGGAGCTCGTCTCTCCTGAGGTCCTGGGGACATCAAGGGATCCTCAGCTCTGTGCTGGAAGAATTCAGATCCACAAAGGGTGAGAAATCTCAAGCAAGAATTTCATAGACAGTGAAAAAGGCAAAAAAATTTGTAGTAACAAGAAGAAATCTTTTCTTCCTCTACTGGAAAGCAGAGTGGAACGACAAAGAATGGAAAGGAAATACGGTGATGGTGGTTTTTTCCCCCCCTCAAACCAAGAATTCAGAAGAGGGAGAAAAACTGAAAAATTCTCTCCTCTGGGTCCTCAAACCATTAGACAATCTAGACAATCAATGCTCAAGCAGCAGAAGTTTCTGAGCGAAGCAAATATCCAGATATTCTGGAAAGAGGATTCCATATTCTTGTAAGACTTTTATAATGAAAATACAACAATGTCTTGAAGGCTTTTGAAATGGAATGTGGATCAATTTTTTATATGTAGTCTTATTATGTATTCAGTAGTATATTTATCTGGGAAAACAAATTTCACCTAAATAATCAAAATATAACTTAACTCTAATATTTGTATATATTCCCCTATGATATTACACTAGTGAAAAGGAATATTTCCCTTTTCTGAGAGCACTCTGAATCAATCAAAGGTTACTTAGAAATAAATTTGAAAATGCAAATTCACAGAACAATCTGTCTTGTATTGGATATAAAAAAAGTTTTCATTGTTGAAATCCATGGTCCTGAACCACATTTAATGTAAACTTCTCTGTGAAATCTGACTGTCACAAGCCAAGGATAATGGTTGTGTATCAGAGCTGCCAATACAGTGATTCAGCAAGTCAAGAAACCATTTGTTAGAATTGATAAGCATATTAATGCTATATCATGGAAAATTATCCAAAAACTCATTTTGCAGCTGAATGTGTCTAATAGCATGAGATTCCACAGCAGGAAAACAAACACAAAGAAGCCTGGCATGGTTATCCAAGAGCCCAAAAGGTTAGATATGTAAGGAAAGAGTGACTTTTAAAAAGATGGTTTCTTTGTGGGGTTTAAAGAAGTAGATACAAACACTAACAGAGATACACAGCAGGAAAGAAGAATATAAGACTTGTAAAGAACTTCTCTGAACAGGAAATTATCTTTTCAATGTGCCAAGCAGAAGGTTCAAAATCCTAAATAAGGAAGCCCTGGAAAGAACATGGAGAGATGTTTCCCAAAGATGAAGAATGCAAGCAGTGCAAGAAGAAACCTAGATTATTCCCTTGTCTGCTCTACTGAAATGTTAAGTATTTCCTAATCCTCAAATAGTCCATGAAGTGGATAAATTATTGCAGGATCTCCCGTGAAATCAGGTTGAAGGAAAAGACAAAACAAGTCGAGAGTTAAATAAATACTTTCAAAATGTAATCACAAAGAAAAGGGGGAAGATGAGCCTGTCTGACATTGCCTATTATCTCCTGAGCAGAATTACTTCGGGTTTACTGAGGCAGAAGCTTTCAGTAACCTCCAAGTCTCTCAGAAACTTTTTTTTTCTGGGAGTATTAGAAGACAATCAGGAACAGAATCTGCTGAGCAATGATAATCATCACCCAGGTCTTACAGTTTGAAGAGTTCAGCCTTGCTCTGTAATAGCTGCAAACATCCCACACATCTCAGAAAATGAGTCCTGCCCTGGATACAGGCAGTACTGATTGGTACAGCTCCAGTACAATCTTTCAGCTGAGTTCTGATAAGAAATAAAAAGTTTCTCTTTGTTGGAAGCTCAGAGAAACCCAGCTGGGCTGGAATTCTTCTCAAACCAGTCTCATACAATGTCTCCAATGACTTCTGGTTTTTACCAGCTGAAGCAAAGAGTGTTGTGCTGAAAATCTCACAGAAACCTTCTCCCATGGCTCTCCATCCCAGGAACATCCCATCAGGAAATGCTCAATTCATGAACTATCCAACATTTTCAGTAACTGAATTAAAGACAGAAGATCTTTAGGAATCCAGGAATGGATCCTCAATATTTTTCCCCCAGGCATGGGAAGATTTCTCACACCACAGAATTTTCAATCAGTGGTTATATTTTATTACCTGTCTTATCCCAGAAGCAGGAAACACTCTTCCTAAAAGATACTTTTAAGGTAATTCTATGGCACCAGTTAGAATGGAGCAATGCACAGATCCCTGCATCAAGAAGTGCTAATGGCACAACAATAATGTTGTGCTATAAAAATGCACTGCAGATTTTGCATTCTCCTACTCCAAAATGCTTAAACTAGTTACATGCAAGTTTTCTAGGACTGAGACTTTAGAAAAAAGTCAGTCTAAGCGTTATTATCACATAACTGGGAACAGTTGCATGAATCTGAAGTTCACTTATTTCTAGTTGGTATCATTGTCAAATGAACAAGCACCTACATGGAGTATTTTAGGAAAAAAAAAAAAAGACCACAACGTACTTTTTCTAGTTTTTGTTATATAAAATGCATATGAAGGTCCCTCTGTTGGGACTGTTGCTACTCTGACACAACAGAGTCTTGACTCAGAAAATACATATTTCACTGTTGTGGAAAATTAGCAGTTTCTACAGGCTCAACCAGGGCTGCACACCCCTCTGCTTTAAATGCCCTTAGGAAACACAGCTCACTGCTTCCCAGCTCCCAGGTGGATACCACAGAGCACCATCCAGCCTTCCAAAGCATTTTCATTTTTCGTTCCTGCTACTGGCAACAGCCTGCCATGGATTCTACATCCTTGGCTTTTAAAGGACAAGGACTGATAAAGATATGTATTCTAAATATTACTACATTGCACTTTGTGCTGTGATATTTGACAAGTGACTTTCCCTCATCTCCTGGAAAGTTCCTCCTTTTTAACCTCAGGTCTGCTTTATTCAGAGCAAATTATAATGCAGGTACCACCTGTTATTTTTTAATACATTCTAATACCTGTTCTCTGAAAGCTTCTTCAATGCACAGATACAATTCTAATCCACCTTTGCTCTGAGCACTTGCTGTTTTAGAAGAGATTTCTTGTAGCATGGATAGAAAACTACAGTTAAGTATTTCAATTTTCCTTATACTACTATTATTCATGTTATTTTTCAGGAAGGTTGATGAGGCCTGAAATAACAGGAGATTTCTTCCTTTTATTAGAGAAATACATATAAATGCAAACAAAAGTGAGGAATCAATTCAAAAATCCTAGGATAGCTCTCCAATAAATAAAAGTAAAATGAAAATTCAGTTGCATGCAGTTATTACAAGCTCATATAACTCTCTGCCAAGATAGCACTTATAGCTCCGTGTTTATTTCTGTCACAATAATATGAGGAATGCTCTATCAGTTGGAACTGGATTACAATAAATATGATTCAATTTGAGAATAAATGGCTTGAGTCCTGAGGGCAATTTAAAATTTGTATATTTAAGAAAAATAAATCTATACTTCTTGCAAGAAATAATACTTTGGACAGTAAGTTTATGAAGGGATACAAGCTGTGAAATTATGTAGCTATTTCTAATGTGCTACAGCAGATGCCAGCTTAAGAGAAACAGCAGTAAAATAGAGGAACCATAGAAAGGGAAGGCAGATTCTCTGGGAAAGTGCTGCAACATGCAGAGAACTGGATGCACCAAGAATAGAAATTAGGGAAAAATCTTTGTATCACTTGCCCACAACCAGCTCCCTCCTTTCTGCCACAGGGTTAAGCGTGTTTCCGTGACACGTTATGGAATCTGGAATAACAGCAGTCAAATGAGTTCTGCCTGAATGTTCAGTGTCTCTGGAGTGCTTTAAGATATTGGAACTCAGAATAAAAAGACGTGACTGCATTTCAAAGTGAATGAGAACATCCCTCCATACCCTTCTATGCTGGACCTTCTCTTCTTCCTAACAATTTGTCCTCAAAGACGGCATGGAAGGGAAACCCTGGATGGTCCAGAGCAATCAGATGTATCTGATTTAAAGTGTGTATTGAAATGAATCAGTTTATCAGTGCACAATTTCAATATTTCACTATTGAAGTATACCAGCAAATTTTCAATTTCAAGGGAAATAAAAATTCAGGTCAATGAAAACATAATGGGCCTAAATCAAAACTCCAGAAAAATGGAGAATCCTTCCAGTGACTCAAGGGAGCAAACAGCAGTAGGGTGGCTTAGACAGACACAACCCTAGTTCACAAACATTGTAATTCTCCTTAACTCATGAGTTATTCCAGATCTTTATCAGTGAAACAGTTCAGAACCAAATCAATCATCTCTTACTCAAATGTGTTCCTTTCCTGGCACCAGACCCTGATGAGCAGCAGTGCCATGACATATATGTAAATATTTTTTCTGAGGATGACATTTTCTAATTGTTAGGAGTCTCTACTATTTATTACCACTGTGGAGGATGAATCCCTCAAACCAAAGGCTCAGCAGAGCAGGTACCTGTATCCATGTGGGAAATCAAAGGGCACTTGCCCACGGAATGGAAGCTGGATTTCCTTGGGGCCAGACAGAGAAACCTTCAAGCAATCTCAGATCCACAATCCTTACTCTAGCCCAGACCTTGACTTCAGGTGTTCCTGAGTGTGTACTCAGCACAAACCAAGGGACTAAGGAATGGATAAGTTTCTACTTACGGATTTTAGGCTGTCCTTTACAAACTGAATGTGTCCATTTAAGATTAAGGAAGAAAACCCTCACTTAGGCTTTCTGAAGATAGTTCACAACCGAGCCATGTTAATATTAACAAGGCTTCCAAACACAGACACCTTCACCCCTTTAAGTTGTAATGCTGAATCATGTCCTGAAGCCACTGAAATCAAACTTCTCCCTGAGCTAAAACTTCCTGCTTAAAGTCCTCAAAATGCTTTCATTTATTCACGATGAAACTTTCATCTCTTGCTGCTCCCTGAACAGAGCTGGGAATCAAAATCATTTGTGGCTGTTTTAGTTTTCAAGGCATGAAGATGTGCAGCCAGAGCTCTAGATGGCTGTTAGCCAACACAAAATTGTATGTGACAGGCGAGAATTCACTTCTGAAATGGACATCAAATTCAAGGAAAGATCATCTATAATACTTCCAAAACAGACAGAACTTCGCTAAAAGTAAGCTTTCAGGAGGATTAAACAATTTCTGAAGAAGCTTACAGGGCAGAAGAGACATTTAAAATAGTTCCTTCTGTTTTATAAAAATAACTTTGCAACTTTCTAAGTCCTTATTGAGAACTATGTGGTGAGCATTATCACCAATTTCCTCTTGGTGATGGACTCTGCACCAATATTCAGCCATAACCTGACGTGGTTTCTGCCTCAGAATTAACATTCTATCATTTAAGCTCCTTTCTCTCCTCTCCAGAAGTGAGCTGTATCAAGACTCAGTTCTCTCCTCTCTGCCCGCGTCAGCTTTCTGAGACCCAATTATTGCCCATACAATTTGTTTAATTAATTCTCATCCAAGTCTTCATGCACACATTCTGACAGAGCCCAGGTGGAGCTGCAGGGTCTGCTCTAACCCTGATGTCAGGATGAGTGCATGCAGAATATAGGTACCACATAAACATGGGTTATGCAGTGTCCCCTTTCTGTTTAGGGTTGAAATCCAGCATGGGGCAGGCCAGCACTGCAGCTTCCAGCTGCTGCAGATCCCTCTGCTTCTGAAGATCCAGGCAATCTTTAAAATCTAAACACAGCCTCAGTTCCAGATGAGCTGTGTTTTATACCTTTTGTCGCTTGTCCAAGTGTCCCCACACCCAAGGGGAGCTACATTTCAGCAGCCAGTGCCAACTCCCAGTGTTTTGATGTGCTTCAAAGACAGAACTGGTTCCCTGGTTACTTCCTAAAGCTGAATTTACATGGGGAGATACTCTATTTGAGACCTGCTCTGTTAGCTGAGGTTTACTGATCCTTAAATTAGAGTTACTGGATTATAAATCAAACGACTAGTTAAAAAAATCGTAGCAGTATTAGAGCTCACTGTTTGGCAGGAGCTCTGACTGTGCCTGTGAGGAAAGGATGCTGATTAAAATGTACACAGAGACCAAAATTCATGTCCCAGAGAAAACTGTTATCTTTGCACATCGTGAAGTTTCCATTAACAACAGGCAGATTGTAAAATAACATCTCTGTAATAAAGTTTGGCTTTTTCTTGCTCAGTGCCCAGAGAAATGGTGGATTTTGGCAAGTTTAATCTTTTGGCCTTTACTCTTTCACTCCTCAGGCACTGCAGCATAGGAAGCAATGGAAAAGAGATGATTGTCTTAAAGGATGGATATGTATGCAGATTGTGGGGCTTGATACCAAAGCCATAATACTCCTTTGCATTCAGCCAAAGTACTGATAAGCACAAAATTCCTGTAGCCAGTGTTCACAGTGCAGGTGCCTGAAGGGGCAAACATGGTTTTAATGCTAAGCCTATGTTACTTTTTTTCCCCAGCACAGCTCACTGTTTAATCACCTGGAGCTGCACAGAGACCAGCTCTATCTTCCTGGCTGTGCTCTTCCTGGAGGGAAGGCTGAGCTGGGAGATCAGGCAGCAATCACCACTCTGCCTGCATGGATGAGGGAGGGAGGGGGAATGAGGAACAGGTAAAACCTGCTGAACTGAGTCCCCAGCAGAACAGGGCTAACACTGAAATACTTGCACACCAGTGCTGGCTGCTCCCTCTTCTCCCACATTTATGTGGTATAGAATACTAAGAGCCAAACACTGCTCAGAGCTATTCTACCCCTACTTCTAAATCCCTAGAGCCTTTTCTGGGCCCTTAATCATGGAACTGAAAATCACTAAGAAAATTAAGAATACTTAAACGTGTTTTTTTCTGGTTTACAACTAATATTTTCAGGATGAAGAGTTGTGTTTTAACAGTGTATCTCTGAAATTGCTTGGCAATACCACATATGCATTGTACAAAAACTCATGAGAGTGGCAGCAAATAAAGTGTTAAGACAATATCTATAAGTACTGAGGTTTTCCTCCTCTCAAATCAGACTGCCAAACTCTCTGACAAGGCCCAGTTCAACAGTTCCAAAGGGTCAAATATTGGCTTCTCTGTCACTTCATTGTTCTCCTGGATCCTTTTTTTTTTGAACAGCAGCTCTGCTTATGCTTGGAAATAGCAAGAAGCGAATCTTCCTCCCAGAGCATTTCATTTTGTGCTTACTTGCCAAGTCATCCTGTGAATCTGCTTAACTAGAATTTACAAGTCAATTGGTGCAGTGGTTACATCTGACACCCATCAGTCATCCTGTCCTGCTGAGGACGAGTCCAGCTGCCTGCAAAATACATTGTGGGTCTTCAGGGCACTGCCTTAACCAAACAGAGAGGGGCTAAGAGCAGTGCCAAGTTGTCACTCTACATTTATCAACAAAAGGGAATAATTTTTTAGGAAAATAATAATAAGCTCTCCTCGCAATACTAATGCTAAATGACCTGAAAAACTTTCCTAAGGGACCAAAGCCATAGAACAAAGTTTCATTTTATCTTCATAGATCTGACAGCTCAATTTCCCAAGTTCCCAGGGACCTTCGGCAGTGCTGAAGAGAGGCAGTAACAAATGTCAGTGTTTACTCTGAGATCTCTTTGTTAAAGCTCTCTGGACTCAGCAGCCTCTTTAATAACCCTCTTTAGGCACAGGCAGAGCATGTTGTGCATAAAGCAATCAGGAGTGACTCAGCAGAGTGTGTCTATTACATTTAAACAAGATGGAATTGCTGTATTTAACTAACACGTGGTGAAGATTTTCTAACGTGAATTCAAACTCCTCAGCTCAGTGTGACTGTAAGTTATCATTTGAAATATATTATAAAACTATTCAGATTCAGTCATTTTCCCCAAGGTCTCACTAATTCCTCACTTTGGCTTTAGAAGCAAAGGATTTCTCCTTCTGTGCAGTTTTCATGAAACAATTTTCAAAGCCCCCTGAGATCCCCCAGATTCTTAAAAAAAAAAAAAAAAAAAAAAAAAAAAAAAAAAAACAAAAAAAAAAAAACAAACAAAAACAAAACAACAAACTCAACTTGATCCAAATTGGAGGATCTGGTTTAGACCCCACCCAGCAATCTAGAAATAAGTAGTGAAAACATTTTCAGAACAAGTGAAAAAACCTGCACATTAACATTCACCTCTGTAGTTTGAGACACCTTATCTGCTGAATGGAAAATATAAAAGGGAGGGGTATGAATTAATTACACTTTATAGATGCATTCCAGCGAAATGAAGACATTTAACTTCTTCCACAACTGAAAAAAGAGAATATTTTCAGCTTTGTTTTTGGGGAGGTGTTACCTGTGATTTACATATTGTCTTTAAAATGTTTCAATTCCATTAAACAGAAGATTTTATATCCCTAATTTATTAGGGATATAAAACACACAAGCAGTGAAACCTTTTTTAATATTCAGTCATTGTTTGATGTGAGATGTGGCAGCGTAAGCTACCAGACACACTAAAAGCTATGTCTGGATGATTTCCTACAAATTTTGTATTTTTTTTCAAATCAAAAGGTGAATTACCAAATTCAAACTACCACATAATTTACCTCATTGTTATGTGACTAAACGCCTAGTTTGGCAACAAGAGATCCACAAAAGACAACAAGCAGATGCAGGAAGATTAAGCATCAAGTTCAACAGCTTCCTTTCTGCCAGCCACTCTGTCCCCACTATGGGTTTGTTGTAGCCCAAGTGCAAGGCCCAGCTTTTGGTCCTGTCAAACCTCATATCATTTGTTTTGGCCCATCTGAGCAGCTTTGGAATGGCAGGTGGAAGGGTGGGATGTGGAAAACCCACCCTACTCCAGACATTCCCAACTTCCTGAGTGCAGCCAGTGCATGGTCCCACACCAGGAACAGCTGCTGGGAGAGGCAGCAATAGCTGAAATTGCAGTAACAGCAAGTGCTGATTTGATGGGGGGTGTTCACTTTTCAATAACATATCTGAGTCTGTCTCAAGAGTCACAATGTCCAGCCCAGGGCAGTCTTCTGATTGAAGAGATGCTCAAGGATAATTACAGAGGTGGCCCAGTGATTGCACAGTCAGACTCCCACAAAAGCAAATGCTTTGACACAAAGCTCATGAAAACTATTTTCCTCCCAATTAATTGATTGTCCAAGGATTTCAAAAGCTGGTTCTACATTAGGGATGCTGAGGTGGTTAACAGCGGTGCAATGGGCAACAGGGGTTTCCTGCATCTTGTTTAAAATTAGAGGGTTTTTTTTATTAAAAAAAAAAAAAAAAAAAACAAAAAACCACACAAACAAACAAAAAAAAAACAAAACAAAAAAAACAAACAACAAAAAAAACCAACCAAACTTATTTGTATGCCAGCACAAGGCTTCACTGGACTGCCTTCACTTTCATTGTTTAATGAAAGTAAGTAACCAAGAAAATATCTGGGGCTTTATTGCCATTTAAAACAACACATTTGAAAAATTGGTTTCCTTTGATAGTACCTTTGGCCAAGAACTTTTTCTGAACACTTCAACAATCAAAAAGGGAAAGAAATGGGATCAAAGAAAAGAAAATACAGAAAAAAAGAGGGAAAAAAAAAAAAAGGAGAGAAAATAAGCAATGGAGCCAGAAGAATAAGACAGTAATTAAATTCAAAAAGGAGGATATGCAACTTGAGTCATTCCTTAGGGCCATTCATCTAACCCGGTTTTAAAAGCCTTCAGTTATGAAAATTTCCCTTTCCCCAAGTCATTTATTCCATTTATTTCACTTAGAAAGCTTTTATTAATGCCAAATCTCAGTCTCTTTTCGCTCCAATTTAAACCCATTACCTTTTGCTCTTTTCCCTCTGGATCTGCATTATCATCATTACCTGAATCTCAGCAGCCACCTTTCATGCATCTAAAACTGCTACTACAGCTTCATGCATTTTTCTCCTCCTCATACTAAGCAACCCTAATTTTTTTCAACCTTAACTCACAGACAATACAAAAGAGTCACTATTTTACATGAGTTTGGGCAGGAGAAGCATGACAAAAATTGAAGTTGAGCCAGAATGTGAGAGATCTTGAATTTGTCAACAATTTTTGAAAGTGGCATAGCACCTGAAATTATTATTATTTTTTAGACAGATAGGCACACGTATCTTTGCTTTTGTGATATTTTAACATTGGTGGATCAAGTCTGAGTGGATTTCCATACCTGGATATTTCTAAACACAAGCCCACCTAGCCAAGCCAGCCCTCAGGACCAGAGGCTTGTTTCTGAGTGCAGTGGTCATTCCAAAATTCCCAAATATGAGGTTGATTCAGTTTTCAGGAGCTGGTGATTTTATTCAAGTCTGGAAAGCATGACCACAGATGGCAACTTTTGGCTCCAGCACCAGTTGCAGTTCCCTTCAGATGCAAAGCTTTCATTTGGCCCAGAACAGCAGAGACAACTGAGAAATTTAGAATCTGGTCAGTCTTTCACATTGGAAACTCAGTTCCTCTCAGCTCTGTCCTTGGAGATCCTGGATGTGCCATGTATCCAGGATCTCTGAGCATCAGACTGAAGGGCACAGGAAAACACACCTTTTTGCAAGTTCCAATATCAAATTCCTCATGGCCACTCCTCCCTAACAACCCTGTCCCACTCTCGACAAATAAGCACTGCAGCTGATGCAGATGGAAATACTCAGATACAGAAGGGGGTTTTATTTGGAGAAATAACTCTTTGAACATAATTTACAACTAAATGCAGAAAAGAGCAAACACATTATTTGTCCCTTCCCCCTTCCCCCCCCCCCCGCACACACACACTTTGAAGGCAGAAATAGCAACCCAGCAGGTGAAATGCTGGAGTCAGAGGAGCTAATGAGAAGACTATTCCTGTATAATGAGACCCAGAGAAGTCTGTACTTGCATTATCTTGTTCTATTCATAGTGTCTGTATTACTCTGCTATTTGGACTCTACATACACCTCATCTATACCAACACCACCATTCCTAAAGTTTTACCCACGTAAGAGCAGTCGATGTTAAACACTAGGCTGGCAGTTACACAATAGAATTCTCCACTCCTTCCAAAAGCTGGTCACCTGTGCAAGGCTGAAGAAAGGAGCAAAGCCACTAAGAATTCAAACATGGAAATCTGAGAACTGAAAGGAAATATACTTCAAATTATGGATTAGCTTTCTTAATGAGTTCTCTTTACAGCCCAACAAATCAGACATATTCTGAGCCAGAATCAGTCTCTTCCTACAGCTATTCACTTACAACTCTGAATACCAAGCAGGTTTTAATTTTACATTAATTAGCTGCACAGTGTGAGAATAACAAAATATCCCTGAAATTATCCATGCCATAATAAAAAGAAAATTCTTTCATTGCATAAAGAATCTTTTTGACCTATTTAACCACTGGGTACTTTTTATTAATCAAGGAAAATGTTTCTTTGATTGGAAATGAAGACCAGGAATTTCTCCTACTCAGGTGTCTTTTGAGCCACCAAGTCTTGAAGTGGAGGATGCTGTCTCAGCAAGCCTGAGGAGCAGCAAAGTCACCTGAAGAGTGGCTGCAGAATATTCCTTGTACAGCAGAGATGCACAGGGGCCCCAGTAAAGAGATCAGGGCTCCACTGTGCTTGGCATGGATCCTTGTCCTGGATAATGTAAGCACAAAGGGAAGCAGACAGCAGGGAAAAGAATGAGGTTGGGGAAACAATAAAGAGACTAAATCTGGTAAAACAAGCATCTGCTAAACCACAGCAGCCACACCAGGAGTGCTGCTGGTGTCACAGAAGGGTTCAGTTTTCACATGGTACTCACTGATCATTGGAAAAAAAGTCCTTCTTTCTTATAAAAGAAAAAATGTAAAGTAGTACACCTTTTCAGTAAATATAGGCATACAATCTCAGTGAAATGAGATTCATTTGAGATACATTGAATGATTCATGTGGTGAGAGAAAAAGGATCTGCAGCTGAAGTAAAGAAGAAAACTCCTAAGCATGGGAAAATGTTCTTAAAAGGCAGAATTCACATTCCAAGGCACTTGCCTAAATGGACCTGGCTTCATTACATGGATCAAGGCTCTCAGGTTACAGTGATCCTTATATTTAATATGGATTATCTCTCACAGAATTTCAGGCTGTGTGGTGGAGGAAAAAGGCAACCTTGTGAAAATGCTATTGCAGGTGAACTGGAAGTGGGAATTAGGAAAAGCACCTGATGGGAATTACAGCACCAGCTGGGCAAGGTGAGTCCACCAGGAGCTTGGGAGGGAATTAAGCAGCTGGATGACAGGGAACTTCAATTAAAGGTTAGACACTGTCAGAGACTGAAATAGTTAATTGCTTCAACGTTGTAAGATGTTTAAGTGGACAAAAGATTTTGTTCACTTTAGCAAACTGAAAAAGATTATTCATTCCTATAGAGCATTGGCTTCTTAAATGGCATCTGCAGCTTGCCAGACCAGCTGTAAATGGAGCTCCTTAGGAACCACTGGGTCTTTTAGAAACATTTAGGGCATTTTAAAAGCTTTGTTATTTAGCTTCTAATAGTTCCATCAGGACCATTAAATCAATCAGGTAAATAGGGCTTCAAAATTATTATTTTTTTAACCACACATTAGTGGTTCCCAATGACTACAAAGATGCTGTTACACTCTATTGAATATGTTCTTACTGCATGTTGATATGCACAGTAAAATGCAAGAAAATGTGTGTATTTACCTATTTTGAATGTTGTCTGCTTGCACAGTTAAAAGAATGTATTTCCTAAAATAACCAAAATTGTATAATTAGGGCAAGTTCGAGAGTAACCATTTTAAACGGGCATATTAAATGAACTTTATTTCCACTGTCCCAAAATCTTTTGCTCAATATGAGCAGTAATTTCATAAATAGGCAAAAGCTATAACTCCTTTTCCTTTGTCATAGCCCATGAACAGCACACAAAATTCCTCCTGTCCTACACTTAATTAGGACATAAAGTCTATCTTGACAGACATTTGGGCAGTTTGAGTTCAGCTCATCAGTGGCTACACATGGACAATCCAGACAGAAGAAATTGCTGCCTGTCCTGAGCACAAATAAATGAAGTCAGAAGAAATGACAAATTCCCTCAGATTAAAAGTAAACTACAGCTTTACTCTATTCCAAAAGGGATTGAATAGAACATAATCTAAAGAGAAGAGAGAGGAAAAAATGAAAGCCAAAGCAACACTTTATTTTCCCTGGCACGTGATCCATGTGACTACACACACAGGAAGGGAGGGAAGAGCCCTCAGGAAGAAGACACAAACACTGAAGCTAATTAGAAAATTCCCCAGTCTGCCCTCCAATGTTTTAATTCCAGTGCAGTGTGCACATAGCTCTAGGGAGAGGTGTAGGAAAAGTTCAATAACACCAAAAAATGATGAACTAATGGAAAATCATTTGTATATTAAGTAAATACTGTTTTCAATCATTTCCTTAAGTCAATAACTGTCTAACTGTGCCCAAAGTCAGAATGCACAGAGCTTAAGTCCGGATTTGGAACAGATGGGATTGCCAATTATTTGCCTACAATGACAACTGCTGTACAGACATGCCACAAAGTCAAAGTAATGCACATTTTCCCTAGTTCTGCCATTAATCATAAATCACTTTGCAGCCTGACCTTCTGTTGAAATGCCACCACTCTATTTTATAGGGTGCATACTAGACATAAAAAATATTGAATACATAAAATACTGTATGTATAGAGAATATTAGATATAACATAAAAATTTATAGTTGTAACCTATTAATATATACTTATGTATTTGAGGTTTACATAATCAAATTATTTTCTATAGTTACATATTCTTTATGTAGTAATAAAGACTGTAATTATAAAGAATATAATTATATACAGTAGAGAAAAAAATTCAAGGTTTGTTCAAATGAAACACGAACACTTATGTGAACACAGCTTGCCTTTGAGAAATTATTCTGGGCAAAAAGCAATGTCTCAATGAAAATGCCCTCTCAAACCAGATCTAGTTGGGATCCCTACACTGAATCTGCATTAAAAACACCCAGCAATTGCTGAAAGATCCTGTAGGCAAGTTTTATACACTTTGAGTGGCACAATCATCCAGATTTAATTGGGCTCACAAAATCATTCTCCCAAAAAACTCCAGTGTGACTGAAAACAAATACATGAAGTTCAGTAACTGGAGGATTTGGCACTCAGCTGATTAATAAAGACATCAGTAGGACACATGAAACTTCTGCTTATTGATGGGTGAAGCTACAGAGGCCCTGCAGCAGAACTATCCTTACTTATATGATCTCAATCTGGCTTTCATTGATTTTTCTTACACAGCAGTAAGTTTTGATTAACTTTAGTAATAGCAATGACTACTTCAAAATGCCTGGGATTGATCAGACATAAGGATTTCCTGTTAAGTAGAAACTGAAAAAATATTTCTTCCAATATCATGATAAGGAAATGCCTTTCTCTTTGCACAAGTATAAATGAAAAGGCTGCAGTTTTCCACTGACCATTTTGTTGATTTGGAAGGTCATTAGGACAACGTGTTCCAAAAAAGGTGAGTTAACCAGAGGGAGAAGTTTCCACCTGCACAGCACTGGGGATCCTTTGACAACTGTACAGCTCAACTTGTTAAGAGGTACCAGAAGATAAAATATAAAATGCTGCAAGTAACCAAATATATCAAAGTAAATAAACCCACACAAATAAGTAAAACTTCTGGAATAAAAGCTGCAACACTAGACAACAGAATTCAGTGTTGTGTTACTGCAACAGATCTTCAAAAAGCTCTTTGTCAGGTCTGCTGTGTATCTGGGCTTGGTTTGTGGAATTGCCTCCTGCTTTAATTTCCCTTCTTTTCCATACATTTTCTCCCTAATGGATAGCTCTGGTGGAAGTGCAATGGACTCTCTCCTACAACTTTACACCTTGGACACTGAGCAAACAAGAAAGAGCAGATTTGTTTTCCTTGAGGTTTTGCTGACACCCTTTGAAATCTGCAGTTTTTCCCAAAACTTCCCAAAACACCTTCAGTGATCCCCATGGCTCTCTAAAATGACATTTTCCTCCTCCAGTTCAGTGGGAAGCACCAGTACTGATTTTTTTCCAGACATACTTGTTCAACAATAGTCTGATGCTCCATTCCAGATCCCTGTAACTTTGTTTCCTGCATCTCTTCAGTACTTCCCATGTTAAAGCCTCAGAATCTCTCTTCCAAAATGTTATCTGAAAATAACATCATCAGACTGGCATAAAAATCCAGTGTAGAAATTTTTCACGCCGTTTCAAAGCAGTCAAAGGGAAATGTCCCTGGGGTCTGAACTCTGGGTAGTGAATGATGTGTATCTTGAGAGAAATATTGTGAGATCGATGCCAGAGATCAATCACTTAAAAGAAATACAGTCATTTGGGACAGTATCTTTTTCAGAGCAGAAAGCAACTCTGCTGGAAAACCACTTTATGCACAATGTACATTCGTATGCAGAAGTTCATTTATAACATATCTCAGGAGATGCTGGAGCTTGCATGCAGTTATTTAAATAGTTTGGGGACTCTGCAAGAGACATTTACTCTCACTCTTGACACATTTTATTATGGAAGGTTTATCATCGATATTAAAGTTTAATTCCCCCAAAGCAGTGCATTAATACATTCATAAACTTTAATACCCAGAGCTTTGTGCCCACCTTCATCACATATTGAACACGATTGTCAAAGTGCAGTTCCATACTTTCCTGTCCTTTTTCATAACAAAGGGATTTTACAAATATTTCAAAAGCACAGAGCCATTTTGATGCACTATATTTTGCCTAATTTTAAATGTCTGCCATGCAGAAAATTGAGTTTTATGGTTTTCAGAGTAAAAACAAAGACTGCAGACCCCAGTTCTCACAGCTCACTCTTTTCAAGCAGTTTTGCTAATCCCATATGGACCTTTTGGTACATTTATTATTTATTGCTTGCCCCTAAATCCTGCTCTTAAGTTCACCCATCATCATTTGGGTTTTATGTGCTTTCATTATTTACAAGGCATCTATTGCTTTGTGGAATGAACTTAATGTTGGGAGTAATTTCCCGTTAAAGATCAATCCACTATTCCAAATGCTGGAACTACTTCCAGCAGGCCAAGGGCTGTCCTGAGATTGTCCTGAGCTTTTTATGCACACCAAGGTATTGGGAAGAGAAAATCAGCTGTTTTATTAAGCAGCTAATTTGCATAATGGCACATTATAACATTTTTCCTTGTGTGTTCTGAGCACTGAGAGGAAGGGGCATCCAAGGACACAGATTGCAGCCAGAACACAGCAAGGGAGCACTGAAGGACAGTAAAAGAGGGAAATAATTTAGTTGCAATGAGAGAAAGGAAACAGCAGCCTTATTACAGGAGGGTGGGGAATAAAAGTTCTCCCACAGGCACGATGATTTGTCAGAATTCCTGCTCCTCTTTCTGTGACATATACTGAGAAAGAAAGGGGAATTCAGAGACCATCAGAAGAGATTTAGAATTGGTTTTTAGTACCTGAGACAGTGCACACCAAGAACCAACACAGCCACAAAAACCCCCAACTGCCTATGAGTGAAACCTTAATTCAATATATAATTCAAAATATAATTCAATTTGGCTTCTGCTGCCTATAATTGCTTCAATCCTCACAAACAGCTGGCAGGCACCAAGACAAAACCCACACTTAGGACACCACCAGAGAGGGGTTTAATTATTTTTTAACATCCTTGTATTTTATTTGGCTTCTGCTGCCATCTACAGTAATCATCACAAATCTGCACAAGGACCAGGTACAGCACGAGCAGCAGCAAAATAAACCTTCAGCACAGTAACAAGCTGGGATGGAGAGGCACCAGGGGATTCCACTGTCACTGGGAGATCTAATAAACCTTCTTTGTAGATAAACTTTCTCACTCAGTTGGGACCCAAAAATTCATTTACAGCCATTCATCAGCTCTGTAAATCAATTACCTCATCCAGGTAGCACAGATACAAGCACAGGCTTCATGAGTTTGTGTAGATCAGCAAGGCAGAGGTGCTGGCTACAGACTGCTCAAAGTTTTAATTTCTCTGTATGAGATTATCACACAGGCACTGACAAGCTCAATTCTGTGTCTCATTTTTCCACAGGGCCACATCACAAAAATGTGGACACCACAAGAAATCAATTCGTTAATCTGCTCTCAGAAAGCCTCGTGTAATCAAAGTATTTTTACATTCCAGATAACACCAAGTAATGCTGCATTTCTTCAGAAACCTGTGCATCTAATAAAATCTGTCTGTGGCACAAAGCAATGGGCACAAGGTGCACTCGAATTTTTTGTAGGATGAAAAAAACCTCAACCCCAAACAAGAACAACATGTCTGATTTCATGTTAAAACTGGCTTACAAATGAATAATTTGGAGACATTACACCTTAGGCCCCAGCTCAAATTTTCAGTAGTTAATGCTTGATTTCATTTCTTTCAGTCTCCTCAGTGATGTTCATCTCAGCTTTGTCAGTGCTACATGCCAACATCTGAACCAGCATAAACCCTCAACTCCAGTTTCTAAATGTATTGAGTCAAATCCATTGTTTTCTCCTGGGATTTGTAACTTCTCTTCTGGGGAATTTCTGCTCCTCCAATAGTTAGCAGAATCCTGCTGCTGACTGCATAATGACACCTATGTTTTTATGAGTCTTTCCTGCACCTCTGAGGAATAACCTGCTGAAATAGCTACACTGTCAGCTATACAGTCCATTAACAGATGGGCTCTAAAACAACTTTACACCACTCTTACTCCACTGAGTAACTCCAGGCTCAAACTCAGAGTTATCACAGCAGTGGAGAGCGCGATTATCACCTTGTCAGAGTTGTCTAGTGAGTATCTTTGTAATCCACTGCTCTCAGACGAACCTTAAAGGAAGTTACCCGAGGCAAGAAATCACTGGAAAACCAATTTTCTTCACTTTTCCAACTCTACAACAAAGATTCAAGATGATCCAGTACAAGTACAGAAAATATTTCTGAAGATTTAACAAAAGCAGCTTAACTTTTTTTTTTTATTCGTAACTTCTCATAACTCTGTATTAGGTACTTAATAATTAGGTGTTGTTAAAGAGTTAAAGCAACAAAATATTTGTTGATTTTAGCTTTTGCCATAACACTATCAACTGAAAAGTAACACATAAACTGAAAAATAGTCCAGCATATCAGCTGGACTTTGAAACCTAATTTAAACCATAATAAAACCTCCTGAACATCAGCAAATACTGATGTCAAGCAAACACATCTTTTCTTGCTACCTGTTGGTACACATGGGGACTAATAACTACATGAAACTTTGAGCAAAAGTGGGACTCAGGCTGCTTTTGCAGTATTTTTTTTTTGTCTATTACTTCTTCCAGCAATTACCAAACTGCCTTCAACAACATGATAAAAATCCAAACAGTAAGAAGAGATATTACAAATATTAAAAAAGCTCTATGATGTTTTCCCTTCTACTTAAATAAGCCAATATATAAAGCCAATAAAGAGAAAAGAATAACATATAACAGTCTCAGAAAGTACCTGTTCTGGTGATCAGAAAAGAAAATTAATTCCTACAGGATTAGGATTATGCCCAACACTTCTCCTTTGCTTAAAATACAACTTTTTGTGCTTTTGCACAACTGCTGGAAATCAAACGACCTCAGAGCTGCTCCTGAAGTGCTTTTCCCTATTTGTTATGCATAAAGCATCCATGAGGATACTGCCCTTAAACCAATGAACTGTACTGCAAACAGCTTGCTACACTCAGGACATGAAACCCTGCAACCCAGAGGACAAGCTTGCCTGAAATAAGCTCCTTACAGCCAAGTTAGGGTTTGCTGGTTGTTTTTTTTTCTGTGCAGTGAAGTGTTATTAATAGAGATGAAATCCATAGGCTACAAACAATATGCAGTAAATCTATAAAACTATTAACATTCTGATCTGTTTCCACATTTTTAGGCCAGTTTATTCTATCTGTTTAAGAGTCACATCATAAAAATGTGACTATGAACAAAAAAGATTTAGACCTAAATAAAAAATGTTTACACTCTACAACACCTATTATATGTCAGTCTATGAAATCAGTGGTAAATAAGCTTCACCAAATTAGCTTTGAAAACCAACATGAATCATTTTAGAAGGCCACTCAAAAGGAAAAGAAAACTTCTGTCCAAGCCACATTTCTAAACACTTTCATCCTTCTATACAGTGAACTTTTTCCCAGTAAAAAATATTATAAAATATCAAGAGAGAAAGTGGCATGAATAAAAAGTGCAATTACTTAAAATCTTAATAACAGAAATTTTTTGAGTGTAGCTTTATTGCACAACTTCATACACAACTTATTTGTTCCCAGAGAACTGGATATCCAAAGAACTAATTCCAAAGAGATAGTGAAGTGTAGGAAATGATAAAATCTACGGGTTGAAGTCTTTTTACTGCAGAACAAATAAGTGATAGAAGATTTTTACAGTTTGGGTTTTCTGCAATTAAAATCATCATTATAAATCTGAGCCATATTCAAGAGCTGCAAACTCCCAATGAATTTACATGTACACCAAACCTCAGCATTAAATGACATAAAGAGATGTTCCTACTGAAACAAAACTATTGGAGAGAAAGAAGCTTTTTGTTGTTGAAGTGCTGCTCTGGGAGTTGGAAAGTCTAATAAATTCCTAATTCTGTCATCAGTTCCCAACACAGTTAAAAAAGGAATTCCACCCATTTTAGGGTTCCGTTTTGTAGAACAGGAACAATGCTTTACCCTACTTTTCCTCGAGCATCCCCTTTGTGATGAACTCACAAAGAACATTTTTAAGGCCTTTATGGAGTGTTCACTACAATAGGTTTCCTGCCTTCACAAATTAAGACCCCAACAAGGGTCCCTCCTGCACCTTGCTTTGCTTCAGAAGCAGCTTGTGAAGCTGCTTTTCTTCACAAGAAGCTGGCAAAAAGCCTCATTGTTGGACATCTCAAAGAACTCTCCAATGTGCTGAAAACACCAGAATTTTAGCAGGCTGAATATTTTCATGCAGCTACACAGTGAAGAACATTGACACTGAAACAGAAATTATCTCAGAGGGATACGTTACTTGCAAATCTTTTCTGGCTCCAAATCAAAGATCACATTAAAATTAAGAACGAGTTAAAATAAAACTGTGCCAAGACGAAATCACAAGAAAGGGGTTACGTTCTGAATCTGATAAATGATGGAATCTGATTTCAGATTTATGGATTTCACTGAGGGATTCAAGAGTTGTTTTATTTAAGGTGTTTACCCCCCAGAGTTAGAAGGGTGAATTCCATTCCTCTGCCTAAACACAGCTGGACAACACCTGCAGACAGTTATTTTGGCTACTTGAGCTACTTTCAAGGTGTCAGAATCAAATGGCTTGTTTGATAAGAACTAAGATGAGTTATAGCAATCCAAATAAAAACCCCAGGGCATCCAGAAATCACCAGAAGCCCCAAACAGCTCCAATAATTGCCTCTGATCAGAGTGGAAATAAACACTGGCAAAACCACATCAGGGGGGCTTCTTAACAGGGCTTGGAGGCTGGGGAGGAAGGTGAGGTGGGGGAGAGGATTTTTTGGTACAGAAGTGTTCTCTGTAGTTGTCATGGTCATGATTAACACCATTAATTGGAGCAAGAATAACTGCTGATAGCAAAATGATCTTGATTGCTCAGAAAGTTTCAAGCCTTTTCTTTATTCCCTTTGGCTTTCTGATAAAGTAGCAAGTCCTGTTGAAACCAAGTATCAGAAGAATTTGTATTCTCTACATGCTCTATAAGTCACTGAGTGTTGCTTCAGTTACAACCTCCAGTAATAAATGTGCTGAATGTTTTAGATTTAAAATAATATGGGAATAATAGACATCCCTTGGCAGACAAGGCTTGATCCCGAAATACCTGTGGGTGGAAGTGGAAGTGAAGAGTGGCACATTTTGTCTTGGCTGATAAATATTCTCAAACAGTTGCAGTTCTGTGCTAAGTGCAGCTCATTACTTGAGGAAAAGTAGTAGAATACAGAAAATTCTACAGCAAGTTGCCTGTATTCCAAGTATTCCCCAGGAAATTACTGTAGGCATGACAGATATCAGAGTGCCAGTTTCCACAGTGTATATGGCTTGGGGAATTTTAACCCATCAACAGCATCCTTAAAACTCAAACATAGATAAACAGCAAGTAGCTGTACCAGAATTGCACATTTTGGGGAAACTGTGTATTTCAGACAAAGCACAGTGAATTACCCATACAGCATGCCCAAAGTCATTATTACAGATTTCAAGAGATAATGTTTCTGATTAAACAGAAGTTCAAAAAAGGTGTGCAAGATACAAAAAAAAATACTGAAGTGATACCTACAACGGGCTTTCCCTCGTGTCCAACGTTCAAACATCACCCCCTTCTCCAGAGTGTGTTCAGGTTAAGGAGCAGTTTCAAACCTTCCATGGGCTTTAGCTGGGGCTGAGGTCAAATTGGTGACCAAAGCAGCATTCCCTGAGAACTGATCAGTGCTTAGGAGTTCCCAGCTTCAGCCTTAAAGGCAAATCAACCAACCCTAAAGGTATTATTATCCCAGCCACCAGAATGGCCTGAAGCAGCATAGCTGGAGTCAGCACAGAAAAGTTTTTGGGAAGAATGACTTATGGATCACAAAATTAGGTAAATAATTGATGTACACCATGGAGGTAAAGAGGTGAGAATACCTGATAGTTGAGAGAAAGAAAATTATTCCTGACAAGTAAGACAATGAGAGGTGACCAAAGACCTTCCCAGTCCAGGGATGATTTTTAATTACTCCAGTGGCCACAGGACTGGACTCACAAGCAACCTCCAACAAGCACAGGCAAGACTAAAATAAACAGAAAAGGCTACAGAGGCATCTGTGTTTCCACAAACAGCCAAAAATTTCTATCCAATTCCTTTGCAGTAGCCTGCAGACTACATTTGGGTACATCCCTTGTATTCACACATGTAACCTGCCTCCTTGTCTTTGCAGTCCCTGGTGCTGCTCTGTGACAAATGCCATCCCCACAGCATTCCACAGCAACAAACATGCCAGGCATTTCTTAAACCCCAGGCAAATCAGAGGCTCTTTTTTTTTCTGACTCAAATTAAAGATAGAAAATAAATTCTGGGAGGATAAAACTCCACAAACATTTGTCAGTCATGAGAAAGACACCGAAAGATGAGTCAAAGACCAAGCCCAACTTCCCCAGGAGAGCATGTTTTGAAAGGGGCACAACTGAGACTGATTTGTTACCCAGGTGCATCGTGAGTCCATCAAAACTAACAAATGTAAAAGGATGTCCTGGAGTAGTAGTTGCTCCAAAGCTTGGAGTAGTAATTGTTTCACAGCTTTTATTACAAGATGACCACCAAGGATCTGACTTAGCATCAAAAAAGAAGCTGCTGATAGGTACTGTACTTTTCTACTCCATACAATTAAATTAGCTCTAATGTAACATATAAAAATCCTGCTTTCAACTTGGTTTGAAAAAGAAGATGCAGAACAAGCCTATGATTAATTTTTCCATTTTAGATGTAACATCTCCACTCAGAAAGCTTCCCTGATGCCTCTGAGAGCAGGGAGACAGCAATTTCCCATTCTGTATCATGCCCTGACAGCAAGATGACACTATTTTAAAAGTACTGAGCAGTTTGAAAGGTTTCCAGATAGCAGGGATTTAAATGTACTTTCAGAGCTGAAACGTGCTCATCTTTTGCACTCCAATGAAAAAAACAGGAAAATTATTACTCCCTTTATAATTACAAATGTGTTCATTTGGGGGAAGGTTAAGGCCACACACTGGGAGTTGCTGAGCACTAAATAATCATATTGGCAGAGAACATGTTTTAGGTGTGTTTTGCTACAAAGCATAACACCAGCAGCAAAATGCCTTATTCACCTCCAGCTGCAGTGTGGGGACTTGGGGAAGCTGCTCCAATGATTCTTTAATCAAAGTTCACTGCAAGCAAAAACCAAACCAGTTAATAAAACATTAGAAACAGCAACAAGTGCATTCCACAGGAAAGAGAAATAGTTTTATCACTATAGCTGCCCTATCACACTAGTCTAAATCCACTTCACAGCCCGCTTGTCCATGTACTCTTTACTCCCTGCAGATGCAAATAAGATTGGTCATTAACTTCATCTTTTGTAGCAGTAACAAAAATCCAAGTTCAGCACAAATAGGAGGGGTAAATGGGGGACAAACAGTGGGAAAAATAACAAAGATTTTGTAATTATGGTCTCCAATAGTGTTTCATCTTCCATTAGAAGGGATCTCAGATGAGGGGGGGAAAAGTTTTGAATCATTAAACTTTCATGACTGGATCAGACATTGCTAAACCTCCTAAGAGAGAAAGGCAAGTTGTCCCATTAATCTCCCCAAACAGAGATTGTCATTCACATTCTGCACTTATTACATTTACCTGTCATGTGTGTACATGAAAAATAACCCAGTAACATCAATCAATGCCAAGACAAAAGCAGATTAAAATCTTCCAATTTTTCTTTCACTTGAGAGAAGCTGCATTTTACAATATGTGTTTATGGACTCTGCTTCCTTCCTACCTGAGGTTGCAGGTGCACAGCAGCTCTGGAATAAGGACAGGACACAACTCACCTGCTCAGTGCTGCAGGTGGAGACTTGGGTTTAATCTGTAATGCTCAAAGTCAACAAACTACACCACTGAGTAAAAAAACTATCAGAAAACTCATCTGCTGCTCTCTGCCACCCTTTCCTCACTGTCCACAGTGCCACATAAAGCAGTACCAACCAGAAGGGTGGCCAGACACACATGCAGTACAGGACAAGTTATTTTAGTGCTGTTCAAATCTGTTTTATTTCTATAATTTAGAAGGAAAATGCATCCATCACTCTTGCTTCAAATTTAGAATAAACTCAGCTAGGTGTTGTAGAAAACACCCCACTGGAAAGAGCAGCTGTTACACCAGAGAGCAAATATATTGTTTATATACTCTGTGCATTTGGTCTTACCTGAAAGGCTTTGGAAAAGTCAAATTAAATTTGCAAGGACATACCAGAGACAGACACACACACCCCTCTAGAGCTAACACAGCCTTGGCAATGCCTGTGTTTCCTGGGACAATCTGATGGCCCAGTGTCCAAAATTACTGCTTCCCAGGAGACTCTAATGCTTGCAGCCTTTGAATCCTTCAGATCTTGAAACTAGAATGGCAATTCCTCTTCAGACCAGCATAATTGTCCCAGTGACACTGGGAACCAAGCCTGACATCAGCAATCAGTCACATCCCACCTTACAGCTGCTCCCAAGGATGGGAGGGATGGAGGACTGAAACAGCTTTTTGCATTTTTGGAAAAAGAGAAGTATTTACTTAGTGCCTCAGTCTGAGCCACAAATCAGAGGTTAAAGGACCTTTTTTGGAAGAAATTCTTTACAGAGAGAGTGATCAGACATTGGAAGGGGCTGCCAAGGGAGGGAGTGGAGTCACTGTCTCTGGAGGTATTTAAGAAGATACTGGATGTAGCATCAGTGCCATGGGCTGGGTCACAAGGTGGTGTTGGATCAAAGGCTAGACTTTATTTGAGAGATCTTCTCCAATCTGTTTTTTTGTGTGATTTAAACAGTGCCTTTTTGATAAACCCTAAACTAATGAGGAATTGTGCCAATACTGTGCCTTGCTATCAAATCTCACTCTCCAGTCCCACCCAGCCCTCCCAGGGACAAGGTGCCTGCTCCACACCTTGGGGTTGCAGCACACAGGCTGGGTCCTCACAGCTGGGGGATTCCAACTGTTAGGTGAAGCCAACTGGAAGATGCCAGCAATGCCAACATTAGGATCAGTGCCACAACCCAGCTGGGCAAGCACTTCCTCTTTGAGCAAACACCACTTTATTTAGAAGGGCAACCAAGCTGCAGAGCTGTTCATCAAGCTCTTATTTTGAAGGATATTTTAACCATTTTCCTATTTTAACTAAACAATTCTTTCCTGGAGTACCACTACCACGTACAAACGATGGTATTTTAAATCACACATTAATTGACTATTTAAGCAATGAAATGTTTCTTTTGCAGTGATCTTTCATTGTGACACAGGCAATTATCTTCATGGATGGAAATCTACAGCTCCCAGAACTGCAGGACAATTAGTGAGAATTAATAAAAACCCGCTCATGCCTCGCTATTGCAGTCATGGATCAAACACTAAACTAACAATGACTACCCCTCCTTGGAGAATCAGATCTGGAACTTGCTATTCAGAATAAGTCTGCTGGTGAAACAGCTTTGGAACATATATTTCATTATCACAAACAGCTCCTGTGTGACACACTGGGAATCGTTTCACCAAGATCACCCTTGGTTAGAGTCCTGTGTACATTTGATCCTTTGGGAGCTGCAAGTAAATATTTCTGTTGATGCAGAGTACACAGATTTGATCCCTGAGATCTGCCTTCTGCACACTTTAGGATTTAATCTTCAAAGTTCAGATCTCCAGAAGGATCTGAGCAGCTTTAGAATTACTAACTCAGTACTTAATTTATGCTCCCATATTATTTCACTAATTAGTTGTGTCAAACCCAAATACTCCCTTTCTCTTGTTTCTTTGCCCCCATTTCCCACTCTGCAATTTCTGTTCCTCACGAGCATCCCTAAACTTTCAGGCTGTTTCTTGCCATACCGAGCAACCTTTAATGAGTGTGACACAAACGCAGAGGTGAGGGAGAGGTTTGGGAACATCACTTTGTGGTTTCAAACTGTATCACTGGTGAATCCCATCACCTGAACTGGGAGTAGGAGCCAGGAAAGAGCCCAGCAGGACACACGAAGTATTTCTGCCCTGGCTTTAATTATTTGCAGTGGCTCAGCTCTTGGGTAAAAGCATTAACAGGAGAGCACCTTGCTGTATGTAAAGAACTAGTTAACAACTGTGCTAAAACATGGTGATGGAGACTATTTAATTCTAAGGTTTTAGCACTCAGAAAACTTACTTTTTGAACACTCAAAATTGGTTTCTATGGGCCATTTTTTACATCAGTTGTTAGCACTTAAATGCCACAAAAGCTTTCAGCATGAGTAAGCAATGCCATTTAGAAAATCCATTTACTTGTCTCTACCAGCAGTCGTCCTTCATCCCTTTTTTGTGAACATTTTAGGAAACAAATTTTACTTACAGGGGAACAACCACAGAGAGCAAATAGTGAAGTTAATACCCTCAAACCTGAGGAGAAGCAGCAATATATTCTAGATAGGTGGGATAACACTCAACTCAATAGCCAGAGCAGTGGCACAGAGGTATTTATCCAGAGATTTATCCACAAATTCCACCATGCATCTGATCTGTGCAAATATAAGGATATTACATGCAATACCATGATTTAACTGATATGTTTGGATCTGCTTCGCCCCCCGCCCCCCCCCCCCCCCCCCCAGCATTGTTTTAAGCTTCCTAATCCTGCCTACTTGCTCCTTTCCTCTCATCTGACACTCCCAAATCAAAAGTCACTCAAGAAGCTTTGGGACCTTCTCTCAATAGTGATTTAATTCAGAAGACTGAAATGCTTTTTAGCTTCTAGTTTTACGGGCACCCCTGGAGACCAAAGTCTTGTTAAACTGAGTTTTAGTCATTTTTGATAGTTTGATGGCAGAATATTACGTGAGTACTACTATCAGTAAAACTGATCTAAGTGAAAATTACTCAAAAGTGAAAATATTGTTAAATTTATCAGTAATAAATACAACAAAAGTACTACTAATTCGTCTGTGTTGTTTCTTACAGAAAGAGGTGTCGTTTCCTTCAGTTCCAGCAGTACTTTTGAGATATCGTGTTCATTATCAGCTTAGCTTTAAGAACTGAACTCCAAGCCCCTCTATTCTTTGCCCTCCTTATTTTGTTTCTATTATTACCTTTGTTTCTAATTCCTGTCTGAACTCTCAGTTGCCCTTTTTTTATTATTTTTGTGAGTTTCTCTTGTCTCCTATTCCACCGGTTTCCTTTGTATTCCACATTCCATAGACCAGTTAAGGAAAAACCTTCCCGCAGAGCGCTGCAGCACCCGAAAAACTGGGAGGGAAGGGGCAGGGATTTGACAGTGGTCGGGGGATGGATGGGATGTGTGGGTGCCGTTCCTGTCCCGGGTGCCCTCGGGGATCGCTCCCGGCCCCGCTCCGGCCGCAGCTCCCCCCGCGCCCCGCAGGGGGCGCCTTTGGCTCGGGAACGGCCCCGCTCCCGCCGGGAATCGCGGCCGGAATTTGGGGAGCTGGGGCAGGTTCAGGGATCACCCACCACCCTCCCCGGCCTCGCACACACAAACACTGCGACAATCCCTGCCGGTTCTGCCACTGCCGCCCTCCCTGAGCCCGTCCCCTCAGTGCCGCCTCGCGATTTTACGAGACAATCAGTTCAAATCTGACACATTTGCTGTGAAATCCCAAGCTTTTCCCTTCGTGTCACTGCTCCTGAAGAGCCGACAGCTCACCAGAAACCCATTTAGAGACCATTCTGCGAACATCTTATTACTGTTTTCTTCGCGACGTGGAGATTTCACTTCGCTTTTCTCCGGAGTTTTTACATGACAGTTTTTGTGCTTTATTTTTTTTAAGGGATACAGGGGCTTCTGGGTTTTTACTCACCCATAAAGCTACTGTGTGACAACATAATTTCTGGCACAGCATTCAGTGTGTTACAAATGGAACAGTACTTTCCAAGTATGTCAGAGAGGAAAATTAACTCCTCATCTCAAAGGGTTTAACTCTTAAGATCGTTGCTTCCCGGACTGAAATTCTGGGGAAACATCCTTAGCAACACTTTAGAGGCTTAATAGAGCTCAAGAAACCCAAAGTTCCAGCCTTTAGAATGTTCAAGAATACAGGGCTCAGCACAAGGGAGAAATAGTTAAGCGGGATGAAAGGATATGTAGGGAATAAAGGGATTAAACTGAACAAGGTGTTTGGAAGGAAAATCATTAGGAGCGATCACCAGCCACAATGCAATTCAGAGTTAAGCTTCAGGATGCATTCCAAGAGGATTTTGTATTCTGGACACAACCTTCTAGACCTGCATATTTGAATTCTGCACTAGTCCAACATAAATAGCAAGGTTCTGCTGCATTCCAGGGTGAATTAAAGATTGTCCTGGTACATTAACAGACTCATGACATCATGTGCTGCTGTCCTGTGTTCAGCAGATATTCACAGCCATGCAGGGCTCTCTGCCAGCTCCAAAGAGGTTTGTGAGTCACTTTATGAAGCACAGAACTGGCTTGAGCAGCTCAGTTCAAAACCAGAAGTGAAATCATCCCAGTCAGGGGATGTCTATCTGCTGCACATGGATATCTCAACCTTGCCTTGGTCCTGGGCATTTGGGTATATCCATCATCCAGCTTATTTCAAGCTCTTAAAGAACACCTTTGTATTCTAGGAAGCTGTTCCCTGCATTTCCCTGGATGCCAGCTACACTGTGCTTAATCCATCATGTTTGTAGCCATCCCCTGCCAAGAAGCAAATCCTTCATTGAGTATTTTATAGCTGTTGCATTTTGCAGAGACAAACTGTGACTACCTAGATCAGAATAAATAATAGCAATAAAAATAAAGACTTCAGAGGTTTGGTTTTCTTAAGCACATCCAAACCCTTTCACTTGGAAATAAGGCAAGGCGTGACTACAATGCATGTGCTTGTCATCTACACTGCAGGAATCCACCTCACACCAGTCCCTGAGGTGGCACTGCTCATCTCTGCAATTTAAGTTATTTTCTCTTATTGTAATAAAGCCAGGGAAATAGACTGGTTGCATTAGTGATAGAACTCCATTGTGAAAAGAAATAATTGCTCTATTCATTAAGTGCTGCACTGAGTCAAAAGGTCTGGGGTAGAGGCTATACTGAAAAAAAAGTGAAGAAAACTTATGCTGAAAATTGCCTTTCACAGACCATCTGCAATTCTTGGGTTGGTTTCCTATGAGCAGTACACCTGGTGTACATGAGTAAAAGAGTGGACAGATTAGTGCTAAAATAAACAGCCTAAGTAGGGATTGTTTTAAAAAGCAGGAATTATTCCAGGATCCTATGCCACTAAGGTAACATCAACTCCAACAATTTCAGTGTTACAGTGAAGTGTTTGGAACAGCTACAAAAGTAATTTGAGCAAACTAAAGAAAATATAATATCAGAACCCTTTCCTTTCTCTTTCTTCCACACACCGACTTGTTCATCTGCAGGAAAAGAAAACATTACAAGAGAACTTCAACACCTTCACCCTCCGATGGTCCCTTCTCGCAGCCTGGTCATGAACTGTTCCAAACAAGTTACATCAAATCAGCATCACTGCAAGCCAGTGAAAGCAGCAGCGTGGAGCGAGCCAGCTGAACCCAGAGAATTTATTCCTCCTGACACGGGTGAGCTGCCGTTTTCCTTGTACAGCTCTGCACTTCCCGATGCCCTTCAGCGGCACAGAATTTGAGCAGACATGTTTCCACCCCACGCGAGTCTGTCTTGATGGGTTTTCTAACAATCCTTTGAGGTGTATAGCTCCTGCTTTAGCTCTATACATAAACTAAATTGAGCTGTTGCCTCCTCCTCCCAATCTAACAAGCACTCAGCGTTTCGAGCTATCACCTTTCACAAGGTTAGTGTTTTGTTAATTAAGCAAACTCAATCATTTCTGCTGTCAAGGGGGGTAATCTTTGACTGTCCTGCAACCGTGATGAAGATGAACACCACAGAGTCCAGGGCAACCAAGAAGAACACAGCTAAAATTTGGGTGTGCAGTTGCTAAGGATTTACAACTGCAGGACAACACTCTGGCCAAGATTTTCATACCCACGGAATAACTGGAGTGTTGTGGGACACGTGGAGAGAACACTGCTAAAAGACAACCAAGTGAGTATTAGTGAAAGGCTGTTGCTGTGGGAAATGGGAGAAGGGAGAAAAACAGTAAGGACTGTGTTGAGCCAGAAACAAACCACATTTTTACTACCTTTCATCCATGGTAACTCTACCAGACAAAAAAGAAAAGGCTCAGATCTTACAACTCTGTTCTTCAACTGTTTCAGTAACTTAGACATTAGACACAAAGCAATCCCTACACACAAAAAACCTAAACATCTGCCATAAAGATCAAAACAAAACTCATTGCTTCTAGAAGTACACAGTAACAATCAGCTCTTGGTCACATACTCTATACAAAAAATAAATGCAACTATAGCCCTAAAACTCCCAAATATATTTGTGTACTCCATTCAGCAACCAGAGGTATCAACAGGAACAATTAACACCACAAGTGCCAAGTCATTGCAGCAAGTAAGACTTCAGAATTAACACCTCTTATTACTGGGACACACCAGGACACACAGCAACTGTGGTTACACCTGATAAAATATTGGAAGCAGTGGATTTAACAGTTGGACATTGTGCCCAACAATTCCTGAGCAGTTTTTACAAATTTCAGCAAGGGTAAAGGAGGACAAGAAAGAATAGTGAAATCTTTACTCCAGTCCTGATTTAGGATCCAGATTTGTATTTAGTAATGCTAAAATATTTTCATTCCAGACTTACTGTCTGCATTACCAAATCTAACAGCTCATAAAAGGAACATTCATAATCAATTATTACAGAGTTAGAGCTGCATTTTAGCAATACACTGTCAAACAGGAAATATTTTCTTCATAATGGCAAGAATGTCACCTTTTATAGCCCTTATCCCTCCAGTGATAAAGTGCTTTGGGTTCCAAAATTGGAGAAAGGCAGAGCAAAGTTTTAAAAATGGAATTGTTCTTTATTACGATTCACGTTCATTTAAATTGTTCAATTTAAGGTCACAATTAAAACCCCCACAATACAGCCAATGCTGTTATTTCAACCCTTTAAGCATTTGGAATAAGATAAAGGAAATTAATGATTTCCTCAGCCCCCAAGAATGATTTTAAAGCATAAGCCACAGACACCTGGTCTCTATTTCAGCAAACTGCAGACACCTCATGTGACCAAGGAAAAGCCACTACCACCCTCCATGCCCCAATTTCTCAGTATGGAAAAAATTTATTATGTACAAGTGTATTATTAGTTACAGAGTGAATGACATTTGTTCCAAGTATTGTAGAAATTTTGTGTTAAAATATAAATACCATTAACATTTCTATTTTATATGTATGTATATGTAAAAGCATTAAAAAAAACAAACTAACTTGTGGATGAAACCTGCAAGGATCACCAAGTCAACTCTTATCAGCACCATGCTCTGACCAGCAGAGCTCATCTCAGGGTTTTCAAATCCGTGGTTTAGCACTGGAAGTTTTCCAGAAGGTTTTTGACATCTCCACACCTGGATATTCCCTGGATCAAAATTTGAGCATACAGGGCCCTGAAAAGTTGCTCTTTGTACTCAGCCCTTCTCTGAAGAGCTGCTGTACCTGACAACCTCCACACATCCCTTCCAATCTGGATTTTTGATTCATTCCACTTCCCCTTCCATGGAAATGGCCCTCACTTTATAAAACAAATTAACACCAAAAGGAAAAAAATAAATGAAGGCGTTGTGAAAAACGAGCTAATGCTGAAGACGGAAAAAAAATCTTAAAACAAAGAAAAAACTCGACAGCTATAAAAATTCAAGCACTGTCATGCTACAAGGCAGTTTGGAAAATGATCCTGGTGGTAACACCTAATGAAAGTAGGTTAAAAGCCATCATTTTAAATACACAGGAATTTAATGTGGCACTTGGTATGACAGGTGTTTTACTGCACTGACTGGGCCAGGCAAGCTCAGTATGGCTTAGAAGTTTAGTTCCCTTCAAAAAAGAATCCTGAACGTCTGAACTGTCTACTGAAACCTCTTGCATAATGCATTAACTCCCCTCTGAACACTTTCTGGCATTCCCCTCTCTTGATCTTGTCTGAAATCAGGAAGTATCAGGGCATGATAAATAAGTGGATGAATAATAAAATAAATTTTAAAGAGTGTTTCCAGATTTTAATAGCAACTCCCGTCTGCTTCCTCCTAAAAAAAAAAAAAAAAAAAAAAAAAAGACTTCAAGACAGTTTTGAGCAGAGCTTTTACAAGTTCTGATGTGACTCAGAAAAGATTTACCCATATGCACTTAGAGTACACAGCAGTTCAACTCATTCCACAAGTTGCTCCTGCTTGTCCTGATTTCAGTTTTAGCCTCTCTGTGTCTGGTAAAGGTCAATAAGTTTCTACAGCTTACAAAGTAGAGAGAAACAGGGTCAGCTTAGACTGTCAGGGCTTTAGCACACTAAGAAAACCCCACAAACGAATCTATTTTCAATGCAATTCACTTCTCTGGATTAAAGACTTCTGTTGGCTCCAGCCAAACCTTGCATGGATCCCACTCAGCACTTGGGTCCTGCAGGGACCCCCTTGGTGTTGGGGCAGCCCACGGGGCCAGGGCATCTCCCAGCTCTGCACATCATTGCAGTCCAAAGGCTGCAGTGCCAGAATTCTCCAGGTCAATCAGATTCAAGGCTGTGCCTCTGTTGAGTAAAAGCATTCTCTCTCCAGCTGAAGAGACTGATTACATGCAAGTGTATGTTGAAAAATTCCAATTATTGCATGCAGAATCACTTAAAAGATATTCTCTTTATGTCAGACTTGAGAGCACACTGTATCCTAGCTAGGCAGCATTACCAGGCAGTTTTGCCTTTCCTTCCCTTGGATTACCTCTGTCCTTTTGCACCCAACCCCTTCATATCCTGCAGTAAAATAATAACTATTTTCACAGGGCTTTTCTTCCAGTGATTCGTTTCCCCAGAGAAATCACAAGGTGGGGCTAAGCATGAGAACATAGAAAATATTAAATATGAAATTTTAAAAACCTGCAGAGTAAATTCACACTTGATACAGTAATAAACATGTTCAGGTTCTGCACTTTGTTGCACAGCAAACACAGCCCAGTGAGAGATGCAGGAGGCGGTTTTTGTTCCATTCCCATGAGTAAGATTTACCAACAATTAGAATTGCACACAGAGAGATTTTTCAGAGTTCAGCAGCAAACAGTCTTTGCTTCTGTTGGTCTCAATGGAAACTGGGTGGTTAATTTAAGTGGTCAGAGATTCCTGAAATAACATCCTTTCTTTGGAGTTTCACACATAAATAGCAATTAAACCTCTTCATGGGGGACACAAACAAAGGCAGCTACACCGAGGTCAAACACATTCCACAGAGTTTTCCATGCCTTCCAATACAGGAACGAGAAGCAAAATGTTCAGAAAACCAATTATTCTCTTGAAAACTTTGTTCTCTAACACGTTAAACCCCTAACTAAAAAATTTAATACAAATATCCCAGTGTGCAGCATCATCTCTCCACTCCATAGAGCGCCAGTGCCAATGTTAAAATCTACTTCCACATGTGTCCTTATGTCTCCTCCATGGTTTCCAACTCTTTCTCCTCAGTTTATCCAGCTGGGAGCTCACCTGCACCACCCAGAGCTTGCTGCTTCCCAGAGCTCTGTGTGTGCTGCCCAGCACTCAGGAATGATTTGTCCAGTCACACACACACCTGGGCTCCACTTTGCACCTGCAACTCTTAGAGGAGATTCTCTTGCTCCATCCCATTCCAAGCCCCTGGAAGATGTCACCCCCAGCTCTGACAGCTTCTGTGAGGAAGCAGCTCACTTCCAGTGTGATCCCACCAGGGCATCATGCAGTTGAGGCTGGTTTGTGGGATGCACATGGAAGCAGGATAACCAGTTGTCTCTGCCCAACATCTAAATGCCTCCTATGACTGGATGCCAATCTGCTGCCACTGGCAGAGGGAAAGGGAAAGAAAGGGGACAGGCAGATGGAAACTGCTGGGAAAGAGGAAGCAGAGTTTCCTGATGCTTGAAAGAGGCAGATTCTGGCCAGGGGATAGGGAGGGGATTGTTATTGCTGGGACTAGAACATGGCCCTGGACATGGCTGAACAGCTCTGGATTGCCAGCCTGGAGACAGGTTTTTCCTGTTCGCTCTTAGATTTTTCTCATATAAAATTCAGTCATCTTTCCCCTGTGCACAGAGGAACCTGTGAGAGTAGGACTGAATGCAAAGGGAGACGTGTGGCAGGTACTTCCAGCACTTGGACAGGGAGTTGCAGGAAGAATGTCAGACAGATAGCAGTCCCTGTGCTAGGATCTGGCTGCCCTGAACACTCGAGCCTGCATAATTCCCTGCACATTCCCCAGTTTCCTCTGCTAATGCCATTTGCCATCCTATCATCCATTTTCCTGTATGAACGGGGCAGTGCTGTGCCTGACTGCCTTCCTTCTACATCCTTAACCTCTCAAAACTGGCTGGGGTCTCAGAAACAGCTCAGGATGCCCTTCCAGATGCCTTCGAAAACCAAAATGTAATTTCAGTCATTTGCAAGCCCCAATCCCACACTTCACACACTAACACAAGTTACACAAATGAGTATATGTCCAAAAAAAGGCTGCTGGCATTGCTGTGTCACAGCTCCAGGGCTGGAGACTCAACTCCTATAACATTAGGGATGGGGCATTTATTTGTTCTAGTGCTTTCTCCCTCCCTGGAAGAAAACAAAGATAATGTAATTAGATAACTAAGCAGGAGGCTGCAGGCTCTCACAGCCTAAATCTCCTGAGGACACTGGAAAATTTGAAATTCTTCATTGATTCCAGATATGATTGCTTAGGCATGGGGAAAAGTCTGACATTTTATATGATTTCCCAGACCAAAGCACAGCCAGTCACTGAAACAAAATCAGTGCCAAACTCACAACACAAAGGCAGCATGGCCAGCACAGCAGGCTTGGGAAAGTGTCAATAAGTGACCCATGACTGAAATGCAGTGCAATGGGCAACACCAAGGAATGTCTGAGGAAGGAGCTACAGGGCTACAAGGTTATGGATATGGGAGAAGGAAACACGGATACACACAAAATTCACTAAAAAAATTGCAATTAGCTTACACAATGAGAAAAACTTGATGAATCTCAGTGAACAATTTCATGCACTTCCATGTTTTACTTTAGTTATGCCCATTTCAAAGCTATATGTGAAAAACACTAATAGCCCAAATACCCATCATCTCTAATGAAGGCTAAATAAAGTAATTTCCCTTTACTAAATGCCAACACATTTAGATTTTTGAGGTGCTCTACTTCCAAAAAAAAGCGTTTGCTTATTAGGGAAAAAGACCAACAGCTCACTGACCACTGCACTACATGGCTGCACTATCTGCTGAACAGAGTTTTCTTCTGGCTAATACTGTATAAATATCAACCACAGCAAAGACTGAAGTTGGTAGAGAAAAGTTTGTTGTGTTACCTTTCAAATAAAGAAAACCAACAGAAGGAAACAGAGTGGTAACTCATTAAGTGCACACAAAGGTAAACACACATTTCAGCTGAGACTGTTGTTACACAAGCAAATACAGCAATAATATACAGCATGTTTAGTCTAAAACTGCACCTCCTATAATTACAGCATGTGCAACAAAAAAAAAATAGACACAAAAAGAAAAAAAAAAAAAAAAGGAGAGGAAAAGAACAGGAACAGCCTAGAAATTAAGAGGAGAAGCTGGAACAAAAACTTAAGAGCTTAACAAGTGTCAAAGGTTTTCAGACCCAGTGGGGAAAACTACCACTGCCAAATGCCAGAGTTAACAGCAAGAGAAGCCCTGCCAAAAAGCTCTGCATGGAGGCACTTATTAGAGAGGCAAACAAAATACCAGAAACCCCAAGTATCCAAAATATTCCACTCTGGAGCTTTGACAGAGTAAGCTCACGATGACCATCCTCAGTGGGTGGAGAGAAGAAAGATTCCAGCAGTGCCCCTGAAGCCCTGCATGGAAAGCACAACATCAGGGCCTCACAGCACCACTGTCAGTCAAAATCACAGCACCTCAAAGTTACTTTTCCCTCTAGTTATTTGACAGCTCCCTCCCACCACTCTTGTCCTTTCCAAGCTGTTTATCAGGACTTGAGCTACCTACTTGCCACCCTAATTTACACTGACTTTAAAACACTGCTTTATTGTGACTTTGTATTGAATCATTTGTCTTTGCAGTTTTAATTGCCACTCTTAATATGGACAGATTCTCGAAGATGCTGGTCATTTGAGCAGGGAAAGTCGTGCCCACGAGTGCCAGCACAGCCGTGGTTGTGGTGCAGCAGCTGCAGGGTCGGTGCTCACTGGTGCCTCTCCAGCTCACTCCTGGTGTGGGGACTGACAGGAGCATGTGTTGAGTGTTTGTATTTTCTGCTGTCAGCCTCAGAGCCAAGCAAATTAACTAGGTGATTTGTCATGCTCTTAACCATTTGGGATGCTGACAAGAAAATGGCATTTGTCAATGAGGAGATACTTTCTGAGGAAGAACAGAAAGCAGAGAAACTGGAAGTTAAGATTGTGATTGGCAGCTTTTGTATATATAGGATCTTTATTTTCAACATTTTGTATTATTCTGAGCAGTGTTCAGAAATTTCCATTTTGGCCCCGGGGCATTTTTTTCTAGTAACTGTGATTATTTTGGATTGAAGAATCTTGGAAAGAAAAGAATACCACTCATGGCCAGCCATCTCAAATTTGCTGTGTTGTGTTTGGGTTTGTTTGGGTTTTTTTTCCTATCAGCACTACCCTTTGTTTTCTGAGGGTATGAATTCATTTAGATTGCACTTGGGGCCCTTCCCATAGAGGAGCAATTATCATTACATTGCAGTAATTTAAATTAGTATGCAATAAAGCACCTCACAGTATCTATGAGTCATTACATTTGCTCACAAGTGATCCACAATGGGCATCTCCCATTATGCATGAAAGGAGTGTGCCACTCCAAATACAGTGCAGTCAGCAGGAAAATGAGCATCTACTGAGCACATTAAGTGCACAAATAAAAGAAAAAAAAAAAACCTAAAAAATGAAAGTGTGGCAGCAAACTGCTGTAACTGCAAGTCCTGCAGTTTTTGCAGGTCCTCACTAAGCACTGCAGAGAAATTACTGCATTCAACACAAACAAACAAAAACATATTCAAGCTCAGCCCACCTCTAAAACCTTTTAAATAAGCTCTAAATTTTTCTTTTTAGAGAGGCAGAAGACACCTTGCAAGAGTCATCGTTTTCACTCAAGCAGCAGGTCAAAAAGAGCAAGTCTCCATACTACTGCTCCTTCAGGACTATCAATTCTGCCTGGATTTTCAAAACCAGGACAGTTTGATTGGAGGTACAGATCCCTCTGATATTTGGATATCTTGATTTTAATTGACAAGGTGCCCTCTCACAAATTGTATTTAAATAAACAAATATCAGCAAACCCAAAGAAAAAAGAAAAAAAACCAAACAAACAACAAACAAACCAGCAGCAAAAGAGCTCCACTGCTTTTTACCTTTACAGCTACAAGATCCATCTTGCAAGAAAACAGGCCATTTCCATGAATTAAATTTCTGACCAAGATTTTTAGAGCTTCCCAAGGGGACTTGCATACCCAGTGTCATGGCTGTAAACAGCTCATATATTTTCCTATTGGAAAAAAAACTATTCCAGCACAAGAGCAGAGAGAAATTCATGTTACTGATAAAGATGACAGACGTGGAAAAGTAAAACATTATTTTAGTGATTTTTTTTTTTTTAAGACCACACCTGGAGCAATACCCATTCCATTTAGCTCAGGGAGGCATTTGGGTTAAGTGGCTTTAACCAGGGAAATTTATGTGGGTATTTAATCTCAGCCCATACAACTCTGAGAACAGCCTTCCATTGAACAACTTGGCAATTAGATGGATGAATGACCAGCTTGGAAGTGCAGGATCAGGTAACGCTGCTCTTGCTAGCAATAATTCCCCCTGCTGCCAGCCTTAGGTAATTCCTAACCCAAGTTTTCTCCACTGCTTCTGTAAAATCTGCTCCACTTTGCTCAAGGAGTAAGTGTTCCCACATCAGAAGGGGATGAGAAAATAATCCCATGGCCAGATGACTAAAGGACCAAGAGGAACGAGAGCTCTCTGAAGGGTGGAGGGAATTACCATTTCTACTGCATTTAATAAAGTACCACTTTATGTTGAATAATTAAAAGGGAATCACCTTTTGTCTGGTTTAATAAATATTTCATTATCTCCACAGTGATCTCCAATTTTTCACTCTTCTGAGTAGTCACAGGTGGAAACTGGTCAGGCTGAGGTCCCCTCATTACTATTCCATGGCAGGGGATGTGACACCAGCGGCCCAACAACCTCAGGTGCTCTTTGCTTCCCCACCCCACAGCACCCAGCTTCCACAGAAATGTGGTGGGAAGATGAAGAACTCCCCTGCAGAGGTTTTAAGCTATTTGAGCTTATTTGAAGATATAAGCTCATATTTGAGCTTATATCCACCTCATCACTAAGAACAGTCTATAGAAGTGAAGCTTTTTCCACAGTAGATGGAGAGCACTACAATTAATTGTTCATGCAAGCCTATGATATCACATGGAATGAATCCAAAAGTACTGTGAGACCAGGCCAAAATCATTCCCGGGTTCCTCTCCATCATCTCTGAAAATTCACAGTTAGCAGGGGAGGACCCTGATTACTGGAAAAACAGGCAGAGCCTCCTGTCCTGGACAAGGGCAAGTAAAGAGACCTTCAGAGATTGTTCTTAATTCAAATTACTCTCTAATTTCAGTGGCAGTCCTTCCACAGGTTTGTTTTCCAGGTCTCAGATAAATGGGATCCACCTCAACAGTGTCAAAGACTCCTTCCTCCCTAAATTCTGTGATGAAACAGTGGCTGAAATGGATGTTTCGTTCTGGTCATTTTGAGTGTAGAAGACAGAACATGTGAGATTCATTTTTGAACTGAGCTGTTTGTCTCCACATAATTCTTTCTATCCCAAATTATTCCTTTCTGCTGCTGGTTTTACTCAGAAACAGCTCTGAATTTAAGAGTGTATATCTTTTTGCTCCATTCCTGAAAAATAGCCCAAATATTATCTTTCAGAGGCTACAAGTCAGAGAAGAGGTAGAAGCAGCAAAGAACTGTTCCCTCAGCAGGGACATTCCCCTGGAAGAGCTGGACAGGGGCCATAGGGCTCGAGCAGAGATCACTGTCAGAGACACCTTTTATGGACAAAGGGGTCAATCCACACCTGGGTTTGAACTGCAATGAACCTGCTGCAGGAACAGGACACTGATCCTACCCTACAGCAAGACACTTCTGCCTTTTCAGTTCAAAACAGACTTACTCACGTCTCAGTTTACCCAATTTCTCTGCTAAACAGATCTATATCTCGGCACTCAGGCTCTGTTCTTACGAGTAAAGCAATGAAAAAGAAAATGCCAGGTAGAAGGATTAGGAAGATCCCATTCTTTCTGCTGCCTCCACAGATTTCCCCATTTAAGTGGTCTCCACTGAGTTCATGGATAGCTCAGATACTCCAATAACTTGCCTTCAATCTCATTATCCAAGTAATTTATAAACATAATAAAATGCTTTAGCCTTGACACTAGTTCTTGCAAAATTTTACATTGGTATTAATTTTACTTCCTAGATTTTAATTGAAGAGAGTATATTTTGTCACAAGGGAAACTGAACATTAGTTCTTCTGCTTAACAGCCACGTAGCTTCATTAGAAATTACAATAGTTCCTCATTAAGCAACAATAATAGAGTAGATTTGGGATCAATAAAAAAAAAATACATCGCCCCAAGGTGGTAAATAGTTTGGTTCATTTATACTCTCATGAGACAAATACTTCAGGATTCAGTATTAAAAACCCCCAAACTTTCATGCAATGCTTAAGAAATGTCTTTTTATTTCAAGAAATACAGATTGATTGTAATGGTATAACCGCTCGTGCTCTGGCACAGCTCTGAATCCTCCAAGCAAAGCTTTAATTATTAAGAACTTGCACCATTTTAAGAAATCACACCTTTAAAAGAACTGAACAGAGAGCTTCAATCTCACCTTCAGAAATGACAGATTCAGATTCACCCCACAGAATAAAGCACCTTTGCTGTACCATTTGACCCCATCCCTGCACTTAGCCAAGGGCCAGCTGGTAAATGCCATTTTAGGTTTCTGGGAATTTAATTATTAAATAGACATTTACACAAATCAAAGCAAACCTTTCAACCACTTCTGTCAAGTGAAGGAAGAGCTTCAAAAATCTGGTGTAACTTGATGTCTTCTTACTTGGAATCGTACATTTAGGGAAGCTCAAGAATAATACAATCAAAACTCCCTCCTCTCCAGAGTCATTCTGGATTTGTTATTGACTTCAATGACAGACTTGTAACCAAGTTTCAGCCTAGCTCCATGAAGATAAGGACCATGCCTGAAGCCAAAGTGACAGCTCTGGAGACTCTGATTCTTTCCTCTTCATCTACACTGATGCTTCTGTGCACAGCCAGAAACCATCTTCCCTCCTAACATGGACATCCATTCCACTGCAGGATTCATCAGCTGGGAGCCCACATTCCTCAGTGGCCTCATTGTAGGAACTCAGAAAGTCCCATGAGAAGTAAACCACGATATTCCAAGTGTAGAACAAACCTCCCTTCAATAAGGACAGCTGCCATCAGCATAGCACGAGGTTCAGAGCCAATGGAAACAGTGATGTGGCTTTCACAGCCATAGGGCAGAGCTCAGCCTGGCCTTTGAACAGGAACCTCAAGGAATTAGGCAAAGGTCTGTAATACCTGAAAGAACCAGACTCATTTCCTTTCCAGGGCTCCCAAAGGTGAATAGAATACAAGCAGATATTTTTCTATTTACAAATTTGAAGCACTTCAAGAGCAACCTTCCTTCAGCTGTTTTGGAGAAGAGTGTGAGATGTTCCATCAACTCAGCTTCAGTTCGCTATAAGATTTCATCAACAGCTTCTTGCTTCCCATAATATTTGGCATCTATTGCTTTGAGCTATGTGCAACTGTATTTTCCCTCTCCTCCTTCCCCTTGTTTTTGAGTGTTTATTTTGCAGCAACACCTACAGGGCACCAACCTGTATCAGACTCCAGTTGCTTGAGGCACTACATCTGCTTTTAAAGATGCAGCACTTGACTCAGAGATGGCCATAAACCACAGATGAAATTAAGTGTGGGTGAACACTGGAGCAGAAAGAATGCATAGCTCCTCCATCCACAAAGGAGGCACACAAAATATATTCATGCCCTATCAGGCTGTTGTTTTGGAGAGAGATTGGATTCATCAAAAGCTGAAAGCAAGCAAAATGAGGCTATTGGATCATGTTCACCTCAGTATTAAGATGCTGAGTAATATTTTGGTTGTCAGATGGTTTACAGTGAGTCTGCAGGAGGGACCCCTTTTACCGTAAACCTTTTGCACACCTATTTTCTTTGTTAACTGCAAAACTGGGAAGGGTCTGAAAGAAACTGATTGTTCCTTCTGCAGCCTGCCTAATTGTTTATAAAATTAGTGTGAGCAAACCACTGCTGTCATGTAGTAACATCTCACCTGCCGTCTGTGTGAGCAGGGATGACAACAATAAGCACGTGTGTGACACCTCCCTCACACTCTTTCATCTAAGTACACTCCTGTATGCAAAATTAAGGGCATAATTCATGTACAGACTTACACATGGCAGCCTTCAGGAAGATACTGGAGTTAATAAAGAGTGACAGTGACATAAATAAGAATAAAATTGAACCACGATCCTGCTGCTGCATTTACAGCATATTCTGGCATAATATCACCCCACTGATGTCAATGGTTATGACTTAGGAAAGGAAAGAACAGCATAAAGTTCTGAATCAGACATGCCAGGTAACTGTGGAGAAAGCCATAGTTCTGGACAGTGACTGAATTCTCATTTTAAATGCAACACTTATGACAGGGTAAGTGGGTTCCAAATTAGCAAACACGGGGATTGATGAAGCAATGAAACTATAAGAATGAGTAATATCAACAATATAAACTCAGGCTGTCAGGAGAAGTGGAGAAAAAGCTTCATTTCTCTGCAAACTAAATGAATGTTATATTTTTCAGAGGTTTGGGTTCGTTTGTGCTGTTTTGATTTTTCCCTTTCAAGCAATACTCTATTAGAAAAAGGCAGAAAACAGGAAGAGAAAGCCCAAAAATGTGCAGTTTCTACTTGACCTACATTGTTCCAATTGATCACAGACAATTATAGCTATATTTCATCTACTGTCCTAAAGCTGTCTCCTACTCTCATATATAACCCTCCAAAATCTAACAGACATGCACAGAGATGAAGATACAAAATAACTGCAGTTTTAACATACAGGAGGCTGCTGCTTTTGTGATGGAATTCTATATTAAATATAGCTATTAATTCAATTCTCTTTGAGCAAGCCTCAAAAAAGTACATTTTTTCAGTATATCAAAGGGGAGGGGCAGGGAAACAATGCAAGAAAGAAAAATCATCATCTTAAAAGGATGGGAAGAAAAAGAGAGCAAAGGAATCCCTTTCCCATCAGGTTCCACCATACCCAGTGTCATTAATCTCAGCCCTTCATGATTTTTCTTGCTCAGAGTAATAGTGAAAATCTACATTACTCTTTTATTTCAAAGTCATGTGACTTAAAAAGAGCTATTATTGTTAAAATAATTAAATTTATTATCTTCAATTTTGTCTTAATAGATTAGCTTTTTTTCTCTTACCCCCCTCCACTACCCACACCAAAGTAACTAGAAAGTGTGGGGGGAAAAAGAAACTTTTTTTTTTTTTCTTTTGCAAATGACCATTGAGTCTCTCAAGTCTTGTTACCAGCCTTTGGCTGAAAGGGACAAAAAACCACCTCGTTTTGGGATTCTTCAATAAATGTATTCATTAATAGAGTAGTCCCTACTGCCAGTATCTGAAGCTGACAGATATGTCAAGCTCCAGGGGACTTTTACATGAGCATGAAGTGCCAGGACAAGGGGAAATGGCTTCACACTCACAGAGGGCAGGTTTGGAGTAGATATAATGAAACAGTGCTACCCTGTGAGGGTGGGCAGGCCCTGGCACAGGTTGCCCAGAGAAACTGTGGCTGATCCATCCATGGAAGTGCCCAAGGCCAGGTTGGACAGGGCTTGGAGCAAACTGGAATAGTGGAAGGTGCCCATAGCAGGGAGTAGAACTGGATTAACTTTAAGATTCCTTCCAACCTTCTGTGATCCCATGGTTTTCAAACAGAAATAGAATAAAGGCTTTAGATAGTTTAAAAGCTAACTGAACAGACCTACAGACCAAGCAGCTCTTTCTCTCTCACTCAACAATTCAGATATTAAATGATCAAATCCTATAATGAAATGCCAGTGATCTGGTTTGTCTCAGTGAAACCAACCCTCGAGTGTTTTTATGTTTTCAGGATATTTAACACATACTAAAATGCTTCCCACAAGCCAGATACCTTCTGTTTCCCCACCTTCACTCAGCATCATTAACTCACAACATGGCAGCTTCAGTGCATTAATTGAAAAAGCATAAACCTGCATTACGAAGATTCTTGTTGTGCTCAGAAACCCTGGCTGAGAACATGGTGTCATTGCTGTTCCAGCTGCTGTTCAGACACATGGCAAGAGACAGCCCATGGTCTGGTGAGTCCATAATCTAACGAGACACGACAAACCAAGTGTGAGGAACTTCCTCGCTCAAGGACACGGAGCGGAGCATCAGCAGAGGAGCAAAAGGAATCCAGGTCTGTGTCAGCTCAGTGTCCTATACAGTAAATCATACTGTCTCTGGAAATAAAAAGAAAAAGGTATTGTGGATCTGCAATTGTAATAATTCCTTCCCTTTTAATCAGTCTCTAGAGAGAAATTACTCTGCACAACCTTCTGACATGCACAGAAGTTCATTTACTTAAAACAACAAGACTTATCCCGAAGGAAAATACTCTAGAGAGAGGTCTGATTCCCAAGAACAAACTGCTGAGAAGGTCTTAATACAAGAGCAAACAAAAATGTCTTGAAACTTGGAGTGCTGATCTAAAAAAAAATTATGCTATTAGTAAAACAACCAAAAATAAGGAAAATAATATTTCTCCCACATGGAAATGGGTACACCCTTCTTCCAAATTGAGACACCTCCCTTCAAATTTATGCTCTGTATGTACAAACTGAACCTTTCCAATGTACGTTGGTATTAATGGTACTCGGGACTTGCATGTGTTGTTTCCCATTTTCTTTTTAATGGGTCCCAGGCGTTTAAATTTCCCCTACAGAGCACACGACCTGTGCTTGTTATTAAAGCACTTAATCTGCATTTAAAACTCTGTGGCTCTGTGTTTGACCTGGTATCAAAATATCCCTCTTGAAATGTGTGAAGCATCAGAAATCCACCTGTGCCAGCAGAAAGCTCTTTGTGCCCTTTTTTTTTGTTGTTGTTCACATAATTTTGAAATTTGTTTTGACAGACGTTTGTTATTACTGTCCTCCTTCTTGTCTCCTAAATGCTGTAAACTGACTCACAGGTGGATTGCTCCACAACTTCCCTGGTTATGAGGGCAAACCTAGGGTTGGATGGGGACCACTTTCTATCCCAAACCACACCAGGCTGACCTCTCAAATGATGCAACCCCAGTGCTGGGAGTGATCACAGGCTCTGCTTGGTCAGCAGAGTCAGCCCTGAGGGAGGTTGGCTTGACTAACCCTCTACATCTTAGCCAAGAGGTTGAAAAGAGACATCACAAACACTGAAATACAAATGTTGTTCCTGCCTGACTTTCCTTTCAACAGCTGGGGTGCTGAGGTTAAGCTTGGATTTTGCACAACAAGGAGATCTGCAGAGAGATTTGTTTTGAACTGGAGAAACTCAAGAACAAAGTTACATTTCCTGGTTGTTTTTCTCAGTACCGCAGTAACAAAGATCAGTGTTATGCAGAGGAGTGACAATACATAGACCTTGCCCCATGTGAACACCACTGACTTCAAGAGAGAAAAATGCAGTTCTTATTATTCACTCGTGACTACAGTTTAAAATCTGTGTTTACAGACTGTCTCCATCACCAAGGAACACAAAAGTCACTGTTGTTTGCACATCACTGCTCATAATGGACCACTTGAAGATGAAAAGATAGTGCAGTCTGTCAATTTCGTCTTTTTCTTATTATCAGCAACAGCAGCAAAGAGCAGTCACTGTGCTGCCTTCTCTGAGGGGAGAAAAACAGACAAAAAGTTCTTTAAAATACCATTTTCACATCATTACACAAAATTCAAATATGTGCTTTCTGCATGTTTGACGAGTTCTTAAATTCTGTGAATTCAAAATTCAAAAGTATGAAACCTTGTGTCTGTAGCCACACGTGGTTTTTCCCTCTTCACTGTAAATTTGAGGAGGTTGCACACAGGAGCTTTGTTTTTTCCCCACTGCACACACAAGTAAAATGGAAGTCCTCTGGATGCAAATAAATGACTACTGAACAGCTCTAAGATATCAAATAAACAGAATCCAGTACATCAAATTAATTCTAATATTTGACTAGAAAATGTAGACAACTCGACTCTCAAGCTGGCAAGGTATTTATCTCCATTGAAATAAATTGAACTAAAAAATATGCCTAAAATTCAGGTTTAAGTTGTCTCTTGTATTGGATTTCTGAGTGAAGGAGTTCACTGAATAAACACATCCATTAAACATCTTTTCAATATCACCAAGTGCTATGCTAAAAGGTTCCAATGGCCAATCCATTTTCCTCTTCCTGTATGATTTTAAGATATATACATTGTCTTTTGTGTCAGGAATGCTGCTATTTTTATTTTCCATTAGTCTTTGCTAACAGTTCAGACCATCCATTAATACACCTTTACAACCTTGTCTCATGCTTGTTACAATTTAACTTCCATCAGTAAAATCAGTGTAAGCTCTGTGAAACATTATTATTATTAAAAACTCCTTCCCTTTATTAGAATAATAAAGAATCCTCAAATTAAATGCCCATTTTACTACTCACCAATCAAACCCTAATTGTTGTAGAAGACATTTTAGTGAAAGAAGTGTTCTTTCAGTGTTCAAAAGCAATTTAGTATCCCAGCAAGAACATTTCACATTAAACACAGGTTTGGAAACATCAAGTGGAAATGTGCTGCATATTGACCAAATTGAGTGAGCTCTACCTTTGCTGTTTTAACTCTATCACTTTCACAGAATAAAATCTAACTGTTATACAAACACACAGGCAACTGGAGAAGCAAATAGAGGAAGTAAACAATGAATATTCTATAGTTATCACCAGGCTCTTACTCTGCTGTTGCAAGTCATGTCCATGAAGTCAGTCAATTTATTAACTACAGTAAATTGGGATTAATATCGTGCCTGGGAGGCACCAACTGCACACAAGCATTGGTTAAAAAAAAAAATCCTTCAAGAGATATATTTGGCTGTGGTTTTGTGGTTTTATTAAAAATCTGGATTACAGTTAAGAAGCTTATATCATCAGGAGGGAGTCTGCAGACAAGTTTACAATTTTGCTTAGAAACTTTGATTAAAAATAACTGCAGCTAAGAAATGTCCAACTTCCAAAAAAATCTTACAAAACTTCGGACTTATCAGTATCTGGCAGACAAAACATTAAGCAGGGAGATGAGATGAGCCCCAACTACATTGCTTCATTCACATATCACACAAAAATTCAGGCAGCAGGGATTCGTGACTATTTCTAAGGACTTCCAAAGACAAAATCATTCAGGTTAGAGGGTAACTGTGAATCCAGAATCAGAGTCAGACCAAGAAGATCTTTGAAACCCCCAAGCAAATACATTTCAAACCCTCTCTTGTTCCAATGTTTAATTATTCTTGGAGTGCTATTTTTACTTTTTCCTTATAGCCAGTGGGAAAAACCTGCATTTCCATTTCTGGCCAGTCTCTCATTCTCCCACCATACACTTCAGAACAGAGCTCAGCCCCATCTCCTTGGTGACTCCTCACATGCAGGTCGAGAGTTCTTAGGTCTTTGCTTGGCCCTCTCAAGAAAACACAAACCCAGATGTCTCTCAGCCTCTCCTCATGGTTCATGTGCCTCAGCCACCTTGGCAGCCCCTGCTCTGGGCTCACTCCAGCGTCCCTGCACTTCTCCCATCCTGTCACAACTACCAGCTGGACACTATTCCAGGCTGGCTCTAATGAGCAGCAGGGAATACCAGTGTCCCTAAATGCAGTGGCTGTGCTGGAGCACAGGACACTGCTCAGCCCTGGCACTGCCAGAGCACTCAGCTGAGCCCACTCTGCTGCAGCACAGCTGCCAGTGCCCAGCTGGGACCACTGCACAGCTCAGTCCCTTTCAGCAGCACCAGCAATTTGTGTTTGCCCTGTAATTCTCCATGAAGTCCCTATTTCTCCAGCCTTTCCAGGTGCCTCTGAAAGACAGCCCTTGAGTTCATTACCTGCACCCCGATTTGGTGTCATGATATCCATGAGGATGCATTCCATCACCTCCTGCAGATCACTGGCAAAGGCATTACACCTGACAGTTCCAGGGTGGCCCTCAAAGGGCTCCTTTTGGAACTGCCTGCCAGGTAGAGTTTGCAGCAATTGCAATGGAAAGCCAACAGCACACTTTTTTCCCCCCCTTGCATCTTGTTTAACAAATGTCATTAATGTGCACTTTTTTTGGTTCACGTTAAACCAAGCTTTTTCAATTCAATAATAGATTGATGAAGAATACCATGTCCAGGGTCTCTCCAATAAGAAGGTGCAAAATTAATTTTAACAGGGGGGACAAATCTGGCTCTGTTTCACAGAACAAAATGCAAATGCAGAAGCAGTGATATGAGCAAGTTCTACAATCATTTCAAGACAGATTAGGACACTGGGGCACAGGCTGTCCTCTGTAAATAACGGCTGCCACTATCACAGCCCTTCCTCAGATGTGCTAATTACATCCTGTTATCAAATGATGATGCAATTAACCAGGGTGGCCATTTCTCTTATCCTGCATGCTCCTTTGGTGACCTAAAAGAATAAATTTAGATACACTCCTGCTTCTTAAATTTCCAAAGTCACGAAATACAAAGGTTCCTCCATGCTTTGCCAAGACGTATAGCTTTGTCTTGCCTATCTGAGACACTGCAGATCACCCAGGCCTCAAGGTTAAGTAAATGTAGCAATTTATCAGAGACCTTGTACACATCTTGAAATCTTTCTCTCAAATTTGGAAGATGACATAATTTGAAGGATGTAATCTTCTTTCACAGATCAAGTCATACTGGTACATTTTCCCAGGGTTTCAGTGCTATAAATCACAGTACCTTCCTTAATTTGAGGAGATTTTACATGACAATTTTGCCTTGCACTTTAAAAATGGTTTATTTGTGAACTTGTCAAAGATAACTGCTACCGCTTCTGACTTTTTCCAGGAAGTCTGCCTAGTTTTCATACTCATTAACACTGCAGTCTCCCAGACCTTTGTGATACTCAGGATAATTAATTCCCAAGAGAGCTTCCTTCATGCATTAAGATGTAAACTCTGAGCTCTTAAGAGAAAGACACCTGTGGTCCTCAGAGTCCACCTCCCAAAATAAGTCAAGAAAAAATGTAACACATCATTCCCTCAGCCTTCCTTCCCATTAGCTCTACTTACAGCAGTGACTGAGAAGCAATTCCTCAGCATTTGACAGCTGGACCAAAACAGTGGCTTAACATACACAAGTATTTGTGGCAGAAGCACCCAAACCAAATATCTACTGGCACATTGGCAGATACTGCAAATACACAGAGTGACAAAAGCATCACATCATTACTGGGCATTTTTAGGCTTTTGAATGTGCTCCCACCTTGGAAGATTCAAATAAAGTTGAAAGAAAGCAAATCCATTCAGCACTGGGAACTCCAGCTGACTGAGCAGAGCTGAACTTTAAAACCTCTCACAGAGCCCTGGGTACCTGCACTACATTATTTACAACCAGCTCTTCATCTCACACTTCCAAAATTGGAAGGGAAAAAAATATACTAAATTTTATAGAATGAGTTAATTCATACCAATATGGGTAACCAGGGGAATATTTGTATGCATCAGCCTATGTAAAATGCAAGCTCTTTCTTCTGCAGTTACATCAACCCATAATTATATTAGGGAAAAAGCCTAAAATCCTAACTCATCCCCACTGGTTGAAGAGACCAAATGCTTTGCCTCCAGCAAAGCAAGAAGTCACAGCCTAAGAAATCAACTGCCATCCACATCATTTTGGACATGTCACATCGTGTCCCTGTCCTGCTGATTGCTGGTCCATAATAGTAGGGAGCTCACATTAACCTTTTCAACTGCTTTAACCAGCTTGATGCTCTCACAAACACATTATCAGGAACTAAAGGCAAAGGTTCTCTGTATATTCCGTGCCAGGTGTTCATAAGAGAAAGAAAATCCTATGATCACAGCTTTACAAACACAATTCAAGCAAGAAGATTAAACCCTTTGCCCAAGAGCAGACAGGCAGTTAGTGGCAGATCAAGTGTTTCCTGAATCCAGTCCAATCCCAGAACACAACCCATCTTTGCTTTCTACTCTGTCAGATTCTTTTTTCCCCCCCATGCAGAGCCAACATATTTAGTGCTTTTCTTTAAAAGAAACAAACTGAACATCAGCCACCACACGGGTGCTGCACTTCCAAAGGAAACTGGTGCTCCCAGTAGCAACATGTTCCTCAGCACTTTATTTCTCAGTTATCAAACAGAGTTATCACATACCATTCTGGTTTCACAATATTATTCGAGGGTGGAAATCCTTAATATTAAATTCATCCATTATATAATTTTTCCAGCATAAAAAAGCAACATCATGGAAAACCCTGCCCAGCAAAACAACTGAAGTGGGACCCTGTAGGAATATTCTCCCAGTATGACTTTTTGTGTACAAATACCTTGCTTCCTTGAGCCAGCAGCAAGTACCTCCAGAGCCTGGTGGTTTCCTCAGGATTCACAGAGCCTGCCCACATCCTCCCAGCTCTGAGGAAGGCAGAGACCCTGAAATGGTCTCTCAGCTGCCCAACCCTCCAGAGCCTGAGGGAGCCGGGAGCTAATCCTGTCTGACTGAAAGCACCTGTGGTTTCACTCCCCAAACCCTGCAGCTGTTCAGACTTATCCCCTGGAGGAGAGCAGTCCAGCTGGGAGGGAGCCTGGCCAGCACAATCACCACAAACTCCAATCACATGGGGCAGGAGCAGGGCTTGTAAAATGGCAACAGCTGAGGGCTCGGGAGTAGCCACCATGGGGGCAGCAGCTCCTCAGCTCCTGTTCCAGGACCCCCAGGGAAAGCCAAATTCATTCAAGAGTGATAGACTTCCTCAGGCAGTGATGTGGCCACCCAGCCCAGCAGCTACACCTGCACACAGAGGTGTTCCTGAGCAGGAACAGCCTGCCTAGGGCTGGCCAAGGCTGAATAGAGGACACAGTCCTAAGCTACGCCAGGAGAGGTTTAGGTTGGCCATTAGGAGGAATTTCTTCCCAGAAAGGGTGATTAGATATTGGAATAGGCTGCCCAGGGAGGGGGTGGAGTCACCATCCCTGGAGGTGTTTATGGGAAGACTGGACATGGCACTGAGTGCCATGGTCTGGTTGATGTGGTGGTGATGGGTTCTAACTTGGACTCAGTGATTTCAGAGTCATCTTCCAGCATCATGGAGTCTGTGACTCTGTGCCATCCCAGAGGCACAGGAATAGCTCAGAGGAAAGAGAAGGAATCTGCAAGAGGAAGAGACTCCATTTCCCTGCACCGTGGATTCCTGGCTCGAGGCAGGCTTTGGGTGTGCAGGACATTGCAGGGGATGCAGGAGCAGTGTTGATTTTGGGCACTGGGGCATTCCAGACAACAAATGTTAGTGCAGCCCTGGATTATTAGGCACAGGGTCCCCAGGAATCTTCTAACCTACAAGTAGATCTTAAAAATGTTCCAGTTCATTAAAGTTCATGTTTTATTTACGTGGCTCTGTTATTTTACTGTCATATATGAAAAGGGGGAACAATGACTGATAGTTTTGCACATGAGTTCAAGACCCACAGTAATTTAGACCCTGAGTGTAACAGCAGTGTTTTCAAGTGTATTGAGGGCAACTGGAAATAAGATCATGGGCAATATTCTATCACCTCCATCTTCCAACTGGGCTTTTATTCCATTACTGTCTGCCTTGTGCCAGGGCATGGCAAAAAGCTCAGGGAGGTGTCTGGGTCCACCCAGAAGGCACTTGCAGGAACCTGGGGCAGCTCTGAAAGGGGCAGGAGCATCCCTGGGGTGCTGTGAGGAACACACAGAGGCCCCTGGGGCACAGGCTGCATTCACCCCCCAGATGCATCCAGGGGCTGCCTGGGTCTATGGAAAGGCACACAGGGAGCTCTGGGACACCCCAGCAGCAAACTGAGCTCCACACTCGGTTCAGGCAGGGCACCACCTCTCCCTTTCACCTTGCTGAAGTGGTACTTAGCCTGCAGTATCGTGTTACTACATATAGAGAAATAATTTCCTTTTCAATCGAGCTAAACTTTACATAATAGAGGATTAAGAAACACAGCACGGCACAATGCAGTGAATTTACCACAATACTTTTTGTCTGAGCAAAACAACGATAACAAACAGCTCCAAACAATTTATGTGTTCCCAAGAAAGCACAGAAACTTTATAGAAACATAATTCAATCTTACTACCTTACGTAAATAAACAAGAGATCAGTTGGTGTCTAAAGTAGTATATAAAGTATTTTCATAATAATAAGCCAATCTCCCACCAAAAAGGCTCTGAAATACACTACAATCAAAATTCTGTACAGATTATAATACTGATTACATGAAAGCTTCGGAGCATAGAAACAGAAGTAAGAAATTTGTCACATTGGTCAGAACTAACAACACCAAAAGAAGTGGGCTAAAGACAATAATAGAAAATATTAAGGGCATTGATTATAACCTATTATTTTCAAGTTGTCAGAGAATAAGAAAACCTGCTCATGAAATAAGTGTACAATTAGAGGCATTTGGGGAAAGATTATATGATTATGAATAAGTATCTCTAGCATTTAATGGCTTGTTACTGGGGAATTTAGACAAGGCTGGTCTTCTTAGTCTTACCATATGTATAGTCCTGCAGATCAGATATCTTCTTACTACTCTAGTATCTCCTGTCTATTATTACTACATTCAAACTACAGATTTTGGGGTACAAGGGCAACACATTCACCAAGGTGATAATGCACTTAGACTGCTTCAAAACCAGCAAACACCACACAAACCCAACCCAGGAACAAATCCCTGAGACACTGAATAGGGTGCTCGTAGTTTAATCCTGGAGTAGATCCAGCAATAATGACCCACCTTTCCTACAGTGATATTTATGATAGTTATTACAATATCTGTTAATTAAACATAGCAGAAAGAGATCCAATGAGATGATATCAGAATCAAAGCTCCAAAGGCTTTGATTTTTTTTCTACCTGTAAAATGGGGAAAGTAAGACATACCTAGTCCAATATCAGTTAATGAAACCTGTAAATCATGTCAGTGGGAGTTTTGGATGTGGAGATTGCCTGTTCAGGCACATCTTCTGACAAGCACCTCTACTCTACAGCACTGAACTGTCAGCACAAAGCCACCAGGGCAGGACTGGCCAGGCACCTGTGGCACCTTTGCTTAGATACAGTAATATGGACCATCTTGGATTGTACAGATCATGACTACTTCAAGGGAGAAGCTGTGATTCCTTCAAAGAGAAGCTCAGCAGAAGGCATTTGCCCAGAGCCAAGATGGCATTGATCAGCTGTTCAGTGTTTTGTAACATTGCAGGCAGCATCTCTTGCCTCCTGAGCATCAAATCTGAGAAGAAAAAAGAACCCCAGTGCACTCCCATGATTTCCAGACCTCAATCTGTACAACTTCCTAAAGAAAAATCTCTCTAGAGAACTTGTGTTTTAAAGAACACACACCAGAAGGCAGGCTAAAAAAGCAGCAGCACATCTTAAAGGACAACTTATTGTGCCTGTCAAGTGACAGTCACACCACAACAATGCAGAGCTTGTCTGGGAGACAAGAACATCAACACATCCAATTCCATGCTGGGCACAGAGTGCTGTTGATTTTGGCCCTCTAGTAAGGTTGGAGAGATGAACACTAGACTTCACTCTCAGCATTGAATACATTTAATATTCTAGAAAGAAAATAACTTAGACAAGAGGTATGAGCAGTCTGAAAGGTGGCCTGGTTAGAAGAGGGGTAAAAAAATTAACTACAGAACAAATGAAAATGCCAGCCAGCCTGGGAAGCAGAACATCCTGGTAAAATGCAGCTGGACTCTGAAGTACAGCTGGGGTACCTACAAACTGGAGACATCCTAAGATACCACTAGTAAATGGGAAAAAATAAAAAAGAAAAATAGAAACTGTAACAACTTCTTGCCTGAAAAATGAAAGAAAACAATGAAAGAAAACAAAGTTTACCAAAATAAAGGAAAAATTCAAAGCAAATGGGACTTCTAGAACCTCATTTTTCCCCCTGCAGGTGGACACACAGGCAGAAGCCAGACTTGTGAAAGACAACTCAAGAACTTTGTCCATACATATGCACACACCCCACTCTTATTTAACCTTCAGAATCTTCTCTACTCTCCTATGCAGAGTGAGCACTCTTGAGAAGGAAGAAATCAAATCTGAAAGCCCTTCACAGAGATGAAAAGTTCTATATGTTATTTCGAGCCTACTCTGGATAGCTGATACTCTTCTTGAACAAGGACATTTTAACTACTTTAACAGGGTGAAAGAGATTCGAGTGTACTTCAGCAGAATAAGTACAATTATGTGCATTAGACCTCTATAGGAGCTTAAAGCACTTTAATGGGATAAAGAAGAGTTTAAGTGCTATGCACTGTAGGACAGTTAAAAAAGGGATCATTTGATAAAGATTTAAACTAACTTAATGGATACAATAGCAATTATCTACAGAGCAAATTGCTAGAAACAGATTTTGAAAATAATCTTCTTTCTGTGAATTCATGGGAAAAGATTTTATTTCTACAGTGCACTGTCCACATCTAGCAATTTAATGAACTATTTCTTCCAAAACCAGAATTAAATTAGCACAGATCCACCTAATACACCTAACGTTGCTGAGATGGCTCCTAATTTTCTAATAACCCTCACAACAGCAACATTTTTAAGTGACAGCATTAGCAGAAACCTGCCAGTGCTTTTCTTCAGCCAAATTTCACTGTACAAACCACTTCACCATGAACAAAGAGCAGATGAGAGGGGAAAATTAATTATTTCAATGGCTTATTCTCTCTCCTGCACACACAGAGTAGGCATCACCAGCACACACAGTTACAGGAGTGTACAGGGAGAGGGTCTCTCTTCAGGTTTGCCTTTTCTTCTGAGCACACCCAGCTGAACATACATGTAATTTCTTTGAAAAATTAAGTGTTTCCACTTCTTCATGGCCCGAGAATCCCAAACCCCAAAACCGCCAGCAGAAAGGGATCTACACATTTTAGAACTTCTACTGCACTCAGCTATAATGAAAAGCTCTTAAACACTTTTGAGAATTTAGCCCAATATCCGAGTTTCAACTTCCAACAGTCTGCAGAGTCTACCTGGCAAGTTTAGTTCTTACACTGGTAAAACCACCCAGCATCAGCTGTAAGTTCGACAGTTTTCATACAGCTGTTTGTAAATGCAGACCTGAAATGAAATAATTCATGTCTTGGATAGCTCAGTCATAGCACCATTTCATTCCAGTTTCAATACTTAGAAAGATTTTCCACACAAATTTTCCTCCCTGTAACTTCTATTGTGGATGCCCTCTTGGGAAAAAAAAAAATCATTTTAAGAGGAAAAATACAAACCCAAAAATCTTTATTCAGTTACACACATGCAAAGCCTGCTAAAGCTGACAAAAAGAAGGCACTGATTGCATCTCCAATGTTGATGCAACTGAAGGCACACAAGAAAAAAAATAAATATAAAAGCCTTTTCTCTGCTTTTTCAGCTGTAAATAAACACTGCTCTTGTCCATTCAGGTCAAAAGATAAAACATAATCAATATCTGCAACCCAGCAAAATATAGAGACTGCCATGCATTTGTTGTATTCCAAAGGAATAGTCTTTTCCAGGGACTCTTTCACTGTGTAAGGAAAATACCTGCATAGTAAATGCAATCTTTAGCACAACATCTCAGTGGGTAAAATTCAACAGGAAGGTTGTTAGTAGGGGGTATTGGTCTCTTTTTGTGTTCCCTGATGACTCTCTTTTCCCTCCCTGACCTCTTTGCATTTTCTGCCCAAACTGAATCCCATCGTGGTGATGCTTTTTGAAATGCTAAGGCGATTATAATAACCCAGAACATTCCATTCCTTAACTTCAGTTAGATCCAAACTAGTGAAGAAGTTAGAGAAGCAGAAACCTGTGCCAAATTAGGTGCAATTCACTGCACCCCAAGAAGTAAAACACAAGCATCCAAATTTCACATCTCCCGAGTGCCCATGTAGAATAGCAAAGGATTACACTGCACTAATATTTTTAAACACTGACTTTTTTGCATGACATTGGTTAGGCTTTACTTATTTCCAGTTACATCACTAGTGGTGCTTTTCATGCAGCTTACTTTGAATCCTGGCAATGCCAAAACCTGTTACCTGAGCTGAATCTGCTTTTATTTTCTGTTATGTTCCTATCTCTCCTCTTTCACATTTTGCTTAACATTTCTGCTTTGAAATCATTGGAGTTCATCAGGTGAAAATAAAAGGGAAGCATACACACAGCACACATACACATTTGCACAGCACACCCAGAGATATACAATGAAAATCACCACTTATTTTCTGTTCAAAGGAATAGGAAACCTGCAATATTTCAAACCCCATCCTGCAGTAACTTTTAAAAACACAGCCCTTCTCTTTGAGAACTCCAGTGAATTACTCTCTCATGTTCACTTGTGCAGAAATCAAAGCAGGGCTAACAAGATGAAAGCCGTGTTCTATCAGGTTTACTTAGCACTGAACAACTGTCCAAAGCACCTCACCACCCTCTGCTGCTCCCAGCCCACATTCCAAATTCAGTCGGTGTAGTTGCAGTCCTACTTTATGAAGAACAAAACCACCAAACCTCAGATTAAAATGCTGCCCTTCTCTCCAGATGATGGTAGATGCAGGGCATTGCCAGGCTCCAAAATAAACCTGATTATATTGTGCATTCCCCCAGCTGAACTCCCTCTGCTTCCAGGAACGGAAGCAGAAGCAGCAGGTATCCCAGTATTCAGATCATGTCATCTTCCAAGACTTAAAAAGAAAATAATTATCCTCTAGTAATTGAAAACACAAAATGAGGTTTAACATCGTGTTCTGATCTTTTTTATTTCAAGCTGTGAGAGGATTAATTTACTGAAAATGGAAAGTGCTCCCAGACTGCTGTACCTGGCCCGATATACCCTCACAATCAGGGCTGAGAAGGTGTTTGGGGAACCAGGCACAAAACCTGACCTACTTCAGTGCACACAGGGCTCAAAGTCAGGCTTTCCCACCATGACTACAATACAGCTTTATCCAAGTCCTTTGCTCTCACTGTGTCTGTTAATTGTTCTGTGCACCAGGATAAAGACCCAAGGCTGTTGTGAAGACACCTCACATTTTTCTGTTACTGCAGAGGTACTTTTCCAAACCAACATGATTTTTCTGTCCTATTATCCAACTGTCAGAGAGCAAATCTTTTCCCTTCCCTGCAGAAATGCAAGATCATCCCTTAGTTAAGATTCTTGTAAGCCCATGAATAGGTTTAGACAAGACCATGAGTTTGCAAAAGCTCTTGGGGAGATTGTGCTTTCATTATTTCTCAGGCCAAGTAACCTCCCCATCATAAACCTCCCCTCACAAACTGCTTTCTTCAGGTTTGATTTCAGCCCAGGAATTCATTTGCTTTCCAAATCACACCCAGCTCTGCACAGCCCTTTCTCAAGCTCTAGGAAGCATCTTTCTGTCACCTCTTGAGACAGCATTTCACGCTTGTTCCTTGCTCTGTTTTAACAGCACCTCAAGTCCCTCCATTTTCCCCACATAACCCCGACTGTTCTCCAGAAGGAACAACATTTATTTCTAATCCATTAACCATTCTAATGCAAAATAAACATATAAGACAAATACCATCCATCACATAAGTAAACCAGAAGTAGTTTATGGGTATTTCGATGAATCATGATTAGTTAGGCAGTGTTGTTAAATCAACACCAAACAGGATAAACCTTGACTAGTAATGAGGCACGAGTCCTAAAAAACATATACAAAAATATTTAGTAGCCTAAGTTTACAAGATGCCTTCTGTATTTTTTTTATTTTACTTTACAAAGCTTTAGAAAGATTTGGTGTGTCCATCTCTGCATTTTACATACCTTCAGTATCTTCAAGCTTGCCATTAACTCTTTTAAAATTTCTAACTAATCTTAGTAATTCTGACTTCCTAGAAGAAGTTTTTTGCATTTTCTGAATTAAAATACCTACAAAATATTTTCTGATTCCTGAAAAATATTTACTAGGCACCTTTTCAGCAATCAGGAAAACATTGTCAATCCAAAGCTGGCAGGTAAAAACATCAGGATTCCTCTCGCTTCCAAAGTTGCCCAAATCACAAATCTGACTGTAGAGCTAAAGGAACCTGCTGGAATCCCAGTCAAGTTCAATACTGATCCATTCCTGAAAAGCAATGTTTTTTTAACAAGCCAGCATTTACAAATCAAATCATCTCTCACAAAAAAATTCCCAGAAGCCTCAAAAGCTCGCGGGAAACCTGAGCAAAGCAGACTTCCCACCTCGCTGGCTCTGGAAAGTTCTCTACGTGCACTGGCCTTTCTGCCTGGTGTTAACAAGGAGTGATTCCATGTGCTTTCAAAATTAAATAAATAAATCTGTCTTGTTTGTAAATATGGGCTGGTTCAGAGTGATTTGTACATGTGAAACTTTAAACCTCACTGAGCTTAAGACCTCTCCAAAAGAATTTCCAGATGTAATAAAAAGGAGTGTCTGAGACCTGGGATTTTGGCTGTCATTTTAAGATGCCTGAACTTAAGTGTTTTTTGGGTCTGACACACAGAACTGGAGAAGAAATTGTAACCTGGAGGCCTTGGAACAGCAACAATGGACAAACCACTCCTCACATTAAAAAAAAGTTTGCTTCTGAAAATAGAAGACTAAATAGGAAATGTCTTTTTTTTCCCCCTAAGTTTCCTGGGATAATCCCTGTCCCCTCAGCATTTGGGAATTTCTGGTTACTTCTGTATTTATTCTCACAAGTAACTTTTCTCCAGATTGCATAAATAAGTTCTCAAGGTTACAAGAAACCTGAAAAGCCTTGCTTTAGAATACTTATAGAGTCGGGTGAGACTCACAAAGCACTCAGTCACAGCAACTCTCTGTAAAATATTTCTCCTGTAAAAATAAAATGTGACTATCATTAGTTGCTGCTCAGGTTCTTTTACCGCAGTTGGTACAAGCCTCCTGTCATTGTAGCCTGGAATGAAGCATAAAGCAAAGGGGCTTCTGTCCCCACCTCTGCTTTGGTGTGTTCATACCTTTCTCTTCTCTCTCCTTGATCGTTACAATCTGAATTCAGTTACAATTTAAACCCCCACACCTCACCACTATCTTTTTGGCTCCATATTGTTCTATTTTTCTGCAGCCTGATGAATACAGAATGCACCTTGAAAGCCTGCCTCTTTCATTTTTCACAGGGCTTAAAAAGATGTAGTGCCTATAAATGTCTTTTTTTTTTGTTCTTTAATCTTTGATCAAGGGATTGCTATGTAGAGAAGAAACTGCATATAAACCCCATGACACAGGGAGGGTGGAAAGAAAGTGTTCTCTACCCTCAGAAGGGAACAGAAATATTCAGACTTCATACACAGGTTTGTTAATGCTTCTAAATCTTATGCTGCCAAAAGAAAAAAAAAAAAAAAGGCAATGAAAAGTGTTCCCAAATCACAGTTTTCCCATATTTTGAATCTGCAGATAGCTCTTAAAAGCTGCAATCTGTTTTTCATTTCTTTTATTATCCAGGTCATCTCTTGTAAGATTCTACAGTAAGCCCCAAAGCACAGACTAGAAATGTATTTATTTATAAAAAGAAAATAAAAGAGTAAATAGTCCTGCACAGGTGAAAATTCACTACTGGGGATTTTACTTAGAATATCCAAGAACATCCTTAGAAACAAGGATCTTAAGAACTTCAACTTTTTGACTCTAAAGTTGATAAAAATAAAGATGAATAGACTTCCCAGCACTTTAATCTCTTGAAGTTCATTAAGACTCAGATTTCCAAGGGCTGCCATCACATATCACACAGATTTGAGGAGCAGTGTCTAAGACCTTCAGCACTTGAATTTGTGGAAACCATCTCCAAACTCCATGGCACTCACCAGGATACCTGTGATTTAAATCAGCTAATCACTCATGATGGAAATCTTCAATTAGCACAAATTCTGAACGTATCATCAAAAATCAAGCACTAATAATTTTTACTTTGTTTGCAGGTGGCAGTGTTGAACCTTTTACCACTCCCAAAATTCTACACAAATCCTTATTTAAAAGCCTCATGGGAAAGAAGCCAAGATTTAACACCCTGTGCTGCTCCCAGACTGACCTTTGTCCCCAATTCCCCTTCCAGGTCTTCAACTGCAGCAACCCCACTGCACATCCCACTATTCCCAGTGCAATTCCTGCCCCAAAGAGCTCATGAAACAGATGCAAGAAACAAAGGAGCAAATATCAGAGGAGAACTATCCATGGGATAAGGCTGTAGTAGAGGCAGATGTACCTGAATAAATCAGTCAGTGCTTTGGCCAAAAAACATGGATATTAAAAGGGATATCAATCCTGCTTAGATGCAATTTATAAGTGGTCTTGTATGTTGGTGACAGGGTTAGACAAGAGCATCAAGATGAGTAAGATTGAGAGGAGAAAGGTGTCAGAACACAGACAGAACTCAACAATCACATGGGAAGTTTAAGTTTAGCAGATTTAAAAGTAGAGAATGAAAACTGAGCTCAAGAGAGCACATCAATAACCATCCAAGTATTGCTGTGCCTGCAGAGGTCGCTTCCAACAGGGAATCACAAAAGGACTTCACAGAGGAAGCTCATAACAGCTATAAATTCTGTGGTTTTATGAGCTCCATCTATAGTTAATGGCAATGAAAAACAAAAAAACTTCCATGTTACCTTTAAATAATAGCAGAAGTTCTTGGGGAACAAAAAAAGAAAAGAGAAGCTAAAAACTAAAGACACATGTGCATGAACAACAGGACACACCTGGTAGATTCTCTCTGGCTTTAAGAACACAAAGAGGGATGAAACATTTCTGCTAATGGTTGTTGGATTTTACAGTTCATCAGGGTTTGATGGCAAGAGCTCATAATGCTCAGATAGATCCATAGTCTGCTTTTAGTCTCTTCATGAATTTACAGTTGACTGGATTTGATAAAAATAAATAGCAGTAAATTCAAGGAAGGAAGGGAAGAGAAATGTCCCAGAGTTGACTCAGTCTGTAATATCTAAATCAAATAATTATATAGAAGTCAATATTATTTTTCTCAACCTGTTTATCAGATTATGCCATATATAAAGTGGATTATCCTTAATGAAAGGTTGTTTCAAGATCTCAGGCTTGAAAGACAAGATGGGATTATCATCAAGATGAAAAAAGTTTTTTGATCCACATTTTCCTCTCTTTGTAGAAGGCTTTGTTAATAGTTGATACTTTATTGAAAAGCTAAGGCATCTTTATTGCCCAGAAGATAAACAAAAAGTAGCACGAAAGAGAGCCCAGAGGTGTATTTGCAGCTGTCCCTGGTGCTAACCAGATATTCAGCATCTAAACCTCGTGCACCATTGCCAGTGTCAAACACTTTGTAGCATCTAAAATCTATTTTGCCTTCCTTATAGCAACATGGAGACCAAAATATTACTCAAATATGCAGTCTAAATAAACAAGAAATGTAATGGAAGTGTCATAAATTGCAAGGTTTTGAATTCCTGCTGAACACCAACTGTTCTATTCATGTTTCTTTAAAAATCTCTTCCACTACCACAACCACATGCAACCATTGACAAATTGCATGGATTTTAATACATCCTGAGTGATTTTGATCAGCCTAAATAGTCCAAAGGTCAAACAAAGTGTTTGCATGTCAACACACAGCCTAGAGCTAATTAAAGTAGGTTATGACACTGATACTCATCAGTGTAGCAGCTGTATTGGGCCAAAGAAATCCGTGCTGCACATGGACACTTCAGTGCTCAAGACCTCAAGTCCTATTTCTGAAAATGCCCTTTAGGAGCTCTGAGAGAGGCAGAGCAGATCAAGAGAGGACACAAAGCAAAGGTATCAGAGAAAAAGCAGCATTTTTCCTATCCTGTATCTCAAGCATTCAGCCACTGAGGCAGAGGAGCTGAGCCTCCCTCAATCAGTGTTGAGAACCCCACGTGTGGGACACAAAATTCTTCTTCCCTTTCTCAGCAGAAGTACCAAGAAACTGGTCCTGCAGTTTTCAAATGTGGGCAATAAATTGATGATGAAGAAGAAATCAAACTACATGTTTAAGTACCCAGGGTTGTAAAGGGTACATCAAGCCCTGGTACAACTATTTTATTTTCAGGGTTTATATTCCAAGAAGCAAATGTGTTTTTTAGCCCCCTGCCAGAAGCTGAACACCACTAGTGCCTCAGCAGTAGCTGGCAGAGGGATAATTAAGCAGTCTGTGCTCTGTGAAAGTTTCAAATGAGAGGGATTTACATGTGGGATGGAGACATAACACCATGACAAAGGCTTGCTCAATATTGTGTATGGAAAACTCCAGTCAGTCACAACTATTCTCCCCAAATTATAATGTGTTCAGATTCCATTGCCACAAAAATTCCACATTATCAATAGATGTGGTGCATTTTCTCACTGAAAATCATCTGTTAAAAAAAAAAAAATGTATTTTACAAAGCACATAATTTAATTAATTTGTCTGTGATGTTCACCAGACAAGTACCAGAAGGGTATGACACCATTTGTACTAAAGACACAGCTCAGAGCATTTTACAGATGTCCCTAGAACAGCACATGCATTTTTAGGATACACAGAGACAAATAGTAAAAGCTGGATTTCATCATTTTAGACCATTTTGAGACACAAACAAACAAACTATGCCTTCTTTTTCTATTTTTTTCTTTAAAATATAAACCAACACTGCTGGGAAAGAACCAGACAATTCATATTGAACTGTAGGAATCAGGACAGAAGTATGTAATGAGAACAGGGTTTCTGTGGAAGGGAAAGTAATAATTATTCTTGCTCTTATTCATCTCCATTTTCAGCAGGATGAGCAGTAATCAAACATTTGCAGAAAAAGAACCACATTGCAACAGAAAAAGGATCTGGTGGATATTTTTTCAACATTTCCTGCTTTCATGGATCACCCTTTATTCTGTGCCCAGACTCTGAGATGCAGCATCCTCTCCATGACAGCTCCAGAAATTGCTAAAGAAGCCAACAAAACCCTCAACCCACAGAGGTTGTTGTCTCCTAATGCAAACATCAATGAGGAAAATGAGAGCTAATTTGGCTGAGCGTGGCTCCCCAGCTCTCTCACTGCATCACGTTCTGCAGCTCGACAAACCTCTGCTTTTAAGCTTTGGTCCTTTCCCTCTGGTGATTTTTAGGACTGTAGCTGCAGCAGCATTTACCACCGACAGCATCAGCAGCAAGAATAAATAACAATCCTGGGAGAAGAACAGGAGATTTCAGCTGTACCACCCAGACTCTCAGGGTGGCGATGCTGGAAGAACAAGCACATCTGAGTTATCCTGCAGTCTCCTCAAGTCTCATCCTTCTCCAAAGATTCCAGGTAATCATATTAACAGCTTCAAACGTTATGTAATGACATCATTCAAACACATTGCTCCCAAAGGTTTGGTATTAGATCAAGGAATTACCATTCATCAGACATTTATGACAAGTCTAATAGTACGAAGTGATTTGTTACACAACACAGCCTGCGTTGGTTTCTCCTCTAACAGCAAATGTCTGCTCTCAGCTCCAGCATCTCATCTTGCCTGGAGCAAAGATGCTGTACAGTAACCCTTAATTTAATATCTTAATTAAGAGAAGGGCTTTACCTGAGGTCAAGAAGGGGTTATTTAAGCAGCCTCTCCATGTAAGCTGTATTTTTCAAAACTGCTTAAGGATCTTAAGAAGAGAAGTCCTTTTTAAAGTTAACAGAATTCAGACATTGATGCTGTGTATTCTAAAAAGCAACATTGGCTCATTTTTTAAAAAAACAAACATAGCAAGCCAACCAAAAAAAAAAAACCCAAAAAACAAAACCTGTCCTACAGCCCATGGGAGCTTTAATATCCAGAGCAAGAAACTTGTGCATCACTAAATAGGCTGTATGAACACTAGAAAGCCTTGTCTTGCAGGTGAAAGTTGAATTAAATTTATAATCACAGAAGCTTCTAGAGTGCCAAAGAGAACATGAAATGCCAAGGATGCACTAAAATGCAATTCTTGTGTCTGCACCTGCCTTAGAGAAACTTCTGTAATAAATATTCCTCTGGTGTGCAGCACAGACAAATTTTCATACAAAGGCACAAAATTAGAAAAATCTCAGGAGTAATTAGACTGTTGACAGGTCTTACACTTCCAAGAGATAGGGAGTCTAATTGTTCAAAAATCTATTATTATCTAAACAAAGTATACAGATTTCATTTCCAAGAACCATTGTTTTGGTCCTAGAGGTAAATATTTTACTGTCCCCCACCTATTGCCATAAACTATCCCCCTCTGTCTCTATACATGGATAAGACAGAGGTGCTGATATTTTGACAAAACACCTGAAGCTGAAAGCACAAAATACACCTGCTGGTGTTACTGATCAGCTTTCAAAGCACCAATGTGACTGTTACTTTTCAAGTTATTCATTATTGGTTCTTTATTTTGATTCCACGCACTTTGGACAAGCAAGCTGGAGGGAGAAGGTGTTTATTGTTCATTTTTCCTTCTCTTGACCCTTATTCTCAGGAATCTCCTTCTAATCTATTTTACAATGTATTCCATGACTAGTGATTACTTCTCACAAGTTCCACCTTTCCCTTTCCTGCATCACTCACATCTGTAAAGTCAAGATTTGTGTATTCAAGTGAAAGAGAGGCAAGGACAGAAAGAGAATTTGTATTTGACCATATTCTTCATTAAGTGCCTCAGAAGTGACCTCCTCTCTCTGTTTCAACTCTGTTTTCACTTGAGAACAGAGCCTTTTCCTCACTGTTTTGCAGCCAGCTCAGGGCTCTGCAGAAATGTCACCCCACAAAAGGGGGGAGGGGGGAAAAGGGAAAAAAAATCCTACTGAAATTCAGATTATGACAATTTTTGAAAGCTGCAAGGAAACGATGATCCTTTACCTCAAACTGTCAGATGCATCTTCCAAAATCCCTCCTTGCTCTGTAATGTATTACCATAGCAACTCGTCTCTGCACTGATCTAGTGCTCCCCATGGGCAGGCTGTACTTTGTCAACGCTCCTGCTCCTCTGATGATGCAAGGAACACTGAGCAGTTAAATAGCAAATCATTAAAGCAATGTTTCCCCAGTGACCACGCTGAATCACACAAGGAATGGCTACCAAAACGATGGCAAGAACAGAGGGAGAGGAGCTCGCGGTCCTTGGCGTAGGAGGAAAATAATAAACAAAGCAAGGAAGCGATGCCTAATGCTTGATTTCCTTGAGGAAAGAAGAGCACAGCACCACTGTGGTAGAGTCTGGCTTTATAAATCCTGATCCACTTCCCTCACCAGCCCTCTGCTCCCAGTTTTGCTCTGGGTAGTACAAATCTTGATTAATGTTTATCTGCTCAATGACAGCTGCCACCAAAACGGCCCAACAACTGTATCTTGACTTCAAGCATTTGGATATATGTTTTTCTAGGCATGAAAAGAAGATCAACATCTCATTTTTCCTCTTCTGCTTTTTATATTTCTCAATCTTCCAGCTTCTTCTCTATGCACATAAAACTTGAAATCAGCTGATATCAGCACCCTGCCTCACTAAACACTAATTAATTCTCTCTGAAGAGAAAAGCCTTATTTCTCCTAGAGCACAATACACTCTCCTCATATCCTTTGCACAAACAATCAGTGGCAAAGGTGGGGGGAAAACTCCAGTTTTCCTAATGTAACTCCCACTGTTTCCCTTGTAACATAATAACTGGAGTTACACAACCTGGAAAATTAATGTTATAAGGGGAATTTAGGTATCTCTTGTCTGTATGATACAGACACGTCTGAAACATTTTGTCTTGTGTTTTCTACATTGGAGAATCCAAGGCTCATTCTCAAAAAGGATTTATTTTTATTAACTAGGAAATTTTGCCCTCTGCTTAGGAGTACACACAGCTTCAGTCATTTATTCAGTTTGGAAAACTGAAAAAAACTGAAAAAAAAAATTGATCTGGAATGGGTAATTCCATATGCACCAGAATAACAGAGAGAGACCTTGGCAGGCAGAAAAAATGAGCCAACAGGAACTTTTTTAACTCTGGGGGTGACCAAACACTGGTTTCCCAGAGAGGTGGTAGAAACTCCAACCTTGGATATTTTCAAATGACACCTGGACAGAGTCCTGGGAATCTGACTGTTGGTGGCCCTGCCTGGTCAGGGGCATTGGACAAACTGACCTCAAGAAGCCTCTTCCAAACTCAACAACTCTGCAATAACGAGTCTATATAGACCTTTCAGAATTCCATTTATTGCCTCTTAAGGAATCCCCATCCCTCTGTTAAGGTCTCAGTCCTGAGGTCTCTCAAGGTCAAGGTGCTCAGCTCTGTCAAGGTCTGAGTCCTGAGGTGCTTTGCTAATTTGGTTGCTGAGGTAACAGCAATCTGTGTTCTTCACTTTGTATCAGCCTCCCTGGATACTTAAATTAACACTCATCTATCTAAATTTACAAATGCCCTTTTTTAAAAATCCTGTCAGGTTTGGGTTCTTTCCCTTTTGCCCTTTCACCTTGTACTAAGCACAGAATGTCATGATATTCAGTCACTTTTTTCTAGAAAATATCCACTAGGCAATTAATATTGAACTGCTTGAAACGCTGAGCCCTGTGTGAGTGACACTTTGTTGTTTTACCCATTCCCAAGTCGTGGAAAGGCAGCTCATGTGTGCAGTGCAGGAGCCAAGGGACTTACAAACCCATTTGCTTTGATATCTGGAAAGACAAAGCTGTCTTAAAATATTATGAGTTTCAATTAAAACCCAGCTGAGGGCAGCAGGCTAAAGCATGGCTGGGAGAGGAGCAGAGCTGAAGGGAAACAGGGGTGGAGTGTTGGAATTCAAACCAACTCCCCTAACTAATAAACACAAAGATTTATTCCCTTCAGAGCAGTTCATTAAGTTCAGCCAGTTTTTGCTACCTGTCTTCTCATGCAGAAGTCAGAAGCTCCCTGTTTATGAGCTGCTTTTATGTTAAAGAATTTAACAACCCCTGACAGAGAACACTCCCTCCCAGAAAGGTCAGTCTGCAAACAACATACATTAAATAAAGTATAGGCACATATCCAATACAAATATGCTCCAGAGACAACTTAGGCAGTAACTTTGACTTCCAACTCAGAAGCTTTTCCAATTAAAGACTCCTTTCAGCTCTGTTGTAAGCTATTACATGACCTGCACCTACTCAACCACATTCTCTTCCCTTATTTTACCAGCCCTATAAAGGAGTTTTGCTCTGATGTGTTTCTGTGTTGTTCTTTGGGCTGGGAGCTTTATGGATCACAGAGGCCTGCATTTTAACCCAATATATGTTATAGCCATTACCAAGGAGCAATCAGCATGTTTGAGAAAGTAGAGAATTATTCTCCATGCACATTTTCCAGACAAGTCCAGCTGCAGGATATATAGGCACTGATGTTTTTTTTAAAAAATTAAATAGTTCAGGAAGAAATAAATAGAAGGCCTAGAATCTCAGAGAAGCATGACATCATCCAGGGAATGACACAACTACATCTCCTCCTGAATACAAAGCCATGGTAATGTGCATCAAAAGTGAGTAAATAAAAAACAGCAGAAGTTTCTTCTGTTTCAACTGCACACTTGTACCTAATGATACATGAAAACACCTTATCCTTATGTACTACCCCAAGCAATTATCTGCTCTAATCCACTGGGGACAGAATCCATTTCCTACGTTTGCAGAGGTCATCACTGTGATTCCAGTTTTTACTTTGTGGAAAATATACTACTGCATCAGGGCGGATAAATGGAAGTAAAACACTGATCTACAAAGGCAACTTGGAAAAAGTTAAAATCCCTCTGCCCTAGCTCTAGCTGCAAGACCTTTCTTCCTTCTAATAATTTACAGTATCACTACTATCATGTTCCTTTTTTATTGGTTTCTATTTTAAGTCTCATGGAAGATGAATACCACGTGGACAAGAAGCATCCTGTCCAGAGAACACCTTTTGTGGTGAGCTGCACCTTGCTCCATGACACACATGTCACTGCCTGGAGTGGGAAACACTTGGTGAGGAAAAGGGCAAATGTGAAAGTGGGACTGACTTTGGTCAGAGCAAAACATTTCTTGGGAAAAAAAAAAAAAAAAAGGCAGCAAAATGTATTTGGCAAAAAAGCAAGAGAAATACAGGCACAATAAACAAATGTGACTCAGAATTATGTTACCCTGAGGAAAAAAGACAGGAGGGTAAATAAAACACTTAACGAAGTGACTTATTTTAAAATTTCTAAAGATTCCCCCCCCCTTTTTTTTAACAGCAGAGAGCCAGGAAGAAAGCACAGCAGCTTACACAGCCCTGCTCTGATCACCAAGCTACTCAGAACTCAGCATCCTCAATCAGCAGTGGCCAAGTCTGTACATCCCCCCAGTTCATAGTAACTGGTTTTGAAAATAAACTATAATGACTTTAAAGGGTAGAAAAGCCATTCCAAAACATCCTGCTGCCCATCAAATCCTGTACCCTTAAAGGGAAAAAGGTGCATTCCCAGGTTCATATCCTAAGATGGCACAGGTAGAGTAAGAAATTATAACCAGGCCTTCCCACACAGCTGCTCCTCACACAGATACCTCCCCTCCTTTGTGTACTGGACTGCAGGATTAGAGGATGTGTCACCTCATCAGACTGTGGATAACAACAAATCCCTTTGCCTGCAAAGATGGAAGATCAGCACATCCAAGGATTTTTTTAAAGGTGTTACAATTGCCTGAAACCAGTTGTGAGTTCAAACTATTCCACTCCTGTCTCCAGTTTTCTGAATGGTCTTCTCATGCTGAACTACATAATCAACCACCCACGTGGTAATTATCCTCCACTGCTAAAAGAAATACAGATAATTTATTTTCACTGAAAAATACCTGCTTTCAGAAGGCAGGGAGGTGACAATAATACCCTCTTCACTGTGTTTACTCATGCTCACTAACTCATGGAATAATGCCAGCTGATGGAATGCAGTGACAGAACATGCTCCTCCCACTTAGTACTGGGGGAAAAAAAAGCTTATTCTCAGCACAGGAGATCCAAATTCAAATCTGAAAGTGGTTCCCTGTTTTAATGATTCTTTCTGTTTTATCTTTCCTTGTCAGTGCAGCAGAGGAACAGTGTTTGTGACAGTGATTCATTCTCCTCTTTCAGATCTGCTATCTTGTGACTGAATTAAATATTTACATTTTAAGAGCTGTGTAGACACCACTGATGTCCAAGAATACTTAAGTTCTCCATACATATAGATGACTAAAAGTTTTATTTCATTGCTCAATTTAAAACTGTTAAATCCAGTCATCTTTATATATTTCAGTTCATTGCTCTGTTTATAAAAAATAACAGCTCCTTTTCTCCATTTAACACTCAGCTGTCCTGTGCTATAAAATCAAAATACTCAACGCTATGCAAGAGCATTCAATGAACAGCAGGATGAACAACTGACAGATTATAAACCAGAAGAATAAATAGGTTTTCTTGTCAACCTAAGGCAAATATCTTCTAACTTGAAGGAACCCATATAAATCAGGGATCATACCTTCATAACAGACATAAGTACACTTTTCCTCTAATATCCCCCAAAAAGCTTATTTTTAAAAGTGTAGCTGCATCTTAAAGCTGTCTCTATTTCCTCCCATCCCAGTAGATCCTGGTACAGTGTAACCAAGGCAAAGGACACAACCAGGGCTGTGCTGGGGCATCTGCAGGACTCTGGGAAGGATCTGAAAGCCAGGAGTAGTGAAGTACAACTTAAAGAAACCCCAAAACTCTTCTCAGCTTTATCCAAGGATGGAATCAGGCTCTGGACAAGGCAGGAAAGCACATAAGTGTAATTGGGAATCATCTCTTATCTCTGTATCAGGTTCTTGGTTGGGTACAGCTGAGCTCAGCTGGAACCAGAAACTTTAGAAAGCAAACCAAGTCCTAGCTGTATTTCTGTCACCAAGGAGCACCAGCCTGGGACAGGAGAATGAAGCCAGGTTGCCTGTCCCATGTGTCCATCAGCAATGCTACCTGCCCAGTTCAGACTTGACATGATTCTGCATTTGTTTGAATATAGAGCAGAAAGACCCTGCTCAGCCTCAGAGTAGGGCTGCAATTTCATCAGAACTGAGGAATAAGCAGGGTTAATTTGGTTTGTTTTGTTTTCAGGAAGAAAACAGTGATGCCAGATATGCCCAGGGACCTGCTTTTTTCAAATGTGTTTATGATTAGGGGAAGTGACAATCTAGAAATTAACGACAGCACAGCATGTCCTAAGAGACAGCTGAGATCCTAAAACAGCTAATACAGATCCCATCAATTCCTCACTCCACAGCACTGTCATCTTTACTACAGACAACAAAGCATCTCAACTTGAGCTCCTAAAACTACCACGGAACACAAAGCCTAAGGATGCAAAGGAAGAAATCTACAATGCAAAATAACTTAAAGGAAGATGTTATTGAACTATTATAGAAGACTGGTTCTAGTGTGCTGTTTTCAGGAAAATAAATAAGTGCATGAGGAGAAAAAGACAAAACACTTTTTTTCTCTCCATTAGGGGAACAAAGCAGGGGAAAAAAGCATTTTGAGCCATATTGGACCTCATATTCTGGACTTTTCTAAAAGCAGGTAAAGTTTTCAGCAAGGGAAAAAAAATAAAAGAAGAAACCCTGCTAGATTACAGCACATTTTTCCTTCAGTGCTACTTGATGGCTGTTTTGCTACCTACAGATACTGCCCAGGCACACACCTATAAACACTGCAGAGGATTCAGGCCCTCTTGCTGTCTCTGTTGAGGGAACAGCCTGAGTCATGCAGGACAGCCTCCGGCTACACACTGCCAGCAGTCAAGGATGTCCTCTCCCAGCCTATTAAATGGCCTTTATAGCAGCTTTAAGGGCTACGAGGGAGAAGAAAATCCCTCCCAAAGGTACAATGCACTGCAAAATCACTCTATGATTCTTACTTATAAGATGACAGCCATAGCTTTCAGTGTAATTGATGTTTTCTTTAAAACCTTCTTGAAGAAACAACCAGGTTCTGTGGCCAGAGAGCACTGGAGCAAAGCTTCCCAAGCATTTGAAGGATTTGGGTCTCAATCTAGCAGGAAAAATTCCGTGATCTGTGCCAGGCAGAAGGTCAACAAGGTGATCACATATAATGGTCTTTTCTGCCTTTAAGAGCTTATGAACAGCAATCCTTTACAATCATCTCAAGTATCCCTATATTACAGTGATTAATAAGAGCAGAGTTTGGGTCAAAATATTCATATTCACTGATTTATAAAATATTGAGGGAAGTTACAGTCCCTGTAGGCAGGAATTTCAAATGCCAGAGGTTTGAGTGAACATTACACATCATTGAGTTCAGGTTTGTTACCTCCTTTGATTTATATGCAGCAGGTTATATTCTGCAGCACTGTAAAGTTAACAAGTTGGTAGAAATAGCATTTCTGAGCCTCCTCCTCCCAGGAATGCATTTACAGTTAGATTTAATAGCAAGTATAGGGCTTCTTCTTTGTGCATACAGCATATTTTAGAGATTTTTACTCCTGTCTCACTACTAACAGGTGACCTATATGCTTGAGTACCACAGAAGAGATCAGTGAGCAGTGATAGAACCCCCCCTTCCTGGTGGCTGCAGACCAAGGTTTTAACTCTCAGCCCCAAGCCCACTTTTATGTTGCCCCAGGCTGGTGTTTTTGAGGCCCAGTAAAACAGTGAGATGCTTTCAAAAGCCAGAAGTGCCAGTGAGGTTCCTGCACTTCAGCTCTCATCTTTAGCAAATATTTTCTGAAAAGATCAGAAGGAAGGAAAAAAATCTACCTGACATGATTTTCCCAAGGGAATACACTTTCCTGTGGGCAGAGACACAGCAGTGCCACTTGAGCCAAGATGCCAGGATGCAGCTTCCATGCAGTGTCACAGCCATGGGATCAAATACTACCATAAACTGATGCTGTCAAGTGGAATTTGGGCAATATTTGAGGCAACACATCTCCTGCTCCATCCCTAGGAGGGCACCAGCCTTCCACAGCAGCAGAAATACCCACTGAACTATTTCATTTCAGTGAGTCGAATTTCAGTGAGTCTCCTAAGTGCAATATCGAATTAATATCTCACCTTCTTGCTGTTTAGGGTCATAGAGCAGCATTTACATATTGACTGCATGATTAACCATATTAACTGCTCAGATTTGTAAGAATAAGAGGTTTGTTAAGACTGAATAGCAAACTGGCTTAATTTTAATCAGCTAAAAGATGAACAACCAGTAGAATCATCAAAAAATATCATACAAATATGTATACTATAGCATTAGTGTTTACTGAAGCTGAAAACATAATTGGCAGACACAGCTCCTGTGGAAAAGTCAGATTTTTGTTGGTTAATCATTAAAGATGAGGGTTTTCTAAAGGAGGCACTTTGGAGAAAGGAAACACCTGCCTTGTGAAGAGCTGGATTAAGCAAAGAAAGCTGTATGGAACATTATTCACAGAAATTCTTCTGAGATGTGCTGTGGGTCAGAACACCTACAGAGATTTTCCTTGACATCCCCCCATGTTATTCTAAAGTCATGTTGATCCTTGTGGGTCCCTTCTGATCCAGAATATTCTATGAAAGACAGAACCACCTCCCAGTCTGGGTGTCTTGAAGACTATCCTGAGAACATACTACAAGTCTGACAGCTTAAACTTTAAATCGGGCCAAATCTAATAAAAATTGATATTTTAAATCTGATCTATAGCAGTATAAATGAAAACAGGTCATAGGCCTCTTTTAATCTTTTTTCCTACATTCCCAACAAAAAACAAGTTGCCATTTTACCCTTGGAAAAGCTGTGCAGTTGCAACAATATGACTGGTTGGAAAAGAGTGAAAAACAACAATTTGTTTCTATCAAAAATTTATCTTCTCTCCACAGAGTTTTTGCTTGCTTTTAGTTTCTATGATTCAAGGAAAAATAGACTGAAAACTTATTTTTACATCCCATTTTCCTCATTTTTTATGTAAATAGTGAGAAGCTTTTTGTGCTATGACTTCTAGAGCTATTTCCCATATAACATTCTATATTAGTAAAAATATTATTTACCAGCCTCTCCCAAAAACCTCAGATTTGCAAATACTAAACACTGAAGAGCTCCCTTCCTTTATTGTTTGGAAAGAAATAGTGATAGTGTTATAGAATTATATTAATGGAATATAATAGAATTATATTGGAATAATATAAGAAATACTATAAGAAATACTATAATAAATACATATATAAATATATAATAAATTATATTGGATAATATAATGGAACATAATAGAATTATATTAATGGAATTAAAGGAATTACGTTTATTGTAGCTAATTGATTCTACTTAGCCATTCACGCCCAGTATCCCTGTACATTATTGTTTATAGTCTTGTATATTATCCCTGTTTATATCCCTGTATCCCTATATAATACTGTATATTATCCCTGTATATTATTGCCTGTATGGATTCCCAGTCTTTCAGGAGCAACTGAGTAGTAGAAAGGCACAGACTGTCGAATAAAACAGGATGGGATGAGAAGAGGGTCAGGGCTGCAGTTGCCAGCACATATTAATCAACTCCTCTGGAGACACCTCCAAACCAGCTCAACCCATTAGGCCAAACATCCCTGGAAGGCTCCATCCTTTAAGCTGGGACCAAGAAGGGTCCTGTGCACCTTAACAGAGAGGGAAAACTCAAGGAACTCAGAGTACAACACTAATATTTACCCTGACTAAACACTGATGAGCTTTTCAGTGCCTACCACTGCCAATTAACATAATCATAAGCAACGAAATTATTCTATCACCACAGACGAGCATAACTGACAATTGTATTTGCTATTGCCACATTTGAGTTATCACTGATTACAGTCCCTAAAAGCTTTTCAGAAAGCACTTGCCTGTCCCTGCACTTAGAACAGGTACCTGCATCCATTCCCTTATTAATCACCACAGACCCTCATCATTCTCCAACTCTCATGTTCAGGTGAACAGCAAAAAAAAAAAAAAAAAGAGAAGAATAAGATCTTACTGCTACAGCCCAATTTCTGGCCCCTGGGGTGCAAGACAGTTGCAGAATGTAAAGGCAGAAATGCCTATGGATGAGGAAGTAATGAGCCAGTGAAGATCCCTGGTTATGGACACTTCACACAGCCCCAGTTCCACCCCTGGGCAGAGAACACGCTGCAGTTTGTCCTTGCTGCTCCCACCAAGCCCACAAAGGGTGAATAAACACCTCTGATGTAAAGTTACTTGCTTTAGGTACACATTAGATACACTATAACGTTCCATTTCAATAACAGAATAAAGCCTTCAACATAACACCATTAAATAACTCACACTTTGCTTTTTCTCATTAACGGGCATTTGAAAGGAAGCCATTAAATTTACAGAGGGTTAAAACCAATAAGGAAGCTCAAACTGCTCGCTCATTAACTCATTCACCCTTGTGCCTTCCCAGGCCATTACTTCCCTTCTTATTACCAACTTGCAATAAACTTTTTACTTTACTACCTTGCAAGTTGCAAAAAACTAGAGTGATGGCTGCACTGCTCCTTGATTTATGAACAGATGAAAGCAACAGCTCAGTGTGTATTTACATTATTAAGATTTATGCTGCAGTTTCCCTAATATGCAAAATGATTAATTACTTAATGCACAAATACAAGTCTTCAGGCACGTTGTTCTCTGAGGAATATTGTTTTGTTTGTAAAGTGGGTTCATTTGTCTGTGGGCTCAAGAATATGGAGCTTTTTGTGTTCAGCTGATCGTAGAAGCAAGGCAAGTCTGAGTTAAACTTGAGTGTGTCCAAACAGCACCATTTGCAGTGAAAATAATTGTTGGGAACATACATTATAAGTTATTTTCAAAGAGATGCTTTAGAACAGTTTTATATATTAATAAACATGAAAGACAGATCCAACTTTCAATTTCATCTTAACATTAAAAGTCAGTACTTTTACCATCCTCAGAATTCTGAGAGTAACCTACTTTACCTACACCAATTTAATTTCTCTTAAAATTCTGCTTCTCTTAAACTTGATTCTTCAGGCAATTAATCAGGATTAAGCTGCAGCCCCCAGTGCCACAAAATCGAGAATCCAAAGACCTGAGTTAGAAAAAACAGCAGCAAAAGCGAGCAAGAGGAAATAAATGCAGCCACATAACCCTCAAACAAGTACAGCTACATCCATTTCTTACCTGGGCCATCCCCACCTGAACTGCAGCAGTTCCCAAACTGCAGGGAAGGGAAGGGCAGGGCAGGATGGCTGCACTGTGTGATACACAAACTATTGTAGCTGCTTCAGACAGCAGAGCATTTGCTTTGTTGTGAGGTTGTATAAAGCCAGAATAAAGAGACACATTTTGACTCTTCTATCTTACAAGGCTGCTCTGTCTTTGCTTTTTAAGACTAATTTGGTGTAGAATGAGAGAGGTAGGAAGGGAAAAACACAAGAGGTACCACTTTGACAGTGAAATTCAAGGAAGATTCAGTGGGGGTTGGATGACACATGAACCCTAAATGAGAGAAAACAAGCTGTAGTAAACATCCTGTGGAGTTTGGTGAAAGGATACAAAACCTGAATTTCAGACTTATCTAAAAAGAGAAAAGAAAAAAACTTATTTCTAATTTAAAAGAAGTGCATCCACCTACGATGGATTTAGGATAATTCTCATATATATGGGTTCATCTGCTCTCCATTCCTACAGCAATTCATCATGAAAATTTGATTTTGAGTGGACTACAAAGTAGCTTATTAGAAAATTGAATAATGGAGAAGAGAATAGTGAATTGATTTCTTTAGCACAATGAAAGCTGACAACAAGAAATTAAACATTGATAACTTTTATAATAAAGTAGTGGATCAATACCTCTGACCAGAATGCTCTGTTTCCCTAATTATATCAGCTGACCATGAATATTCTGATTGGAGGGAAGGAACAGAGACTGAGGGATGGAGGGAAAAGGAAAAACATGTCAAAGAGGCAATCTGGAGAGTCTGATTTTATTGTCATGAGCCCAGAACTGCTACTCTTTAAAAAGATCCTGCCTGCAGCTCTGAGGTGACCCCTGCAATGAGCCTTTTATTGCAGTGGCTGCTGCAGAAGGGTCAACACTTTCTGTACCATCACCAGGGCAGTGAAGCCTGATAAGCCACTGCTGCTCCTGTGCACAGATTAATCTCTCATGTAGCATGAGGTAACTCTTGGCAAGGGTGTCAGCCATAACAAAATCAAATAATCCCAGATAGGAGGCAAAAAAAAAAAAAAAAATCCTTTATAATTGTCAGGTGAAATTTACAGCCCCCATGAGGTATTTGCATGGCCTCCAACACTCCAGCACTGCAGCATCTCAGTCCAGCTCCTGCTGCACCCAGCTCAGCTTTCTCTAATGAAATACAAGAGAGCCCTCAGCCTTGTTGCTTTGAAAGATGGGAACCAAAGCACGGAGTAATCAAGTGATTCACTCAAAGTCATCCACTGGAAATCTGTGCAAGAGAGAAGTGCTGTGTTCCCGTGTCTGCAGGGTACCAGGCTACAAAACAAATCTTTGTAATCTGCTTAATTCTCTCTGTCTGGAAACCCTGTCCCTGAGAAACAGCCACAATCTACCAGAGCAGCGTGACATTTGGAGGCAGCAGCACGTTGTGATGACAAAACTTGTCGAGAAAATATCAGGGACACAGAGCTCCTAAACCCCACTTAGAGCAAAAGGAGAAACCAGCCAGTGAAAAACTGCTGGTCTGGAGAAATGAGAGACAGAGTGGGAGGATTGGGGAGAAGGAGGAAGAGGCTGAGGGGGAGACAGAAGGAGAGAGAGGCAGAGAGACTGATGGAGAGAGAAGTTGGGTTTTCCTGTGATCTCATTTTAAATCAAAGTTCTCCTGAACTATTCTTGTCTTCTTTTTGACTGGCTGCTTTCTATGGAAATTGGCTTAAGGGGAAAATACTGGATCAAACACATGAAAAAAAACCCCAAACAATTATCCTTAAGGTAAAAAAAAAAAAAATAGAAAGAAAAAATCCAAACCTAAAGGATAAAGAAGGCATCTCTAACAAAAAGAGAAGAGAAAATCAATAGTGAAGTGGCAAGATCCATAAAAGTGCACAGAAAAAAGTATCAACATACAGAATAAGAACTCACTAATGATACAGATCAAAGTAGAAGAGGAACATGAATGAGAGGAATTGGAGATGTTCTGAATGAAAAATACAATATCAATATAAAAAGTATGAATATCAAAGTACCACTCAAAATTCACAAGTCTCACATTTAGACTAGAGATTTATGAAGTGATGAGTAAAGGGAGAACCATCACAAGCAGAAAACTTTAGACTGAACACTGAGGGGGGGAAGTAAAAAGCAAAGAAAGTATTACAGAGTAGACAAGGGACTCTGGAAGCACTTGAGTTAGTATAGAGAACGGTTTCCTTTAAGGAATTAATATTTTTTTCAGGTGGTCAGGGATGAAAGGAGGTCATAAAATATGGGTTGCTTCCTAATCAATGTGTTAAATAAGCTTTTCCTTTTTCTGCCTGGACCTCAGGTTACAGAAGCAAACAGCCCTGAAACCACCATGACATCCCCCACTTCACACAGAACAAGGTAACACTGTCCCTCCAATGAGCACATCACCTGCCTTTTTACTGTGATTTCAACAGATATAGCTAAAGCCACATGTGTAAGGAAAGCAAGGAATTCATTTCCCCTTTCCCATGGGCAGGCAGTTGTTCAGCCATCCCAGGCAAGCCGGGCTCCATCAGGTGTAACTGTGCCTTGGGAAGTCAAACGCCATCGCTCTGAACATCTCCCCCTTCCTTCTCCTTTCAGAGCTTCACATGCTGAGCATGGCACCACATGGTCTGGGATACCCCTTGGGTCAGCTGGGATCAGCTGTCCTGGTTGTGTCCCCTCCCAGCTCCCCGTGCACCTCCAGCCTCCTCGTTTGGCTCTATAAGAACCCTGCTCAGCAGAGACAAAACATCTCTGTGTCATCTGCATTTTTTCCAGCCCAAATCCAGCACAGGGCCCCTTACCAGCTACTGGGAAGAAAATGAATTCTCTCCCAGCAAAACCAGCACACAGCTCCAGCAGGAACTGCAGCCACGTCTCCCAAACCCACTGGGATAAATGAGCATGTCAGAAATCTTCACTACGTGCCCAGGTGTGAGGCAGGGAAGGAGTGCACAGATCCAGGCACACAGGGGGCCAAAAATACCACAAGGTAATTCACCTGGGACCTGAAAAACTCCTTTTACCATTACAATGCATTTAAAACACCCAGAAATCATAAAAGTCCAGCCTACGAAGAGTTAGGCGTGAAGTCTGGTTTGTCACCAGTCAAATTAATTCATAGACTGATTTACATGAAGAAAGAGAAAACTCACTTTTGGTTTCAAGTTTGCAGAAGCTCAACAGGAGAACTTGTTGTAAGCACACTGGAGAATTAAACATTTTTTTTCTATGGTACCTTGTTGCTCCTGTAACACAAATATCAGCTCTTCATTCACTCCGGAGTTGTTTGAAATCTTTCCCCTTCAATGTGAAATCTGAAAAATCAGGTTATTGTGACAGGTTTTATTTCACAAATGTTCTGTGACTACTCTGCATGGAGTGGGAAATTATCAAATTAGTTTTTGCATGATCTGTCTGTTATCTCCTGAAAGGCACAGACAAAGAAACATCAGAGTAGTTCTAACATGAGCTGGAAAACAAGATTATACTATTCAGATCTTTTAAAAACCTCTTACACGAGAGAGGCCAGACCCAACTCTGTTTGAAGGAAATGGGAATTGTGCCATAAGCACCAACAGATTTCATTCAGACAGGAGGTGAATGTTGAGGTACAGAATGTTGTGAAACACTAAGTAATCACAGCTACAGTAAATCCAATTAGTAAACAACACTCCTAATGCCAAAAGCCTTGAATAGCTGATAGAATTGTTTTGCTTGAATGATTTTGCTGCACGTGTCCCCCCCTCTTTTCTTGCCTTTTTAATATTCTGTTCATTTAATCAAGTTGAATAAGTGACTCAGTAAATATTTGGCTGCTGCTTGCTAATTCAGGTAAGAGAGGTTTTCATCCACTTTGCATGTCCTGTGTGTAAAGCACAGAAGGACTGGAACTCCGATGAGCAGCCTTAATTCTGAATTAACAAGTTTTCTGGGTAGCTGATTTATTTTTTTAAAGCCTTGTGGTTTTAGTCTTTGTGTTGCTGGAAGAGTCAGATGCCAAAGTTAACTCACTGTAGCAAGACATTTAAGCCAGTAAAATCTGCCTGCAAAGGACTAGAGAAATACAGAGTACCTGAAAAAAAAGCAATGGAATTCAGTGTTGATCCATGTGAAGTGATGCACTCAAGAGGAAAAGCAATCCTGGGTTGATGAAATCTGGCAACTTGTTAACATTTGGGGGAAATAATAGATATCTTGAAACTATAATAGGTCAATTAAAGTGTCAGCTCAATGCTCAGTAGCAGTGAAAGAAAATAGCATGTTAGGAATTATTAGGGAGGAGTGCAGAACAGAATAGGAAGCATCATTATGACACTGAATAAATCCACAATTGCAACATTTCGTGCAGCTTTGTTTCTCACCTACTGCAAAATGATCTACTAAAATTCAAGTAGAGGGGGAACAACCAGGATCAAAGTTATCTCAAAAATATTTAAACCAAATGCATTTCATCCTGGGATGGAACAAAAAGAGGAATATAAAGCCTGGAGCAGCACAGACAAGGTGGAAATGGTTGCTCACCCTGCCCATCAACATAAAAACCAGAGAGGATGTAGTAGCATTATCCCCATGAATGTTTAAAACAAATACTGCTTCATGCTTCACTCAGCTGTAGTGTGGAATTTTTGCTTCAGGATGCTGTGGATGCAGAATATTTACTTGGATATAAATTCATTTCAGGCATAGAAAAGAAAGTTCAGTTTCTGCTTTCCCCACCAAGGCAAAGTCAAAAGAAAAGTTCAAAGTAGAAAGCTACAGACAGTAAAACATATATTCATCTATTCTTCTTCTAGAACCTTACTGGTGGACTCAGCCTTTTCTCTATATTGGATCTTCTGGAATTCTTAGGATAAACTCCAGGAACAGTGATTGGGACATTTGTTCTCTAACATCTGCCACAAAACTATTGAGCTGCAGGAAATGAGCCCTGTGATAGGAATCACAGCAAACCAGGAACTAGCAAAAATTACTTTAATGCCAAAGATCTGATATCAATTCCTAGCATTTGCCTCAGCCTCCTTCCCCAGCCTTAGGCTTATCCTTTCATTTTTCTGTCTTCCCATGGAAAAAAACCCCTTTCTTTTAATCCACTGCTCCTGATTTACTGTATAGCCTCTTTGTCTCAGGGCTCACCTGCCTGGCACACAGTGCCACGGTCTAGAACAAAAAGGCTGCCTGGTTCTAGCTCCTAGATCCAGCTGTAATGCAACTCAGTATATTAAGACTATATTTTACCTATTTTACACTATATTTATATTTTAATATTATATTTGAACCTTCTGTAAGCCAAGAGTAAGCACTGCCATTCATTTATTTCCCCAGTCCAACTGCTGCTCACCTTTCCAGCCACAGGTGTGAACCAACATGCTGCCAGAGCAAGATAAACCAGACAAATGACAAATGGTGTTTAGGTAACACCTGCAGAGAGTTGTGTGCTCTGCCTACAGCCTTTAATGCTGTAAGCACCTCTCAGTGAGGCTGGAAAGGCTTCTGAAGCCATTCACAGAGCAGCCCAGCCAATGCAATTTAATTTTAATTCTAAGATACTGAAAAGGTGGTTTAATTCTAGACAGATGTAAGAGCTGCTTCCTTTACACCAGGGCTTGGGGAAGTTATTTAAATAGAAGGATTTTATAAGAATAAGGTTAAAAAACAAAGCAAAACAAACAAAAACTTATTTTACATGCTTTGAGGGGCTCTGGCACTAATATATAGATAAGTGGACTTTATTTTGTTACGCTTCGAGCAGATCCATTCTAATAAAGCTGATGCTTTAAAAGTCCATCCAGTCTGAATTACAGTGTAATTAATCTGTGCTCAGAGAGGCATAAAGCAAAACACATCTACAGAACCCTCAGTGCCACAGAGACAAGGGCAGACTGCTCATGAGGGGAAGAGCCAGAAGTTCTCATACAAAGGCATTTGCATAATAAAAACCGAGCAAAACAGAAACAAAACCCCAAACCACCCCTCAGCAAAGCCCACTCTCCACAGACACGTGGCTTTTAAACTGATATTAAATTGTGGAAGTTCCAAGAAATGGACAAATAAGTGGACTGAATGCTACATCTATCACTGTGATCTCCCAAGCAGGGGCTGCAGGGGAACAAACCAGGATTTTGATTACAGTCTAAAACTAAATACTGATCAATACTCAGCATTGCTTTAATTTTATCAATGCCTAAGATCCAGGGAAGGCAATGGAAAGTATTTGCAGTCAGATAGCCAAGAATTTGGTCCTAGAATTTTTAAAATGCTTCAAGCTGAGTATTTCTGGCCCCCAGTTGCCTTTTGCAGAGCTGATGAAGCTTTCATAAAACTTAATAACCTTCCAACCATTGCTGAATTCTCTACCTTCTGTTCTTGGTCATAAAGTGGGTTATGATTTACTATTGCCTTCAGGGAGAGTGTTTGTGGCAATTCAATGCCTTGATACACTTACCAGTGATAGAGTTCATCAAGAAGGAGGGGCCAGGAAGCTTTTAAAAGGGTTGAAGCCTCCTTGACTGGCTCATGGCTGTGAGTCCCAGGTTCACAGTACAATTCATTCTAGCAAAGGTGATTCATAAGATACTGAAAAATCTATTTTCATATTATTGACCCCACCTTCCCTTTCTACTCAACATGACCATCAGCTCAGTTCTGCAAAAATTTTAAGTCAAAACCAATTTGAACTCAAGCCAGTGGCAAAGCCTTGCCATAATTGATATTATTGGTGCAGTGTTTGCAAGCAGGAACAGCTGCCTAATACAACTCCCACACAAAGAAAAAGCTGGTGCCTCTCCAGGAAAAAACGATGTAATTGTGGAGAGATGAGAACAAACAACTGGGAGAACATCAGGTAACAGTGAGCTGGCTCTGAACACAACACCATAGCAGGAATTGCTGCAGAAAACCTCAGTGCCTCAGCTGCTGGGCACACATTCCCAGCATGTTATCCTGAAGGGTACCCAGGCTGGGCTGGGAGAGATATCTGAGGGGGTACTCAAAGGATGAAAGGTGGTAGGAACCGAAATAAAAGCAAATTTATTTTATTTGCAAGTCTAATGTTGACATTGTGGACAATGCACACAAAGAGCAGAAACTGGGATAGTGAAAAAAAAAATTAAAGTTTATTGAACAATCTTTAAAGTAATCTCCAGAGAGGGAGAAAAGCTGGTAATAGTACAGTGTAGCCACATGCTGACAGCAGAGAAAGAGCAGTGTGTACTGCCATGGAGACACAATCTTTTTTTTTTTTTTTTTCCCCTATCGTGACATTTGGGAGAAGGTCACAAGGCCCAGTCTTTGCACACTGAGATGCCAAGGCTCAAAGACATTCCAGGGTGTCTTCCAGAGGCATTGAAAAGCAGAAGTAAACAACCTCAAGTCACTCTAAGGCCCAGACTATCAGTCAGCTAACCATTCATCAAGTGTTTCTGTGCTGTTTGAAAACACACAGAGCCTGCAGCATCTGCTATCAAATCCAGGAATCTTCACGGCAAGACTCTCCCTCCCCACCAGAGCTCCATGTGGATGCACACAGGAATGGAAAAAATCTCAGCATTCTTCCTAAAAACTTCTCCCAATAAAATAACTTGAAAAGGTTTGGGAAGGGTTTTGCAGGCACTTCAGTCTGCACGTCTGCTGTCCCTCTCCATGGTTTATGATCTCCAATACATCAGTGGTGGGAAAACATTCCAGTGATATATTACTAATATATCATTAGAGTATTGTCACCTCAGTGATGAATTGCATGAGCACATTGCTAAAGTGCTGTCCCTCTGGAGATATATTATATAAAAACTATTTCCTTCAATTTCCTTAGATTTTTTTTTTGTTCTGAGGGAGTTCAGGTGCACATTCAGAGTCTTGTTTCTCAGTTGTCCTGATCCCTTAACAATGAAATCACTACAGAAAATTATTCTACAACTTGTAGGTGAGAGGATGTGAAACCACTCCACTCCCAACCCCACTGAGCAGCAGAAAGCAAAACTACGACATTTTAAAGCAGTTTCTGGCAGGGTAAAACATAAAGGTTGTCTGAATACAAAATAAATATTGGATGGTATTAATTTAGCAAGGCTAAAGTATTCCAGACTGGTTCACCAAAAAAAACCTTGAAACTATCCTCCAGACTGCCCCTTTTTACTGCCTATTTCACAACAAGAGGAGGAGTGGGGGTTATTCACAAACAATGCAGGTTTTGCAGTATTTCTGAATTGCCAGGCTCACTTCCACTTCCTACATTGCACATCTTCTATCTCTGCATCACTCTGGGAAGAAGCATCATTGCTCACACTCGTATCCAGGAAAACCAAGGCACAGAAAGGTCAGTTGATTTACTCAGGTCTTGTGATAGCTGGGAGCAGGAGAAGGTCCCCCCTGAAGTCCCAAGTGCTTTATTTCCAAGTGATTCTGTCTGCAGGATGTACAGAAAAGTGTGTTCTCTTTCTGCTACCCTTCTTCCTTGAGCAGTGTCACACCCCAGCTTACACACAGATGGAAATAATAATTAATTACTTTGCCACCAGAAAATACAGCAATGGCTACTCTAATTTATCTCCTTGACCTGACAAGGTTCCTTTTCAAGGCAACAGTTCTCCCTATGTAAATCTAGAGATAAAAGAGATCACAGTTTCAAAAGCTGTGCTTTCCTTTTCCTTAGAAGCTAATTGTCCATCTGTGTTCCAAACAGATTAAGAAGCTACTTCAGCAGGCAAGTCTTGTATTCAGCTAAAGCACCAAGTCTTAAAGGAACGAAGAACACAATATGAGAACAAGGCAAAGTCTCAAACCAACAGCAGCAGGAGGAATTAATGACCAAATTCACCTCAGTCTCCTAAAAACTATATCAGTTCTGACCCTGCATCCTTTGGCCTAAAAGAAGAGCAGGGTAAGATGAGGTTTATATTCCTAATATTAATGTTCAGTGAGCTCTATCTCTGCTAAAATAACCCATCTGGGGTGCCTGGACACAAGAGGATGAAACAAATACTGAACTAATAGAAGTATGAAAGACATGAACCACTGATGCCTGAGACTGAGGGATCAAGAGATCTGCATTGAAAAGCTTATTCATCACCTGAACATCTCAAAGTGGCAATCAAATATAAGTCAGTCCAGACTCAAAGTTCACTACCATCATTCGGTCTCAGCTCAGTAAAGCATTTAATCAGGTAACTTACCTCCTCTTTATAGGCTCAATTATATCCATTTCCATGGCATTTGGGCTCTTGACTAATTCAGAAGGATGCTTCATTTCAGGAAATAATAAAATCACTCTCAAACTAAACAAAAGAAGCAACTCAGAAAGCCTAGCAAGAAAGAGAGAAGGAAAAAAAAAAAAAAAAAAGCTTGAAAGGAGAATATCTTCAAACCTGCTAAAAGCAGGATTAAAAGACAAAAAGCTCCACTGCAAAGAGAAGATGCAAAGCACTTAGAAATGCTAAATTTATTCTGGGCAGAATACAAACTCTTTTCTTCCTTGCCAAACCTCCTGCTTACATCAGACATCGAATTTTCCAAAGATAGCCTAGTAATTATTGATGACTTTTTTTTTTATACCCAAGATAAAAGGCTGTCAGGGACTGTTTGAGAGCTCTTCCAAAAAAAGCCTAAAATTTCCCTTTTACCAGAACTCCTATCTCCAGGGTGCACCTCTTAGATACTCTGGTAACAATGAATGGATGCCCATGGGCACAGGCTACAAAATTCTCCTGTATTATATGTTTTCTCTCAGACTTGCATTCCTATTTGGACACTCAAGAGATCATATTATACTCTGTGAAGGATTTAAATATATGGAGGAACCTGAGGACGAATCCACCTGTAGAAGCTCCCAGGTCAAACAGCAGCTTCCATTCCCCATCACCTTTTGAGTCCTTTTTCTCAAGGTTCATATCCATACTGGCCTTTGCAACACAAAGTGGTTAAGAGAGAAATTGAGTTTTATGGGCATATTTAGTTCAGCTGCAGTTTTTGAATCGCATTTAGGCATTGACTTTAAAGACTCCCTTAAACAGCACTCAATTTTCTCAAAATCACGAGAGCTAAAAGTGAATTTTATTGAATCCCAGACTGACCTTTAATTCTGAAGACAGCTAAAACAAAAACACAACAGGCCTGCAATACCCAGCACTTGGGGCAGCACTGCATCATGCTGGGTGTCTGTGTCTCTGCATGCCAGGAAAGGTGGGAGAGGAGGGAAAAGGCAGGAAAATGGTTGTTGCTTTCACGTTCCAGCCAACCACAGTACCAACCAGAATTTGTGAGCAAGGTGCTCAGTTAAAGAAACCCTGAGTTTAACCCCTATAGATTCACTTTAATACATTCAAGAATTTGCTGGCAGCTGGGCCTGTGTTAAGGAACAAGGTTCTACAAATAAATAACTGATCTTACAATGACTCACACATACAAGCAGATAAGGCTGAACTGTGTTTCATAATGAAATACCTATTATAAAACAAAGATAGTCATGGTTTCTGAATGCTGGCATAGATTAGTGGCAGTGATAAGTCTTATTTAGGAGGTTATATTGATTATTCAGAATTTGTTTACTCAGGCTAAGTAAATTAAGAGTTTTAGAAACATCTATTATACTTCAATAAATTTCATGTTTAATAATTAGTGTTTATTTAGCACACAGCACAATAATTGTCTAATTAAATATAGATTTGAAAATCTCATTTTAGAGGAATACTGACACTGAATGGACAGCCAAACCCTTTTTTTGTCCAGTGTTGATTTTGCTATCAATTTCTCTCAACTCTTGCAACACTTAGTAAAATTCCTTTTTTCTACAGCTTAATGTTACACTCATGTCCTGTGGTTTTGCTGCCTGCACTTTCTTCCTTCCCACAGATATATTAACAAAAAGTATTTGATTAATTTGATTTCTAACCTTTCCAACATCCAGTTCAACATAAATTTCCTCCCACCATGAGCACCAGTGAAAGCCTGGACAACACAGCAGAAATTGAAACATCAATTACCATAAGCTCATATTGGGGCCATGATCCCCCCAAAATGGATGCCAGTTCTGTCCAATACTGACTCACTCACTGGGATAAATTTGAACAGAATCAGTCATATTATCCAGACTTAGAGTAAGAATTTATGCAAAAGGATAAACAACAGCCTCTCCACAAAAACTTAATGTTACATTCATGAGATTTGATCTGCCATAAACCCCACTGATACCAACTTAAGCCACTGTGGGGTTTTGTTTGTTTGTTCACATTTGGTGTAATATAAACAGTGATTCAACACCAGACCGACATCTTCCCTCAGAAGACCAATGAATTTTTATTCTATTAATATGAACTAAAGCCACATTTATTATAAGGGCTGACTGTAACCATTAAATTCATTCCAATTCAGAAAAGGTTTTACCTTCGATCTGAGCTCAGAAGTAAATTAGACTTTACACTCTCCAGAGATACAGAAGTACATTATTGGCATAATTATTACTCTAGAAAAGGGACCAAACTTTCTGCCCCATTTGGCAGCTGGATGAGCTCACAAAGACTGTCACATCAAAAACTGGGAGGTGATTAGGACAAATTTTGTGGTCTATGATGTGGACACAGTATTGATAAATAGGGGAAGAATGAGTGATGTTCATCTATCCAGACTTGTGCAAGGCATTTGGTGCTTTCCCACACAACATCCTTGTCTCTAAACTGGAGAGACATGGATTTGGCAAGTGGATAACTTAGTGGATAAGGAGTTGGCTGATGGTAACACTCAGAGCTCAATGTCCAAGTGCAGACCAGCAAGGAGTGGTGTTCCTTGGGACTGCTACTGGGACCAGTGCTGTTTGTCAGCAGCATGTCCAGAGGATCAGTGCACCCTCAGCAAGTTTGGCAATGACATCAAGCTGTGTGGTGCAGTCAACATGTGGGAGGGAAGGGATGGCATCCAGAGGGACCTGGTGCTGATTGCCCAGAGAAGCTGTGGCTGCCCCATCTCTGGAAGTGCTCAAGGCTGGATTGGATGGGGCTTGGAGCAACCTGGGCTAGTGGAAGGTGTTCCTGCCCTTGTCAGGGGGTTGGAATGAAATGAATTTTAAGGTCCCTTCCAACCCAACCCATTCTGTGATTCTACAGTATGTCAGCAATGCACAGCCAGCAGTGCTGCCCTGCAGTGTGTCCCTGCTGCTGAATTGTTGACTTCAACATCATTGCTGTCAATTTAAGCCTTCCAGCAGGCTTTTAAGCAATTAAAATTAATGACATGCAGATACCTACAAAAAACAAGGTCTAGAAAAAGCCAAGTGGAATTCATGTCAGATCAGTGTAAGCCCCTGACCTCTAACCACACATCACAGGCATACCCTTCCTTCCTCCACCCCCCAGAAAGTGCCTGAGCTTTGTCTCCCACTAAAACACTGTTCATATTGACACACACTACACAGGCTTTCAGCTACAACCACCTCTGTGTGCCATAATTTCCTTTTCTGTTTGATCACCATCATTCCCTTCCCCTCCGCTCTCAGGGGAGTCAAAGTGCACATAAACCATCCAAAACAAACTTTCATCTATTCTATTCCAGAGTCAAAAGGCAGAGTCACACTGTGCTGATTTGAATTGCAGGTGATTCCAAGTTGTGAGGGAATCCCACTGTGCTGTGACCAAGGCTGAGGCCAAGCCAGGTAGTTCCAATCCCTTCCTGTATTAATGTTTTCAGGCCCCCCACATGTCAGTGAATTGAAATAAAGGGACTTACAAGCTTAGAGAGGCACTAGAGCAAAGCACCCACTGACTCATTTCACTGGACAGGTGTCCTCAGAAGCCCTTCTGACTGGATCTTCCTAATTTTGCCAGTGTTTTCAGCCTACAGGTAACGCTGTCTTCCTGATGTTCATGATGAAAGAAGCATTAATGAAAAGCCTTTGATCTGTATTTCTATACATCTCTAATAACTCACATCTCAACTACACTCATCTCTGCACCACTCAGTGGAGTTTTTGTCAGTTGGTGCAGGTGTCTGCTGAAATCATATAAATCTGGGGTACTACACAAGGGAACACTTCCCTGTTTAATTTTCCTTTTGTTCTGAATGTTGTGGTGGGTTTTTTTAAACACTCGAAATACTCCTTTGTTCATGATCCGAAGGCTGCAGCACTCAAAGCCCAATCCTAGGCCCTTAATAACAACTAAGTGGCTTCAATAAGATCACTTGCCTTAGCAAAGCAGGATTGAGCCCCAATTAGTTTATTTTTTCCCCAAAACTCTGCCAGTATCCACCTCACATTACCTGCATCCTAATCAGGGAAATTACAGAGAACTAGTCAAATAGGAAAGAGAAACCAGACATGTTAAGTAGGAATAACCAGACTTAGCATTTACCATCAGATGCTGTTATTCAGAATAAAGGTACCTATTCTAAAGTGGAATCAGATGATCTAAACTAAGACTGTGTTTGCTGAATAGGAGCCCTGACATAGAAATTCTTCAAGAGCCATCATAAATGCAGTTCCCACCAATACAAGCCTCTACTTCCCAGTGAAGCAATGCATAGATGATGAAAATAAGGTGTTTTGATAAGTAACAAAGCCAGGCACTTGCAATCACTGAGGAACATATGCAGAGCTGACTGATTAGAGGCTTGGAGCTGACATATTAACCAAAATTACCCAGAATAATTAAAACCAATTTACTCAGAACTGCTAGAAACAGGAGACAGGACAAAGCTGACCCTAAAAGGCAATTCCTAAGAAAGCCCTGTGAACCCACTGGTGGAATATGACACTACTGCAATGTGGCACTGCAGTATCTTAACTAAACCTTTCCATGGCTTTGGCACACCAGGAACACTTTCAGGGATTTTGACCAGTTTCAGTTTTGATCACAGTGTAACTTCTTTCTAGAGGAGAATCCCTGAATAACCACTCATTTATTCTGTCAATTTATTAAAAATATTTCTCTCTCAATAACAATGTTATTGTTGTTAGTTAATCTGAACAAAAGAGATTTAGATGTCTTTATGCACTGAAAACAGCTATTCTCCTTTAAACTGAGTTACTCTAAATAGTGCTAAAACTGAAATACTAATTTGCCAAGACCTTTGAGAATACACCCCAGTAAACATAATTCTTTATAAATCTAAATGCTAAAATGAAAGACATTTGAAGAGACTGACAGTGAAGGGTCTTGTCCTGTACGACAATAGAGGTTTAAATGTTTAGTATTTTCATGTGTCAAAGAGCAAACTATAGCTCTGCATATCTAATAAAGCAGGTTGATAACAAGGCAAAACTTCGTTGAGTAGATTGAGAGAATCAAGTTTATAACATACATTTGCTTTGTACTTTTCAGCCTTTGAGAGCTCTTTTTCCCTTATTATAACTCTGACAGAGACCAGATGCATTGTTTGGGGCATGTTTCTTGTGGATAATTTCATAGAGTAGAATGAGATGATTTAACTTCTGGCCTGGAAACATCTGGTTCTAAAGGAGTATTTTGTATTTCTTTGAACAACCACTTATCACTGACTTCCTTTCTCCAAAATGTAAAAAGGCCCAATTTACACTGAAGTTGCTTCTGCCAGAGAAAGAAAATTTCATTGGAAAAACAGTATTTGCAAAGAACTGACATGATTAACATGGGTTAATGCCATTTTCAAACACTGGATCATTTGCTAAGAACAAAAGTGTCATAGCAGACCAGCACTGGAACACACGTGTTCAGGGGGAAAAAAATAGTGTCTTTTCTCCTTATAACTGAGAATACAAAGTCCACTAATGCAGTAGATCTTCATTTATGAGTGTTTAATCCCTGCATATATCACTGGACCTACAGCTGGCAAAGACTCAGCAACTTCTTCATGCCCCTGGGGGCACCTCAGCTCCAGACAACAAGGGAAGTTCATGTTTGGAGGGAGGAACTGTGCCTGAAGCAGAGCAGAAAAGGTGACAGGTGCAGAGGAATCCCACCAGCAGCACATGGTGATGCGAGGAATGTGAGCTCCAAGGGCTAAATCCTGATGCCCAGTGGCAGAACTGGGAGGGAGGGGCAGCTGCAAGGCCAAAGCATCACCCCCAGCTGCCTCCAAGCAACGCTCTGCAAAGACACTCAGCGGGTCTGACTTGTGAAATCCGCAGCTTCACCCGCTGATCCAGAGGCTTTCTGGCACAACATGAGGCTGCAGGAGAAATCCATCTCTCACTGCACGTTGTGGGCAGCCTGCAGAGCAGAGAATATTCCTCACACCACAAATACTCTTCCCCTGTGTGCAGCACAGCAGATGTAGCTGACCTCTGTAATTTGCCCCAGCAAAGAAAGAGTTTTCTGAGAGCTCTCAGTCATTTACCCACCAGCGGGGGACCATCCACAGGCTGCCACACACAAACAGCAGTCACAGAAGAGTCAGGCAAAGACTTTTCTTACCCTCCCTTACTACTGGCCAGCATGAAATTTTGCATTATTGCTTTGGAAAGAATAAAATAAAAACAAAAAAAAATAATCTATCTGGAACGTCCCAACACTTCTTCCCACAGGAATATTTGAGTAGTAATAGCTGAGAGTTTCAACTGACATGAAAGATTGTAAACAGAAGAAGAGCAGCTACTGGAAACTGTTTCAAATCTCAGGGCAGTTGAGGATGACAACCCAGCAGCTGTTTCTATAGCTAAGTGATGGAAAAATATTTTTAAAAGTATAAAGACATAAATAAAATAATGAAACAATTCAGTGAGATTTCATTGACTTTCAGAGACAAAAGAAAGTTTCAAAAATTAATCTTCTATTTTTCCTCCAAGGTTTGCTACACAAACACAGGTGAAAAAATATTGGGAAATACAAAATAAACTGGATTTTATAACTTGGACATAAGTTGCTAATAAATTACAGGCATTCCCATCCTAGATATAGTGGTCCCTGAAATGCTTTTAGACTCTGGTTCTGATGTTGACTGCACAAACTCCTGCATTTCAGTGCTGCAGAATCAGTGGGAATTTAATATGAATGCAACATGAAAAGCATTAGGAATCAGGAGAATTCTGGAAACCCAACGTGGAAATTAGATTTAAAGAACCAGAAGTTACACACATAGTACAATGTGAACAAACAATAGTCTCAACAGCAGCATAGATTTTAGGACAGATCTCAGGAGCTGACCAAGCTGCAGTAGTACCAGATATGGATCTGGAAAGCAGCTGGAAAATTGCCTGATTCATTAGAATTCACTATAAATTTCCTTGTAAACCCTTGCTACTTAATAACAGCACAAGGTATATGAGGAATTTTGCATTTGTGTCTTTGAGCCCATGGAATTCACAACATGTACCTTAGACAGGAACAGCTGGATAACTGAATTACACTGGAAATCATCACAGAGGTATCAGTTCTCATCTATAGTCTCTTCTTCGCTCCCAGGAGCAATACAAACCTTATTTTATTTAGAAATAAAGAAAAGGGCAAACTGTCTCTTCCTTAGTTTTCATTTTCAAGCGTATCTGGCTCCTCTGGAATCACCAAATGCAGAATCAGAAGGCAGAAAAAAGGCAGATATATTTTTCCCTGAGTTGTTTTTTTTTTTCCTGGCTGACTCAGAAGAAAGGGTCACTCCAATTCAGAACACAAGAGCCTTTTTTTAGAAGATTCTCACTTCCCAGCCTTCAATTCAGATGTCTCAGGTGAGACTGCAAACTGAGCTAACCCAAACCCTACCAGTAGGACAACTCAGGACTTCTTGTCTAATGTTATCCTGTCACCTCCACACTGCAATTACTGTCTAAAAGCAGGTGATTCTGTCAGGAAAATTACCTTAGGAACATGACCCTGCTTTGTGGAAGAACAGAAAGTGGGACAAAGCAGGTGCTGACACACGAGCTTTTACTGACTGGTAATGTGGCCCAAGAAGTCTAAGGTAGAAATTTAAGCTTTATACTGTAAAAGTACAAAAGAAAGTGCTCCAGCAGGTGTATGGACCAAATTTGCTAAGAGCTTTTTGTACTTCTCCAGCACCTGTAATTCTAAAAAAAAAAAAAAACCAACAAAAAACCACAAAAACAAACAAACAAAAACAAACAAACACCAAAAAAACCATCAATACTTTGCCTTTAATTACATAAATTTAAGGTAACTAATTTAATTAAAAGGAAAAGCAGATTAGGGAGAAAAAGTCAAGCAAAGGTGGCACAATATTTTGAGCAGATGATGTTGATTTCTTAAAGAACCCAAGTTACTGAGGGAAACTCCACTGACAGGAGACCAACACTACACTAAACAAGTTCCAGTGAATCCCAGTGCATTCTGATGTGTTTTAAGGTTGAAGCTCAAAGTGACCTCTAGAGACAAAAACATCATCTCTCTGTGACCTGAATCATCAGCTCTGGTGCTCCAAATGCACAGACCCCTGACAAAGTGCAGTAAGATTTCTGTTTTAGGGTGCATTTCTTTACTTTGCTCCCAATTCAACACAGAGTCCTTATTTAGAAAACAGTACAGCACATGGACAACAGCAGGTTTTAAGCATGTTTTCAAAATAGCTCGAGGCACAGGTTACTGAAGTTTGAATACTGCTAATTATATAGACTGTGTGTATTCTTTCAGGTGTACATATTTAACCACTAACCACAAAGAGGGCACCTGTGTTGGGATTAGGATTTTGCTTTAAACAACAAAAGCCAGCGTGGAAAACTGCTAATGCCACGATCTTTAGAGCACTCAAACCAGATGTCAGCCTTGGTGAGCTATTTCCTTCTGCAAACAATCTGGTCGATGGGCTGTGTTTGGACAGGGAACTGAACGTGCTCTGGGTGGGACTGTGCTCCCCCTCCAGGGACCTGCACTCCCTGACTTCTGTCAGCATCCTGCTGAATCCTGAACAATCTTTAAGTGAGGGCATTCAAAATTAGGACGTTCTGAGCCAGTAAATCTCAGCCTGCTTGAACAATTTGCTCCATTTTTCTCTGGGAGAGCCCAATAGTTCAAGTGATCGATGGCTGTACCATTAAGATCAAATGGCACAGGAGCACAGCCCACCTGTTATTGGCAGCAGGGCCTGAACCTCATTTACCACCTTTAATATCTGCATCACTGTGCTGTCTGTCCAACAGACACCAATCAGTGTAGAGAACACTAAAATTGTAGCTACAGGAAATTCCTGGACATTGTTTGCCTGAGCACTGAACAGTGGAGTCAGAGAGCCCCCAGTAGGCTGGAAACACATAATTTTACATAATAAGCCTGAAGGGACTTCTCAATATGGCAAATATCAATCTGAATCTGAGTTTACAGAGGCTGGGAGCAGTTGCAGACTGTAGTGTGATTATTTTTTTCAGCTGTCTACAGTGCACAGAAAACACAACCTTGGGAAAACATCAGAGGTTAAAGTGACTGTGGTGAGATAGAGGTGATTTTTCCTATAAAATAGATATATTCCCTTCCCTTAGATAAATTAACATTACTTCTTGCTAGTCCCAAGAGAGAGTCCTTCTCACAGCCAGCTTATCTTAGTACAAAAGGATTTCATCTGCAAATGCACTGAGATTGTCTTTTAAACTCAGACACAAAGTTGAACTCTGTGTCTTGACTGGAAAGTCAGTACCCTGCTAGGGAGATTTAAAGGTAAGACCTTAATCTTTAAATATTAAACATCCATCCTTCAAAGTAACATACCAGAACTTAGAAGTTTTGTAATGAAAAGTGTATTACTTTTGTGCTGAACTAAATTATAATTTTCATTTGCTTATTTCAATGCATGACTAAGATTGTAAGTCAAGTTCTATAAAATCTGTTATTGTGTCTGTCTGGATTCTCTGGGTTCCTTGGCTTCTCACTCTTGCAGTTCACCACTCTTCTTATCCCTATTTTTGTCACTAATACCGTGCTAGAGAGATGCTAACGACCCAAAAGAGCACCAACCCACAGACTTAAAATCCAGCTTCACTTCCTGCTTCCAGAGGAGCGGAGCAATTGTGCTAAAAGAACAAAGACCATGAGTTTTAACAAGGAGTTCCCACTGCAACATCAGATACTCTTCAGGACAGCCATAGACTCCAGCAATGGAACTCTGCAACTTCACTGCTACTTCTATTTTAACTTCTTTTGGAGTCTCAAAAATCAGTTCAAGTACCACATTCTCTGTAATGTGGAGCAACACCAGACAGCAAACTAGTTAATAAGTGGGGAATGGCATCTCATGATAATACTGAGGGGGGAAAAAAAACCAAAATCAACAAACACAAAACAAAAAACCAAAACAAACAACAACAACGGAAACCAAAACACAAAACAAAAACACACACATACAAAATAAGCCCAATCTGGTTACCTTTGAGTTAAAGACCCTATTACACAAAACACTGCCCTTCCTCAGGGCAGAATCTCTCTGTACAAAGTTTCATCATTTTGTCCTGTCTATGGTAAGGAATTTAGGAAAGTAGGGGGAAAAAAAAAAAAAATCACTCATTCCCCATCTTCTGTTGTCTTTACTCTGAAGGCTCACAAAATAAGTTGATAGAGATTATTTCCACAAATATAAAATCTCCCCTATGACAGTATTTTCCACTATTGTCCCCTTCATATTTTGATGTTCACTCAGTCAAGTGTGCCTGGTACCAAATTAAGACTGTAGGGTTGACAAACAGATGATGCTGGTCTTAAATCAGGCTCAGAAAACGACACTTCAAGGAAACAGGGGCATCTGCTGCTCCTCACACAGCAGTGTAACAGCTTCAAACCCCAAATGACAGCAGTACATCTCATTTGTACTGGTGTTTTCATTCACCCCTCCTCATTAATACTGCAATGGTGGCCAGTCACACAGGCACAGGTTTCATTTCCTTCTTAAGTGTTTGAAAAGCAGAGATGAAGGTAAAAGATACCAAATCTCCCATAGAAAGACACAGATGCTGACAGGCAGAATAGAAAGAAACCTTCACAATCAGCTGGGACAGGCTGAAGTTTTTTTCTGCCTTCTCATATAGCACAGTTATCCTTGAGAAGTTTTTGGGTAATAACAAAGTCACTCTGTGCTGCATTTATCACAGTACCTTCTTAGCATTTCTTAGGCTGAAAAAAAAAATCAAAAGCAATTTACTAACCCTATCCAGATTTTAAAAAAATAAGTAAACATGTTAAACATGATCTGCTGCATCTGTTGGCAATGCTGTTTGTATTTATTGCTGAAGAGATCAGCAACAGGTTCAGAAGAAAGAAGAAAAATAGCTTTCCTTTACTTCCCTAACTTGCAAGGTCATAACTGAATTATTATTATTTCCCTAGTTTTACATAGCCTTGTATCTCAACCATCTGAAAAAAGACCAATAGGAAGGTGGCGATTAAAATACGACTTTTTTTTTTGCCCCCCAGAAGTTTGCATATATTAGCATTTCCCAAAAACCTAAGTAGTTAAGAAGACTCAACTTTAAAAACCAAGATAGAAGAAACCAGCAGCATTGACAGAAATCCTTTAAACAGCTTCCCACTTCCAGTCACAACTTCCCTTAAAACACCACTCACACTGATGATTATCCCAACTGTTGTTTGACTTCTCATTTTCCAGTATTTTTGTTTTAACCACAGAGCACGTTAATGCAGGTGGGTTTTCCCTTTTCCTTTACTCAATACTCCTCTTTATCATTCTCAAGTGCAGGCACTTTTAGCAGCTCTGTATTTCTTTCAGACACAGCTGTGCTGGATCAGTTCTACCAGCCTGCCTTTCACTGGGCAAAATATTCAGCATTTCTTTTTCAGATTCTCTCCATTCATAATCCATACTGCTCTCCCCAGAGCTGCTTTCAGAAGGAGAACTTGCACTCAAATCTGAGAAATAAATGCAACATTCTAGGCCTGACAAAGCAGACTGGTATATATGGAAAGGAGCTGAGGATTTGTCACTTGAAAGAAATATTGTAAATTATTCGCTGAAAAAGTTTTTCTGGTTTGATCACAATAGGTGATCTAATACACAGGAGAAAAGCTAATCATTCTTCTTCTCCCCCTTCAAAGTTTTACAAGTATTATATATCACGTCTGTAACTAAGAGGAGGAATATGCAACAGAGATTTATGGTTACTTATGCTGTACAAACCTTCCTGGCTAAGTGTGAATAAATGCTCTCCTACAACTGAGGGTCCTTCTTATGAGGCACATGGTAAATCTTACAAATAATGTTTTCAGGAATGACTGCATTATGGAAAAGCAAACTCATTGTAGCTCCAGAGCATCAGGAACTCAGTTTTCCTTAAACATGGTGACCTACAGATGATGACAAAGCTTTTATACTTTGTCTTACATAAGTATTTATCCTGAATTCAGTTTAGAGGGTGTGCAATGTATAACTCAGCCATCAGCTGCAGGTTTTCTCTAGTTTATTTTGTTCTCCTGTCTAAATCCCATTCACTGAAAGAAAAAAAAAATCTTAATTATTTAAGACTTTTTTTTTTTGCTTAATCATTCCACTACTGTGGAGACAAATCATGAGTTTGTCTGATGATTTAGATAGAAAAACTCGACAGAATTTTTACCTGCACGTAGCACAGAGAATGTCTTTGATCAAGGTTTATAAGCAAAGACCTCTTGCCAGGGCTGCACGCCAGCTTCTTAAAGAAAAATCAATATATTCGAGGAGGGAGCATCTGGAGGATTAGCTTTTGGATTTAACAAAGCATCCCTCACCCAGGGACTTAGGTCTGTTTGAAGCTTGCAGATCTTAAATCACACTTCAAATTTAAGGGTGTGATTGTTAACTGTTTCCCTGAGTACAAGTCCTAGGAAAGCATTCCTGCATTTGTAGCCCAGGAAAAACGTCCAGAGAGTTATTTCCCTTCAGATTTCCTCTTTTGTTATATTCAGATCCAGCTAAATTATTTAGTCTTTCCGTACAGCACAATTGTTTTAGACTAAAAAAGAAAAGCTCATAGAATTAAAATATTTACCTGCACTAAATGCCAGTTTTTAACACTGGAATAGCCAGCACTTTCTTTCCAGTGGCTCGAGTGCCTCCTGCTGCATTATCCCACTTTTCAAAGACACCTGCACAAGGACTGTCTGTCCCCTTTCTCTCCAGAAGGGCACCACCTTGTAGTGATGAGGAAGTATAAAAAGGAACAAAATTATGTAACATCTATAGAAACCTTAGTGTTTAAGTTCTCTTCCACCAGAGCCGTTAAAAAAAGACTTTTATTGAGCTCTGGAATCCAATAAAACTCTAACACTGCAAAGGCTCTGGCACTGCCTTAAGTGATAATGGATGTGTGAGTAGGAAGTCAAGTTTTTACACCATATAGGCTATGGGTTTTTTTCTTTTTAATCTAGACTTTAACTTTTCTTCAGAGAAAGACTTACCTAATTAGACATAAAACCCTGTGTTACTGGCAACAGCAATAAGGTTCCCAAATATATTTGAAGATCTGGAGCAAATTGACTCAGCAACGCAAAATCACCTCCCTTCCTCTGAGATTTAAAACCTTAAACATAAAGATAACTTTTAAAAATATGGCTTAAGTTTATTAATAATTTAGATTTTAGGTATTTATTTCTATAAGTGAAACATCAACTACATTATTTTAACTGTTGTCTTAAAATCCAGCAATTTTATGACTTCAAATACAAAAAGCTGCCTGCTGGTTTTGAAAACTCCTTTTGGAGAGGGTCTAATTTATGGAGATGACTGAATGGCTTACAAATACTTTCGTCATACTGTATCTGATAAAACACAGCAACTCAACCATGCTCTGTGGAAAGAAGGTTGCAATAATTGGGGTTTTTTTCCTGCTGACCCATAAAATACTTCTGCTACAAATACTCTGTAATCAAGTTTTATAGTCACAAGTCTTCCCCTAAGAAGAGGCTCAATTTCACAGCCATGAATAGTAAACAGCACTACAAAAAAAACTTGTGGTAGGAATTTACCAAAAAGGCAGAAGTTCACCCTGTTTTCTCAGCATCAACATACTCTAAAACTAAAAAAAAAAAAAAAAAAAAAAAAGAAAAAAAAGGAAAAAAATGAATGATAGCTTTTTCAGCAATTCCAATTCATTATTTTTTTTTATCTTCATTATATCCCCATAATGGCTAAATACCTGAAAAGCATAAACTGTTACTGAAGTTTAAGGAAGTTCATCTCAGGGAAAACAACCCTCCCTTTAAGGAAGGCACAGCCTCTAACACCATCCCTGCACTATCCCTGACCACAAACTGGGCTAAAAACAGCTTCTGCATTTGCCTTCTATAGATCATTTTGCTTCACCTACTTACAGTGCCTCTCCACTGCAATATTTCAGGAGCATGGTGCATAATACCATCCAAATTCTCTGCTGACTCCAAATTGCTTTTCCTTCCAAAGTGTACAAAGAAAGCCTGAGGTTATGAATAAAAGCAAAAAGGCCAAGGAGTGACTATCAAATGTTCATAACCTTTACACATGCATTTCCCTGCTCCAGATTTGGAAATGAGGGACTTTAATTTCTCCTCTTTGATAAAAACCTACACGTGTGGCTCACACTTGCAGAAGTGTCTGTGGAGAGCAGGAAGGCTCCTCTCAGAAGATAACGTGGGTCAATGAGCCTGAGGGGCACAGCAGGTGCAGATCTATAGAAAGGAAGGCAGAAAAATCAATGCTGCCCTCGGTAAAAGCACAGGGGAGCAGAGTCTGCAGCCTCCCCACAGCTCAGCTAAAAGCACAAATACCCATTTGCCAAGGCTTTGCCGTGGAGCAGTGCATGCAGAGAGCTGCTCTCACACATTCTGTCCTCAGTATAAGGAGTGTCTGCCTCAGGTTCTCTAAGTGGCAGTTTATGAACACACTGTGCCCTACAGGATCCCAAATCCATGCAGGTGCTGCCTTGGCTCACCTCAGCCTTGCCCATGGATGTCTAACAGGTAATTCCTGCACTGACAACTCCAAGCCTTCAGTGAAAGGGCACAACCTGAAATCTTCAGGAGTCGTTCCTGACATTTAGTCACTGCTTCATTCTGCTGTGAGTCTTTTTATCCTGAGCCATGAGTTTCTCTGAGTTTTCCAGAGAAATAATTCACCAAGGGCAGCACAGGCTGGCTGTGGCAAGGGCAGGTAAGTCACAGCACAGGGCTCGTCTTTCACACCTACCCCTTCATTCCATTCTGCTTGAAGTTTTCCAGTACCATGCAGACAAAAAAGCCATTTCAGATGCTGTGATCAGCAGGGAATAACGAACAGCAGCATGCAGTGCCAGGAAAATTAAAAAGGCTGCTAATTCTGATCATAGCAAGCCCAGTCTTTGACAGTGTTTTGACCGCTGGGTGAGTACTCAGGTGTGCTGCTTCCCGAGCCTTCAAGTTTGCTGATCACTGAATACATCTTAATAAAACAAGAATGCCAGAGGCAAACACTACCTCTCTCTCTTCCCTGAGCTAATTGGGAAACGATAGGCTCAAGCTATTATCACAATGTTCAAGCTTGTGCTAATTACATTGGTCTAAACTAAGTAAGTTATAACAGGAGTCAAAAAAAGTCCTACAGAAGAACAGAGTTTTGGGATGAAAATGGAACTTCAACAATAAACAAGAGACTCCAGGGCCTCTTTCTTGTCCAGGAGAGGGGAGAGCCAGATTCAGATCTTTTCCCAGCCTTACACAAGTTTAGTTATTTATATCTTGTGTGACATCTCCTGCACAAAGAACTGGCTGGCAGTAGCTGACCTGTGGCATTGCTTGGCACACGGGTGTGTTCATGTACCTGACAGGAATTAAATAAAACACATACCAAACTTGGGCATCCTGCTCTTCAAATGCAAGTGAAGTTACTGATTACTCTGAAGTGTGTCTTTCTCTGTCTAGCTTTAATTTAAACGGAATACAAAGAATAAGATTCCACTATATTTCAAAAACAAATCTGGAAGGTTAGCATTTATTAATGACTACATTCTATCCAGGACAAATTTCTAGGTACTCTACAGCCTTGAATCACAAGACTTTGGGAAACCAGGATGGAATTAGACACTGATTACTTTCATATGCTGGAGTTTTTCATTGGAATAATTAAGGCTTCTTCAGTAAATTTTCAATGAGGGCATGAGACAAGTTCCATCAGTCAGCAGCCTCTTGGATACATCACTGGCATCACCTCAGTTTAAATTCAAGAAGACTTCAGGGAAATTTTTCATTCTTTTGCCCAGAAGAGAAACTCATTTCCCATCTAACTTCAGTGTCAAATTTGACATTCAGAAGTCAGTAGACACTGTAACATATTTAATCTAAAATGACTTGGAAGCATATGCTAACTCTTTTGATCACCACTCCAAAATTGTTCTAAGATCTCCAGACTTACACTGGCAGATGCTGTCAATGTACTGCCCATGTATTTTAAAAACTAAAAGCAGCAGAATGCAGATAAAACAATCACAGCAGGAAAAGCTAATACAGGAAAAAATACTATGCTTTAAATAGCAAATCTAACTTTAAAGCACACATTTCCAACACAAGAAATAACAGGTTTTTTTTCTTTAAAAGGCAACTTATGATAGAATCAGGTGAAATCCACACCTTTTTTTAGCAAACTATATTCAAAAGCCTCTCTCTCCCATATTTTTGTAGCTACAGATGTTATTTCTTCTGGATATACTAATTCTGGCAGTTATTTGGATTACAGAAAACATACAGCTAAAATTCCAGTATTTATAGTCTAGGAAAAAGTTCTGAGGGCAAGACTAGACCTTTTTTGTTCTTTCCAAGTGTTTCAGAGTCATCATTAGAATCACATAACTTCCAGAGCAACACAACATAGCCATCATCATTTCAGCTAAATCACCAGCATCATAAGGATTTGCTCAGTAACAGATATGTGGCCAAGAGGAAGATATCAATCAGGCAAATAAGCATCAGCCAGAGTACCTTGAAAAGATGCAATTTCCATTCCAGACATTAAAGCTGCTGAAGTTTCAGGCATGAACACATTAGATTTGCAATTACACCTTTCATTTCCATGAGGCAATGAACCATTTGTGACTTCTTGTAATTAAATCCCTTTCAAACCACCACATCTTTGGATTCCTTTCACAAAAAGTTGCAGGGAGTCACATCCAAAACACAACAGACACGTGTTAAGGCACATTCCATGCTGGAAACAGGTGGTTACTGCTTAAAGCATTAATTCACAAAACATACTTGAAATACAGATCAAGTCTGTTCTCTATTCCCACTACCCAGGCTTCTCCAAGAGGAAAATCCTGCTACATCTTCTTTCCTTTTACCTTAGGTCCTTCTTTTCCCCTTTCTTCGCTGCAAACCCATGCAGATTAAACCAAGGGGGGTGCTGTTGCTCATACCCTCCTCACTAACCCCAAGTGACACCATGAGCTGAGCTGTGTCTTTCCAGCTAAAACTGCTTCAGCAAAACCCTTCAGGATGCTATTTTGTCCCAAGTCTTCATTTGGACACAAGACTTCCCTTCTCTTCTCAAGCTAAAAGCTCTGATTGCAAACCTCTGAACTCTGTGATGCAGTGGCAAATGATCCTGAATGTATTTTTTTTCCCCTTTTCTCACAGACAACTCCATTACCAAGAGCATCAGGACTACAGGCAGCTCCTGCCAGACCTTGGAAAGAAAGACTATTTTCATCTAAGGAAAACAGTGAGTTTATTATAAATTGAATGAACTCCAAAGGCAGTCAAGTGCTTCAGTGTTTCTGGAGGAACTCAGGGGTATCAGTGGGTCATTAACACCAACAGGTTTGCTCTAAAGATCCACTCTAGCTGGGCATTGCTATTTGCCAGTGAAGACATAGCCAAAGTCAGGAAGATTTCTCTATTTCTACTCAGTCTTGGACTCACAGTTGCAGAACTACCTATTTAGTCTCAAATGCAGCACAAGCAAGAAGGTCCAATTAAATGAATTAAACTTAGTCAGGTACAGTCTTAACAAATGGAAACCACAACAAATATACAGATGATATGGAGCACCTCACTTATTATAGGACATTACTTGGTTACATCCAGCAACACTTTCATAGAAAAACTAAATTCAGAGATGTTTCACATCACTGAAAGAACACATGGAAACCTTGAATGCTCTTAGTTATAAAACATGAGATGAGAAAATGGTTTGCCTCAACAGCCTGTTGGTATGATGCACATTCAGTAGAACTTATTCACTTAAATATAGTCAAGAGCTTCTGTTGCTGTTTCATTATTAGTTTAATATTGACTAATTAGCAGCATTTAAAATGCAGGTGTAGTGTAATAAAATGGTAGCTGCTATTCATTTTGTTCAGGTCAAATACACAATTAAGTTCAGCTTCCAGATCACACTACAGAGCAGTACAAGAGTAGCAATTACTTTTGGATCACACATCCTCTGGCACAGCACTTCAATTACATTTAATTACTTGGTGGTTGCATACCAATGAGCTGAAGCAAGATTTATGGTGATGAAAATATATTTCCATACATACTTTAACATTTTCCAGTTCTCATGTACTAGAAATGGAGGATTCAGGATTTTGCAGCACTTAGTGAAATATCTACATTTCTTTTTGTTTAGATATCTGTGGTCTCACAGCCTAAAAATACTCTTAATTAAGTCTCTAAATTTAAAAAAAAATCAGCGATGGTCATAGTTTATAGCAATTCATAACTGAAAAAATAGGTATTATAGGGATGACTAATTTTGTACAGAAAAGTGAAACAGTAACCAACGTCCAGAATCTGAAGGGAAATAAAACCAAAGAAAAACCAGGTATACCCTGCCCATGTTTTTGAATGGATGGGGTGACTGACTAGGAGAAAAACATCCCAAAAAATACAAAATTCTCTATTCTTGACCCAGAGAACACTGAGAGCCTTCAGAGTGGAAGAACCACACTGTGCCAGGCTCTGTGGAGTGGGGAGGGCAAGTTAAAGGCCTGTGATGTTCAGAAACTACCATGAAGTGATCAGATGCTCCCAGGTTTACACAAAACAAGAACTCTTGACTCTTAACTGCAGGAAGATCAGGATGTCATCACTGCAAGAAAATAGTAGTAAGTACAAAACAAGTAAATGCTTATATTGTAAAGTGCAGAGCACGACTGAGACGAGAAAACATCTGATTTAAATCTTTACTCTAACAAGGAATAATGGGTGTATAAAAACAACAAGAATCCCATTACTGATTTCTTTTGATTTTTCATTAGATTCAAAGTGCCTGTTATCTATAAGAGCCATATTTAATTTCTAAAAAGGGGATTTTTTCAGATACCACCCCCAAATGAATACTAAACATCAAGGACCTAAACTGACTTCCTTATTCAATAGCAGAGTGAAAAAAAAAAAAAAAAAACCAAACCCAAAAGAATATTAAATCCAAAGATTTTATTTGCACTGAGTTTTAAAAGAAAAGCATGGTCATGTCACTCAAAGAAAAAAACAAACCATGCCTCATATGAAACGTTTGCTTAATAATATGGTGAATGTCAGCTATAGATTTCTGCTGCAATATTAAACCTGAGGAAAAAAAAAATAAACAGTAAATCTCTAAGCATTATTACTCTGTGAGAAAAGCACACACTCTGAAAAACAGAAACCCTAAGAACAAAGCTGACTCACCATATGGCAACTCTAGTAACATCCACAGCCTAATTGTGTGGCCAGACACCTTCCACTGAGCAGGGGATGATCTCAAGGTTCAAGGAAGGCAGAATACCTGAGAGTCTAAAGTCTGCTCTGAGAATCTGGAGAGAGTTTTTGAACCACACCAACAAAATCAGATCTGATCTTTGTTTTTACAGACTTCAAGGCAGGCTTGGTACCAATGAACACATGCCATTTTTCAAAGCAGGATTTTGATAAATTACTTCTGCTAAGAATGTTGCCAGAAATCAGCTCTTCTGCATTTTGCCTCCCTAAGGAATAAGCTGCAGCAAAGGGGAGGGTTTTGATGGAAACACCTCTCGTTCTGCATGTAGCATTGTCCTTCATTTTCCAGATAACAGAGGCTTGAATGTTACAGCTTATAAGCCTATAAATTTCAGTTTATAGAACTGGCCCATTTAGGATGTCTTGCAGGTCAAAAAATAATAGATTTCTCGATGATCAAAGCTGTTATTAGCCTGCAGTTCTCTCTGAATAATAGGTCACAACTACAGGGATGTTCACTTTCCCAGTGTCAGCTGAACAAGGATCTCAGCAAAGTGATCTAAACGGTGTCAAGCAAGAAGTAATTGATTTGTGATCTTGTTTTTCACCTGCACAGTTTGCCAGCCAGATTCTGCAGGCTCTATAAAGTGCAAAGGTATAAATTTGCCATTTTTATGACACAGAAATCATTAATACACATATTTGCATATTGTTAGGCACCTGAGTAATAAAGTGGCTTCATAGATCAGCAAATAGTGGAGCCAGGTGGTATTTCTATGATCACCTAATACATCATCCAGTGAGTCCTGTACCTGTGAGAGCACATTACACTCAGTATCCATCTCATTTAGTCAACCAGGTTTTAACACAACCAAATGCTCCCTGTTAACTGACTCAGTAACTACAGATTAATTTTAACCTGAGAGGAGATGAACACCAAACCTGAAGTAGTCCTGGTCCTCAACACGAGCTATTTCTTGACAGCATTGCTGGTGCTGTGGAAGGACAGCTTATTTTGTCCCTAAATGCAACAAAGACATCAACCCACCCTGCAGGAGCCTGAAAGACTTGGAAATGAAGACCAGAAGCTGCAGAAGGCAGTTACTCAGAAAGCACAGCAAGCAGTTTGAAACCATGGTTTGAATGTGAAAGGCAATGGCATCACTTTTTAAGCAGTGGAGTCACAGCAATCACCTCCCCCAGAGCCTGTTGAAGTTTACCACAATACAGATTCAAAAACCTCTTGGTACTGTTTTCCCCAAACAGACACATGGCCCAAGATACACTTCCTGGCACCACTGCTGCAGTTTAAGGTTGTTACATGGCTTTCTGCACTGTGCCCATCAGCCCAGGAGATAAAAACTTGACTCTGTTGCAACACGAACAAGATTCTCTCTCCTCTTCAGCAAAGCAACGAATCAGCATGAGAACACATCCAACCTATTTTAGAGGATGTTCTAATGCTACTGATTTAAGTGGAATATACACAGTACTGAAAAATAAGAAGTGCCTCCGTAGGCCAAATCAGAACCTCTCTTGAAAGAGGTACATTCCTTTCTCATTGTGACTTAAAACATGCCCTGGTTATTTATGGAGAGCAAAGTTAAGCTGCACAGCCACGTGGAAGAACAAAACCAGAAAGAACAAGTTAGAAACTTATCTTTATGATAGTATAAATAGCCCAGAGGCAGAGAATACACAAATCAGCAACATCAGGAGTGATTATAGAAGGGATGTGCAGTTTAAAAACTGTATTAACACTCAGTATTTCTTAATCACATAAAGGTCAGGCATTTCTGTAAATGAGCTGCTATTCTTCAAGAACAACAAATTAGCCCTTCTGCCCCTGGGAACAACTGCACACCCTGTAGCAGGACCTCAGCACCCACTTGTCACTGCAACACTGTGACCAGCTGGCTTGAAGAAGATGGGCAGGCATGGCCCAAGGAATTAGAGTTTTTTTACGGTTTTATCTGATTTATCCAAATTCTTTCATTAACTGCTTCTGCACACATTTTATTCCAAAAATTACTTTTCAAACTATTGTTTTGGTTTTTATAGCATATTCTTTTTTCCTTTGATAAATGGAAGTGTTGGACTTACACAGCAGAATCCTCCAAAAAAAAAAAAAAAAAAAGTAAAGAGGTTGGGTATTGTGTCCATCAAGAACTTGGGAGTTTTTTTTAAAAAGCTGATGGTATCTGGGTCACCACTTCTCAGATGGATGGAGTCTTTTCTAAGAAGGTGAGGCCTCCACACAGTGACCCCATTAATGACATCACACAGGTAGTGCTGCCTAAAGATCAGACACAAACCAGTCATCTGCTGTTGAATAAATCATGTCAAGATTGTCTTGCTGTGGTAGTTCCAAGGGCTTACTCGAGCTTTCCAAACTGTCTAAATCTTTAAAGAGCAATGGAAGAAGAGACTGAACAATTTGTGCCAAGTGGGCATTCAATCCTGATCTCAATAAGAATGACAATTTCTCTTCAAATGACATTCCAAACAGTAACAATATTTTACCACTTGTCTTCAAATTCTTCCCCCAAAAATGTCAAATCCCTATGAAATGCTAAGGTTCATCCTGCCTCAAATGTTCCAATTTCCTAAAATTATTAGGTGTCTAGTGAAAGAAAGTAAGTTATTTCCATTTATTTGCAGCAGCTGCATACCCCGTGTTTTGCTGAAATAGGAGGTGAGACCACCAGTGCTGGGAGTTCACCTGCCTGGAAAGCCAGGACTCCAAAGGGTTTTATTAATGAAGAAGATACACAAAGTAATTTCTTACTCTAAAGCTTGATCTGGCAATCCATTTAAAAACTTCCACTCATCTAAAAGAATTTTCTGTCAAGCAAGTATCAATGCTTCTAAGTTTCCAGCTTTTGAATCAAGACTCTCATTAACATTTTGGTTTATTCTTGAAATTCCATACTGCTGAAGTGAGGGAATTATTTCAGAAACTCAGCTTTACTAAAAATTCAGTTTTTAATTTACATTCTTGTGTAGCAGCTTACATTTCTGTTTGCAGTCTTACAGATAAATCTGTCACTAAAATATCACCCAAACAGCTTGAAATGTAGAAGTTAACAGAAAAACTCAATCTAGAATTGCTACTTTTAAAATACGATTGAAGGCAAATTCATGATGTGAAAAAGAGGTTTACTTACAATTTAATACTCAGAGTTGGTAATCCAAGAGTAGCTTTGTGATAAATCCTGCACATTTCTTAGAAGATTTAGAGAGTTTTCCATTTATATACACACACACACTTTTCTCATGCTAATTATATAATTTCTTGCATTTCCTAATGTTAATCTCATGGCAATTTTTATAATACTTAAGGTGACATTTGGCAGTTGAGTCCCCACAGAAACAACTGCCCTCATTCTTACAGAAACTAATTTATTTTTTTTTCCACAACATGTGTGGCCCAAAGAACATGATAAATTATCAAAATCACAGCTTCAGGACTATTAAATTTCTTTATTGTTCAAAGAAGTGCTGGCTATTTTCTTTTCCTACTATGGCCTTTCAACATTTAATGGAAAGGTAAAATGGCTGTTTAGTGCTCCTGATAACAAAGCAAAGTAGAAGGAACCAAACTGACACTCACAATATAATAAAAGAAGCTCTAAATTTAGTCTCCTTAATCACTCAAGGAGATTAAAGCATTCACATACTGCAGGTGAACGGGCCATTGAGGTAATAAGCAAGTCAGTTCTCTAATCAGCAGTTTTTTCTCACATCTCCCAAAGTCTCAGGTGAAACCCCTGGAGAACTGTGCTGGGGACTGTCAACCAAACCCACCCTGCTGGAGAGGGGGACAAAAGGGCAGGGGGTGCTGCAAAGGGGGAAGGAGGAAACAAGACTCAGTCCTAGGGAATTCCTAAACACCAAGACTATAAAAACAACTTCAGAAAGGACAGCCAGGATGAAGCATTGATTTGTCCCCTCGTTGGAGGCAATGTGATAACGGCCTCAGCACTTTGGGTGGGTTTCAGAGCTCCTGGTGTTATTTTGGGATGTGACCTCCCCGTGCAGATGCACAATGAGACACCTTTGAGCAGCTCTCACACCCCACTGTGTGTCACCATCAGCCTCCCGGGCCAGCACTCCCCAACAGCTCCCAGGACTCCAACTGAGCAGAACAGTGACCCTTCCCAAAGTACCTGTGTCATAAAAGGCAATTCTAATTATTTCATTTAGCAGTTGCAAGACATTGAGGCACAGATTTACTTTCCTCCCCTACCCCTAAAGACACTAAAGCTCATTTGCAATGACAGACTGCCAAGTCAGTGGACTTCACACCCACAGATCAGATCACAGTCAGCAGCTACAATTCAGTCACCTCCAGCACCCCCCGTTATCCACAGCTAGATAAATTTTCCAGGGAGGAATTTGTTCATCCTACTTATCTTTTGCACTTGTTGGGAAATGTTTACTTGGAAATATCTCATCATATCCTGTTTCAGGTCACTTCTTACACTGGATAATTTCAGACTATGCTCTACAAGGCACCTCACATGCTACAGTGAGGAAAGGAGATGGCTTTGGCTCTTTCATCTTCATGAGAACTGTGAAGAAACCTTCCTCAACCTTATTCCCCATCTAGAAAAATCAGTAAACCCACAACAACAACAAAAAAAAAAGTGGTTTCAAAATGAATTTGAGAATGAGATGCAAAGTTAAGCAAATACTTTTACCCCTCTTTAACCCTGCCTTCCATACACCCTTAAAATCCCATGCCTGTATTTGGCACCAAATACAACATGCAAGGCTGCCTTGGGAAACTTTCCCAAACACATTCTCAGAGCATCAGTGTAAGCAAAAAGTATCTGATCTCCCAACAGCCACAAAGTGTAAGAACTGAGCATGGAAATAAGAAAACTAGTTATGATAAAGGAGTAAATCTTGAGAGAACTGCAAAGGTAGTTTAGCTCTTTCCTCAGTCTCACAAGAAGAGTTCAAACCCACCCTTCTCTAATACATCTTTCCAGGACTGAACAAAGGTAGAGCCAAGGGGTTGGCACAGACATTTACATTACAAAATATCAATTTCCCAGAGGATGCAGGTGCCTCCATTCAGCTCTATTTTGCTTTCTCACAAAGGTAATACATTTTTTGGGATTTTAAATGCTGTCAATGCAGTTCTGTATTGCTCTGTTTGAAAGGTGCGTTTGGTTCCTGGTTCCATTCTTAAAATGGAGCAAACTCCTGATTTGTACCTTGAGGTGATGATTTCCCTCCCCCAGAAAACAGAAATCCTGCTCCAACCACAGCTATCCTAATCAAATTAAAACAGTCTGAGAATAGCTGGGGACATCTCCCAGGAGGCTCCATTAAACTTTGTTCCTTCTCCAGCAGAGCTACAATTGGTTCCTAATTTGATGAGGGGCATGTCAGGGATGGAAACACCTAAAATAGTGTTTTAAGACCATTCCCCTTAGTCTGTGTGGCTTCCCAATTTCATCTTTCCCCCAGTGTGTGTAATCTTGCAGAGATCTCGGCATTAAACTTGTGTGGTTTAAGTTTTTGTCAGCTTCTGCTGCTTCCTCTCCACCCAGTAACAACAACTCTGACACTGCAATCATTGACATATTAACTAATTGCAAATCTAAGCAAAGATGGTGCCTCCAGGTGAGGAATGAGTGTGAGGAACAGATGAACTCTTCAAGATGCCATTTTCATGCAAATGCCCCATACAACAAAGAACAGGAAAAAAAATAAACACAAGAAAACAAACATCACAATTTGTTTAATGAGGCGTTTCTGTCAGTTCTACAGAAAGCATCAAGGGACTTAAATCTAAGTTTGGAGTATATGTAAAAATCAGACTCTAGCTCAGGTTTTGGGATATTTATGAGGATCTCAATGTCACCTATGGAGTTTTTACCCTCTCCTTCAGTTTAAGTGAAATCAGAATAATGATTATTATAATAGTGTTACACAGAAAAGAAGGAGCTTCCCTAAGCCCAAACTAAAGGAAATTAGTCACTATGTTTGCAAATCAGACTCTGCTGCTCTCTTACTGAAAAATTAATTTTGAAGGTGGAGGAGTCTGTTTGGCCTTCAGAGACTTCCTGGCACTGAATGCAGAAAATGTTGTGTTTCACATGACCCCAAATCACCCTCAAGCTCTACCTCAGCATATCAGCCCTTGGGAAGAAACTGGGCTTTTATCAGCAGTACTAAACACATTCCCCAGATTTACATAAAGTCTTTCAGCAGAGAAACTCATGATGCTTTTCAAACTTTAATTAAGCTGTAGCTGAACCTAATGGAGATGTGCATGTAAACTTTTATTGTTACTGTTTATAAATGGCTAATCCTAGAATATGAAGATTCTAACTACTTGCTTTATATGATACAACTAGTTCTGGCCAACTCGTGCTAAAAAACCCACTTTCAGAGTCAGGGGACCCTTAGCTGAACTAATAGAAGTACAACTGAAAGCAAGGAGATTTTAACTTCTTAAGTCAAAGATATAGGAGGAAAATTACCATGAAAAGGGAGAAAACAAAACACTAGTCAGATATACAGCTGCATTCCTAGAGAAAAATTGATCTGGAGACACTGAACACTAAAGCTTTGGCTTCTGCCATCCATCTCCAGAACAGCACCCAGTGCCACCAAGGTAAAGCCACAAAGCTCCAGAAATGACAAACACCACGAGTGAAGCACTGCAATGAGGACAAAACAATTTGAGCATTGTCAAAGTTTAAATAAAACCTGATATCCAGCTCCAGTGAGACACAGGTTTCATCCTCTGCTGCTGTGATTTAGTGACTGATTTCTTTGGTTTCAAGGGAGCACAAATCTTTAGATTTTGAGGAAGAAGCGTCAAGAACTGTGAAGTACCTTGGGAGCTTCATGACAATTCCTTGCATTAGTTCCTTCTCCTGTTGACACCTTTGAGAAAAGCAGATTGTTTCCACTGTTTATTCCCTATTTTATCCATATTCCCCCACCAGCCAACTTCTTCTCTTCAACTGAGCCTTTACTTCTCTAAAACACAATTACTTTGCTGGGTGAAAGCAATGACATTTCATCAACCTGCCTCCAAATCCCCTTTAAAGTCTCTATAAATAATAAAATGCCTTCATAAGAAAGACTGTTCAGATGATTTTATATAATTTATTACAGATGAAACTTGAAGCTTTTGACACTTGAAGCTGTTGAACACTTTTTTTGACACTTGAAGCATCTCATACTACAAGTCTTTGGGAATTACTTGGCTAAAAGGTACTGTAGAGTAAGTCTGTGCTTGTGTGTTTTGATTGCTTGGGTTTTTGTGAGGAGAATGGTCCAGATACTGATTTACACCAACTTCAGTGGGGGACACCTTCTATTACCAGAGGGCTGGTGTTACCCCCCTGGCTTAAGATTCACAGTAAGGGTTGCCCAATGTCCATTTATTTGAAAACCTTCTTGCTGACTAAATGAACTAAATAAACAACATATTCTGCAAGGAACTGAGGAGAAATGGTCTCACCACCTGCAGCGAGAACCAGAAGTTTCCACTCCCCTACTCCCAGTGGAAGAGCTCATGGAATTAATTTTCAAAGTTCAAACTAAAAAGAGGAGTGGAAAGAAAATATTAGTGAATTTTCAAAGCCCTGTAGACAACATGCAATTTCTTGAGAAGCCAGGGAAACAGATTTCACACCTGCAAAGCCATCATTTTCTTCAGACAACCATTCTTTAGCCCAAGGAGCGGGGTCAGTAATTGAAAAAGCCAAAAGCTTTTGTTTATAAGCACATTTCATCTCCAGGATTCCTTAAGTCAGCATGACAAAATTACACATTCATCAAGATGGGCACTTTGAGTTTAGGAGAAAAATATTTCTGGCAATTACTAAAGCTGATGCAAGACTAAAGTAGCAACAAGGATGTGCACATATTGGCACAATCACATAAAACATGCAACTAATTCAGTTCTGCACCTCTTTGAATTGGTAACATGTTCCAATCTCGATACTGATTTAGTAACCTCTTAGTTTCTTCATTAGAACCTTCAGATGAAGGAGTAGCACGTGAAAAAGCCCCTTCCCTTAAGCAAACAGATTTAAGAGCAACGTTTAGCAATTATGCAGCTGGTAATAAAAATCTACCTTAGTAATTTAAGTAAATGTTCATTTTACAAAAGCAAGGTTTAGGAAAGTAAACAGATAATAGGATGCTATTATCTGCATATGGAATTTCACTGAAGACCTAAATACTGAAAGAACTGAGCAATTGGTATGAAATACCAAGAAATGCTGTATATCTTTATTTTTACTTCACTAGGTGCTTTAAGCAAAGATGTTGCTCTGTGGAATTATGTTTTTTCCTAAGTGAAAAACAAACAAATAGGGGAAAAAAAAATATCTCAAAATCACATATCTGTCTTCTCAGCACTTTCCCAACCCTGTGCAATAAATGTTCCTCAAAATGAACTCCCCAGAGTGTGAGCTTTACTGTTGCAGCCTAGTTCAGTCTTTCAGCAGAGAAAACACTGTAGGTTGGACAAACACCACTAAGAGAACATTGTTATGGCACAGGAGAAAGTTGAGACAGCTAGGGCTCAGAGCCAAACTGTCACCACCCTCTCATATCCCTGTACTTCATCCTCTTCAGAGGTGTCAATAGTCAACCTTGTGTATCCAGCTCCCAAGGGAACTCAGCTCCGGTGGTCCTTGACTTCCCTTGGCCATGTCCAGAGCATCCAGTGGTAATTCCAGCCCCCACAAGGAGTGAGATTTCTTCTCTCTGGGATTCAGACTTCACTGAACAGGTCACTCAGGTTTTTCTATCTGATCTCCTTCCAGCAGCATCACCCAAACACTCTGCAGTGGCCAAGACCATGCTGGACCAGAAAGGATCTCAGCCACACAGCCGGGCTTTTTCTGGTTTTCCGTGGTTTGTTTGTTTGTTTTGCAAAAGCTTCCCTGCTCAGAACCAGCCACACTGCACATACCCCAAGGGAACGGCTCCAGCAGCTTCTTCCTACACAAGTTGTAGACATTAAGTCCCAAGACACCACACAGTAGTTCATGACATTTGTATTTAGTCTTTTGCCCAAACTGACCCATCATCTAGGAAGATTAAGGATCCTGGAAAGTAATCACTGGGGCAAAATTTATCCGTCAACAGATAGAAAAGTGTTTATTCAGTTTAGACTTCTGGCTATTACATAATGAATTTTTTGGGGGGGAAAAAAATCACCATTGAGCAATCACTGTGGAGTACTAACAGACACCTCCAGAGTGGCTTGGCTGCACAGCTACATAGCACACTTTAAAATGAATCAAAACTGATCACACGGGGGGAAAAAAAAAAAAAAGGGGATGAGGATCATTCTAATTAAAATACCTCTTCAATTAACATCCCACAAGAATCTGCTCTTCCATGAATATTATTCAACGACTTTTTCCAATGAATTGGACAAAGGGGGTATGTATAAATCAAGTCATAGGTAATTTTCAGACAACTTAAATCAAACAGCAGTCATAGATTTCGGGCTTGTTTGACAGAAATACACTTCCATATGGACAAACAATCATTTGTGACATTCACAGTTGTTGGTAAATGAACCTGAAATCCAAGGCAGAGCAGTGCCTAAACCATTGATATATTAACAGGGGACCATCCAGCAGAATCAGCTTTCTGCAAAAATGTTGAACTTGCAAAGAGCCAGTGAGGGCACAGATAAATTATTTCAGGAGGGGAACACAGACCACAGACAGAAGAAGTAAAGAGATACAGTTACTTTGTTATCCACAAGAAGGAGATGAGTTTATTCCCATCGTGGGAGTCAATAACATCTGGTGCAACAACTCCATACAGGCTGGGATGTGCAGTTGGGCAAAATCCAACTAGAGTCAAGTGTATCTATTTTCACAATGAGAATAGAGAGCTATTGCAAGAAATTTACCTGAAAATTTGATGAATTGTCCATGACCTGAAACCTTTGATCAGCAATGCTTAGTTTTTTAAAAGCTACATGTTCTAGCTCAAACAGAATTTAGGGGGTTAATATTTTCAACAGAAACCAGTCTTGAAATCTAAGAAGGATCTACACATTAGAGGCCAAGAACATCACACCTTGATGTAACATGTGTAACACTAAACAGACGTTGGAAGAAAATATTGCCACATAACCCAAAACTAATGTGCCTTCAAGATTCAGAAACCAACATTTACTGGCAGAAAGAAATTTGGTTCTGCTGCTTTGCCAAGAATCATTCTTCTTTTAAAGCTAGTGCAACAGCTTTCTATAATGTCATTATTTATTTTAAATTAAGTAAAAAGTGATTAATTGCTCAAGCAGTATTCTTTCCTTTTTATATAGACTCTTGTAACTCACAGACAGTTTCTAAACAACAGTCAATGATTTCACCCTCTGGAGACAGTGAAAAGATTAGGGTTTTTTAGTTGAAATAAATATTTTAGAGAAAAAAAACCCAAACACCTCTCAGCATCTCAGAACAGAGGATACTTCCCCAGTGCGTTATTGATAAAAATGCTCAATTTCCATTTAGTTCTGGCCCAAGTCAAGGAACAAACATAGTCTCAGTGTGGTGACAGTTCATAATTTTACATACTAAATCCATTTATGTTTTGTGATTAGGATTCAGTCTTTGGAAAATAACACTGACTGAAAATAGTAAGTGTTGAATGTGGTGCAACTCAATTAAAACAGGAATTCAGCACTCTAGTCATGGACATTAACAAGAACAGAAACTTTATGAAAACTTTTAAATTTTTCACCATCTCCTTACAATCAGAGGTAACCAAACTCACCAAAATAATTGCAGGAGCTGGGGAAATACTGAGCCCTTTTAATGTGCACATTTAATGACTGAGCTGATGCTGCTGTTGCTCAACCATTCAAGGGCATCACGACCTTGGAAAAACAAAGAGCCCTTTTAGGTTGATGCCAGTGATGGTTGATTCCATTTTGTACCTGCTCAGTTATTAAAGGCCATTATGATCCTGCACAATTCTTGCTTGGACAACCACGTGCTTGTCTGTACCTACACCTTTTAACTTGACTGTCAAGTTACCAAGTAAGTAAAGAATAATTTATTAAGTGAAGGACCAGAGTGGTTATTATTTCCTAGAGATTCTCAATGGTTTGTGATACACAGTAACATCTGAAACACCATCATTGACATCTCCTTGCAAGCCCCTGAGCCAGCAGGACACAAACACCAGCACCCTGCAGCATCACTGTCCACTCCAGATAATGGCCTGTGCCATAAGGCTGAAATGCATTATATTTTAAACATGGAGGAGAAAAAAAATAGCAGGTGAAGGAAGAACAGATGTTACCAAAATTATTGTGCTTAGGAGATCTTCTTTACTTAAAGTTTTGCTTTTCAGACTAGAACGAAAGTATCCCTTCCAAGGACTGCAGACACTTCTCATTGATTTGTGCATCCAAGATGGACCTTTATTAATTAAGTATCAGTACAACTAATTGGGAATTACTTCATTATCTACCACTTAGAGTCAATGACATCAAGTTAAGTTACTTGACTGTTGTATTTTCCTTCACTGAGCTATTAGAAGTTTGCTGTTGGTGGCCAGCTGGCTGTTGAAAGAGTTATGTCCATTTTAACAGTGCCTTGGGGTGCCAGAAAGAGATCAGAACACAACTATCACAAGCAAATGCTCTGCATTCTGAATTGAAAGGACAAACTCCTTTCTAGTCTAGACAAGATTATCTACAACTCCTTGGGCTGTTTAAGAACTGCACAGTGGGCAAAGCATTAGAACATTAGAACACGTTAAGTGCACTCTCCAGGGAGAAATTACATGGGTGGCAGTGCAGCAGATCCTCCAGTCTAATTTAATGGAACAAAATAGGCAACTCTAGTAATAATGCATCACAAATGAGTCTCAACATTGAGTACTCCACAGGAAAGGCAAAGCTGCTTCCATTTTCAGTTATTGCATAGCTTTTGTAGCTTATTCCCCATTGTTTCAGGACAGGCTAGTGACTAAGACTGCAAGCACTAAAAAAAAAAAACAAACCACACCACAAAGAAAAGTATATAATTTTATTAAATTCTAAATAATAGAGACTTAAAAAATATTTTTCATAATAGCTAACACTGAGTTACAAAAGGAGAAAGACAGTAGCCAATAGCAATGCATAAATATCTGAATTTCAAATCTCTACTAAATCAGCCCTGTAGACCAGACATGTCATCTTTTGCATTTCAGAAGATATTAGTGCACTTGGGTTGTAATTTCAATCAAAAGTAATATTCCAGTCACTCTACAAAAATTATAGTATTAGGTAATTGATTATTCAAATAGAGGCAGAAACACTCCATGAATGCTCCTTATCAGTGAAATTAAACTTCCAGTGAGTAAATACAACCAGCTTATGTTACTCTTGGTTGCAATTGCTTGTTGAAAATAGGCAGTTATCTGCTGAATGAATTGCAATCTCCCCCATGACAAAACAATCAGACAGTCCCTGCAAAGTCTTTGGTTTTGTGCACTTACCCCCTGCCATCTAGTGATCTGTCCTGACAACTACAGGAAAAATGGCAAAACGAGGTCATTCATAAGGGTCTGTTTCTGCTGCCTTTCCTTGTCCCAGGCAATTCCTCACTGCAGTAATTCCTGCTCATTGTAGGGACACCATTTACCAGCATGGGCATTAACCAACCAAAAGGTTCACAAGAGGGTGAATCACTTTCAGAGAGAACATTTTCCACTGACTTGGAATCAAGTCCAATCCAGTTTTTGAAGATCTCTTATCACACCTTTCTACAAAAGGCTCCTTTACTTGCTTTTAGCAAATATTCCTGTGGAACTAATTCCAGCACCTTATATCAATACCATCACTCACCTCTAAAAAATTAACATCTCCTTCCTTTCCATCTCCAAAACCAAACAATTATGTCTCTGCCCTGGATCACAGAATTTGATTGTTTTGAATCAAAACAAGAACAGTAGTTCCAGCGTGTATCATAGTTTGTCTAAAAGTCAATAGACTCAATCCTAAATTTAACCTCTAATTAGGCAACCAGACCTAAAAAAATGAAAGGAAAGCAAATGTAGACTGCTTTACACAGTATGTTCCAAATGTCATGCTAGTCAAAATGTTCCAAAACCATGGTGCTCTCCCTAGAGGAGGTGCATTCCATAATTTCCAAGGACAAAAGAATATCAACAGATTTAAAGATTATTAATAGGAGGAAGGAAAAAAGCCTAAAGCACAGCCTTGACAGCAGAGTGCTTCAATCTACTTAGGACTTTGGAAGTCAAAAATCAGCATCTTAAATTGGACTCTCAACCCGTCATGGACCCACCATCCCAGCTGCTCCCTCTCTAAACACGATTCCCCTTCAAAGTAACATTCACAAAATACAATCAAGAGCAGAAAAGCCACGTACACACAAAACAGCTTTGTGTGATAAACCAGCTGCAAGGGGAAAATAAGTTTTCTAAACAAAAAAAATCTGCAGGAGAAACCACATTAACACATTGGGAGGCAACACAGAAAGGTCAGACTGTCAGACTTCAGGCACAGTGCTCACCCTTGACTATGCTGATGCATTTATGTCAGGAAAAAGCCTTGAGTTATTCAGTCAAACACTACTTCTCCTATAATCCAAGCTGAACATAAGGGATAATAAACGTGTATTTCCTCTGTCTAGACTAACACTGTTCATATTCAATGCCTCCCGATATCTTTGGTATTTACCTCAAATACTTCCATAACAGCAGCTCACACTGCAGAAGGCACATTCTAAAGTTCCTGCAGTGAATCCACACACAAGGTTGAGTTTCTGTATCCTCATCTGGTCTTGGTAGAGCTTTTAACACCATGAATCCCAACCCATCCTTCAAATGAGGGGGGAATTTTATCTTGAATTGCAGTTCCAAGCTCACATCTTAATTTCTAGAAAATCATTCCTCTCCTCCCAAGAAATAATCTTTTAGATGATCAGCTTTCCAAGACATGTTTTTCAGGTTTCCAAGGTAAGTTCTTTTAAATTTTGGGAATCCTTGTCCATTACTCAAATTAATAGTAGAGTTCAATTTGTTCTGTATGCAAAGGATGTCTAAGACTGCAAACATTAAATAATATTGTATTGCATGTTACATATCTCCCCATTTAAACTGTATTTAAAAAAAAAATCTATTAACATCTAAAGTTTAGTGTAGTCTATTCTTCAGAGGTGAGCAGTAAAATCAGTGTTCTCCCACACAAGTATTACACATACTTTCATATATGTTTCTCACACTTTCTTTTTGTCAATGTTGAGATCATCAAGTTGTTACTTCTGATATTAACAACAAAAAGTTATATTTTTTTCTTCACTGGATCTGTAACACTTTCCTCTTTTCCAAGTATTAACAAAAGCAATATTTTTAAAAAAAAAATCTGAAACAGTACTTGATTCCCAAATGCATTAAGTCATGCTGAAAGTTGATTAAAGGGTGAAAGCTCAAGCTCTTTTCTGCACAGGTGACATTACAGATGAGAACATAGTTCAAAAAGGTGGATGCTTGAGGAACATTACAGACACGAAACCAAACACAGAAATTTGGTCTTGTTCTATAAAATTTGCACAAGTGTTTAGGGAGGGGGAAAAAAGTTTGGTTATAGCAAAACAGTCATTAGGAATACAGAAATATTTTTGAACCTAAATCCAAACAACCTTCACCACCAGTAGCTGTTCAGAGAGATGAAATGGCTATTGGTGAAGTTCATGGATACAAGGATTACAAGGATGCACACTCCTGATGCTCATAACTTGTAGATAACTCATGGCAACCAGTCAGGAGAGCACATCTATCAGCCTGGAATGAGGTCATTATCTGCATGATCACTTCTTCATATGTTTTTATTTCATTAAATACGATTTTACACAGATTTCATAATTTCCAATGTGTGCTGCAGCACGGATAGGGTGACAATCAACCCTATGGCATCGTGTAGCTGATAATTATGATCACCATCCAGGCATACAAGAGGTGCACTGAATTCCACTGAGACTCTGGTTCTGTACTTTTACCCAAAATTTTGATGAAAAGGAATGACTCACCAGCTCTTCCAAATGCTAATTCCCCACCATCTGGCCCAAATGAGAGATTTCTCAAGTTGAACCTTACTACAAAGACTGCACCCATTTCATTTGAACCAAGTTCTGATGCTATGCCAAAAAGAGACATTAGAGGGGGAAAAAAAATTCCATGTCCCTAAACTATGTGATTCACACCTGCTGCAAGCAGTTTTCTCATTAGAAATGAAAAGTAATAAAAAGAGAAGGCAAGAAGCAAATTATTTTAATGGGTATCTAAATTACAAATTACAGTTTCACCCCAGGTTACTACAGTAACTAGTTACTAAGTGAAGGAATCATTCCAGACTCCACTGCCAACGAGTTGTTGGCAAATGCAGCCCCTCATTCCCGTGGCAAAGGGAACAGCTCTGCCCACTGGAGCCAGTGGCACAAACATCCTCCTGCAACCAAGTTGTGCACAGCAGCAGCTCCAGCTCCAAGCACACAATGCCAAGGAAATGCCCACAAGGATCATGCATCATTTCCCACACATAAAATATAGATGGTGCCTGCATTCTCCCATAATACCAGATTTCATAATAAGTGGAATAATGAGTTAGAGCAGCTGAGGTAGATTTTTCCTCTAAACCTGAGAATGGATGTTGAATCAGGCAAATTGCAGTGGAATAAATAAAGAAATAGCACACATACTGTGCTGATATTTTATTACTAGTCCAAAAATGAGTCAAAGCCTATAATTTTTTTTAAATGTCCTTTAAAATAGAAGACATAATGGACTATTAGGGAATGTTCCTCCAATGCATGCATTGATTACCCACACCACTATGCCTATTAAAATAAAGATTCTTCTAAGCACAGAAATGAAGTCATTCCAGTGTTTCCTAAGGGCACGCAGTCCATCTTTTCCAGCAGCTTGCTCTCTGCAAGGTGACAGACACAGTGATTGTTGAACAAGCTTTCCCTGGTTTTAGAAAAAGTTTTATGGTAACAGAATTTTAAATGCCACATAATTAATTTCTAACTATGTCTCCAACTCATGCACACTGCTTGAAGTGGGAAGGGGAAAAAAAATATTGGGGCTTTATATTAAATGAAGTACAAAATCCCAAGCAAGAGTCCACTGAAGTGATGGGAAAGAACAGCTTCACTGAGCTTTGATGAATTTTTGAATCTAACTCAGTTTAAGAATTAAGAATTGCTTTATTATAAAAACTACCTAAGAATTGATTTTAGGAGAGACAAGCAGGAAAACAATTGGCCATTGGCAGATTTGCTTTAATATTTTTTGCAACCCCCTGCTGAAAAGTCAGAATGTGATGTTGGAGCAGATATACACAGGTCCTTGAAAGGACAAAAAGAGGGCAGGTATCCATCAGCACAGAACTCTCCTGCAGTGGCAGAGCATTTGTGAAGGTGTAAATCAGGCCTCACAAATGGGGCAGAGCCCAGTGACTTAGCTATGCATCATTCTGGTACATTCTGCACTCTTTGTCAGGGATCAATTTTAAAGTAAATTTATTCAATTAAGGCTTATTCTTCAGTAACTTCCTAATTAAATATTATAGTAAGATGTACCATTAAAAAGACTTTTACAACAAACCATAGTGGATACCCCCAACACACTTATGGATATTTATCATAAAGAAGAATGAATTTAAAAACCTTTACTCTCAGGAGGGGAAAACAAACAAACAAAACAAAACAAAAAACCAAACAAACAAAAAAAACAAACACAAGGATTATAATTTGATCAATTAACTTGCCTGTATGTGGTATAACTTTGGGGGAGAAAGAAAAGGTCTCTGCCAGAACTGGTATTAATAACAGGAGTGTTTCTTTGCTATCTCAGAGTTAAAGAGATCATGTCTTCATAAGCACTGGAAGCCCAAAACAGACTTAAACCAAAGCCCAACTCTCTGTGGTTACATGGCTTGATAAAAGAGACTTCTGCTTGTAGAAACAAATCAACACTGTAGGCACATTGTAAATACTTTTGTATCCCAGGAAAAAACTGTTGCATTTAGAGATGAAATTCCACCAGGAACAAACTGCAAAAACTATCTGTCAAATTACTTAACAATGTAAATCCTACTGAAATGTGGAATATCTACTGAACTCGTTTGAAAAGGCATATCTTAACTCAAAAATCAATCCCAGGAGAGGAAATCAATCCCAGGAGAGGAAAAATACATGTCAGAAAACTTCTAGATAAAATCTGTGCACTGAAGTCTCCAGCAGCTGATAAGTGAATTCTCGAGCTGTACTCTCACCATATGACAACTTAGAGAGGAAAACATCCTGCATCCAAGACATTGTTCCCATCGCCTCCCCCTCCACTCCTGATGGAGGGAAGCAGCCAATTTGTGTCCAGGAAAAGTACCTGGCATGAATTGCACCACGAGAGGAAAAGCTTCAGCTGGCTGGGAATCCCTGTGTTCATCCCCTTTCCCCCATCCTCAGTTTCTGCTGTGCCTCAGAAACCTGCTCACAGGCACAGCAGCCAAACTAAACAACCAGCCAGCAAACACCGACAAAGTTAACCTCATGTAAAGATCTGATAATGGGGATATTTATACAGACAACCGCTCAGCAGCTCTTTTTTTTTTTTTTTTTTTCTGAAATCTCTCCAGATGACATTTGCTCTCTCCCCAGATGAGATCTCTGATCACCAGCTCTCCTCCTCTGGAGGCTCTGCACTCATCCCCAGCTGTAAAATAGTACTCTCCAACATCAGTGCTGTGGAAAGTCTGAATGGACAGACTGATAAACAACCCAAACTGTCCAATTCGATGTACCAACCATTACCCAATTCATTAATGGCTATAGGGAGCTGAAAAAAAGCTATAGCAGTTAATATCCCTTCTCCCCTCTCCTCCCCCCCTTCCAAAAAAACCCCCCAAAAAATCACTTTTTTCTGCCATACACATCTTGCAAGCAGCCAACAGTGAGAACTAGATTAAAATACACACTCCTGCACGAAAAAGCACATAGTCAAGATAAGAAACTCAAGAGAAACATGCTTATAACCTCAGTGAGACGGGACACTTGATCACATCTGCTCTACACTACTTGATGCCCAATTACCAACTTCAGGATGACAAATAATTTCAAGGGTAACCTCACGGCCCTTCCCCCTTTGCTAGCTCAGAGCCACTAAAGATCCTCACTTACACTTTTGCCTTCATCCCCTCCTTCGGGCACGGGCTCTTCTCTGCCCAAGCAAGGCATTTTTGCTTCTTCTGCCGCTGCTGCTTCTCTGTCCTTCCCACTGTTTCCTCCTTCATTCCCCAGCTTCAACCTCTTCCCCTCAGGTTGAGAATCATCCACATCCTCCCTTCTTATCTTGCCATCTCTGCCTCGCTGCTTCCCCACGTCTTCTGGGCTGCCACAGGAATTTGACATTTTCAAAGTGTTACGGACTTTATTCAAAGACTGACGAAGCCGCCTTTTTGAAGGGGATTTGGCTTCTGAGAGCTCCGATGTGCTCTCGCTCCTCTTAAAAATTTAAGTGGTGTTTCGAAGGCTTTGCAGAATTGCACGGAGCTCTCCTGTTTCTCTGCCGCCCTCTCCTGCTGGCTGGCAGCACTGTGCCTTCCTTCCACATTCCAGCCCCTGCTGCTAATAAAAAGTAATACCCTTTCTATATTGATTGTATGCACGATGCTGCTGCTTACGTTGCCAGAACCCACGAACTTCTGTTCTACCTGATCCCCGTAATTGGCTTTCCTTAAAGTCCACAATATTTGCTGCACCTTCTTTAAATCCAAATTTACCTCTGTCCCTCAGGGATGCAGTGGATTTTGGTTATATACTGTTACTGATGCCAAGAATAATTACCCATTAAAATGCAAAGATGGCTTTAATTCCAAACAGCTTTTTAAAACATATTTTATTGCAGGTCTGGGCGTTTTTTTTTTTAAGGGTGTCCTTACTCTGTAAATTACCTTTGTACACCCTAAATCCCCATTCCACTTTGTCACACCAATTTTGCACAGTGTTCTGGTCCTACAGCAGTATTAATGGGAATAAAATATTAGGGCATGCCAACAGGACAGTTCAGATGCCTTTTTCCCCCCTCCTCTCAGCAAGTTTATGAAAAACTTCAACATATATAATAAAAGGATTGGTGTAATATTCGGACCTTTAAAAAAAAGTAACAATAACCCAGTGCTTTAACACACAGACCACAACGTGCTGCTTCACCTCATTCTTCCAATACCGAAGACAACATGAAGTATAGGGTTTGTTTTATAAAAAAGGCAGTAGGAGTTCTGTTTTCTCCCACTTAAGTGCTTATAGATTTAAAGGAGGTTCCTTATAGCTGACAGAGTCAAGTAAATCTCTAAGGAGCCCTGTGCATATATCCAGATATGTTCTAGTCAGGAGCTTGGGGACTAAGCTGCAAAAGCGTTGCCCAAACAGTCAGATGTGGATGAATTCCTTGAGCCGAACTGCCCAGTATTCAAGAAGGTCTGTCTTGCCAGAAACTGAAACTTAGAGGGGTTTAATCTGTGTCCCAGCACTAATTTCACTGACATTATGGAGCAGGTTTTAGTCTGAGCAAGTAACATTACGTTAATTATTCAAGAGTGAACAAAGAGGGGAAGAACCTTAACAGACATCAGTTATTTGAGACACTCCAACCAGATCTGCAAAAGTGTAAGGGACCAGTTCTGATAGACCCAAGATGTGCACACCCAGAACTAGAGACATTAAACATCTCCTAATAACACTTTGTTACAAAGGTGTGGTCATTTGCCTTCGCCTAACTTGTAGATATACTTTCAGAGCTGGATGAGCACAAGCCAGGTGGGCTCAGCAGAGGCAAAATAAATTTGTGAGGCTTTTTAAACAGTGCTACATCAACACATGCCTTGTAATTTGCAGTGGTTGAGTTCCACAACGTGGCCTTCTCCTTCAAGTCATGCCCACTTGTGATCAGCCAGCTCCAGAGGAAACCTGCTCAGCTGATAATTTCATCCTCTTCAATTAACAAGGGCTTTTCAGCCAAGGCACAGCCAGAAAACACTGCAGGAAGGGTTTCACCTTAGATGAGCACATCATTACATGCTATGCCCCAAGTCTCAGACCCATGATTTCCCACAGCTCAGGAGAGCAGAACAGCATCAGAACACAACTCAGCACCCTCATCAACAGCAGCTGAAGTACTGAGCAACAGCTGGGGTCTTGTATTGAATTTACATCCTCCTTGCAGAACTGCTGACTTAGGAAAGTCCTTCACCCTCTTTCTCTGGGTATTAACACGATCCAACCTTTCCCCCTGGTTGGAGCTCTTGAAAGAGCTTTGCAACTGTTTAGATCATCTCCACCAGGCTGCAAAAGCCTCAAGCTTTGTTATTTCTAGAGCTCATTCACCATCCATACCTGCTTTTTCCACCACACTTGTCCCACCAGGTCCTTTAAACCCTGATTTCTATTCATGCTTGGTTTGTTCTTTCTATAAACTCTCTATCCTTGCCTAAAATACTGAAACACAGAAATAATCCTGATACTGAAGTGTTGTTTCAACTACCATGCTGTTGAGGCAGAGAGCTTATTTGCACAGTAAACTGCATCAGTTTCAGCTGGAAGAGAACTCCATCCAAAAGCTTTCATTTCACAGAACTCAAGTGCTCTGCAAGAACTTGCCAGCTCTACCAGTATTTTATTTGTGTTTGAAGTGGAACCAGGCAGCCACACAGGCTGTGTGACCAGTCCAGCCACACTCCTGCCAATGTGTTTGCTGGCTCCTTGCACACTTGTGTCTCCAGGCTGTCCAGATCACAGGCTGGGTCTGCTTCTTCCAAATTACAAAATAAAACATCCAGTTCCTCCTGTTTGAAGCACAGCCTCTGGTTTGGAAGACATGAAAATTTACAGGAGACAGATAATGCATTTTTGTTCCTAATGAAAACCAAACATTTCAGAAACTCAACATTTTCAGGCAAAGAAAGGGAGAAATGGCAAGACAACTAAATTCTCTGCTGGTATTTGGGGAGAGAAGGTTGGTCAGGTCTTTTCTTATTATTTAGTGTGCAAATACTGTGTGGCAAGTGTAGTTAGCCATTAATTCTCATGTTTCTACACTAAGCTGCTTGAAAAGGATCCCCAGCGTCAGGCACTTCTCTGATACACTGGCCCACACTGTAAGTTGAACACTGGGCTTTTTGCACAGAGTTCACTTCAGGAACAGGGTTCAAATCCTTCAGATCTCCATAATTTCAGAAAAGGATAAAGGGATCAACCTGGGAGTCAATGCTACAGGCTTCTCCAGCCACCTTCACCATTCTGTATCACCACATCCCTTGCTTAGTGACAGCCTGACTTACTGTTCCACCTTCTGACTTGAGTATTCAGAGTAACAACTCACCTCTTGGCCAGGTTCTCTCCTTCCTCCTCTTCTTTTAGACTCAAGCCTGTGTTGGTTCCTCACAAAGCCATTCACAAAACTGATCCTGAGCCAAACAAAGCTATTAGACCGAGTCACTAAAATCTAAGAGGCCATTTACCAGGAAGGTATTGTCAAACTGAGTAACAAAGTGCTTTGAGCCCCTGGGAATTCTTGCACAAACTGCTTTCCAGACATTTCTGTTTGAAAACATTGCTAAAAAAATGCAATACCACCAACAAAACAGCCCAACCAGACTTACACAGCTATCACATGTTAGTCCAACTCTAACCAGCATCTCCTCTTGGACTGTAATATATGATAAACATAACAATCTGCATGTTGGGACACCACGTGCTCAAACTGAGGGACATTTCCACCTCTTGTGCAGCAACAAAACACTCTGAACCAGGAGGAAACTGTGCTGTTTCCTGAGGGAAAACCTGACCTCCACCAAGTTCCACCCAAGAGATTTGGGATCCATGGGATTTGGACACCCAGGAGTGGATAGGGGTTTGGATCAGAGGTGGAAAGGGAGAAAACTCCTCCTCACTGAGTCTCACAAGACTTAGATGTAAATGTTTATTTTATTGCATCCACTTTGCAAATAAGCAACTTGAATTATCAAAGACAGTTGTTCCAGTTCAGGGGGTGAACATCCCCTGCATGATTGTGCATTATTTAGATCCAACTTAGTCTCCCATACCTTGAACTTGACAATGATCCCTTTGCTGGATTCTTCCAAGAAAACACCACTCACATTGAATTTCAGGTTTGAAGGACAGATCAGCAAGAGACTGTGTATTGTTACCTAACTGCTCCCACTGAAAACAGGGATTTTTGGTGTAAGCAGAGTTAAACCACTCCCAAATAAATCTGCAATTCAGCTCAACCATTTCACAGCCACCATAACATAGAAGTTGGGAATGTTCATTGATTTCAGTGTCTTAATCAGTAAAATTATGGGAATTACCTCAGAAGGGCATTTACATCAGAGCACTGTGGTGTTTAATTTAATGGAGCACTTGTTGCATTCCCTTAGCTCACCTCAGTTTGCAAAGCCAATGTGAGACTAATCTTTGATTTAAAGCCCTCTCATGCATTTCCTCTCCACACTGAAAACACAGGTTCTGTAAATCCATTCATGGTGCAGGGGAACATAAAATGCCAGTCTTGCCAAAGAAAGGCACTACAATCAGCAGTAAGAGCTCACATTTCTCTCCATGTGAGCTCTGATAGAAAAAAAAAAAAAAAAAGACAAAAGGAACAACAGACAACCTACCCACTTGTAAAATTACTCTAATAGACGGAGGACAGAATTGTAAGTTTACATTAATCAGGTAATTTGGCACATCTTATTGCGACAAGAAGGCCAAGTTATTTTTTATTAAGTCTGAAAATGAACCAGTAAGTCTGGAAAAATTAATTTTTCATTCATTCTGGTATAGCTTCCAAATTAAACTCTGCACCTCAACATTGTAATTACTTCTGAAGGCTCATAAATATTTCATTACTTTTTATTGTTGTTTTATGTTCGCTGACAAACATTAGAGACACTGGCTCCATTGTTTATAGCTTCTGGTTTTCCTATAAACTTATTCTACTCTTATCCTACAGTTAGATCTGCTATGATGGTCAAAAGAAAAATTAAAACAGGGTATGTTGCTGATTATTAAATCTTCAGAACCTATCAGACACCAAAATATCCCCATGCAACACTACCAGAAATGTGCCAGGGCTTCAGCATTAGAGATCTGTGGTTACCCACAGACCATGGAAAGGTTGCTCCAGCCTGGGATCACATGGAGTGGTTTGTTTCTACCATCTGCACTGAAGGATCAAAACCAGACTCAGGTTTCCCTCCAAAGCTGCAGGTTACATTTTGTGCAGGATAACACATTAATTTCCATCCCTGCTGCCACAATACTCTCTGCTGACAGGACAGAGTCCCACCTTCAGGGTCATTATTATATATGTTATTATACACATGCACGATCATGACAGATACATATGTGTGTGTTTTAATCCACTTCCCAAATCTCCTTCCCTAAATCAAAGCAATCATAAACAAAGACTCTTTCAAATCTCCAAGTCAACAAACTTAAGTCGAAACAAAAAAATTCTATCTTGTATTAAATACATTTAAGAAGACAATTCTTCCCTTTGTTTGAGTACTTTTCTTGCTGTAAAACCATTGTATGGCAGGGAGCTCTCTGTTATCCTTACTATGCCATGAACTCCACATGGAGGCAGCAGACATGAAATCCCAGCCAAGAAGGTAGAGTATTCCACATAATTTCTGGTAATACTTTGAAAATCTTCTTAATTAGATATCTTGCCTACCATCAGTTCATGTTATGGACTTTTGATTAAACACTGTTTAATATCCAAGTCTTGAGTTTCCCCTTACTGATATTTTTTAATGTTAGATCAGAGTAGAGAAATTCAGCATTTAACCAGATGAGCTTTTTTTTTAAAGTCACCAGTTTGTCTATAGGACAGAATCTGACAATTAACCTGAACAACGGGATTAATTTTCAATCAAATGGCTGTTTTTTCTGTGGTTTACATGAAGCATGAGTTGTGTTGTGTAATCCACCTCCACCCTTGTCACTGGTCTCAGCACAACCTATTCATTCTTTGAACAAGCTTGTCAAACCTCCCTTCAAGTTAATTATTGGCAGGAACTATTTTTGTCACCTTCTGCCTTGCACATGTTTTTCAGACCAAATTTCAAATCTTCCTTTTAATGGATCACAACAGTGCTTTGAGGAATTTGAAGTTCAGTTTTCAAGCAGCTGCAATAAACAACCAGTCTGTGTAGAGGAGTATAATAACATCACCTCTTCAGTGGCTCATATTAAAACAGAAGCCAAAAAAAAGAAGTGTTGTGATTTTTACATAAAGCCACCCCAAATTATCTTGTTGCATCAGAAGAGTTACTCTGGATTCCTGAGGGCAAAGTAGATGATGCCATTATCAGCATTGCTCTCCCCACCATCATTTTTTGGGTAACTCTTACAAACTCTAAACTAGACTAAGTTTATAAAAAGAACCTATTAAAAGAGATCCTACCACCATAGGCTTTATAAACAGAGCCTGTCACATTTGAAATCATATATAAAGACATCAAAATTCCAGGTCTTCTCTATATTTAATTTACAGAGAAACTTAAATGGCCAGGGAGGAACAAACCACTACTGGAAGACTGCAAGCACTACGGGGGTTGAAAAAGGATAATTATTAAAATTATCTTCCCTTCTGAAAAAAATGTTGCAGAGAAGAAGGGTTTAAAAAAGTGATTATACTTATTGTTTCAAAAGGTCAGGATCATAAAGGTCAGGTGAGGAAATATTGCACACTGGTGAACGAAATGCCACAGCCAGCAGGACACAAAACAAAATTCCAGTGGCATCCCAAACCTGCTCAGATCAGGAGGTCAGAATCGATTTTGGCACAACTGTCCCCTGTAAACCCACTGTATGGATTTACAGTCCCTTAAGTGACAGACTGACAGGATTACACAGTCCTGGGGGAGTGATGGTGCAGCACCCATGGACAGCATCCCCTTCTCCCTCACGGTCCCCAGGGTGGGGCTACAGGCAGAAAGCCTGGAAACACTGCTCCAACCAATTGAAACACATGCACAAATGGAAAACTCCTAAGTAGATAATAAACAGCTTATGTTTTCCCTCCTGCTGTGTTAAGTCCTCTGGAGGAGAGCTTTTCTTGCTCATTTGCACCTGACTGAGTGCCTTGATGTCAGATTTCTCAAAGGCCCCTGGCTGTGATGGAATATTGCTCACACAGTCACATTAAACATACCTAAGCAAAGTTAATTTTCAGTTTACATGCCCTTAAACTGTAAAATTTCCCTCACAAAAGAAGAATTCTGAAGTATTTGTACTACTCATTTGAAAACAAAGAAAGAGAACAAACATACAATAGAAACCTGAGAATCACCTCAGCACTGTCATTTGTTGGCTGGCAGACTGTACTTTTGTAGAGAAATAAATTCATGGATTGGTAAAGACTTCCTAATTCGACAGTTTGGAGTTGAATGTATCAGAGTGGCAGCACTTCAATACAAGTTTCAAAGTAACCTTCACACTCTACCTATAATAAGTTTGCTGAGGGTTGGTTTCATCGTTTTTGTGCAGATCAGCCAAAGGTATTCAAAACATTTTCTCACTGTTTTGCTCCTTAAAGGGAGCACAAGCCACACACTGGGAATTCTGAGGGATGTTCAGTTCAAAATCAACTGCCAGCCATGGTTAAACCTGCAAGTCTTAACCCAGGCAACTTGAACAGTGTAAATTACTATTTTCACTGTTGCACAAGACCAGCTCATGGTATTAAAATACATAATATTTATTTCAAAGCGTGTTCTGTATTTTATCTCGTATGTAAAAGCAACATAAAGTCAGAGTAATTTCCTACCCTTGATATGTTCAGAGAGTGTTTATTTATATGTTACAAGACATTAAGCCCTCTTAAAAGTGTTATTTTTGGTTTAACACTTTTAATTGATTTGAAATAACAGCTTCTGTCAGAGAAATAATTTTCAGCACATCTCAGGCTGGTTCACAAACCTTATGATCTATACAATCTGCATTTTGAATTCCAATTAAGAGCTTGAAGGGGGGGTCACGTTTTTCTTCAGCAAGTTGTTGCTTCTAGGAAAATCAAATCACTACAAATAACACCCAAACCCAGCTTAGGGAAACCAGATCTGTTTTACTAAATGTAATAGAGAGTCCAGGCACTGTCACACCACAAAGCTGCTTGGCAAAACAACTCTACAGCAGTTTTCACAGTGCCCTCAATGCCAGCTAACAAACTGAACACTCTTTGCAGTGTAAATCCTTATAATAACAGCCTCACAAAGATATCCCAGCCCCAGACAGATCATCCAGGATATCTTCTGGAGTACAGAAACCAGGCAAGGAATGCTGAGTAATAGGAGGTGCCACTCAGAAAGCTTGTTACCTTCAAATACCCGCTCTTAAAAAGGAAATATTTTGCTAAATGCTCTCAGAACATTGTGAGGAACTAGCAAGGTTTTGTGATTGGAAGATTTCGGGGATCTCTATATCATCCTGACAAATTATCAGGACTGTTCAGCACCCAGCAGGGGGGAGAAGACCTGCTGAGGCCACTCTGTGCTATCAAAGTCCATTAGTGCTCTCAGGGCCCTGATGATCCCCTGCTGCAGTCAAAACACATTGACAGATAAGGATGGGAGAAAGGACAAGGATGTATTTATATGTGTTTTACAGAGTTTTTTAATGTAATATAACTAGCACAGGAAGTTATTAGATTCTTCCTTCAGCATCCCTGGTCATAAAATCAATAAATGCCTTCCCCTTAAGCTGCTAGTGGAATACAGTGGTATTGTCAATATTACATATCTGCTTGCCTTATCACATGGTTTAAGCCTCAGGCAAGAGGACAACTAGGTTCTGCTCTTTTCACCCTTGCTATATTTTAATCCAGGCGCCATTTCCAATGAAGTAGTGTTTTTTACCACCACTTTTTACCACTTGTTTCAAATTGGCTTGCAGCTAATTGATCCCCACCCCAACCAGGCAAGTGCACACCTGGAATGAAGAAAGAAGGTACTGAAAAGTAGTTTTATTTGCTCTTTCTTTCCACTTAAACATCCTTGCAGAATTTTCAACAAGCAACATACCACCAACAAAACTATTTTCCACAAATGCTTCTTTTGCCTAAGAAATTAGGATTGTGGCATTTTCTATCACACCATCTGTGTCTGAGGCCTAATAGGGTACTGGCAGCTCCAAAACCTTAATTTCATTCATCATTAGATTTCATGCTAGGAACAGACTTCAGAGTTTTGGCAGCAACAGCTGTGATGCCTTGAAACAAAGTTATTTGTATTACCAAGGCACGTTTGTGAAGGAGCTCAGACTTAGAGAGCTGCCCTTTGCTCTCTTCTCCTCAGTCTCCTAGCAAAAATTCACTTTGCAACTCTTATATATCTCCCAAATTCACTGGCACATCTGTGAACGGTGATAAAGCACAGGACTGCAGGGGAGTCACTGACAAATCAAAACAAGCAGCTTGAAAAATGCAGCAATTGGCTCTCACTAAACTCACCGGGGCTTTTTTGTTCCTTTATCCAGGACTGCTCCAGTTAACAATAAGATCTTGATCAGTGAAGCCAAGACAAATGTTATCAGTGATTTCAGAGAGATAGTCAGCTAAAAAGTGAACATTATCATCATAATACTGGAAATGCTACGTGCTGAAGGAGTAGGAGAAGACAAAGGCACAAATGAGATGGGGAAGAGCTAAAGGAGCTGCTATAACGTTCAGCCACTGTGACTGTAACCTGAATATTCTTCCAGTCCACCCAGAACCTTCATCTCACACCCTCTGCTGTCTTCAATGCCTCCTTGCCTCCCCTCCCTTCAGCACAGACTCATTCAAATCCCCTTTTAAGTTGCTTTGTTTCCTTCTCACACTTTGTAGCTCTTACCTTCTCAGACATCTCATCTTTTTTTTTTTTCTGCCTAGTATCTTTCTGAAGGAGGGGGCTTGAAAAAGCTTAATGCAACAGGGCAAATAAATACCACCAGAATCCACAAATGGCTCTATCAGTCAGAAGCTTTGTCTGTGCTACAGGAGCAAAGAGGGAGTCAGGTCAAACCCCAACATGTTAATAAACCATTTAATCAAGTCAGTAGTTTGTAGAGTAAAAAAAAAAAAAAAAAAAAAAAAAAAAGGCCAACATGGAAGTAGCAGAAGTAGAAACAACTGAGCTACAGTGTTCTCCCATAGCAAAAGATAATCCTCACATCATAGCCAAAGGAAGAAAATTAGGTGCAACTCTGGGTGCATGATACCACCTGAGCCGCAAAAAAAAACGCCAAGATGCAGAGCAGGAGGTAAGTTATTGTTACAGATACTCCAGGGGATATAAAATGTACAATCCCAGCCAGTTTTCAGCAAGTTCATTTTCCTCTAAGCATCACTCCTGAAAGGAAGAGATCTCATTTCCTTCAGTCATGAAGCAAAAAGAAGCTGTCTCTGCCTTTTGTGAGAGTATCTCATGATTGATGGGGGTTCAGCTTCACGTGGGATTGAAAGATATGTCACAATCCAGCAGAGCCTTTTACGACACAATTACAGAAAGCCATTCAACGTCTAACAAACATAGGTAGGTTAATTGTCTCCTCCTGTTCCTGTCATCAAACAGCAAGGGCAGGGCTACTATCTCATTTCATTTATACATGTATTATCTCAGGTGCCCAAGTGCTGTATAAGCAATTTAAAACAGAGCAAGCAAAAATTTCAAGAAAGTACACCAGGCAGTATCTAATCCAAGGAATAAAATACAGGTTTTAGTGCCACAACTAACACCTGACTATCTGCTATTATGTAAAGCAGGTTAATACTTTTATACCTGCCTGAGGGCAGCAGAACAGAGTAATGCAGATCTGCTCAAAATGAGTCCAGTATTTCAGGTAAAAGACTCTTAACCCCCTAAAGTGCACATTGTTCATTCTTAGTACCACTTATTTCATTGATGTGTTATGCTCAGAATGCACATGGTGAAATAAATATTTTTAAAGATACACTGAAGTGGAAGGTGGGAAGGCCAGGGGGAAAAAAAACAAACCTAGAATGCAAAGACATTTCACATCTTGCTCTCTTTTCCTCTCCCATTTGGGTATTGATGCTTTGTAATCACTAGCCTTCTTTTTTAAAGAAACAGAATTATAATCTCTTACGCTCTTCTTTATGGAAATAAGAATCCTCTACAAAACAGGACCAAGGGAGTACCTTTGTTGTTCTTAGAAAGTGAAAGGGGAAAAAAGTCTGCTATACCTCTGCAGAGCTACCAGCTACAGTAAAGGAGGAATATTTAATTTATATTTAATTTTCAGTGAGACCCCAAATAAAGCAAGCACTATGTATACTCTATTCAATGACTAGGAGTTGGATGAACTATTGGATGGCAGATAGGTTTTACAAGAAAAATGCTGCCATGAGAGAAGAAACCAAGAAATTACAGACATTCAAAGGTGCAGTTGTGCCAGCCTTTACAAAGCCCAGATGAAGTCACTGGGACTTCCCGGATTTAACCCCGGGGACACCTACTACCAAAGAGCTGTGCCTTGGGGCAGAGGAGCAAGAATGCCACACGATTCCAAGTAATTTTAACAAAACAGGGAACAGTTAACGACCTTCAGGACCGACAGGAACTCCTTGAAAGTGTAATTTTTGTCACTTACACTGGTTCTTCAACCGCAAGAAGCCGATGCTCCATCAGCAGGAGGAGCCCGCGGCGTGCGAGGAAGGTCCCCGTTCCCTGGGGAGAGCGTAAAACCAGCTCAATCCCATGGAAACCGTTTATAAAGCGGCTGTCGGGGAGTGGCAGCAATTTGAGGGGTGGGAAAGGCACCTGTGGGTGTAAAGCATTTATTGGGCAGGGCCAAGCAGGACTTCAGAACCCTGGGAGCACAGCTGGAGGGGAAAACGTCCTAAGGGACCTTCTCCTTTATGTTGCCAATCACAGAGAGGGATGCAGATGGAGCATCATGCACATCAAAGCCTGGCTTTGTGGCTGGTGTTAGGCTTTGGATTCTACGAGAGGATCTTTTTGGATGCATGGAGGTAATTAATTGGGGAGAGATGGGCTCCACCCATCCAGAGTAGTTGCAGGTGGGCTGACTTGGCTAATCAGGCTTTAAACTGATGAACCTGGGTGGTGAGGGCCAAAGCCACGACACCTGTGTGCTCCCAGTCAAAGGGCAGGTGAGCTCACCTGCCTGAGTAGTGATCAGTATAACCCATCTCAGCCCCCCAAAACCTCTCCCTCAAACCCTGGGCTCTGAGAACCAAATCATTTTCTGGGTCTCACAACACGGGAGGATCCTTTTCTGGTATCTGTCACCATGCTCTGCATCACCAGCACTTTTATTTATTGCATTTTAATCAGCCCTGAATGATCTGTTTAAAATTGAGATACGGCCTCAGCGTCTCCCAGCTTTAAAGGTCTGCCCTTTATTTATCAGGAGTGTTTAAACAGATGCACCTGTGTGGTGCAAACCACACAAGGAAGTAATTAAATGCCATAGAAGCTGGAGTAAAGCCATTAAATTTAATAATAATGCTGGTTTCTACAGCAGCTGGAATAACACATGCACAGCATTAGCTATTATGTTTTGATTGATCATTTCTGTACCACGTAAGCAAACCATTAAGTTTAGGTATCAGGTTGAAAGCTATTACTCAAAATCTTTTAATGCGGAATGAGTGCACCACATTTCAGCTTTTACCAATAAATGGAGTTTTTTAATTATTTAATAGAACTGTAATATCTCAGTGCTTAAAAAGACAGATCTCCCCATACTAATTCTCAGCACAGAGCACCTCCTTGCATGATTTTCCTCTAAGATGATCTGTTCTGAGATGACAGATGTCTGGAGGCACTGGAACATCACTGCCTTCAGTGTTGTTGAGGATGTGGCCCAGCAGATCTGCCAAGACCAGAGGAAAAGGTTTCAACACCTTATGCAGGTGATTCATCTAACAGAAATCCATCTCTTACTATCACAGCTGCACAAATAAAATCCACCAAATTACATATCTGGGTTTATTTTAAATTTCTGCTGAAATTTTATTTATTTTCTTACTTTCTTATATGCTACTCTTTATGTCTATATTTTATAATGCCTTTTTTTTTTTTTTAAAGAATAGAAACACATGGACTCTTGAAACCCATCTGAGATTATTCTAGGTATTTATACACAAGGAAAGGCATAAATTAAAGGTATGTTAAGGGTACCTGTTAATCACCCCAGGCTAAAAAACAAGTAAAAAAATGTGAAAAGCCATCAGGTAGGTGTGGAACTGAGAAAGTTTAGCATAAGCAGTTGAAAGCTGGCCTTTGGGTTTAAAGCTTGTTAGCAGTAACAGCAACCATTTGTACTGAAGATGCACTTTGGTCAATAAGCACAAATACTTAAGCTACAAATTGGGCTAAAGGGATTTCTTCAGAAGAAACAATTAAAGACTTAATGTGTAATACCTTGACTAAATAATCACAGAGGGGAACAATAACCTTCTTGAAATACATGGAGGATGAACACACCAAGGAGGGAGATGACTCTTCAGGGACTAAGCTAATAGGATTAAAATTCAGAATATCAGAAACTTTAATAGTGTAACCTCGTAGACCATGGAATAATTGGTATCACCAGAGCAGAGAGCCATTTTATTAATACTACATAGCCCAAGTACTCACAGTGAGATTGAAGAGAAAAGCAATGAGACCTTTAACTTTTTTGTGGTATCATTTCTAAATAGACTTATGAGCCTATTATGGGATTATTTAAATATTTTAGAATAATTAACTTGAAATAATTGGTGAGGTTTTCAAGTGAAAGTACTGGAAGACTTTTCTCCCAATCTTTCTACAGGAAATTACATCTTGAGCAGAGCATTTTCCTCACTGAGAACAAAGAAACTCCCACATTCAAAGGCAGCTGTACTTCTCCCCCCCCTCAGAAGCTAAACCTCAGGCTTCAGCTGGCACTGGCAGTATCACCTTTTATTTCTCGATGAAAAGTAGTGTCTGCATCATTTCCAGGACATATCCAGTTATCCACAGTGATGATAATGCTAAACTTATATTTTTTTTAAGATCAGGATTTCTGTTGCCACATAAAACTTTGTAGCTGAGAGACTCCAGTAAAATGGAGTTGCAGTTTGAATTCCAAGCTCCAGGGAAGATATTGGTTGCTCCTGTGGGGAAGTTCCATTCCTAATATGTCCTGCATCAGTTTTATATACCTTAAATTCAAACAAACTGACTGAAGTTATCTACTCTCATCAAACTTGATTAAACTCAGCACACAAATTCCCTAAATCAATAATTAATTAAAAAGAGGTGGCAATTTCTACATACTAAATTAGATCATACCTAGCATTCCATATTCCCTGTTCCAGTCATGTGAATACCACTGGAAGAAAGAAGACGAGTTCAATTGGGACCAAGTTATTTATTACATTTTAGGAAGCTGCCTTTTGTTTTTGGGGAAAAAATAAGCAACGGAAAGCAAACAAAACCAAACCACCACAATAACAGCAAAACAAAAAAACCCACAGAAAACTTTATTAATGCTGAATCTAAAAAAACCAGATTGTTGCTTGGTGTATCAAGACTGACCATAGCAGGGCATTGCAAAGTTGTACAAGGCTTGACAAGCCAACAAAAAGTAGGCACATAAAACCAAAACAAAATGGAAAATCTTCAGTGCCAACCTATTTCCAGATTTCCTACAGAACACTACATGGGAATAGCAAGGACTTCATGAACCAAAGCAACATTTTGGTGTTGTACAGCCAGGACACACGACTTTATTTATTTATTATTTATTCTTTCCCTAATCTGTTGTGGGTAACTTAAAACCAGTGGGTTGTAGTCTATTAATTTGTGTGTTAGTGTTTGCTGGCTGCTGCTTCTCCTTGGTTGTTTGTTACTCCTGTGAACCTTCTGCCAAAATGCCCATTTTTCTCACTAAATTAAACAAGGTCTCTTGAGAAAAAGCCAGTGGCTTTTTCCTCTGTATGTGAATTCAAGTTACCAAAGAACTGCAAAAGTTGAGTTTGAGAGACTTAAATATAAATAAACTACCTGGGCAGCTTGTGGCTTGAACCCAGGGCTTTACAACTGGTCAGTCCTAAATTGCTCTGCTGTGCTCTGTGGGATTCCTTCACACTGCAAATATAAGGAGTTGTGAGAGGGACTCATGAGCTGCTCTTTAGATCTTAAAGACATGAAAGACTAAGGATGCAATTAAAAACTTCACATTGCATTTGACATCCAGGGACAATTCAGCCAGGGATGGGAGCTTACCACCAGCAGAATGCCTCGGCCTATTAGGATGTTTTTGAAACTTTCTTGGTTGCCATATCTTAAATTTTTTAAAGCTAAAGGCAATAATGATTATGCACACCAATCTGGAGCTAGCAGATGTGGGCATTTGTGTGTTATTTGTATTATGCTAATGTAAGCCAGTTCAAAATATATCATTTAATTGCAAGTTCAGTAGGCATGTTAGGCTTGCATATGCCACCTACCCCATCAGGTCTCTCGTGCCCAGCTAAGCCTCAGGGCTGTTTGTAGATCAAATCCCACTGTTCTCTGCTCCCTTGCAGTGCATAATCCAATTTGAAGAAAGGCAATGCCTGACTAAGACAATAAAGGAATAAAATCAAAGGCTAGGACTGTTCATATTGTACCCCCAACAGTGGATTTCCTCGTAAGAAAGTACCAAATCAGTGGAATTTATGTCTGCTGCCAAAACTCCTCCAAGTTTTCTGAGGAAGCCAGGAGAGCTGATGGCACAGTTAGATGGTATTTCTGGCCTGACTCCTCACCTGTCCAGCCTGCTCTGTGGACAGGAGGGAGCTGTTGGATTTGCACAGTGCCCAGATCATGAAAAACCAATGTTTAGATTGTGACAAGTGTAAAGGCAAATCTGGAATGAGTCCTATTTACAGCCCAGCAATGACCCACCACTGCTCTTCTCAGAGGGCTTTGTAGACCTTGGTAAGATATTCCATTTCAAACTGCAGCTCTGCTTGGCACTTGAATTGTTTTGGGGGGGTGGGGGAGAACTGAGGAAGTTTGGCTGTTTGGAGGGAAGGTTTCTCTGTTTGCTTTTCCTCTTTAACTGCATGAAAGATAATGAATCATATGTAGCACAAAGCTTTTTCAATCTGTTCCCGACTACTGACAATATCTCAAGCCAAGTCTGGCTTCGTTCCTCTGTAAACCAGCAGTACTGTGAATAATTCCCAACAGATGTTCCTCCCCCAGCTTTGACACTCCTTCAAAGAAACACTGTCCTTTTTCAGAGGGCCTTTTCTGGTTCTCTTGTATGTACTTGCACACAAGACATGACGCTCCTGTGGAATATCTCGCCCACAGAATGCAGATATTTGGCTGCTGTGGAAGCAGACTTGGCTGCTCCTCTGCCATGACCTCTTGCAATTTGGAGATAAAAAAGGGAAGCAAAATCAAGGGTGGCAACAGTATGATTTTCATTCCTTTTGCTTTTGCCAGCAGTGCTATCAGTCATTCCAGAGGAAACCAGACATTCTAAATATCGTGGTGCATTTACCCCACTGTCACTTCACTAACAGTTGTTCACCTTTGCATTATATGTTTCTCTAATGCATTCAGGAAACATTTTTAAGGTAGCAGACAACACACTTCACATCAAAGAACGGGAAAGAAACCCCAGAAATCCCTTTGTTTGTTTGTTTCTTTAAACTGATCTTCCACGGTAAAGACAAGGAGGAAGTGGCAGACTGATTTGTCCAACAAAAGGGTTTAATAGTTTGAGTTCCTGCACTTTCCCTGGAAGTATGAAACCCTTTTTCATGGGCTCACCTCATAATGTATCCTATCTGTAGATTTTTTTTTAGGAAAAAAAGTCATTGCACCTTTGTTTGTAGATACATAAGCAAAGCATGTAAACTCTGAATTTAAAAGAGGAATATTTAATTGTTCAGAGGTAAATGTATTTCTAGAAATTAAAGCTGGATTATAGAATATAAAACAATGTAGAAAGCCAGCAGCTATTATCCTGTGGCATCCTTAAGATATATATTTGCTCATGTCACTGAACTGGCCTGAAGAATTAATACTAAAAATAGTTCTTGCAATAGTTATTTCTCATTTATTTTATTTTCCCTTGAAGAAAGACTTTAATTATTAAAGAGAAACCAAAGAAATTCACATGCAATTTGGACAAGAGGGAAGAATTCAAGAGTATCACTGTAGATTTTCCAGTGCTGTAAAATGATGCCTTTGCAGGCAGAGGTGGCCAGTTCTCAAAAACCCAGTGAAACAACTCAAAATATATTCAATTAATGGATGAATAAACCCAGAAACTGGGTTTCATGTTGTGCAAACAGCTATCACATCACTGAAGAATTCGTGGGTCTGAGAAGGCAGAATAAGAGAATTACAAAGGCTTGAAGAGGAGAGATACACTAGAAAAATCAGCTTAGAGAGATTTGTTGGATTTTCTTCATAGCATGAACTGTAAGAAAAGTATTTTCCACAGGACTGCTCTAGAGGAACTGTGGTAAACAGGAAATGGCAAACTTCAGTTCCAGTCAGAGCAATACATGTGATGTGGGTCAACTCTACAGACCAATTATATTCATTTACCTACTTGTCACTCAGTAACTGCATTAAAAAATGGAATACATTGGCTTCACTAAAGAAATGACTCGGAATTAGGGTGAGATACTGAAAAACACTGATCCCAAAACAAACAAACCCATGATTAACCAGAACTGCAATTAAAAAGAACATGATAGAATTTGGAATTTTCTCTCAGGAGCAGCCGTGGTGTTACACAGATTTCACCCATGCTGGCAGTTCTGGCACAGGGGAGTCGTTGGTCTCAGTGGTGACTGCTTAGAGACAGTGACAGGAGAGTCACCCTTGCAGTTTCGTCTGTTTAAAAGAAATTATAATAAAAATAGTGTGATTTTCCACTACTCATGGTTAGTGTAAGTTAAAAGACCCCACAATAATATTCACATTAACCATTGCTAATGCTGTTAGATGCATCTTCTTTATGCACTGCAAGGAATGCACCAAACTCCACCCGTTGCTAAAGGTTTATTCAAAGATATAAAGGTTTATTAAAATAAATTGGGAATCTAGAGGTATCTTGCTCTGTAATCCAAATGATCCCTTTTTAAAACCTCTTTACTCAGCACCAAGGTTTGAAATATGCTAAATGAGGGTTTGAAAATCCTTTCTCTGGTGGCTGTTTTGCTCTTGCCTTGATTTCCCAGGTAATGCCCTTTGTGCTGGGAGTATTACACAGAGATGTCTCAAAGGTGTGTCAGGGAACAGCAAGGGAAGCCTGGCCTGGGGAAGGGACACAAGGGTTCAAACAAATGACACAGCAGAGACAGTGGCTGCAGTGGCACACTTCAAGGAAATCAGATTTCCTCGTGCTTAAGACACAAGGTCCCAGTTTGAGCCTGAAGGAGACATTCACAGAGCTCCTTTGCTCGGCCTCATACTCTGATTTGTATAAAGTGCATTAGTCCATGTACTGAAATGGGGTTTAAGAGAAAGATTAGTGGGATTTAGTGGACCATCCCTGTTATTAAAAAGTACAATAGGAGTAGTGAGTAAAGATACTGTGAACAGCAAAAGAAACAAAAGATATGTTTTGACACAAAGTCCCATGAACTGGAGCATTAGTAGCTATGGATCAGCAGCAAAACACAAATAATTCTTGCAAACCCCACATGTTGATTTTAGAGACTTAACCCAGTGTTGATACTCAAGACTAAAGGTAGTCTGAGAAATAAGACTTTACCATCTGCTATAAGTGAGCTTGAACCTGGTTAAAATGAGCCTTTTTCGTGGTGCATTGTTAATTCTCACTGACATGTCACCTTTCACTGCCATTTGCTTTAGTTTAGACTGGGAATAGAGCTTTCAGATCAAAAAGGGAAATGTAATTCCTCTGCTCTGATACAAGTCATTAGATAAGAAAAGGCATTTGCCTCTTCCCGTGTTTTGGGATGATTTTGCTTCAGGGAAGCAGAACTGTCATGTCCAGAGTGGATGCCATGCATGACTGTGTGTACATATCAAAGGGATTTCCCTTTTCCAGAAGACCTCATATAACAGACTAATTGAAATATTTCTAGGTGAATAAAAGGCAATTACCCACCCTGATTTATGGAGAAGAAGAAGCAGGTTTGTTTAACCACCAGAGTTTTTTTAAGACATTACATTTCTTGCCATCCACTGAGCAAGTCTATTTGCATAACTAGGTTTTAAATGCAAATCAGATAAAGAATTTTACTAAGTGGATGATTTGTACAATACAGCCTGTAGGTCTCTTGCAGAATTACTTTGATGAGGGAATGTTTCTTTAATTACGCTGAAGGCCAATTACCCCATTACAGCCATATTGTTTTGTGGATTGCATATAATTTTGCTGTTTCCAAAGATTCCCTGCCATAATTCTGAAGGAAATTCAAAGAGCAAGCAGGCACTTGAGACACATTAGGGAAGAGATGCTTTAGTGAATTCAATTTAAGCTGCAACATTAAAGTGATTTTGTTGAATAAAACATAATGCAATAATGAGCCTGTGTATGTCAACTCTGCAGAGAAGATAATAGCTGGAGAGTTGGCTTTCCTTTCCTCTTTTCTAGACTCTTCTTCTCTTACACTCATTAGTAAGAGAGAATGCTGCAGAGACCTCTCCTAGTATATGTTTTATTTCAGTTTATTCCCTACAGTTGTATTTCACAGTTGAATATAGTGTTAAAGGAATTAATTTGTGTCTGCTTCACATGAGCAGTAATGAGATTAAACACTACACATTTTTTTTTTTACCCATTTATGCCTGATGTTAGGGACAACACAATGTACAGCTCACTCTCATCACTTGGTGATGTCTGCTGCTTTTCTAGAGGAGAAATATTTACAAATGTAGGCAATTAAAGAAAAATAATCTCAATTATGCTCTGTACAGTTTTCCCCCATTCTACTTTCTGACATCCCTCTTGACACTGAATGCAATAAGGACATGAGCCCCTGATGTCCAGAGTCAGATTAGCACAGGACACTACTGAGGCTTCAGCTTTAGAGCTCATGGTTTCCTCCCACCTCTCAGAGGTGCTCAAATCTGAATTACAGGCTTTACAAGTTATTTGCAGGAATTACAGGTTATTTGTGATTCCAAGAACACCCATCTTTAACCAGAAACAAAAGAAAGATAAAAAGTTAATTTAAAGAAAAAGGAAATTAATAGGATTATTTATTCATTGTAACTTCCACCAGACCTGATTTCCATGCAGACTTAGCCTGTAACTTCAGTTAAGTACAGCACAGCCACCAGGTTTTTCTTTCAAGACCTACCAAAACATCTGTAATCTGATGTTTGTAAATGGAAAGGTGACTCCTAACACTTGTGTCTACACTGTTTTTCAGTTATTGCTATCTTGGGCTTTTATAGCTTTTTATGGGTTTATGGTAAGAACAACCATCTGCTTTGGTGATACAAAACCTTTTGCTACAGAAAGCTCCTGGGATTCAATGATTGTAGCACACTGTCAGCATCTCAGCTTTCATTTGTCCATGGAGTCATCATTTTATGTGGAAAAGGAAGGTAATAAATCAAAATCTCAGCCATTCATCATTTAGAGGGGTGCCTCACCTTGTAAATTCAAATTGCTTTAATGGTTTGGCACCATTTTATTTCGTTTTCATTGAATGAAGAACAGCTAAGAAGAACAGCCAAGCTTATACATCATTACATACATGAATCAAAGGGAAAACCAAGAATGAAATGTTTCATAGAGGCAAAGCAGTGAGAGGGGAAAAAAAAGAAAACATTATTTATGGGGGAAATCTTTTTTTTTCTTGAATTGAGATGTTATGGAATGCTGTGCCTTTGGGTCATAATGAAGGGTCTGCAGGACACTGACAGTTTAGTTTGGAAGTTTGGGGGGGTACCCAGGAGTTTCTGTTGTACCTGTCCATGGCAGAGCTCAACATCCATCCACCTTTGGGGAATCTGATACAAACAGTGTTTTTGCCATTGCTGCAATTTGGTCACCAAAAACATTCAAACCTTTGTTCTATTCCCACACTTGTGAAAGTTGTGCAGAGACCCTAAAGGAGCAGCAGTCACCAAAGAGCTTTAGAGCTGATCAAAGCTGTCTTGTTTGCTCCTGTCTCCAGTTCTGTTCTCCTCACAAGTTTCATTTCTTTGCTGTTTGGGCCTGCAGAGTTCATTTCACTTCAAAAAAAAAAAAATCAATCATTTTCATTCTGGGTTACTGAGAACAATGTTTTAACTTAGGTGGAGCGATAGGAATGTGATTATGAATTCCAAGGGGAATCCTTGGGCTCTGCTAATTAAAAGAGTGAAGATAAAGCACAAGAAATGATTTGCACTGCTAAGTGAAGATTGTAGGAACTCCAAGTGATAGCATATATGTTACTTCAGCAGAGAAATAAATGAATGGCTCTCCATTCTCTTATCTCTGTACCTTACTGCTCAACCCCTAATGAGGAACAGATCAGACTGGATTGTGGAGTTGGATGGGAAGCATTCACTGCCATCTCTGGAGTCAGAGAAGCATTGCATTTTCAAAAGGTAAAGAAGGAAGGAAGAATTTTCAAAAAAAATGTGTTTAGCACAGGAAGGTCAACTCTGTGTCATCAGATCTACTGCTCTCATTATCTCAGATGGAAGTAGAAAAGAAACAACTCCAGCAAATGCATCTGGGCATTAACCCTTTCCAAACAACACGTTGGTGACTCTGCTGTGTTTCCTGCCTTGTACCATTTCTCATTCCCTGACTCTTCCTTCCTCATTGACCTGTTTGGAAAACCCTCACATTGTTGGCACCCAGGTCAGTGCATCTCTGCTTGTAACACACACAGAGCCTTCAGCTGTGAGCAGAAATTGCAGTGGGACATGAAGGTGGTTCAGTAGTGGCAAGACAGGACATGTGTGTGATCCCTAATGGTTTGTGTGTGGCCCTTGTTAGGGTTGTGTCATTCCTGAATTTGCTTTTTTGAGGAAGCCCCAGGTCAGTGATTCTTGCTTGAGCTTTGGTGGCTTATGGTGCAGACCTAGGGAGGACTTGCAAAGTAATCAGCTTTTTCCACCTTTTAGCCATGCAGCTGACTGATCTAACAGTGCTTTTTATTTTTTATTCATACCTGCTTCATTTTGTAATTTTTAGACCATTTTTTTCAATATGTAAGACAGTTCTAATCTGCTTTCAAAAATCTTTGCACCTACTTCTGATATTTAGGTTACAAAATGTAGTCCAAGAATGACAATACAGTGTAGAACCGAGGCTGTTTGAGTGCCCATCCTTCTGATGAAAGAAACACAGATTGGAACCTTTACTAATGAAGTAATATCAGCACACTGGAGCACTTTTCCACAACATCCACAAATCCTTATTTTGCTTTCCCTTAAGTCACTGACCCTAATGAAAATGCAGTAGTAATGGCATCAGCATATCTTCATTCAAAATTTTGTGTGCTTTGCTGTTCCATCTGTGTCTCAAAATCTTTATTATTCATCACTAACAAAACAAACTGCCCCTAACATTTAAAAATCTAATATTAAAACAGAAAAAACAAACAAACAAGAAAACCCAAACAAAAACTAAAAAAAGAAACCCTGTGTTCAAAAGGAATCAACCACATCTAGGAAAATAGAAAATGTGCTGCAGTTTGTCAAATAATATTTAGCAACCTGGGTTTTTTTATAGAAGGGGACCCTCAAACTATAGGGCTCCAGTGGCTGTTAATAGTCTACAGTGCTGTACAGGACTTGGCAGAATATACAGAATTTTTAGAGACTGATTATACATTCTCTTTTTATTGGGGCCATGTTTGTACTATTTGTTTGTCCCTAGCTGATGCCACAGTAGGTGATATAAAAAGATGTATGAATAATTTATAAAAGTACTCAGTAGTCATCAAAGAGCATTGCTCTGATGATGTAGAATGCATGAAGGCCTTAGATAACAAGAATAGATTTTATATAATAATAGATTACAGTGGGAGACATTGGAAGGATACATTTTGTGCTGCACTTCTAGAACTCCAGTCAGTATGGACATCTCAAGCAGTAAAAAGAAATTTTCCAAGTAAAAGCATTTTGAAGGTCCATAGTTTGTTCAGTCCTTAAAACAATGAACTTTATGTTCAAGATCACTGAATTTATATCTTTTCTAAGCAGGTTCCCTTAGATATCACCTGAGTCCTTTCATAAGAAAAGTGTAATTCTGTTTGTAAGTCAGTATAAACTGTAGATAGATGATTATTCATAATGAGCAGAATTACAAATTTAAAAAAAATCCATATTTGCCTTATTTTAAAATGGGAATAAAACACTGTGAAGGTTTCAGTTCTGCATCTCCCCACTGGAGTTACTGTCACTCAGAACAGTCAGGATGGAAGGGATTTCACTTTTGGACCACTGAATGCAATGGAATTCTCATTTGAGATGAGAATCTGGCTGGATATAGAAAATGTTCTGTTGGGACAGAAGCTGAAGCCCCCTGGAGGGAGGTTCCAAAGGGTCCCTTCTCTGATTCCTTCCACTTTGAGCCTCAGGAAAGAGACGTGGCACAGTCAAAGACAGCAGTTCAGAACTTCTGAGGGTGGTTCAGCACCAGACAACCAGAGGAACTGTAAAACTTTAGAGTCTGTGTCAAGTCTAAATTTATTAAGAGGGTGTCAAAACACTTCTCTGTGCCAGCACTGTTCCTTGTACCTTCCGAGGAGGAAATGGGATCCTTTCATTAATGATTCAAAGTGGCGAAGACTATTTTGGAATAGATCAATGAAAAGTGACACTTTGGCCCTTAGAAATTCAGGCTTTGCTCAAAGTGAAGTTAAGGTTGCCTTAACTTTTATTCTGTGGCAACGTGGAGATAATTAGCAGGCTCCTTGAACAGAAGCCTGAGACAGAACCGTATTTTAAGTTTTATTGAAGTCAGTTCCGCTGACTTGAACATAATAATTCAGTGTATATTGCCTGTGCTCGCTCCCTTCCTCTTGCTCACATGTAGCAATAAGAACTCCTGCAGTTTATGCCAGTGGAATATTGGATGTTTCCAAGCTGTGTGTCTCTATTGTTGGGTTCCAGCAGAGGGTGCTGGGTTTGGCACCTTGTCTCTCTTAACCTTCCACTTCCACTTCTCCACCCCTTTATTTAATAACGAGAGGAACCCAAAATTTCATTTATTACCACACAGCAGTTTTTTCCCAGCTATGAATGTCAGGCAGAGGTCAAAAAGTCCTTCTGAACTTCCCAGACTCCAGTGGTGTGTAGCAAAATGGCATCCCAGGAATTGTGGAGCACTGGGAGCTGGAATCAGTAAAAAATTAGCGACAGCAAAACATTCAAGCCAAAGTTTTTGAGCAACAGGTGTTAGAGACTAAAGGGACTATTTGTAAACTAGGAGACTGTTATGGAATAGGAAAGGGAAACAATTCATAATCCAAAGAGCTTGTGATGATCGGAACTGAAGTATATGAACCGATGTGACAGACTGAAATAGGAAATGTGATTCTGAGCTGATTTGGTAGAATTAGTGGGCTTGATTTTAAGTAAATCTTTTAAATAGTCTAGAATATAATTCTGAACACCAGCTGGATTATTCTCACTGGTCAGAGCTCTGCTATCTGACATAATTCACTTTTACTCTTCAGTTTTATTCCCAGAAGCATCTTTAGCACAAACACAATTCTCTTCTTTAAAAACTCCATATTCTCATCCCAAGTCCCAATGGCAGGCTAAGAGGAAGTGTTTATTGAGTTTATTTCCATATTCATCTGCCAATATCTGACCTTCAGGCCAAACACAGCATTTTGACAACAATGGATGGTCTCTCATAAACATAAAAACACCAGGAAGAGTCAGATTCCACAGGCACCCTCCTGCACCTGCCCTGAGTGTTCACTGTCGATGGTCTTCCACGGCTTTGGAGTCTTTTCTTTTTAAATTTTTCTATAAAATAGCAACCTGTCCTCACCCATGAGGTCCCAGGATATGTCATGTGTGGTTTATAACCTGAAAATGGATACTGGGTTTAGCTTCTGAAAATCAGAGAAGTAACCCCCTGTTTATGAGCACATCCTGCAGCTACAGAAGGCCTTCAAGTGCTACAGAGCTGCAAACAATGAGACTTGTTTATCAAAAATTAGAATTAGTGACCTCACAGTGATTTCTTCAGTCCCAGGCTGTAACCTCGGGTGGGAGAAGATTTTCCCAAACTGACTCCGCTGCAACTCCACTGAATTTGACTTCATTCAGAAAGAAACAGAGGATGTAATTAAAAAGTGGCAGTAACTGGGAGAGATGAACTTCAGAAAAACAAATAAACAGTTCCCATGTTAGCATCTAGAGAAATAAGCAGATTAAAAAAAAAAGAGATGGGTAAGAAAAGAAACATGATTTATAGTAAGAATTGTCCCTGAGCTGAACGTTTATACACATTTTCTGAACTCCAAGAGGCTTCTAATACTGCAGTTTGGCTCCTACAGCTGCATAAATATTTCAGATCGTGCTTACTTCTTTCCTGTTAACTCAATTTTTCTTAAAACTCTTCTAGATGCCGTTTCTTCTAACTTTCACTTTTTCCTTATTTCCTTGATTCTGGAAAATCTAACATGGAATTCATGAAAAGCAAATGTTATATACACAGCAAAACTCCCATAAACATCTCACCCTATAGGGAGAAGAGGATATCTTTGTTAATTGTACCTCCATTGTGTCTTTTCGTTGTGTTTGGGAGCTCTGGACCAGTTTGAATTATTTAAACATTCATCCAACCGAGATGTGTTTTTTTCAAACATGAAAATATTAATCCTCATTAGAATATACATTAGGCTTTTTCCCAAAATCCCAAAATACTCCCAGGTTATCTTTAGGCACTGAATTGCTGGGTGTATCTCTTAGAGATTTCCATAATCCATTGCACCAATTAAAGCTGCTTTATTTTGTTTCTCCTACTTCTACTGAATTTTGGGAGGTGGGGGGGAAACTCACCAAAAAAGAAATAACCAAGTACTTTTTCAGACATACCAGGCTTGCTGTATTTATATTCCAGAAAAAAAAAAAAAAAAAGGTGGGGGAAAGCTCTTTATTTTTTAATCTCATGGACAGAGTTAACAAAGTGCCTGTTTTTCTCAAATTAATATTCTTTCTTAGCTGGGTTAGCTGGGAATAGGTCTCATCCAGGTGTAACAGAGATGCATTCACCAGTGTGTATCAAATCTTTTTGTCTTCAGAAGTTATCTTTGACAAAGTAAAGTGCCCACAGCCATTTTGTGGAGCAACAGTGACATTTAGTGGTGACTGAAGCAACTCCTAAATCTTAAAGACCCTTTATTGTCTTGTTGACCCCAGGAACATTTACCATGCACTGTCACCCTCTCTGTGATTCACAGTTAATCTCTCTTTCCTTCCTCCCCATGCTTTTTTTATTGTAATGTAACATTTTTCAAAGGGTTAAAAGCTATTTTCTATTAACAGAAGCCTTTTAATGACATAAATACTGCATTTGAGGATCATCCTCACAAATCAACTCTTTTGTGTATCATGATGAAACAATTAATGATTAAAGAAATTTTACTTTGGGAGTCAGACTGAAGCAGTGCACTATAAAAAAAAAATCAAATTGCAAGAATTAAATAGAACCATTAGTTCCCTTAATTTTTCTCTTGTTGTCTCCACATTCTGGTATTAAGTTCAGATAAATTACCTTTCTAAATTATTCACATTTTTTTACGTTCTAACACAGATTGGAAGCTTCATCATACCACAAAATATATGTAAACAAATCAATTATTCAAATGTTTTGGCATCCACCAGCATATCTAAGTATAACAAAGAGACTGTCATAGGTAGTTACATAAAACCTGTTGAGTTGCCATTCAAATATAACTGAAAGCTTTCTTTCCAGATTGCCCCCTGGACCTTCTCTTTTCTGCTCCTTCAGTTCATTTTCTTTGCAAATATCTACAGGTGATCAACCCAAATTGAATTAGCAATGGATTCCCCGGGATTATTTATTTGCAGTAAGGGATACAAGCCCTGTGTTAATTCCAAATCATTTTGTATAATCCACAGGACAACCAGTGGAGCTGTGTATTTTTTGCCTAAATCAATGTTCCAGGACTAAGGTGGCAGTTCTTCAAGCATTTCTCAGCCACCAGTCAAACATCTGCTTTCTTTTCTAGTCGTAAATGGTGAGGAGGCTGCTTAATAATCTGGTTTCCTCCAATATCAATAATGCTTTTGGCCAGGCAATGTGACCTGTTCTCTGCAGGAGAGCAGAGTCCTTACCAGACCACTCTGCTTCCTCACATTGCAGCAACTGAGCCTTCAGTTCCATGGCATAACAAACCCAGAAAGCATTTTAGAAGCACATGTTCATCAGCTTTACCTTTAAATTTACTTTATTTGGCAAGTTCTAACAAGGCCCTCCAGTTTACCTTTTGCAACTGTGCCTTTTTCCTGCTTACATTTTACCCAAATAAGCCAAGCAAAGAGAAGAGATCTCTGTCATCATTTAGATATAGAAATTATTTCCCTGAGGCTCCCAAGTTATATACAAGATACCCCTTGCATATATTATGCAGCAAGACTGTTCTTGTCTGCCACAGTGGAAACAGCCCCAAAAATCTCTGGATGCAGGACCCTTCACCCCTGAATGTCTGACCTCTGATGCACAACTTTACAAGGCTTTTCCCCTGAAAGAATCTATAAGATACCAACTGCACCTTTATATATATTTCTTATCATAAGCAAATCCAAGCAAGTTCCCTCTTTGGCTATGACTAATTCCCTTTCAAGTTCTAACAGTGCATATTTCACCTCCTTTTCAAATTTCTCATCTGTGTTGTCTCTACCTGCATCATTCTGCTTGGAAATCACTTCTTCCCCAGCACATTTGTTTTTTCTCAAGCTTTCTTAACCTCTTCTGTGCTTTCCACTCACCTGTGTGCAAAGAATAACTCAGTTAAACTTGCTGTGATTCACTGAGGGTGTAAACAAACCAGTGGGATTTACATATTTTGCTTTGATATTTCTAAATGTCCTTCTGGCTTTAGAGCAGCTTTTTTTTTTTTCTTTTCCAGCATAGTAGCAAATAATTGAACTGTTTTCCTTACTTATTGCATTACTGCCCTTTCCTTTGTTTTCAAAACAGAATGATCATTGTTGCAAAGATGTTTGGCAAATGTCATGACCCATTTTAGAATTCCCCTATTCACACACACTGGAAACAGAACTACCCTCACAGGCCCTTAGGGCAGTCAATTTTTCATTTTCCTGGTAGTGGCAGCTTTTTTAACTCATGAGCAGCAACAAAAATTGTCAATACTCTGTGGCAAATTCCACAGTTTCTCAGTATGCCTTTGTCTGTCTTCTGCTGATCTTCACTTGCAAAGCCAAGTCTGACTAAGTGTTAAATCAATTTTTATTTTTAGGAGTCTTCTTTTGTATTAAATATACCACCAGTTCCACTCTGTTTACATAATCTGCCAGTTTTCTTTCTCTCCCTCTTTCCTGGCAAGGTTAAGCTGGTGGTTGCCTTGTAGCAGCATGTCAAGGACAGTGCTGCCTCTTTTTTTTCCTGGATGTAGATTTTGAGTATCACCCAAACTGCATTAGTGACATTTAACAGAACAGAACTGCACTTCTGTCTGTCTCCTGAGCCCACTGACTGTGATGTCAATGGTAAACTCTGCTGAACTGACCATTTCAATGGTTTTGCAATATTTTGCACTGATTTCTTGGAGTAAAAATAATCCAGACTGCCTCCAAAGTAGGCAACTGTTGGAAACTACCTGGAATGTCTCACTGATCCAGTTCCAGTTCTGCCCCCTCCCTTGCCTTGTCTTCCCTTCCCTTGCCTTTACTTGTACTGATGTGTGAATTTTTAACTTATTAACTAAGTTCAGTGCTCTGTTTTGTGATGAAAAATCAGGTTGCTTATCCAAGTTGACACATCTGCAGCTGAGAAATCACCAGAATCAGTATGCAAGGCAAGACTGACAAAGCAAAGTTAATCAGACAGATGCTTATCTTTAGAAATACATGTTTAATAACTTTTATCTTTAGAAATGCTTAATAACGTTAAAATATTTCACGGAAACATAAATGGAGCCATAACTGATAAGGAAAAGTTGTCAAAATGTTTATTTCATCAAATTCGAAATGACTTCTAAAACTGATAAAATTCTGAAACAAAACAGTAAAATTGAAAGAGTTCTTTTATCTCTGTCATGGCAAATATTTTCGTACAGCATTTCAGAATAAGGAAAATCTCAGAAGATATTTTTTTCACTTTAATTACCTTTCTTCTGCAAAGACTTATTTTGCTTCTCAGCAGAGTATCTTGTTGCTAATACTGTTAACCACATCCGTGCTTTCCTCTTGGACATTGCATTTCACAACAATAATGAAATCACTCACCACAATATCCACCTTTTGGTTCTCTTTGGGTTTCTTTTATCCTTTGAGGAAAGAAAATCGGGATAATGAAGAGCAAGGAGATAAACGTTTACTTGAAAGGTGTTTCAGAGAACGTCCTTCTGGTATGAAAGGAAAACATTCCCGTGTTTGGGAAATGTAGAGAATTATCTGCCTTTCAGTGTGTCCCCAAGATGGAGAGAGGAAGGGAAAGGAAGGCTGGAAGGAATGCAGGAAGGAAGGGAGGTGGGAATGGAGGAAGAAGGGAATTGGAGGAATGATGGCAGGAAAGAGCACAGAAAGGAGGAAAGGAGAGGGAGGGCATACAAAGCAAGGAAAGGAAGAAAACAAAGAAAGAAGGAAGATGTGAAAGAAGGAAGAGAGAGGATGGAAATAAGGGCCAGATTTGGGAATTTAGTTGACTGTGCTGGTCCTGCATTTCTGAAAATCTTGAGAGCTTAGATTAACTGAATACAAATTTTATTCTTTCATAAATAATAAAAAAAATCCCTTCTTTCCTTGGAAAACATGTATTAAACATGTTTTGACAGATCCCTTTAGTTCACCACTGAGAACAGCAGTCATGTATTTATTTATATGCCATTAAAAGGTATTAGAAAGGAAATAATTTTTTTTTTTAAGAAATAAAAAGCACTTTCTAAGGTGACAAACTGTAAGGAGGAGGAAGTGGTTTAGGAGTGATGTTTCTTGCACCTACTTTCACCAAAGCTAAAAGCATTTGGTGTGATTTGTTTTTTTCCTCATGTTTTCTGTATGGTCCGAATTTCATTTAATTGCAGATCATAAGAAGCTTCCACCTAAACTTTGTCTTTCCCCTGGCCTTGAGGTTGAAGAAACCAACCTCACAAGCACAGAGGGAGCTGCTGCTGCAGCCTTGGAGCCTGGGGGAGGTTTGGGTTTCTCAGAAGGTCTCAGATCCTGCCTTCACTCGAGGTGAGATGGAGAGCAATGGATCTTGAAAGATGCAAAAACCTTGGGATACATCCTCCTCAGCACACATCCAACACAGCCATCATGAAGGCAATATCTGAAGGTAAACTGGAGCACACAAGACACTTGTGCCAGCCCAGTGGCACAGAGTCCTTTGTGCAAGGACACAAGACATGCCCTTGTTATATGGGGGAACTTTCCTGGTGCTTGGAAGCATCAGGATTTGTGTCGTTTGGGGCTGAGCAGAAAAGGGAGCATTTACAGCTCTATGGAAATATCCCAAGTGTCCCGTTTCCTCCTCATAATGCCTTTGTTTAATACATATAATTGCTCACTAAAGAGTTGCACCATCTAGTTGGGAGTTGCACAGACCTGTAAAGAAATGCCTGCAGCAGATTATCTGGGCACTCCCTGCAACTACACCCTCACAGTGTTTGGGAGACAGGAGGTGTTTGCCACACTCCCCTGGAGCCTCCACCTCGTGCCCACCATGGCTGGCTTGGACAGGGCTCCCTGTCCAGGAGGGGAAATTTCTGAGCTGGGTAACTGGATATGAATGTGGGAAAAGGCAACAGACACGAGCAAAATGTCACTAAAGCTCATCTGCTTCTTCCTCTGCACCCTGATTGCACCAGATCTCACAGGTAAATGACTGAAACATCTGCAGTTAAGTCAGAAGACCGAGGGTTTCTGAGTAACGAAGTCATTTGTCTTTTTGTTAAGCATGCCTCTGCAGTACCTAAGCCAAATAGTATCGGGTCAAGTGACCCTGAATTTTAATTCTTTTTCTAAAATTTATATTAGTATGAGCAAATGAAAAAAACAATCTGTAAATTTTATGTTCTACAGGTCAATTCTGAAGTCTAAAGGGAAATTTCAGTTTGAAGGAATTTAAATTATGCTGTGTTTGTCTCTGTTCTTTTGCTGTTCTGTGAGAAGCTGAACCTTCAATTTTTCTTTTAATGCTGATAACTTTGAGCACAGGGATGCTCTGCCTACAGAGTGGATGCAGGGTCAGAGAGGAAGGATATAAAATGCTAATGAATAGCTCAAAATGGTTCACTGAGGGTCTTCTTCACCCTGGAAGGAGGTTCTGCAAATTGTAATCTGCTTCTCCAAGTAAATGCTGGACACCAAACACATCTAGAAGGGGTTTGGCCTCAGATCTGACTACAATTCAGTGTTAGTGATGGTCAGTCTCCTAGAAACCAATGTGATGTGCCAGTGTGCTTGGGGTTTGCCTGGTTCTGTCTTAAATGTGCCATTTTAAGTTATGTCAACAACATTCAGGTTGTTTCTTGCTCTATTCTTTTTCTCTGCCTCAGAAAAAAATTTAATATCTTCCTTATAATTTATAGTCCTTAATTGCTTAATTACAGAAACCACTGACACAGCATCAAGTGGCATTGGCTCTGGAAGTTTATTCCGGGGAAAAGGGAAGATTATGACAAATGTGTTTTAAAAGATGACAAAGCTGGGCAATTATTCTTCAAAGAATTTGTGGTATATTTTCGTTCCTGGCCTGGCTGATTGTGTGATGTTTCCAGACAGGGGCAGTGTTCCTGTGTGTGCAGTGAGTGCCAGCCTTGCTCAGTCACCCCACACTCACCCAGTGTCTTGCACTGGGACAGACAGTGGGAGAGAAAGGAGGGATAACTTACACTGTGTCTCCCATTCTCTTGGCCTGAACCTGAAATACAAAAATTGGGGTCCTAATCTCCTTCCTGAGCAAAGAACATTTATTTGCTTGAATGTTTATGCCTCAATCTGCCCCTGTGGTCGGGCAGGGCATTCCAGGGTAGAAGACAGTGAGTTCCTGCCTAGGGTAGGATCCAGGCTTTGATTCCTGCGTGCTGGGGAGAAAAATAAGCAAGGGGTTATGTCCTGGGGTCTTACCTTTTGGTATCAGTTTGTGTAATCAGCAAATGAGGAAGGGGATACTCCCAGAGCCTGCAGTCCCAGCCAAAGAGGCATCCTTTGTCTAAACTGTTGTCTTTCTAGGAGTTAAGGATGCCTGGCTTTCATTTTCAACATTTAGCTTACAAAGAAATTCCTTTATCTTCTTGGGATGTTATAGACATTATTTTCTTGTTACCAATATTCAGAATTCCCTTGTCAGATTTCCCTTCACTGATATTTCCTCAAATGGAGAGGCAGACCATGCTCCAGGGTACGAGAAGCTGGGGTCACTGGTGTCCTCTAGATTGGGAAAAGGAGATTAAATGGTACAACAATTGAAGGTTATAAGCCAATGCTTCTTAGCACAGCAGTGAGGAAGGATTTCTCAGCCCCATAAATAAAATTTTAAGGGACATGCCAGGAAAAGTGGAGATGAGGTAAAGCAATTCTGGACACCATGCAACACTAATTCTGGAGTTACTCTTCTTCTTGTGCTGTTGAGCCCCTGAAAGGTGAGGATATTATGAATAAAGAGGTAAATGTATTAATATTTTTGCAGTGTTCACGTACACTTAGTGGTAAGTAGGGGTAATAGTAGTGATGAAGTAATGCTGAAACATTATTGTGTCCTGTATTCACAAAGCAAGAAGGATATCAAAATCTATCCCAGAGCAATGGAATTTTGTCAGGGTTTATTTAAGACATTTTAAACTGAAAAGTAAGACAGATAAATGGTCTGGACTTCATCGTGAATTTTTTTAATTGTAAATCCTTTATGTTTAACAGAGAATAAAAATATTACACAAAAAGGGTCATCATCATTCTAAATGGAAATATATTCTTTGTGTAAAAAATGTACTGCTGAGAGGGTAGGAGGCAAAAATGCTATTTACAGAGAAAATCTGGACATGTCTTTTCTTTGGCATGACTGGAGTAAGAGTCAATATGGCTTGGAAGACCGGAGTTTGGCTTTCCTGTGAGGTTATTTCCATACTGCTTGGGAATCCAAAATCAGATGGAAATGTGCAGCCCTGGGCTCTCAGCCCTCTGAGTCCTGCCTCTGCTCTCTGCCCAGTTGTCCCCTGCACTTTTTCAGTGATTGTTTCCTTTCAAATGCACAGACCAGAATTAATGGATTATTTTAGTGCTTCACTGTTTTTACTTGGTGCTTTCTCTGTTTATATAACCTAGACCAGTCTTTTCTCCCAGTGCTAAACTTGTATTTGCTACAATTGTTTTGTGGGCTGTTGCAACAGATGGGTTGGAGAAACCACGAATGTAATTTGTTTGGATATGGCACAGGATACATTTTGTCTAGATCAAAAATATTTTGGAAAAGCATGAACCTCCCTTCCAAACTATAACTTTCAGCATATAATGCCAAACAGAAACTTAAACCTGTGAGCTTCTTTTATAGAGACTCATGCATTGGCATTAGGTACAGAGTTTTTCCTAGTCAAAGGAAGAAAAAAACCTTAGTTTCTGCATATGAACTTTTATGGTTCAGCTGAAATGAGGTTGCAGATCTCACTGTGCCAGTAGAAGAGCTTTGCCAGGATAACAGTGGACTAAGCTAAGCGTAGTCTAGGAAGGAAAACTGGTTTCAAGCAGCTCTGAAATAACCTTTGGGCCATTAAAAGCCAAAGTCCAACTCAGAAGTATCTTCTTTTAAAACAGGTTTCTAGGCAGTTTAATAAGACAGGGTTTAGTCCTGTTGAATACAAATATATATGTCTGAAAAGTCCAAAAGTCAAGGGCTTAAAAAATTAGGAAACCCTCCTGTGCAGCTCACTCCTGTTCAGACCTGGAACTTCATTGTGTGTATGAGTCATGTGGAAAACCAGTGTCTGATCATGTAAATGAAGATTGTTATGTAATTCACACACTTGGGTATGCCAGCTCCCAAAATTAACATGGGAACCAAGAGTACAAGGAAAAGCAGCAAACAATGTAAATGTTGAGAAGCATGGAGAACACAAGAGACCAAATGGGTGGTTGAGCTGCAGTTTGACATCACTAAAGACTTTTTTAAAAAAGATTAAAAAGTGCCTTCCCACTCATATGGACCCTCAGCCAGCCAGAAGTGACAGGACTGCTGATATGGCAGAGGGTGACTCCTCTGGTATGTAAATGGTGAGAAAGCTTCTCATCCCAGAAATGCCTGGATTTTACTTCAAAGCACAGCTGAGAGTTGTGTCAACTGATCTGTATAACATGCCAAAGAATCATAAAAATGTTGGCAACAAGGTTCTCCATATCATCAGTGAGTTTTTAAAGATATATACCCAGGGAATATTCTAAGGGCAGAAAGAAGACAGATATTGTTCCAATGCTTTAAAAGAGCAATTGTCATGAAAACATTGCTCAGGGACTTGTCAACTTGATTTTGCTCCTGGGTAGAACAACTGACATTAACTGATTTAACTTTGTAAACACGGCTCAAAAGAAGACACCCTTTTTAATGGCAAAGAATATTGGATTATAAACCTGTTAAGTGAAATACATTCCATAGAAGAATAATCTTTAGGTAACACATTGGGATAAAACAGTTACCTTGTTTTGGGGAGAGTGTTTGCCATTGCTACACTGGGCTGGTAGAAACTATTCCACCCATTCCTTCCTTCCACTGGTTCCTTGGGAACCATTCCCTGCTAAGCAGAGACAACATAATTGTCCTGGGACAGGAAAGCAGCAGAACAGAGATAAGTCTGTTCCCACAGGGTACTGCAGGATTTTCCCATGGGGAATCCTGCTCTCAGTGCTCTGCTCCAAACACTGCTGAGGATTTTACATCAAGATACCACAGGATAAAATTAACTCCACTGTGGGTACCATCCCATACTTATGCTATGATGATCTCAGAGTAATGTAATAATTTCATTTATAGAACATTGAGCAAGTTTATTCTATTAAGAGGTACTTTGCAGCCTACAAGCACTTACATTATTAGAATCCTGCAACATGAAGGGAGCTGTAGCAGAGCCAGGATCTTCTGCAGTGTCCAATCCAACCTGGAAAGAAATAGCACATTTAGAACCATGGCATTCATTGGAACAGTTTATAGAGTGCACAAGAGTATCTGTTACTTGACTTCATTAAACAGAATTGGATGGCTTGACCTTTTCTCACAGTTTCACTGATACAATGAAAACCTGTGGAATAAGGAAAAGGCACCTTTGCCTTTCTGCACACAGTGCCAGCCTGACTGCTCTGTCATTTTCTCCTTGGCTGTCATTTCTTCTTCTTTGTAAAATCCTTTCAAACACTGAAGTGACAGTAGCGAAATGAAGAGAGTGTATTTCTGATGCAAAGCACTGTTTTGTATTATTCTTATAAGTTGGTTTGTTTGTTTTTCTTTTCCTAGTACATTCAATTTTTTTCTCTCTTTTACTGTGAATTTTAGGTGAAGAAGCTTTGCCACCAGCACCTCAGAATATCTCCATTCTTTCTACCAACATGAAACACATCTTAACTTGGAGTCCAGTGATCATCCAGGGAGAAACTGTGAGATACTCAGTTGAGTTTCAGGGGTAACTTCTGGTTTTGTCTTCTTATTTGCTCTTTGAACCCTGTTTATCTAGACTTAAAGTCCTAATTTTTATTCTTTTTCTTTTTCATGTTTTGAGCACTATTCAGCTCACAAGCCTAAGAGAAGTTTGATACTTCAGCACTGCTAATCACAAGTGGGTGGGGGGGGGGAATTCCTTTACTCCAATTCTGAGACTGTTTACAGGTTCATCAATACCTGAATAATCCAAGGTGTGCACTGGTTCCACATAAGAATTCTGCCTTTATCCAAAGAATTCACAAGTTAGGACAATCAGCAAAAGTTTAGGTAGAAGGAGGAAGCATTTGAGATTTATTCAGTGTTAATCTTTTAAAACATTCAACACACATCACAAGAGGTTTCTGATACACCTTGAGCTATGACTTGTATTGCAATATGGCTTTGGAATGCTGGGGTACCAGGAATGATGGAGTCAAAAGAGTGGGCAGGATCTGATGCACCGACACTGCGTTGGCTCTCCCCACCTCCTACAATATCGTGCTGCATTTGGCTCCTGAGCAGGCTGGGCCTGGGAGATGTTCCCTAGATAAGATCTGAAACGCACCCATACTGCTTTCATACACTTCTGGTATTCCAGCATATCCCAGCACTGGTTTTACCTGGAAAGAACTAACAAGCAGCCTTAGCCCCTGTCACACTGTGTGCTCTCTCCTCTCCTCAGGGAGTACGAGCGAGTGTACGCCAACGAGAGCTGGATCCCCATCTCTGAGTGTTCCCTCATCACAGCCACGCTGTGTAACATCACAGAGGACATCTCAGCCACCGTGGCCTATAACCTGAGGGTGAGGGCAGATCTTGGTGCCAGGAGGTCGGAGTGGGGCACCCTGAAAGGCTTCTTCAATCGCAACACCAGTGAGTGCTGTTATTGGCTGTGTGGTTCATGTCAGCTTCTCAGAGCCTGGTGTTGGGGGATCCCTCAGGAGCTGGGGTTGTTTAGCCTGGAGAGGAGGAGGTTCAGGAGAGACTTTGTCACTCTCTACAACTCTCTGACAGGAGGGTGTAGCCAGGTGGGGGTCAGTCTCTTCCCCCAGGCAATCAGCAGTAGGACTCACTCATACAGAACTCTCAGCAAAGCAGCACCAGAAGTGTCACCTAAGTTGGTGAACGTGTCACTTGATGTGGAAGATTATTCTAGATAGTGCCTTAGCTGAAAAATCCCTCCCTTTTCCAGCAGCTCTGATGGCAGAGTTGAGCCACAGACCACAGGGTCAGGCAGAGAGAGGGGAAGGACATTCCTGAGACTGGCATGAGAAAAGCAGCAGCTTTCTCACAGTTCAGTGAAGTGTTTGACAGCTTGGTCCTGTGCCTCAGGGACCTCAGTGCAATCCTCTGGCTAAGCTGTGAAAGTTCAGAGGCTGCAGCTTGCAGTGGGATGCAATGTGAATATGACAAATGTTAAAAAGAGAAGGAAAAGTCACTCTAAGTTCTTGCCCTTCTGCATTTTTACTGCTTGCTTTCCCTTGTCTTTGCTTTCATATCTCTTGGGAAACCTGGCATTGAGTCTGACAGAAGCCAAGGAATCCAAACACAGCCTACAGGTTGTGTATGGGGTTCACAGACAGTCAGGGCATCAGCACAGCCCACGGTGCTTCCAGGCTGAGGAGCTCCAGTGTCAGAGGAGTGGGTGTAGAATCACATAAAGTATGATAACACATGGAAAACACTTGGAAAATAACTCCCTAAAACTAACATTTTAATCAGTCTCACTTCATTTATTAAAATTCAAATAGTTAGATGGTATCCAGTGTGCCAGCACAGAGCTAAATAGAAATGCTCTTGTTCAGTTAGAAGTTGCATCTTGCAATGCCCCTTTGTTGCCCAATATTTGTTTTTAACTTCCAAATAATGTTATCAATTTTCTGTTTTAATTTGGAGGCATAATATTCAGCAGATTTTCAGCTTTTAATTTAAAAGTACAAGTAGATTTCCAGGCCTCCCATTTCTGGCACATCCATCATGAACATACTTGGCTTTTATATTTTCATATTGCAGGGTACTGGTAGCAAAAAGAATTTGCTTTTACTGGATGTAAAAGCAAATTTTATTAGGAACATCTCTTCTGTATGGGACTATGTATTGCTCTCCTTCCTTTCTTGAAAGCAAGGAGGTTGAGACTGGTTTCAGCTACAGCAGAGTGCTGAATAATGGCATAGATAAGCAGTGCAGAGATGATCTCTGTCTTGCCTTGATTCTCAGTTCACAAATGTACAGTATGTAGTTTCATCTATACTTGACTGATTCTCCTTATTTAACTAATATTCCCCCTAGCAGAATTTCAGGCAAAACCAAGCTCTGAATACCAAAGTAAGGAGGAAGCAAATCACCTACAGATTAACCTGCAAAATTTTCAAAAATTTAAGCCACAGCAGATCATCAGCCCAAGTCTACCTAAAACCACGTAGATCCTGAAAGAAAATCAGGATTCATGCAAAATGCCAGAGTTATCCTGAGGCTCATAAGGCTTTTTCCTTCACCTTTGAATAACTGCCAAAATTCCCATGAAAAAGCAGTGGTTTCTCATCTCCTGTGCTGTGTGTTAGTGCTGAGCTAATGCCCAGGAGCAGAAGAGCTGGGCTGATCTGGTGTCTCTGCTTCTGGCTGCCCAGCTGGTTCTGCTGCAGTCGGTCACGTGGGACCCTCAGGCCAGACAGTTCCTCTGCTGGAGAAAATTCAAAACCTTTCAAGTTCTGTGCAACTCAGCTATTGCCAAACTCCTGTTTGAAATGCCAGTCGTGGTCCTTCTCCTGTTGGAAGTCTCATATTGTATCTAGACATACTGGGAGGTAGAGCAGAAGGGTTTCTGCCCCACTGAAGCAACCAGCTGTTATTCCAGATTAGTGTTACTGTACTTGTGATGGCAGCTTCTATTCCTCTCCAGGCTGGGAAAGAGAAGGAGGGTTTTTAAGGGTTGGCTCTGATGTGATAATGGTGCTCTCTCTGTGTTGGCAGCTTCCCTGACCCCACCTGTGATGAAGGTCACAGCAGATGGGTATCATTTACTAGTGGAGCTGGAGGACATGGGGCCTGCCTTTCAGTTCCATGTTCTCTACTGGAAGAAGGGCCAGGAGAGGAGGGTGAGTGTTACCCTTGGGTTTGAGGTAATAAGAGAGATCTCTCTCCCTCAGAGAGAGATCACACAGACACTGCCCAGGGCCTGTTTGCCAGTCCAAGCTCCTCCTGGGAGGCTGGAGGACCTGCCTGGAGCTGGTGTGTGCAATATTACTCTGCACATACCATTGGGCTGCTCTTACCCTCGTGGAGAAGCTTGTCTGTTCTTTCCACATTTCCTTCTCTGGGAAGAGGAATCCACCCAGGTACCTCAGCTGTTGAAATTCATCACACTGGAAAACACTCAGATCAGGCAGGATCAGTCACTGAGCCCTTACACCAGGGGAGTGGGTTACAGTCTAGTGTTGTGGCCCAGCATCATCATTGTGCCTCATTGGCTTACAGCTTCTTCTTTCCATCCCCTCCTACCCTTCCAGATGTTTGTGGTCTCTTTCTGCACCCCACTGTGCTGCCTTTTTTGCTGTCCCTTTCTTCCCTTGCTCACGTAGGTGTCTTCACTGACACCTCCTGCTGCTCCTTCCTTTTCTCCAGTAAAGTCTGGGCAGCATTGTGGCAGGGCTCCCATTCCAAAACAGCTCCTTGCCCTGTGTTCTGATGCCTTGTCTCCTGATTCTGTGGCAGATGCAGCAGAAGGTGGTGAAGGAGGTCAGCTCTGTGGTTCACCTGGACACCATGGAGGCAGGAGCTGAGTATTGTGTGAAGGCTCAGTCGTACGTCGAGGCCATCAACAGGAGCAGCAGCTTCAGCCAGACCCAGTGTGTGAGAGCCCAGGGTGAGAGCCAGCCCTGCTTCCTATGCCCCTGCTGTAGTCATGCCCAAGGATATCCAGCAGCTCCTCCTTTATTTCCACCCCATATCTCCTGTGTTGTTTGCAAGTGTGCCCATTTGTTCCTTGGGAGAGGTAAAAAGGGGAGACTCGTGAGTGCAGCCCTGCACTGGCACAGGTATCCTTTCCTGGAGTGTGCCAGTGAGGGAACTCACCAGGATGGGTGGGAAGAGCAGACACTCAGGGTGCAGGCTGACTGCAGTGGGTGTTTGTCCTCATAGTGTCTCTGAGAAGGTTTGCTGCTTTTGTTATTTCCAGGTGACACATCCATGTGGCTGGTTACTGCCCTCATCTCCTCTGCTGGCTTGGCTGTGGCTGCTTTAACCCTGCCTTTCCTCACCTGGAAAACAAGTAAAATCTTTCAGTACTCCTGCTGCCCCGTTGCTGTCCTGCCAGACACGCTGGTAACTGTTTTTACTGTGCTTTATTGGTTTTTAGGGTGCTGGGTGTTCCCAGGAACCACCTCTGAGCTGCTCAGCTCCTTGATGAGGAGAAACTAACACCAAAAGCTCCCTGATGAGTGTTTAAATGCCCAGTTCAAGTGACAGTACAGGTAGCTGAGAGTTCCTGGGCACTAGGTCTCTGGGCAGCTGGGGCAGGAAGGATGAGAGGAACAGTTTGGGGGGAAAAACAGAAGACAAGTAGACCAGCTCATCAGCCTGAGGGTGTTTGAGTGAGTGCATTTGTTCTGCAGAAAGTATCAGAGCCCTCCACCCAGCTGATACTGTGTGGCAGTGAAGAAGCCGAGCAGTGTGATCTGACGGTGGTTGTGATGCCCTCAGAAGAAGTTCTCCGACTGAGGATTCAAGAAACCCTTTAGAGCACCCCAGGAAACAAAGGGCCTCTTTTTAGCACCTTCATCCATCTGCATCAAAAGCAAGTAAAGGTGACAGCTGCTAGCTCTGTACCTCCCCTTCACATCCTTACCCAGGAGCAGACATGAGGTAACTCAGTTCCCTTTCCCACCTTGGTGGTCCTGAGGCAGAGCTGACCCTTCAGCCACCAGGATTTCACCAGAGCAATGCATTTGGAGCCCAGTGCCTTAGTTCCAAACCATTTCAGCCTCAGTGTTTTGCCTCAGTAAGAGCTTCTTAACTTGCAAAACCAGCTGGGATGAGCAGGGAAAAAAATGTTTTTGGGGCTGCAGGCCCTAAACTGAGGTGACAGTCATTGAAAAGGATGTTGGCAGTGAGTGAATCCTGATCTGCTGCATGTGACAGATAACAATGTATGGTGCCACCAAAACTTACAGACAGTGCCTTGAGGGATGAGTGGATTTCACCAATACTTAGGAGAGAGTGATGTGAGAAACAGCCAGACTTCAGAGATGGTTGGAGGGAGTGCTGAGAACCTTTTGGTGTGCAGAGCTTTGCAAGAGCAGCAGCATCACTGACAATGTACAGGTCCAAGATTACCTAGTCAAAAACAGGGAAGCTGTGTATGAGTGAAGGAAAAGCTAGGACCTTCAGAAAAAAAATATAATTAGGAATTAATTGTTTAAATGAAAGGGAGTGGAGAAAAATAGGGAAAAGACGGAGAAAGGTAGGCTCAAAAAATAGGAGAAGAAATAAAAAGGGACAAAAGGAAGTGCAGATCATGGTCAGGATTTCCCAGGATGCCTGCTGGGCACCCCTGGGCTTCAGCAGCAGGACACTGACTGTGTCACACAAGGCAGATGTACTTCTGGTCAGCAGGGCCAGGCTGAAGGGCAACTGGCTAATGGAGGAATATCAGGATGTATGGATCAACCATGACAGCATGGTAGTGCTGATGATAGTAGTGATGATTCCAGGCCTGACAACATCACTATCCTCCAGATGTCCTGTCCTCTTAAGGAAAGAAATTGCCAAAGACACAAGAAATTCCTTCTAAATACAAATAAAATATAGTTGTTGTGTATATTGCAGTTATGGCTGTCACTTCAGGGGAAAAAAAAGTAATTTATTACCTCTGAAGCTGCGACTTGTGTTAGCAGGGCATGAAAAGACATTGATCTGAGAAGCTTTTTTTAAGGCTCTCAGTGGGTCTAATGAAATGCAAGACATCTCTTTCTTAAAGAACATGCCTTTCTAAATCTCATTCTTGCAATCTTGCACGAAGCCATCGGGTGGCAACAAAGCACCGTGAAAAAGTAGAAGTGACTCAGGACTATTTATACCTGTATTCTCCTGTCCAGGCTTTTGCCCCGGGTCCTGGTCAGCACCTCCTTTTCGTGTTGCAGCTCAGCAGTTTGTTTTATTCCTGTCTCACTGGCTTCTGTCTGGACAATACTGGGATGCAGGACTTCGGTGTTAAATCATCAGGTTGTTACTGCTGAATATCTAGCAAATTACAGGGTGAGAAAATCCATGCAGGTCTGAGCATTGAAGACTCAAAGCTGATTATTAGTTTGTTGCCAATTAACTGGCAAATGCCTGGTTGCAAACACGCCCGTGATGCTGAGCCCAGACAAGATTTGGGAGCAAAGAGGAGAAGGGCATGTTCTTGGGGTGATGTGAGGGTCCCTAAATCAAGCTGGGGTGGCAGTGGAGGCATCCAATGAGTGGCTGACTCCAGCAGCAGGCAGTGCACAGCAGTGGTTTTTTGGAGGACAGTCAGCACAGACGTTCACTCCCCTGCAGGATTAAGGGCTCTTTATCAAACACCCCCTTTAGCCAGAGCTCCAATTTTCAAGCCATAGCTCCCCATCCCACAGGCCTTGGTAGTAAGGCTGGTTCACAGAGTTCCTGTGCCTCCCATTTATCCTCATTTTATTGGGTGAGTTTAGTGTCTTGGTTTCTAGTGTGCCCCACAGCAAAATGTCCTGTTGCTTGTCCGTTCCATGGCTAAAGGTCCAAACAGCCTCAGCAATTCCTCCTATCCCTTCCCCCTGACACTGTTGCATTGTGGCAGTACCAGCAATTGTTCAGGGATATAGAGAAAAGAAGGGGAAAAAAAGGCCCCTTGAATGTGAAGGGCTTTTAAAAAATTTATTTTAATGCATAATTTCCAGCTGCACATTAAGCATGGAGCATATGTTTCTTTCTCACTTGCAGTAACAGATTTTATGTCCTTCCTCATTGCCAATAAAGCAGCTAAACTGTGGTAGAAAACTGTGCAGACAACGTTAAACAAAAGAAACACCTGGAAAAAAATATTCCTACAGTAGGACATGGAAGGGAATTGTCTGAGTGCCACTGCCACCTTAGCAAGACTATTTTCAGTTTACATCAGGATATCCCATTTTATGGTGACATGAAGCCAGATTCGAGATGGTGATTGAAAATCCCTGGGTTGGATTTTCCACAAAGGCTGGGCTGAGCTTTGTGAAGCGTGGATAGAATAAGAGGAATTCTTCTGCCCCCCTCTGCACCCAGCAGCACGGTGGCACTGGCGTGGGCAGCTGCCATCAGTGCCTCCCTGGCTCATTTCCCTGCATTAAAAGAGTTAATTGTGCCTCAGCAGTCATGGCAACCACTGCCTTTGATCACCGATTTTTTTTGCTCCCACATTTCAAATGATGCCACATTTCAAGGAAGGACCAGACGAGGAAGTCACCACAGCGAAGAGCACTGTGTGCTCTCTCTCTTTCCCTGGATGTCATACTGAGGGGCTCCATTTCTTTAAAAGTGCGTTTCTTTTTTACTTTTCTCAAAAAGTGTTGTATGAAAATAAAGCACAAACCTGCATCGTCTTCCTAGTGAGTTTTGTTTCTGTGCTGAATGTTTGTAACCTGAGGGTTGTGACTCAAAAAAACCCAACTTTCTCCTTGTAAGAACAGAAGAAATGGTACCAAGACCATTTTTCAAAGGAAAAATTATGCAGACCAGCATAAAAACTGTTGATTACATGAACATTTGAGAAGAGTTACATATTACTGCATTGAAAAGAAAACAAGGAATTCAATTATCTGTTTTGTGACACTAAGTGGCTGGAATATAGCCTAATTTTTCCTGTGAAGTGTATTTCCTTAGAAGTTTATTGCTGTTTACAACTTTTAAAGGCCAATATTAATATACACTCCAGCATTTCACTGTCCAAATGAGTATTTACCTTGATCAATTGCTATTTTAAGTGGTTACTGTGTCATTTCTGCATGTTTTGTCTCTTTCAAAGTTAACAGCTTTCTTATAAAATTAAAAAGTAACCAAAATCACTACTTTGGCTGCAAGTCAATTGAGTCTCTTGCAAAGGTGATAGTGTGTCCTGCAAATGAACTGCTACAAAGATAATAAACCTCCAAAACACTGCAGATACAGATATTTACTGTTTAAAGAATGGGGGTAGAGATGATTCTGTTGTTATTACAGCACAAAGCTGCAGAAAGAGAAAATTACTCAGTTCAGGTCTCTCGTGGTCTTTCTCAATAAATGGACTATAAAAAAAATCAGAAATTACTAAATCAAGATATAAAGGCAATTAAAAAATGGCAAGGTTAAGTGAAATTGCCCAAGTAAATACTTCACACGGGGCCCTAATTTGGTTCCATGCAGTGCCTGGGCTGTAATTTAGCTATTACTACAGAAATGGCTCCATCTGAGGATTTTAATGTCCGGGATTTGCTGGGGATCAAACTCTCACCTTCGCTGAGAGCCAAGGACAGGCTGTCACGGTGCAGCCCAGCAGACAGAGATCCTACCCCAGACATCCTGCTCACCCTACAGCCCTCAGTCCCACTGTGGGGTTGGCAGCACCTTGCACTTGATTTACGGATCTTCAGAGCTGGAACGAAGCAGAGACAGGAGGGAACTGCCAGCCAGGGCTGTGCTGAGATGGCTGCATTTAATGACGGTAAGGGCTGACCTGAGGGAGCTCTGGGGGCAGTGAGGGGGGTCAGGCACAAGCACTGGACAGGTCCACAATGATGGGGCATCAAACACAGCCAGGCACAGCAGAGCTACAGCTCTGGCAATGGCAAGGGCCAAGGCTTGGGCTCAAAGGCAGTTCCCAGCAGAGGGGAGGTCCTGGTGAGGGTTTTCACCGTCCTCTTGTGCATCACCCTCTGATCCCCAGTGACACCGGTGCACCTTATCACAGATAGCCTTGGACACAGCCCCTCCAGCCACTGATCCCAGCAGGGTCTGTCAGCCTCCTCTACAAGCAACTCAAAGGACCTGTGTCTTCATTGTCCCTTGGGACAATATCTGATTGGGGTTTTTTTCATTTTTACATTATCCTTTATTTTTTTATCAGACATCTGAATCAGGAGCGTGAGGCCTATTTAAAGATAGAGCAGAGGCTTAAAATAAATACATTCTACCTGCCAAACAATTCATGTTTGGCAGGACTATTTTAACTGAGTGCTCTATATCTGTATCTGTCAAATCATGCAGTCTGTTCTGTGCAATGGGTGCTGCATTAACTTACACAGAATAGAAGGGGTCTGTGAAACCTGAATGATTTGGAGACTATCAGTAGAGCCCGTGGTGGAGGAAAGAAGATGTCCAAAGATGCACACAACTTTAGACTTCAAGTGGAGAGGTGGTGTGCTCCCTACCTGAGACCTTGCAAGATACTGAGAGCAGAATGGACTTTTCCCCAGCCAAAACTCAGTCAAGGAAAGGGCTGGGAAGAGCAAATATTCATGATCAGCTGTGAGCCTGGAAATGTTACCAGGCAGTCTTTATGCTACTGCTGAGCCTTTTTCCTCTTGCAGCTCCATTCCCATTTGAGTTCCCAGATTTATAGCATTTTTCCTTTGAAGAATTTCTCTTTTATTTTGCCCCCCTGCTGAGGCCGGAAAGTTCATGTAGACCTGTGAAAGTGGTCCCTGATACAAGCCAGCTACAGCTCTATACTTTTTAGCATATTGTGGTTTTCAAACCAGCCCTCCACTGCACAATCCCTCTCTTCTCACTGCTGTGCTTTCATTCTGGTGAGTGTCCTGCTCGTCCTCCAGGTTGCTCATATATCTCCTCCCTCCTGCTGCTATCCAGACAGGCTGATGGCTAACATTTTCCCTCTTTCTGCCAAGTCCTGGCCTTGACTCCCTCTTCTGCCATCTGGTACAACTTCATTGTTAAATTTGACATTGTTCCCAACTCTCTGCTGAGTTTGGTGCTGCCTCAGATGTCCTGTAGTTTAGAGGATGTCTCTCACCACGACACTGTGTGTCATCATGGGACAGTGTTACCCAGCCCTTCTCACACAGTTTGGCATTTTCTTAGTCCCTTTTGCATACCCATTCACTTTTCTTCCAATGCACTGTGAAATGCTGTCCCCTGCTAGGCAGGAGCTTTCTGAGCACCAGCCTGTCATCTGCCTGTTGACCTTTTCCCTTCCACTTGGAACAGTTATGCAATTACCTGGCTTTGCTATGGACAGAGACCTTTTCCACTATATTTTGCTTTTACTATCGATCTCTTGATGTTTAGTTTGGTTGCTTTGCCTTCTGCTGTGCCCCTGGGGGAGAGACTTGTGCTCAAACTGAGACTTGGTACCAAAATGTTTAAAGCCTGCTGTCGTGGATAAATGTGCTGTGTTCTGTAGCTTCTGTTAACCAAGTGAGGGTTTGGTCTCTTCTCCCAGGCAACCAACAACAGGAGAAGAGGACACAGCCTTAAGCTGCACCAGGGCAGGTTTAGGTTGGACATTAAGAAGAGGTTCATCACAGAAAGAGTGGCTGGGCATTGGAAGGGGCTGCCCAGGGAGGTGATGGAGTCACCATCCCTGGAGGTGTTCAAGGAAAGAGTGGATGTGGCATCAGTGCTACGGCCTGGGTGACAAGGTGGTGTTTAGTCATAGGTTGGACTCGATGATCTCAGAGGCCTTTTCCAGCCCCATGGATTCTGGGATTCTGCAGTCCAAATGCAGTGTTCTGTTGCACTGAGCTTCTAGAGCCAGCCTGCCTTCCTGTGGCAGCCAAACTTTGCAGTCACCTTCAGCATCACTACCCTGTGTCCCTCTGTCTCTAAGCCAGAGCTCTGCTGGAGATCAGGAGCACAGGCTCTTGATCCCTTGGCTTGGAATATGCCTCCAGACAGGATGTGCATTCATTCTGTGCAAGTCATACCGGGCCCCTCAAAAAGCCCTGCCTGCATTTTGCACAGGGCACAATTTCTGCAGATACACAGAAACAGGAACTGCAGGGTACCGAGTTTGTTCAAACAATTCTGCTTGGTCACCCCTTTCTGAATTAAAATCTCTTGCATATCATATTCTACCACTTAAAATGCCTGGACATATGGATGAACCCTAATTATGGGAATAAATACATGGACATACAAATAAGCAAAATTATTCTTCATATAAATGACTCCAAATGTGCACAGTTTACTCCTTTGCCAGGCAGAAACCGAAAACTACAAACATTTAAATATTCTAGCTGCTGTCCCTAAAAATATATGGATAATATTAGGGAAAAAAATGCCTTTAAAAAAACCCTGACGAGGAAGTGATATAAATGAATTCATCTGTAGTTAGTGGATTAGGCATCTCCAAAGGCATAGTGGGATATAACAATATATAACTTTATATGAATATGGAAATCAGAGGCCTGGGTTATAAAAGTGCATGTTTGGGTAATGAACCCTTTGACATTTCTCAGCATTGCCCTGTTGATTGTGGCCACCTTTGCTCTAGAGCTGCAATTTTGCCAGGCCAGGGTGCCTAAGAATATTGAATAACTCACAGGGCTTTGATGTGCAAGAATGCTTCTTTAACTGTAGCAATAAAGAATGTGGGTTCTGCTTCTGGTGTTCTTCTTAACTGGGGCTGTAACTACTTGTAATAACTTAGACATATCAGAGCAAGGATAACCTCAACAAAAAGTGCTAAATATTAATTAAACTTCCATCTTAATCCAATCCAACAGTCGATTGTGAGAAAATTATTCTTGTAACTGCGAGACAGAAAAATTTCTAATTCTAAAAGTAGGATAAACACTACATTTTGTTCACTCCCAGCAGAGGTGGACACACATAAATGGCCTGTTGGGAACGGTCTCAGGAATATCTTGCTTGCTCAGCCATGACCTTTTGGACTGTCTTTGGAGGCAACTCACCAGTCAGCTCTCCGAGACACGAATCACAACATGACTCAGACCTGTCACTTCTTTTCATCTCCCTTCCTCTCCACCAGCTGCTAGAAGAATTAAATGCAGATAGCAGATAAGTACAAATCTGTTAGCATCCCAGCCCCACCCCGTTTTTACACAGAGAGCAGTGCTGGATGATTAATCTAATGCTGTTTGGGACAGGCTGCAAATCAGAGAGCTGCAAAGAGCCTGGTTGTTACAGCAGGGCTGGAGTGGCACCGTCCTGGTGTCCAGGCAATGATGAGCAGTGCTGACCACTGATCAAAACATCCACACCAAACACTCTGAGGTGGGCGCTTAGAGATGTCCTGTCTGATGACCAGGAACACTGGGCCAAGGGAATTGTTGTGGGGAAATCATACAGGAGAACCAACAGTTTGTTTTACTGCTTTCCTTTCTGTCAAGACTGCTAAAGGTCTTTGCCACAGTACTGTCACAAATCATTTTTTGCCTGGTTGGTTTAGGAACAGGAAGAATTTCCTGAGCGATCTTCTTGTCCTTGACTAAATGCCCACAAGCAAAAGTACATGAAAGACACACTTCAAGTCATAAATTAAATTCAACTGAAGACCAGGATTTCATATGGTATCAATATTCAGCCCACCTTCACACGTACCCTAGTGGGACTGCCCGTTTGCTGAGGGCTTAATTTCTGTTAAAAAATCAGTACTAAAGTCTCTCAGCAGCACCTCTGAGATGAACAGGATTATACAGCTCACCCTGTGTGCTCAGAGTACTGAACACAGAATACTTTGGGTCAAACTTCTGAGAAAAAAACTAAAACCTAAGGTGAACAATGGCACAAGGGAGCCTGCACACAGTGGAGAGAAGACAAACTATACGAAGTTGACTAATATACAGCTGGGGGAATTATATGGAGCATTTCCATCCCATCCCTCTTCTCTGAATATAAAAGTCAAACTTGACATTTTGCTGGACAGAGTAGGGACAGGGGAAGTATATTGGGAGCATACCAATAATTCATATTTACCATGGTAAGAGAACAAGAAGAAGATGAGCTATGCAGCTCTCTATGTCCAAGGAAGGAAATTCTGGCTAGGAAAGGAGATTTTGAAGCATTTGCAAGACAAATTAATTGAGCAAGTGGATTCTGTGGCTCTGTGATGCTAAGGAAAAGCAAAGATGGGCTGTCAGGAGAGCTCCAGCCCAAGGTGGCAGGAGGAGCTGGGAAGCCAAATCCAGTAACAGCTGGAAAGGACAATATAATCATGTGAGGAAGCTCCAGAGGGCAGAACTGTAAGAAATGAAAATTTAAAGAAAAGCTATAGGGTTTTTAAAATGTTGATTTAAACCCAGTATATAATCCCACACAGCTGACGCTGCTGGTTTCAAATAAACAACCAGACTAAGCTCACCATGCCCCCATCATAGCAGAGGACCCACAAGTAGGGCTTCCTCTCATTTCAGTGAATGGTGCTTCTGTTTCCCACCAAGTGAAAAACACAGCCTGATTGAAAGATTCCTTTGCAAATGCTATCATTATTTTAAATTCCCTGGGCCAAATTCTTTTTAAATGTGAGTAAATACCGGGTAATAACAATTTACAGTGATCCTGTAGGAAATAGTAAAGGAAAAGGGGTTTAGCTATAACCTGTAAAGGCAGGGTTTTTTCACAACATCAGAGAAAAGCTACAGCTGCAGAAAGGTTTTTAAAGATTCTCATAGCCACAACGTGAAAACTACTTCTCTGTAGCGTTCAAACCCTTCCACTGTACTATTAAAGATAATACCACGTAAATACAACTTAATCCAGGCATCCAAACTGCCTTCTGCAACATATGCATGATCTTTCCATTTTTATACACAACAAATCTGATAAACAGAGATTATATAAAAAGAAGGCACTGGAGTATTACAGCATGAGTATAGCACAGACTAGTTTCCTTCTTTTCAAGTAATCCCAACTTATGCAGCCAAAGGAATCTAATAATGAAAAAAAACCTTGACTTCCTTCAGGAAAGAGAAAACTAATCATATATAAAAATAGCATATTTTAGTTTGTACTCGATATTTTTAAATGTTTAATATTCTAAAAGCTCTGTATCACAACAGAGACCAAATTTCTTCTTTATTTTGCCTTTTGTTTGTTCGTTTGTTTTAAATATACTGCCACTATCTCTGTTCTCGACAGCTCTGCCAGCCTGAAAAAGAAGAATGGAGAAGATAAGGAGGAACAGAAATAGAAATATGTGTTAGGATTAGGAGTAAAAACAAAATGTAAGAAGTATTTAGGACAAAATTTCCACAGATAACAAAACTCCTGGATGCCCAACCCTCTGGGAGATGGGCACGGGGAGAAGCAGAGCGTGCAGATGTTGGTGCTGCAGCCAGAAAACACGATCCATAGGGGCAACAGAAAGAGAAAATTTGTGAGAAAAGAGCTGTAAAGACCTGTATTCACACTTAGAGAAGTGTGATGATTCAGATGCTGACAGCCACTTGAAAGACAATCCTGAAGAACAGCACCAGCTTCCTTGTGAAGGCTTTCTGTCAAAGTTTCAAGTGCTTTGTTTATTTGTCTAAGCAACTGGATCACCCTGAGAAACACAGACCATACAAATGCATTTACTGAATGCATGTCCTGCAACATAAAAATAATTGTAGTAATAATCCTGTGCTCCTCTAAATAGCTATCCTCTGTATTTCTTGCATGTAATTAAACCCAAGGAAATAATGCTGATTATTTGGCTGCAGGATGTCGTGCTCAAAGGACTGGAACAGGGAGAGGTGAAATGCAATTCCAACAGGACAAGACTGTGCGAAGGCACCCTGCTAGTGCAGACCACTGAAAAAACCTGGCTCTGAGGGGGTGGCTGTCACCATGTACAGGCAGGAGCAGCAAAATGAAGGCCCTTAAGTAGGGAAGGGTCTGCAGCACAAAGCTATTTCACCAACCTTGCAAAGTTGCCATCACAATTGTTCTCACAGAGCCGCATGAGTTCTCTCACAAAAGTTTTCTATCAACTTTCCAGTTTGTTTATAACACAAAGTGATTATAAACAAGTGAGTGTGTATAAATAGTGGAAAATATCATCAGCAGTTGGGTCCAGATGTCCAGAACAGGCACCAAGAGCCATCTGTGAGGGGCATCAGGGAGGCAGGAACAGGTCCCTGAAGCCTTGTGTAGTGGCTTCAGGGAGAAATTTCACCTCATTCTTCCTGGCTTTCTTCAAGGAGCTGGAGAAAGTGCCACCACATGTCATGTGTGCAGGCAGCAAAGCACAGGAGGAGCTTTGGATGTGGAGTCCATGTGCAGGGTGTGAGATGGAAGCACTGTCGCTCTGTTAGTGGCTGCATGGTTATTTCCAGGCTTTGCTGGACTGCTCTGAGAGGCCACAACCATTCCCAAGGCCTTTGCAGGGAATCCAAACAAGGCTGGAAGGAAATACCACTCAGTCCAAAGCCCAGGAGGCACATACAGCTTCTTCACCATAGAAAATTGCATTCATCTACCCAGGACACACAACTGCTGTGTTGACAAGTGTGGCCAACCTCAGTGCTTGGACACAGGGTCTTAGGGATTGTCCCTTCATCACCATCAGGTGCCCTGCTCCTTGTGGCACTTGGTGTTCACCAGACAGCTCTGAGCAATGTGGAGAAAGGTCAGGAACTCTACAACCCAGACATCCATCACAATAGGGCAATACACTTCTCTTTGGAAATGGGATATTAAGTAGTGCTTCCTGCTCTCACAGCATTGCCATCTGGTGAGTAAAGGCCAGAGTTTGCTCTAATTATCTCTCTCCATCTGCACAAACCAGGACCAACAAAATTTCCTACGGACCCACTTCAACCAGAGCAGCTGTGTGTGCTCTGTCTGGAAATCAAAGGCTGAGAAAGGGGCTCCACTTGGTATTGTGGAAGATGTGGGTTTCACTCATCAAACACTCAAATCTAAATTCCTCCAGGGCTTTGCTGAGTGCCAGAGCAAGCCCCTGAAGAGAGAGATTTACACCAGTGTGCTGATGCCAGAATCAAACCCCGGATTTACTACTCGCTAGCTCAGAGCAGAAATGCTAAAGTACCACTCGATCCCTCCTCCTCCTCCTCCTCCTGGACGAATCTCTATCCTCTGGTGTATGAAAAATGCATTTCACCGCTCCACATAATAATTCTTGTTGGGACTGAGCCGTGACGCCTCCCCCCAGTCCGGCTGAGCCGCCCGTGTGCTGCAGTGGTCGCCGAGGTCTGCCGAGGACGGTGGCGGCAGCAGCAGCAGCACCAGCAGCTGTCCCTGTCCCTGCCACCCGCTGAGTTCTCCTGCCCATCCTACGGGAGCGGAGGACAGCGAGTCTCGCAGCCTGCAGGTGTCTCCCGGCGGAGGAGGCTGCGGAGCCCCTTGGGATCATGTGTGGTACCCGAGCAGATGTTCACTCGCTCCTGGTGCTCCGTGCGAGGCAGACCCTCTGCGATCCCCTCAGCGCTCTGAAGCTCCCCGGCTCCAAGAGGACGGCCACGCTCCCGCTCCCGCAGCTGCTCCTTTAACGTACAAAGGCAGGATTTCAAGTGAAGGGAAGAATGGGAGTCTGGCTGCAGCGTTTCCTTCACCGCTACAACAGCAGACTGGAAGAAGCTGAGAGTTTTGGTGCCTGGACAACTGGATTCTGAATCGTGAGAGGCTTTGAAACCCCCCCCTCTCCCAAATAAAACAAACCCCTTTGACTTCTTCTCTCAGCAGGAGGGGGAGGGAGGGCGGATTTACCATGAAGACAAATCGAAGATGCAGAGCCCTGCTAGCAGTGAGTCTGAATCTGATGGCTCTCCTCTTCTCTACAACAGCTTTTATCACGACCCACTGGTGTGAGGGCACACAGAGGGTCCCCAAGCCGAGCTGTGGGAAAGAGAAGAAGACAAACTGCCTCAACTACGGCGGGAATGAGACTGCAAATGAGACGAACCAGAATGTGGTTCATTACAGCTGGGAGACGGGAGATGACCGCTTCCTTTTCAGGTATTTCCACACCGGGATCTGGTACTCCTGTGAGGAAAATATCAATGCTGCTGGTAAGTATAAAACAACTTCCTTGCAGCTTGTGTAGCTCTGTGTTTGCCTCAGTGCGATAAACACACAGGCTGCTCTGTGCTGTGCCTCAGAGCAGATTCGCCCTGCGGAGAGAGACAGGCAGGATTTTAACAGTTCTTTGTTGAAAAGCAACCTGTTTCCAGCCAGAGCGAGGATTTTGCTTGTTTACCTGCTGGCTGGTGCAGGGTCTGTGCCCTCCAGCCCGCTGAGCCCCTGAGCATCGGTGTGTGCTCCCCTCACGGGCACTGCAGCCGGGGACTGGCCAGCGCTTCCCTTCGAGCTGCTCCATGGAGCGCACAGAAGGCAGCGCCCGGGAGTTGTTAAGGGGGTTCTGACATCTAATCGCCCCGAGGACAGTGGTCTGAATGGCAGGGAAAGCACAGAGGTCACAGTTTCTATCGCGCTGTAGCCTAGACTGCCTCTTTCCTGGTGACCACCCGCAAGCCCTTCCTGGATGGTGTGTTTATTGAAGTAGAGAAATGGCAGTTAAAGGGCACAATTGGGCACAAGAAAGCTCTTTTCTGTTCCCTGCTCAGCCGTTTACTTACTGAGAACCATTCAGAAAGACATCTCCCCAGCTTATCAGTGCGTTTATTTGCTCCGCTGTACCCCGGCACTTACCAAGAAATAAAACACTGGAGGGTGGATGGCAGGCATGGGGCCCATGTGAGTCTCAGCAGATGCAAACTGACAGTCTCTACACCCAGAGCTGTCTGGTAGAGCAAACATCCAAACTCTGCTTCAGAAAGAGCTCTTTTCTAGATTCTGTGACTGAAAAATAAAGTTTACAAATGGGACATAGTATGAGACGATGGATCGTGGATACTGGTTCCTTGCTGGGCTGTCCCCATCCTATCCTGCCATTGCCCAAGGAGCAGACTGGGGAGTTGGTCCTTCACCACTGCTGGGAGAGAGGAACAGTTAATATCCTACATCTCAGAGGACACAGCCTCTCTGGTGATGGGAAGTTTATGAGATCCTGGTAAAACTGCTCTGTAGGGATATACTACAAAGTGGGGCAAATCTGGGGAGGTGCTCACAGCCCAATCCATCCCACAGGGCTGGGTATTACATGTTCTCCCTGGTATTTCTGAGGATAGTGCTTCAAGAATTAGCTGGTCATTAAATCTCAGTTTAATATAAGAAAAGGAAAGTTCATGAACTCCAGATCTGAGTCTGTCAATAAATAGCTCCATGCTGAAATGAGGGCAGCAAAGCAACCCTCTTGATGTTAGGGAAAAAAAAAAAACAAGCAACCAAACAACACAGACAAAGGATTATTTATCTTGCTTATTTGGGAATCAACTTAGGCCACAGCAGCCTGAGTGAGGAGCTTAAGACTCTCTGGCTTTTTTCTGGCTTTTTGAGCATCTTAGCTGGGATTGGCACAATCAAGCATGCCCATACTTCTAGCAGATATTGAAATCTTTCCAAGTCAAGATGCATGTGTGAGATAAGTTGTAACTGTGTGACTCTAGCCCACTCAGAAAAGTGAGTTATCTGTGGGAGAAGAGAAATACAGTGATCTATTCTGTACTGGGTAAACAAAGTTGTGCTGGAGTGGGTGATTTCAGGAGAGAGCTGGAAGCCAGCTTTAGAAAGTTATGGTGAAAGCAGGAGAGAAGGGGTTGTTTCTCCCTCCCCACGCCACCACAGCAGCCATATGTGTGTCTCCTCTTATTTGAAACACTAACTTGGAGGAAAGTACTCTTGAGTTAGAAGACCAGGAGGGAAAAACCTTAGCAAATAATCCAGACAGGCACAGGGATATATTGCCTTAGACAGACAGCTGCCTCATTCAGATTTACCACATTTTTTTTCTGGTAAGAACAGGAACAATGTAATGGACACGAGTCTAAATTTGTCCCTAACAGCATCAACATAAAATAAATGACAGGTTTTCACTCAGAGTTAAAGGTTTGTAATACCAGACTGTCAGGATGTTGTCATGGCCTTTTGCAGCCTGACTGGTGATCATTTTATCTGAGGCACCACCCAGCCTCAGTCCAAGAGCACAGTGGTCATGCTTGTATGTACAGCCACCCCACTCAATATATCTGTGAGTAATCCATCCCATGGGCTCATCACACCATCCACAGCACCCTTACTGACCCCAGTGCTGCGGGTATCAAAAGTCATACAGTCACTAGGTGTGTATTAAATAATATTACTTATATTAAATTGTAGTGCATTTAATTAGCCAAAAAACCCCGTTTGAATGCACTGTACACTGTCAATAGCATCTTTCTTAGAGCTTTACCCAAATCATACTGAGTGACTGCACCAGCAGCCTTCCTCCAGGCAAAGTCCTTTCAGCAGTCACTCACAGCCTCACACCTCTGTCAGCAGAACATATGGCCACAGTCTATGGTCAGCACCATTCCCACAGCTCCCAGCCTATCCCTGGTTCCTCACTGACTCACTGACATCTGAAGTTGAGCAACGTGAATCCCAGCAGACACACGTGAATGCCAGTAACTCTCCCTGTGATGGTGATGCTGTCAAAACTATCCAGAGGCTCCAAACTTTCCCAGCTGTGAGCCACATTCTTCATCCAGCCACCAGGCTTTTGATTTCTCTCTCCCTCCAGTCACACCATCAAAACTTTCTGCTCCCTGCACTGGTGCAGATGCAACACAGCAGATCTTGTTGCCAACACAACAGGACCAGTTCCCAGCAGGTTGATGCTGCAGGAACTCCAGGAACAGGACTCCAGGGCTTCCAGTTGGCTGGAGGGGCTGAGACTCAGTCACAGCTTAAAATGACATTTAAGCTGCAAGCAAACCAATTTTTGAGTGTCTTCTCCTTCCCCTTGTTTATCATCTGCAATGTGCATTTAGATTCCAGAGGCTGAGGTGCAAACAGCATGTCATCCACTTTGTGCAGAGCCCAGCGGAGCGTGCCTTCCTCTTGTTGCCAGTTTCTAGTTTCCACTGACAGCTCTAACAGAGATTGAATGCTGTGATTATTTCTGAAATAATTTGTGAATCTAGAGTTTATTTTTATCCAGCGTGTCTAGGACAGCTAAAGAATTCAAAAAGCATTTAGTACCTGAGAAATGTAATTGTGAATCTCCTTGTGGGAATAGAGGGACTGGAGCATTCATATTTCGTTGGTGGGGGAGTCCTGTAATTATTTAGCACAGTTTCTGACTCAAAAGTGTGCTGAATCCATGTCTACCAAAAAGAGGACAAGGCTTCCCCTTTCAGAGTGAGTTTAGTGCTTTGGATGCCACACAGATGGAGGTACCTTCTGTAGGAGAAACGCATCTAAGCTCAGAGCACATCCTACAAGCTCTGCTGGCCATGAGCCCTGTTCTGCCCTCACACACTGCACCTGGGGCCTCCTCCTGGCTCTGAATTCTTTGACCATGGCCAGATGTGTCAGAGCCAAGCTCACTATCATTTAATTTCTTTTTGAGTGTGACTTTGGGTGTGTATCTCACTGCACCCCTGCAGTGGGGCTGTGCTTGGGCAGGACAGGGCACCTCACGGGATCCCAGACCAGTGAGGTACCAACAGCAGCAGTGCTGAACCAGTTGGTAGATTCCATGACTCAGGAACCCACATGCCATGAAAAAATTACCACATGAAGTAGGTGAGGTGGTAAATGGTATCCTAAGAGGTAGAGAAGTTGGAGAGCTGGGAAGCAATAACAAGTCAGATAGTTTTGCTCAATAATGTGTTTGCTGTGACGTTTGTAGAAAAAAACCATGAACTCAGATCTTGATTTAGTTGCCAATGAACAGACAATCTCAGTATTAACACAGACAATGAAGGGGGAAAGCAGCTGCCCAGTTGCCTTTCAAGAGCATTAATCATTAAACAAACAGCCTTTCCATCATGCTCTCGTACTCCATAGCAGTCAGGAGAGCAGGAATGGGTATGTGTGGCTTGTTTTGTGGTTTTGGATTGATTTTTGAGGGCAAAGGAGCCTCTAGCTCTTTGTATGCTCTATGCCAAATACTCCTTAGCACTCTTGAAGGAGTAAATGGTAGATAATGGAATTTAGATGGTAGGTAAGGATGCATCAAAATGAGCCCTAATTATGGACATTAAGTGCACCTTGAGCAGGAAGCAGAGAAGGAGAGAGGTGTATCCTGCAGAAATGAGTAAATCTGTGACATATAAAGACCAGAACTGGCCATACCCTTTCGCAGCTCCAGAGGAGTTCTGCATCACCTGCTCCCCCAGCCCCCTGTGATAATAAGCATTTCACAGTGATTCACTGCAGGTGGCTGTCCAGAGAGGGACCAGGAGAAGCACCTTGTGAGTGTATAATTAAAAGCAAGAGGAATTGGCAATTCTTGCTGGATTATGAGAAATACAATATAATTGGCGTGACTGAAACCTGGCAGGTTCATTCGCCTGACTGGAATGTAAAAATTGCTGGTTCTAAGTTGTTAGGAAGGAAAGAGTGGTAAAAGGAATTGAGGAGGTAGAGCTCTATATTAAAGATAAAATTTCCAGCACTAGAGGAACTGAACCCAGGGGGCCTGGATAATCTCTATCTGAGGATGTTGAAATAATTGGTACATGAAAATGCAGGTTTAATCGAAAGATTCTGTGCACCACTGTATTTAAAGAAGATTGGAAAAAAAGTGATACAGGCCACTTGACCCAGGAATCTTAGGACAGTTTTCAGGTAAAGCACTTAGTGCATGGCAACAAATGGGTTTTATCAAAGGTAGGGCTTTATTGAAGGTAAATCTTTTAACAAGATGAATCACTTCTTAGACAAGGGTAATGGATTAGACCCAGTCCCTGTGGATTTGCAAAAAAACGTTTGATGGAATGTCCCACTGAAAATTCTTTACAGGAGAGCTACAGAGAGGGGAGAGGATGGTAAGAACACGGTGACAGGTACAGGGATGCTTCCACACCAGGGAGTGCTAAACTGCCTGAGCCACTTCAGGCTGGAAGGTACAGAGAAACTGTGATATTGGAGGGGATCAAGTGAGAATGACAGAGATCAGACAAGACATATCGTTGATGCTTCCCTGATTTAAGAGCAAAAAGGCATAACAGACAAAAATAAATACTCCTTCCTGCAAAGCTCCCTGCCAGGGAATATTGTGAAGGGCAAAACTGGGGATTGCATGGACCGAGGGAGGAAACATCCATTTCTGTTACTAACATGATGATTTGAGAACAACCCATGACTGGGAAGTCCCCAACTATTGATGCAGTATGGTAAGATAAGGGGAATATATGAGCAGAACCACCCTCTGCCCACCCCTTTCTTCTTCCCTAAAATGTCTATCACTGGAGATGATGCAAAGACATTGAAGCAAGCAGACCATTTGCTTGAACCTGTGTTGCAGACTTGATTTTATTTATTATGATGGGGTTAAATAGATTGTAAACTGACCAAAGAACAGTCTTACAAAGAGGTTGTGGCAAATAACACAAAAAGGGGAACTATATTTCTAGTCGTCCTGAAATTTGGGGTTGGGTCTGATTCCGTTACTGCTGAGATTTGCAGTCTAGGAAAAAATTAACTGAGGGTTCAATTTGTGTCCCCTAAAAAAAAAAAATAAAGGCAAGATGAATCCTACAGCAAACCCCTGGACATCAGCAAATGCAGGTACGTGTGCCTAAAGTGATGAACATCATCATTAGAGCACAGTGGTAAGCACTTCTTGGGGAGATTACATTGCTCCTCCTATGGGATGAACTGAGCCCTCAGATTATGTGTTTTCCTCATCGGCCAAAGAGGAATCTGTGTAAGACTTTGCAATTCCTAACACAGAAGCCTTAATTTGAAGAGAATAATCCTACTTTGAAAGTGTTTCTTACGTACGCTGTGACACAAAATCTGGGAACATTGGCATTACAGGGCAGAGATTTTTTTTCTGCCTAACTGAAAATGGTCTGATAGAGTTGTAAGAACAGTATTACATTTTAAAGAAGGTTAAAAGCACCAGATGCTAAAGCATAAATGTCTGTGAGGTCACAGGTAGCTACTAATTGCAGGGAACAGTAAGTACCAAGTTGGAGGCCAGCATTTGTCTGTGGGGTGACTGTGAGCTGCCAAGTGCTGCCATATAAAGGGAAGATGTTATTCCAGGGAAAAATCAGCACCACAGTGCAAGGCACAGGTGACACCTGTGCCTTTTGTTAATGCCACATTAGGGTAGGAAAAAGCGGGAGGTGAAAGAGATGCAGAGAGGGATTTCTGAGGTAGTTAAGGAAAATAAGATCTCCTTCAAGAAAAGAAAACTGGTCCTCTTCAGGATAGCAGATTGAAGAGCTAGAGGGAATGTGGTGATACCTCATATATAGATGGAAAAAGAAAATAGTATGACTTAAGTAACTTCTCACTAGGGGAAAAAAGGGTGAAAATCCAAGGATGAGGTTCCCAGAGGGTGTCTCTGGACCTCACCTCCACAGAGGGCAGTGTGAAAAAAGGAAATCCATGGGCTGAAGTGGGTGCTTCTGAAGTCACAGGAAGAACTGCAGGAGAGAAGAGGAACGTTCCTGGCATGAGGGAGCTTGGAGCAAGTCCTGCATAGCTGATTTGTTGGAGTCTTAAGGAGGTCTGAAAGGAGGAGTCTTGCCTGGCCTGCCCGGCTCACTCCGTGTCCGTGTTCTGCTCCAGGGTGGCTGCTGGTCACCAGTGGGAGCCAGGAGAAAAATAGCTGCTGCCTTGATTCATGTCACACTTTCTGGAGGGTTTTATGCCTCCTCTAAAGCATCAGAAATTGGCTACAGGTGGAGGCAGTGTGTGAGGAGGCTGCTTTGCTGCCGCTGACATTATTACAGCTTCAGTATCTAATTGGTATGGCTGCTCATGCACTGAACATTAAACTGATGATCTAATTTGGGATCAGAAGGGAATTCTCCCTCAGGCTAGATAACAGGGAGAGTAACAAATTTTTGCCTTCCTTTACAGCATGGGGAAGGATCCATTTCAGAAAAGCACTTGTGGACTCCTCCTGACAAATCCCTGGTATTTTGCTTTCAGGACAAGATAGGCCAGGCCATAGGAATTTACAGATTTATTCATGTTCCTCACCATGACTCTCGCTCTCTTCCTGTGGTACATGATTTCTGTGGTGGTGATTGCTTTATGGTAGACATTCAGGTTTTTATAGGATGTTGGGGATATTTTGTGTCTGTGGTGCTCTGGGAGTTTTGGATTTTAGGTCCTCCTGATCCTGCTAGACAGACTGGCTGTATGAACATCCATCATACATAAATTGTGGATATAAAGTCCCTGCAGGCTGAGCCTCATAACAGAGCAAAGTAAGGGACCAGGCAGCTAACTGCTCCTTATTTGATATGTTACTCTACCTCACAAGCAAACACCGTGTTGTTTTCTCTTTGGATGTGTCTGTGCTCAGCCATTTAACCCAGTAGCCTTAAAAAAAGCATCTGAGGAGTTCTGTTAGTTCCTTGTAAATGGAATAAACTTCAAAGTGCTGGAAGACTAACACATAAGTCTCAGATTTCAAAGACAACTGAGATGCCTTAACCCAGTGTCAGTGCAAAATATGAACAGTTGCATTCAGGGCTATGGAAATAAATACAGGGTGGAATATCAATCATCGTGGTATTCCCATGGTCTGTAAATTACACCAGACTCAATCCTGATTTTAAAACTTTCCTTATATGGATTTGGAAGATCTGGCTTAACGACAGATCTCAAAATGGGGATGTATGGGTTCTTTTGGTTTAACCCCAGCTGGCAATCAAGAACTGCTCAGCCCCTCCCTCACTGCAATGGGGAGGAGAAACAGAAAAAGGTAAAACTGGTGGGTTGAGATTAGAACAGTTTAATACTTGAAATAAAATAAAATATAACAACAAAAAAAAATAATAAATATAGAGAAAGAGAGAGAGAGAGGACTAAAACCCAAGAAAAAGTGATGCACAGTAAAGTTGCCCTCTAATGCCCATCCCATCCCACAGTAGTGTTTGGACGCTCCCAGCAAACTCTCCCCAGTTTATATACTGAGCATGACATTTCATAGTGTGGAATATCCCATTGGCCAGTTTGGATCAGCTGTCCTGGTCATGCTCCCTCCTGGCTTTTTGTTCATCTCCTCTCTGGCAGAGCACAAGACACTGAAAAGTCCTTGATTAGGGTAAGGACTGCTCAGCAACAACCAAAGCATCAGTGGGTCATCAGCTGTTTTCATCCTGAATCCAAAACACAGCCCTGTTCCAAATGCTAGGAAGAAAATTTACTCTATCCCAGCCAAAACCAGGACACCAGGGAGTAGGGCTGCTTCTTCCAGGATCCCCTGTTAGTCACAAATTGATGTAAAAGTGTTCTTGTTGTTAAACAAAATGGGACTATAAATCTTTGCTGATCTATCTTAGAAATGACTACAGAAGAGAGTGAGTAATAAGAAGCAGATGTTATTACTATGGAATGACATGGCTTGTAGAATAGTCACAGGCAAACCAAATTCACTTTCATGTGTTCCACCTTCCATTTGGCTCCATTTGGTGGGAAAAAGGACTCAAATCATGCTTACAAGCCATTCCACCATGTTTAAACTCGCTAGAGTTGGAGAGATCAAAAACTACATCATACTGTCATTCAGCCTGATTTTACTGTGCATCACCTGGGCAGACAAAAAACACTACATGAGAATTTGTTGCAAAGTTATCATCAGATAGAAGCTTGGAAATAAGGTTCACACAAGGAAATGCAAGCACAAGTTTTTTTCACTTGATTTCAAAAACTGGGTATTCATTTTGCCACTGTTCACTTCCTTTAGAAGTCATGGGGCAAAGGTTGAAGTTACCTCAGTTTCCATACTCCAAGTCAGGAGCATTTGCCTGGAAAAACAGGACACCTCAAACCAAAAAGCAACTGAGCATCTTGGGTGGGAAAGGTGGGATAAGTTTCTGGAGTCCGCTTTGAAACGGGCAGCCTAAATTGCATAGGGAAGAGGAACAGAGAGCGGATAGATGGGCAAAACAGGGAAGAAATACTGTTATGGTGTTAACTGAGGAGAAGAAATACAGGCTGATGTAGTATAGGCTCTGACATTCAAGGTCCCCTCCCCTGCAGAAATCCCTTCGCCTCTTCCCTACAGTCACTTGCACATCTTTCAAGCTGCAGCCTGAGGATTTGAGTTCACAGCATTGTGTCCTGCCATGAGAGTAAGGCTCTGTCCTGGACCTCTTTCCCTTCATTTTAGCACATGTCAGCTTGTGATATCTTCATTTTCTGGAGTAATCCCATCTGTGAAAAGGAGTTTCCTTCTTTGCTGTCAGAGACTTTCACCTCTGCCTGCCCTGCCCATGTATCTCTGCAGATAAAGCAGAGATACAGTGCAAATAATCTGGCTGGGCATTACCTGGAGAATAGCACTGGCACGGCCAAAAGAGAATCCACAGCTAATATTTGGAAGGAGTGAGAGCTATGGAACCACATTTCATCTACAATCAGGGCTTTAGGGTTTTATGGGTTATTTACTCCTTTGATCATTGTTAGTCACCAGCCTGGATGGAACAGCTAAAGCCCACGGGAGACTGTGGAAGGCATGTCATACTTCACACAGTGAGGGATCTGCATCAGCTCCATCCTCTCTGAAGAGCATAATTTTTAGTCTTTTACAGTTTTCTGGGCAACCCTGTAGTCCCACAGACAGTGAATTGCCCATGACTAGTTTGTTTTGGCATATTTACATTGCCACGGAGTCAGCACAGTGTGGCAGATGGTCACCTCTGAGAGGAGCAGGTGAAACCTTCCCCTTCCCACTCCATGGCTTGAAATCCTTCAAGCAACTCAGAGTTCTGGCTGCTTTGATGCTTTCCAGATTATGAAGTCGGCTCTAATTTGACACCAGAGTCATTGAAAACCTCTCTCAGCACTATTGTTTCCTCAGTTCTTCCAGTCATTTAGAAATCTGAACTATTTTGCAGCTCTCCAAATGATAGATGTGTGTACACATCCATCAGGTCTTACCGAGATAATCAGCTGAATCTTGTGACTTGGCTGTGTTTCAACTAGACATGATTTGAGAGCAGCCTGTGGAGATGTTTGCTTTCAGATACTGTGCAAGATTTTTCACATCAGGGAGAGTTTCAGCATGGAAAATGCAGTTGCCATGGCACATAGTGCCAGGCAGCACCAACCCCTGGGCATTCCCAGCTCTGCCCACACCCGCTGCTCTGAGCAGCTCTGCACTGCTCCCACCAACCAAGGGGGAACCCCACTGTGTGAATGGGACCTTTCTGATGGAAACATCACCAATATTGGTGTTTTTTTATTTTTTGAGGGGAAAAGCACACCTGAAACGAAAAAGTGGGAAGCTTTAAGCTTTTCAAGTTTTAAAGGTAGGAAGTTTTCAGGGCTTTGGTTTGCTGAAAGAGGACGGCAGTACAACATTCAGATCTAAAAACAACCCCAAAAGCAAAACAGATTGTGAGTAAACTCAGCCTGGGAAACAGAACAAATTCTCATGTTATTTAGAAGTAGCAGAAATGTTGATGGGCAGCAGCAGTGAATGGCAGGTACCAGAGGGAGAGAAAACAATCGTCTGCATCGTTCAAGACATATTTTAGTTCAGCTCTGTATGAACTTGTCTATTTTCCAGAGGAAAATATCACTCCAGCAAAATCAAGAGGGTCAACTGGAAAAATGTTGATTTTGCAGAGTAACACTAGATTTTTCATTAAAAAACAATTCAGTTAAATGCTCTGGGATTCTTTAATCAAAGTTGGAGTATTTCAGTTGTTAATTAACCTGATAACTCACTTTGAGTGAGCCCATTAACCTGTATTTTCCCTTATGTAGTACTTTTTTTTCACTGGAGTTGTGTTGGAGTCCTCAGCCTCGTCTAGGCTGGGATCCCTTGTGGGTTATAGCTTTTTTTAGACAAATACAATGATTTTACTCTCAGTAGATGATGTGGGATCTCATCAGTACCACATGACTCCAGATATAATTGGAGAGATAAAGATTTGTTAGGGCCTGTTGGGAAAAAAAAGGGGACCTTGTCTGTCACAGGCTGTGAGCCAGGGTGTTACTAAAAGGGAATGTTGTTTAAATGAAACATAATCATTTAAATTTCCATCAGAAATGTACTTTTGAACTCGTAAAATTTTATGCAGAGTAAGTGAATACAGACAGCTTTTATTTTTTTTCTTTTTTTTTTTGTGAGATGAAAAGCAGAATTCTAACAGAGTTCAGCCAGAGCTACCGGATTTCTTTTAAGTCAAATTATTTAACTAGAATATTTTCAAACCGTGTCATCGGAAGACATACAAAGTAGGATTTCTCAGAGTTGTTTTTATTTTGCTGCTCTGGTTATTAATGAGCCATTTATCCCTGGCTCAGAGAAGAAAGAACTCAGGAATGTAGGACCAATAAGTGTGATCCAGGGCATCAACTGCTGGTCCTTGCTATGGCAACAGCCACGTTAGAAACAGAATATTGTCTTCAAGGCAAAGCTTATTTAGGTATTTTTTTCTTTCCTCTTCACAATTTCCAGTCTAAACCACCAGGTTCCTGAGGTGTTCTCTGGCCAAATCCAACCCCCTTTGGGGGCCTGAAGTCAGGAGCAAACGAACCACGTATTTTAGGTGGAAAAAAGAGTGGAACACACAGGGGTCTCACAAAGGCTTGAAGCCAGAGAGATTCCAGTGAGCACGTTGAGCTTGGGTGTACATCTGTGTGCTGGAGCTCAGACCCAACCTCTGTGCACCTCCACCTGCCTTTCAGCTGCCCTGTGGAGCTCTCCAGGTGCTCCTTGGTGTCTTCCAGAGGAATGCCATGCTGGAAGCTGCAGCCAGGCACCCCTGATCTGCAGTGGGACTGTGCCCACAAGGTGTGCAGAGCAGAGCAGGGAAGGCAGCCCAGAGATGCACCACACCGTGAAACCTGGTGGCTCTGTGGGATCTTTTTGTCTCAGTTTTCTGGCGGGATTGAACCTGGGGGATTTGGAAAAGCCACCTCTCTTGGTTAGGTTTTGCTTTCAAATTTCTGTTTGGACCAGGGAGGGACAGCTGTCTCTGGACTCTGCCCAAGAAAGGCATGAGGAACAAGCATCTGCCTCCAGCAGAGTCCAGCTGTGGCACTGGACTTAAGGGAGAAGCCCCAATCTTCACAACCTAGAGAGAGAGAGGTGTCTGGGGACCTTTCTGAGGTGACAGGACCCATGGGTGACCCCTCCACCCAGTGCAGCTGTTCCCATTCCTGCAGCAGTTCTCCTCTCACAGGCTCATTTCCCTGCTCCAGAGCACAGCTCTGCCAGAGCAGTGCCTGCCTTGCACACAGCCTTCCCCTCCTTCCTGAAATGTTTTGATGTTGCAGACATGAGACAATTTTCCTGACAAGTACGTGCCACACACTTGGAAGGGCTGGAAGCTCTGGACTTCCCAGCGTGTTGTGAGCAATGGAAAGCAATACAGAAGGATCATCTCCTTGTGCTGCCACAACTTTGTCTCTGTGTCCCTGGCACTGATGCAGTGATCAAATCCACATCTTCCTGTAGCTGTCTCATACGAACACACAGCAGCCCAAAGCTGAGCTTTCTTCACTAGAAACTTCTGTGGAGCTGGAAAGTGTTTGCCCTGCAGAGCTGAGGGATCTTCCTCAGCTACAGGGCCACGAGATGGGAGAAGTCCCAATGAGCCTGCTTGAGGGAACACTGAATGAGCTGCTGGGAAGCTGAGCACAGGGATTTTAAGGCCCAGGGAACTTCTTCTCCCTTGACTGTTTGCTGCTGGACCCCTCCCCACTCAGGTGAGGGCTGTGTTCAGGGGGTAGGGGTACACACACACACACACACACACACACACACACACACACACGTGTCAGCAGGCATGACACTAACATGTCTGACCACACAGACTCACCAGAGACAGCTGCGCCTTTAGCAACACCCACAGAAACATCATCACCCTCAGCAGCAAACTCTCTCCTCTTCCTGCTGTGCCTGAGCAGGTCTGCAGATCACTGCTGAAACAAGCACACCCTGTCCCACTGGAGATGCACAGGCACATCCCATGGATGGTCCCTGAGGTATTTTCATGGGCTCTAAGTCTCTTAGCCATACCAAGACCTCAAGGCTCTTACCCACCCTCCAGCTCAGTCTTTCCAGATGTATCTCCTCCCACCCTCTGGCTGCTTCGGTTTGAATTTCCCAGGCAAGTTACACATAGACATGCACACATACAGGATGAGATTAATTAATTAAGGATTGAATGGAGAAAACCTCAGGTGAACTTTGGACTGGTAGTACCCAGTCCTGCAGACCCCTGTGACCCATCAGCCCTTCTCAGGAAGGCCAGCAGAGACACAGCTGAGCCCGTGCAGAGCCAGTCTGGTTAGGAGGGAGTGTGTTTGCAAGAGCTTGCACAGAGGGTGTTTCTGCCTCACCCTTGGGAAGACACAGAAGAAGCTGGCACCAAGTGCTTTGCTTATGGATCTTGAGGTGGTTGGTGAGTCCTCTCTCCTCAGCCTCCAGCAACTGAGCTCCACAGAGCTTCTCAGGCACTGTTCACGGCCGCTGATCCTGCGTGGAAGTGGAGAATTCAAGCCAGGTCATATCTCTTCTATATGTGAGTGAAGTGAAGGAGACATCACTCCTTGGCTTTCCTCTCTCTCAGAATCACAGCCAGAAATCCGTGAAGGCAGGACTCGCAGAAGGATGAATCCTAGACACTCTTCTTGTGGCTTCTCTAAACAGCCTTTTCTGTATTCTCTGAAGACTCTCCAGGAGCCTGGTTAAGAGGAGAAGATGCATCTGGAAAAGGACAGCACAGCAGGATAAACTCTGCCAAGTCTAAAATTAAACTTAAGAGGGCTTAAGAGATCAGTTATACAAGATACCCAAAAATAACTTAGAATAAATCCTAAGAGGAATAGTGAAAGCACTGCTGACTTCTTCAGTTCTCAGTAAGATGCATGTCTGCATGGGGAAGTATGGATGTGGTCTATAAATACCACCAGTGGTTACCATTGAATATAAAGGAGGGGTTTCCAGTGCTCCAGCAACAGGAAAAACAAAGTCAGGAGCTGCTTGTGCAGTTCTTTCCAATGACCTTCAGCAGTAAGACAGGCACACTCCAGACAGCACTTGCTGGAAGTGAAATGACAAGTCTCAAGCTTCCCTGTCTCCAGTCTATTCTCAGTCTTTGTGCTTTGGCTCCTAAAGGACTTTTTCTGGCTAGAATGAAAAATCCTGCTTAATCTGCTTATATTGAGTCCAAATCTGAAGGTCACTCTCCCCATATTCCCTTGATTTTATGTCAGTGGACTCCTGAAACACCTCATGCCCTAATACTCTGAGGATCTGGATGAGCATGTTTCTTACTTACAGCAGTCTCTTTTATAATCCAACTATTTCTGTGGATTTCTTGATCAGTGGCCTAAAGTACAGCATGTGTGAAAAGAAACTGGGGAGGAGCTGGGCTTGTTCACGTCCCTGAAAATAGAGAAAGGATGACTACAAAGGTGCCAGAGCACCTGGAGAAGTCCAGGTTAGGGTAAGGGACTACTTCTCCAGAAGGATGGTGCAACCTGGGACCAAAGCAGGGGACAAACTCCATGCTTGGAGTCTCTAAATGATGGGAATCACCATCCTGGAAGCAGTTCAGGATTTGGCTGGAAAAGTCAGGTTGACCTGAGCAGGTGTTAGTGATAGTCCTGCTTGGAACAGGAGGCTGAACAGGAGATCTGCAGGCTCCTGCCAACATAGCCCTTCTGAGCTGGTGTGATCCCTGTGATCTATCAGTTGTCTTTCTGTCTGTCTGCCCCAAAACTTCATAACTTTTCCATCTGACATTTCCTCTGCTCAGTTAGAGCCTGCCCTACCAACCTCTTTGGACAGAGAGATGGTGTTTTGATACATCAGGTGTCACTTCCTTTTCTTGACTGTCCCTTGGGCAGTGCCTGGATTCACAGACCAGAAATCCTTGCCCTGCCATGGAGTTACCAAAATGCTCATTTCAATGTCAAGTGAACCTTTTCTTCTACAGCAACTTGTACATAGACTACAGACTATGTGCACAACACTTCTCAGTGTATTTAGCATAGGTTTAAAGCTGCAAAAATAAGTTAAAAGCAGTAATAATAGCATTATAATAAGAGATTGTTATGGCAGCACAGCCATCATTTGAATGGTTATGTTTATCTCAATCCTACCAAAAAAGATAACAGAAAAAGTAACATTTTACATTGGTTTGTACATATACTTGTATTAAAACTAAGAAAAGATTGCATACTGACCTTGCCATCGCTGTGGCATTTCACTGTTTATTCTTTTTTAATGGCTTACATTTTCTAATTCAGTCCTTTGACTCTGCAATTAAAAATGAGCAAAGGTAATAAACAAATCCCTAGTCCTATAGCTGCCTTTGCTTCAATGAAAGTCTGAAAGGGCAAAAGGGATTCTTCTCATGACCCCTGGCAGACCTGCTGAGCTCTGACTCCTCAAGTTAGGTGAGCTGTTGGGCACCTTGGAATATATCACATCAAAGGGAACACGTGCCCTTGGTGGATGGATGCACCTGGGGCAGAGGAATTATTTTATGAGCTTTGACTGCCTGAAGAAATAAAAAGAAAGGTCCAAGCATCTACCCTTAGGATGTATTTCCTGCTCAGAAGCAATAGGCTTCTCTGCAAAAATAGAGGTGGAGTCCTAAGCAGAGAGAGTTTAATTTGCAGTACTAAGTGGATGCAGCAGGTTTTGTCTGACCTAGTCACGTGTGCCATCTGTGTTTGGAAACCTCTGTGCCTCACACCTGGTGGAGCACAGGCATTGCCCAGTGATGGGAAGGAGGCCAAAAGTGTCAGTGAAAGAGGCTTTTGCCCTCCCAGTGCAGGGAAAACCTCTGTGGTGTCTTTCCCTGGGTCACTCCATCCCGAGGGCAGCACTGCTCCTGGCCTTGGGAGAGAGCATCACTGACCCAGCAGGGACTCAGACAGCAAAGAAGGCTTTTCTTCATCACCTGTATCCCACAGTCCTGGTGAAGGGACTGTAAATCCTAAGGGAGGGTGCAGCCCTGTGAGCAGAGTGGGTTTGGTCAGGGTGGAGGCACAGGTGAATGTCTGCCCTCAGTGTGGGACAGCCCTGTGGTCCTGTAGAGACTGGGGAGGGAGCAATGGCAGGAAGGCAGCCCAGAGAGGGGGCAGAGAAACTCCAGTGAACTTCTGTGTCCTAAAACAATCCTTTTCTTTTAAAGGTGAGAAGTGTCGAAGTTTTATTGACCTTGCCCCGGCTTCTGAAAAAGGTAAGACAACACAGCCAACGGTCTGCTCAGGCCATGAAGATATTTATGGTCAGAAGAATGCAGTCACACAGTAGCAAGTGTCTCTTTGTGAGAGGCAATCATCTAGATGCTTGTTTGTTTGCTTTACCCTTTTAAAAAATTATATATTCAAGTGCACGGAGGCAGTTTGCAAACATTTTTCCTTGCCCTGCTATTAGAGTTTAACTAATTAATTATTGAAAATTATTTAATTCTCAAAAGTAATTTAACCCATATTTCAAAATATTATCTATAAGGAAAAAAAGCCATGTAGAGTTGTATTAAACTGGGTAGCTGAGCCCGTCCTGCTGCCAGTTCCAGACAGAGCAGAGCACTCTGCCCACAGAACAAGAGGTGCCCAATATGTTTTGTGAGATCACTTGAGACAATCCCAAAACCTTCTGGGCATGAGGTGCCTTCGTCAGGTGTGGTGGAGCAGCAGTAAGTGGCGTAAAGAACAATTGTTCTGAGTTTGTCTGAATTGCTGATCCACTGGAAAACGGAGAGAAAGGCAATTACCATTAATAAAGCAGAGGGTATTGCAGTGAGAGGAACAGTCACAGGGAGCCTCTGTGAAATCCATTGTAAGCAAACCCAAATAAATTATGCACATAAGGGAAGAACAAGCCTGGGATTACTGCTGCTAATGGGCTCCGAGTTAAATCTCACACACACAAATGGGACCTTGGGGCATAACTGCTCTTATGAAACCAGCAGCTCAATACCCAGCAGCAATCAAAAAACAAACTGTCTGCTAGAAAGCATTAGGAAAGGACTTGAGAGCAGAGCAGAGAGCATAAGGGCTGCACACATCTGAAAGCTTCACCTCTGAGTAAAATGCAGTGGGGGATTTTGTCCTTTTTAGTGCAGCTCACAGAACAACAGCAAGGATAGCAAAGTTCTGGAGAGTTCTGTAAAAGGACAGGAGTGCTATCCTGCAGCCTGAAGGAGAGACCTGGGAGAGGAGATCTAATGGACAGTGATGAGGATGTAAGACGAGCTGAAGAGGCAGCCTGGGTGTTAAGATCCAGTTCCTGAGTGGTTCCTCACTGCGTTGCCCAGCCCAGGGACTGCTGGGCACAGCATGGCACCTTCAGCAGACAGAGCAAGCACAAGGTGTCTGCTACAATGGCAGTGGAGTGGATTTCTGCTTTCTCCATTTTCTGTAGGACTTCATTATGGTGCAGAATGCTTGGTTCCAGCACCCACACACTTTCCAAAACAGCATTTAGTGCTTTACTTTTAGTATTTCTTTCGGTTGTGTGAAATGCTGTCAGCATTTTTTTTTTCAGGAGAATTTTAGAGTTGTTGCATGATGTCAGTGCATATTTCTAGACAATTCTGTTTTTCTTTTTTGAGGAAGGAAGGCTCCTTTGGTGTAGTGTTATGAAGAAAATTGTGTCTGTATCTGAAGTCTTTCCGTGGAGCTGTAAGGCATATTGACAGAGAGAGAGGGCAATGCTTTGTCAGAGATGGAAAGTGCTGACCACCAGACTCATAAACAAAGCCAGGGTAAATTCCACAACTGTAAATCAAGTTGGACATTGCAACATAGTTAATCTGAAATTTTCACCATCAGTCTTGTAGTGTTCAGAGAAACTCTCACCACATGTGAAGAGAAAATTGTGTATCAACAATGCCCTGTTTACTTTCACTGAAGAATTCTGTAATTCTTTGAGTTAATCTGTTTTTTTCCAGTTAGAAAGAATTATTCCTTTAATTTCTTTATCCCCTCACTCAGCATTGACTTTAATGGTCAGAGGCTTGTCAGCTACTCAGTTCCAGCAAGTCCTAAGACAGATTCTTGATTCTTCTTCCTCCAACTAAATGAGATAGGATAAAATACAGTGAATAGCAAAATTTGAGTTCAATTATACAAACAATGTGGGTTTCACAGTCCATTGTGTAACTGGGAAATTTTGGACTAAACTTACCTTCACAATGAGACTTCAGCTTACTCAGTTCCTCTTGGTCTATCCAATATTCTTACGTATATTCAACAACCAAAAACTGGTTGTTCAAGGTTTTGATCATCTGAGATATATCTGTAGTACATGGTCTGTTACTGCAAGTGAGCACTCAGGCTTCACAGAATTTCCTTTTCAGTTGGTTTTCCCTGATCCAAAGAGCACCTCTCTCTGTCTGACCAACTTCTAAGCCAAATACAGGCTCTTGAAGTCTGTGCCTGCTTCTGAGCACATCACCTTCCTCTCTAAAGACATCCTAAAAAAAAGGCCTAAGAACAAACTTGGCCTAGTTGTACAGCTCATCTCTTCCAGAATCCATTGCCAGTTAACAGCAGGATAGTATACAACTCCTCCATGGTATTTAAAATAGTCTTAGCATAGAAAAACCCATCATCAAAACTCACAGTAAATAAAATCACGTATGGTCAGGTGTAGTTACATCCTTATCACAGATCTTGCATTCATAAATGAAAAAGTGTCTTATTCTTACTGTAAAAATCTAATAGTTTATTGCTGAGATTCCCATCTTTATCCATTAGTGCTGATCTCCAGTTCAGTGTATCTCTGATCAGTTATTATACCCTTTGCATATATCTCACCAATGACATCTACTAAAAGGAGGCAGCAAAATTTGGGGCAAACAGACCCACAGTATGGTATAAATAAGCATTTCCAACCCACACTAGGAGAGCTTTTTCCTGCATTTAAGGCAGCTGCCAGCAATCTGTCAGAACCTCGTAAGCCTAACATTGAATTTATTAGCTGTTGCTGGTTCTTAGTGCCAAATCTGCTTAACAAACTCAGCTTCGTGATGGTAGATAATAACTAGGAAAAAAAACATTTTCTTATGATGGTTTGCATTTGCTATTGATAAGAAATGATAGGGCAATAGCTGGTTACAGGATTTTTAGTGGGCTCTCACAGAGCAGATGTTGGGTGCCACAATGTATGCTCTTTTCTAATTTTCATTACAGTTGTGAGCAGTAAAACAGCAAGTATTTCCAGAAGGAGTTGGAAGGAAACTGTCACAGTAGGTTGGACCTGATATTTCAGTTCTGAATTGCTTCTGGGATCTTCTACTTAAAACTTAACCAAAGTTTTGTTCCTGCTGAGAATTTTGCTGCCTGGAGAGAAGGGTAACCCACTTAGTGAGGGACATTCATGTCCCTCTTGTGGTGCCCAAAACACTGAGTCTGGGACACATCACCACATTCCTCCTCCCATTGCACCTCATGGGTGCACCTTTGAGATCCTCTTTCCCATTCCTTCAACTCTGTGCCCAAGAAAACTTCCAAGAGGCCATGGAGGATACATTCAAAAGGAAAAAAATCAAGGCCAAAAATTACATCTGGAAATCATGGCACCAGAAGGGAAAGCAAAAGGATGCAATACATCCCATGAAATGAGCAGATAAATGGCTTCACTGATTGGATAACAGAGAGCTGGATACACACATAGGTGTGTTCATCCCCCTGCTCAGGGCTCTGTGGGGATTCAAACTTCCCCCTCCTTCTGTAACACATCACTGTCAGCTGTCAGCCACAGTGAGAGGAGGGCAATGAGGAGTCCTGACCAGCCCAACTCCTTGTGTAAGAGAAGGCTGGGACATATAAAAACCAGAAATCAGATGGAAGCAGCACTTGTGCTGGAAGCATTTTGCTGCAGAAGAACAAGGGTTTGCAGGAAATGTGGTGCCCCTGAGAGTTTTTGGGATGGTGCTTATGGGGGCTGGGACTCAGGCACTTTCCAAACACCTGGAATGCTCACAGCATGCATGGAATTGAGGTGCCCTGGCCTGAGGAGCCCTGTTCTGAAGTTGCTTTAGGAACAGGCTCGAAGGTCAGTGTTGGTTTAAAATTTAGAGACGGCCACAGCAACACAGGGCAGGACTCACAGGGAAAACTCCTTCCAGGTATTGTAGAACCTGGTCTAAGTTACTCTAATGCTCTGCAGGGCCTCTCTTACTTCAGCTGTGATATCTATGGAATAATTCCCACAGTGAATGGCAAAGCAGCAGCAACTGCCTGGATTGCACTGCTTTGTCCTTATTGACAGGGAAATCCACATGCATAAAATTAACTAGACTTTTTAGACACCACAGGCAAGGCTAAACCTTGCAGAAGGTTTAGCTCGTTGCTAGTGAGCATTTAACAGTCCAAAATGTTACAGGGGACTTTTCAAATCAGAGCCTGTCCTGGCAGAGGTGGGAGATGCCTTCTGCGTGTCCTCTGCACAGCTCATGATGATGCATCCTGGAGAGATAGGGCAATAAAAATTCTGCACTGTCTAAAAAAGTAGCTGGCAAAGCCAAGGCAGCACATGGCAAACAGCAAGTAAACAAATCAAGTCTCACCTAAACACAGCACAGAGAAAGAGGAAGCTGAGCCAGTTCTGGACGTGCTGCTAAACCAGCACTTCAGCAGCACTTAATGAGAAGGGAAACTAGATGCCTGATTTTAATGGATACTGACATAATAGGTGTACCAGAAATTTGATGGGAGAAAGATAATTAGTAGGACATTAACGTCTTGGTGCTGATTACACTGAAAGACAAAGCAGATGTCGTGTACTAAAGCTGAATCAGAATAACAAGGTAATGTCATTAATGAGCAACACAATCTCTATGGATGGATTCCACTTTCAGATAAAAAATGCAGAATGATATTAGTGATCACCCAGTGGGACAGTTTCACAGGTTAAACTTGGTATGGTGTAAGAACAGAAAACAAACCAGTAGTAGACTCTAAAACCCCGTGTACAGACTGAGAAGTGCTGTGCTAGGTATGATGCAGAGATTAAAATCTGGACAGAGTTTGTGAGCGTGGAGAAATTAGAGGGAAACTTTGTTAATCTTGACTTTCTCCTGAGTGAGGAACTTGATTCGAAATGTTAGCAAAGATACCTTGTATGAGTGACTAACAGACATTCAGTCTTCTTCAGAAGGAATAAAAGGTTTGGGGAGGGTTTTAAGTCATGAAGGGAACCCGAGAAAAGCAAGAGCAGATTAAAATACATCAAAATGCTCAGCTAAAAGGACAAATGAAGCTTGAAAACTTTAAAGCTACTGGATATACTGCAAGCCTCTATCTTTGTGGCTGAGAGCAAATGGCAGATAATATTCAGTGTTGTTAAATGTGAAGTGGTGAACACGGAGTCATCCTACCTTTACATATATAGTGATGGGTTCTGAATTAGTTTTTTCCCCTCAGGATAGAGTTCTTGGAATGATGACAGACACTTCTATGAAAACATTAATTCACTGCTCTGCAGAGATTAAGATGAAAAGAAATATTAGGATCATCGTAGGAAACAAAGAACAAAACAAAAAAGTCACCATGCCACCACAAGTATTCATGATGTACCCACCTGCAGCTCTCTGGCAGCACCTCTCATCCCTCCCCTGCCTGCCCCAGCTCAAAGTTATGATAAAATTTAAAGAGATAGAGAGAAGAGTGACAGTTATGGTCAAAAATAGGGAAATACTTGTTTGTATGAGAAGGACGACACAGAACAGATTCCAGGCTGGAAAAGAGACAGACGAGACTTGCAAGAGCCAAGTTAAAACACAGACCTCCTTTTTTGTGTGCTGGGGAGCTGTTCCTGAGAGGAAAAACAGAGGAACGATTTTCTGAAAGGACCACTTAGAGACCTGCATCCAGTAAAAAGAAATGTAGCTGGGTCTGCCACAAGAACTGTACACTTTCCAAAACAGTCTCTATATTCTTGAATACTTCCTATTGCATTATTCTTCATGTATCTGCAATAGGGTAAATCCATACCCACACAAACCTGTGCACTTGTCTTAGTGCACAGTACTATGATTAGATATGCAGGAAAAAATGTGTTATTAGTATTTCATCTGTGTTTTCTTACACATCTGTTATGAATCATTGAAGTCAGCTTTAAAAGCTAATTAGGCATACAAAGATTAAAAGATGTTGAATATCAGAATTCAAGCTAAATTCCTAATTCCTAAAAGGAATCAACAGTCTTGCTTGTCATGCTGGTGATGCCAAAGACATGGAGGACACTGGTCTGAACATCATTCACCTCTCAGCCCACAACCCTGTACTGTAGGTCTTCAAAAGGAAACACTGATCCCAAATATATTTAGTAAAGCATAGGGACATAAGGATGGTCCCAATTTAGAGTATTTTTCATCCTTTTTTCCATTCTATTGCTCTACTCACTGTATTACTACACACCAGGAAAAAAAGAGAACATGGGTAAGAAGATATTCCCTGGTCTGCTCAGCACCACACACAGGATCAAGTTTGCTCGATGCCAGAACCATCAAAAGTCACAGAAAGCACATCATCATGTAGAAAATAATCATTTTCTGATTCACAGCTCCGTCTCACCTCTCAAAATAAAGAAACCAAAGAGCTAAAGCTAAACCCAACCAAACCAGCTGGCTTTTCCTCTGTCCCCTCAGCAGTTTCAGGGATTTATCACCTGGTTTCTCACGTTTGCAAACCACAGCCTCTTGGCTGGCTGCCGGCCCTTTCTGTGTTTGTTTTTACTGTGACAGGGAGCTTTAGGTATCTCTGATGGCACTTAGGATCGTGAAGCTTCCTTTTTTCACTCGGAGTTCTGTTGTCTCCTCTCCTCTCAGTGCTTTCACTCGGCAGCAGGAGGGGAGCGGGCAGATGGTGCGGTTCGATGTGACGGCATTAACCGGCAGACGGGCTGACTGCTCAGCACTGAGCCCTGACGCCAGACACAACAGCACGCTCACTGTTTGTTCCTTTCACCATTTGCTGATCACTCCAGTACTTCTGCCTTGCAGTTCCCCGTGTTGGAGCAGCAGAGATGAGCAAATTGCTCAAACCATCAGAATGCCACTGGAAGAGAAAGAGTGGGATTTACACGGAGCTTGCCTTACTGCTTTTCCCAAACAACACGCACGACGTTTCTCAGTGTGTACCCATTTGCCTCAATTTTCCTCTCTTCTCTCTTGCACTGAATGTGAAGAGGAGAGATTAGAGTGAGTTCCAGGTGTCAGTTCCAACAATAGCCACTAAGTCTGGAAAAGCAGAGCAGTGTCAGTAGGAGCCCAGACACATAAGGACAGCAAATACAAACCAGGAGGCACACAAAGATAACTCTTTGTTGTTGGTAACATGAACAAGGGTAACAGTTCCCCCATCTCACGAGCTACTTCAGCGTGCACAGACACCAAGAAGAACAGTGAAATGTTTTTGCACAAAGAAGAAACAACACCTGCACCATGGCTTCCTCCATGCAAGTTCACACCACCCAAAACCAGGTTTTGCCCTCATACATGGTCTTTTCCCTCCCAGATGTTGGATGACATCTGTCTAGTTGACTTCTCACAGTCTTCTGTGGTTTTTCTATGTTGAGTAGCAGTTTAGGGATCTTGGGGACAATGACTGTGAAGCACAGGCTGAGAGGAGCGCTTCCTTCTCTGAGTAACAGCATCAGTGTCTGGGTTAGCAGCATGCCAGTGAGGAGGCAAGAAGGATGCACACTCTCCAGGACAGCGCTGATTAGACACTGATGTCTCCAGCTGCTCAAGAGTGCAGCACCCAGCTTGTCCTTCAAGTGCTGTGCTCTGGATTTCATCTCAGTTGGGGCAATAGTCTCAGCAGTTATTTAGGAGCACACACTGCTCAGCTGCAGTGCTTCAGAAGTGACAGAAGAAGCAGAGAGAAGGTTTTCCTGTCATATGATGAACTGTGATGTAGAAACCCCCCCTGAGCCTCTCCTTGCTCGTATCAGTATTTCTCAGACAGATCAAGGCTGAAGTGGCAAAGGAGTGACTGGAGATGATGCCTGATGGTGGCTCAGCCAGGCTGACCCTCAGAGCAGCCGCCTGACACTGAGTTACGAGGAACGTGGGGACTCTAAACCTTTGCCAGATGTCCTTGGCTGCCTGCAGCATCTCCAGCATGATTACCTGCTGGGGGACAGTGTGGCACGGTGTGACAGCTCAGATGAGACTGCCTTGCTCAGACCCTCGAGCCCATCAGCCAGCAGGGCAGTTCTGCTTTTAGAAGGGCTGGGATGAAGCAGCCACAGATCCTCAGGGAGCAGAGGCTGAGGCAGTAGGTGTTCCTGAGGAGGATGAAATCCCACTGAGGCATTCTAAATATGAGCTTACCCCAATTAGGAAGCTAATTTTCTGTCTGAAAGAGCCCTCAGAAATCAATACAGATTCCAGACCATTTCTTCTTGGGCACTGCTCAGGAACACTGGGGTTTCAGCAGGCAGTGCCACGTGGTGTGGCAGCTAATACATTCATTTATGGCTTCATTTATGCTGGCATTATTTCCAAATCACTAGCCAAAACGCATGACTGACATCTTCATGCACACAATCCCTGCATATAACACAGTTAACATGACTCAGCAATCTCCTTCAGGAATAGTAATATGATTTTCCCTGAAGAAATCCTTTAAGAGCAAATAGCTCATGTTTATGGATTAAAAATGCTTTGAACTCTCCCAGCAATTCCTCTGTTGGCCACCTCTTCAGTGTTGCCTTGAGAGCATGCACTACCACTGGATCTTTGACAGTCATTTTCATGGCCTGGCCAAGCTGGAGAAGCACCAGGAGAGGATTTCAATATCGTTATTTCATCTGGAGATAGGACCTCACAATCTGCCAGCAAAAGATGTTGGCACAGAGAGCTGGCACCAAAAATCAACTTTTCTGATTTGCTGACAAGTTATGCATCCAACTCCATGGCTGCATGTGACTGTAGGTGGTAGGAGGTATAGATGGGATTTAGGCTCTCTGGAACTGCCTTGTTGGCTTGTTTTCATCTCAGAAGCTCAATAGTTATTGAAATTATGGAACTTTGGGGTTCCAGAAACAGCAGCAAATGCTTCTTTATCATCCTGCACATAATCCCATTCAGATGTTATCCAAGTTCTTTGTGTTTCAGTCCAAACTGGTAACCAGTGTGAGAATGGTTTTAATAATACAACACAGGACAACAAAGAATCATTTTGCTTGTTGTGGGGAAAGAGCATTTCATGGAAGAACATGTCAGACTTGGCATTCCTCAGTTTAACCAGAGCTCTCTCACAGAAAAGTTGGAGTCAGCAACTCCTGCTTTTTTGTGTCAGGAAATGGCAGTGGATTTGAACAAGGAATGAACTTCAGGTACCAAGCATTCAAAATTAGCTAAAAACTCCTGGAAGTTATCAAGCACCCTGTTCTTTGGGTCCCTTCATCAGGAATTCAGTGAAAGGTGGTACAGTGCCTTGAGTTCTTCTAAGCAGAATTCCTATGATTTTTGTTTTCAACATTTCTGTTTCAAAGGAAACTCAGCATTGGAGATCCCTGACTCAGAGTGCTCCTTGGTGGGAGATGACAGCATGTTCATTTAGAGTGCCTTCCCTGGTGATCAGGGCTGACTTGAAATGATTTCAGGTTTTGTGAACAACATTCAGGACTGTCTGCCACATCCTTTTGTTAACACATTGTCTCAACATGATCACCAGCTTTTGCAGAGGTGCACTCAGAATCTGTAAATCTTTCAGAGTGTTGCTGCTGTCAGGAAGACAAAGGGCTGATCTTCTCAGATGGTTCATGATGGACTTGAGTGCTTAAAATCCGTGGATAACAGTTATCCTTTCAGTCACAATGAGAGTATGCTCACTTCACTTGAGATGCTGAAAAACTGATTTCCTTAAGCTGTGAAAATGCTGCTGCAGTGGATAAGTCCATGAGGAGGTGGCAGTGATGCTTCTCACCATGAACTCCTCAAAGAAAGTCTCTTGGCAGGTTGATGAGTAACTAACAAAAGCTCAGAGACACAAAGAAGGTCACTAATGTCCCAGTTGGCTCACCACTCTTCCTGTGAAATCAGGATCTCTGGATAATGGCAGAAGCACAGATGAAAAACAAGCTTTCAGCAGGGCTGTGTTTTCATTTTAGTCAAGGCTGGTGATCATACAGCCTGCCATGAGATCACATGATATGAAGGTGATATGATTCCTTCTGATTTAGGAGACCTATGATATGAGTTGACTTATATGAAGCCTTTCGGTGAGTCCCAGCTTTGCCATCTCTGGTTCCAGGTCAGCAGCTCAGCCCAGGTCCTGTACTTCAAGTTCTTTTGCTTCACAAGGAGCTTGTCCTGAAAATGGTGACCCCTTTGCCTCCAGGAACAGCTTCACAGTCTGTGGTGTTCTGCTTCAGAGCAATCCCTCCTGTGACATCCAGCACAACATCTGTGGGGCAGGAGCAAAGATCCAAAGTGTCCCACAGCATACAAGAGTAATTCTAAGTGCTCCTTGCACACACCCATCCTGTGAGAATGTGTGTGCAGGAGTGCAGGTGAAACCAGTTTTGATTTCGTTTTGTTTGGGAGTCAAAGACTCTCCTTTCCTTGGAGGTCTCACATTGTGGCCACAGTGTCACAGCACCATTTCCCACACAGTGAGCAGGGGTGACACTCACTGGCAAACGCTGTAGATGGTGAGGAGGAGGCAGGGCAGGGCCTGCAATCCCTCTGCATCAACAAGGAATGTCCTTGGACAAGAGGCACATCCCAGCTGAGCTCTGTACCCAAACCCTTCTCTGCACACACAGCAGTCAGTTTGACCAACAGTCAAGGAAAATGCATAAACAGAATGAAGACCAAAAAAAGGAGAGAAATCTGGTGATTTGTAAGAATACATGGAAGATACAGGCCACTCAGGTAGAACTCTCCAAGTGAATCAACTGCTGACTCTCACGAAGGGAAGATTCTCCATAAAAGCTGAGTTAGGCCAGACAGATCCCTGGGGCAGAGGACACAGGCTGGAGGGAAGTAAGACAGGCAGAAAAGGTGACAGCAGAGAAGATTGGAAAAGAGAAAAATCCTCTGGAGAGCTCTTCCCTGTCACCTGGAATGACTGAGGTCTCCTCAAGAGAAGGAGCTCTCAACTTTGCAGGAAGGAGACTGTAAGATATTGTAAGTGGAAGTTATGCCAAGTGACTGCCTCATGAATCTCATGTTGAGAGAGTAGCAGTGGGAGATCACTTCACCATCAGCACACAACAGAAAGACAGTGCCTCCTGAATTAATAACCTGAAGCAACTGTTCTGCTTCAGGCAGCCACAGGAAGATGCAAAATTCAGATACAGCTTGCATTTTCTGGGTGTTATTATTTCAGATGAAATTCGAAATCAAAGCAGGCAGAACAGGACATACTCAGAACTATGCAAACACTGCATGTGGGACTTGCCTTTCCCCCCACATTAGATGCATTTAAAGAAGACTCAGAGCAGGTATCCAGTGTACACCATGAAATAAGACATGAGAATTAGACATAGAGTTCCTTTGCAGATGGGAACAGGAAGAAAGAAAAAAGAATAGCCTATGCCTTCCACAGCAAACTCACACAGCCTTTGTGTCTCATCGGAAGAAGGTTTTACAGCAGAGCAAACTCGTGTCTCCTTGAGCTTTTCATCATCTCCTTGCAAGGTTCCCCTGATGGCAAAACCACTCTTATCCCAGCCTTGTGGGAAGGGAAGCCAAAGCACTCCCTGTGACACCAGCCCCACAGTCCTCCTGCTCCTTTCTCCTTCCCCAGGCTGAGAAAGGACACCAGCCAGGCCCCAGCCCAGCTCACCTCCCAGAGCCCTCCTGTCCCTTGAATGTGCACAAGGCTGCCATCAGCAATGCACCCTCACTTGCTCTGGGGGCACATTAACCCAGATCCTCCCACACAGACTGATGTGCATCTCTCCAGCCTCCTGTTCAGACATTGGTGTGTCTGCACCATCCAGCTTCAAGCACTGCCTCGTGGGTGGGCACCATTAGTGACAACCACCAGCCTGATGTTACCACTTGTCTACAACTCTTTGAGCCCAACCCTGCAGCCAGTTATTCCCCCAAGGAAATAGAGACAGAGCCACCCCACAGCTTTGAGCTGCAAATCCTGTTACAGCACTGCCCTGGTGTGCAGGTCCCACCAGTGGGTATCCTCCAGATTGGAAACAGGGCAATAAACATCTGGGCAGGTGTGTTGTGTATTAATCTTTCAAGTTGGGGCTCAATTAATTAGTATTCATTAATTAGGGCTGTCAGCTGCCTTGGTTTATGGGTCAGGTTTTCATAATCTAATTCTTTCAAACTCAAATCGTTTCATCCTTCTCTCATCATAGAAACTGCTGGTTGTGAGAAAATGAGTCAAAATCCCTTCTAAATCCTGCTGTATCACAGAACAACACCATTGCTCTCTCTCCCTTGTATTTCTTTTTGGAAGAGTGTGCCAGTTGCCTGATACCACATTGACTAATAGGAGTGAGATAAGCAGCTGTTTGCTGATGATAGATGCAATATTGCACATACAGCCTCTGTGAGCAATTAAAAGGTTTATTTATTGCTATCTCTGTAGTGTGGTTTAAGAACTCAAAAGGTCAGATACGGTGGCAACAACAACTAGCTCATATTAATTAGATGTAATTATAAAGACAAGTTTCCAGAAGAAAAATAATGAGCCTGGTCACCAAGAGAACACTCAAATATTTGATAAAAGTGAGACTGCATATCTGGTTTGATAAGCTCAACTGTAGGCATTATCACACATGTGCTCTTACAGTGAGGAGAGAAGGTATTAATATAAGTGAAGCCTGTAGCAGTCTCTATGGTTACAGCTAACATTTTCTAATATAAGCCATTGTCTTCAGATGCTTAGCTTTCCATGTTTCAACTGCTTAGGCTGAAATTTTCCATCACTGCTCATTGTTTCCAGGTGAATTCTCCAGCAATCAGGTTAGCAAATGTACTGGAGAATTCTAGCGGATTCTCATGCTGAAACAGCAATTGGAAATTGGGCAGGGACTCAATATTATCATCTGTTCCCATCCTCTCCAATTTACCCCGTGGCTTGGTGACTTTAAAAGACTCAGCAGATCCTGCTGGAGGTTTTGTGCTGAAATTTCCAAACGTGGCATCCACTGTGGGTGGCTCAGTCTCTGCTGGTCTGTGCCAGACGCTGCCAGACCCGCTGCCCCGTGCACAGCCCCAGAGTCCCACAGAGCTCACACAGGGCACCTCAGCTCTGCCCTTCCTCTGAAGGTCGTCCCCAGGGGCTAAGGGAACAGAATACAGTCTGAATTTTGTATCTGCAGCTCTTCAGCTGAGCAGGTTATAAATAACTGTGTCCCCCCTGCTGTAATTGTGGCAGTTTGCATGTCAGTCCCAGCGGCACAGCCCTGTGCGGTGGATCCAAACACCCCAGGGCAAAACAGTCATCCTGCAGGACACCAGTTCTGTGGAAGAGTTTCTGATAACAGTCCCCAACACTACACCATGAGAGGCAGTTTAAAACCTGGACTGAAGAGCTTTTCTTAGAACAGCCTCGTGAAAAGGAGGCATCCAAGCCTGTCCAACTCTCACCAGTGCACAGACTGTCAGGTGTTCTGTGCCATCACCTCCCTGTGTGCTCATCCAAACCATGTGGCACAGGGAGAGAAAGTGAATTCTGTGTGCTATGCTTTGGATCAGAGGAGCCAGGAGGTTTCTGGACACACTCACACAGGTCCTTTAGTCAAACTGGGATCTTAAACAGCACCTTTTTCTTTCTGCAGTGTTCTTACCCCCCTGCCACTCCACATCTTTATCCATCCCTTTTTCTGTTTGTCACAGTTTGGGTGGTTGTTTGCTGAGTTTAAACTTTGTGAATCACAGAACCATCAAGCCCAACCTTTGACCAAATACACCCATGCCCACTAAACCATATTGCAAGTTGCCACATCTACTTGTCTTTTGAACACTTCCAGGGATGGCGACTGCACCACTTCCCAGGGCAGGCTGTTCCAGTGAAGAATCACTGGAACTCTTTCAGTGAAGAAATTTTTCCTAATATACATTTAGTGTGATAAACAGTAAAAAAAAAAAAAAAATTTTTCAAAAAATTACAACTGGTGACCTTAAAAACCAACCAGCTGTAACCAACCTTCAAAAAAATCCCCACTTCCTAATACACAGTTACTACTGGATATTCCTGATTTCCTAATTAATATTCACTAACTTTACCCTGTTGAAAGAATGTCCCAGCTAACTGGTTGCTGTTTCTTGTGCATTGCAGGTGTCCTGTGGTTATCAGTAGTATCTGAGGTGTTGTACATCATGCTGTTAGTCGTCGGGTTCAGCCTTATGTGCCTCGAGCTCTTTCATTCAAGCAGTGTGATAGATGGGCTCAAGTTAAATGCCTTTGCTGCTGTCTTCACTGTGCTTTCAGGTATGAACCTTCCCTTCCCCTTTTACCTGAGGAGCCACCACAAAGCAAAATCCTATAGCTTTGAAGGTACAAAAACCCGAGGCTCCAAGACTTTCTTACCCCCGCTTAGTATCGCATTTTTCACCGTAATTTTTTGCTCCTTTGGCAAAAGGGACAGCGTGATAAATTTGCTTCTTGCCAGGGAGAAGTGAAAATCCTTATTCCTGATTTCACAACGGCAATGCAGTAATTATCCATCCCCAGCCTGCACAGCCATTACCAACAGCTACAGCCTGAGCTCCATTTGCAGCATCATCACACTCATTTTCCAATCGGAAATTAAAAACACGTAGCGTTGAAAATTCTTTTTTCTCTATGTTCATCCTGGGAGTAGGTGAAAGCTGGATTCTTCAAACCAAAGAAAGAAGCCCATCTTGTTCATTAGCAAAATTGAGAATGAAAAGGGTTCTAATAATCACACTGAGGAGCAACCCCAAGAGTAATCTGGGGACATGTACATCTCTCAGAACAACTGTTTCAGGCTATTTTCATGCTCAGCCTGTACTTGGAGCCCTTCAGCACATGAACTTGAGGAATTCACTTCTCTGAAAGAAGTTATGAAATCTGGCCATGTAGTTAAGTGCCCCTTCACTTCTGTGAAGATTTGCTGGTTAAAAACCCTCCAGGATTTATAGAAGCAGCCACAGCTGGCTTGTGTAGAGTGCTCCTGCTTGGGCCTCTCTAGCAGAAAGAACTTCTGCAATAAAAGTGCATTTTATTCTGCTGCATTTCAAGCTGAAAGACATTACAACAGGCAGTGGACATTTTGGGAAGGAGCTTTATCTTCAGGGGTAGCTGTAAATTGTGAAATAATAACACGGAAAAAAAGACCAGAAGTAGAGTTGAGATGACAAGAGAAATCTGGTAAGAACTGCCAAAGCATATTTTTCTGCTTTGGATGTAATTTGGATTTTAAAAAAAAAAAAAAAAAAAAAAAAAAGTCAGTTCAATTTTCAGAGTCAAACTCTGTGTAATTCTTCAGCATTCAAGCAATTACTTCCATGCTGTTTCTCTCTTTCTTCATCATTAACTGCAGTTTTAAAGTTTTATAAGAATGATGAAGTTTTCTTTCCTACACATCTTTCTATTTTTATTTTGGCCTTCCCTCTTTTTAAGCACACTGCCAAGATGGTCCAAATATAAACTTCAAAATTTTACAGGGAAAAATGATAGAAGAATAGAAAAGAAGTAAAAAAACCCCAAACTCCAACACACTGTTAGCTGTTCTTTTTCTGTGACAGGCATACCTGGGGAAAGAAGAAAACTATATTTATTTAAGCCTAGCATATTTATAATGACATAGCTTAACAAAATTAGGTAATGAAGAGGACTTTGCACTGGAGCATAACACCTCTCATTAAATTCATGCTAGAGTTCCCTCGTAAAAGTGCAATGAGACTTTCGTATTTTCACAGCTCAATATCTAAAGGTTAAAAAAAAAAACTTCCTAATAGTGTGGTCATTTCTTGCTGTTCCTTAAATTCTTAGGAGCCATTAAAAAAGACCCCACAACATCCCAATTTTGGTATCACTCTTAACCCTTTCACAAATAAAAAAATTTACAAGTCTCTCATGTAATATTTATGATAAAGCATTTTAATTAATGTGATATATTCTATAAATGATATTTCTAGTAAAAGTATCTGAAAATGCTTTAAAATGCTTTTCCCAATTTCCCTAATGTCCAACTTTCCAAAGTTCCTTAGTCTCTCCCATTACTGACACCTAGAAACAGCTCTGGTCCTGCAAGGTTCGTGATCCCAAGCCAGCTGTAAATGATCACTGTTTCTGCACTCCCATCCACTCCAGTCCAACACATTCCCAGGATTTTCCATCTGCAATCTGTAACGCCCTGGCCCCCAGGTGGGTGGGCATTACAGGCATGATGTTCTCTTTGCCCAGCCTTAAGTAGCCAGCTGGAGGTAAAGATCATCCCGTAAATACAGCATTTGTCGATTGATGTCACAGGCAGCTCATTGTAGCCAAAATGTGACCCATTAAATGTACAACAAAAAGGACCACGGGGTATCTCCGTGGAGAAAAAGAACCACAGGATATTCCCTTGGAGAACTTGGCAAGGCACATCTAAAATAGACCAGACAAACCCAAATGCACATGAAGCAGTATAACAAAAGACCTGTCTTGTTTTGCTGTAGTTTGTACAAGGAAAAATGGCACCAACAACACCACCAGGTGCAGATCAAGCCCTGACCCTTCCCAGACAAAGCAAGGAACACCACAATTCCACTGTGGTTCCTGTGTTCCAGCAGGCCTTGCTGGTGACCTCCCACTCATCTGTATGAGTGGAATGTCATCCCTGCCTCCCACACAGGGACAGGTGAGAGCGTTGCTGAAGCCCCATTAAGGCTTTGCATGACAGAAGGGAGCAGCTCAGCCTTGCTGAGGCTTGGCCTTGCCGTGTCAAACCTCCCCCTGGCTCTGAGTGACTGTGACATGTCTCAGGGCAGGCTGTAATATTTTATTAAGGTTGAAAAATCACTGTACAGAAACAGCAAAGCCCAAACTTAAGATCGAGGCATAACTGCCAGCTGAAGAAAAATCCATTTATTTAAAAAGTATAACAAGGTCCCAGTGCATTTTGGAAATTAAATATAGCCAGACACGAGCAAGGTGTGCAGCACTTTGCTGTGCTCCCATTGGGCCACCCACCCTGCCCAAATATCATTTCTCCTGAAGTGAATTGCTCTTTCCACCTCCTATCTTTGCAATGTCACTCCAACACGAGGCAGCTGAGCAAATCACCATGGCTCCTTGTAACAGAACGTCTTCCTTCAGCCTCTGCAGTTGTTTGTATCAAATATGGCATTTGTCTTGCTCAAGGACCTGCTTAACATGCCCACAACAAAAAGATGACATTCCCACACTTCCCTCCCCCAGAACTGCCCTGAATCATCCACATGTCTGGAGAGACTAATGAAGTGCTTCAGACTCTAAAAGGGAGCAGGAAAGAAAAGCCAAAATTTGGGTATGGGGTGTGGGAAATCAGGATCTTCCACGTGTAGGAAGGGCAACCATGGAAAAAAATAGGTTGTCAGAGATAAAAATGAATGCTGACTTTGGTTAAGGTGCAAAGAGTAACAGGGGGAACCTCACTGTACCCACTGTGGCAGAACATTGGTATTTCTTAGTGCCTTGAATTGTCACTGCAGCACAAGAGGCTTTTTGACATCTGTAGGTCCAAGGACTATTTGGGATGTGATGACCCTGACCCCTTTCTTTATCTAACTGCCTGAACCCACACTTTGCTGAGCTCAGTGGGGAGCATCATTCTGCACTGCCCAGGTACTAAGGCAGGAACATCCCAAATTATTGTAGCTAGAAAACCCTCCAAGCATCAGAGCTGCTCCTGGCCAGCACTGCTTGAAAAGTAGGGTTTGATTTTCCTCAGAGAGGTGTCTAAACATAAAGCTCAGGCAGTTTTTTTCCGCTTAAGCTGCAGAACCAGCTCAGTGGCAGAGCTAACTCAGGCCTCCCTGTGATTTAACTGCAGGCCTGTTCTTTAACATCACAGACACTGCAGTGTCTAACACATTGTCTAATCTTCACCCAGTTGCAGTTCTCTCAGCAAACTATAACAGTGTCACAAAAGCATCACCAAGACTGTACCATCAAAAGTATCCCCGTGGTGTCCTCTTTCCACACATCATCAGGAGTGCTGAGCTCGCTCAACTTCCTTGTGTAACTTCCAAGTGTTTTATAAGTGTTCAGATTTATGAATCTTAGCAACTGTTGAGACAAAATATGGTTGTTTGGCATTAACACATTCAGTCTGCGTTGCCTACAAAAGCCTCTCTCCTCATTCCCTCACCTGAGGCCTGTCTGTGATGGGCTAAGTGAGATAACTGGTGGGTGGCACGCTCCTGTTGTGCAGCAGCAGGGTTGGTGGTGCTGCTAATTGTGCAACATTTTCTTCAACGATTTTCTTTCTCTAACTCCTCTTTTAATTGAGAATTCAGTATGATGTAAAATAATGAGCTCTCAGTCACATCTTTCCTCTGCCCATGCAGCTCCCTCCTCCACAGTAGAGCAGGAGGCATAGAAGTACAACAAAGACTTTTTGGGAGCTCTCAAAGCACTTCCAGCAGTAACTATGTCAAGAATTGTAACAAACATTAGCACAAAAATGCCTGTTGTGATCCCTGCTTCCCAGGTCTGTTGGGGATGGTGGCACACATGATGTATACTCAAGTTTTCCAAGTGACAGTCAGCCTTGGGCCAGAGGACTGGCGACCACATTCATGGGACTATGGATGGTCCTTCTGGTAAGTGTCACCTGCTTTTCTGAGTTGTTCCATCAGTCTGTTGGGAGGTTGTACATGTCACCTCCAACTGCCAGGAAGGTGCATGTGAATTCCCAGCTCCCGGAGTGCCAGGAGCACAAACCCCTGGGGCCGTGCAGCTCTCGAGGTGTGGAGGACAGTTATCGGCGGCTGTGCAGCAGCAGCTGTGCCTATCAGCAGGTACAGAGCATTTGTAAATAAACAGCACCCACAATTACCAACACAGATTGAGCACTCTCATTAAAGTTCAATTTAGGTACATAATTGCCATGGCATTTCAGAGACTTTTAGCTCTTTTTTTTTTTGGTTTTTAATTAATGTCTCAGTTGAACCTTGCGGTGCAGCTTTTAACTCAACTGCAGAGGAAGGTGCAGTGCTGCTGGCACGGCGATGCTTCCCTGCAGATCATGAGGAGATGGCTTGGGAAAATGGACATGGCTTTCTTTTTACCTTTCCCATCTATCTTTTAAAAATCACATAAAAATAATTTGGCCAAGATACATCAACTGTGTTATATTGCTTGCAAGTTTATAAGAAGCTTAACAAGAAGAGGAGGCTGTGGAGAATAAAAATACCTGCAAACAACATCACCATTCCTCTAGAGGCATCAGCCTCTTTGGATGCATAGAGAAAATACTTTCTTTTTTTCATTTCTAAATTTAGCACATTATTTCCTTTCCATCTCAAAGCAGAGACAACAACCTTTGCTAACACCAATAAATAAATACAAATACTTATGCACAGCACTGCAGGGGATTATTAGTCTTCCCTTCTCCCCTCTTTATACTGTGTTTCATGGGAGGAGTTACCAACATTTTAGCAACATGTTACAAAATATGAATCACATTATATTTAAAATACAGTTTATTTTGTGTCTCAATAATGAATATTTATTGCATGGGATGATGAACTTCTTATAAATACACCGCATTCATATATTTATAATATTTATATTAATATTTATAAAAACTTGGTCATAATAATTGTATAATTTTCAATATATTTAAATAATAAGGCATATTTGTCTTCAGTAATCTATTTTACAATTTACTGCAATACTTAAAATTCAGAATATTGTTAAATGTCTGGAATGATAAACACTCATTAGATTATTCTCCTTCATCTTGTACAAGCCAAGAACCCTCATGTCTCAGAGCTGGTGGGTCCCACGGGGCATTCTGAGCTCTCCCTGGACCCACTCATCCCACCCACGCTCCAAGCCAGCTGCTGGGAGCCCAGTGTCCCACAGGAACGGAGCTGGAAGCTCTGGCTGCTGTCCAGACCCCAGCCCTGTCCCAGAGCAGCTGCTGCAGCCCCTCCCTCACTCTCCCCAGGCAGCCGCAGCCAGGGCACAGATTTAAGGACCAGGACTGCCCCTGGGTTAGGTCTCAGTGTGGAGGACACTGGAGATACCCACAGGCAGGTGAGAGAAACCTCCTCTCTCCCCATATTCCCGAGGTGGGACCTCAGCTTCCCTCCACAGAGTGACTGTGGGGTCACAGCTGAGCTCCACTCCTGCTGTTGCACTCACAAGGCATCTTCTCGGATTTGGAGGTCTCCTTCCCTCCCCTGATACCTTCCAAGGCAAGACATTTATCTGTGCAGGGTGTAGGGCAAACACAGCTCAGCCACAGCTGCCTGGGAGCATTTTCAGCCTGCAGAGGTGCTCAGCAGCCTGAGGGAGGCCATGGGGTCTCTCATAGCATGCCAGTGTTGGAGAGCAGACCTGGAAAAGGAAGATCTGGAAGTCAGATGCAGTAAAAAGAAGGCTCCTCCCTTCCAGCTAAGGCTGAGCCACCACTGCTGTACAGACCAGAGAGAGTTACAATCTCCCCTGGCATCACCCAGACTTCAACACCTTCTGTAAGAAGAGTTAATAAGAAATGCCCACCCAGCCTGGTGGAGTTTGGAAACATGTAGGAATTAATTTCTGCTCCATCTGGCTTCTGGTGATGTCCTGAAACAGGAGTTTTAAGTATCCTTGAACCAGTAATGCAACCACCAGCATTATTTCCAGCCTGCTGTAAGATGTCCCTCTGCAGCACCTGGTTACAGAACCTGTCAGAGCCCAGAGGATTGGGACAGCAGTGAAAAGTGGGGCCAGGGAATGTTGTCCCCATGGCCAAGAGCCAAAGGATCTTGGGGATCCAGACTGCCATCGCTTTCCCAAGTGCCAGTCACTTTGCTGTGACTTTGTTTCCCCTCTATTTAAATGATAAAATGATAAAAATTCCTTTCCTTAAAATGAGGAAGAACTGCTTGTGATGTAGGCAGATGTCCCAAAATTGAAAATGCACTGCTTGGTTCCTGATATCCTGCCCTATTCCCAAGCCATTGGCAAAGCCTGGAGGTTGCTCTGTGCTCTGGGACAAGTCAGGAGTGGGAGTGGGCCAGGGGATTCTTCAGGCAGGAGGTTTCAGTGGCTCTGAGAATCAGTGCATGTTCAAGTTCAGCCCCTCTAAAGAAAATAAATGTAAAAAACTCGAACTGTTTGAGCCTCAGAGGAACTTGAGAGCCCAGCCCTGAGCTCAGCTACCAGAGGCACCTCACCACATCTGGGACACAGCTGGCACAGAGGGGCACTGCTGTTAAAGAGGTCTTCACCTAAGGCAGGGTTTATAACTCTTAAAGGTAGGGGAACCACTCTTGACACTTCAAAATAAATAACATTTAACCAAAGTCCATAAAAACTAAAACAGAACCATCATAATTGCCTATTATATTATGATTTACCAAACGCCAGGCATTAAGAGCCTTCACTCTGTATTTCCTTCTCTGAGCCTTTCAGCATTTCTGAGTGCATGATTAGAAATCATCAGAAACTTCAAAAAGAAAATTTTTCCTCCCAGTGTCATTCCCCAGGCAGAAGTGTGTGTTTTTTGCTGGCTTCTTCCTGGATACTGTTTAGGAGCCCAGCTGGAAATGTCTGCAGCTGTTGGAGCTTTTCCACACCCTTCATGTAGGAGGAGGACACATGCCAGGATGGGAAGACAGTGTGCCCGAGCAATCACACCTAGCACCTTTCCACTTCTTCACCCAACCACGGGAAACCTGAGGGAACTTTGTCACCTCAGGGGTCACCACATTTCCTTCTCATTTGGTTGCACCTGGCAAATGGGTCCAAAAATGACGAGGAAAGAGCTGCCTCCACACGTCTCGTCGCCTCGGGAGTCCCTGAAGGACTTGTTAGGAGCTGAATTTTAAAATCATTGAAATGAACCATTTCTGTTTACTTGAGCCATTTTTTCCCCTAGATTTTTTTTTTTTTTTAGTTCATGAATATGTGTTGTTTTTCAAGTTTTGTCTAATTTGAAATGAGAAGCTGCTTCCTTGTCTGCAGGTCCTTTGCAGAATGGGAAAATAGCTCATGCTGAGAGCTGTGTTGACAATGCGTATTTATAAGATAATGCTGCTGGGGCTGTATTCTTTCTACTCTGCATAATTCAGGTCCATTTATTATAGAAAAGGTGAAAAAAGCAGCAGGTAAAGTGTGTCATTGTCACAGAGGATGATGTTAATCCGAGTTAGTTAGGAAGCCACTGAGAACTCTGTGTAGCCAGAGCTGATGGGCTGAATGTGAAAGTCAAGGGGAGCCAGAACACAGAGAAGCTCTGCAGACAAAAGGAGGAATTCAGTGTCTTTTTTTTATAGCCCCGTTTCACACTCCAAAAGTATCTCAACTCCTTGAGGCCATGAGTCCCCCCAGCCCCATCTGAAATTGAGGTAGGGAGGGCAGAAGAACCTGGGGGGAAACCCTGTCCTCAGGCAGGGAACAAAGCAGCTCCCAGATAACTCTCCTTGCCAGGAGACCCAGGACAACACTTGCTTAACTTGGCCAAGTTACTTTTTTTCTTTCATTTTCCTTCTCTCTCTGTCTCCTCGTGCACTTGGTTGGTACTTGCAGGTGTCCTGCCCCTGGCTGACCAAGGCCTACAAACTGGGAGGGTCAATCAGGAAACCCCCAGGTTGGGGATCTCCACAAAATGCAAGTGCTGCCTTCTCTTCTGGGCAGGCTTTCAGAGACCAGATATAAGCCAGAAATGCTAGAAATGTCCAGGAAAGAGGGAATTACAGTAGTCTGGTGAAGGCATAGAAGGCAGATAAGAAATCATCCCTGCAGTAGCCCTGTGCAGTCAGTGTCCCATGGATGCTGGAGAACTTCTACTGGTCTGAAAGACATGGTCCCTGGGGCATTATTTCCTCCAGGAGTATATGGATGTTAGCACTTGTCTGCAAGGCTCTGAGACATTTCAGAGGGAAATCAGGAGGTTTCTGGCTCTTCTGTCAGAGAGCACCCAGTGTTCACATTAACACTGTGCCATATGGCTCTCCATGGGATGGAGGTTGTGCCCTGCCCCCCTCCCAACCTCCTGCCTGCACCTTGAGCACGAGCCACAGGTCATTTGAGGCAAGACGAGCAGAATGGGTTTGTCACCTCTGACTCTCCTGCCTGGTCTCATGCTGTGCATGTGTGTGTCCCTTGGCATCAGGAATATAACATGAGCTGCTGTGCTAACCCAGCTCTGTCTGCTGGCTTCTCTCTCCACAGTCTGGCCTGGGGCTCTTTTACCTGCTGCATGGCAGCCTCTGTCACCACCCTGAACTCCTACACTAAGACTGTCATCGAGTTCAGGCACAAGCGCAAAATCTTCGAGCAGGGCTTTCGAGAAGAGCAGAACTTCCTAGACCAGGAGGCCATCAAGTACTTCAGAGAAAGGTCAGTGCAGTCACTCGCTCCCTCAGGGGAGGTTTTCATGGGCTCTGCTAGTCCCAGAAAATCCAGGCTGTCACCCACTGCAGCACGTGTGGGTGGAGTCACTGAGATACCTGGAGAAGGTGTGTGTTAAACCCAAAAGGTTCTCCTTGATTTGTTTTTGTGGTGTCCCAGTGCCTGCCCTTTCTTACATGCTCATTAAACACAAGACTGACAAGTCCTTGCCATATGCATCCAATCCATAGGGAATCACAAGAAGCTGTACTGCCAGTGTAAGCTGATTTTCCCTCTCTGGAAAGGTAAAACTGTGGGGATGCAAGGAATGTGACAGCCATCATTTCTTAGCACATGAAATAGGCACCTCCCAAGAATCCCAACAACTGCTGAGGCACTTTTCAGCCACTACTAGGCCATTGGAGCTGCCATTTTTCATAGTCACATATTTACAACCCATCTCTGTCTCCTCCACACGACCCATGCTCTGCAGCTGCTCCACACAAATACAGGGTGTACATCACAAGGCACTGCAGAAATACCCACACAGTGCCACCCACACTGCCACCAGGGGCTTAGAGGGACCCTGAGATGCTCTGTCACTCTGCCCATCACCACACGCTGCCCCACGTGCTCGTAGCTGGCCCATGTGGCTGCTCTGGGACATTTCTCACCCTCATCCTCTGGTGAGAAACTTAAGGCTTTGTTTTAAAACTGTGGGATGTGAAGAACACACAAACATGGACCTCACACAGCAGGGAAGGTGTGATGGGCTCCACAGGGGTTTGGACCTTCACAGAACAAAAAGCTGATCAGTACAGCAAATCCTCACCAGAAGTTCATTGCTTGAAGAAACTTAAAGATATTTTGGGGACAGAAGACACAAGGATCTATTCCTGTTTGTCTGACCAGTGTGGCAGTTTCTCAGTGGTGGGAGGGGACAGAAGGTTTGCAACAATCAGCGTTTCAGCAGCAAAGTGAGGATCTCTTCTGAGAGAGAACCAGAGACCTTTCATGCTTATTATTTTGCCTTGGCTATCCTGTTGTTTGTTAGCCTGTGGTTACAGTTATTCCTCTGCTAACTTCCAAGATTTCCCTCTACCTTTCAAACAGCCTGGAAGGAAGGGAGAAATGATACAAATAAGCACCGTTTGCCTAATTTTACATTTAAAGATGACAGTGAATCCTAAAAAATTCTCTGTGTGAGAAAAAAAAAAAGCCCAAACACAGTGAAGAGAAAGGGGTCACTATGTGCCTCAGGAGAAATCAGCACCCAGGGAGGGAAAACAGACAAATTATTAAAGTGAGAATTGCAGATTAGAGCCTGGAAGAATTATAAGGAACAATATGTTGACTTACATTGAGAAACGCTAAGGAAACTTGATAAAGTACCACTACTGAGCCTTCTGGAACTGTAAATAGCAAAAAAACATTAGTGGCCTAGAGGTCAATAAGTTTTTCTCTCACATAGGTGTTGTGGGTTTGATTTTGATTCCTCTTGCCCTCACCACATGACACAGTTTCGCCCCCAGCAATTCACTCCTTGGTCACATCCCCCCAGCCCTTCCACACACACTTGGCACACACAGCTCAAGCATGTGGTGTTCCCAAACTTCATGATTATGACTTTCTTTTTTTGTATCACATTATTTTAATTGTTGTATCTGAATACATAATAGGAAGCCCAGAGTCAGTGTTACCATGGGATCATTCTGGAGGTTTAAAGCTGTGCAGCAATATATCAATTTTTATTTTTTTTTTAAGTTATCCTATTCATGATCAGCTTCACTGCTGTGACCTGGGAATACTCAGAGACTACAGGGGGTCCAGGGATTGTCCATTAGCAACACCCTGTTGCTACATGCTGTGGGTGCCCACAGTCCCACACAACTTCTCTGAGCTCCCATCTGCCTTTGCACGAACAGAAAATAAAATAAGTTCTCCTTCCTTCCTGTGCATATACCCAGGGATACTTCACATTCCCTCCTACTCCTCCACCTCCGTGTTCCTTTTCATACCTCATGAATAAAACCCTCCAGCCTTTCTTCCTTCCAGTTACTTTGTACATATCATTACCCTTTTTGCAAGTTCCTCTGCCTCAGTGCCCATCCAGCACCCCGTGTACACACACATCTAACCTTTCTTTTGGACAGACTCTGTGCCACAGGAAAGTTAAAGCATTATTATCATTGTAGTTATCATTATTCCCAACAGCTACATTTATCATCTGGGAGACAGGGAAGAAAAGTGTTAGCTCCATTTTGCCTGTTCAGAGTTTTTTGTTGGAATGTTCTTCTCCAGGCCCCCGCTCCCAGAGAAGAAATTTGCTTTATGAAAAGTACTGACAGTAAAATAGTGTTAATCTTGCAAATGCTTTCTCAAACGTAATCTCATTGTATTGCACTTAATTTTAATTGCATGCAGCTTACGAGTCACAAACAGAGACAGCCAAATTCTTTGCCTGCCTGCACCCCAAGGACACAGGCTGTGTCTCTCCACAGCCAAGCATCCCCTTGCTCCTGTCACTGGGAAAGCATTAAAACAGCTGCAGAAAAATCAAAGATTCATAGTGTTACATGCAACAGTCATTTCCTTCCCAAGCCTGGGATACTTCAAAAAGTCAAGACAAAAGAGACTCTGTAGTTCACACCATAAAATCAAAAGATATCAGAGCTCTTCAGATAGAACAGGTACAATAGCCTTCAGGGTAACTCTAAGAAATTAAACAGCTCAATTATACAGACTTGGAGGGATTATTCATGCATTAAGTGTTCTATAAAATGATCAGAATTACCTACAACATGTCAGCTTTCAGTCTTTGTCCTTTTATTGCATGTCCTTTTTTGCCATCTTTCCTTTGAACTGAATATTTGTCTAAAACTTTTGTTCATCTTTTTCAGCTTTTTTAGTTTATTGGGTGTTGGTTCTTAATAAGTTTCTCCCTTCCCTCTCAGTTTCTCTTTCTGCCCTGTTTCACATGAATGCTCTTTCCCCATATGGTCTTGATCATAGTCCCTTGTCTATGGCTCACCCCAGCTGGCAGAGGAGGAACCCTCACACACCTTTCTGCTTTCTTTGCTCTAAGGATCCCACCAGATAAGTCAAAGGGACAAGGAAAATTCGTTTTCTCCTACACAGACTGATGATCTGTGACAATCAGCTGAAGGAATGTCAACGTGCCAAACCTTCTCCTCCTCCCCTGCCCAGCTGTTCTAGCAGCTTTGTCCATATGGCTGTGTAATAATTAAGACACATTCACAAAAATTCTGTTCATTTAGACCAACTGGCTACACCAACACTATAATCACATCCATTCAGGGAAGGGTCAGCACAGCCAGGTTATTCACATTGAATGTCTTTTCCTAAATTTGTCCTCAGTTTCTTACCTTCCTTTCTTCATATATTAAAAGCCCCTTTCAGCCACTAACCTCTGACTTTCCCTGCTCCCAGAATTCTGGTGGACTTTGATTTCAGGTAAAGAATGCAATGTAATGGTGTGCTGGGGGCAGAAAGTGCAGGTGAGGCAGAGGGAGACCCCGGGCAGGAGTTACAGCTGCTGGAATAAGAACAGTTGTAGCTACAGGGAGGAAGATCTGGGACAAGGGAATATCCAGGCTTGGGATGATGGTATGTGAGGCCTGGGGTGAGGGATAAAGGGCCTGAAAGGGTGGAAATCAAATCCAACTGAGCTCCTCATGGAGAGATAGACACTGCCTCGAGAAAGGAATACAAGGTTAGCAAAGTGATAGGAGTAAAGTTGGATTACCCAGTGAGACTTTTAATGATGGCAAGAGGAGAGAGTAGCAACTTTTGGATGTGAATCCATGTCCAGGAGACCAGGGGTGCTGAGTCCCACCGGAACTGAAGCCACTGCAGAGAGGGATAAAGGATATCCCACCCTGGCACTGGTGGGAGAGGGGACCCTGGAGATCAGCACAGCCCTGTCTCCAGTCTGGTATCCAGCCTTTTTGCTCCCTGTGAAGCAAATCTCACTGACTAGGTGCTGTTAAACCAATACACAAATTTAGCAAGTAAATCTGGAGGATTCAGCCTTCCCCAGCTCAGCCATCCGTAGCACAACATTTGCCAGCTTGCAGCTGTCCATCAACACCCATTGTGGCATTACAGCTGATTTCACAACATTTTTCTTGCTGACTGAGCCCTTACTCTGATCTGCAAAACCAACCCAACGTCAGGCAGATGCTGCTGGTGAAATTCTGGAGTGAGCTGAGTTCAAACTGCCATTGATACCAGTGCAGACAAAATGTCCCTGCAGGGACAGAAAATGTAGTTTTGAAGTGTTGGGAGCAGTTTGAGTCAGGTGGCAGGACCAAAGCTACTGCAGACATAATAAATCAGGACTATTCCCAACACTATGAGAACCAGAACTTTTCAAACCATCCCTCACACACTCTATTTTGTCCCTTTTTGTACATTTCTGTAATGTATCATACTCACAGCTTGCTTCCTCTAACTCCACTGTCCTCATGTAAGATGTGCAGATCATACCAACACTTTCCAAAGACATGCCAACCTTTTGCTTTGATTTCCTCCTTGGTCACCCAGATATCTGAAGGGGTTTTCAGTGCTAACCCAGTGTCCCTGCCATTCACAGAGTCAGTACCTTTTCCTACAGACATCAGAGTTTCCAGTCTTACCATTCCCCTTTTAATATCACACGGGGATGAGTGTAAACCTTCTGCCTTGGATTTATTCTGTGCTTTATTCTGCAACACAGGAAGGTTTATCCACAGAGCTGTTCCTTCTGGAAAATTACAGGGACTGACAGTAAAATGTTGTAGCAGTAGCAACATCCCCCCCCCTTCCAACACACAGTGTACAATGCTGTTGGTCCCTGACACTTAGACCCATCCTGAGGAGTGAAAGAGTGGGAGACACACAGCCCTGAGCCCCTCATTTCTATTCCCCACGGCCTCTTTACGTGAGCTGTCCCCAAGAGGGGCAAAGCCAGTGGAAGGATCTCCATAACAAGCCTGGCTATCGATGGAGGAGCCCCAGGTGTGTTGTGCTCTGACTGCTTTCCACCCTGCCATTTCTGTATATTTGGGAGCAGCCTTTGTTTCTGTTAAAGGTGCTACTTCTATATTCTCTTTTCCAGGGCTGAGGAGGAGAGGGCTGAGGCTGGGGACCTGAGGTTACAGTGCCTCCATAGCTGCTCCCCAAATAGTAAGTGACCATGGCTCGAGTGTGTCCGATACACAACAGCTTGTGCTGTCCCCACGCTGGCTCCCTGGGGCTCAGGATGAGGTTTGGGGTAGGAAGCTGTGGAAACAGAGGTTTGTTACTCTCCCAGACAGCACTGCCCAAGTGATAATCAACCAGCATATGAACAGTGCAAAATTCTCCACCGTTCAATTTAGGATGTGCACATATCCTATAATTTTGTGTTATCTCAAGAAGCTGTGACTTCATAGTAGTTTAAAAATATGCTCTAATTTACACCTGTATAACTTTCATTATCACTACCTTTTTTCATCTATATTTATCACCAATTCATGATGATGCATGCTATTGAATATAAAGATGATTGAAAGCAGCTTTGGTAGACAATAACTTAGTATAATTAATGCCATTTCTTGCACTTTCTCAGAAAATTGCTATGCTTTTATTCAGCCTTTGCAAAAGCTCTTGCTTTAAACTATGGGAATCAGTGGTTCAATGTACAGAGCAAAACTGGAGCATGGCTCCTGCCCTGCTCTGAATACTATACTTTTTCTTTACTCTCCAGGAAAGATGTGTGCAGTTTCATGCATCTATTTCCTTGGAAAGAAAGCAAGTGATCCTTCATTCAGCAGGAGGGAGACTTGGGACAGTGACTTGCTGACTCTGCGCTCTTAAAATTTGGAAACCTCCTGGCATTTTTTGCTGCCTCTGTCTTGCTGAGATGCACATCTCAGCCACGTACTCGTGGAAGCTTGGTGTCTGTAACCCTAATCACTGAGGGTCCTGGTCCCTCCCCAGGCCTGCTGGAACTGCTCTCCAGTACCATGTCACTGCAGGGGGGTCTCCCCACAGGCATGATAGCGCTGGCACTGCTCTCCAGCTTGGTTTGTCATCAGCTCACTTGGTAACTCCTGCTCCTTGAAAATGTCATGTCAGTTATGGACCTTTCCACAGGCAGGAAATCCACATCCCTCATTTCCCCAGGCCTGAACATGCCTATTGGTACAAAATTGATTCTGGGTCATGTTTCCTGAGAAAATTCCCCACCTGCCAAGCTACTGGCGGGTGCTCAAATGTGCTTTTTTTATTATTGAAGCCTGTCCAAAGGTCCTTGTTTCAAAGAACAAATAACAAGTCTTGACATTAGGTGTTCCAAGGAATAGGAACAAGGCTCTCGTTGGTCCTACACCCAGCCCTGCCCCAGTGCTTCAGTTCCAGAGGACACAGAGTTTTACCCCCACAGTGCTGACAGCGCTGGGAAAACAAACTGCAAAGGAGAAGCCCAGTGTCAGGGTAAAGAACAGTGGCCATTCTTCAATATTTCATCAGTCTCAGCTTCACATCTGTTACCCAGTGTAATGAAATCAGATCAATATTAATGAAGTGACAGGAGCGAAGTTCTGCTCTCAGTTCACAGTTTACTTACGAATCCAATATAAGCTGCAGAATCTTCATTATTCATGCTTATTAGGGAGGAAAAAAACATTAATTACTGCTGCTCTGGATGACACAAATCCTCACAACTCTCAGAAGAACATCTCCTTCCTTGAACAAGTCCATCAAGCCTGCACCTGATCCGAGGATTCTCCTTGATGCCGTTTCTGGCTTCACACACTCCCACTATGTCACATCAACCATGCAACGGGCTCGTGGCCAGCAGAGAATTGGTAAGAGCAAGAGAAGGATGTGAGAAGCACTTGGCTAAAGGCAGAGCAGCCACAGAGGTTCCACTGGCTCCCCTGGGTGCCTGGGGTCTGCTTGGAGGGGAGAAGGGGACACCCAGAACAGGCCAAGTCCTCACCACTGCCTGGTCACATCACCACCCACAAGCCACTAACAGAGCAAATGCCAGCTGATCACTCTGAGCACTCCATGAACACTTCCCAGAGAGGTGATCCTGAGCCAGCAGGACACCAGGATGCACCACCTGAAGTTTTTCCTGCTGCTCACTTCAACCAGCATTTCATTCCCTGGAGGACTTGGCAGCTGCCCTCGCTTAGAAGTGCCCTGAGGATGTTCTGATTCGAACCAAACGGCAGATAAGGAGTATTTGCTCGTGCTCAAACATCATGACTCTCTCTGTCCTCCCACAGAGACAAACGAGGGCATCTGTCCTTGTTGAGAGGCAAGGGTTTGGGGGAGTGTCGCTGGGGAGTGAAACCTTTACAGAAAAGAACACGACTGAGCGACCGTAGAAGACAAATGCCATCCCAGCCAGCTGATTTTGGAAGAGACAGTGTTAAAGTTTTTGAGCAGCCCAGAAGCACTGTGGGAGCACAGGTAGCATAAAGGGCTTTATGCCAGGGCAGGATATCAGGTTCCTCTGCTGGCAAGGCAAAACTCTCTGCTTTGAGAAGTGACCTTATATTATAAATGTCATCAGAATCTTGATCCCAGGGGAGTCTTGAACAGGACAACCATTCAGTCTTGATATTTCTCTATTAAGCCATTTAATGTTCGCCACTAAACTATAATTTTCCTTTACCAGGGTTAAAAAAAAATATTTTATTCCCTTTCAATCCCTTTAACAGGGTTTAAACTTGCCTGAGCTGGGCTAAGAACAGCACCAGGGAGCTCTAGGGATAACTTGGCATCCTCTGCTCTCAGCCAGCCACCTTCCTGTGCAAACATATGGCACTGGCCCCTATACATCTGATATCCTTGGTCATGATTTGCTCACACCAAATTTAGCATTTCCACTGCAAAGCCCTAAACACTCTTAAAGTCTATTTGCTGTCATTTTGATGTCTCAGCCATTTCCTTCAGATGTGCAGGGCTGGGAGATCTCAATGATTCCAGCTGTGCACAGTCACCACACAAAAAGGATTGAAGGAGAGGGTTCACATCAGGATTTTTCTTGTTGTTGCACAGTTATTTATTGCCAAGAAATGCTCACTATTATCAGGCTCCAGACAGCAGTAGTACCTGATTTCAGACATCTGTATGTCCATGCCACTTCCACCCTCTCCTCCAGGGCTGTCCCACCATGAGGCATTAATAGGATGAGCCTGGAACCCACAGGGCAGATGGGAGAGGTGCAGATGGTGGATGTAGAACAAGAGGTAGGTAAGAGAGAGGCAGGAGAAATGTCACAAAGGGCAAGGAGGGACAGGTGTGGTGGCAAAGCCAAAGAAGAGACAGGGAGCCCAGAGGAGCCAAGAGCTGAGCAGGAAATAGCATATCCCTCCTGTCTATGGCTAAAAGCCTTGGTGTTATCTGAGGCAGATAAACCCAGGGTTCAGGACACCAGCCTCTCTTGTAGAAAAGTGAAAGATTATTCAGAATTAATTCAGTGTCAAAAAAATAATATAGTCACTGTTTTGGCAGCGTGGGCATTTTGGGAGGGTCACCTGACAAAGAGGAGGCCTTGAAAAAGATAGTTTTATTCTCATATCATCACCCTGTAGGCATTTCCCCTGGGTCCATCCCACAGCTCCTCTACCATCCTCCCACCCTGACTGTCTACAGCAAGATTTATGCAACCAGCCCCTCAGAGCTTCACTCTAGAGCATAGAGTAATTTTTTCCTATTCAGACAAGTTCACCAGAAGAACTCCAGACTTAAAACATGGTGGAAATGATTCATAAAAAAAAAAAATACCCACTGCTTGGATTTTTTTTTTTTTTTTTTTTTTTTATATCGGTGGTCGCAAGTGCCACAGAAGGTGAAAGTGGTGCTGGCTGTGCAGGCAAGTTCCAAATGTCTCCAAATTCAGTCTGTTGCACAAGCTCAGCTGGAGAGGGCAAGGCACAGACGGCAGCCAAGGTCACCGTGACAACGGGGAACATGCTTGATATGCTGAGCAGCGCCGGGCTGGGAGGCGCAGACAACGAGGGCCTGACGCGTGTGAAGTGTCGCTCAAAGTTGAGCCAAGGTTTCTCCTTGTGGAGGTACCTGACAGCTGCAGGCGCTGCCTCTTTGATGTCAGCACTGATTTCAACCCCAGGACTTGCAATTCTTCCCGTAATTTTATTCCCTTCGTGGTTGATTCGCCTCGTAAAAAAACAGGTGGGGGAAAAATCCTCTCTGACGGAGCACCGTGGTTACGGATCTGCCACCAGCCCGGCTGCACTGGCTGCCCTGGGAATCTCGTTCCTGTCTTCAGGCAAACTCTTGCCCACCAGGAAATTCCAAAGTTAAAGGTCTCGGTTCTGTCCTCATTTAGCTCTGCCAACATCCAGATTGACATTTTCCTTCAGCATTGCTTCTTAAGCAACCAGCTCCTTTTTTTCCAAGATAAGTGTGTTGATAAAAAGTAAATTCAGTCCCACGTTTAGCACAGCAGCCCATGAAAATTAAAGGGTGGAAAAGGAAAGCAAAATAAGCTGATAGTTTATAATGCTTTTTTGTTTTCTCCAGTGCACAGGTGAATTGGAAAGGTTTCTTATATAAATTTCAGTGGGATTAGTTATGAAACGTGCTTTCTGTCACTCTTTGAAATTGCATCTTTCAATAAATGTTTCATCTCCTACAGCTAATCCTGGATTTATGCAAAAAAAACTCCCCAAACCAACCTTCCCCCACCCCCCCACCAAAAGCCAACCTGTCCCACACTGCTGGAGATGAGCAATGAAGCATTTCAGACTGTATATGCACCCAAATAAGCCTTTCTCTTTCCTGTGCATATTATATTTCCCCCTCAGAAGGTAGCCAGGAATTGTTGCTCAGTTCACGTTCAGGTAGTTTTGCATTGTGAGATGTTTGAGGACAAATACGTGTATATTAAAAAAACAAACAAACAAAAAAGTTACACACGTATTTTTATTTTAGTTGCCTTAAAATGGGGCTTGCTCTTGTCAGAATAAAATTCCTGTACTTTGCTGCAGCAAAATAGGTTTTCCGGAATACGGTGTTTTGTAGTGAATGCCCGAGATTCAGCTCTGATTTAAATAATCAGTAATTTTGTGTTGTCTCTGCCAGGAAAACAGCCTTTCCACTCCTCTTGGTCCTAGAGCAGACAAATCCCAACTTTCTGAACACCACACAGCATGACCCAACACGATCCCATCATTCCCTGCTTTCAGGAGGGACTGAGGAACAGCAGCTGAGTTTCCAAAGGCGACACAGCACAGATGTCCAGCTCCAGGCTGCCCTCAGTGCCACTGCCTGCTCTTCCAAAGCATGAGCTACTGATTCCCCCTTATTATGCAAGGAAGGGGCAGCAATTCCTCTGAGCCAAATAACACTGTTTTTCCTTTAAAAACCCTTTTATTTATAAAGGGACACTTTTCCAACAGGTCTTATAAAGTCAGTATGGAATGGGACAGCCCAGAGGCTCCAGTGGAAGAGGATGGTGAGATGGGACTCAGAGGGGAGAAAAGTGAAAGAAGGAAGGGAAATTGTGGGGGAAATTATGTGTTTTCATAGTTAGGCAGAACAGACTGACACAGTGAGGGCTGGGTCCCCAAAAGGGCTCTAGTCCAGTCCTGTGCTCCCAGCATGTCCAGGCTCGATCAGGCTGCTTCTTTCCTTATCCAGTTGAGTTTTGAACACTTCCAGGGATGGAGATCCCAATACATCTCTTGGCCTCTGTCCCAGTGTTTCACACTGCTGGTGAAAAAGCTCTTCCTCATATCCAGTTGGCAATCCTGGCCTTCGAGCCCTGATTGAGGCAAGGCACTCCTAGGGACAGGTGCTGCCTCTGACACTTGCACTTGTTTTCTCTCCTGCCCTTTATAGAACTCATTTTCTGATTCTTTCTTGGCTTTGTTTTTATGCAGTACCTCTGTTACTTCCTGCTTGTCCAATTATAAAAGCTCTAAATTTGATTTAAGCCTGATAATTAAGCTGTGACTTAGCACATTAACCCTATTGAAGCCCAGAGGTGTGAGACAAGCTCTTTATGACCCTAAAATTTGGTGTTTAATTGCATTCAACCCTGAGAAAGGTGCAGGGAGGTGAGAAGTGGCTGTGCAGCTAATTCAGGCCACAGGTGCTGACAGGACAGGACTTCATGCTTTGGATCTCATCTATCCCATCCAGACCAGGGTTTTCTGCTGTCTTCCACCACAAGAGAAACAGGAATGTACCAGATGCACAAGAAGACTCAGCTGGTCACTGGCATCACTACAAAAGTTTGTCATGTCCTTTGGCTGCTGGAAATCCCGGGTCATGATCTGTACAGTGGGTGTCTTTGTGCTCCCCTTCAAGGTCAAGGCATTTCTGGTTGCATCCTCTACCTCTCAGGACAGTTCCAGGCCACAGGGGTCCATCTTCCTCTCTTGCCATCCAAACTGACAAACTAGGCAAAATTTAGCCATAGGAAATAAAAGGAAAAACAAAACAAAACAAAAACAAAACAAAACAAAAACAAACAAACCTTGGGATCTCTCCTGTTTGGAATCAGCCAGGAGAAGAGTACAGGGAACAATACCCAGGAGGGGTGGTCTGGCATCCCAAGCAGTTGTCATTTCCAGCCAGCTGGTCAGCCATGGACACAGTTTAGAGCTTAGTGGGGAGAAAGATAATTGCTTAACACATCAAGAAATGTCTTATGTCACCACAGGAACGTGACATCTTTCTGTGCTGCCTTCTCCTTTCTCCCTTGCCTGTTTATTCATCCATTAATTCACTGGGTACCACGCAGAGCTCCCAGGAGATTAAAGCCTGTGGGTCCTTATGTTCTCCCAGTCAATGTGCCAGTAGCTTTCTTCCCTTCCCCAGCCCCAAATCCTTGGTTCTCGTGGAGCTGTGTGACTTTTGGGAAGCAGAATGTGGATGTTCCAGTGATTATCACACTGATGATAGCTGACAAGGGCTCAGTGGGCACCAGGGAGAAACTGGTGCTGAATTTATGTGCCTTATGCTCAAACACTTTGCTCTTAGTCATGAGAAGCAGAGGGTTTTATACAGAAATGAGAGGCAAATCAGCCTATGGGGAAATGCAGTTATGGGAAACAGGCTTAAAATTGCCCCCAAATAGGCCTAAAACTGTCTTATAAGCCTTTAGCCCAGACCAGAGGAAAAAGTGTGTGTTTGTCTTTCTTTAGGGCTTCACAACACCCAGCTCTAAGTGTCACTAGCCCGCAGAGGAACAGGAGTGACCATAATGCTCAGAAAATACCCCCATTCGCTACGTCAAGCTCTTCCAGCGACACATCAAGCAGCTCTTCACTTTCATCAGAACCAACCAGCCAGATCTCCATGGGTCAGGATCAAACCCTGCTGGACATCACCTCCATCACTAGATTGGCCCCAGGAGAATCCCCAAACCTTCAGCCACTCGAGCAAAGAGATACAAATTTAGCAATATCGTGTTCCAGCCCTCTCGGAGCAAGGACTACTCCAGCGTCTTGCCCAGCCAGCCTCAGGCTCAGTCTAACACCCAGCTCAGCCACACCACAGCAATACTCTGACTCCTCTCCAGTCAGCCCAGGGATCAATGCAGCTTCCTTCTATACCTTCTGTCCTCACACAGCACAAAACGAACAAGCTTCAGCTTCAGATCACACACTGACCCCAACCAGGACAAGCACAAGGCCTCCAGCAACAACGACTCCTGAAGAGAGTTCCCAGGCTCCTGGCTATTCTAAAACTGACTTAAAGAATACAGGAAAGGGGTTTGAATCAGATCTGGAAGATCCTGATCATGAAAGGTATGTATCTAGACCATACAAGTGTCTAAGTCCTCAAATGACCCACTTGGGTTTAGTGTCATTAAGAGCCCCTCATAAAAAAAGTTAAATACATTTTATGATTTAGATGTTTCCAGGGTTTGTTCTCCAATAACTGCTCTGTGCTCCCACTAAACCCTCTTATCCAAGAAGCAAAATACTCTGTTTGCTCAACACCTATTTAGTTTTCCAGACCTGATGACAGACCATCCCTGGGCCAGGTCATCAACCTCAGCTCCTCCAACAGGGCAGAGTTTTAAGGTGCCTCCTTTCCTTCCAAAATGACACAGCACATCTTTCCCTTGTACCAGCAAGAGAGAAGCTCTGCTGGCCCTGTGGAGCCTGACAGATCAGAGCTGGGGATGGTGCTCAGCGACATGGCCGGGATCATCCCCCCCTAAACCTCCACCTCTGCTCCGACCCCAGGCAGGCTGGGCTGGTTTCACCCCTCTGAGCCTCTGAACTCCACCCTGTCTCTGCCACTTCTTTCCTTGGCAGGAGATTTGTGACCGCAAAGGAATTCCAAGCCATGGAGAAAGAACTAGAGGATGTGAAGGAAGACCTGAAATGCCTGAAGTGGAAAGTGAGGCACATCGGTGAGACGGTGCAGCCCCTGGCCGAGGACAGCAAGAGGTACAACGGCTACACCCTGATGGAGCTCAAGGCCATGGTGCAGTTCGAGGATGACCCCTACAAGGCCGCCCACAAGATCCTCACCGCGCTCTTCAGCGATGTCTACAGGCCACAGCACCCCCCCACCGAGCAGCCCTGCAACTCCCGGGCTCTGCCCAAGCCCAAAATAGACCCAGAGCTGTACATGGTGTACTGTGACATCCTGAAAAGCATATTCCCTGGAATTAGCAGCCAGACCTTGAGGGAAGAGACACAACACGTGCAGAAAGCAGTGCAATAACAGCAGAGCCCCCAGAGGTTGTGCAGAGTGGGTCTCTGGTGGTTTGAGGACTGAACTGTGGTAGGTACTGCTGGTTGAGTCTGTCCCTTCTAGGTATGGATCATCTGTAAAGATGTTGGTGAGCTCTGAGCCCTCATGCCACTTGCCCAACGAGACAGAGTGGGAAGGCATCCTGCACACTTCCCACATTTTAGAAAACCAATTGCTCCTTTAGTGTCTCTTTCAATCTATGGACGTTTCCTTGTTTCCAGCAACTACAAATGCCAACAAAAGAATCCCAAGAAGGCGTTGTACGTCCGAGCAAGGGCCTTCTCCCAGCCCCAAACAGACCAACCAACCAGCATCTGGGTAGTTTGTATTTTCTAGAGTGTATCATTCATTAAATGACATTACTTGTTAGAAAATCATGCCTGGTCTTTTTTATTTATTTGTCTAAAAGTGCTTGGTACACCAAATCAATCAGAATCTGGAAATATTCTGCATATATAATAGTATATGATATAATAATATAATAATTCCAATAACTGGAATGAGATGTGGGCATTGCAAACCACCCTCCTCTGCCCACCTGCACCCTGGGTTACACGGGCAGGCACCCTGGGCATGGCAGTCAGCACCTGGGGTGACCCCAAGCAGGTCCCCTTTCAGGTAAGGGGGCCAGGGCACAAGGCTCTGTGATGTGCCCCTGAAACACCAACCCAGTAGTGAGGCAGGTAAAGGTCTGTGACCTCCAGCCCTCCTGGTTTGTGCTGACTGGGCTGACAGAGCAGCTCAGAGGTGTTCACAGCTGTGCTTTGCCTTCCCACGACTTTGATGCTGAAAGGCTACAGTTCCTTTGCCAAAGTCTCACAAGGTGATCACCCCTGTGGAGCCTGCCCCGAGGGCAGGAGGCTGCTGTGCATGGAGGACATGCAGGAAAACGGCCCTAGAGCTCCTTCCTTCTCTTCTGGGAACCAGCAAAGTGCAGTGGGTGAACAACAGTTTGCTTCCCAGGTTCTACTCACGGGGATGGCCTTGCAGCCCGTTCTGTAAAGATCTGGTGAGGGTGGAGGGGTGGAGGGATGTCCTTGAGCCACTCTGCTCAGTACCAATGGCCCACTGGCTCACCCACTCCCTTCCAGAGTCCTTGGCACTTTTTGGAAACAGTCACTTCCCCAGAATCAGTGTGACAAAGCCATCAAAACTCAGGACACGTCTGTCCTGCACGCGGCTGCTGCTCCCTGCCGGGCCACAGGGATGGCAAAAGGTAACCTGTGAGTTCAACCCCCTTTTCCCTCTGCTCTAATCCACTTCTTAAGCTTATTTCAAAAATAACAGGGAGGAGGAATAAAAAAACCAATTACAAAAAAAGCCCCAAAGCAGATCATTCCCTGTGCTACCACAGCTCCAGACACCTTGGGCGATGGGAGGGGGCTGCACAGTCAAAAGGACACGCTCTGAACCTGCTGGGCACATCTCCACAGGGACCCTGACTTTTGTAGGAGAGCCCCTACCTGCCTTTCAGCACCATGGTCTCTGCTGAGCCTACAGATGTGTCGTTTTAAGCTCCCTGTTATTAGCAATTTATTTTACTTACAAGCTGCTGTGCAGACACTGCCCGCACAGCCTCTCTGTGCCACACTGCAGCCAAGACCTGCAGCCACAGCTGGCACATTCCGAGGTGCCCACAGGGACACACAGGGTTTTGCACAGTGTGTGCCCTCGGGGGGGTCACAGGACTGAAGTGAGGGACTGGGAAAAGGCTGCCCTGCCTTCCACCCTCCCAGGCGGGCACAGAGGTGAGTGCAGGATGATTACAATTGCTGGAGATGCAGCATCCCCTCAGAGTAGATCACCCACTCCCCGTGGGGAGCACCACGGTGGAGAGCCACAAATCATCCTGAAGGCTCTGTGCACCGTGGAGGGGATGTCTGAGTGTCACACAAGCACCCCCTGCATCTGTTCAGCCTTCATGGCTCTTGTAGGAAAACACATCCCCCTGGTTCATATGGATGGCTGACCCTCCTCCCACAGCACTCACACAGTTACTGCTCAGACTAATTTTTCCATGGCAGATCAGACTCCCAACTCTCTCAGAGCTCTTCAGAGCTTTCCATAACTTCCACAGAACCAAAAACCCCACAATTTAGGGATTAGCAATATCAATCTTCATATGTTGCATTGCCTGCCCTCTCTGCCTGTAAAATCTGAATACATTTGTAAGAACAGGCTCTGTGGCTTCTCCTGTTCATGAGACCTGACAATGGGATCAGATTATCACTTTTAGCCTTGTTCTCCTCATGCCTCAGATCCAGCACAAGTCTATGAATTATTTTTATTACCCTTACATCATCAAAGCTGGTTCTGTCAAAGAGTGTCAGTTCTGGGTCCCTTTCAGGTTGCAGAGTCTCCTTCTTCTGGGTCAGTTGTGACATGAATCACCTCTACCCACTTCAGAGATGTGCATTTTATCCTGATAGTCCCGGCTTTTAGCTATTCCAGTGGAACTTCCAGGTTATTTGCATGCAACTAGAGCTGGTCAGTCTTGTCAGACCTTCTATAACTCGGTATCTGCACCTTCTGAGCCCTACAGTGTGTCCCCAGTGCCTTGCCAGCCACAGCAGCCCATGAGCTCAGCTGTGAGGAAACTGAGAAAAGAGCAGCAGGACAAACCCATCTGTCTTTTACAGGCTCCCCACTTCCCCCTTTTCCTCTGCTGCATTTGTACTTTGGAGGCAGCTCTGCCTCTGTGAAGATGTCCCAGCCTTCAGTTCCTGCATTATCTGCACCTTTGTGACCATTTCAACTCCTTGAGGCACCTTCCCTGATTTGCATGCAGGTAGAAAAATCCACTGATTTTCTCCTGATTTTCCTGAGTGCTTCTCTTTGTTGGTGCCAAATCCCCTCATCCTTCGCAAGCCTCAGCTTTCCTCGCTGCTTTTGCTTCCCTAGGTTTGCTGGGGAGAGAAACACAGCTGCCTGCTCACGATTCCAAAGAGATTTTTCTGTGTCCAGTCTATTTTTTTCTGTAGTCACCCACTCCTCACACAACAGGAGGGCGAGGGCTGGCCGCCCACACCCGCAGGAAGAGCCCTTCTCCTGGGAGGGTACAAAACTGAGTCAGCACAACCAAAGTAAGACAGCAATGTCTTAAATACATGGGCCTGAAAGCAAATTTATTTTTTTTTTTTAGTTCATTTTTAGCATCCTGTACTTGCCTGAATGTGTCCTGTAACAAGCTTGCTCCGTCTCAAGGCTCTGGGTCTTGCTGCCTGGGACTCAGAGAGAAAGGCAATTACACAGCCCCATTATTGAGACAGTTAAAGGGATTCAGCCATTGTTCCTCTTGGACAATTCTCACTGATTTGCACTGTGCCTCCATGGCTCCTTAGCATAAATAAGCCCTTTCTCCAAAATGTTATCACCTCCACTTGCATAGAGACAGGCGGAGCAGGCAATCAGACACACAGTGAAAAATTAGCCTTTAAATCCATGCAGCATTCCCTCTATTCTTCGTTAAAGTGGATTAGTCTATTTTTGCCCTTGAACACGTACTCTCCAGCCTGAAGACCCAATGCTGGACCAAATGATTCCTCCTTTCCTTTCTTAACTCCAGGCATTATATTTGCGATTCTCCAGCCATACCCAGCTCTAGAGAGTCATTAGCACCACATTTGTTCAAGTAACAAGGTGTCTGTCAGCCCTTCATCCCTGCACATATCCTGAGGACCTTCCCCTGTGTCACCTCGCAGAGCAGGTGCCTGGTCAGAAGTGTGAGGACATGAACACTTTTGCAGCCTCAGGCAATCTGTAGTTTGTACTGATTGATTGCATTAAATAAGCAACCTATTAATATCCCCCATGCTGTGGCTCGATAGGCTCCAGTTGGCAGAAGAGTCTCTACAGCACATAAGTTATGTTAAACAGAGAGTCCTGATGCATCCTGGTCATGGAATCACAGGATAATTCCAGCTGGAAAGAGCCTCTGGAGGTCAGCTCGTCCAACCCCTCTGATGAGACGCCATTCCAGTAAAAGAAACCGAATAATAAACTCTGTGTTGCAAAACCTGACAGATTGCAACACAACAAACATCTAACAAACAAAGGGGGGGAAAAAAAGGAAAAAGAAGAGAAGAAGGTTAATTTACATGTGCATCAGTGGATAAAGAAGATAAATGGCAAACTTTCTGTGGCGCTGGTTGGGAGGGCCCTTTACTGTGCTTGGATCTACATGCATGGCCGATTCATTTGTCAGCCTTCTCATTAATATCTCTAATGCATAACTGCAGTCAAAGTCACTCGCTGATCCATACATTTTATGACCTCATGGTTACCCCCTCCTACTGTTAATAATAATAATATCCCTGCATAATGTGAGTGTTTTATGCAAAACAAGTCCACCAGCTTTTCTGCCTCATGACTTAAAATACAGCAGAATGAGTTTTAGGCAACTGCCTGCATCTTTATATCATTTATTGGCATTATCTGTCCTGACATGGGAGTCACAAGGGTTTGGGCAGTGCCATTAATTACCATTAATCCCTTCTCCATTCATCCTACCTGAATTCCTGCTCCTCAGGCTGTGCTCTCTACACATTTATACACCCAGTGCCTCTTACACTCTCCAATTCAACTTGACTTTAGGAATTTTCACATCACATCTACAATTAAACCTTTCTTTTCCAAGGTGAAACTGCCTCTGGAGACCCTTTTCCATTTCTTCTATGCATACATTTCTGTAAATGGTTATTTTTCACTATGAGCTGGAGCCCTCCCCCATGGGCCTCCCCCTCCTCTCAGGGGTCTGACAGGCAAACAAGTGCCCCATAAGTCATCCCCTGACCCTTATTCTCAAACCACAGGCAGGGGATCAAGGTGCAAATCTCCTGAGGGCCTTAATGCTGCTTCCTCAGGAAAAAGAGTGACACTTTGGGCATCCCAAAGGGCTTCAGACAGAATACACAAGGACAGAACTCGCACTGCTCTACCCAAGCACTGTCCTGAGAAATGCAGATCTTAGCTTCTCACAGATTTATTATGAAGAGTAAATTATCTGAGTGGCCCAAAGAGAGTGATTAAAACACACATCAGTGTCTTGCTGGGTCAGTGGGTTTTGATCAGATCTCCCGTTTTGTGTTAATATTCAGATACGTTACTATCCCTGAGAGATGAATAATAGTGGCTATTTAATTTCTCTGACAATATTAAACATAATGAAAAGTCAGACTATCATCCCACATCCTTCCCCATGAATTCTGGCCACAGACAGATCTCCTGTTGGTAATGGAAATGTCACTTTGATTCATCTGTTCACCAACTAATCCTCACCCAACAATTTCCAGTATATAGCAAGCCATCCCAAAACATTCCCTTGGAAACAAGCCAGAGCCAACATTCACTGTAGATTAGTTTTTACCACTGTTTAGGCTTAGACCATTTCAGGTAGCTTTGCTACTTACTCTATTTTTAGCAGTGTCTCCAGCATACCAGGAAAGAGGCAGATCATGAGACTTCTGCTAATCTGCAAATCTGAAATTATAGTTGGGAGATGGAATTTATTATTACACAGCTCGATGACAACAGCAGAGATGACCTTTCTGCAATGCCAAAAGTCTTATCCACGCTGATCTGGGCCTTTAATCAGTGGGGAAAAGTACAGGTTATTATGTGCCAAAGGAAAAACTTTTCCCCTATTAGGACAGTTAAGTATTAAAACAGATTGCCCGGAGAGGTTGTGCAGCCTTCATCCCTAGAGATTTTCCAAACTGATCTGACTTCTGTAAGGTTAATTTAAAAAAAAAAAAAAAAAAAAAAAAAGGTGTATAATTGCAGAAAAGAGTCGGGAAAACCTTTGCTGAATGGGAGCACAGACCCAGGAATAATAAAAGGCACTTCCTGAGCCCACTGGTGAGCACGGGGAGGGCTGTCACGTCTCAGCGTCCCTCCCTGTGCTAGCCAGAGCCTCCTCCTGCCAGCCCTGCACACTCAGAGAGCTGCTGTGCCCCCGGCCCCTTCTGATGAGAGATAAAAGCTCTCTCTTGCTCAAGATGAAAGTTCTTTTCCCCAGCTTGTTACACACAGAAACCTCTGTTCTGGCAGCCACCTCACGCTGCCATCAGGCAGGAGAGAATTCTCAGGGAAAGAGATGAAAGGGCTCAGCTGCTCCAGGTTCATTGTCTTTGCCTCAGGAGCCCTCTCTTCCCCAAGTACAATGCTCGTGCTGGGTGAAGAGCAATTTCCCTGAGAAACCTTCACAGCCACAGCAGTTCCCTCTCTGTATTCCCTCACCCTTATTATGGACTGGTGTCCATACTGTATCCCTCCACACACTCAGCCCAGCAGGATGTTCTTTCAAAAACCAGTGTGAAGGTCCTTTTCCAGTTAGATCCAGACAAGCTGAGGAAAACGAGCTCTGAAACAACAGGTCACGAATCTGTAAGAGGGAAGAGCTGAGTGTGAATTAATTGTATCTGTCCGACCTATTTCCTTAGATTTATGGTTCCCCAAAATGCCCATCCTCTCTGCCCAGACTGCACAAAATCTGTACCTGCTGACATTTTTGGAAGTCCCATGAGCAACAGGACAGAGATCAACACTCAGGGTTTGTGAGTCAGGTTGATTTTAATCACAGCAAAGAGACCTTGGGTGAGTGGAAAGCTAAAGGCAGGATTTCACTGTGGTCTCACTGCATAATTGAGACCTTACAGAAATAACCTGTGTACCTGGGCAGGCTGCTTGCAGGTCATGAGGTGCAGGTTTTCCTCTCCTAATTAGAGCCAAAGCAGTGAGCCGTGGGTGGAGGACCATGGAAGCAATATTTCAGGCTGGGAAACTCCTACCCTGCTGATCATTGGGATGGTCAGTCCTCTCCTTCACCAGGAGCTCAGAAAGGGAACACCAGAGAGCCCTTAGACAGCAAGTCTATAACCTGATTTTCTCCTTTTCCAATAATTCCTGGGTCAGTAAGAAAGAAGCTACCAGTTGCAAATGTTTCCTTTTATGTCCAGATCTTAACACCACAGCACTTCACAGGGTCCTGAGCCAGGGTGATGGGAGCTGATGCTGTTAGACAAGGGTGGAAAATTGATCCCTTCCCAGCAAGATTTAGGGGCCGGTCGGACAAGAAATTACTCCAGCTGGGCACTCCGTCCCCATCTCTCAGCTCTTCCTGCAGCTCGGAGATTCACTCTATAATTGCTTTCTTAGTCCACATTTTATCCTCAGCTGACAGAATTCCATTAGGGTGATACAAGCTGTGTGATAAAGGGATGTTTGTGTCTCACATGGGCTGTAAGTCATTTCTCAGCAAACAAGCAAATAGTCACAGAAATGGGCAAAGAGGCCACCGAGCCAGGAAGCCACTTCTTGTGCTCTGAGCAGCAGGACCTCAGCAGGCAGATGGAGGCAAACACCCTCCCAGTGTGTTACAGTCCTCTCTGTCTCCCTCTCTGCTGTTTGGAGGAGACACCTCCACCATGAACAGTCGTCTCTGCAGCATTTTTGGGCAATAACCCAGCAGGCAGAGCCACAGCACTGGCACCCCTGGACATGGGGGCGCCCCAGCAAACAGGAGCTGTGACCACAGGGGTGGGTGACACCCCAGATCAGAGAGCACGTGCCCTGCACGTGGGAAATGGGATGAAATGAAACTAATCTTGTAACACATCTGAGCACATCCATCTGAAGAGTGGAACAGGCTGGTCACACCCTCAAGGCAAACAATAATGATTCTGAACAGGACCTTCAGGACTGCTTTGTAGGACGAATGGAGTGACCTTCTAACATAATTATGCAGCTGAAAGATAGACATGATGGGGAAAAAGCTAAAAGGGAATACAGGAAGGTGCCCCAGGTGCTGCAGAGTGCCCAGTTACAGTGCCTGCAGTGCTGGTGAAGCCATTGCCAGGTGGTGTGTGCTGGGCTTTGCATTTTCTGAGGAATATTGGAAGAGATGTGGCTCCTTCAGTGATGTTTGCCATGAGAGCAGCTCCTGTTAGAGCTCAGCCTCCCAGATCAGCAGTCCCAGAACACGGAGGGCAGCCTAAGGCACCCTCCACAATGTGTTGGTTTGGACTCTAATCACTCACTGCAAACCCCAGGCTGGAGCAGGGGTGATCCAGCAGAGAGGACAGCATGAGCAGAGAGCAGGAGGGGAAGGGGGAAAGCTTCTGTCTTGCAGATCAAAGGCAAAGTAGACTTTGTCCCCTGCAGGTGGCAGAACTCAGATGTCAACACAGCCCTTCATGTCTGCTCTTACCCGACTTATGCAGGGAAGTGAGGTTTTTCTGGAAACTCAAGGAAGTTTAAAGACTCAACATTCCACCTCCCTCCTCTGCTGGCCTCCCCCTCACACCCCCACTGGTAGAAATTCTTGTCTCTGCCCATTTCAGGGTCTTTGTTACCTGGGGTACAAGAGCTCTGTCCAATCTCACAACTCCTGGGCACTGCCTGGCTCCTGCAGCTGTTCCCAGCCTGGCACTCACCCCTGGAATGGCAGCACTGGACATCACGACAGGGAATGACCTACACACCAGGAACATGGGGAAAGTCCAGCAGGACCAGGAAATCTTACAGAAAACAGCATCACCTCAGCAGGATTCTGTAGGGCAGTTCATGTCCCAGTCCTGTCTAAGCCACGAGAAGGGCTCAGTTTAATTTAGCTGCTCCCTGTAGCTCCTCATGAAGCTCTTATGGGTTCATGGATGAGTCTCCTGACTCAGGAATACACGAACTTCCATGTCTTCTATGCTGCCTTTTGCAGGGCACCACTGCTTGCTCCCTTGTCCACTGACAGGTGCTTCTCCCTGCTGTTTAAATGCTACTGGATTAAAGCACAAAAAGGCAGAAATTGGAAAGTTGCAGGCCTTACCAGCTTTCAGATTACGCTGTGAAGACTGATAAAAATATCTTTTCCTAGATCAAAAAATAGGCAGCCTGACATGTACTCCCTCACAGATTATTTCTTTATCCCCTGCCCTTCTCAGTGTCACTGTGGGACAAACAAACTCATTTCTGTTATCTTGATCCATGCCCTTTAAACTAAATCACAACAGGTAAAGGTGAGCAACTACGGTACAAACCTTTTTGAGTGGCCCAGAAATTGGAACTGGGTGAAAGTTTAATAATTTACATCCAGGCCTTCAGCAAGAATTCATTTGCCATGCTTCTGACAATGTCAAATGATGTCACTGGGCACATTCTCACTGAATTACTCCTGCTGAAACAGTGCCTGGCATTGACTGAAGTGCTCTGTGGGGATTTCCTTGATTGCATGTTTACTCTTCCTCTTGTCCCTCCTGTAAATGCTAGTCTGGCATGAATGTACTTGTGGGTAGTTAGTTAAAAAAAGGTGAAAAATGGAATGAACTCTTCTCTTTAACCCTGATTCACTGAGGAAATGAGTCAAGGGCCTATGTTTGAGTGTATAGGGCTGACTAGGACACTTAATTATCTTTGGTTATATACAGGGTCATTACATCTCAGCTCCAATTAGGAGGGCAAACGCTGACATCTCCTACCCTATGGGGATGAATGAAGTATTTTCCAAACGTTGTGCTCCTTTCCATAAATGCCTGTCTGGAATCAAGGCCTCCATCAGGCCATGCCTTGGTGGTGTGTGTCATCCCAGCACAGCCTGGCAAAGCCTTCCTGCAGACACAGACACTGCAGGGGAGGACGTTCCACAACTTAACAACTGTTCTGAAGTACTTTAAAGACTTTCATGCTCTTCCCACAGCGTGGCAGTCGTGGGGAATCTCCTCAAGGGGTACAAGGAACGTTAGGAGAAGATGGCAGAAGATTGAAGCCATTAAACTTCATGCCAGAGCAGCTGCTCCACACACAGATTTCCAGGGGCAAAAGGTGGGAAAGGTGGCTGCAGTTACCAGCTGGCTGCTGAGGAAGAGCTGGGGACAGGCACACAACAGTCAGGGAGAGCTGTGGCCCATCTGAGCTTGACCAAGTATTTTGCAGTAATTTACAAAGCCTGGAGTTACCTCAAAGGATTAGGATTGAAAAATCCTTAGTCCAACACACAGGACTGGAGAGGCTCCAGACAGATACAGAGAAGACAGATGAGCACAGGAGGTCCTCTCCCCCTCATACCTTTTCAGATCAATAATAAGGATGCTGTTGTGTGCCAGGAAACACAGCAGATTTCATTTCTCTGCACATTCAATGCAATTTGCTTAGAAGAACAAACAATGTGACATCCCATTCAGAGATTGCCTGCATGACAAATCTGTGGTTGTGCCTTAAGCCTTCAGAACCTTGCTATAGCCTCTCCTCTTCCAAATACAGACATTTATATCTGTTCTGAGCCCTCACAATATCCCTCCTTTCAGCTCCTCCTCTGTTTCATTTTGGAGCTGCCTGTTCTATCATCTGGAGTTTGGTTCTTGGTGGAGCTACACCAGGAAACACATCATGGGGAGAATTATCAGAACAAGGGAGTTCTTTTGTCAGTGCAGATTGGGAAGATCCCTTAAACAAAGTGCAAGGTACTCTGACAGACTTTTTTGGCATTTAGAAATAAAGTGGTTTGTATTTAGTACAAAATACATTTTGTTGGTCCGTCAATACACAGAAATTTGGGAAAGCCATTCCTATCTTGTGTCTTTTCAGCTTAGCCAACAGCAGTGAAGTTTTAATAAGCAAATATACAAAATATTACACTCCTGACTTAGGACAGAAAGGGAAGCAGCACAGTTTGGTTCTACAGCAACAGCTGCAACACGAACTCTGTTTTATGTCTAAAAGCACATCCTGACTCCAGTGTTCATTTCTCTCTGGAAACAATCATGGACTCATCGACTGACTTGGGTTGGAATGAGTTCTAAATGACAAAGAAAGAATCTGCTATGGAAGAGATTTATTCAGGTTGTCACAAACACCCAAGTTTCAGTGAAAAGTACATTTGCATAGCAAATCCTGCAGCATATTCATTTGGTTAGAGCTTTTGTTCCAATGCCTACATAGCAGGGTATTTTTTTGTGTAAAAATGCACCCTGCTCCTTAACTTCTGCTAATTAAAATGCATTTACCATTTCTCAGAGGTGACAATATGTTGCTGGTAACAGATGTGGATAGTGCAGCACAGAAGTATGGCCTCCTTGTTCATATAAACAAGAGCAGGCAAAATAGGAGAAAAGAAGATTGCTCTGCAGCAGGAGGACTCGGAAGAATGTGTAGAGTGCCTGTCAATGGCACTCCAGGCAAAACACCTCATTTGTTTTTTTCAGGGTAGTGAAATAATGAAAGGAATTATTATTTCACTGCAAAACATGAAAGAAATGACAGCTGAAATGTGCTTGCTAAACCTTGATAAACCTTCTTCCTGATCTCCATTTCCTAAAAGCATCCATCACACTTCTTCAAGCCCAGGGGAACCTTTCCAGGTGTCAAAAACAGTGTCAGCTCCTACAGAGAGCCACGGCAGCAAAACACGCAGTGGCAGCTCAGAGACAGACAGGTAAAGAGTTATTTCCTCTAATAAGTGCATTTCCCAGAGAACTATTTACAGGCGTCAGAAATAAAGCCACATTTCCTTCTAGTGAGGACCTTCATGATCATCCAGCTAGGATTTAGGAATAAAAGCTTTGAGAAATAATCTGAAGAACCTGTGGTTATCAAACCATCCTGCTTCCCCCAAGTTCTCAGTACTTGGCAGGAACAGTTGCCAGCAGGAAAGTTCTCACTCTCTCCTCTATGCTCCTTCCTCCCTGGATTTTCAGTTAAGAGATGAGGAGGAAAAAAATCAAACACATCATGACAAAGAACTCCCAGGAAAAGAAATTCATGCTTTAGTTTTCATTCTGAAGAACATTTCCCGTGGCACATAAAACTGCCCCTCATAAGAACAGGAGGTGGTTCAGCAGCAGCAGCAGACATAGCAAATCTTCCACTTGGATGATGCACATCTTGGAGATCTGGATTGCAGTTATTCAGAGCTGGATGCACCCAGGACTTCCCTTGTTATCTTTTCCTCCTCTGCAGCCCTTTCTCACACATGCAGGTTTTTGGACGCAAAGCTAGGAGGGAAAACGGAGAGCTGGTTTAGGACTGTACAGTGAAGCCACAGAGTAAGATGAGGAAGAAAAGTGCCCATTTCTCTTTCCATCCCAGAAGGAAAGCTGAGATAGTCTTCTCAGGGATGTTTCTTTCACCGACAGCGAGAGCTGCCAATTTTTTTCACGGTCCCACGGATTTGCTTTCGTGTGGAATTTGGTCTGCACTTAATGTTGACACTGCCCTGAGCATGAGTTTGGACCCTCCTTCAGCAGGGGACCCTCTGAGGTCTCCTCCAACCCAAATCATTGTAAAAATCTGTTACCAACAACCACTGTGGCTGATACCAGCACACTGGGCAATAGCTGTGATGGCCATGGCAATGACAGCTCTTCTACTGGCCATGTCTGCTCTGCAGCCCAGGATGTCATTCCAACAGGCACAGACATGTCCAGGATACTTTTGGCACAGCCTGTGCTAATATACTAATAACTTTCAGGGTGGTTTTGTACAGGCAATGGGCTTTCAAATCCTTCTCCTACAGAACTGTTATTAAAAGCCATCAAATAATTTCTGCAACAGTTTCTAGAGAACTAATTGGAGAAAGTGTCATGCTCAGGAGAGAAAACCAATCATGAATATACCAGCTTGGCTGAGAATTTGTAATGTATTTAGGGAGCTATTCTGAGTAATTTACAATGAATGACTGGGACTCTTCAGACTATAAATAAAATCTACTCTTTCTCCTTGGGAAAAAAAATAGGGGTTGTCTTTTTAATTATCACTTTGAAAGAGAAAAGACCAACCAGAAAGACAGTGGGAGGAATAAAGTCAACATGTTTTCCCCCTTGTTACACTTCTCATGATTTTGGATTTGCTCAAGGAGCAACAAGCAGCTGATACTCAGACACATCTGCATCATCTCTAAAAGCTGCTCAGGAGATCAGTGGGGATCCAACGAGCCTCTTATTCCAAAAGCTATCTATGAACCTGCACTATTAACATGAATTTCCAATTTATCTTCAGCCAGTTTCTTTCCCGAGGACTTTCCCATTTGGGTTGGTATAAACCTAATATGTCTTTGATCTACATCATCCCCTTTCAGATTTAGATATAGAATAAAAATCTACTGGATTATGAAATTCATAGTTCATCTTTCTATGGTAGAAAAAGTAGAGCTAAACACATGTAAGACTCCCCAGTTTTCCCAGTTTAGGCCTCTAAAAATGTTCATTATCCACACTGTCTGTAGGAAGGGATCAGAAAAAAACTGTGGAAGACAGAACTTACCTGGATCAGCCACAACTTGCTTCTTTTTGCTGTTTGTGACAATCTCATTTTCATTCATCATTCGGACGTCCTGGTCTCCCACATGATTGCTGAAAAGATGCAAATCAGTACAACAGCCAAAATAATCAACATTGTGAAAAGTTAGGAGAGTTTTTTATGGAAAAAAAGTTACTAAAAAAATCACAACTTCCCGTCTGCACCCACCTGAAGGATTCCTTGCCAGTTTTAATTAGTACCATTCATTCAGGCACACATTCAAATATAAATATCATATTCACTCTACAATTTGCAAGCCTTGCCTACACAGCTTGAACCACATTAACCAAAGTGAGATTTTAAAACAGAGCTCTCCATATAGGGTATAAAAAACCCTATATGGAACTTCACACTGCTTTGTAATACTGGAATAGCATTATTTGAAAGTTTTCTGAACTAAACAAAATTCGTTTACTGTGACAAGTTTTACTTGCAGGCTGCTGCAAAATTTTAACCATTTTTTTGGGGGAATGAAGTAATAACTTCCAAGTGAAATGAAACTAAACAAATCACAGGGGAAAACGTGAGCTGAATGGACAGGTGAAGAAAATATCACTAAAAACATCTCCCTTTCACAGACAAAACAAAACATTTGTGCCTTTGAAACATAGGAAGTGTATTTTTCTTTTCTCTACAAACACTGCGGAAAATGGGTTTCTATTTTTGGAGAAAAATGTAGCGTCTCCCAAACTGTCAGAGTGAAGCAGAGGAGCCAACACTGAAGGAAATCAGAACTTACACTATTGATGATAATATCAGACTCAAGTTCAGGGTTTATAAAATACTGAACAGGGACATGTGAAAGAGAACAGGCCAAAATCAGAAATAACAACATATAAAAGCCCAAGACCATTTTTAAAATGAAGGGATATTATCCAGCATGTCTTCTATTGCTGCTCAAATACCCTATATTTTAGTAGGGTGGGAGGTGAAAAAAAGGGGAAAGAAGATTGCAAAGCAGGCAAAAGAACAAAGACCAAGAAAGCTCCTGCCCAGAAGCCTCGAAGAGAAGAGACTCAGCATGTTCTCAACTGGAGAACAGACCATGCAGTTTTGTGACCCCAAAAAGATACTCCTCTTCAAAGTAAATCAAAGGATATAAGTCTCATAACACATGCAAAGGAAGTTATGTGAAAAAGATCTGCTGCTCCTTGTGATTTCCAATAAAATAACCTCACTCACAGAAAGACCTGGAGCTGAGGAAAGTAAAGGTTCAGTTCCCCTCCTTACTCCTTTTTATACCCCACTGAAAAAATTCTCAAAACTTTGATTTCCTCGAGACATTTTCCTTTCAGTAACGTTTTCACTTGAAAAATCGCCCACCTCCGAATTTCACCACGACAACACTGCCACTTGTACAAAAACATGTCTCGCACAGTATACCCAAACAATAATAATTTATTTAACATCTGACGGTTCCAGTGGCCAAGAGCCAATGCTTTAGAGAAACCCAGGGAAAACAAACCCCGTAGGCAAACGTGAACTACTGTTCTTAATCAGGACAGCTCACGTTCCTCCTGCTAATTCCTAAATATTTGAATATTCTTCTGAATGGATCATGTGCCATTTTGCCATTCAAAACTTGCCTTTTTTTTCCCCATGGTGTAGGTGCAAGACATTCTATTTGTTAGCTGTCGGACGTGTAAGAAAGTGTTCATTTCTATAAGCTTTCATTTCTTCACTTTCCAATACCATTTAAAATAAATTATTCTTTCAATCTTTATTTTCCTTTGCCAGGGACTGTTTTTTAGACCCTATCAATCCTAACCTTCTAAATGTAAGTGCATTTTTCACTGCATTTCATCACATTCTCTGTGAGATTGCCAACTTAGTAGTTTCAAAGTGTCATTCCTCCAAATGCAAGTCATTTCTCATTTTAGCAAGTTCATTATTTTAGAATGTTTATAAAATAGTAGAATTCTGGTTCCTTATTTAGCATCTGTGTCAAATCAGAGGACTTTGTTTTCTTTAATTTTGATGCTTGGTTCTTTTTCATTAACTTTCTATTTTTTCCCCCCTCTATGTAATATCATTGGGATTTATTATCCCTTCTCAAAGGAAGCCTCACTTTTTCCTTCTGTGTTTATAGGCTTTCATGAAAACACATGTAAATATAAATCATGAGCCCCAGTAAGTGCACATAAAGCTGGTAATTTTGTCTTTGTATCTAAAAACCTCTTTATTCCTCATTAAGCGAGGCACTTTGGAAGGGAATTTTCTACAGCAATGCACAGATTGCTGACATCAGTCACATGCAAACATTGTTTAAAAATGAGATTGGAGATCCACTCACATACCTAATAACTCTTCTCTTCTCCTGACGGCAAATCTTCTCATCATCAGTGAAGAGGATGGTGTGATACGGGACCACTGGGTCGCAGGTTGGGAGGATTCCTGACACCACATGGCTCACCATATCCAGAATCCCATTGTACACCAGCAAGTCATCCACCAGAAGCTACAGATATTTACCAAAACAATCAAAAAAAAAACCACCCAGAAATCAAGCCTTGCTTTCAGCTATTATCTCTAGCAATTAAGTAGAAATCGTTTTGCCCTATTTGTTTCACAAATCTGGTCATTAATTTTGTTTTTGTTCCTTAAAAACTTCCATTTCTATTCGCTGCTGGGGTTTGGTTGGTTTTTTTTTTTTTCTCCCCCCTCAAGTTTTTATGCTATCACTGATGTTTTTTAGTGCAGCTTTCAAGAAGGTAATTAAAAATGTATTTCATGTTTTACATAATTGCCATTCTATTCACTGGAGTGAATCACTCTTAAATCTGGGAATTAATGAATCTCACCTCACTTCAGCTGTCTAAAACTTGGGTTTGTAGTTTAAACTAGTCTTGCAGGGCTGCTCTACAGTCAGTGGAAAAAGAAAAGCATTATCCTATCTTAAGACAATTATCTAAGAAAAAAATCAGATAAAGTGTTCTTTCCCTGGACAGAAAAAAGGAGGACAGATGACTGGCATAGATTAGTCATTTTAATACTAAATGCACAGTTAAATGAGATGAATCCCATCCTTTGAGATTATATGGAATCACACTTCAGTAAACTGTGAAAATCCATACAGAAATCAAGCAGCTGATTCACCAGAACATACAAAATGCACAGAAAAATTACTTACACCGAACTCTTTCACACCTCTCTGAGGCGTTTTGGCATAATTCCATAACTTGATCATTGACACGGTAGTAGGTACATCAAAAATGACATACACCCTATTCACCTGCAAAAGAGAATTAATTTATATTTAACAGCACAGATTCCCCCAAGAAATCAAATTCTCATGCATGTTGCATCAAAAGGGGTTTGTATTTGAGGAGATATAGCTGGAGGTGGGGTAACTGATGCCAAGGACTGAAGTTCAGCATCATCCCTGCTGATAACTCACAGATGTGCTTTCTACCCCACAGCTGCCCTCTCAAAAGGAGGTATAAATTGCCAGCAGGTGACATGGAGACCATCCTGGTCATCCTGCACTGCCTGCTAATTGGAGGGATGGTAGAGAGGCACTTTTAATGAGTATTTCTTTCATCAACCAAACACAGACATGTGCTGCAGGATAAGACAAACGGGTGCCTGTTCTGTTCTGTTCTATTCTGTTCTGTTCTGTTCTGAAGGGAGCCCATAAGAAAGATGGAGAGACACTATTTACAAGAGCCTGGAGTGACATGAGGGAATGGCTTCAAACTGAGAAGGGTTAGATTAGGTATTAGGAAGAAATTCCCTCTGTGAGGATGGGCAGGCCCTGGCACAGGTTGCCCAGAGAAGCTGTGGCTGCCCCTGGATCCCTGGAAGTGTCCAAGGCCAGGTTGGACGGGGCTTGGAGCAACCTGGGCTAGTGGAAGCTGTCCCTGCCCATGGGACCTCTATTCTATCCTATTCCATTTCTTTCTACCAAATACAAATGGAATCCACCTTTCTATTTGCAAAACTAAAATTTCTCCTGAATCCCCAGACTTTGAAAGCTCTCCCAGAAATTTTGCAATTTTTGTGTGAGCTACACTAAGTGGAATGTGGAGATAATTCTCCAGATGCTTCCTAAACAATTACTGCTTGATGTATTATTCACTTTACTTTCAGTGACGTTAATGCCAAGATGTTAAGACCAAAGATTAGCCTGTAGGAAACCAATCTCGCCTGTTACAGTTAATTCTATGCTATTCCTTTTATGAGCCACTATATCAACTTTGGATCAACATATCTTAAGCTCCATCTTTAGCATCCTCTGAAGTTTTAATCCTTTGATGTATTAGAGGAGATATCACCAGATATGTTAAATCATTATGCTTTTTTTCTTTTTACTGAAGAAAGAAAGGTAAATGGAATCAATAGGAATGCTTGTATCTGTGATTTTCCACTAGTCTCCAAAAGCAATTTTTAGTCCCCCAGTAAATGATAAATTTGATTAAAAAAACCCCATTCAAACAAATAAACAAAATGACAATCACCAACAGGGGAACAAAGAATTCAAATTCTACTTAATTAGTAACAAACTTGCAAAAGGCAAAGCCACTTTCAGAAGCAGAAAGGAAAAGACATTTAGAAAAAGAAAAGAAAAGCTGTAATATAAATCTCCTGCAAGTTTTTGAGCCTTCCTATATAGCAAAGAGTTAATGCAGCTCTCCAGGCAGCCAGAGTGGTTTGGAGCAGCCCAGCACTGAGGGTGTGAGGACATCCAGGCTTTGGTTCAGCAGCTACAGAGGCTGAGCATCAAGAGCCTGATTGCTTAATCCAGTTGTACTTCCCGGCTGAACAACCATCCCAGGGAAGATGGAGGAGAGAAAAGGACTCTGTGGATCTTAAAAAGGTATAATTTGCTACAGTTCAAGGACAGAGAGCGCCATTAAATTCCTTCTGCCTCGTGCATTTCGCACATTACCAATTTACCCTTTAATACTGGTATTTTATGTTCTTCTGCAGTGCTTTGGTGTCAGACAGAGCAACACAAAGCAGTGTCTGCATCTCTGCCAGAACTGCAGGGACTGTTATTTCCCTTTCTGCCCCAGTGAAACAGCCTCTGCAAGCGTGGCTTTTATGAGGACAGGAGCAAACTCAGATGGTTGTCAGATCAATCATTCCTCACGTTATGATGGATATCTGAGCATCCCATCAAATTACCAGGATTCACAATGTGGGATCTACACAGTAGGACCCTCAAGCAATTGCACAGACCTTCCACTTTCCTAAGAAATGCAAGTGGTCACTACTTCCAAGTATACTTAGAAACTTTATCTTATTATATCCACTGCACTACAACATGTAAGGATAAAAATTGCCTTAATTCTGTGCTTTTAAAATTCCAGTTAATAATGGAGTAAGGATTTTCCCAACACAGTTATATCACGTCAGGTTTACATTTTGTTCTCTTTTCAAATCCATCCTCTTCTAAGAAACAAACACAGCTTAATGATGTCCATAACAGGCCCATAAAAAATGTCCTCTCCCAAAACAAGGTCAGAACTTATCTAAATTTATCTGCTTTTCCTGTTTAGATTATTTGATATCCTCTATCTAAACATGGGACTACTAAAAAGGCTGAATCGCTTGTGGCCTTAGGACATGAAATACTAAGTCTGCCATCCCTAATCTATGAATTTGAATTCAACACAGGAAATGAGATTAAAAATAATTCTTCCTGCTGGAACAACATTCACTGCATTTTGTAAAAATGAATTTAAGATCCCGGTTCACTCCCGTTTGAAAGGTGTTTATTGCACGAAATACACACATTAAGCTGCTTCATCATTATCTTTATCATAATAACTCAAAAACCATCTACCAGCCTTGGAAATTCTGCTGTTGCACCAAGGAGACAGGAATTGCAAACCTGGGAAACCTTTATTGCTGCTGCCTGAGCAGTGGAGAGAAGCTGGAATAAAAAGCACTCCTTCTAAAAAGCAGTGATTTAATATCAGTTACTAATAATAAGTTTATCTACAAATTATATATGTTTCCCCTTTCCTCTGTGCTTCCAGCTACAGCCACACACATCACTAAGACAGAATGGGAAGGGAAAGATGTACCAAGCCAGGAAGAACTGGTGCCAGCCACATGTGTCTGCCATCAGTCGTGTCATTGACCCTGTCAATGAGTTTGTCCGGAGTTCGGATGTCTCCAGATACATCTTCCAAAACATTGACGCTGTCTGGAAAAGCAGCAATGTCTGAAAAAAAAGCTTTAAGTGCAAATAACTGAAAGCAGCATTTCAGGAACACCACATTTAAAGGGTCATGCTTGCTGTCCCCAGCTCCACAGATGAGTATTCACCACAAGAACAGCACTCCAAGTACTTCAGAGAAGTAGCTCGGGGGCACAATTTTAAAAGCAGGACAACCCTTAAAGACTCTGGCACTCAAATTTATTTTTAAAACAGGAATAAATTAACTAGCTGCACTTAGTTTATTTTCAAATATGTATTTGTGACTTCATCAATAAAGTTCTGTTATCAGGAACAGGCACGTTCCAGCTTTGGTGGCAAAGCCTCATTTTTTATGATAAGCTTGTGAAAACTCTTCATATAAAACCTATCTCAAGGTAGGAGGTAGCCATCAGACTAGGGTTTGCTTGGGTTTCTCAAGGTTTGTGGCAAAAAATCAGTAACTGTCTAATAAGCCCTTTCATCAGGTCTTTGAGAGGGAAAGATTAAACCTCCCACTAAACAGGCAACCAGATTTTCTCTGTAAGAGAATATTTACATTAAAAACATATGTATGTTAAAGACAAAGAAATGTGGATGGATGGCACTGTCTTCAGCATTATAAATACTGAGCAATCCAATTTGAGGGATATTAATTTCCCCTTGTCCTGTTTTCTAAAAGGCCTGAGTCTCTAAGTATTTATAAAGAATTTCAGGAATAGCACAGCAATGCCTCAAGTGTTTAAGGAAAGCTCCAGACTCAGGACTGAATTATCACATCAAGTACTGCACTAAGACAAATGTGCTTTTTTAGGATCATAATACATCCTATCAACATCGTTGTACAGGCAGGAGATCATTCAAAACAAGCTGAGGGTTCTTTACCTGGCACTGGTTTGCACTGTAAAGACATCCCAGCTAAGCTAAAGATCCCTTGCTCTTAAGACCACTTTTCAATTTCAAAATGCTTCTTGCCCATTGCAAATGTTTCAAGTCCATCATACTATATCATCATACATATCCACACAAGATACAAACAAAAACTGGGAAAAAGGCTTTATTGCCTTTTCACTGTATCTCCTATTTATTAGGCAATGAGGATCCTTAGAGACATGCAATTCATGTGGCATTTGTGCTATTTATTTCTTTCTGGTTGCCTAAGAAGTGTTTCTGCCATGTAAGTGAACCATGTGAATTGTATGCTGGGTATTGTATGTGAATTGTATGCTGGGATGGAGCATGGAATTGCCACCTCAGTGACTGCCAGTATCTCAAACATGCCCTTCATTCCCTCTGTTGGTTATCCAGGGAACACTGAATCAAATTCCAACCCTCAGCCCTGATCTTTGTGACTGGCTAGGTGTCTAGAACAGGCTAAATATCCAGAAAAAGAGTTATGAAAAATTTCTTTCCTGGGGCCCAGTGAAAGATTCCATAAAAAAAGGCACTGAGCTCAACCTTTTCTTGTGAATTTATAGCTCAGCAAAATTTCTGGGCCTTCCATTCCTCAGAAGAAATAAATGTCAACAGCAAAAAATACCATGTCCTTCTTAAGCCTTCCCTTCCCTAACCTTATCCTGCTTTATTGGTGCATCCCAAGTATACACTTTTCTGAAACTACATAGAATACATAAAAACATATAGAATGAATATTCAGCACACAAATAGAAACAGGAGAGTTGATCACACAGGATCAATTGGAAATGGAAGAAGAAGCAAGTGATGCCATAGGAAAATCTGAGGGACAGGAGTGCTTGGTGTGGGAAGGATACTGTTCTCAGTCAGTAAGATTTGGTCTCCATGTTCATTGAACAGCTCAAGTCCATTCAGACCGATGTAGTATGGATCACCCCAGCTTGTCAGGAGCTGAAACTGGAAAATAACTGAAAAGCAAAATGCTGTTAAGGAAAAGAGTTTTGGTACTGTTACTTTGTCCTAACAGGCTATTTAATTTGCAGTTTGAAGAGGTATTGTGCAGCCCACATCTCAATGTCCAACACTTCCTTGCAGTTCAGGGGAAAAAGCTACCAGAGCATCTGAAAACAGGCCACACATTCATATATTATGTTCCTTTTATTTATTCCTAAGTCATACTTTATGTAAGCCTTTTTTGTGTTCTTGGTATCCTGTTAACTTCTTAAAGCATTCTTAAAATATTCTCTATTCTAAAAGTCAGCAAATGACACAGAAGGATACAACCACATGGCATTAAGGGTGCTTCATAGTCCATGCTGGCTTGTTCCATTCTCTTTGACCCAGCCCTGCCAAAAAAAACCAAGACAAACCAGGTTTTTTATGTACCATTGGCTCATTCAGAAAAGAGAACGAACCCAAAGGACTAAGCCTCTACAAAGAGCCCCCCTGGCCCCTCCACCTGTGATTATGGACTAGACTGTCCTCTGATCTCAATAAAATCTGGGTAACAGTTTATAATTAAGACACAGTTAATCACTCTGCTCTAATTGCTCCGTATTTTCATCCAGGTGCCTCGTACAATTGGCACTGACAGAGGACATGGAAGATTGGGAAAACAGTGAAGACAAATCATGTCGCTCAGATAACAGAAACATCCTATTTTACCTCCTGTGCACTTTATTAGTTGGCTGGGACTGCAGATAGTCAAGAAAAACAATTTCTTGGGCAAAGTCAAAGTGGCAATTTCCCGGTCCCTTGCGGATGAGGAACCCCTCCGGTGGGGAGATGCTGTGCCCATCCAGCGACACATGGACCACCTTGGCCTTGTTTAAAATAACAGAATATGAGATTACATGGCATGACATAAATTAAAATAGATTGCAAACAATTGCATTCACTTCAGAGGCTGAAGCAATTTCAGTTATTTTGCTGGTTTTATTTCATTCCCGTTTCTTTCCTTTGGCACAAGAAAGCCTAAACCAGCAGGTACCAGTTGCAACCCTTGGTGTGCAATTCAGTGTCATTGATGGGCATGGGAGAGGTGAGGATTTGGGGGGGAAAATATCCCCAAAAAAAGTATTTACAGATCCTTCAATTACTGCATCTCTCTAGATCTCAGCAAACTGAAGCTTCCCTTCACAGAAAGGGTGGTCAGGCACTGGAACAGGACACCAAGGGAAGTGAGGGAGTCCCAACCCCTGGAAGGATTTAAAAGACATGCAGATGAAGCACTTGGGGACGTGGTTTAGTGGTGGCCTTGGCACTGCTGGACTCAATGATCTTAATCTTTTCCAACATAAACAATTCTGATTCCTGGGCCTGCAGCAATATTTACACATGGGATCAGAATGGAAAGACTCAGCTTTTCAGCCAGCACATGTCCCACAGGTGATCTTAGGAGACAGCAGACTCATCATGCACCTGAATGCACTGCTGGGTCAGGCCTGATTGCCCAGCCCTGGCTGGAGCCACCCTTCCAGAAATCCCACAGCCTGGTGCTCTCTCAGAGCAGCCTTTTGTGGCTCTGTTGCATTTACAGAAACCTGTATTTCACCAGGTCTATTTATCTTTGTGGCAGGTGGCATTTAGACTTTTCCAGGATCACACAAACTCATCTGCCAAGCATTGCTGTGTGTAACCTAAGGGCATATGAATAAAGAAAAGGTACCTGCACCAGACAGAAAGAATTGAGCTGTGTCCACATCAGAGATGCAAACACGTCCTATACGAGCTCTGAAGATTAAACTGAATAATTCAGTCGTATTTATTCAAATGATGCAGGAGCCCTGGCCCCTTCACCCTCCCCCATCAGCACCATCTGCTGTTGTGTCCACGATCCCAGTCACAGAACAATTCAATCATGCAGCGACAATTAATCACTGCATCTTGCCCTGAAATATGGTAAATGTAACTTAATCATAAGCAGCATTTATTGCCCTGAGCCTTTCACTGAAGTACCAGTTTGGAAGGAATAACACCTGTAAAATATAACAACATGGCCTTATAACTGGCACTGCAATTAAAGCCTGCTGATTAATGGACTGCACCAAAATAGATTCATTTAGTTAACAAAAAACTTTATTTAGTCTAAAAGTAAGTTTTCTCATCTTTGGATTTCATGCATCCTGATATATAAAAGATAATTTGAAGTTAACTTAGGCTTGTATGCAAATATTTAATTTTCATTATTAGGATCTATTAAAAATATATATGCAATAGTTATAGTTAAAGTTCACATTTCAGGTGTCTATTTAAGAACTTTTAAATATTCTGAGCATTCTGCAAGTCCTGTATATTATCAGTGACCTGATACTCATAACAGTTCTCACATTTTTTCCATTTGTAAAGGATGTTTTATTCAATTATAATAACATGCAATATCCCAAAAGCAACTAATTTTCAGGAAGATTTTTTTTTTCTTGCTTTGAAAACCTCAGGTATTGTACTAGACTAAGGGGGTTCTCAGTTCATCTCCAAACAGCCTGAAGATTAATCAGGAGGGAATGTTTGTGTGACTACTAAGTATGGAGAAATAACTGCTTCTGGTCTCATCTTTAATACACTTGGGAGCAAAGAAAGGGAATATCCTTTTCATATCAGAAGCTCTGGGTTCTACTTTCGAGCTGAATAAGCCTGCCAGGATAAGGAGAGGAAGGGAAAAACCCACTGAAATGCACTTTCCTAAACGGAAACACGTCGTGAATGGGAAGCCTGGAGACTTAGAGATGAAATCTTACCTATTACACCACAGCTGCTTATATTTATGTGCCCTTTCCAGCCCTCATTTCTGAGGAATTCTCATCATCTGAGAAGGCATTCAGCCGTCACATATTGCATTTTACAAATGGCATAACAAAGCCTTCACGAGGTGATTTTTCACAGAGCTGGAAATAGCACCCAAGTCTTCATTCTGACAGTTCCCCGCCATTACCCTCTCACACTGAAGCTGTGAATAGAATCCAGCAGCCTGCAGCTGCTTAGAAAATCATCATATCTCATGCCCAGGGACTGTTTCTTAGAAGGAACAGCAATACTTCAAGAGACAGATGTCATGATGCCCTGGGTTTACAGCCTAAAGCCTCTTTACAGTGACCCAGCCAATATCTTGCATTTTCAGTTTTCCAAATCATTTATTTTATCCTTCTACAGAGCTGCATCTATTTTATCCTTTAAAATTGTACCCACTTTAAACTGTACTCCTTTTAATTGCACCCACTAAATGCTATAGGACTTTATGCATGCAGGTGGACACCTGAATCACACTCACTTCTTTTTCCTTCCTAGCCAAGTAAACTGCTGAAAACACACCTTTCTTCCTTTTTCTTCTTGGTTTGGCCTCCAAAGACCAAATTCCACGTTAGATTTTGGAGATTTAGTAACCACTGCTCAGCAACAACTTAAAAATTGGTGTGTTCTCAACATTATTCTCACACTAAATTTAAAACACAATTCCCGGGAAGAAAATTAACTCTATCCCAGCTGAAATCAGGACACAAATGTCACCAAACACCTTAATTTAATCCGGGGGTATATTGAGATGGGAAGCTCAAAATGCTCCAGAGCCCTCCCATGTGTCAAACATGCTGGGTTGATGCAATGTGGCACAAACTGAGGTGCCATATGTTAAAATCTCCAGACCAATTGTGCTTTAATTGAAAGATCTTATGCTCTGGCCCTCTGGGAGTCTTTAGCACCAAGAACCCCCAAGCTGATGCTAAAAGATGCCAGGCAGTGTTCACATTAAAGCAATTCCTGCAAGGTAAATTTACACAAAGACACAGTTGTGTAACTTTGCCACTATCTTGCCCAATCCCATGAATGTTCCAGGTCTCCAGTTTCAGCTGGGAGATTTTTTTTCCCAGAACTTGGCTGATCCTTTTTGTCCCGTCTCTCAGTTTAATACATATCAACGGTTTTCTTCTTATCTACTGGCTGAATGTGGACATCAAGAATGCAACAGTTCTGTGTAAAAGGAGAGGTCTGGAAACAAATGGATTCATGAACTTTCTGTGCAGCAAACAGCAACTACCATTTCATTATCATTTCAAGTGCAAATACAGCAGGGAAAGGAGGGACAGCCAAACTCAGGTTGCCAACAAGGTGTAAAATTATCTCCAGCAGGTGCCAATTGCCAGTCAATTGCAATAATTCAGTATGAAAAAAACAAATACAAACCAAACAAATTTGGAAAAAGAAGAAAGGAGGTATGTTATACGTTTTTACGTAAACTATTTTAGCAAACTTTAAAGATATCAACTTTCTCAGTTAAGGGTTCAAGTGACTCTTCTTGGAAAAGGCAGTACTGAATGGTCTTCTGAAACTTAACTAAACAGAATTTCTGTGGGAAAAGTTTCCCTCTTACATCATTCCCTGTATTCCAGGAAACACAAGATCATATGGTAGGTCTAAATATTAGCTATTGAGTGGATACCTCTTGAGGACCATATATCTTGAAAATAATATGTGGTATTGTATGTGTCTCTTAGAAAAATCAGCTTTGAAGATTTCTTTAAAGTATCTCTGGCTTTTTTTTCAATGTGTGCTGTTTGTGGAGACAGGAATGCATTACACCTGCCACAAAACTCAGACTCAGACAATCTAGAGAGATTTATGGTGTTCCATTAAGGCAGCTATATTCATTCATCATAGTACCAATTTTCCAATGCACTGCTGTATATTTTTGCTGGCAGTGCTCCTTTTCTTTTACTTACCCCTCTGTAGGTATCCTCTGGAGATTTATTATAGTTCCAAAAGCGAAGCCCTGCAATACTTTCAATTTTATCAAAATGGATTGTGAGCAGATGATCTTCTCCAAAAGAGAAGGGAATAAGCCACATATGGTCATCCTCTACTGTGATATTAGTCCCATCTATTAACCTACAAAGAGAAAAATCCATTAGCTGCAGGAAGGGAAAAGCTGGCTTTTCTCATGGAAAGCAGTGACTTTACTCGGTGTTCACTTTACAGCTTCCAGGGCTTCTTGTTCCCACGTGCAGGAATTAAAAAGCACAGTAACCATCAAAAATAACACCCAATTATTGAATTAAAGGCAGAGTGGAGAGAAAAGCCAGTATTTTTTTTAGCTGGGTCTGTTTGAGGAAAACCAGCAAAATCCGTAGGTTTTCCTGTGCGAACAGGGGTGGGCAGAGGAAAGCTCAGCTACCTTTGTACCAAAGTGGCTGGAGGCAAAACTGTAAGGCCCAGCCACAATGTAACTTATTAATCATCTAGTTCCCTGCCCAAACTAGCCTGTCTGGCACTCTGCAGTGTGTTACTATGCCAACACAGCTCTGCTGGATCCAGCAAGGCACTGGATGGCAGGTGGATAACCCTGAGAAGAGCCCGAGTTTGCTCACGTCCTTCTGCCCACAGTCAGTCCCGTCCCTGCTTTCTCAGAAAGCTACCTACCAGCAGGACAATGCCTTTTCATAACAGCACAGGCTTCAGGCTGGCCAAATGAAGTTAAATCTGTCATTTCCTCATTTTTGGAATCCTGGCTTTATATTCTCCTAATGCAAACTACGGCACACGAAGACGGAGTAAAGAATATGAATTAATTGTCCACTGTAATTACTTTGGTACACTGCCCAAAAAAAGTAAGTATATACTTAATATTTATTTAAAAGTTTAATGGAAGAATGAGTGCCAGGCTTGGCAGTTCCTTAAAGAAAAAGATTTGAATAATGACTCTTTCACAGAAGAGCTGATTAGGGAGTCCATGAGAGAAGACATAATTCTTGACTTGAAGAGCACACAGGACTTATTCCAAATGCCACAGCTGAAGAGCACTGTAGTGTACTCAAATTCAACATGCTTCCAGAAATACCAAAAGCCAAAAAAAGCCTCTATTTCTTGTGCCCAAAGAGAGTCTTAAGCAAAACAATCAAGGATGTAAAAAAAAAAAAAAAAGAATGAAAAATGTATTTCACTTACTAAGGAAGACATCAGAAAGAGGGAGGACTTTCCAAACTCAAAGGCAGCCTGGCTCAGTAGCAGGATAAACAAATTTATTAAAAGCCATCTTTCAACGAAATTAATGATCAAAAAAACCCTAAATTGATAGGATTGTAAACTCTGGAAGGTTAAATGTGTGTGCACAGGCCAAAAAAACAGTAGGAAAGCTGGCAAGGAAAAGGCACCATAAATAACATTCCTCAAATACATCAGGGGAAGATTTCTAAGATCTTGGTGCCTACAGATGAGATTTTCACACAAATAGGTAGAAGAAACAAGTAATTCTGCACAAGTAAGTTTGATAACTGCATTATTCAGATTAGCAGAAATTACAAATAACAGAGCTAATGCACATGTAAAAATAAATACAAAATTCTAAGGAAGACTCTACAGAGACTTTGAAAAGTCCTAATTCATAAGCCCAGTCACAGACCATAAACATGCCAGAGCAGAGGATTGCAACTGAAAATACCCTTTAAAATGGAGATATGACTCAGAAACAACAGGATGGAGCTTCAAAAACAACCAAATGCCAAGTCCTCTCCAGATCTACAGCCTGTGATTTCTATACTGCCATTTAGGATGTACAAGCTGATTTGAGGAAACATACTTGTGAATGAATAAAACTTCATTAGAATTACCAAAAAAAGGCTGCAAAAACTGCCAAAAGAATGGCACCTGTTTGTGCAATTCCCAAACACATCCTCACTCTTTGCTAAGTTGAAAATTTTCCTTGAAGTTATCCAGAAATCCTGCATAAATATCACTGAATATGCACAGACAGATGCTTCAGAACACCCACATTTCTTCCTGGAAAGTCCTTGGCAGAAATACCAAGCAGGCCTGTTACCAACTCCTAACTCAAACACCAACTTTTGGAAACATCTCATTCATGTTTCTACAACAAGCTGTTCCTGGGCAGCTTGTGAATTCCAGGAATGAGCAGTGATGGGATGAAAATCATCTCTGCATTACCATGTGTTATCATAATAGAAGCTTATATAATTCTGGCACTTTCTAAAATCTGCTGTAAAAATGCATCCAAGCCTTTCCTTACTTACTTTTCCAACGTTCTGGAATCTCCTGTGTACTCTGGAAGATCATTTAAGTCTTGGGGTGAAGCAGAAATCTGTTCTGTGCTGATTTTTAGTGCCTGGCCATTCTTTCCTATCACCTCAAGTCCTGTCAGTCCGAGGTAATGGGAGTCTCCCCAGGTCATGGTAAAATTCAGTTGCAGGCCTATATAAAAGAATATTACATCTAATTTATCTCATTTGAAGTAAGGAGCCAATACAAACATGCATGCAAGCCCCAGTGGTCAGCAGTATGTATATTTTGTGCAGATGAAATCACTTTCTATGCTGGATTTGGGTATTTCCTGGTCTGCATTAGACCCTGTAGTGGGCTGCCAACACCTTGTTCCCTTTTAACTACAAAGCTCCTGATCAAGCACATTAGCAAGTGTCTCATTACTGTGATTGCAGACTGACAGTAATTCAGTGACACATTTAAGCAGTTACATGACAGATTTTGTGATTATGCAGACACAGAGAAGACAGATTAGTCTGAAGTCTATCCATCATCTTTCACCAGCGAAATGACTATATATGTTCATATAAATCCAGCCTCTCATAAATCCCATAAATTGCTAGAGAACACCAACTCAGAGTTAAAGCAAAACACAAATTCGCTTTTCTAATGTTTTTAAGTAACTACCTTCACATCAGAACTGGGCACATGGAAGTATTTTAATGGGACAGCATCAGTGAAAAGCTGCTATATTAATATTATTAATTAATGATTAGCCTGCATCTCTGGAAAATAAATAGGAAAGAAAAACTGGACAGTCAAAAGGTTGTACATGTATCTTCAGATCCACCTGTTTTATGCCTTACTGAAAAGAAACAGAAATAGCATATACAGATATAACAAGTAATGTTTCAGTCTGATCAGGTTCCACAAAAAAATCCATTACTGTAAATTAAAGATATCTTTCATTTCACACACTACAGAAACCCACAACTAATCAGGCTGGATAGTGTCTAAAGAAGCACCAGCAGTCATGGTACCCTGAAAAACAAACAAGCATTAAACCTATTAAGCCATCCAGCCCAAACACCTTTAAATAGCTATAGCAAGTCTTGATATACACATAAATTCCCCTGGGTGTGAGATCTCATTAGCATTTGCAAGGACACAAAGAAATAAATAGCTCTGTTAGCTGCCAAATTTGGCTACACTGATATTAGATGCTATTCCCAAGACCACTGCTAAGACTAAACTTGCTCAGGGTTCAAGCATGGCTTTTTATTTGCTTTCACAAGCAAGTTTATTTTTACTACATCTCAGGAAAAATGAGAGTGTATTTTCCTGTGGAAAAGCCAGGGAGGAGCAGCCACTCACACAAGATTTTAGTGTTCACTTCACCATGGCAATGCCTTCAGAGAATCTGAGGATGATGCCGGGGAAAAAGAACCTCTGCAGGTGTCTAATCCACCTCTGAGCTCAGGGCATGTCCATTAGATCAGGTCTCTAAGGAGATTATCCAGTGGAAGTTTGCATGTCTGCAAGGCTGGCAGATTTCAGATCCTCTCTCAACCCCTGTTCCAGGGTTTGAGTGCCCTCAGGGTGAAAAACATTTCCTAAAACCCCACTGGAAATTCTTATCAAAGGAGCTGGAGCTGATCCTGAGGCATCTGGGCCATCTAAAGCATCTACCTGGACAACAATTTAAAGGCACTCAGAGAGTTGGGTTTGTACAGGATAAAGGAAACAGGTACTTTAAGCATGGATATAACATTCTGATCCAGCTCTACTGCAGGGTTTCTACTGTCAATCCAATCTGAAAAATTCAGTCTACAGAAACACACAGGACTGGGAGAGAATTACTGGGTAAGAGACACAGCTATTAGAAATCCCATCCAGGGACGAGGCAAATGGCTAATGTTATTTTTCTGAGATTAAAAGCCAACTGTTACGATATAATGTTGTAAATGCCATAGTAAACAAAGCTTCTGCCTTAAATATTCAATTCCTCTTCTTTATTCTAGACCAGACATCTGTCACAAAGTTCTGTACAGCTCTGACAAATCAGGTCCTCCTTGATAACGTGTTGGGGGGAGGGGGGTTAAGGCAGAAGTGCAAGAACTTACATTTTCCAGTAAATATTCCTGTCTCCTTAGGTGTACATTCAGAGAAAAGCTCTGGCTCTAGAACCTAAAAAGAAAGTCAACAGGTGAAATATTACACATACATTACAGGCATTGTTTACAGAGTTTTTATGTCTGTTCCTTTGGCTTTTCCTACATCCAGCCTTTTATATATCCATCTCCCCTTTGCCTCCCCACTCTGGCTGTCCTGCTAATAATGGAAAACATGCCCCAGAATGTAAAAAATCATATGGATCCTCAGAAAATCAAGACTGTTAGGGTGAGGTTTTTTTGGTTAATCCATACAGAAATGTTGAATGGGAGACTGTACTGTGAAACACCTATTCTCAAAGAGGCTGAAAGTGTAAAGTCACTCTTGTTTACCTGCAGATTGCCATTAAAAAATGATAACCTGCTGCACTTGCAATCTGTTGCATTGTAGAGACAAGAAGCCTGGAAGGAAGTCAAGACCAGAGAGCACCACCACAATTCCTTCTCAAGAACTACGAGGCAAAACAAACAAGCAAACTTGTCCAAAAGCTTGTGCTTGTTCTCTGACAGTGCTAATGAAAAAGAGCCTGTGCCATTCAGCACAGCAAACCAGAGAGGGAATAAACAGAGGGCAGAATTTGCTGATCATCCTGGGGCAAGCAGGGTGGTAAAGACAAAGAAAAATGGCAAAGGGGTTGCAGGTGAAGTTCATTTCATTGAGTGTGATAAAATGCCTGATTCTGTTCACTGTGGGTAAATGTAAAAAAGCTACACTGGAGGAAAACAATCCTAACTTTACATATACCAGTATTGGGCTCCAAAATTAATAAAGCAGATTAGAATGACATCTTGGCATTTTTATGAGTAGCTCTATAAAAACATCAGCTCAATCCTCATTAGTAGTCAAAAAGCCAAACAGGAAATTAGAAGTCCAGACTCCTCTATAGTTTAATTTATCATTAGAAGTAAACTTCCTGTCATCCAGAATACATCAAATGGACCCACATTGTGCCTAAAAATAAATAAAAGACTTGTCATCACTGCTCTCCTACTGTTCCATCAGATCCCTGCAGTATAACCACTGACATCCTGGATGTCAGATGTCCCTTCCCAGACTGCAATATCCTTCATGAGGCAGCAAATGTCCCTGTGGTAATGAAGGTAATTCAGGTGAATCTGAACAAGAAGGGTGCACTGAAATAAATACTCATACAGGGGGAGCTTATAGAAGGTGGAAAACCCTTCCTATTGGGGTGGTTTCATGCAAAACAGTGACTCTGCCTTTGATGCCTCTTCCTTAGAACAACTTTAAAAGACCAGCCTGGGAATTAAAATGTGTAACTTTACTGAGAATCAAAACCCATGAGCGTAATAACATTACTGGGTTTATAGATTGCAAAATAATGCCCTCCCTTGTAGACCATAAACCATCTGTGCCAGTCACATTATCACCTCTTTTCTCCCTTTCTTGTCTCCTCAGATCCCTTATTCCAGTGGTGCCTCCTATATTTTCTTTTAGACATGCTCTGATTTTCTGCTATTCCAACTACTTCTGCCTGTGAGCATTGTCCTACCTGTGTTCTCAGATTCTTATGGCTAAAACAAAACAGCACCACAGTACAGGAGTTATTGGAAAAGCAATAAAAAGTAGGAAGTATTACCATGGTCCTCCACCTGCCCATACTGTATAGCACCATCCCTGTGAGGAATAACTAAAGTTGGAGTAACCATTCCAGAAAATAGAGATTTAGGAGACTGTAACACAGGGGCATAAATCTCCTGAGTGGCTTGAAGAAGGGGATGGGGAATAATTGTTTACTTTCTTCCAGCACAAAAAACTAGAGGACATTAAAGGAACCTAGAGACAAACGGAAAGAGGTTCTTTGCTGGGAAGCTTGCCACAGAGCACTGTAAATTCTAAAAGTGTACAGGGGTTCAAAAAGCTAGGAGATGAATTAATGCAACAAAAATCTGCAGCAGGATACTAAACACAAAGGTTAAGTGAAAAAGTCCTTGTGAGACACACTTGTGAGGGCTGGCTGAGTGTTTTAGAGGAACACCACTGCCTGTCTGTGCTGTTCTTACATTCTCCCTTAAGCACCCATTAGTGGCCACAGAGCTGAATGAAGTGCACTTGGAACAGGTCTGATCTGCTGGAAAGGTCAGCATGTTAAGGGTTACTGAACTCATGAAACAGACAGATGACTGTGGATAACACTGACATGAAAGTAAGACACTTCTGTAAGAGCTTTTAAAAAGTTTTGTAGTAAAACACCATTTCACCTCCTGAGCAGGGAATGATCAACAGCACAGACCGTTCAAACCCAATACTGGTCTGACAACGTTGTGCTGGGGAAGACAAATTGCCCAGTGGATCTGTATCATTCTGGTAGCATAAGCACCCCTCCACAAAAATCAGCAAATACACAGTGACAGGGAGATCAATGGCTCAGTCACAATAGCATTTGTTATTCCACTGCTGATGCAGCACATTTCAGAGTTAGAACAGGGGGATGAAGGGCATCACAGCAAAATGAAAGGCAGAGACTCTGAGTAAGGGCCAGGCAGTCCAGGTCCAGGCTTCTGCCATGGAAGAGGTCCTGATGAATGCTCACAATAAACAAGTGATCAAGAAAAGAGAGATGAACTTCAATTTGTGTTCATGAAATCCTGCACTGCAAAAGGTGTCTGGACAGTTTAAGACATCACAAGCAAAGATAGGACCAAGATTACTGAAGAAGTCCAAGGGTTAGAGACACTGACTCATGATTTTAACAGTGACATCAAATTCCAATGTCATTGTAGTTCCCTTTGTCTTGAAGGCACAAGAAAAAGAGGACAAGACAGAATAGGAAGGCTTGAAAACCACACCAGGCTCATTAGGAATTGCATATCCCTGGGAGCAGTTTAGCTGAACCAGCTGGAATTTGGGTCTCCTCACTGATGCAGCAGTAGGTGCTCAAGAAGATCCTGAGAAGGTAGAATATTTAAGGAAATCAGGTCAAAGTCTGTCCCACACCCATCATGAGGAGAAAATCTTGCAGGACCTTTGCTCACACACTGGACTGTTGGGCTGGAATGGTACAAGGCAAGACCCCAGTGCTTGAAAATACACCTTCCCTTCAAGGAGTAAAATGCCAACTGCATGGAAAAGAGGCATTTTTTGTGCTGCAGAATGCACACAAACCTGTGGAGATGCTAACCAAAAAAATACAGACAGGGAAAATGGGGGGAGGATGGACAGGAAGAGATAATTTCTGTTTAAAATACTTAATTTGTGGAGGAAGAAACCAGCAAGAGTATATTCTGCATGGAAAATACAGAAAAATCATTAGTTTGGAGTGACAAGGGGGACAGCTACTCATTATATGAATAACTGTATGTATCACTGCCAGTGCATAAACCTTCAGGAGTACCTAAATCAAAAAGAACTCCCTATAATCTCTGTCCAAGTAAGTAAAGAAAAAAAAATCTAGTATAGCTTTCCTTCTAGGCTTATTAATTAGTCAGGGAAACCAAAATTTGGAGGACCTTTAGGGATTTAAAATATCACTGAAGTTACTGAGCTGGTGGGAAAAAAAAGTCTTCAAAATAGTTAAAAAAAATCTTCAAAATACAAAATAATTATATTAGCTCTTCTGCAGAGTTTTACCTCACCATGGAAATGTGCCTATTACTTCCATGTCATGTTTCAGAAAGACATTTATAGAGAGTTGTGGACAGAGAAGGCCCTACCTGTTGATCTTCTGTTCTCAAACCCGCTTGTGTAAAAGGTCTTTCATCTCCCTCCCTGTCAGCAGTTGTTGGCCTCTTTAGCTCTTCCTCATATCTCAAGGAGCTGGCATTTTCCATCTCTCCATCATATGTCTCATCACAGCAGTAAATAGCTTCAAGAATATCATCATCAGTAGTGAACAATATAGTGTCCCCAAAGTGCTCTGGAGCTGAAGGCAACACACAGAATTAAATGGAGAAATAAAACAAAAGAACATATGGAGTGATAAAAATTATTGTTGGTCCTTCTTTACATTTAATTTGCAAAAATCCATTTAAAAATAATTTATGGTAAATTGATACTGATTCCGCTGTAATCAGTATTTCATTCTCAAACTTACACTGCACACCAGTAAAAAATGAGATAATTCAGTCAAATTTTGAATGCATAGGAAAGAGAATGGGAAAAAAGCTTCCCTATCACCTTTTCCAAAAGATATGTGAAAAACAGTAAAAAGGTGAAACTTTTAAATTTCTCATGACTATCTGATATTACTGAAATAGAGACCTGATGCTAAGGCATGGCTAAGAATGGAGATCAGCTCTATGTGCTGCTAAAATCCCCAGTATCAGTGAAGAATGCATTAGTGGGCTTTATGTTTTTAAATTCAATACCAGACAAAGTGCCAGCTTGCTTTGAAGTGGGAAGTGATAACAAACAAGTGAAGTGCATTTGTTTGCATTGTACTGCTGTTGCCACAAAGAAAATAAGAAATGATAGAATACCTCCAGACAATGTTCCTGAAGCCTTGGCAATTTCTCCCTTAAAGATGCACTGTTCATCTAACAGCATGATAATGTCTTTCACACCTCTGAAAGAGTGGATTCGAGATTTATTGTAATTCCAAATCCTAATCATAGCTACCTGACAGGGATTCACAAAGTCAATAAAGATAAAGTGAGGTTTGCCAGGGGTAAATGGTGCCAGCCAGAGATGCATATCATCCTGTGTCCGATTTACCCCATCAATTAGGTTGGTTATTATTCTGGGATCATTCCCATAAGCTGGTAAAATATTTATATCAGGTGGTTCAGCTGTTATTTTTGCAATCTGAACGGGATCTCCTTCAGAACTGAAAACTTCAATTCCATTAAGGCCCACATAATGTCTGTCTCCCCACGTTGTTCGAATGTCTATCACCAAGTGCTGCCCATGAGGTAAAACAGGAATTTCAAAATCATTTCCATCGTGTGCCTCCACCGCATTTTCTTCCTCTTGCCTCTTGGGGAGTGTTTGCAGTCCCTCTTTCCTCGCTTGCTGATGATCTCCGGAGCGGGTGATTTTCTGCTGGTGGAGGAACTCATCAAAGATATCCCCTTGAAAATCCATGTTCGAGATCCGGCCACGATGGGAATAATTAAATTTCACCAAGGAGTTCCAGGACTCCTGCAGAGTGTGTTCTTGTTCACTGCACCACTTCGCTCTGGAGGTTGCCACGTCCTTGATGGAAAAGTCTTCCTCTGAAAAAAACATTACAAAGGCATTTAATGTCTAAGCAGGACTGGGAACAAACTGCTACGGCACGGACTTTGCAGAATGATGCTGGTCATATTCATGTCCCTTACTGTGAAATTCTCCTACAGCAGCATTTTTAAACTGCCTCCCTATTATGAAGGCTCCATGTCCCAGTTTCCCTTCCCCATTTAGACATAATGAAAACAACCACTTTTAACTATTAACAGAGCAGAGCACAGGCCATGATGCAAACTGCAACTCTTGGGCTGAGAATTCTTGACTCAACCCCTAAAGAAACTGGGATTTTGCCCAGTGAAACTTATTGTGTGGTTGTCACAACAGTTTAAATCATCTGTCTGCACTTCTGCAGATCTTTCATACAGCTGAACTGGTTAATGGGAAAGCATTACAGAGAAAAGCTGGTGCATCCTCTCCAAATCAGCCACATGGATATAAAGAAAAGCAGTGAGAAAAGAAGTAGATTCAGCACAAGGAGGACAAAGTGAGTATTACATTCTGTGCAGGTGATGTCCAAATATTTTTCTCACTTTTCAGCAAGTGTGAGATGTAGAAGGGCTATAATGACAAAGTATATAATGGGAATGCAGTGAGGACAACAAATCAGAGGGACACATTGTGAGCAAAGCATGTTCTCCTGGTGGCTGCACTGGGGAGCTTCCTAATTTCCATCTCAAAACAATTAAGAACAGATAATAACAAAGATTTTCAATAAAGCAGCCACTTATGTATTGTCTTCAAATAAATGAAGAAGAGGAAGTGGAGTTCTAAACAATTACAGGCCCATGGGCCAGATTTTACTCCTGTACAATGTCCTTGGGTGGATACTAAAACAAATGGTTATCAAGAATAAATGCCAATTGCCATAAAATGCAAAATAATGTTTTCCCAAAAGACTGCTCACCACTGACTTTTAACTGTGTTTTTGGAAACGCTGGAAGGAGGCAATGTTCCTAATCTATCTATGGCAAATAATCATTTACAGTGGGGACACATGAGATAAATATAAGAATTTCAAAGCAGATGGGAAACTACCTGGAAAAGGGTTGTCTTCCAGAATGAAAGCCTGGAGTCCAACCTGGCCCTTCCTCCTTACCCCACAAGGGAAATGCAGATAGGAAGAAAAATTTCATATTTCAGAGAACATCAGTCACTTATAAGTCCCTTTCTTGCTCAAACCATTGTCAGTACAGATACCCCAGAGGCGGGTGATCCCAAATAGTTATATCCCAGAGCCCCACAATCTACCTGGAGAAGATACTGTATATATATTTATTGCTTTAAAATGTGAAAGCTTGAAAACTTCAGAGTGAGCAGAGTAGGATGAGAAGAGTATTTGACATCCCTTGACTTGCCTTGTTCGGGAGAGTTTTTCCCTTTTTTTTTTTTTTTTTTTTTTTATTAAATGTCAAGTACTTCAAACAGCCCAGAGATTACAATTGTAAAGCACTTCTGAGGCAGTTCAAAGGGAGGTGAACAGGTTTGTTAGGTGCATTAAGGAGTGACAACAGGAGAAGTGAAGCTCTGAAAGGGAAGCAGAGAGAGCCCAAAAGCAGAGCTGAAGTGGCTGAAGGTTTATTGGGTTGTTTTGTTTTTGGGTTTTTTTTAGGATTTGAAATGCATTATTTATTAATGACACCTCAAACTTCCAACTTCCCTGTGGGTTTAGGATGGGTGTCTTCAACCACCAAGCTCCCCGTCCTGCTTCTGATTGCTACACACACCACACAATTCCTCTCAAAACTTTCCTGAACTCCATTTGGGGCCATCACTACCTTGAAGAAAACACCTTTTCTTCTCCCTCTGTTGTGCTAATCTCTTTTCTACTCCCTGCAGTTATAAATAGCAATCATATTTCCATGCTGCAATCACATGCTTCATTTCCCAAATCATCCTAAAAGCTCTCTTCTGTATCTGTTCCACTTTGTAATCAGCTTGCCCGAAAATGGATGATCAGAGCCGCAGTTTTCCGACTGACGTCTCACAAGTGGCTGTGCTGAGATATGAACATTTCCCTAACTCTCCCAAATGCCTGTGCTGATCCACCCTGGGAGCGCTCTGCTCCAACCACCCTGCGTCACACCAGCCTCTCACACTCCACCTGCCATCAGCTGCTCAGCCACGAGCCTTCCCTTCCTCGGTCATTTGCAGTTGATGATTGCTCAGCTTTACAACTTCATTTTCGGTTATTGGTCCCCAAGTGAGCCTGCAAAGCACTACTTGTGGAATTGCATTCCACTGCTTCAGTCCTCAAGTTCATCCTTCTGTGAGTTCTTCAATCTTCTTAACTCATAATAACCCAAATTATACGTTATTTGCTAATTTTATCAGCAGACTCCCGGCATTTCCTTTGCACATTAAACTGGTTATCAAAGAAAAATTGATGTTTTTATGGCACCATTAACTCGAGCCAAGCATGTAGGTGCTATTTCTAATTTCTGTTGCTCTTGTTATCCTTCACTGAGTGACCAGAGCTGTGCTGTGACATTGGTGTGAGGCTCTGCAGCCTTCCCTTTGTCACACACTGCCACTGGGAAGCTGCACTTCCTTCATCCTTGGGCCAGTTAAAAGCCACCACTCTCAGGGAAACACTTAAAAACCCTTTCCCTGTTGTTAAAGCTCTTTCAGCTCCCCTTTGAAGATGGTTTTACCCTGCACAGCACAGGAGAGAGAGAACAAAAGCTGCTGGATGGCTGCAATTTTCCCAGGGACAAAAACATGTTGGGAGCTTTAAGCACCAGATGAAATAACCTGCTCTGAGCAAAACGAGGGGACACTACATAGATCCAGGAGAACCTTCTTCTTATGCTTTACATTAAAAACCCAACATTGTTTCCATTTTTAGGATGGAACAGAAATTCTCAAGGTGGGATTTATTTACAGTTTCCATAATCTTAAGGTTTTAACCTGACAAAGATAGTGTAAAATGTGTGAAACAGCAAAAGGGCTGTGGTGAGTGGGTGGGTGAAGGGAAGATGGCAGTTATTCCAAATACTTCCCTATTTTTCTCTTCTTTGAGTTATAACTTCAGAGGTACCGAAGAAATTGCTGTTTTCTTCACAGAAGGTCAGAGAACAAAAAACCCAGACATTCTAAGTTTAGAAAGGAGCATTTTCCTCACCTTTGCCTGAAAAAATCCTGCAGTACCTGCTGCAGAATTTGAACTGGCATTCCTGCATTTAGTTATATTTCCTGTCCCTAATGACCATCACTTTAATGTAAACACTCAAATTCAATACCCAGCAAGCTACACTTTCATGCAAATTGTTTTGATGCTCAATCACAACCATAATTTCCACTTGTGGTTTTGTAACATCTTATTCCAGTTCCCTGGGTCCTGTTGTCCTTGTTCTGCCAGACTCTCTTCACTGGAGACAAGACACTGAATGCTGAAGAACAACAGAATGCCAAAGAAGGGCATGAAGAGGCAAAAAAACCCAAGAATCAGAGTGACATGGCTTCAAACCGAACAGGGGAGACAAAAATACACCCTGGAAAGCTGGTTAAAAGAGAGACAAAGTAGAACCTGTGGGTAAGAAATTCTATTCTGGTGTTTACAGTTGTTAAACACGAAAATATTACCCCACACCCAGAAGATTTCTTAGCCAGGGATTGCCAGAGGTTGGGAGAGAGCAGGAACTTCAGAAGTTGCCAACACAACTACACAAATCTGGATCCTCCACCTCCAACAGGATCCAGGTGACATAAAAAAGGTTTGGAGAAGGATGACAAGGATCATCAAAAGGCACGGAGCAGATAACAGCTGAATTTACTGGAAAACTCTTCATAAATAAACCAGATGTCTGAGGGTGAAGTTTTTAAAGTCACAAGCAGAAAAAGGAAAATAAGGGCAGTTTTCCATTCAGTCTGAATAAATATATTCAGAATATATTCTCACTGAGAAAGACACAAACCCACTACACAAATAAACTCTGTAAATTTACTCACTAACATGAGGACACACTCTTCTTTATTTTTTTGCAGATTTTAATTGATATTAGCAAACATTTGCTGTCTGCAGGAACTGTCAATTCTTGGAAAACAATTTACTGAAATTTAGTCTTCCATCTGCTCCAAATAAATTAAAACCCACTAAATCAGAATGTAAATTTTTCAGAAGACTATTTCACATCAGGAGTAGGACAAGGAGAGAGAGTCTGAGTATTATCAGAGTATGAGGAAAATACCACAAACAGCAAAACTAAAATCCTCGTCTACACCTCCAGGAATCTCAAGAGGTGCCTTCCACTTAAATGAGTTTGTGCTTCTGCAAAATGGAGAACATGTCAGCGCTTGCACTGAGATTGCTACTGTGACCTCTTACCTTTGAGGGCAGAATCCTCTTCTCCAAGATTTACAGTGTTTAATCCCAGTTTTTTACCACATCTGACACTTCTCCTTCCGCTCGTAGGGTGCTGTGAGCTGCAGCAATTCCTGTTAGGCTCCAAAATGTCCAAGCCCACATCACCATCCTTCCTGGTCAGCATTAGTGACCTCTCATCTCCATTTGCATTCCTACTACTGGGTCTTCCCAGCTCATTTCTCTGGCATTTGCCATCCTCATTTGTCGGGTCTGAAAAGTTTTTCAGGATCCCCTCTGACTGTGTTGGAAATCTCGAGCCTAAACTCTGTTCTGTAGCAAGCCAGGAAGGCTTCTGCTTACTGGGAGTAACTTGGCTGTTCTCAGTGGCTTGGGAAGATGACTGTAACCAAGGTGGAAGTGCACCTATGGAATCAGAAAATTTCCTCCCCGTTAACTTTTCCATTTGTTCGCTCAGAGAGAGTTCATCATCAGACGGAGCGTGCTCTGCAACTGCTGCTCCTGCTGAATTCTCTTTGGCATCCTTTACACAAACTTGAGATGGCAACGCTTTTAGATCATCCTCTAACTCAGGCAAATGTTTCTTTGTGAAGCTGATTGAGTTCATTTTATGCTCAAGAAGATTTTCTTCTGGCAGAGATTTGCAGTTTAGTGAAGTACTGCTTGATTCTGAGCATTTAAAATGTAGGTCTGCTTTCCTGTCTGTGCCTGCAGGTGCATTTACTTCTTTCCTTTCACTTGAGGGAGATGCAGAGATACCTTGCTTGTGATCTGTAAGGTCAATTGTAGTGTTATGGTCAGCAAAGAGATCTCCGGAGGCTCTCTCTAATTCACCCTCAAATACGAGGTTCTCATCAACGTATAACTTCACCTTCTTCGCTCCGACATCAAGGTCCTACAAAAATAAAAGTATAAAGATTTCAATTAAGCTTTCAAGCATTAGATATCACTGTTCTGGGACTCTGACACTCCAACATTTAATCAATAGGCAGATGAAAACAATTAAACCCTGTGTCAGTTACATGCTTTTGACTACCTTTTAATCTAAAGCTCAAACAACTGGAATATTTAAGATTTTATTTAAAAAGACTGAAAGCCCTGCTAGGCACTACTATGAACCATTTTGTCTGACAAGGCTTGATTACTTAGATAAGTTTGAGGGAAGAAGCCTAGATTCAGTATAATTATATTTGATCAGCGTATAAATTTCACAGGCACGTTTTGTTTCAGCATCTGGAAGATTCACCCCTTTCACGACACATTCCACAGTGAAAAAACCATTCAGATCAAAGCCACTGGAGTTAAAAAGAGTTACAAAGAAATAACAGAGCCAGACAGGACAGCAAAAAAAAAAAAAAAATCATCCAGTCCATCTTTTTCCACTGAAGAATGTAAAATAACCTATACCATTGAGAAGAAATCTGTTTTTAACAGTTTTCAACTAATCAGCCTTGATAGCCTATTCCAACACTTAACTAGCCTTTTAAATAGAAGGCCTTTATCTCAGACACAATTCTGCCACTCACAACTTTATCTCTATGTTCTCCTTCTCTGTGGCACCCACCAATACCTGATTTTTTCATCCCATTGAAGTTGGAACTAATGTTCTTTCTATTCTCTTCACCATTTCGATCTAACCCTTTCTCCCTCTTGACAAAAATACCATTATCTTCAAAGAAAATATAGAAGATGAGACAAAATCCATCTCCTTTCTGTTCTCTAACTTTCAGTAACGTGTCCATCTCGTGGAGCCTTTAAAAGACTCTCTGTTCTTTCCTTCTTTTCATGAAAACTAAGAAGCTTTTCATGAAAGTAAGAAGTTTCAGTTTCATCCCTCTTGTTCATCTCCTGGATGTCAGTCCTCCTTGAATACTGATGGAAATTTTCCTCTGCTTCCAAACTGAACCAGTTACTCCTTCCCCTACAAATACAAATTCCTCTGGCTCTTCACTACTGAAGACACTTGTTTAAGGCTTAAAAAAAATGTGATATGGGCCTACCCACAGGAAAAGCAGAAGATGCAGGGATAACAAGCTACAGCTAAAGGAGGGTAGCAGGTGCAGGTATGTGAGACACATTCCTGATAGGGAAAAATAACCTTCAGTAACTTCTCAAAGAACAGCTGTAAACCCAGTTTAATTGGCCATTATGGCAGGGCTGCCTGTGGAACTCCACGAGTATCATAAAGTGCTATAAGCCTGTACTGATGCATTTGGCCATAAAACGTGGTATTTTTTTCCCCTTGAATGAGGACACTGATGGATTGCTCGAACTGGGGATCAAAACACTTCAATAATTACATCTTTTAAAAACTACCTACACAGCTTTGCCTGAAATTAGGATGGGGAAGAGAAAGACGATCAGGATGCCCCAGAAATGTTCTTTTTTTAAATTTCTGTATGTCTGGACTGCCAGTGTCCTCCTTAAATGCTGGAGGTTTTGGACATTCACAGAGGAATTTGGGATAACTGCAACATTTCCACATAATATCCCAGCCTGTACTGCTGTTAGGAACACTCAGCCCTTAGTTCTGCATTTTCACCTGGAAGCAGATAGAAACTGCATGGGACCACAGAAATACACACATCCATTTGAAAAGCATTTGTCAAAGTCATCTTTTTAAATTAAAATCAGCAACCTCTTAAGAGCAGCTTGCTTTGAAATGAATCCCACTCCACTCGCCAGTACCAGAGGAGGACAGAAAACCTAACAAAAATGAGAGGGTGGAGGTCATTCTCCCTGAAAGAGGGACAGTGAAGCCCAGAAAAGGGCCAGTCACTTCAAAATTACTATTTCAGTCAGTGGAAAAAGACTTCCTGTTCTCTGATGCTTTGGAATGTCTGAGATAGGTATTATAGGAAGCAAAAGAGGTGTCTGAAGTGTGTCCAGATGAACCAGGCAAAGGTACAGATATTTGTAGGACAATAGAGACAGACTGAAGTGGGGCAGGCATTAGGAACAGCTGATAGCTCAGGAAAACCATCTATTCAGGGAAGAACCAGGAGAAGAGCTAATGAAAATCTTTTGCCCCAAAATCCTAAAGCAGACAGAGCCTCAGGGAGAAAAAATTACATGAAGAGATCTCAGAGACTCCAAGAACAAACATCTGCAGGCACAAGACTGAGAACTGCTCTTTTTCATTCCCTCCCACCCCTCTTTGGAGCTTTCAGTTGCTTTCAGTGATCGGTTCTGGTGGGAAACACTGACACCGGAGTTTTTAGCTTCCCTGGTACCACTGCTCCAGTCTCCTGGAGCATGAGGAGGCTGGAAAAGTCCCTTCCACATGGGTAGTTCCACCCTGTAAACAAATACCCAACACTTCATCCAAAGGCTGAGGTGTTTTTTTTCCTCCTGGAAGAGTGATTAAAATGGCACAACGTCTCAGAGCGAACAGGGAGGTATAAGCAGTGTCAGAAAGGAAAAAAAAAGATAGATTTTGTGGGAATAAGTCTAGAGTTTCTCTTGGTGTTCCTTCCCAGCCTGCACCTTCAGCCCTCAGAGTGCCTGCTGGGATGGTGCCTCCCAGTGAGACAATAAGGATGGAATTTCTGGCCATTTCAGGGATATTTGTGCACGAAGGACAAAGCATAAAACCAGAGGCACTTTTCTGAGAATTACCCCTGGATAAAGGACTCGAAATTGCTTCTGCCTCACTTCTCACAGAAGTGTGAGAAAGAAGGAGCAGTAGAAAATAATTCAAGAATGAGAAGAAAAAAGTTTTTCTGTAAAATTAAGTGTGCTGTAACAAAGCTGCTGCAGCCTTACAGACCATCAAGTGGTAATCCAGCACTGAAAAATCTCCAGCTCAAGAGAATGGACATGAGCATATGCACAGGAGGCAACCACTTGAAGAAGAAAATGATTCAACTGGAGAACAAAAAAGACCTTAATGCATTACAGTATTGATTCCATTCACAGATTTGTGAAGACACTCCACAGACATTATATTGGATCTTACAAAAAAAGTTTTAACAGCATCGAGTAACGATGCAATTTGAAGATTGTAGCAGGTAGATATAAAATGTCTGACTATTTCAGACAACTTTGAAAAGAACTGGCTGCCCTTTCCTACACTTCTTCCCTTCTTGCAGACTAAAAGTGACCTCCTTTTTCGCAGATCTCATCTGAAGTAAATAAAGGCAAGATGAAGCATCCTCTGATACCTTCCTTGTAATTCAATTAATCAAGGAATCTTTGGCAATGATGTCATCTGACTTTCACAGCTTCCTTCAAATCCATTTTTTCTCCTTTTAGACTCATTCTAAAACTCAAACATACCAAAGTACTGCCTTGAGTTAGTTTTTTGCCTATTTTTGGAAGAAGTACTTGGGTACCTCTGGCTTAGGTGCTGTTTGAGGGGAAAAAGGCAGTAAGAATGATTACAAAAATCCACACAATCTGGCTCTGGACTTATATTAGCAGGAAGAAAACTGTTAGCTAATTATATTTTGGGGGTTTATACTTCTCAGACAAAACTTCCTCATGACAAATTACAGAACCAGACAGAACTGCCTGCTATTCTTTCTCCTTAAGGATAATGAGACATTTCTTTAATAAGTATAAACTTCTGCACTTCCACCAAAATCCATGGGATTGCACTCCAGTGAATTTCACAGATTGCCTCATAGCAGTTTATTAAAAAAGCAGTGCCTTGACACAGAGGCATCCATTTCTCTGCACTTCCTGCATTATATTCAGGAGGTTTGGTAACAAATCCTACCATTACCTCCAAGAACAGCACACTCTAATGATGATGGAACATTCTGCAGACCGCAATGTTACCGGGAAAAGCAATTAAAATTCCAGGAAAACAAACACAAATCATGTAATAGTAAATTTGCATAAGCTGCCCCTTCCATGACCATTTCCATATGTATAAATTACCATATGTGCTTATATAAGAACATGGATGAGAGCAAAACCAGAGGGATAAACCCTCTTATTCATAATCCAGGACAGCAAATCCTCTTTGATCCAGTACCTGGGATTTCTTTCTTAACACTGCAGTGTACAAACAAGAATAATTTTCATGGTGACATTCAAACACAGAGACAAGAGACCATCTGCCATCTGCCATGATATGTCTCTCTTCTAACAGTAGATTGTTTTATTATGAGCACACAGTGGTGGAGTTTTTAATTATCCCTGGCCATGGCAGGGGGGCTGGAACTAGATGGTCTTTAAGGTCCTTCCAACCCAAACCAATTTATGATTCTAATTAAAGCAACAAACTCAAACTTGAGCAACAGGCAGCCTATTTACATTTATATACAGGAGAAAACACATATTTAAACACATAGTTATATTGTGATAGAACAACTGAGAGTCCTGAATGCACTTACCTTTGAATCTTTATTTCTCACCACAGTAAAGGATTAAGTGACAGAATATGCAAGCCTTTTATTAGGTCTTTAGAGATCTTTAATAGCTCTGAAAGAAAATGCTCATTGTGCCTATGAAAACATTATCACCACGTTGTTACCACTTACAATTAAGACAGAAGCAAATTTCACAGCTCCTATTTTATTAGAGAAAATTGTATCTACTTTTATTTCAGGCTTTCGGAAAGAAGAGCAGATTGAATTTCCCTAGGCAAGGCAGAGCAAACACACAGAGCAGTTGAGAAAAGACTACTTACACGGGGAGTTGTTGTGCTGTAATTCCAGATCTTGATCTTGGATATACCAAAGTCACATGACCGGGTGGGATTGCGGATAACAAAGTACAGTTGGATGGGCGGATGGAAAGGGCACATCCAGAGGCAGCTTTCCTTCCTGAGCTACAAACACAACACAAGCAGGCTGTCACCAACTCTTCCTCCTCAAGCAGGGTTTGAACTTTAATTAACTGCCCACCCCAAAGCACAACATGCAGAGATTAGGAAATTCAATCAAATCTACTGTGTAAGAGCAAGACCTCAACCTCATTTCCCAGCAGCAAATCCGACTCTCCTGCCCCTAAGGCAGCTCCCAAGAACCTGACAAGGAGATAAAGGTCAGCTGCTCGCTGTCCCAGCGAGGCATCTGCACACTCACAAACCACAGGCAGCCTGCCCTGCTTTGGAACTGCAGGGTCAGAGCAAGCCCAGTTTATTTTAATCAAATTAATCAGCTTTGCCTGTACTAGAGGGGATCACTGAGCACAATGGATGCTGGACAATCATTCGATGATTTCTTCCTGTGCTTACACTTCTGGTTTGCTCTCTAAAGAGGGGAATCTTATAGAATTTTACTTCATTGCCTGGCTCTATTTTAATCAAGCTTTGCAGACAGCCAACATCATTTACAGATCTATTCCTTGGAGCTGCACAGAACTCTACACTTGATATTTTCAAAGATTTCACAGAAACTCCCAACATGAATTTTACATACAATTGGCCATCAAGAGACTTGAAAGTACCAATTCTGAAAATTGTTAAGAACTGCTATTTCTACGTGCTGAGAAGTGGAGTAAAAGGATGTGTGGCACCTCAGAAAGAAGCAAGGAGGAAAGAGTTTCAGAATCAAAATGTCGAATATTAATGTACTTGATGTCAAATGTTATCATAAAAGAGCTGAAGAAGGGCACAAAGTGAATACACATGCAGGTAACATGTCAGTGATGTGAGATGAGGAGATAAATCAGCCCCCCTTCTGTTCTCAAGGTAGTGACACAGTAGGTACACAGTCAGTATTTTTCCACAACATTTCACTCTGAAGTGAGTCTTTCACATTTTCCTGAAGGCAGTAACCACAAAACTTTCCTCCTGAGTACTTTAGCTGGGTGCCTAATGATGGTGAGGACAGAGCTGGGCAGCCTGTTCAGAGATACCCTGAATAGATCCACTTGTCACAGTGGTCATCTCCACATTCCAAACTCCCACAGGTCACGATGGCTCTGCCCCAGAAGCCTCTCAAAAAGCTCTGGGAGACTCTTGTTGTGTTTAATGTCAGTTTGGGGCATAAACAGCCATAAGAGTGGCAGACAGGTTTAATACTTTCTACTGAAGAACAGAAAGATGCCTCTTAACATCAAAGAAACGAAAGATGGCCCTCAAATCAGCGTGAACCCAACTCCAGGGTCAACTTCAAAGCTGCATCCTGTTTTTGAAGTCATACTATGAACAAGAATGGTTAAAAAATAATTTCCCAACAGCAGGCAACATCTGATGAGCAATCCACCTGCAGACCTCTCAAGCCAGCACCTGATGCCCCAGAAATCAGTAGGTTCTGGTGTGTACTGAGAGCCAGAGGTGCCTTCACAGGAGGGTACCTGATTCAGCACCAAAATGGGCTCTGGAAAGAATCCTCCATGCTTCTCACTGGTTTCTCTGTAAAGCTGCAGGTGACCCTCCAAACAACAGGAGGTTCATCAGAGCCAGGCCAGTGCTGCGAGTGAGGCAAAGAGACCTCTGGTTTATCAGTGGAAGTAACTGCTTAGGACTGGGGTTGCACAGACTCACAGGTGTTACAGTCCCCATCAGCAAGCCAAAGACCTGACACCACAAACTGAAGGCACCTTGAAGAATCCACTCTCGAGACTGTGGAGGACTCTCATGTTCTATCACAAAGAGCTACGGTGATGTCTTTGCCTTCACATGATGTACTCGAGTCTGGGGTTACTGTCTTTGCAAATAGAGCTGGAAAATCCAGCCCCAAAGTTTTTTGAACCATCAGAGTGAACCTGATACATGTTAAGAAGTAGGAATTACATTTTAACTGGATCAAGGCAAAAAAGGGAGAGTGGAAACCTCTACTCTTAGATTTTGTGGGACACTGGTTTATGTAGGGGCACCTGATGGAGAGCAAAGGAAGACTCAAGCACTGTGCAGGGGAATGACGTGGGTCTTAGGGTTCACCAATGGGAAGAAATACCTTGGTTAGATATTTCTAGAATTATAGTTACCTGTCCTTGTTATGCTGAGGTTTAAAAGATATATATATGTGTCTAAGAATCAAAAAGGTTTATGCCATAATCTATGGCTTATCAAGCATTATCACAGAAGCACAGAATGTTTTGGGTTGGAAGGGACCTTAAAGCTCCTCTCATTCCACCCCCTGCCATGGGCAGGGACACCTTCCACCAGCCCAGGTTGCTCCAAGCCCCAACCTGGCCTTGGACACTTCAGGGCTGGGGCAGCTACAGCTTCTCTGGGCAACCTGTGCCAGGGCCTCCCCACCCTCACTCTATTTCTTCCTTATCTCTAATCTAAATCGAGTTAGTTGAGAGCACTTGATGTTCTGCCAGGCATTTTGTTCTTTTAGAGTGTATCACAAAGTACAAGGAAGGAGGCAATTTGAGTGCTCATCCTAAAAGCCTGCAAGGGCAATAAATAAACTAACAAAATAAAATCCCTGATCTCCAGTAAGCCAATCTATTGCCTATTCTCAAAGACAAATGTGCACCTAAATGATCGAAGATGGAAGTGTTTTAACCATGGGAAAAGGAGTTTTCCACATAGTAAGTTTTTATGTTAAGTTTTCGTTCTGTTGAAAATATTAGTTGCTTGGAGATTGATAATTTATTTATTTTTCTAATGCACCCAAAAGCTCTCCTGAAATGTAGACAGACTGGAAATGCTGCTCTGACTGCTGAAGGAACCTGCAGTTCAGGTATCACATGGCTGTGTTCCCTCTCCAGATTGCATGTTGGAGGCAACACCCTTCCAGCTTTGAGAGGAGATTGCAGTGTCACAAATCCAAGGAATATGTTAATCAATGAAATGTAAATCCTCATTACTTAAGAATAATGTGATATATAAATGTATGAGTAATGCTGAGAATAACAGGTTTATAATGGCTTAATGAACGTATTACTGCATAATTTATAATTAGCTGGAGAGTCTGAGAGTTACCACTACTACTGCTGAGTGTCATCTGCCAGGCACAAAGCCTGTAAAGGAGAATGGATATTTAGACACCACACTACAGTGTTCAGGAGACAGTAAAAAAGATGTTTCAAGTAAAAATATTTGTCTGGAAATAATGCTCCATCCTGAGTTTCAACTAAATTTCAAAACACTGCATATTTGCCCTCTTTCTACTCTCCTATTAAATTCATATTAAGCATCTGAAAGAAATTAGCAGTGAAGCTTCTATACCTTCAGACCACAAGAATTACTTCAGTTTATCAGCACACACACACACTCTAAAAAGGTGAAATTCACTGTTCTTAAAGTTTTGTCATCTCGTTCTACAGCACAAAACTTAAAAACTGAATGGGTCCCTTTACCCAAGACAATGCCACAGAGTTAATATATAAGGAGGCAGATTAAAAACTTCCTTCACCCAATTGTTTAGCTAAGCAAGTCAGGCAAATTAATCAAAGACTGTTCTAAAGCAATGTTATAACTGAACATGAACATCTTGGACAGGAAAGCTGGACTTGTTAATAATAAGCAACATTTGTAGTCTTTTAAATTATCATAGTTGTTATGCAGTCAGGTTCAAAATGCAATCATGTTTCTGAACAAAAAACCTGGTGATAAAAATATTATATTCTAATGAGAGATTTTAAAATCCAGGACTAGGCTGTCTTACATTTAAGTTCTTCTTGACCAGGCAGCACAAATCCCCTGGGTTGTCAGCATTTCGAATGTCCACGTCATGGGGAGACACAAAGATCTTCTCGTTGTGTAAATCAAAGAATTCCACCTGGCTCAGGCCCACGTTCACTGGATTCCCCCAGTTAGAAAGCAGCTCCATGGTCACATAAATGGCATCACGAACTTCCATGCTGGCTGTCACCTGGACCAAAGGGAAATGTGGTAAAAACTTTAAGTGACCAAACAACAAAGTGTGGGACAAAACAAACACCGTTAAGATTGCAGCGCTGATGGGTCAGAAGCCAAAAGATTGCAAAGACAAGGCTATGAGGGTGGCATTCAGTTCATTCTGGGTTCCACCAGTTCTGCCACACACCAACCTTCTTAAAAAGCCCAAAGAGAAAACAGCTCTCTGTTCCCTGTCTGATTCCTTCGTCATTCTGATGAAGTGATAAACCCTGCCATGGGTTTATTAGCTGACATGGGGCAAAACCAGTGAAATGCAGATCATTCACTGTACTTTTATTTTAATAATTCTGGGAAGCCTCAATTATGGTGCAAATACATACAAACCTTCTCTCTCAACATGGAATCTACTTCAGCTTTGTCATCAGCCAGGGATCTGTCATTGTCACCGGCAGAATGGCTCTCATGCTCCAGAAAGACTTTCAGAGGTTTCTTCTTTTGTCTGAAATGACATATCCTTTCATGTGCTACTTCCTCATAATTCCTGCATTTTTAAGAAGCAGTTTAGTTGGTGTGAAAAGATGACAGGATGAACCCACGCACCCCACAGAAGAATTCATGTAGCCCCATGCCCAGTGAGAACTATTACAGCATCCCATCTTAAAAACACGGGGTTTGCTTAAAAAACTGGGCTCCAGTTCCCAGCTGGTTCTGAGAAAGCAATGCCCAGGTTATATCAATACAATAAAGGAAGATGTTGGCAGATCCCTCCTCTGCAGACACTGGCCCAAGGCTGGAGTCCTTGATTTGCTACTACTCCTTGCCTGGTGTCTGAGGGATTTGAAGATTACCAGGTGTAGTGGCATTCTGAAAAATCTCTCTTCAAAAAAAAAAAGGAAGTTAGCCTAAAGCAAATATATCTATACCTGCTTCCAAAAGGACAGATTCTCTCAGCTTTTGTCACTGCACTCCTTGTCTGGCTTTTTTCTGGAGGTTCAGTCATTGAGGAAACAAGAGATGAAATAGAAGATTTTTTCTAAAGAAAAAAAGATGAACAGGTTTCATTCAGATTGTTCTCCACATACCAATGAGTGTCAGTTTGCATCTCTGGAATAAATAAGAGTTTGGATCAAGCTCATCTGTAACTCAGTACTGAGTTAAAGCACAGTTAACAGGATTGGTCTTGATTTGAAATGAAAGCTTGGAGCTTGATCTTCTACATGGAAGAAAAGTTACATAAAAGCATATTCTGAGGACTTTTAAATATTTACATTCTATACATTTGGTAAGACTCAGGGTTGGCCAAACTTTTGGCACAGGTCTACTGACTTTCTCCTTCTCCAAAAATGGATCATAAAGACTTTCAAATCCCCAAACCCCTAAATTTCATTAGAATAAAAAATTTATTTTTTAAATACAGAACTATCAGTGACTACCTAAAAGACAACAGAGGAAAAGTGCTAAATTTCTAACAATGCTCCTTCTCTGCCTGTACTCCACAGTTTTGCTAGTTTTTATTGATTTTGTTTGTTTGTTTTTTGAGTTTTTATTTATTTTTAAAGAGGATTGTTGGAGATAAGAGAGGCACACACAGAAAACCCATACCAGCTCCTCCTCATCAGATCTAGCAGTGTACATGACACTGTACTAACAGGGAGCAGTGTCCATACTAAAGAGTCCAGCAGGAATGCAGGATTTATTGGTATGGAAATCACACATTATCTCGTTTAAGAAGCTTCCAGGATGAAAATGGCTCAACTGGGCCTGCAGCTGTGCACTTGACTGTACAGACACATCATATGGCTGGTCTATCAGCTGCTCAGTGATCCCTGTAATCAAGAGAGAGCTGTGGGATGCTATCCTGAGGAAGCAGATTAAAGAAAACAACCCTATGGAAGAATAATACAAATTCAATTACACTTAAGAGGCATCGCCATCCATTCATACACAGTGTTGATGTGTAAGAGATTGTAATTCATGGGGGGGGGGGGGTGCTGCTTCATCAAACAGCTCTCTCTGGCATTTCCCACACCTTTTGAGGGCCTGTGGAACTTTGCAGGTCTCTCTGCAAGGCTTCATTCTCAATTTTCATGGCTTGAACCACGGCTGAAACCGAGAGATCGGGGTCCTTCTCACACACGTCCTTCCGAGTTACCGACAGGGACCTCTCCGGTCGACTTGAGGCTCCTGCCACCAAAAGAGGGAAGAAATATCCATTTGTCTGGACATGAACATCACAGCAGCATCCATCTGAAACATTCAACTCAGTTACTGACACCAGGTTTTGCAGTAACCATCCCAAGCCAGGCTGAATTCCTGCCATTTGGTTTTATATTAAGGTTCACATCTACTTGAGACAACAGTTAAAGCAGCATCGTAGCAAGAGGGGAACTGACAAATGAGAAACATAATTTTTATGCTTTTGGATTGCTTTGTTCTGGTATTTAGTGGAAATGCCTTGTGATAGTCCATTAAAAGAAAACAATATATCATTTAAGCACAGCAGGATTTTGCAGTGTGGGTGTTCAGCTATTTTAGAGGAACCCCCAGAGTCTTCTAGCACAGCAAGGGGAGCCAGGACTTGCTATCTGCAAGGCAGAATAAGTCACCTTATCACTTGAGTAGTCATCACAATGCCCATACACATCCCAATCTTCCCAAACTTCAAGGAGAAATAGAAACATCACAGCCTATAAACAGGTTTAAAAGAAAGGAAATAAAGTTTAACAACAGATGATGTGTGATTGGACTAAAGAGACTAAAAGAGAAGCACAGTGGTTATAGCTGAGGACTTTAAAAGTCAAGGGAAGAAAAGAGACTGAGGTTGTACAGACATTTAGATTGAGTGCAAATGCTGAAGAGCAGGCTGGTATTTCAGAGTGCTCACAATGCTGCAGGGAGGTTTACTAAGCAGGAGGTTTACTAAGTGCAGGGGATGCAAGTAACATGAGGTCTACCCTGAAAAGACAAGAAATTAAAACTGAGCTGATATTTGCAGGCATTCACACTCCTTCCACAGGAAAACTTCCAACAAGCATTATCCATCTTTGCAAAAACGAGGACAGGATAAAGTCCTGTTTATTTTTCTGCACTATATCAATCCCCCTGAAATGAAATTAAAGCATTAACGTGATGGTTGGGCAGAAAGGGTTCCAACAAGCACTATTATAACCTGAGGAAATGCTGCACACATCTTTGGGAAGCAGTCAAAGCAAGCATCTGCTCAGACAGATGGTGGGTGAGGGTCTCAGAAGCTACAAAGGGGATTTATTCTGGAGCCAAAAAGAATTAGCTTCTTTTCCTCCATTTGGTTTTCTGCCAATTAAGAAACTAATATTTGGACTTCTCAAAACCATTAGCCTTATTGCTTTCTTGGGACACAAGTGGATTTTGCTCTTTTGAAAAGAGCATCTGAACCACACAGTATGGCATGTCTGAAAACTTCATCTCAGAGCTCTCAAAACTCATCAGACTTGTTAAGGACTGCACTGAAATACAGCTGCAGTCACGATTTCAGCCCTAGATCTGGGGTTTGGTGTGTGTTGTTGGTTTTTTTTCCCCAGATGAGGACCACACTTTAGCAGCAGAATTTTAGAATAAGCAGCAGTGCCCAAAAAATGTTGTTCTTCAGTCCAGCAAAAATATTTTCCAGAATGGTCCTAGATACTGGCATATCTACCCAGCACTGGAGACTGATCTCCAGTGGAAAAGGCAGAGGAAAAAAGTCTTATGCTGTGGAAACAAAAAGAGAAGGAAGATAGTAAAGATCCAGCAGAAGACTGAAGTATGCAGGCTCTGGAACTTCTCACAATTTTACTGAAGAGAAAACACTCAAGTTGTTAAACACAACTAAAAAAAGGCAGGAGAGGGACAGCTAAAAAAAAAAAATCACATAATGACAGATATGTGCTGAAATTGCATCTGAGCCAGAGGGGGGAAAAGCATGAAAACTCTCCTTGTTGACATCACATATTCTTATTTCTTACTAGAAGAACTTTTCTCGTGTCTCTCCTGGTGCAAGAACTCAGCAGAGAGTGGCCGAGTGGCTTTGCTTTTCACCAGGACTGGTCTGACAGGAATGTACAGTTCAGCACTGTCCTTTCTCTTTGCAGAGAGAACTCGCACTGGCTTCACTTCTGCAACATGAAAAGGAAACAGAAATAATCAACTTGGAAGTTACTTAGGAGCAGCCAGCCTGGGAAAAAACAATTACTGGGTCCTAACTGCTAAGGTTTTGTTGCTTTAATTATATTGGCATTATTAAAGTGATAATCTCCCTCCCCTTTCACTGATATTGTTCTATTGTTACAGAAGCACGTTTCACTTAGTGAAACAAAATAAAAATGTTATTAGAATGTACCAAGAGATCTCATCTCTACCAGGTATTTACCTGCATTACTGTCAAGAAAAGCCAAAATAAAAATGAACTCCTAAGTCACTTGTTAACACATTACACTAAAAAAAAATTTTAAATACTGACTAAATCTTGTCTTATTTAGAGGGTTGCCCAGGAGTACTTCTTCCCTTTCTTATTTGAGAATTATTAATGCCTCCATTGTTTGCAGGTTTGAAACTTCTCTCTAGACAATAGATCATGTACTCTCCCAAAGATCTTGTTCTCACTGCAGCTCCATCCTTTGTTCCTATTTCTTCCTCTGCCCCTCTCCCCATTTACACTCCACTCACATCGATGACAATGAGAGGAACAATCCTCTGCTCAATTTATTCAAAGACTGTTCCTCTTAATTTATGCAATTAACTATGAATAAGGAAAAGAAAAATAAACAAAGCCAACAACCCAAACCAATTACTGAACCTGAAATGAGTGGGAGGGAATTTTGAGAAATAGTGAATGCAGGTCTAGGTCTGGTCTCTGCCTAAACTCCTCACCTTTGACAAGCTAAATATCTTTGAGATCTGGTGGCTGGTTGTGGGTTTGGACATTGGGGTCTCCAAAGGACACAAAAAGAAGTGGCTCATATAATTCATCAGGGATAAATAGCACACTCTGTGACAACAAGTATCCAGCACTCAGGATGTGAAACAAAGTTGAGACTGGGAAGGTTTGGCTGCCTGAATTACTGCAAAAACAGTTCAAAACCCTATTAAAAACACAGTAATTTCTTGAGAAATGCCACAGACAATTTGAGGCAATATTTGTTCAAGTGTCTAGACCTGGTGATTCAGGTCATTAACTAGGGCTATATCTTCGTGTTTGAAAAAAAAAATCTTAATAAAGTAGCAAGAAGATGCAAATCTTCCAAATCTGCAGATTAAAATGAGAGTATGGAGTAACCCCCAATGATTAACCAGCAGCCATTCCCTCAAAAGCTCTGCTCTCAAAGAATCATCACTGCAGTACTGGAGCAGTGTGGAGCACACAGAGACTCACTGCTCTGATCCTGGTTGGACTCCAGCACAGTGAGGGCACCACAATCGAGGCCAGAGCATCTCCCAGCATCCTGATGCTCAGAAACCTCTTTCTGCAGTGACCCAGTGCCATGGAACTGAAGGTCTTCAAAGCCTGAAACTTCTTCCTCAGTGGGAGATGGCTCTGAAAAAACATCCTCTTCGACAGAGTCACAGTCATCACTAAGAGAGTCGTCTTCCATCCCTTCCTCTTCTACACTGTGTTGCAAGCTGCTCCTCAGTCCCTGGTACAACACAAACAGATCTGTCAGAAAAGCTCAAATATGTATTTTAAAATAAACTAGTGTGGCTGTCTCTTCCTCCTCAGGAGAAAAAAAAAAAAATGTCCTCATGAACTCAGAGCCACGATGCAGCTAAAAATATTCACAGTCCTCCATCAGGTCTTCACTCCTTTGATGAGGCTTGTAAAGAAAACTCATCCTGTAACTCCTTTATCCCTGCTCATCAGTATCCTTGCAGGAACATCGTGTAGGCCAAGGAGTTTTTATGTTGCAAAACCAATTTTTAGGAATAAGTTACAAACAGGAGGTGAGTAATGGAGAGGGCAAGGGCATATATTTGTCCAGCCTCTTTCTATTTGAAGAGCAGTTGCAATCTAGAATTTCCAAATGCCTTCACAAGACTGCCAATACCATGTAACATCAAATTCTTTATGAGCACTTGGATAGATTGTAATAGCCCTGCCTTGTAAACACCTGTACTCCAAAAACCAGTAGAAAAGAGTTGTGGTCTAATGGGTTAAGCTCCCAGTTTGCACAGATTTTTTGAAGTGGACACACTGTAACAGGATTTAATGCAAAAATTAATCTATCTTGAAATTTGCTGTGGAAAAAAAATTGCCTTGCCTCTCTCATTATATGCCACAAACAGCACAGATGATGCTGGGGAGCTGTGTGCTTTTATGAAGGCAAAAGGAAAAGACCTCACATCCCTTAAATGCTTTTTCCCTCCCTGTTTTGTTAATATTAGAGTTTTGAGAGAAATACAGGCAAGCAAACTGCATAAGATGAAAACCTGAAGCCACTTCAGGTACAAATGAACTGTGACAGTGCATGTTCAGTTTGCAATGAAAGCTTCAAGCTGCTACAGATTACACTTGTTAGGAAATCCATGTTGACAGATGCATATTACAAAGAGCAGGCAAAGGTAGGTTCAAAAGAGGGTTTATAAGCAACCTGAGCCTTGATATGGAGCATGTCTTTATGACAGCCTAGACTAATATTTCTAGGTATTTGACAGGAAATTGTACAGGCTTTCTTCTGGTTTGAAACCTCAGGCATCTGCATTGTAGCAAAACATTTAAGAAAACACATTACAGCTTCAGGAAAATCAAAAAGTATTTCCATCTGGAATAAAAAGAAAAGTGGGGGGTTTGGGGTTAAAATTATTAAAGATTATAAATGTCCACCACTGTAAACAAGTTAGCAGTTTGTAGAGCAAAAAATAATCATAAACTCAAGAGCAATATAGGAAAGAGAGACAGGTGCAAGCTAGGAAAATATGCTTGGGAATTTTGTCTGTTGTCAGTGATAAGATCTGCAGACAGTTCCCCAGATAGACGCTACTCCACTGCCCAGAAAAGCTTTATTGATGTCATTAATTGGTTAAGTAGAAAAACATCCATAAATTTTTGTTCATTTGTTCATCTTTTTGAAGGACAGGACATTCATGAGGTGTGCTGGAACAAAGTGCAATTAGTAATCAAAGAGCAGGCTGCACAGTCCATATGAAAACAACCCTTGATGGAAAGCAACTGTACTGATTCAAATATTTTTAAAACTTTAGTCTGATTTTTGTTAGGTAAAACAATTGCATGCAACAATTTTAGCATGATCATTCAAAAACTAACCTAAACCCAGAAAAAGTTGTTGTTTCAGCCTTCTTTAACTTGACAGCCAAGAGTGATGTTCACATGGACAGCCATGAAGTGAAAGAGGCTCCTTGCAGGGAATGCCTCGATTCAATCCAACAGGGACAACATTCTACCTCTTTAAAATAGGACTTAGTGCTCTGCAGTGTTGCTGACTGAGACCAGATTTTCAAAAGAAGCTTTACTTTTCATTTTTTCCTTCCTTATGTTGCATCTTAACAATGTAAAATCACCTAATGAAGAAACCACTGTGATTTGGGTTTGCACACAGCAGCCAAGACTGACCCCTGGGCCCTTTCACATCTCAAATGACACTACTATGAATAATAAAAGGCAACTGCCAATTGTACCTGGGAGTAATGGAGAGGATCAGCACCATTTGTCTCCAAGGTCAAGCTTTCATAAGGTTCAAAATCCTCAGAGTACTGAAGAGATGGTTTAACGTAGAGTTTACCCCCTTTTTCTGTTTTAATTGCCACAGTTTCCTGTTAAAAGAAGCATTTGAAGAAACTAGATGTCTTTGGTGCTAAAATAATCATCACATTTTACATAATGATGTCTGTATCAAGCACTGTGCTTTTCCCCTTTGTTCCAGAGAAGGTTTCTGTCCTCCCTGAGCTCACCTTTGGGCATCTGAATTATGGTTTTAACCACCCTGGTCAAACTCCTGACCTGCTGCTGCTGTCCCAGTGTCTCATAAGTGAGCAATGACAAGAGGATGGTCTCGTTAAAGATAACGTGACCAAGAAGCCTGAGCAGTGATATTAAACCTCATTATCTGCTGTTCACACACTCCTCTACAACTCTGTAAGTGCCAGGGGGCAGAGATGTCCCAGAGGGAATTTCCTAAGGCAACCTGGCTTTTGACAGATTGAGTTCTTTCAGCCAGTCTGTCCTCCCCCCTCAGAACACACCTTAGCACAGCCCAAGTTTGGCAGTTTTGGACATGAATTGCAGCTACCCAAAAAAACCCACAGGGAAAAATCACTGAGGAAAATAAACTGTTGAATAGCACAACCTCCACTTTACTCAGTGGTTGCACATTTCCTTAGCTAAATCATTCCAGGTGCTCATTAGGATAACTGCTACCTTCCCATCCAGCTGGATAAAAGACTTAAGGTATCATCCTAAGCCAGTCCCAAATAGCAGCCAGTTTTCAGTATAGCTGCCCATGTTTGGCTGACTTTCCAATCCAGAGGATGTGCCTCCTTCTTCACTGGAATGACACAGGTGATGACTGGCTACACATTTGGCAAATTTAGCAAACAAGTCCTGACAGGCCAGTGTGTAAGCAGTGATCTACTGGGAGAAATAGCAGCTGAGAAAAGTAATTAAACTCAGCTTTGAAGCAGTAAGGGTGGTAAATAAAGTAATGCAGCCTAAAAGCTCGAAATGTGCAATATTTGCTGGAAGAGAAACAAACCTGCATGGCATAAACAACTGATCCACAGTGACACAGACCCTGATCCCCAGCCACTGGACATGCAGCCAGGCCAACTGCTAATCAAGTAGGGTAATTATTTGGGTGACATGTCTCCATTGTTCTGAATTCCCATGTGTTCTGTTAATTAAGCCTTGACAGCTTAACTCAGATCCTTCTTTAGGCCAAAAGAAAAAAAGACCATTGATGCTTCTCCAGTGAACCAACAACTATATAACTAATGGCTCCAAATTTCTTATATATAGGATATTTTTATTATCTCTGTCTTTCCTGTCTATCATTTTCCTCTCTTATGATCTACAGGAATTTGTCACAAATTACAACTCAAGCCATGGAAATTACACTTTTGTGTCCCTAAATCCTATTGCAGTGTGGAGAACACCAGTGACAGGCAGGGATGTCTCTCAAAAATGAGTTTCTCCATCCTTTGCACTGGATAAATTCTCCAGGCTGCCATCAGAGATGTCCAGAAACAGCTGTTCTGCTGGAGGACACACTGAGCCAATCACATCCAGGCCACAGAAGTTTCTGTGACAGATGTCACTGAAACCAGACCCTTTCAATGAGATTTGTCTCTTCAAGCTTCAAAGTAGACACAAAACCAGCCACAGAATTATTTCACATTGTCACTCAGCACCCACACTGAGCCAAGATTCTATGGGAGTCCCAACTATCTACAAGTTGTAACCAATTTCCCCTGAAATGATTCAGGAACTAAGAATCAGATCAAACACCCATTCCTTCCAACTGCTTCTTACCTGGAGCCAATTCCTGCGTTGGATCTTGCTGGGTGCAGTCTGTGGGCTGCCCTCTGGCAACTCCCTCTCCCCTAGCTGGGCTGCTTTTTCAGAACACAAGCACAAGAATTAGAAAACAGAAAATGGAAATACAATAGGTGACAATGTACACCTCAGCTCACATTTTGGTTTGGGGTTTATGTTGGGTTTTTTTCCAGGTGAGGACAGAAGAGTAAGTGTTTGACATGTGAATGGTATCAACAACAGAGAAGTCATCCCACTTCACATCCCAGCCAGTTGTATATTGGGAGAAGGAGTTTGGAATCTCTTCAGGGACAATCACCACCCTGTGTATTCAAGAGAACAAACCCTTTAAAGATACATTAGCTTAACAGCAGGTGAAGCATCACTTTTTCTGTCTAGAAAGTCTAGAAATATGTTGTAGAACAGGGGTACACAATAAGCTGTCTTAGGAAGGCAACTGAGCCCAGAACCCCTAGTAGCAAAAGCAGGTTCTGACAGACAGGGTTCTGGTGAACAACAGGTGATATGCTGGGTTTACAAAGGAAATGTGTGTATTTACTCTCAATTTAAGGCAACATGAGGTATTGGCAGATTAAACAGAATGTATAGGTTATTTAGCACACTGTGCAGAGAAGAATTCTTCGTGTACAAGCCATAAATGAAGGACAAACAACCATTACCCTTCATTTCTAAGGCAAGGAAGAGTTGGTTCTGGAACTTCTGCAAAAAATCTCTGTCTGGTCAAGGAAAACTAAGGGTTCTGTGCTGGACATGCCCCCAGCCTACAGTGGAACAGGGCTTTGATTGAGACAAAGAGACAAACATCTTGCAGGTCACATCAGCATCCTCAATGGAACAAGGGCATCACCAACACCCTCAGTAGCATCCTAAATAAAGGCATCTCATTTCCTATGTCCAAGACAGATTTACAGCTTCCATTTCTTCTCAGTGGAGAAAAACAGCTGATGCACAACCTTTTTTTCTTTGAGCCATAATTTAATGGTCACCCCAAGCCAGCAGCAACTGGCACTACCAATAAAATAACCTATTGTCCTACAAAGGTCACAGAATCACAGAAAGATTTAGTTTGGAAGGAACCTCGGGGGTCACCTAGTCTAGCTCTCCATTCAGAGCAGGGCTTACTTCAAAATTAGATCAGGTTGCTCATTACAGATCTCAGACGCACCTTTTTTTTTTTTTTTTTTTTGGTTGGACAACAGAGAATTGATATGGGCAAGTTTTGACTGCAAAAAATCAAAAAAGATTCATTTTAATTACAGCCTCTTGCGCAGTCTGGTCCATCATGACATTGCACAAACGCTGGGACAAGCAGATATGAGGGAACAGGAACGGGGTAGGACCATTCTTGGGGGGAACAGTGAATGCTTATGTCAATCTGCATTGATCATAAACAACATTACAGAGCAAGAACAGGATGTTGTTCTACTGCTTCAGTGCAAGGTATTTGTCTCACAGGCCCAAAACAGGACTAAGAACAGAGGGGAAAAGGAACTAGAGCTCCTGCTACTCCATTAAGCTATTCCTAAGTACCTCCAGAAATACTTTGCAGTTATTAATTAGCATTGGTGCTGATTGCTTCAGGGCTCTTCTGACACTAAGACTGAAGTGTCCTGAGGTTACAATGCTAAAAGGGTGGTCAGATTCAGCCACTGCTTTGGGACAGAAGCATCTTTCACTCCATAAGCAATCCATCTCTTCCAACCTCTGCCCAGAAGGCATTCATGTATCCTACAAATGTAAGCAGGAAAAGGGGACAGGGTAGGACTTGTTCCACCACTGCTGAGCATTTGGCTCTCAGAGTTGTTTGAGTATTTAGAGAAACCATTGACAAGGCAATGTAATGACAGGACATGGGAGAATGGCTTCAAACTGAGAGTAGGGTTAGATTAGGTAATAGGGAGAAATTGTTCCCTGGGAGGGTGGGCAGGCCCTGGCACAGGTTGCCCAGAGAAGCTGTGGCTGCCCCTGGATCCCTGGAAGTGTCCAAGGCCAGATTGGACGGGGCTTGGAGCAACCTGGGCTGGTGGAAGGTGTCCCTGCCCATGGCAGAGGGTGGAATGGGATGGGCTTTAAAGTTCCTTCCAACCCAAACCATTCTGTGACTCTGTGATTCTTAGTGATGGATTCATGTGACCAGGTCTCTATAAACCAGGAAAACCAGGAATTCAAACCCTGGGCAGAGGCTGATGGAGCTGAGCAAGTCATCTGTGCAACAAACATCATTACTTTAGAACAAAAACATCCTTCTCAGGCTGGGATGGGACCTCAATACCAACCACCATCTGCTCTGGCACACAGAGTAGGTCCATTGGTGTCATCCCCTTGGAGACTTGGGCTGACAGTGGCTATTCCAGTAAGCAAGAACTCAGCAATACATCATCAAACATTAATCATAATCAAAGGACACCCATGCTACCCTTAAACAACTCTCTGATCACACAGGCATTCCCTGGAAATACAAACAAAGTTGTGAAACTATGTGTGGGTTACAGCCCCAAAGAAATGACAGGCCACCCAGAGCTCAGCTTCACTACAAGCCCATCATTTACTTTAATTCATTTACCAATCCTAAGCATAAAAGTTTATCAATCACTATTATCATTAATTACTCCCAGGGAACACAGACAAAGAAAATAGTCCTGACAAGTAGATTTATGTTGACACTTTTAGGAACCACCAAGAGGGATTTATGCCTGTTCTGGATTATTAAGTATCACATATTCCTAATTTTTCAGTGAAGACTAATCCTATAGATGGATGTTTTAGAAGTAATGAATGATACAATAACTCTCACAGGAGACAGAAAGGGAAGAAAACTCTGTGCTGTATCTCAGCTGGGAATCATTTCTGTAAATAAAATCATATTCAATCATTGAGAAAAAATGCCTAGAAATGAAAGAGACCACAAAATTGCTAAAGCAGAATTCCCAGGCAAGAAGCTTTTACAGGTCACCAGTAATTCCCCCTCTGGACTCCAGTGGCAAAATGAAATGGAAGAATGACAGGATGATGATTCAGCTGACATCTTTCATGGCAGCTTCAGGTGTTTAAAACATCAACACTAGAAGAAACAGCCCTGAGTTATCTTCTGCAGAGATAATGCTACAAACTCTAAGCTGATGGAGCAGAGGAAAGGAACAGAGACTGCAATTGAAGTCTTTGAAGGTCCCTAAGACATATATTCTACCTTAACTGAATCAAATGGCATCAAGTGACCATAAAAATAATGAGCTTGGGATAAGCTCAGAGACAACAACTGCACAGCAGAACTCTGAGAGGAAATTCCTCCTGACACAGAGTTCAATTTACAGCTGCTGCCACAACACCCCTGCACGAGTTCTGGGTGAAAAGGCCACAGGTGTTGCTTTGCTCCCTCAAAGTGTATCATCCCAGAGTGGCAAGGCACAAAATTTCCTTCATTTTCCAATATCCAAGAACATGAACCTTTTCCCATCACTACACACGAGGTTTCCCAGCTAAACTGAACACACTTAAACTTGGAAACAAGTAATGTGTGCCTAGTGTGGCAGGAAAACAAGAGAAATGAAGTTAGAGTCATGGTTATTGAAGGAAAATAACCATGTTGAGATTAATAGACTTTCAATCATAATAAATTATCAAATTAAGTAACTTTTTTAACTCCTTGTCTTCACTTTTAGGTGAAAATAAAGCTTAAGCAGACCATCTACAGAGCAACAGATTAAAAAACACACTCTGAGGTAGAAAGGTTGTAGCCAGGTAAACATAACTGACTAAGGCTGGTAAACTGCTTTACACAGGAATTTAGTGAAATCAACTTTCTTTTCATTATGCTAAATAGATTAGAAGGCCAGTAAGCTCATACTTTATACCCTCATGCATGCAAAATTATTCCTGTCACTACACTGCTCTCAATGACAGACAGACTTAAATTAGAAACAAAACACCCATTTTTAGATAAAGCCAACTAATCACTGGGAGAAAATGGTAGATTTTCTTCACTTCAAATATTTAAAGAAAGATTAGCTGCCTTTTAAAGACAACTATTATAGCTTAAATACCATTTATGAGCTTAATGCAGCTATTACTGGTTATAATTTGATTACAGTCTATGTCATCAAATGTCATTTGTCCTCAGGACACCAGACTCAGATAACACTGAAGTTCATCAGATTTTAAATCCTATTAAGGGTGTTATGTCTCAGACAAAGATACACCATTATTTTACACTGACAATTTCTATACACTTCTAATCTTCCAGTTTTAGTCAGAGCTGTTTAACAGACAAAGAGGAGGGGAAGTTAAACCTTGGAATTAGTCAGGGATCTACCAAAAAACTGATGAGGTGTTGCAGAGTGTTCCTTACACACAACCAGCTTAAGCACTCGGGTGAAAGAGTCCCGTGGAATTTCACTCCAAGCTCAGACGGTGCTGCCTCTTTATCACAGCCTGGCCAGCGACCTCACCACCTGAATTCCAGCTCCGGGGAGTGCAGTTTTCAACTAGTTCTATCTGCTCTCTCTGCCAGGCTCCTACAAAACTCACCACTAGTCCTGCAGGGCTTTGTGTCGTTTCTGAGGCAGCCGTGGGAGTTGATTTTTCGGCGGTGATTTCTCAGCTCCGAATTGGCTCCGTTCACGTACAGGGAGAAGCCTTGTTCCAGCTGCTCCAGCCTGATTTGCACGGGGTCCTTCCTCCTCAACCGTTCCAGTAACCTGGAGCAGGAAGGGCAGCAGTTCATCCTCACGCAGATGGTCAGACCAGCAATAAATACAACAACACACCACGCCACAGAGCTGGAAAATATGTTCACAGCTCAAACAGCACCTTCAGAACACAGCTTCCAGGATCTGTTCCCCCTCTGTAACACTGTGACAGGTGAAGTTTGACCAAGCCTCTCCCTTCTGGCATTTTTCCCATGTTGTTTCTCGTTTCACGTCATTTTTCCAATTGGTATTTAGCACATTTAACCTTTTCGTCTTAAGAATTTTTCAGGGTTTTACTTGGAATTTCCAAAAAGCTTAAAAAAAATGGTTGAGGACTTTTCAAAAAAAAAAAAAAAAAAAAAAAAAAGTATTATTTTTGTTTTGAAACTTGAGGTAAAAAGCCCCCAGTCAATGGTGCAGTTAGAGATACCAGAAAATTGAAGGCTGGGCAAAATAATATTTAAAAAAATGCCCTTACCCTGGGCTCAATTTCAATGGAACACCTACCCTCCCTCTTTCAAGTCTCATCTTCTCTCCTTTCACCGTGGCTTATACCCAGTCCATCCTAACTCCTCTGGTGAGGTGACATACAGGCCAGGAGTGGGATCCTGTGGGTGACAATTTGCCCCTGCCCCTGCACAGCCCCCCATCCCCACTCTCTTGCACCCACCTCAGGCTTCTCTGACTGGTGAGGCTGTGGCATAAGATGGGCTTTTCTGTTAGTTTTGGATCCAGCAGGAGCCAGTGCCTGAGCTGCTCCCACACAGGCAGCTCTGCAGCCCCACTACCCCAAAGTGCCAGATTTGCCCAACACCAAATGCCCCCAGCACAGCTCCAGTGGCCGCCTGCTTGTTGTGCTGTAGTTTGATGGCATTTGCTTCCACCCTGATCCAGAATTAGAGCTCTGCTACTAAGCATGCACGTTCTTTCAATCAGTAAATAAACTGGTTTTATTCTTTTCCAAAGCTGAGTCAGGATACTATACACAAAAGAAACCTGTGGTCATAAAAACTTGATTTTTTTTTTTTTTTTTGGCATAACTGTGGCTTTCTAAGTTTTTTTTGTGTTTTCACTGAACCAGCCCGTTACAGAATTTGAGTAAAAGTCTTATGGTTTGTGGTAAAGGAAGGAATCCAGTAAGAAAGTTTTGCAGGCCCTTCTGAATTAACTATGAAGTTCCTCTGTTCAGGGTACAATGACAGGAAGGTACATAAGAACAAAGAGTAAGAGAAATGCTTGAAACTTGTCTGAAAGACAAGTTTGAAAACAAAGTTTGCAAGGGCAACTGGATGTCCTCATCTCCCACTTTTCTGTATTTCTGACAGTATAAAAGCCTTGCCTCATAACTATATCCTCACACAGCATGAGCTGCCAGCTACCTCTGAATCCACAAGATTTTTCTATAAACAAAAAATCTTCCCTGTCAGCCAGTGAAACAACAGCTACTTTGTTAATGAATGTATTTATCTTTTAAATACTGAAGAAACATCAGGGTCTCCTCTAGAAAAAAAGAACTTTGATGTGTTTAGCAAACAAAGGGAAGAAGAGAGAAACACCTGAATGCTTTAAAGCACAGCAAGTCAGACTTTGCACCACAACTGCTGGTATCTGGTACAACAGAACACGTATTTCACACCCAGTGGGGGTAACAAATGTGTGCCTTACCTGTTTCTCTGCTGAAGGGATATTAAGTATTCGTCATGTTTTTCATCAAAGTCAGTCACCATGTCTTAATATAAAGCTGAAATGAGAATATAATTGTCAGGCTGAATGATTTGTTATGGAGTACCACTGGTTTTGCACCCTCAGTAGATGGGAATGTATAAGCTGAAAAATGTTCCTCCTTCAGCAAGGCATAAAGCTGTCAGTGCAGCAAATAAAGCTCCTGAAGAACAGAGGAAACCGTAGTTGTTTTACCTATTTTTCAGAACCCTTCACTTCACAAGCTCCTGAAGAACTTAAAAATACTAAGAGTGGAAGGCATATGCAATATAATGAGTTTATAACCCAAGACCTGATGAGCAAGTCAGCCCTGGGGCTGAAGCTGTCCTCAGTGTCCAGCTGCGGGGTGATCTCCCTGCACTGCTACTGCTCACGAGGCAAGTTAATTATACAACTTGCTATCTGCAGAGGCTGTGTACGTTCAAAGTGTCTAATTAAGGATTTTATGTCCCCTTTCAGGAAACATGACCCCTTCCAGCCATCCCCACCAAGCATCCCAGAGCCGCTGCCGCCAGCTGTGCTGGGGCGTTCTCTCTCTCACAAGTTAAAATGTACCACCCACACATTGTACCCAAACAAAGGACCCCCCAGTATTTTGTCTTTTTACCGCTCGCGGGGTATCTGGGGCCGAGACTCCCCGACCGGCTCGGGAACGACCCCGCTGGACCCTGGATAGACACTGACCCTGGATGGACACTAACCCTAGATGGACATAGATTTGGATGGACACGGACCCTGGACAGAACCAGGGACCTCCACGGACCCTGGACGGAAACTGACCAGCCGGGACAGAGCCCGGGACCGACACTGACCAGCCGGGACAGAGCCCGGGCCTGACACTGACCAGCCGGGACAGAGCCCGGGACCGACACTGACCAGCCGGGGCAGAGCCCGGGACCGACACTGACCAGCCGGGACAGAGCCCGGGACCGACACTGACCAGCCGGGGCAGAGCCCGGGACCGACACTGACCAGCCGGGACAGAGTCCGGGACCGACACTGACCAGCCGGGGCAGAGCCCGGGACTGACACTGACCAGCCGGGACAGAGCCCGGGACCGACACTGACCAGCCGGGACAGAGCCCGGGACCGACACTGACCAGCCGGGACAGAGCCCGGGACCGACACTGACCAGCTGGGGCAGAGTCTCCAGACGGACTCCCGGGAGGACACGGGCACCGGGGCAGAGCCTCGGAGCAAAGCCCCTGGAGGGACACAGCCCCCGAACGGACACTGACCCCCGAGCAAAGCCCTCGGACGGCCACAGCCCCAGGACGGGCACTGACCGCAGGCAGAGCCCCCCGCCGGACACTGACCCTGCACAGAGCCCCCGACACTGACCAGCCGGGGCAGAGTCTCCAAAGGGACACGGACCCCCGGGCACACACGGGCACCGGAGCGGAGCCCCCCGGGCTGACACAACCTGCAGACGGACAGAGCCCCCCGGACGAGCCCCCGCACGGACACTGACCCGGGCGCGGCCCCCGCGCAGCCCCGGCCCCCGCCCCGCTCGCTCGCTCGGGGCTCGGCCGCTCCTGTGTCTCGGTTTCCCCGGTGACGGTCGCGCCGCCGCCCGTCAGTTCCTGCGCGCCCGGGCCCGGAAGCGGCGGCGGGGGATGGAGGCGATGGAGGCGCTGTGGGCGCTGCTGGACGAGGTGGCCCTGGAGGGGCTGGACGGCATCACCCCGGCCGCGCTCTGGCACCGCCTGGCCGCCCGCTCGCCGCCCTTCCCGCTGCCGCTGGAGCCCGGCACGCAGCAGCTGCTCTGGGCCGCGCTCAGCGCCCAGCCCGACCTGCGCTTCTACCTCCTGCCGCGGCCGCGGCCGCCGCTCCGCCTGCACGACGGGTGAGTGCCTGGGTCGGGGAGCCCCGAGCCGGGGGAAGCCGGGCCGGGGTGCCGGGCTGACCCCTCGGCACTGCTCTCACGGGCTCGGCTGGGTCGGTGGCAGCGGGAAGCGCGGAGCGTGGCTCCGGAGCTGCTGTTTGGATATTGGAGAAAATTTGTCACTGTTACGGTGGTCAGGCACTGGAACAGGTTGCCCTGGAGGTGCTGGAGGCACCACCGCTGGAGGTGTTTAAGAGGAGTCTGGGTCTGGCCCTGGGTGATGTGGTTTAGTGGTTTAAGGGTTATCGTAGGTGGTTTGGAATGCATGATCTTGAAGTTCTCTTCCAACCTTGGTGGTTCTGTGACCTCTGTGTGAGTCTTGACTAGATTTCCATTCAAATATCCGCTTGTCACTTACATGGCGGAATTTACATGGCCAGTTCATCAGGGTGGGTGTACCTGTTGTTTTTCTTCTCTGTGAACTATGTGTTTCTTTCATTTCCACTGAGTATTCTTGAGTTTTTGAAGATTAAATAGTGTATCCCCCTCCTTCTGCCTCCTGCATGCTGAGGTTGGGTTGTACTTGAGGAGCACAGCTCTGCTCTTCATGTTCTTCCAGTCTTGGTATCTCAAAAGAGCTTTGTTTTTCCAAGGTGCTCCATGGAGTTACCAGCATTGTTTATGACAAGGTTTCAGTTATCAGCATTGTTTGTGACAATATTTCATTTCTCCTTGCTTGGTTAGGTGTGTTAGCTCTCTGCTTTTATTCCAGGTATGAAGAAATAGACCTTGAAACGGGAATACTGGAAACCAAAAGAGATCCTGTTTCTTCAGATGATATTTATCCTGTCCACATGATTTTGGATAACAAAGATGGCATACAAGGTTCCTGCCAGTATTTTAAAGAGAGAGTAGATATCACTGATCAGATAAGGAGGAAGGATTTGCAGCCTTGTTGTACTTACAAAGAAGCTGTTGAGAAGTGAGTGAAATCCTTATATCTGGCATTAAAATACCTTTAAGGGATTTTTTTTTCCAGTCCTTGCCCAGTGTGTACAAGAATGGTGTTCGTGGGGAGAAAAGGATTGACCTCTCTGTTTTTATGGAACTGATAACAATATATTACTCTTCCTTCTGTTTCTTAGGTGGGGAGAGAAACTCGTCATTGTTGCTTCCCAAGACCAGCGTTACAGAGCTTTAATAGGCTGGGAAGGGGACCCTGACTTAAAACTCCCTGACTTCTCCTACTGCATCCTGGAGCGTTTGGGCCGTGCTCGGTGGCAAGGAGAGCTCCAGAGGGACCTTCACTGTGGGGCTTTCAAGTAAGTTTGCATTTTTCTCCAGGAATTCAATCAAATGGCTAACAAGTTGCCACTGGTCATTTTTGAGTGTTCCTGTGTATTGATGGGAACTCCTGTTTGTCCTGGTAGTGTTTCATCCTTACTGCCAGGAGTACTTGGCTCTTGCAGCCCATGTTGCTGGATCTGTACTGATCTCACCGTTGAGTTCATTAGAGTTCCAGAAACTGTCTGTTGGGTCAATACACAAATTTCTAATTTTTGGAAGTTCTTGCTTTCTCTGAATAACTTTTTTCTTCAGATTTGGGATGGAACAATGATCTTCATTTCATTTTCTAAACTGCTGAGAAAGCATCTTACCCTGCCCAAGTTCTGGAGAGATTCTGGAATGCACAGCTTTTGTCCTCAGCATTTTCCCTGTGTGACATCTTCCTCCAAATGAGTGGGAGCCTGAGTTACCAGCTCTCAAACTAGGCCTTGTATTTTATTGATGGAGTGTTACACAGCCTCTTAGAGAACTCCTGAAGTTCTGCAGGATATTAGCACTGCTGTAAGGATTCACTGCTTTTAGGACATAAATGGGATGTAGCTTGCAAACCACCTGGCATTTTTTTGTACCACTTAGGAAACCCTTTTATGTAACTTATATGATGGAGGTAGAGGGTTTGGTGGCCTAAGTCAGCTCAGCAGGGAGTGAGATGAATATCAGAGTTATTACAAGGAGAGTGGTGATTGTGGTGCAGCCAGGAGTTAAACAGAGAGGATGGAGAAAGGGGGCATGGGGATACAATACTGATTCAACTCTCTCATCAAATCATCATGACACTCTGTGCCTAGACTCTGGGTTAAAATCAGAGGTATTTCTCTTTGTTTATTGGATTAACTATGAAAATAAATTTCACAGGTTTTCTTAACTTTGGCACTTCTTAATTTTGAGTTTGTCACTTTGAAAATGAGCGTATATTGCTAAGCTCATAGGAATTTAGGTAAAGTGTTCTGGGGTACTGGATAATTAAAATTATTTGCAGAAGTTTCTATGCCTATATCTTGCCATCTTTATCTTGCCATCTTTTCTTTAGAGTGGATGCTGGAAAACTTCATTATCACCGAAGAGTATTGGACAGAAATGGTCTCATAACGATGCAATCCCACGTCATACGCCTGCCAAGTGGAGCACAGCAGCACTCAATTCTTCTGCTTCTGACTCGCTTTCATGCTGATAGGTATGTTTTAAAGGTCTGCTGGGCAGACTGTGACCTTTTACTATGATGAGAGATTGCTCTGTTGTCACAGAACAATCAAAGTTTCCTGGTATTGACTCTCTTCAATTCCTTTAACTCCTCTTCTGAATGCCAGACAGCTCAGTAGAATATTCCAGTGCCTGTCACCTGCCTACATAAACCTAGCTTTCCTTATTGTAGCACTGATCATTTTGTTAATTTTGTGTGTTTTCACTTCCAACACATTTCTAATAGACTTTTTGTTTTGTTTTCTTACCTTGTTTATAATTAGAACTTGTGCTTCTGTGGATTGCCAGTGAAGTAACAGCTTGGGCTTAGTCACTGTTCCCTTGGCTGAGATCTCTTCTCAGTGACAAATTCTCTCATGTGCTTTTCACAGAAGGAAAGAAAACTAATTCCTAAACCAATCTGAGAACACTTAGCATACTTTCTCTAGTGACTGACATTTTGTAAAGCTAAAACTCATTTTTATGAAATTATGTGCATACTTACATGTAAAATAATTTTCTTTTCTTGGTTAGGAGGAGCAAATATGATATTCTAATGGAGAAGCTGTCAAGTATGCTAAGTGCTCGTTCAAACCAGATGGAAACATTAGGAAACTTGAGGGAAGAATTGGTGAGATTCATTCCTCTTTCAAATTCTCACTCAGTAGAGTCTAGATAATTAGTATCAAAGGCACTCATTCTTACTGCCTGCTTTTTAGAGTTGCACAAAGTTCTGGGGGAGGATATCAGAAGAAGGATCTTAAAAACCTACTAGATCAAGTTCCTGTTGGTGTTTGTCCTAGGGAAGGAGCTCTGTTCCATCCACAGCTTCAGAAATGTTTTGTCAATGAATATCATCCTGCATTTCTTACTTGTCCAAGTAAGAAAACAAACAAGCTGTTTGTTTGGATGGTAGAGTTGGAAGAATACAACACACTCCACAAACATCTCATGTTCTGCCCAGTGTCTACACTAACAGGCTTTTAAGTTCCTTTTTGGGTTCTCTCCCCAGAACACTGTGTTTTAAGAACAGGTAGTAGGAATGTCTTTGATGCTTTGATCAGCAGCAGGTGAGGCTTTGGGGTTACAGTGACTTTTGCCATTTCTCTTTGCACCAGGGCCTTTGTGAGAGGACTTTCAAACGTCTGTATCAGTACATGATGAATGCTGGCTTGGCCAAGGTCATCTCTGTGCCACTGCAGGACATAAACCCCAATGGAGGGCCCTACAAGACAAAGAAAGGTGGCAAGAACCATATCTGTGCTTTCTTCTTGAGTAATCATGATGTCATTCTATCAGTAAGCTTCATATCTTAAATTAGAAGAGGTGTAAGTGAGATCTGTCTATGCAGTTATGTAGATAAATCTGTTACTAAAGCTGCAGCCCACTTGAATTAAGCATTTGTTCCAGGTTTTTAAGGAATGGATGTAATCAAGGTTGTTGATCAGTGTAAGCTGTTTCAGTGGGTGGAACACAAGACTGCTCAAGCCAATACAGAGAGTAGGAAAAAAGCAGCCTGCTGACCTTTCAGCTTGAAGTTAAATGACAAGTCATGAAACTTGAGAAAAAAATTGTATAAAAAGGTTATACAGAAAGAAAGACCCTTGTGAAATAAGCTAAAACCACAGACCATCTTGTTGTGACTTTTCCTTTTTCTCAGTTTCCTTTTCTTTGGTTTCCTTTTTCTTGGTTGTGACATCCTGCTGAGGGATGGTTTAATGCATAACCAGCTTTCAATTCAAGTTTAATTGGTTACAAGAACTGCTGATAACTTCCAATCATGTAGTGGAAAGACAAAGGAAGGCAGAACTGCATGAAGAAAGGGAACAAAAGAAAGCAGCTGCTCTCAGAAAAAGATGCAGATAAAACTTGCACGGGGAAAAAAAGCTCCAAGAAATAATAATAGAAAGTATGAGGAAGGACCCTGTCACCAGTGGAATTAGTGCAATTGTTGAAAGAAATCTAAACCAAATCTTTAATCACAGAAAATCCTAAGAGGCAGATTTGCAGGGTTAAAAATAAAATAGTTCTAAAAGGTGAACAGTATGGTTTTTAGAGACAGTGAAGTTTTTTTTTGTGGGGGGAATAAATGTGATATGAACTGATCATTGCAAATTACACAGTCTTTGTGAAAAGGAGGGGTATTAAAGGAGAAAGGGAAAGAGCCAATAAAACCATGAGAACTTCAAAACAGAAGTTAATGCCAGTTATGTGGATTTGGATTAAGGCTCTTGATAAGACAACAAATTCCTTCAAATCTATTAAGTAAGGGGAGGGAAATTCTCTAGAGGGAAACTGCATTATGAACAAAGAGGAGCAGAGGCCAGAAGTAGGTGCAGCACTGACACTGGCTGAGAGAGAAATCACCACATTGTGCTGAACAAAGCAAGGAGTGACTGAGTTGATTTGCCGTGAAATGCACAGATCCCCCTCCTTCCATAAGAATATCAAAGGGAGTTTTGCATGGGAAAACTCATTTAAGTTCACAGTCTGAAGAAAGCAGTGGGGATCCTTGATATTCTAGATTAGATCAGTATCCAGTGAAATATATAGGGGAAAGTATCACCAGAGGGTTTACAAAATATGAATTGTGCCTAATTAATGTATTTCTGGTTTGAGCAAGTGTCCCAACATACAGTGGTTGTGTGACAGCCTCTTAAATGACCTTTATAGACTTACATGTCCTTTAGGCACACCATTTAGCATTGGCATTGACCAAATCCTTGGCTCTCTCTTACACTACTTACCAGCTTTGCACCTGGTTATATCTGTTTTTAATTCCTCCTACTGACTTAAGTTTCAGGGAGGTTCTAATGAGCTGAAAACACTTGCAAATAAACCCCAGAAGACTACATAGTACTGCTAAAAGACAGTTTATGGTCAGTAGTAAAAGCATTTAACTTCCCATCAGGGTATTTATTTAGAAGACAAGAAAATACAAGTGCACTTACAAACTTGGTGGCTGCCCCCAAGGCAGTGATGTTTTATGTTCTGTCAGAGACTGGCAGAACAGCAGCTGCATTTACTGCTTAAGTTTGTCATCAAAAATGCCACTTGATGAATCTTTCACTTGAATGGTAATTCCGTCTTACAGATGTAAAAGCTGAAAATCCACGAAAATGCCTTCAAAACACTAGGTATTAAAGGAGGATGAATTAATAATAGCTGATTTTCATCAGAGATCAAGATAGTTTAATCTCTGGAGTTATATAGGAAAGCAGATAGAAATATGTGGGACACACTGAGGATGAAGCCAGAGCATCTGCTATGGGAAGAACATTATTGGACAGCAAGAGCTAAAGGAAAAAGAATTGGTTTGTTTTGGGGGATTTTTTCTTGGGGGATTTTCTGTTTGTTTGTTTTTTCAAGTACTGCTTCAAGTGAAATTTAATGGGCTGTAGAAATACAAAGGATATAATAACAGTGCCTGCAATCCTACCAAAATGTCAGCACTCAATTATTATCCTAAGCAGCATCTTAGGGAAAGGATTCAGGTCAAGGAAAAATAATGGAATTATCTGGCCTGGAGCTCAGTCACATGGTCAAGTGACTGTGGGTTAACTTGGTGTCAGCTGGGCATCAGTAACTGCTCATATATATACACATTAAACATCAGCTGAAACCTCCGTGATTTCAGCTAGAGCTGTCACCTGCCATTTTCACAGCTGGACCAGAGGAGTAGAGATGGCTGTGGATGTTCCACCCACTGCTGCAGGATGAATTGGCTGCTTCTGCAGTAGCTGCTGAATCACTGCAGATTGCTAAGCTGGCAGTGTACAATAACCCAGTTCTGGTTTACCACTGCTCTCTGAAATGGTCCAGCAGGAGCTTGGTGACACTGGTGAGAGCAGGTCATCCTTGTGGCAGGGAGCAGGGTCTGCCCATCTCTCCTGGAGCCGTCTGTCCCCACTTTACCCTTTTCTCTGAGCTCGTAGTGAGTGGAGAGTTACTACAGCAGTGGACAGTGGCATATTAAGATGTGGAATTAAATCATGTTTGAGAATGTTGTGGCTGGGGGCAGCAGTGTGTTCTGTCCTTGTAAAAAGGAGTGGTTTTATACCCAGTGAGTGATCTTACAGTCAAATATGTGTTCTGCAGATGTAATACTGGGGATCAGCACTTAATCCCTTCACTGATTTATTTGTGCTGTTGAAATTTCTTCCACTAGGCAGTCCTAGAATTGACACAGATGGGAAGGTTTGGAGCACCTCAACAATTCATATATAGGGAAAAGCTGTTGCAAACCCTTCCTAGAAATACCCAGTTGTCTTTAGTTGTTTGTTCCCCACTGCACTGCTGCTTCTTCATGCTGCTGAAAGAAATAAAATGGTTTAAACATGTGCACACCCCCTGCATTTTGTTGGGAGTTGTTTCTGACAGTCATGTTTCACAGGGACTGATGTCATGGTCCGTTGCCTTAAACTGCTGAAGGAATTTCGGAAGAAAATGGAAGATTATCATGATGATGATGAAGAAGAGATCATCACAAAAACTGTTCAGCCTGTGGATATTGTTTGTGAGAGGGACATGCTCACCCAGGCTTATGAGCTAAGTAGGTGTTGTAGTAAGACACCCTAAGACTTTTCCAATTATCTTCTTGCTCCTTGTATGTATAAAAGAAATGTATATATTGCAGGGGGTTTAAGTTCTGGTTGCTTTTCTATCAGAAAGTGTCAATTTTTCATAGCAAAATGAGCTTTATATCCAGATTAGACTGGAGTTTAGCCCTTCCTGGGAGCTTATCAACTATTCAATACCACCCAAAAAACCCAGCATGACAGAAACAAGGTGTTGTGATGGGATGAGAAAAAATGATGAAGAAAACAATGCTCTGTAATCTTCTATCTTTTCCTTTCAAAATGGAGAAATTAATATCTAACTGTGGAAAGCTGTCAGGGAAAAAATTCACCCCTGCTTCTGTTTCGAAGCTGTTGCCTGCTTTTGCTGTTCTGCTGGGCACTGCTTGATGTAAAATTATGTTTTGGCTGAATATTGTGTATATCTGTGCAATTGTCTTTAGTTAGTGGGGAATCTTAAATTTACTCTTCTGGCACATATGGTTGTCCAGAGCAAATATTAATGTATGCACAACTACATGTGCATGTAATTCAGTCAGATTATTTTCCTGAGGTGTTTATTTGTTGGTTTTCCTTTCTGAAACAGTTGAAAGCAGAGGAACCAAAGGCATTTCTCAGGCAGAAATTCGCTTGGCTATGAATGTGGGGAAGCTGGAAGCGAGGATGCTCTGTCGACTTCTGGACAGGTACAAGGTTGTCAAGGTAAGGCAAAAATAAAATAATTTAAACACTTATTGAAGCTGAAGATACAATTGTGGTTACTGCAGAAATATATCATAGCATTGTTAACCTCAAACACTGGAAATAGCAGTGATTTGAGACTGTAACATTCCTGCATTGCCATCTTCTCTCAACAGAGAATTTTTTTAGAAAAATCTTGTCATTTGGCAAAAAAATTCTGTAGATTTAAAACCAAACAAATTATATAAACCATTAGAATGTCTAAACCTACTTTTCCCTAGTCAGCTGTGAGAATGAACTCTTCCCTCATTGATTGGTGAAGTGTTAGAGTTTCTAGATCCTTGGGAGCACCTGTTGTAGCACAGGGCAGCAGCAGCTCCACCAGTGAGTCACTCAGGTACCTTCTGCATTGCCGTTCTTCCACAGACTTTATTTTTTTTCCCCCCAAAAAAATTGATTTCTAGTCTGAATACATATAGTTTGTTCTTTCTACATCCCACATACCGTGGGTGTTTCCTTTTAGTGTGCAGGTAATGCAGATTTATTTGGTTTTCAGGCACGGAATGCCTTCTGATTTCTATATGTTCAGGTTTGTGACATTGTAGTTATTCAGAAAATAAAAAAAGAACAGCACGATATTTCTGGATGTGAGGGGAGAGCAGGTAGAAAACTTTCCCACTGTTGGTGCTGGAGAACACTTCAAGAATGGAGAAGTCAGGTGGTAAAATAACATTCCAACTGTTTCCTCAGGGTTTCATGGAGGATGAAGGTCGGCAAAGGACAACAAAGTACATCTCACACATCCTTGCAGAGGAGAGTGATTTAAACAGGCAGTTTGAGAGGGAGAAGGCCAGGAGTGAGCACTTGGCTACAGTTACTTTGGCCCTGGTGCCTGAGGAATCCCCACCTGTGGAAGAGGTGTCTCCTGGAGAAGATGAGACTTTGGTCTCGGAGTCTGACAATGAAGAGGAAGGGAAAGATGGCAAGAAGAGAGGAAAAAGGCAGAAGGCTAACTCTGCTTCTCTCTTGAAATTAAGTTGCCAAGATGATGCCCATCAGTCAACACCAGCTAAAGGTAGATCATGACTTTGAAATTCAGAAAGAACCCTGCATTTTTCTTGTGGATCCTTTTATTGAAGAAAAAGTAATATGCTAGTAGCATCCATTAAAATTTTTGGTCACATTTTTTATTGTTTACTGATAATTTCCCTGCTTTCACCCCAGATTGTTATGGTTTGGGACACTAAGTGTGGTAATCTCTGGAGATTCTCAGGGCTGAAATGTGCTCTGGTGTCTGTGTGTCCAGTGGTGTTTCTGGTTACCACTAATCACCAAGAGGATAATCTGCTTCTCCTTCCCCCATGCAAATGAAATGGGCTCATCCAATGTGCTCCTTGGATGTTCAGGGTTATTTTTCTGTTGGCTTGAAGGGCTGAAATGATCCTGCAGAGGGTCAGACAAATTCCAAAACAGCTGCAGGGCAGGAGGAAGGACTGGGGGGCTAAAAACAAGCACAGTGGTAGGTAGCAGTCAGGTTGACTTAAACAGCATCCTTGGGTGATACTTTAAACTGCCTTGGATGTTCTGGGATGAACTGACAAAGAATCTGTCATGGACTCTTTTTTAAGATATCTTAGAACTCGGGCTGTGCCCAGCAGAGAGCACCATCTTGGTAGAGCTTTAGTTTTTAAAGTCCTTGAAGACTTCAGAAGGGATTTGAACACGCTTTGTCTATCGTGAAATGTTTTATTTCTTCCTCACTAAGGAAAAATGTGGGCTGTGCCTCTCATTAAAAAGCATTGTTTCATTCCATTGGATATGTAAATGTCAGCCTAGGTGTGGGAAATGGCACAGGAGCTGACAGACCAGCCCATTAACTTTTATTTCAATATTGTAACATATAAAAATTCTTCCCCTTTTAGCAGGTTGTTTTTTTTTCAATTGGAAATGTCTGGAATTGAGCCTTAGAGTCTGTGCAAAATACATGTTCATGTACTGATGCAAACCTTCAGGTGGGATGAGTACATGTAGAGTAATACTGACTTGTTGGCTGAGACCAGACAAGATCAGTAACTTCCTACTTTCAAGTAGCCATTGGCTGTGGATGACTTTACCCTGAAGCTGTTTGCTTCAGCTTTTTTTTTTAATTTTTTTTAACACCTTACTGTGAAAGCTACCAGCCTGTTGGGGACATACTTTAAAAAGGATATGTGGTGATTTATTTTAATAATTTTATTTTAACTGTTCGAATTTGTACTGCTAAATTCAAAGGAAATAGAGGAGAACTGAGCTTCATTTCTTATGTGGATTATCTTTGGAGTAATACTAAATCCTTGTTCTTCTTGTGCTTTGAGTCAGAAAAGTCAGGTTTCTTGCAGAACTTGAGAGTCTTTGGGACAGAAACTCTCCTCTCTTCAGACAGCAATTTGTGGATAAGCTAATCTGGCCCTTCATGGTCTTCCAAGTCTGCCTGTGAAAAGGCTTTTGCATGATGAGAATTATTTGATGGCAGGGGGTTCACTTTTTTTTTTTTTTTAACTGTACTTAGGAGGCTGAATGCAGTTTTTCATGGTCAAACCCCTGCTTCCAGCAGGGTGGGATGTGTAGAAAATGCAGCAGAATGCTTTTAAGTGCAGCTGCCTGGGCAGATGGGGAATGGCTCTTGGAGAGAGAGAAGCTGAACAGGGAGAGCAGAACAGTTACAAGGCTTTTTGCTCTCGAAGCAGGCTCCAAGCCCACAGCTGTGAAGTCTCAGGGAAAGAAGCTGCCCCCTCAAATTCTTGAAGATCCTGATGAGCTCCCAGACAACATTTCAGGGGAGAGTTCTACTTTGGAAACTCTAAAGCAGGAGTCCAGTCTTCCCACCTGTGCTCATTCCACTGATGAAGATGGGGATGTGGCTGTGGTGGAGGAAGTCAGACTTGAAGATCCTAAGGTAAGATCATTTGTCTTAATATTTTCTTGTTGGTACAGCTGTCTGAGCTCAGTTATGTACTTTTATAGCAAGACTTCAGCCTAGAGTTTTTGTATTTATTTATGGAATTGTTTGGGGTTTTTTAAATTTGATTTTAAAGTACATTCATCTTTTGGCTGCACCGTAGTTGTAAGTGAAAATTATTCCAGGAGATAGGAAGGTAGATGTTAAATTACGGTTCTGGGTTAGTTCCCTGGTGCTCTCCAAATTGCCTGGGTTGACTTAATGCGTGTCATTACTTAATGTAGCACACAAGTGTTGCACATCATCTGCTCTGTCTCCCTGCCTGGGAAGGGGAGATGAAAGATAATCTTCATCTGACTATTTGTTACAAATAAACACATGAAAACTCTGAACTCCTCAGCTGTTACTGTGTGAGGAGCCAGCGTTAGGCTGAAGGCATTGGCCAGTTCGTGTCAAATCTCTGTTCTGTCCATGCTGTGCACTAGAAAATGTGTGGGCAGAAGAAGGAGAAGCGTTCCAGAGCCACGGCAGTGGAGAGGTCCCACGAAACCTACCGGCTGCTGAAGCGGCGCAACCTCATCGTGGAGGCCGTGAGGAACCTGCGGCTCATCGAGAGCCTCTTCACGTGAGTGCCTCCGGCAATGGGGGGCTGGGGGCAGGCTGGCTTAAAATGCAAGGTGTTTGTTTGCATCTTTTAGGCTTCAGAAAATGGTCATGGATCAAGAGAAGCAAGAAGGGGTCTCCACCAAGTGCTGCAAGAAGTCCATCGTGCGGCTGGTGCAGAAGCTGGCGCGGGAAGGGCTCCTGAGGCTCTATCGCACCACGGTCATCCAGGATGGCATCAGCAAAAAGGTGACTGCACAAACACTGGCAGCAGAGCCAGCTTTCCTCACCACCTTCTGATTTATCAAAGTGTTCGGGGCCTCTTTACTGAAATACATGGGTGACTTCACTTCTTGCAGCAGAGTCCACAGTCAAGCTGCCTAGAAGCTTCATGTCCCAAGCTAAGCTGCTGTGAAAACCAGACCACTGCTTCCAATTATTGTGCTGCAGATAATTGTGAGACCAAGGAATAGTCCAGAGATCAAAGTCTCTGAATCTCCCTTCTGAGAGGTTATGCTGCTTATCAGTTATGTGGTTCATGGTTCTCCTCCTGCCCTGTCAGGCTGCACCAAAATTCTATTTAAACTCCTTTTGAGAGCCAAGAGTGTATGAAAAACCCTGAGTGAGGTGAAATTTGTAGAAGGTGATCTATTTTTTTTAAAAAAAAGGTTTATGGAAGTAAAATGTTTGGTTGCAAAGCTCAGACATGTCACTCTAGTGTGAAATAAGCAGGGAACTGAGTCTCTTGAAAATTACCTGCTGCACCATTACTGTAAGGCACAGACCAATCTGAATTGTGTGGGGGCTTTCAGCAACAACATGTATTAGTTTGGCCTTGCAAGGTCTGGCTTTTCACTTACCCCTCTCAGCCTAATATTTACAAGTCAAAGAGTTTGTTCCCTGAATACTTCAGGTTTTAAAAAAACCCAAATCCTGAGGCTTGTAGGTATGTTATTAACTGTTTATTGGTACAAAGACCACGTGCTGTGGCCTCTTGCTTACTACAAACTAGCAGTGGGAGTTTTCATCCAAAGCTGTTAATGTTCTGTGAGATATTAAACCTTCATAGGATTCATTTGTGCATCTGGTTAAGAGCCCACACCTCCATAAATGCCTTTGGTTTGTGTTCTGCTGCTCTGGACAGGTGGAGTTTGTTGTACATCCCTCAGTGAGTCCCAGTGATCCCCTGGTGAAAAGTGCCATAGAGCAGGTGCGGTTCCGAATCTCCAACTCAACCACTGCAAACAGGCAAGTCACAGGGATGGGGGGGATGGTTTTGGGATGGCCTGGGGGGAGCTTGGCTTGTCCAGAGCATGCAGAAACATGCAGGGGAAATAAACACGAGGTAAGCAAAAATACATTCCTTGGCAACAGAGAAATGGAAGCACCAAGATGAGGCGTCGTGCTGAATATCTCCTGAAGTCAGGAAAGAAGAGGAATTGAAGGCTGCTTAATTCTTACCAGAGTGCTCTGTGGTTTTAATACAGGATTAAAGTTCCCCAGACACCAACATCCCAGGACCATGGTGAGGAAGAAAGCCTGGGGCAAGAGACAGTTCCTGATTCAGGAGAAACACAAGAGAGCTCATCTAAAGCTGATAATAGTCGGGCAAAAAAAGCTGATGATAAAATGGGCATAACGCAGCTAAAAAACTATCATCCTGTTACAGGTACAGCCAGCTTGGGATTTTCTGTCATCTTTCACTTTCCCATTTATTAATAACAATAATTTTCAGATGTTTGGCTCTCCTAAGACACAAGTGGGGTTTTTTTCTTCTCTTATAGAAGAAAATTTGTATTTACATTAAAGCAACCTCACAATCCAATGTTTCCTTAACTGCCTTTTTTTTTTTTTTTACAATTGTGAACTGGAGTATTTGTATTCACTTCTACTTCTTTACTACTTGTAAATTATATTTACTTTCAACCGCCCATCTTTCCTTCCAGCTTTCTTCACATGAATTTTGCACAGGTAGCTGTTTGTCCTGTTCTAATCCTCTTTTTGTTTCTGTTTGGTTCTTAATCTTCCCTTCCAGTTCCAGGCCTCGGGCGCTCCCTTGGCTTCCTTCCCAAAATGCCCCGTTTAAGAATGGTCCACATGTTCCTCTGGTACTTAATTTACGGCCACCCTTTAAATGGAACGCAGCAAAAAGGAGGTACTGACGGTGAGCAGAAAGGCAGCAATCAAGGGCTGGATGAGAATGCAGCTGTAATTGAAGCACAGCCAGATGGGACCATAGAAATTGTGACAACTGTGGTGAATCCTGAGACCTCTGCACAGGAGACTGAAGTGGAGCTGTCTAATCAGAAAGGTAAGAAGTGGCACATCCTGACTTTACTGGATTTTGCTGTGGTTCAACATGGAAAAATAGGTAAAAGTAGACTTTTACCTATTGAAGGAAGGATTGAAAACCAACGGCTTAGAGAATATTCAGGTGCTTTTAGATTTCCAGACTATGAACTGCCAGTGTTGTTCTGCCTGAACCCTCCCAGTAAAACTCCTGCTGTAAGAGTCAGGTCTGGGCTGAGTCTGAGCCGCTCTTTGTGCTCGCAGTGTTCGTGGATGACTCGTCGTGGATGCGCTACATCCCCCCCCTGCCAGTGCACAGAGAGTTCGGCTTTGGATGGGCCCTTGTCAGTGACATTCTCCTCTGCCTGCCTCTCTCAGTCTTTGTTCAGATAGTGCAAGTCAGCTACAAGGTATGGTGCTGTTTGGTTTCCTTTTAGTGGTGTGAGCTGTACCTTCAGCTGTAACAAATCCCCCCTTCATCTGTTTTAACAAAACTAGACCCTGGAGAGGAGACACTTCTGTCTTTTACAGAAGAAGCAGGTGCTTTTACAGACAACACACTGAAAGAAATGTATAGCTCTGTAATGCAGCAACTTCTTTAACTACTATTTTGCCAAGAGCTTTTTATAATCCCACTGAATCTTCTACCTCGATTAACAAGAGTGATGTTTAAGCATTTACAAAAGCAGTAACATTTGCTTAGAAGATATTTTAGTAGACAGTTCTGGTAGAAAAGCCTTATACTTTAGAGCATAGTTATATTTTAGATATGCTTCCTTATATTTTGCATTTTGAATAATTTCTGAAATAATTCTAGGTGGAAGGTCTGGAAGATTTTTTAAATGATCCACTAAAAAAGCACACTCTGATCAGATTTCTTCCAAGGTCAGTCCGACAGCAGCTTCTCTACAAAAGGTAAGTAGATGAGTCAAAGTAAGTGGCTCTAGAGAGGAAACAGCAGTGGCTGATTGTTTTCTCAGTTATTTCCTGTTTGTGTCAAAGAGAACTTTGGTACTTAAGACAAGGATCGTCAATCTTCAAAGAATGGTGTGCCAAATTGTATTTTTCTCTCCCAAATAGAAGGTAATAAGAAACTAATAAACAATATTCATGTATGCTGTCAGGCAGTGTTTGAGTGCTGGGAGGTTCTGTCCTTCATAACTCATCAGCAGGATGCTGCTCCTGTATAAAACACACTCCTGACTGCTGCTAAATTCAGAATTTAATAGGGTCTAAGTGTTGCTGTCCTTCATAAATCTTTCAGAAGGCGCCACATTTCCCAGTTCCTGCCTCTCACAGACACCAATCAGGTTCTCCTCATGCTCTCAGTGCCATGTCTGCCATGCTTTGCCATTCCTCATCCAGGAGATTTACAAGTTGAGATGGGACTGAAGATAGGAAGGGAAAGCAACATTAAAGGAAAGTGATGTGCATGTGTGGAATCGAGAGCACCATGTTGGTTTTCCCAGCAAGTCATTGCTGATGGTTTGGATTTGGATGGGCTGATATGGCCTTTTCCAAACCTGCAAATGGGCCCTTGGTGAGGGGACAGGGCTGGGCAATATCAGCTGCCAGGGCTTGTGCTCAGCCCAGGTTTGCAATTCCTAACCTATTGCCAAATCTTAGAAACACAGAAACTGGATTTATCTTTTTAATATTTTTAATCTGCAGGTTCCATCTGATGGGTTTATGCAAAGCAACACAACACATAATCAAGTTGTGTCTTTACTCTATTCACTGAAACTTCTAACTCAGCCACATTTGCTTCAATATTTCTAGGCTTGATCTTTCTGACCTCCAGAGAAAACTCCTGCCAAAATAACCACTCTCACTTAACTGCATTTAATTTGAGATCCTAGTGAAGTTAAATGTGGGTAAAGTTTATTTGTCACAAACTCTCAGAAACTTTCCTGCAGAAGTTTCCTGCAGCTTCCAGAGTTTTTCCATAGATGTAGATATGCAGGGTGGGAAATGTTGCATTTTCTGCTCTGCCAAAGCTATAACCTACTGAAAGCAGTTTCTTGCTGCAGTAATTCTAAACAAGCTGAACTACAGGAATCTTTGCCCAATTCTTTATATGCACACACATGAAGGCCTATATTTAGCAGTCATGTTTTCTTACTCCTGTCTGCTTTACATCACATGAAATTATCTGCAGATCTGCTGGTGTTCTAAACCATTTTTGGTTCATTTTTACACTCCTTATTTCTGGCTAATTTTCATCTTTGCCAGCAAAATTTTACTTAGTATTTGGCTAAAATACTGGGTTTGTGATTTGAGGAAGGAAAATGGGTTATTACATGTTTTCCATAGGCTGACAATTCAATTTGTATTCACTCAAAATTTCACCTCAGAAATTCCACAACTCAATGGTGTCCTGGAAGTTCAGGTTGCTGCATGAAAATGTTGTGTTTTCTGGTATCATTTTTACTGCTTTCATGAGTGTTAATTGTAATGTTCCTAATATTGCTGCAGGAGGTACATCTTCTCAGTGATAGAAAACCTTCAAAGATTATGCTACATGGGACTGCTGCAGTTTGGCCCAACTGAGAAGTTCCAAGACAAAGACCAGGTAATTTTAAGAAAAAAAAAATTTAAAAAAGCAATTATTCTTCATGGATTTTTTTTCTTGTGAAATAAATGCAGGATTTGGGATTTGTATTGCCTTAAATAGTTAAATGAAGGACTGATTTCAGGTGTATGTGTGAAACTCCAGATCCAAGTGACACTGAAAGTTGTGTAGATAATTTTTGCCTTTCTCTGGAAGGACACTACTCAAGTGCATAATGCACACAATAATGATCCAGGAGGTTCCAGACTGGCAATACTTATGAAAAATGAGCATTCCAGCTTCTTATCCATCAAGGTGTCAGGCTTTGGGTGTCTGACAGAGAATAAAGTCACTGGTCAGAGTAAAATAATGACATCCATATGCATCTTTTTATAGACAGAGAGCACATGCAAAGGAGAAGGCAGATCCAACACATAATTCATGAGGATAAGAAAGATGATTGGGCCCCCAAATCCATCTGTTCAAATCCTGAATGAAGACTTGTTGGAAATAGTCACTTTGTGAAAACTTGGAATATCCCGTGCATAACAGGGAAAACAAACTGTTCTAAATCTAGAAAGGAAATTTCTGGATTGCTGTCAAGGGAAATTTGGGAATACAATGCAATAGGGTGGGAAGGGGTGTGTCTTCTCTGAGAGTGCTTTCTCAAAACAGCGAAGACAGCAAATGCCCACCAGTCCTAAACTAGACTGTGTGTGCTGGGAATTAGGGAATTTCAGTGATTTTTTTTTTACCTACCAGCCTGAAATGTGCTGTGTTTGGCAGGTGTTTGTGTACATGAAGAGGAATGCAGTGATTGTTGACACCACCATCTGTGACCTCCACTACAACCTGGCTCAGAGCAGCCGCCCGTTCGAGCGGCGCCTGTACGTGCTCAACACCCTGCAGGACGTGGAGAACTTCTGGTTCGATCTGCAGTGTGTCTGCCTCAACACACCCCTGGGTATGGCAAAACTCCACCTGTGCTGCTGCTTCTGGGCACACCACAATTGCTCCTCCTTCCCTAAAACAGGCAGGCTCTGTTTTGTCGCTTCCAGTGGCGTGTCAGGTTGCCCCGTGCAGCAAAAGCAACCCTAGAAGCTCTGTCCATGAGGCTGTGATCCACTCCAAATTCTCAGAGCAGTATCAAAACTGAAGTTAGAGGTAACAAAATTGCTAATAGCCCTTTCTGTGAGAAGGCAGCAGGTTGTGTAGAGAAGGGGTAAAAAGGTTAGTGCTGTTTGGGAGCAGTAGTTTGCCACAGCAGGGTGGATTGAAGGTGGGTTGAAGTCTGACTTCCCATGCTGATGGTCAAAGCTGTTTGTCTGTCCAGGAGTTGTCCGCTGTCCTCGGTCCAAGAGAAGTAATCAAGGCGAGGAGACTGCACTGGATGTGGAAATGGAACAAGAGTCAGCAGTGAATAAACACAATCTGGAGCGAAAGTGTGCGATGCTGGAATACACCACGTACGTCACCTTCATCCCTCTGCTGCTTGAATGGAGAGGGCAAAAAGAGGTGTCCTAGTGCTGAGGATGTTACACAACAGCAGAAGCAGTTCAGACTTGAGCATCTCAGTTAAGTGTTGAGGGCTGTTCCTGTGTAATTCAGAGAGTGTCTGGTTAAAAGACATGTAGTTATGCTTCATGTTTACAAGTAACTTTACCAAGTAGGTTTTTATGCTGGAGAAATGGGATAAGCAGATGTTGGATTTCCTTCCAATGTAGTACAGATGTGTGTTGCAAGAGTCTTGGGGAAAGCAAAGTTGAGAGGGAAGGAGAGCTTCCTAAGTACTGTTAATGCAAGGGATAATAAACTTAGAGATTCTCTGTTCCCTGTGTTATATCATGGTATCTCAAGCAGCTTCAGTAGCTCCTCGGTGTCACATTCTGGAGTCTGTCCTTCTGTGCTGCACTTGGCTGTAATTGTTTACAGATTAATTTCTAATATGGTGTTGGTGTACACTGTGATCTGGAAGTGATCTCTGGAGCATTCCACCTTCTGCCTAATCACAAGCTGTGATAGCCACACAGAACACCAGTTAAACTCTACATTGTGCTGTGCACTGTGGTTTAACTTTGTCAATATTCTACAAGTACATCAACTGATCTTCAAAAAATAAATGGTGTTGAGGGGACCCAGTTCCATTGATCGTTGCTAATGGAAAAAATTCTGTTGTGTTCACTTGTCAGCTTCTGCATAGGATCCCTATTGTATGGCAAGAAATCTTTTAAAGTGGATACCTGGTGTTCACTTGCAGTTAGGCTGGAGATCACTGGAGTGTCTTTAAGATCAAGAAACAGTTTTGGGGTTCAGTTGAGGGTGTAACGTTGCCCCCTAAATTGGGAGAGCAAGGGGAGAGTTCTGCACGTTGCACACACATCCCTTGAGAGCAGCTGGGAAGGCCCTCTGTGCCAAATAATGACCTGTGTGTTGTGTTTCTCTTGCTGTCAGAGGCAGCCGAGAGGTGGTTGATGATGGATCTATCCCTGGAGATGGGCTGGGAGCTGCAGGTCTGGATTCCAGCTTTTATGGGCATCTGAAACGCAACTGGATCTGGACAAGCTACATCATCAATAAGACCAGGAAGGTGAGTGTTTTAAAACTTACATATTGGAGTGACTTTTCCAAATTTCAGTATTCTTAAGGTTGAGATACTGACACCAAAATCTTACAGTGTGCTTTCTCAGTCATGTGTCTCAGTAAGGCTTTGCACCACTGGAAAGAAAGGAATGCCAAATATTGTCAAATTTTGGTGCTGGAGTGAAAGAATGGGACATAAATTTTATCTAAAAATTGAATTGTATAGCAAATTTGTTCATATGTTCAACTAATGGAGCAATACTTTATTGAGCAAGCAATACAGATTATTCAGTGGTTACCTCTTGCCTTTCTGGAATGTAGAACTTGTCAGACAAAAACTGAAACATCCAGAACAAGGAAATGCATATGGACAAAAATAAAAACAAAACTAAAAATAGGGAGCCCAACATATGCAAATGAGAATGGCCATCCCAGTTCTGGCTAATGACCTGTCTGTGATGGAAGGTTGTAAGAGCAAGGGATGTTTCCTCAGAATATCCTCCCAGCTGTCTGCAGGTTTTGGCCATTCTAAATCTGGGGCTGATGTTTCAAAGCAGTTAAGAGTTTTAGGGTTTTTTCTAGCATTAGTTTGCCTGTGTTTTGAGCACATGTAAATCTTTACTATCCCCAACCTCATGTAGCAAAGTGTTTCAAAGTGCATTATGTGTCCCCCCTTCCTTTTGAAGCTTTAAGCTCCCTAATAATTGTAATACTAAGGGAAGCTGTGAAGAAATACAATTCTCTATTACCCTTTCACTTGATTTTTCTAAACATCTGTTTCCCATTATCACCTCCTTTTTTCAAGACTGACATCTTCTATCCCCAGCATGGATCCCATCCTGCCTTTAATCATTCTTGCCTTTCTTTTAGCATGTTATAGATCTACTATATCCTTTTTAAGGTTCAAATACAATCACATAGTACTTTCAGGCTGTGGCCAACCATGGACTTTTATACAGTGTTGCTTTTCTCCCTTAAGAATTCCTTACATTTCCTTTGCTTTTTCACCATTACCAAGCACTGAACAGGGACTTCCACAGAACTGGCTGTAATTACTCTCCTTTAAGCAGTGGTCAAATCAGAGCCTATCAATGTATGTAAAATTAGAGTTGCTAATTTTTTTCCCCTCAGGCAGGATCATTTCACTCCTAATTTCATTTGCTGTTCATTCTCCTGGTTGTTGAGCATTAACAGGACCTCCAGCAGTTCTTCAGTCTCTGCTTTCCTCTCCACATCTGTGACCAACTTCAGCCCCCAGTGAACTCCACACAGGAGAAGTGGGGTTTGCAGAGAATGGCAGAACTCCCAACACACTGCAGTCAGTTCAGGCTCAGATTTAAGACGGGCAGAATACTGTGTAGGAGGCATTTACTCAGTGTTTTGTGTTTACAGTTTGGTTTTGTGGTTTTTAGGAGTTCCTTTGGAATGTAAAATGCTTTGAAGAAATCCCGGTTTACAGCGAGTTCTCCTCAGCCTCTGCAGCAATGAAAGATTCGAGCATTTCTTTTGCAGTAATGACTCCTGTTAAACTTGAGGAGATTTGCTGAAGTTCTAACCTTCATAATCTAGTGGTCATTACAGTCTTGATTTAAGAAAAGCTCTGGAGCCATTCTAATATGTGGTAGTAATAAGACAAATGAGTTCTTCATTGCAGCCAGGGATCTTTTCCTTTATGCAGAAAATTTCTGCTCACAGGATATAATGCAGATTATTGCTAAAACCAGTGCACTCCTTTTGCATATCACCTTTTTTAAAGCTGTGTTGTCTTAGGAAAATACAGTTTCTGAAAATGGACTGACAGCAAGACTCCAAACCTTCTTAACAAAACACCCTCTGCCACTCAGTACTGGAGGTAAGGTGGGCTCTGAAACTCTGCTGTAGCTGTTACTGTCTTTGTCAAACTCAGCATGAAGGATGTGGGTTATTCTTGTCTCCTTACAGTAATCCAAAACGCTTCTGGGGCAGTAAAATAGATAAATAAATACATTCCCTGTTTCTGGATATAGGGAACAATAATTTTTTTTATCCAGTATTGATGACATGGGTTGTTCCTGTCTCCTTACAATGATCTAGGACACTTCTGGGGCTGTAAAATAGATGTATAAATAATTTCTTAGAGAACAATCATTTCTATCCTTTGTAATTTCTGTGGTGCAGTTTGCAGGAAGTCTAGAGGGACCAATGTTTTGCAGCACTGTTATCCAGCCTAACGTTTGAGTTAAGGAGGAGGAAAAGCTTCAGGTTGAATATAAAACCTCTGCTCTGTTCCCTTGTGCTTGTGCACTGTACATTGAACTTAGTAATTACTTGATGATCCCTCATTTAATGGGGGATTTTACTTTGTGAGCTGCTGAGAAGGGGCATGAAATGACATGACTAAAAAAGGGCAATTTTGAGAGGGCATCTGTCTTTTAATATATTGAAATTTGGGCATTTGCTCTTTATACCTTAATATTGTAGAATGTCATTGCTCTAAAGCTCCACTGGTCTCACTGTGTGTCATTTTAGGTAACAAAATTAATATTTTGGGAGAAGCAAAGGTAGGATCAGAGTTACTTGTCCAGAAAGAGGAATGTTTTGAAATAAGTAAAGAACCAACCCAGGATCGAACGAAACGAGTGAGAGGTGGAAAAGGCCAAAAGAGGAAGAGGCTTAGGAAGGAGGTTGGAAAGAAGACAAAGAAGAGAAAGAAAGGTAAGAAACAGGAACAAGCAGCATTCTTTACTATGCTGGAGGCTGCTTTGGAAAAGCTGATGTGACTGGCACATGGTCTGGGCTCCAGGTGGGACAGGGGAGCTTTAGTGGCCGTGTCTTTGAGTTCCCTCTGTCAGGGAGGAGGCTCAGGTGCCCTGGGGCTGTGAAGGAGCTCTGGGGGAAAACAGCAGCATGTTGTACCCATGAGCTGTGTGTGGGCCATGGCTGCTGTGCTGTGCTGTGCTGTGCTGTGCTGTGCTGTGCTGTGCTGTGCTGTGCTGTGCTGTGCTGACTGGAGAAACCCTGATGGTGTCTGTGCCAGATCAGCTCCCTGCAATCCATCATCCACTGTTGATAGCTCGCTTAAAGATCCTTCATGGAATGATGCTCTGGGTTGCCAGTTTGCCAATTAAAGTGCTTGCTTTCTCATTCCTGGGAGAGGCATTAATGCATTTTGCTTTCTGAACCTCTCCTTCCTTCCCTGCTCTTCTCTCTTGTTCTTACAAACTCGTGCTGGTGCTGGGGTGGCAGTTTGAACTAACCAGAAGCTGAGATACTTGTCTTTAATTTTTTTTTTTTTCTGGTTTTGGTTGTTTAGAAGAGGATTCTGTAGAAAAAAGCAAGAGGCTGCGTTACCACGACGAGGCTGACCAGAGTGCCCTGCTGAGGATGACCCAGCTCCGTGTCACCTGGACGGTGCAGGAGGACAGCCTGCTCATGCTCTGCAGGATCGCCAGCCACGTGCTCAACGCCAAGGTGTGGGACACAAACCCCTCACCCAGAGCTCAGCACCCTCCAGGGGGTTCATCCTGCTTCTCACCATCCTCTGTGTGCTTCAGGGCAGGAGCTGAACTCCAAAACATCTCGTTGTTCCCACAGGTCAAAGGGCCCTTTGTGCCCTGGCAGGTGGTTCGGGATATCATGCATTCCAGCTTCGAGGAGTCCCTGGATAAAACCTCCCACTCCGTTGGACGAAGAGCTCGTTACATTGTCAGGAATCCACAGACTTACCTTAATTACAAGTAAGAAGTTTCGTCTGTCCTAGGTGTGGGCTAAATCCTCCTGAAATTAAGTGAAGGGACGTGGGCCTCCTTTGTTTTCTCTCTTGTTTCATATGACCTATAAATTTCAACTATCAAATCTGTATCCAACTGGGAAAACTTCAACTCTGGACAACACCTTCAATTGTATCTGTTGCAGAGTTTGCCTTGCTGAGGTTTACCAAGATAAAGCCCTCATCGATGATTTCATGAACAGAGAAAATAATTATGAAGATCCACAGGTAGGAGGGAAGTATTCCAAAAGGTCATGGAGCACTTTATTCTGTTTGGATTACTGAGTGCTTGCACTGCTTGAATTACTGTGATTTCCTCTCTATCCCTCCCTTGAGTCCTTAGCCATTTTAAAAATAGCATCATTGTAAAAATGTGGCATCATTACTGGGTTGGGAGCAAAGTGAACACAGGCAGTTTTCCAAAGGTACATAAACAGCCTTCTGTACAACAAAAAATTTGTGTTTTCGTTATGTTTGTTTATAAACATCCATGACTAAACATCTCTATCTGCTGATTTTTTTTTTATCCTCTCAGCCTTATTGTTATATGAGCAAGAAAGCCTTTTTGCTCTGTAATTTCTTACTTGTTACCCCATTTGCATGTTGAAATAAAGCCGCCTGTGGATGAGTGCAGGAACGCAAGCAAATCTTACAAGACTTGATTTGATCAGCCAAAAGATTTTATTTCATTTTTTTTGAACTTTTTATGGCTTAAACGAACCACAATTTCAGATTGAGAAGTTGTTCGCACTGAAAGTGCAAACAATTCTGTTTTAAATTTTTGGAATTTTTTTGGAATTTTTTTTTGGAACTGGGACAGTGTCACAGTGTTTTTATCCAGGAATGACAGTTCATACTGTTGTCACAGAAGCCCATTAGTTCTGTTGGTAAACTCATGCTTGTTTAAAGGAAGAGAAGCTGTTGACTGATGAGACATCACTGAAAGAAATATATCTGTTCCCATCCCCAAAGTCTGTCTTTGGAAGCAAATAAAAACTTGTTTCCAGAGAACATTCCTCCCCTGTAACAGGTGTTCTCCAAGCCAAGATTGTGCAAACAGACTTAATGGAGAACGTGGGAAAGCCTGAAGGGTATGAAGAGAAAAAAAGACTTGAACAGAAGCTTAAACAAAGCTCTAGCAAGAGCCTTTCTGCTGTAAATTCAGTAAATTGGTTTAGAACATATGTTCATGGTGGTTGGCTTGTAGCTGTGAGCATCATTACAGATGGAACCTGCAACTGTTCAGTAAATCAGCAAACACGAACTCCACGGAGCTTTTTGATGCAGCCTCTTGGCTGTTGTGCTGTCTCTGCCTTGATAATTCAAACCCAGCTATTTCTATGACAATTTTCCATGAACACTTTAGAAGTAGAAGGTCTTTTCCCACTGATAAATTGAGGTTGATAACATTCCTGTCTCTTCTTTTCTAAGGTTTGTGCAAAGGAGTTTAAGGAGTTCGTGGAAAGGCTGAAAGAGAAATTCAGTTCGACCCTGGGGAATCCCAAACTTGAGATTCCTGACACTCTGCAGGAACTGTTTTCCAGGTATTTTAGTTATGGTGCTTTTGCCTCTGCACATGGGCTGAGGCAGTGAGAGGGGACAGCAAGTCAGAGCAGGCTCCTTCTCCTCTGGGCAGGATTTACACCCTCTGGTGCTTGTACTCTTACTATCAAAAGGAGTTTTACTAAATACAACAAGCAGTGCTTCTTTCAAACCCACACCTCCTGAATACAAATAACTGATTTTATTTGCACAAGTTTGCTGAAGAAGACCTTTAAACCAGAAATTCACAGTATCAGATGTTCCTAAATTGCCAAATCCTCAACGTTTCTGTTAGAGATGGTGCTACTCAGGTGTAACTTTTCAGTGCAATAGAAGACTTCCCCTTAAGGATTTTCCAGATTAACTGGCCCCATTTTATATCACAATTTGTAGCTGGTTGCTCAGCTGAATCACCTCAGCACTGCTAAAACTGTTGATAAAGAAGGGCACTCAGGCTTGTACAGCATCCTCCAGCTCCAGATTGTTAAACTTTTTTGTGATAAATAACACTTGAAGAGCAGTGTGGTAAATTTGTGTCTCAGACTATTTAATACAAAATTTAGCACCTTTGTAAATTTTCTTAGTTCGGGAAGAGCTGTACATTACAGCAGAAATGCTGCTGACAGTAACTAGAAGTTCAAAACCCCAATAAAATCCTTACAGTGCTGGACTGTCTCCTCTCCATGAGTTTTATCTTCTTGTCAACAGATATTTTAGTGGAGATTGATCTGGACAGTTCTTTTAGTGTGTGACCCTTGTGCTGAGGCTGCTGGAGCACAGTCCCTGTGCTGTTTCAGCACTTGCCTCGTTAGCAGTTGTGCTCATCAGCCTCTGGGCTTCAGGGCTGTTGCACAGGCACAGAATGTTGCTCTTGTTTCAGTGTTTTGTTTTCCCTTCCCTTGTCCAGATTTCGGGTGTTGGCCATTGGAGAAGACACAACTCAAGGCACAAAAGAGGATAATCTGAGCAGGTGAGGAGCAGTAGCACCACTTTCCCCATCAGGACTCCCAAGGCCATGTCTCTCACCTGTGAAAGTCATAAATAGTCTCCTAATTCGTAGTTTTTCATCTGTTGTAGTGTATAAATTTATTAATAAAGCAATACTTTCATAAGGCTGTGGGGACATAGATTTGGTGGATAAAATGGCAGCAGTGATGACCTCAGAATGGTTGGTCTGTTATCATTAGAACAACTGTTTGTGGGTGCTGTATTTTAAAAGAAGGAGATGTTAATAAGGAGAACTTTGGTTTGTATCCGATTATTTGGACTGATCCAAAATCCAGGGAAGAAGGTCAGGGAAAATGTAACAGATTACATGAGTGTTCCTCAGCTGTAGGATCTGATGCCTTTATGCATCTATTTCAGAAGCAGGTGATTGAGTTTGTGTATTTTTGTTAGTTTATTGGTACTCATGCTCAAAAATCACCATGAATAAACCTTTTTCTCTTCCCTTTTCCTTTTGTTTTTTTTCAGTGTGTATGATATTCATTTTCTAGTGCTGCAGAATCTGATTCAGAGCACATTGGCACTTTCAGATAGACAGATGGAATCTTGTCAGTCGTTTCAGGTACAGTATCTGGACCAAACTTTACTGGTCACAGAGTCATAGAATTGTTTAAGTTGGAAAAGATTAACAAGTCCAACCATGAACCCAGCACTGCCAAGGCCACCGCTAAACTGTGTCCCCAAGTGCCACATCTACACGTGGTCATACAACCCTGAAGTTTCTCCTCCCTCCCTTGATAAATTCCTTTTTCAAATGAGAGAAAAGAAACTCAGAAACTGAGATTTATGTCTGTTCTGTGAGGAGTGTTCTCGTCTGCTTTTAGGAAATTGTATCTTCTAGGCAGATCTTCAATATATTGTTTTCTCTCTGAGGGTGAGATTTAAGATGTGAGGTTGAAGCAATCCCCAAAAACCATGTGAAATAAACTCCACATCCCTTCCATTGGGACAAAACTGTGTCATGATTTAGTGCCCACTTGAGCAATTGGAATGATCTGGAGGAGATACAAAGACAGTCCCAATGCCCAGCTGGCACTGGTGCTGGGGAGCCTGTCCCTCAGGGTTGGGGACCATAAAAATACATCATCTATCAGTCAGGTCTTAAATAAGGTCAGCAGTTCAAAGGGAGTTTACATCTCATCAGCAGGCAAGAGTGAAGCCTAGAAAGCCAAGCTGACAGAAGCCTGTGTTCCTGGTGAAGTGAAGGGAGGAATCTACCAAAATGTGTTGCAGAGGGAGCATTTTTCACATCTATAATTCTAGCAGGAGCCTGATCCCATTTTGAATATCAAGTGTTCTATAGTATTTAGTTAATTTAATTGGCATTTACTGTGGAAAGTCTGGAAGCCCATAAAAGGAACAGAACAGCAGTTAAGTGAATTTATATGTATCATTTACATCCTGGCTTGTAGGCTTCATATCCATTTAGTTAATGTGAACCTCCAGTAGGTCGAGTCTAACAGAGCTAAAACTGCCTCTTACACTGAACAAGGGGGGGTTTTTTGCAGACATTCCGACTGTACCAGGAGTACCAGGATGACATCCTGGTGAAGGCTTTCCTGGAGTGCCAGAAGAGGAGTTTGGTGAATCGGCGGCGGGTGAACCACACGCTGGGGCCCAAGAAGAACCGGGCCCTGCCCTTCGTGCCCATGTCCTACCAGCTGTCCCAGAGCTACTACAGGTGGGTGTCACAGCGGGCACTGCTGGGCTCTGAGCAGGGAAAGGCTCTGCCAGGCTGGGGATGTTCTCTGCTGGGCCTGGAGAACAGAATCCACATCAGGTGTCCAGAGCAAAGAGCCCGACCTCCTGCTGAGGCTGCGAGGCGAGGGTAATGTCAGGTGTGTTGGTCCTTACTGGGTGTGAGGGAGGAGAGCCCACTGTGCCAGGCAGGACTTTACAAAGACACGTGGAGAGGAAATGAGATGCAGCAGCAGAGTTCTAGATGTGGTGGTAGGATTTCTTTAGCACTCTTGTGAAGCAGAAAATGACGTCTTTGCTTTCTGTTGGCTGTGTAGCCCCTGACTTTTACATGGTGCATAAATACTGTTCTGGAACTAGTCAAAGGGCTGTGAAAGCAGGTGTAGAAGGTGCTTGGTCACCAGCTCTAACGTGGAACTTCAGCTGTGTGGCTGCTCTGTGCTCCCATGGGTCTAAAATTCATGCTAAATTCCTGCTCAGTGAGAAGAGCTTGTGAAAGGCTTGTGCTTCTTTGACTTGGTGTTTCCGTCCAGAGTCTTCACGTGGCGCTTCCCCAGCACCATTTGCACAGAGTCCTTCCAGTTCCTCGAGAAGCTCAGGGATGCTGAAAAATCAGACCAGCCAGACAGCTTCTCATTTAAAGATCAGGAAAACACACCATCAGAAGGCACGGTGGCGTTTCCCATGGACGGACCCGGTGGGCAGTGCGTGGCGATGCTTTCCCTGCTCTCCCTGGGACTTGTGACTGTGAACGTGAGAATCCCGGAGCAGATCATTGTGGTGGACAGCACCATGGTGGAAAACGAAGTGATAAAGAGGTAAATGCTGTTATTTCTGTTTGGGGATTACTTGAGTGAAATTGGATAGGCATTAGCATTTCCTGCACTGCACTGCACTGGGGCCTGTTTTACTGTGATGCTGTTTAGGTTGTTATTTCTGAGGGAGCATTCTGAAGATTTAATGGCACTTCACTTAGTGCCTGTCATTACGGCCCTGGACTGCATTTGTCTTCACATGTGACATTTCAATTGCTCAGCACTTCAGTGCCATCAGAGCTGATGTGGAAAGGGGAGCACTGGGTGCTGCATGAGCATTGTCAACATTGTACCTTGTCATTTCAGAGGCTGACAAGGCTCAGTAACAAGGTTTCAGCTTTACCGGTGAAACCTCTCAGCACAATATTGCTTCTGTGGATTGTCTCCTGTTTGATTCAGTTTTTCTGTAAGCCTGCAGTAATGGCACACCACTGAAACTGGAACCCTCCCCAGGCAGCCTGATCCTGGGAGCCCTTACCCTCCCAGTCAATATGTGTTTCATCCTTTCAGTCATTATGTGTTTTCTTAAGAGTGCAACTAAAATCTCTTGCTTTAACCTGCTGCTTCCTGTGGTATATATACATGGAAAATACTCTGTTCTCTTCAGAACAGCTTAATACCCATTTGGAGATTGTTATTGCAGTCTTCTTCCCATAACATTCTGTTCTTTAAAATAAGCAGCCTCAGGTCCTTTACTTGTGTTTTTGGTACACGATTAAGTTTTTATTAAGTTTTCCAGATCTCTGTCTTTCTCATTATTTTTTTCTGCACTGAGCTGTGATGTCAGAAAAGAAATGCCATGCCCTTGCTGGCAGGTCCATGCCAAGTCCATCATGTCAGATAGGTGAAACTCCTGCTAATGCATCCCAGGATGCTGAATGGCCATGGGCTTGCAAAAAAAAAAAAACCAGCCAAACCTCCCCAGTGCAGTGGGGAGCTTATGATTCTTGTGAGTCACTCTACCAAGCTTCTTTTTCTTTACCTGGTTAATTGTTTCCTCTTAGTGTGGAGGCACAGATGCACAGTACTATTATATAAATAACAGGCATTTGTCATAGGAAATTGCTCCCTGCTCTTTTCCAGGCTGTTTCTCCAGTTTGCTGGAGATGTTCTGAATGCAAATCCCATCTTCCCATAGACTTGCAGTGTCTCCAGCTGGGTGATCCTGTGAAAACTGAACAAGCTCTTTGGTCACCCAGGTCATTTGCAAAAATACACTGGGCCCTGGACTGACCCCTTTGCTGAGTTTGGCCACCTTGAGTTGTGTCCTCACTGTTTTTCCCAAATGATGTGTTTCCTACTGGTTTAAAATATGTTTTAAAAGAAGGTCTGACTCATCTTAAAAAAGATTGTGAGGAACCTTTGGTTGTCTCCTGCTTAGAACAGAGGCTACTTCAGAGTTATAGCAGGTTGTTCAGAGCCTTCAGCTTTCACCATTGTGGCCCTTGTCTTGTTCTGGAAAGAAACAGTGTTGGTTTGACTAAGTTTATTTCTGGGAAATTTATCCTGGCTGCTACTACTATTCTTTTTTTTATTCTGAGGCTGTCTGCAGTTTGGTTTTTGGTGGAGGGTTTTGTTGTTTTTTTTTTTTTTTAAACTAACTGAAGTCTTTGGTCTGTAATTTTTTCTCCTCCTTTTCCTCCTTAAAAATAAACACTGTCTGCCCTACGCTGCAGCATCCTCATGGTCTCAGTGGCCAACAGATGTTCCCTCACAATGAAGTGTCTGCTGAACCAAAGAGGTTCTGCTGAACCAAACTGCAGACACCCTCCAAGTAAAAAAAAGAAGAGTAGTGGTTGCAGCTAGGATAAATTTCCCAGAAATAAACTTAGTCAAACCAGCATTATTTCTTTCCAGAACAAGACAAGAGCCACAGTGGTGAAAGCTGAAGGCTCTGAACAACCTGCTATAAGAAGTTGCCTTTGTTTTAATCAAGAGGTTCAGCACTTTAAGCTATTTTGGGTTCATTTCAATATAATTGCAAAAAATGGAAGAGTTTCCTCTTCCAGGGACTTCCAGTGTGTTTTCTTTCCTGTAGTTGCTCGTTCTCAGTGCTTTAAATCAGCCTGCTGTGGACATGCTGTCCATGACTAAAACAGGAGTGCAGAATCACTGTGTTCTTGCTCTGCTCAGTGCAATGAGTCACTATTATGGAAAAAAAAACCCAACAAACAAATAAAATCCCCTGTGTTTGCTGTAGTTTGGGCAAAGAGGGGCTGGAGGACGATGATGAGGACGAGGATGAGCTGGATGACAGCGCTGGAGGCAAGAGGAGGATAGAAGTGAAAGCTCGTCAAGCTTCTCACACCAATTACCTGCTAATGAGAGGCTACTACGCCCCTGGCATTGTGAGCATGAGGAACCTGAGCCCCAGTGACAACATCGTGGTCAACTCCTGCCAGGTGAAGGTCAGGCTGAGGTGTTCCCCTGTCCCAGGGAGACTCAGCTCTCCAGGTGAGTTCCTGTTCGTCCCATCTGGGTTGGAGGTTCCTCACCTGCTGAGGAGCTGATTTAAACATTCTGTTTTCATCACACATGCAGTCTGTAATGCTTTCTCTCCTGATTTAAACAGATGGGAGACTTGAAGGCACCTCCTGTTGGTAACAAGTCCTTGCCTGTATTTCATGCTGTGTTAAATTGTTAATGCAAAGAGGAAGTCTGTCCTCTGCTCTGTTGCTCCTTCTCCAGGAGGTTTGTCAGTCCCTTCTGCAACTTGAAGTACCATATAATGTCACACCTAGGCTTTCTCTTCTGTAAAGAGAAAACCTTTCAGAGCCCCTTGGAAGGAAATTCTCATTTACTTGTCTCATGCAAGTGCCTGAAATGGTGGTGTCCAACGTCTGGCCTCTTACCTCAGTAATTTAAACATTTTTTTTTAATATTTAGAGCTTGAATGTTTGCAGTTCATCAGCACTGTCCCTTCTTAAAGAGCATCTTGCTTTCAGCTGTAATGCAAATGCATCCAGAACTTTCAGCTCTCCAGCTGAAGGGTCTAGTGCTGTCCCTGCCCTATTGCTGTTGCTGCTGTGGCAGAAGCAAAAGAGAAATCCTTTCTCATCTCTCAGCTGCCACTCGTGCCCTCCAGGTCTGCTGAGCTGACTGCTCATTCCAGCTGATCCCATTTCCCCTTGGCTGTCAGGGAAGTGCAGCTGCCACGAGTGTCCCACAAGGAGTGTCCCACAAGGAGTGTCCCACAAGGAGTGTCCCACAAGGCCCAGTGTGGAGCAGCCTGGGGGTCCAAGGGAGGGGAGCAGGAGGAGCAGTGCCAGAGCTGCCCCCTCATCTTCAGGGACTGGGAGAAGGGGTTATGTGGGTTCAGCTTCTGAATCCTCTGTACAGGGCAGTGATGGACCAACCTGTCACAAAACAGGGAGATGCTCCGTGAGACTAAATGTGCCAAGGCATTGTCAAGTGCTAGTTAAACCAGATCTGGCCAACAGATCTGCCACAGATTTTTTGATTAATAGCATCTCCTTTCCCCCAGAATTTTGCACTTGACCTTCTTCAAGAAAAAAGGGGATGATTCCCTCATTAACTTAGAGCTAAGCTGACCCAGTGTTAGAGAGAATATCAGTAAGTCTGCACTGCCTTCCAGCCATCCTTCACTTTGATAGGAGGATAAACCTTTGTAAACCCGCTTGATCTTCTTCTACAGGTCTTTTCAGACACAGATATGTAAGGCAGCAAGAAAGAAAGGAAACTGTGGAGCAGTGAAGCTGTAAAATAGAGCTCTGTTTTTAATTGGAGTCCTCCAGAGCACCTCTAATCCATTTGTCTTTCTGTGATGTATTTGCACAGTAACCACGGCTTCACAGCTTATACCCCCGTGTTTCGTTTGCTCTGCAGTTCCTTCTCTGCTGGATAACATGGTTGTGGGAATCTCCTGCCTCCCTGACACCTTCACCAGGCTGATAAAAATCCAGGAAGAACGTTATGAGGTCGATAAGTTTCTGCAGGAGTGCACAGAAGGGCACGGTTACAGCCCCGGAGATGCAGAGGCCGTTGTGCAGATCCGGAACGCCATCGAGGCAACTTCCCACTTTGGGATTTGCAAAGCTGAGCTGAGCAAACGTTTCTGCAGCTATGAAGAGGTGGAAGCCCCAAGAACCAGGAGCTTGGAGCAGTACATTCAGGTGATTTTACAGCCAGCTGCTTTCCTTACATTGATGTCGGCATGTTTAGTATTCCCCTTGCACAGGACAAGCTTCCAGGATGTTGGAAGCAACTGTGAATTGAACAAAGCTGTTTATGCTGGGCAGGAGATCACATCTCACACCTGATAGCAATCTTGCCTCAAAGTTAGGAAGGCCAGAAATTAAAGCAGCACTTAATAAAAGGTAGGAATGAGCTGTTTCAGAAACCTGGAGGTGCCAACATCCACCTCTGGAAGCAAAATAGTCTTTCCCGGTTATATTTTTAACTTAATTTAAAATGAAGAAAAATGTCTTGTGCTGTAATTTCAGGAAAGTTTAAGGGGTAAAATATCTTTTCAACTTTTTGCTCCTTCCTTGCTGCCAAAGATGGCAATTCCATAATACTTGGTTAAAGTGACATTTTCCCGTGAAAGCTTCTGAGATAATTTGTTGTGGGGGTTTTTTTGTTTGTTTGTTTTTTCTACAGGACCTTATTGAAATGCGGCAGATTTTAGAAGTAGGAGGCCACACTGTAAGGCTGGTTGCAGTAGTGTTTGCCAAGCCATGGCTGTTGCATTCAGTGTGTCTGAAGGACAGAGCAGAAGATGCTGATCAGCAAGGGGCAGACACTGCCCCCCCAGATGTGCCCCAGGAGTGCCTGCAGGCAGAGCCAGGGAAGGGAGAGGAGGAGCAGCTGGGAAAAGACACCCAGCCTGTCAGTGATGAAGAACCCCCGAGGAAGAGATGTAAGACTGAAAATGATGTCCTTGAGGGGGACAGTCAGCTCTGCCAGGGCTCACAGGGCAGCCTGGAGAGTGCAAAGGGAAGGAACTTTGATGCAGGTGCTGCTGATCTTGTTAGAGCAAAGGAAGCTGTAACTGGGGGTGAAGAAGCAGGTTCCCTGGGAGGGCAGGCAGAACACCCAGCTGAACTCCCAGAGCCTGCTCCAGAACTCCCAGAGCCTGCTCCAGAACTCCCAGAGCCTGCTCCAGAACTCCCAGAGCCTCCTCCAGGGGCTGTGCATGTGGACACTCACAAGGAACAAGATCAGCCTTGTCCTGAGGACAAAGAGTTCGAAGTGGAGAACAATGAGCTCAGCACTGAGCACAACAAAGAGATCCCCAAGCCTGAACAACCAGCCAGTGAGCAGGATGATGACCTTTCCTACTTGCAGGAGAACTCAGGAGTCTCCAAGGGTATGTAGGAGCACTCTGCATCCAAGATACAGAGACAACTCACCAGCAGCTGATCCCAAATGGCTAGTGCTATTTTATAAGCAAATCCTAGATCCTTTATGAAGCTACACCAGGCAGAGGTTGTCGTTTCTCCAGACAAATTGGCATAAAACTAATTTCTGGAAGGTCTTGGAGGTTTCAAATACATCAAAGATTCCTTCAGAGATTCCTTCCTGTTCCTTTTGCTGAAATGTTCACAAGTACTCCAAAAATACATTTTCCTCAGAAACTTGTTTCCATGGCTTGCTCTTCTTCAAAAATGTATTTGGAACTGAAGTTGCTCATGTCTGGCTTCAGTCCAAAGCCCAGACATCTCTAAGCCTGGAAAGCACAGTACTGCTGGTGTGCCTACAGCTGGAATGTCCATGGCTGAAAGTCCTGAAATCCTTAAACCAGGAAGCAGCACACGCCAGGGGGATTAACAGCCTCGTTTGTAACCCAATTGGACTCCATTTTCATTTCCTTTTTACTGCCAGTTTTGTTTTCTAATAGTCAGTAGTTCTTGCCAAGCTTTACATTAAGTAGTTTGTGGGGGATTTTATTTTGGTTTTGTTTCTATGGGCTCTGATTTCAGACTGAATCACTGCCTGACTGCTCGTGTGGGATCCTGCCAAGCTCTGCCAGTACCCACGTTCAGAGGCAGCTGTGAATCAGTGCAGGCTGATCCCTGACATCTCAGAGCTTGGAATTGTTTAACTGGAGCCTTCCTGCAGGAAATAGATACTGTCTAAACAGCAGAGACCTCAGCAGTTCTTAAATGAAACTACCAAAGTATTCTTCTGGATTGAAATTCCTTCACTTGTTTGTAACACAGGAGAGAAAAAACAGTAGTTCTGTTGTCAAACATGGAGTTCTTACTGGCCAGTGAAGGGTTTACATGTGCTTAAGACAGAGCTGTTCCCCTCTGGGTATGGTAGGAATACCTCTGTTAAATAAGTGTCTAATTAAAGCCCATGACATAATGTAATGGGAGTAGCAGAGAGACAACCTTTGCTTTGAAACTGAGCCCTGCTGGAATCCTGAGTTTGCACTCCCATGTCTGCAGCTACTTGGGCTCCTGCTCAACTTCCATGTCATTCCCAGGAGTCTGGGATAACCAGACCCAGGGGGGAGCTCTCAGGCTGAGATCCTGCACAGCTCCCTGTGACATTCCCAGCCCATACAGTCACCTGGGCTCCAGCCATGCCATCAGACCTGTAGGAATGAAGCTCCTTGCTGGGATTTGGGAAGGGAAGCACAGAAGGTGTGCTTGAGCAGAGAGATGTGGCTGTGGCAGGAGTGTGCTGCAGTCAGGGGCAGCTCAGAGCTCCCCAGAACTGAGCACAGTTTGCTCAGGTGGTTTCCTAACAAGCTGTTGCACTTTACAGCTTGGCCACCTTTTACTCTTTCTTCCACTAGATAAGGAGTTGGAGTTAATTAGAAAATACGTGTCCTTTTCTTTCCAGGCAGCTCCATGACAGATGCCTCCCAGGCAGCCAGGGACCGGTGAGTAACAGAGCTGTCTGCAGAATAACTAAACACTTGGCACTCCCAAAATAATACTGGAAGCAGTTGATTTGGAAACCTTAGTTTTATGCTCTGATGGGCAGTGAGAACCGATGATGGAGAAACCCCAGGTCTTCCTCCATTGTTCACATTACTCATGCTGATATGCATGCTGAGAAAATTGCTCTGATATATGTTTTTACCCCAAAACCAACTGGCTCCAAATATCAGAGGAAAAAAGATTATTTTACTTAACAAATAAGTCCAGTGCCAGAAAGCCTCAACTTTCAAGTGCCCAGGAAAGGCCTGGAGAAACTGCAGTATGAGAAATGGGAATTTCCATGCAGGGTCTGTCTTTTGACTCCACAGTGCTACTAAAAATGAGGAATTCCTTTCCTATCAGAGCACTGTTGCAGACTGAAGTAGGTCTTGGACAACTTTTGGAGGATATCAGAGCCAATACCAAACAAAGCTCTCCTTTTCAGAGACTCAGGGTAACTGCTGGGTGTGTCCTAAAAGTGGGGAACCCCTAGTGAAATCCTGCAGGTCTGGAGCTGTGTGGTAGATCAGCACCAGTCCCTGCTCAGAGGGATTTCCACCTGTGAGCAAACACTGCAGTGGATGCAGTGAGAGTCTCTGTAATGCAGAAATTCTGATGGGAACTCCTGACAGAGCTGAGCTTTAATTGTGTTCTGCAGGGCCTGTGAGGATGTCTGCTTCATTGGGAGACCGTGGAGGATCGTGGATGGGACTCTGAACAAGCCTGTGTGCAAGGGGATGATGGAAGCTGTGCTCTATCACGTCATGACCAAGCCGGGCCTGACGCAGGCGGCGCTGCTGCAGCATTACAGTGGGGTGCTGCAGCCCGTGGCTGTGCTGGAGATCCTGCAGGTACCTGAGCCACTCTGGGAGCTTCAACCCAGCTCAGCTCCCACACCAAGAGCCAGCAGATCCATTGCTGGGAGTCCCAGGAAAATGGGAGTGTGAATGAACCGTGAAAAACCACCTTGTCCCTCTGGTGTAAATGAACCAAAGCCAGAGCAAGTCAGTGTTCACAGTGAGGAAGGAGGGAAGCCTGATTTACCCATCCTTGGAATTACCCTGTAAATGAGTTCAGAATTTGAGCTTAATTCTGAAATGGGTGTACAGAGAGTTGCAATTTTAGGTGGTTACTGAAGAGTGGGGGCTTGTCACTGTGAAATACTAAATGGCTGTTTAATGCAGCATTAATCATAGGATCACAGAATGGTTTGGGTTGGAAGGGACCTTAAAAGATCATCTGGTTCCAACCCCCAATCACCATAGATAATCCCAGTGTTCCTAATTTTTTTCCTTATATACCTTCTAGATGGGCAGTCTTTGAAGTAGGAATCAGACTGAAATGTGTCTGTGCTGTGTGTAAATGAGACCTTCTGTCCTGACACACCTGCCTGAAGGGCCACATCCTTAACAGTACATGGCAAGAAAATGTTGAGTTTATCTTATATTTTTTTCCCATCATGAAGTTTTGGTTGCCACCACTGCTACTTTGGAAATTAAATCTTGATTTACATTTCTTTTCCCTGTAAGAATTCAAAACCTTAAGCAGAGCAGTGATACTGCAAGCCCTTCCTGTAAGCCTGACTTCCCCTGAGGGGCTCAAGGGAAGCCACTTTTAGGATAAATTGCCCAGCATCTCTGAGAACACTGTAGGTAGAACAGCATTCATTGTTGGTTTTTTTTTTTTTTCTGCAACTGCCCAAACTAAAATATGTGAATTTTTCTGCAGGGTCTGGAAACTCTGGGTTGCATCAGACGATTCTACCTGAAAAAGCCATCCCCGGTGTCACTCTTCTCTCAGCCAGTTGTGGAAGAACAACTCAACAATCCCAAACTGAGTGAAACCCCAACGATCTACTATGAGCCCACAATAGACTGCACCCTCAGGCTGGGGAGAGTGTTCCCCTCTGAAGTGAACTGGAATAAGTGGGTGCAGATTATCCCTGTATAGGAGGTAAAGCTGAGTCACATCAAATTGGCTCAGCCTGTAGGAGGGAGCATTAATGCAGATGAAACGCTGCAATTTTTGCTCCATAACTTTTTATTAAGTTATTTATCCTTTTTACTTCTGAATGTGTTTAAACTGAGAATAAAGCTTGTGCTAAGGCAGAAGGAATACGTGACCCTGCTTGAAGTATATTATCTTTTCACCAATAACTGCCTGGAGGGTGTATAGTTTGTAGTTCCTGATTTAACTTGGGGTGTTTACACGGGTCCCATTTTGGTTTTTTCCTCTCTGTAACACAGAGAGCACAGTTTTACATAGACAAATTGTTGGGCTATAGATGAACATCTAGTAATTCTGGACAGTACATCCTGAACGCTTTTAAAACCCTCCCAGTAAGGATTCCGTTCTGTTCAAAGCAGTTGAAAGACTGGGGGTCTCTAAGAACAAGTGTTCATTGCCCTGCATAAAATGCAAGCAGCTTGTTTTGCTGCTACACTCCCTAGCTCTGAATACTAAAGCTGTGTGTGTGTACACGTTGACAATTCTGCTTTCACAGGCGTTGAATTTTATTTCAACAGACAGTATTAAGTTTCACGTTTCCTTTGTTACGTCAAAATCCCTCTGCTATTTTTTCTCAGCTGATCAGTAAAAAAATCTGTAGCACAGGGAGGAAAGGCTTTACCTTTGCTTTGCCCTCTGTGCCGTGGCACAGCAGCTGGCTCAGTGCTGGGCTTTCATCGCCATCCTTCAGCTGATTCACCTTCAGGCCTGTCTACATTTCACACACCGGTTCCTCGGCGTGTCTCACGCTGTGTGCTTTCAGCAGAACCTCAGCACTGTGAGAATTGAGGGCCCCGCGCAGGCAAAACACCGTGTCGGAGCCTGTTGTTCCCAGCCAGGCACGGCGGCTCAGAGCTGGTTTAAAGCAAGCACGCAGCAGACGGTTCCTCGCACCCAGGGCCAGGTTTTATTGCAGGAGCGGGACCCCCGCACCCATCCCCGCAGCCCCCTCAGTCCCGCCAGCGGTGCCCGCACTGCGGGTTGCAGCACTTGTAGAACGTGGTCATGGGCTCGTCGGCCGAGCGCGTCTGGATCTGCATGAAGTAGGCGCGGGGGTGCTCGCACTTGGGGCACGGCTCTGCGGGGCACGGAGAGCGGCCGTGAGGGCAGCGCAGGGCAGGGCAGGGCAGGCCCCGGCCCCCCGCCCGGCCGCCCCCCGGGCCGGCCTTACCTGCCGTGGAGTCCACGTTCTCCCAGGCCGCGGCGCCGCCCAGCACATCGTCCACCTCCTTCAGCCGCGGGTACTTCCTGCTGGTCACCTGCGGGCACCGCCAGCGCCTCAGCGGGGACCGGGAACCCCCCGCCCCGGCTCACCCCCAGCCCCGGGTCACCCCCACCCCGGGTCACCCCCACCCCGGGTCACCCCCACCCCGGGTCACCCCCACCCCGGGTCACCCCAGCCCCGGGTCACCCCAGCCCCGCGCCCCCGGTACCTTCCTGGTGACATTGCGCACGTAGGGGCAGGTGGTGCAGGCGAAGCGGTGGCAGCGCGGCCCCTCCTCGGCCACCAGCACGTTCCCGCAGGCCGGGCAGAACAGCAGCATCGCGGGTTCCGCCGCGCCGCCCGCCCCTTCCGGCGATGGCGGCGATGGAGGAGGCGATGGAGGAGCCGGTGGAGGGGCCGGCGGAGGAGCCGGCGGAGGAGCCGGCGGAGGAGCTGGCCCAGGAGTTGGCCCAGGAGCTGGCGCACGCCGAGGTGCTGGAGCTGTTCCAGGCGGCGCTGGCGCGGCTGGTGCAGGACCCGCTGCTCTGTGACCTCCCGCCGCAGGTGGGGCCGGGCCGGGCCGGGCTGGGGGCGGGCCGGGCGGGCTCCGGGCTCACGGACCCGCCGGGCCCCCGCAGGTGACGGCGGAGGAGATCGGCTCGCAGGTGGCGCTGGAGTACGGGCAGGCCATGACCGTGCGGGTCTGCAAGGCGGACGGCGAGACCGTGCGTGGGTGCGGGGCCGCGGGGCGGGCGGGCCGGGATGGGCACGGCCCGGGCTCTGACCCGCTGTGCCCCCGCAGCTGTGGTGGTGGTGCAGAACGCCTCGGTGCTGGAGCTGAAGAAGGCGCTGCGGAGACACTTCCAGCTGCGGCAGGCGCGGCAGGGCGGTGTCCAGCACCTCAGCTGGTGAGCGGGGCCGGGAGCAGGGTCTGGAGCGCGTCCCAACCCTGTCCCGCTCTCCCGTGGCTGCCCCTGAGTGCTTTTCCCCCAGGAAGTACATATGGAGGACGTACCACTTGACCTACGCGGGAGAGAAGCTGGCGGATGACAGAAAGAAGCTGCGAGAGTGAGTAACTAGCTGGGTGTGCTCTGGGGGGCTGAGAGGCCCCGAGGGTCCCCTGCACATCCCCACAGGCAGAGCTAAGGCTGTGCCCTGGCTCAGGTGGGTCCTGCGCTGGGAACTGGCTGGAAGGTGGGGCAGGCAGACTGAGGCTCTCTGCAGGACAGCATGGCCTGGGGGGGGTTCCTCAGCCAGCACCATCCTGTGCTGTGCTTATCCAGTTCAGACCATCCCAAGGCACTGGGACTTGCAGCCCTTGGTCATCCAGCCCAAAGTCCTGCAGAATGGATTATACCCAGCCTTGCAGAGCTGCTGATGTAGAACAAAGGAGGAGGGAACAAGAACTGGCACAGCTTGTCCAGGGAGGTTGGACAAGGCCTTGAGGAACCTGGTCAAGTGGGAGGTGTCCCTGCACGTGGCCATGGGGAGCTGGGACTGGATGATCTTTAAGGTCCATTCCAACCCCTTAACATCCATGGAGAATGCCAAGCAAAGAGCAGCCTGAGGATATGTGTGTTGATCTCTGGACCTGCTCAGCCACCTCTCAGAGACAATCTGGTAACAACACTGATAGGTGACTCCCACATTTCCATGCCCATTCCTGGGAATGAGGAGGGATGAGGCACTTTCAAGCATTCTGCTGTTCCATACAGCAGTGCTGGGTGTGCCAGCCTGTGGGCACATCAGTGAGAAAAGGTGGTCTGAAGTACTACAAATTTAGGAAGACAGCAAAGCTGACCTTGGAAGACTGAGCAGTGGGTGACAGATGTTGCATTTAAGGGGTGGTTGGAGGTAAAGGCAGGTGATCAGATCCTTCAGGGCTGGCAGCATGTGAGATTTTTAATGTCCCATGATCGTAGGAGTCCATCTGCCTCTGAGAAGAGACTATAAGATTTCAAAGGTTGTTTTTCCTGGGAAACTGGCATATAACAGCATAACTCTCTGTTCAGGTATGGCATCAGGAACAGGGATGAGGTCTGCTTCATAAAGAAGCTTCGGAAGTGACCTGTTGGGTAAGTCCTCAATGTGCATTAAGAGCTCACAGTTCGTCTTCTTCCCTGGGCCGTGGTGTTCAGGCTCAGAGCAGCTGCTGTTGCTGCTCTCCACTGTATGGCAGAGCATTTCTGCACGAGGCTGTGGCCTGTTTCCATATCCTGGTGCTGGTGTTTGTGCTCCTCTCGGGGTAGGGAGTGATAATTCAGCTGCTTCAAGTAACACACACTGGGAGCAGCAGTGGGGAAATCTTACTGCTGGCAGTGGTTCTCTAACTCTGCTTCATGTTTAGACTCTGAACCTGCTCCCACAGTGTGCTGAGACTCATTAAACATGGTGTTCCTTTGCTGGGATTGCTTCTAGGACATTGCTTTCTTTTAGGCTTCTTAAATGTCTGGGAATCGCTGTCAGGAGCATGGCTGGATGCTGATGAATCCCTGGGAGGAGGAGGGTGCCTGTATGACAGATGATGGTCATCACCAGGTCACTCAGGTCCTTCTGTGAGCCTCAGACTGTAATCCCTGAGTGCCTGCTCCCCCAGCCTGCTCCTCCCACTCCTGTGCCACTCTGAGCACCTGCAGCCAACAGAAATGTCCCTCTGGTGCTCCCAGGCAATGCAAGGAGCACACACAGCGTGTTCTCTGCTGTGCCACAGTGTACTGAGCCATTCTTCTCAATTACTGCAAGCTATGAGGATTTAGGAAAGGAACCTCAGCTTCCACAGCCTGTAGTTTTTGACTCCCAGTCTGTCCATTTTCTGGTTTATAGAAACTTGAGTTCAGCTGATTCATTGTTCTCAGGAGACAGGACACATCACTGGGCAACTTTTGGTCGTAATACTTTGTGCAGCTGATGCCTTTAAGAACACTTCCAGCACAGGAAGCACTGGTAGCCACAGGTAATTTACCTGTTTGTAACTCATGCAGAAATAATTCTGGTATTATACTGCTATTTTTAGAAAGTTGTGCATGCAAACACAAGATGTGGCCAAGACTCTCAAGCTTAGTAAGTTTAAAATTCTGTCTCTAAAAACACGCTCACGAGGCGAAAAGAACAGTGGGAAGAGCAGCTTGTGCAAACCCTTGGGTTTTTGTTTTGCTGCTGGGGTAGCTGGGTTAGAAACTGTTGCTTTGTGACCACAGTAACCTTTTCTTCTTCTTTCAACATTTGCAACATGCACATGTGTGCCCTCCGAGCAGCCACCTGCTCCAGGGTGCCTGTGACCACCCGTGGCACTGGCTGATCCTTCCTGGACAGTCAGGGCAGTGTGGTGGTGAGAACCCAGCATGCAGTAACCATTGTCACTGCCAAATATTTTCTTTCCTTAACAGGGAGCGAGCAGACAAACCAGCCCTACCAGGACCAGACTGTGGATTCAGCACTTCCCCGGAGGAGAAGGTTGAAGAGTCCGAAGAGGAGCAAACTCCACTGACTGGACATTCTCACATGTTTTTTGTGGTTGCTGTTTGTATGTGGAATGCACTTGCAGGGATTAAAGAGACCTTCTAGTTTTCTGAGGCTTTTCAGGCCCTTATTTCCAGCTGCAGATCTGCATCTGGCTGGTTTTGGTGCTCAAAGGGGATTGATTCTCCTGGGACATGGAACAGTGTAAGTGAGATTAAGTAACAAACGCAGGCACAGACTATGCAGAACAATTAACAGTAGCTAAAACGCTACCTCACTGTTTAATCACCACCTTAGCAGTAGTAAACAACTCTGGTTAAAAATGTAGTATTGAAACTAGTGTAATAAAAATAATGGCAGCAGAAAAGGTTCAATACAATTGAACAAGGCACAAACGTTCTGTTTTCAGAGTCTTCTGAGATAAGGCAAAAAACATGCCTGCCAAGTGCTAAGGAGACAGTTTAAATTAACCACGGGCAGGGTTAGAAGTGTCACTGGATTAGAGGTTTTGTCCCCATGGAATTGGCACAGCAAATGCAAAGACAGTCCATCTCCAGGGCCTGCTCGAGAAGCCAGCCTTTGCCTTTCAGTGGAGCTGTGCGTCCAGGTCGTACTTCTCGCAGAATTTGTCTGTGAATGGTATACAAGTGAGGAACTCGCACCACTCGCATTTGATGGGGTAGAAATAGAACAGAATCACGAGTCCTGAGAAGAGTGCAATGAAGATGAGCTGGAAAACTATAATTTGGCATCGTTTCCTATATAAATCAAACTTCCCAAAGCTAATGTAGGGCAGGAAGGCAAAGGAGAGGAAGAAACCGCTGATAAATCCTGAAATGTGAGCGAAATTATCAATCCAGGGCAGGAGGCCAAAGGCAAAAAGAAAGAGCACCACAGCCAGGAGCTTGAAGAAAGCCCTCCATGGACGTGCCAGGATTTGCCAACTCTGGAAGAGCTCCACAAAGAGACAGGCCAGAATCCCAAACTGGGATCCTGCAGGGCCAACCTGCAGAAGAAGAGCATTACAGATAAGGTGAGGGCTCATGCCATCTCCCTGGCCTCTGCAGCCAGCCCCAGGCATCAGTTACTCAACTTGTTACTCAACTTGTTTGGTGTTTCTTGGGGAAGAGACACCACAGCCTTCAACTTCATCCCTGTAATGGGGTGCAAGGAGTAAAGGGGCCTGGTGTGAGGCCAGCAATCCCCAGAACAGACTTTGTATTTAAGGAGGGCAGATCTGGTTTAAGTTGCCAGAGAAGAGAAGCCCTTGAAGGCAATCTCCTGGCTCCCCCCACCCACCATGCCCTCTTCCTTATGGAAGCACCTGGAAGATGGTCCTGCCATGCAGTCTCCTGTGGGCAAAGCTGAGCTCTGCCCTTTGCCCCTCTCGTGCCACCGGAGGGTCTCTGGCAGCAGCTACAGCGCTCGATTCCCAGCCTGCCTGAGGCCTCTCCTACCCCAGGGCTGGCAGCTCCCCATTTGTCATGAGGCAGCTTTGCTCCTGCAGCCAGCCCAGGGCAGTCACTGGGAAAGCCCAGGGTACTCTGGGGGATGTTGCTGCTGATGGTGTGGTGCCATCTTCTAGCTACCAATCTGCCAGCTCTGGTGTCTCTGCCCGTGCCCCAGAGGCACAGCCATGGAGAGAAGGGTTGTGTTCAGGGCAAGGTACCAGCACCCTGGTCTGCAGGAGACCCACCTCTGCTCTGTAGGGTAGAAATATTGCACTGGCAAGGTTCCCAGTGATGCCACTGAGAAGGTAGATGATAGAGATGCGGTGCCATCCTGCCAGCTTCTCTAGGTCCCTCAGGATCGTCATTTGGAAACAGACTGAAACCAGACAGTGCAGGATCCTGCCAAGTGCAGAGTACAGGAGCTGAAGCAGCAGCCACTGAAGTCACCCCTGTGCTCGTGTTCTGTCCCCAGCCTTGCTGAGAGCTCCTGCTCTGGCCTTGCCCACGCCACTAATCCCTCCCAGCAAACACAGGATGGTAACCCTTGGCAGGGACCACAGCTCAGCACCCCTGAGTCCCCTGGGAAGGGGCAGCCAGAACAACTCAGCAACCCCAGGGCTGAGGGTCCCCCCATCCAGACAGGGGAAGTTTTACCCCTCTGCTTACCCAGCGTGGAGGAAGAGCGAGAGCCAGAGGCGGTAGAACTGGTCGGGGACTTCTGGATTTAGGAAAGGGAGGAGCCCACAGACGTCATCCATGCAGTGCACCTAGGGCAGGAGCAGGGATGGGAGGGGCCCTTCACCAAGGCCAGGGCAGAGCCTGCAGGTACCTCTGGCAGAGGGCTCCTCCTGCTTCTCTGCTGAACCAAGTCCCAACACCAAGTTCCATGTGACCCCAGTCCTTCCCTGTGGCAGCTTTATGCTCCTTCTCCAGCCCAGCACACACAACCAAGCCATCTGCTCTCTCATGGAGCAGGACAGGTGCCTTCTCCCCCTGCCTACACCCTGGTCCTGTGCTGGGCTTTCACAGCTGCCAGCCCAAGTCCTGAACTGGCCTCCAAAGAGCGACAGATGCAGCCAGCTCTGCCACTCCAGTCTGCATCAGCAGCTTCCCACAGGCTCAGGGTGGGACAGGACACAGGACTGCCACCCACACTGCAGCACTGTGACCCCTCAGACCTTGCCAAGCTGGCAAGGGGAACTGAAGGGAGAAGAGCAGCCATACAACCCCCCAGCTCCACACTCACCTGAGAGCAGAGCGTTGCCTCCTCGTGGAAATAGCCCCGCATAAATTCACAATACTCCCGGGAGGTTATTTCACACCTGCAGGAGGCACAAGTCACACGTGGAAGGGACAATGGATCACTCCTGTGTCCTCTCAGGCCCTTACCATTCCCCCTTGTCTCATCCCATCTGTGAGAACTGATGCCTTCAGCTGCTGTAGTGTCTCAGAAGAGGCACAAATACATTCCCATCTAGCCCAGAGCCACTCTCCACACACCCCTCCTGCTCCTCTCCCACAAGGAACCCTGCCTCACCTCCACACACCAGCATACAGAGCCTCCAAAACAGAGGCTAAAGCTGAGCTATTCACACCTATTTACAGCCTGGGGAAGCTGTCTCAGGCCGGGGGAGTCCTGTGGAAAGGTGCCTAGGCCAGGAGCATCCTGGTTATGACCTTCAGGGACAGAGAAAGAAACTCCTTGGGACAGCACTGATTATTGTCCCCAGTAGGGAAAGCCAGGCCCAAGCACTGGGTAACTACTCAAGCTCAGGAGTAACTGAGGAAGAACAGCATCCTCCTCTTTTGCAAACCCAGGGCCTGGCATGTCCTTTGAGTGCTCGTGGACTCCAGGATGGGGCCAATGTAGCTGGACATTCCCAAGGAAAAATGCAGAACTCCTCAGCAGAATTATTTAATCCCTTATGATCCAGGTCCCTCCAGACTGCAGGACCAGTTGAGTGAGATACCCTGCTGCACCAAGGGCTCATGCTGGCTGTTATCTCCTGCTCATCCCAGAGTCCTGCTCCGTCTGGGAGACCTGTCCTGGCTCTCTGTCCAACTCCCCTTCCCAGCAGGGCTCTGGGCTGTGTGTGGAAAGGACAAGGAGGACAAATGGCTGTGTCTACAACCTGAAAAGACCCCCTGTGTCTCCCCCCAACACCCAGCCCCTCCACACAGGTAGAACTCCTTACCTTCCTTTGGTCCCAATGCAGCAGGGCCGGCCTGTAATCACACAGTCCATGTGGAGGTGGTTGGTGTAATTCCCAGCACTGTTTTTTGTGCAGATCTGGAAAACAACAACAGGCAGCAGTGAGACAGCCACAGCTTTGCTTGTTGCCTGGATAAAATCAAAACAGCCCCCTGGGAAGAAGCCAGTTCCCAGACAGAGGCTTCCCCCTGACAGCAGGATGGTGCCTGTTACTCCATCTGCCTGAGCATCAGTTGCCACCTCCTCTCCAGCCCTGAGGCTGAGTTGGTTTCCATCCTCCTGTTACCCTGGTAGGGCCCAAGGCTTTAGTTGGCACAGGGGCCCAGGGCTTCAGTTGGCACAGGGCAATTTGATGGAGGGCTCTGAGCCTTGGCGAGGCAGACCATGGCTGCCCTGAGCTGGAGCTTGTGACAAGCAGCAGAAGCTGCAGCAGAGGCCCCGCCCTTCCAGCAGCAGAGCTGTGGCTCTGCCCAGGGGGATGCCAATGCCAAGGTCCAGCTGCCCTGCCGGCTTTGTGCCTCCCGGGATGCTCACCGGCCACTTGGTGATGTCGTCTGGCCACTCGTGGGGCTCCATCGAGGCTGGCTGCTCACACACCCTGCAGCAACAGAGCACAGTTAGCCTGAAATGCCTTTCCCCAGCACCAGGCAGGATTCCCACACTGTCCCTGTCCCCAGGCTGCCATCCCACAGCTCTCCTCTGTCCCCCAGCTCAGCCAAGGCCGTGCTCGTCGAAGCCACAGCCTCCTCCCAGTCACGGCTGCAGCGCAAAGGCAGGAGAGCAGGCAGCTGCCCAGCAACCAGCTGGATCCCTTCCAGGTGGACACACCCAGAGGGTGGGAATTCAGCTCCACATCAGCCCACAGGGAGTAGGTGCAGTGCCACCCAGCAGCTGGCAGGGCTTGGGGCAGAGGTGTGCTGGGAACTGCTGCACCCCTGTGTGCGTGGGGAGCAGGTGAGGAGGGGGAGTGGGATGAGGAAGGCACCCACAGCTCCCAGCAGCCACTGTGCAGGTGGGGCAGCAACAACAGTGGAGACCAGGGGTGAGCAGAAATAAGATCATACCCTGCCTCAGCCCCTCCTGCAGTCGTCAGGACGGGCAGGGACATCACTGCCCCATATCCCTTGGTCTGCACAGCAGCTGCTGTCCCATCCAGCAATCCACTGGCCTGGGACTGACTCATCATCAGCCCTGTCCCCCCAGGATGGCAGCTGGGCCAGGCAGGACCTACCTGGGGTCCTGATGACAAACAGACCCGAACTGCCTCTTGTTCCCTGCCAGCATCGGTGTGCTGGGGTGATGGGGCCACTTCACCCACACGGCCAGCGTGGACTGCAGGAAAGAGAAGAGGTGCCACCATGAAGCCCAGGGAGGGAGAAGCACCAGGGGCAGCAGGGAAGGGGCCCAGGCACTCACTGAGCACTCCTCCTCCGAGGTCTGCACGCAGCCCGACTTGTCGTTCCGCACACAACAGGCCGAGTGCTTCTCCTTCTCCCTCTTGGCGCTGATGAAGCTGTGCACCTGCTGGTCCTGCCTCATGCACGGTGAGAACTTGGCCCCCAGGTGGATCAGGGCCTCCTGGCAGAGAGGGAAATACCCAGCTCAGCCAAGGGGCAGAGCAGGCTGGGGGGACTGCACAGGGTGCCCCTATCCTGGCTCAAGGGACCAGGGACAAGTCGTGCATGATGAAGCCCAACACACACCAGGCACACTTGAGCATTTGCTTGGAAGACAGGCCCAGAACAAAAGTTCAGGGATTTTCTTGCCCATAGCCCCAGAAAGAACAGCACTGTGGCTGGGAAAGAAAACTTTGGCACATTGTTTCTTCATCTTTGTCTTTCCCGGGTGGAATGGCATCAGGAAAGCTGTCCACACACCATACAACTCCTGCATTTTCTCTGACCCCAGGCTTGACTTTGCAGGGACAGGGTGCCAGGCAGGAGTGCCCAGGTCCATCCCAGCCTCCAGGCAGCCCATTCTGTGGGTGGCTGGGGCTGGGAGCACCTCTGCTCCCTGAGAGCTATGGCAGATCCCCCAGCTCCAAGCAGGGGAGGGCTCCAGTCCCTGGGATGGCACAACTGCAGTGCACAGTCCCCCACCTGCCCACCAACAGTGCCACCAACAGTGCCACCAAGAGCACTCACTGAGCTGGGGCCGATCCAGAAGTTTTCCTGCTGAACGTACTTGACGTTTTCATAAACCCCTCGGTTCCTCAAGACCTGCAAGGAGAGAAAGCAAGAGCCCTGTGAGCTCCTGCCCACAGGGTCAGCAGGGCAAGCAGCAGGGGCTGGAGGAAACAGCCCCCAGGATGAACAGAAATCCCCACAGGCAATGACTGGGCCCATGGTTTCTCAAACAGCTCTTTTGCAGGATCGCAGGTAAAAAACCCTGTCAAGACTTGGGCACCTTCATCTTAAGATTTCTCTTCACATGTCTCTCTCTGGCTACTTCAGCTTTCAAAAATTCCAAGGCCTGCAGACCTGGGAGTGGCCTGAGAGCCTGTAAGAAGCTTCACACAGCTCATCAGCACAGGCAGCACCAGCTGGCAGTGCAGGCCCAGGTGCTGGTGGCAGTGCTCTGAAAGCTGTCAGACACGTAGGTGAGAAACTCCCCAGGCATTCCCTACACGGAGCAGGGGCACGGCTGTACCCCAGAGACCTTTAACAGCGTGTGGGAAGGCTTCAGGATCAGCTCTCAAAGTCAAACAGGTCAGTTTTGCCCCTGGCAGAAGCAAAATCCTGCGACCGCTGCAAAAACTTAGCCCAGGTTTGAAATATTTCCCTGCCACGAGCATCCTTCTGGTCTCCACCAGGAGGGGAACAAGTTGTTTGGAAGTGCTGCCAGCACAGCCAGAGCCAGAGCCTGTGAAGAGCCCCCCATGCTTTGTGTCAATATAATCTGCTGTCAAGAGCAAGGTGGCTGCAGGAGGGAGAGATGATGCTGCAGGCAGCCCCCCACGGCTGGACACCCAGAATTCAGCCATCAAGGCCCTCAGGCAAGTAGCCAGTATGCTGAAGACTATGACATAAGAGCCAGCAGCTGGAAGCTGAGGCACAATCACACTCCAGGGAAGGGAAGGGGAGTCACTTACTGAATCAACAGTTTCGTGTTGTGAGAACCCCACGGGGGCGATGCCGTAAATGCACACAGCCAGGATGGTGATGAGGGAATGCACAAAGGTGACCCAGTAGGTGAAGAAAGGCCTGGGTGGAGGGAAAGGGAAAAGATCAGAGGCAGAAACCCAGCCATACTGCACCTACTCACAGAACACAGGAGAAAAGCTGCTGCTTTTCCCCAGGGACCTCACCAAAACCTGGGGTACACAGGTAGGATCATCTAGGGATGCCCAGGACTGCAGGCAATGATCTAAGGCCTTGCTGGCAGGCAGACCCTGTTTACTCTGACTCCCCCCACTACACCAGACAACCACCCTTTCCCAAGAAAACATCCATGAGAACACTGAAGCCTGATGCCAAACTGTGCCAGTAATGACCCCAGGGGAATGATCACAGACAGGGATACCTGAGCCTGTTCATCACAGGACAGTGCTGGCAGGGCAGAGACCTGCAGTCCCTCCAGGCAGCAGAGATCCAGACACCCAAAGCAATGTGAGGAGCCAGGCGAGCTCTCAGTGCACGGTGACACCGACACGGTGCTGTCTGCTGGCCCTGCACTCCAGGGGTACGCACTGGGGGGTCTCAGCAGCACCCCGAGGCAGTGACCCGAGTCCCCAGAGGGCAGCAGCACCCACCCACCCACGAGGTGTGCCGGGCACCTGCCCTGCCTGCAGCCTCACCTGTGATCGTCCATGTCCTCGATCTGCCGTTTGACGTAGCTGTCGATGCGCTTGCGGTACGTCCTGTTGGTCAGCTTGCCCACCATGCCCAGCCCGTAGGGCCTCTTCTCCTTGGCAAAGAGCTTCCTGACGGGCACGGCGATGCGCTGCCCGCGCCTCGGGGGGCTCACGCTCACCACCTCCTGCCGCAAGCGCACCTTGGGCTGCGCCAGGCCCCCGTCCTTCTGCTTCCTCCAGCCGCGCTCCAGGGGGCTGCAACCAAAAGCAGGACAGCCATGGGGGACCAGCCCTCCTCACACCCTCTGTCTGTGCCACTGCTGAGGGCACGCAGAGTGCCCTGAAGTGGAAGGTGAATGTCAAAGGGTTGCACGGTGCCAGCAGATGACAGCACAGGATGACACGCAGAAGGTGGCACAAGGCAGCTGTGCCAAACTAAGCCCCGCCACTGAGGAGCTCTCAAGGCTTTAAAGTGTTTCAGTAACAGGCACATCTGCAGCCTCAGGCACATCAATTTCCACCTTTTCTTCATTCCTCTTACTCTGCTGTCTGCTGTGAAATGGAAGTGGAGTTTAGCCCAGCAGTGGAAATCCCTACCTTTAAAGCACTGCAGTGGGATTGAACTGGCAGGTAAAACCTCCTGTGCCCACCAAATCAGACAGAGGAGAATCTAAGCAGCTTCCCAGACCAGGAAAGTGGCACTGCCACATGCTGTAAGCTGTGCCAGTTACCTCCCACAATCTATTCCCCCCTTTATTTGTACCAATGTGTGCGTTTTTCAGAACACCAAACCCAGGCTTCAACACCACCATAAAAAAAGCATCCTGAGCTAAAAGGAGGTGTTTTGACCAAAATAGATCTGATGAAGGTTGCACGGGTTACTGGTGAATAGTACCTGCTTTGTAAGTCTGTCATATCCAGACAGCTTTGTATTTCCTTGCTCTTAAACTGCAGTGTGGAGGTTCAGGTCTGCAGCAGTCAAACCCTGACCAGAAAACCCAAATACCTCCCATTTCACCATCCCCACTGCCTGGCACTGGAGTAGGCATGTCCCTGGCATGTGCTCTAGTTCAGTTTACCTCCTCTGGCTTCCTAAATGTCCCACTCTGCACATAGACAGGGGTTGTCAGAAAAGGTGAGAGAAACCAGCCAACAAACTTTTTGCTGAAAGATCACCAGAGCATCTTGGAGGGAGCATGATAGCTCTGAAGAATGGGCAGGCAACAGGACGAGGGAGGATCTGAACCTCTTTAGCCAAAATACTGCTGGAAACTTCAGCTCTTTTCAATACATTGCACCTTGCAGAAAGATGCACTTTAACACCCCAACTTCCCCTTGGGAAGTCCTTCTTCCCACAAAAGGTGCAGATTCCACTTGCTCCCAGAGCTGAAGTGGTTTGTGTGTTACACAGGTGCTGTTTCCCAGCATTTCCTGTGCTGGGCTGGGAGCCTGTGCCAAAACAAACACCTGGCCACGTGAAGGACACCCGACCATGACTGTGATAACAGCCCTCTGAAGTGTGAAAGAAACGTTTTTTCCTCAATAAATAGAGCGATTTGAGGAGATCCAAGCGGTGCCAAGAAGACTGGAACCGTCTCAGAGGAGTGACAACAAACTCCCACCATTCTCTGCTTCCCCTTATGTTAAGACTGAGCCAAGTTCTTGGAAACACTTGAAGGGAAAGCGCCAACACAGCAAGATGGGCTGTGAGCAGCAGAACCACAACAAGGACCTCCCTGTCTGCTCCATGTTCACACCCAGCAGAGCTCTGTGCTGGGGTGAGCTGCCAGCTAAGCCAGAGCTGACTCGGAAACGACACAGAGCAATTACTCAGTACCAGTTACTCAGGTGGAAAAAATCTAGGCACACAGTACAGTACCACCCACATATTTGTAGGGCTCTCAGCATCAGTGCCACACCTTTCTCTCGTTTCAAGTGAGGAATGTAGCCCAGCTCGACACTCAGCAATGCTTCACGCTGCTCCTTGGAGCAACACAACAGTTACTGGTGACTGTTGCAATGGCAAAGCCTTCTTGTCTTTGCTACGCTCTCCATAGGCAAAGGCTGGGCCCCCAGCACCCTCACAGCTGATTTGAAGTGTCTTTTGTTTCCTCAAGGCATTGTAACAATCTCTGAAACACTTTAAGTGAGGCTGGAAGTTGCTGGAGAGACTGCAGAGGTGGCCTCAGAGTCACCTTTCACACGCCTGGGTAGCTGGTTTTAAAGAAAACCCATCCCTGCAGTGCTCTGAGCTCTGCACAAGCACCCACAGCACTCATAAGGCTTCCCCTACACAGAAGGTCCCACTCCAAACGGGTTGGTCACCCCATGTTAGGCTTTGGCAGCTTCCAGGAAGATACTCACAGTAGTAAATGGCTTCTTTCGAGCTCGTTTTTGTCCAAGGCACCTCCTGTGAGATCTGTCTGATCGGGAGGTTTCACCTCAGCATCTTTGATTGCAGCTTCTGACGGCGACTCAAACACTTCATCTGGGTAAGTAGAGAGCTCCTCATGAAGGACTCCTTCCTGGGCAGAGACACAGAAGTCCCATCAGAAGATGCCAACACCCCACTTGAGGCACCAGCCCTGGCAGAAAGCGGTGCTGCTGCCTTCAACACACAGTCCTGCCAGGACTGGAGTCTTGCCCTGCCTTTGGGGCCAGCACCAGGCCAGACCTGCCCCTCACCCGAGCGAAGAAAGAAGTGTCGAGCTCATCCGGAAAATCCACTGTGTCCTCCTCGAGGAAACTCGCCGGGGTGAAGCTGCGCCGCTGAGCCCTCCTGAGCGTGCTGTCCTTCACAGAGCGGCCCTGAGCCAGAGACAGGGGCACCAGGTCACTGCCAGGCACACACAGGGCCACCCCAGCCAGTGCACAGGGAGCCCAGGTGCTGAGCTGCCTCATGCTTGTGTGTGGAGCACAACAAACTTGAGGTGTGACACCTTCCTGGTGAGACTCACGGGTGAGACCCCGCTCCTCGATCCACGGGGCCCATCTCCACAGTGACCAAACCACAGTGGTGGGTGGTACTGGGCACAGCAAAAAGGTCACTGGGCCCAGGAAAGCAGAAACATGGAAGGATAAAAAGACTTGTATAGTAATAGCCTTGGGTTTTTCTGCTCGTCCATGACTGCTCACCAGGAGCAGTTCAACCACCCAAGGGGCCAGGCAGACGGAACTGAACCTGCTGGAATGCTCTGAGGCTGCTGGCAAAAAAAGGCCCCAGGCAAAAAAAGGGAAAGAAAAAACCGAGCCACCATCCCTGCTTCTTGCCAGTCCTGCCTCCTGGACACGTGGCTGAAACAGAGCAGGAGGTGGCCAGGCTTCCTCCCCTCCACCACGGCCCTCCCCACCCTCCCTGCTCAGCAGCTCCTTCCCTTCCCTCAGCCGTACCTTCACCAGCGCCGCGGCCGCTCGGAAGCTCATCTTGGCCACCGACTCCCGCTTGCGGCGCCGGGGCAGGCGGTTGAAGCCGGAGCGGGAGCTGGTGAAGGAGCAGAGGGACGTGGCCCCAGGGGTGATGGGGGTGTGGGGGATGCTGCAGCCGTCGGTGTCCTCAGCCATGCGGAACGCTCGGCCGCGCGCCAGGGGGTCTATGATCTGCAGGGAGAAGCCCATCAGTCCATTTGCCCCCAGACCCTTCCCTACCCAGCCCTCCTCCCTCCAGGCAAACACCTTGAGGCTGTGACGGGGGCCTGGCTCCTGGGACTGACCAAGAACCAGGCTGGATGGACCAACAAGCAATTCTACAACAGGGAGATACAGAATAGCCTATTGCAAGCTAAGGCCTAGTTGTAAGACTCAAGCTAAGTTCCCAAAGCTCTCCCTCTCCCCCTTTTTTTTTTCCTCTTTTGTTGGTATTGACTATTGTCACCCAGACTGTTCCAGGACACTTCAAACCTCCTTCAGCCCTTCCTGAGCTCTTGGTTTCACTCTCTCTCGTGCCAGTGAGCTCTACAGACAGAGAATGTGCTGTCTAAACAGGAGTTTGAGAAATCCCTGAAAACAGCCAGGTTCTTTCTCCAGCTAGTTTCCTTCCTGATACTGGACAGCTCAGGACTTAAACAGTATCCTGTTATCCTGTTGAAGCTTAACTGTATATTTACATCTGCTTCCATTAATTAGGCTTCACAGCTGGATGGAGCAGGCAAGCTTCCAAGAGCTGCAAGCCCTTCTTTGGGACTCCTCGGGCCAAAGCTCTCACTTATTCCAAACATAAGAAAATATTGCCTTCAGCTACAAACCTTGCCTCTGTCCTTACATCATCACAGCTGTGGTTTCCATATGACCTCCACGCTTTATCCTAAGGTTTTACGAGCCTTTTTAATCCACAGCTGAACACTCAACGGGAAGCTTGATGGGCTTACACACCTACTGACACCGTGTTCTGATTTAACGTAGCCCACAGAGAGCCCACCGATATTTCTGAGTCTCCTGTGGCCGAAGACCAACTGCAAGACTCTTCAGTTGGCCAGGAAAGAGGACAACAAGGTGAAACCTGATTGAAAAATGCACAATATTTTCCTCTGCTTCAGTGGTGCAGCCAGGCTGCAGGTCCTGCTTTGGCAGGAATTGCTTCCCACTAGCCCAGGCTGCAGTGGGGCTCACTAAAGCACAGTCATCAACCACAGTGATTAGTGTTGATGAGAGGAGCTAAGGGAAGGGCTGGGACACTGTGGGTTAGTTCAGATGTGCTCAACTGGGGTCACAGTTAAAGGCAGTGAGTGGGAGGCTACCAGGTGCCCTTTGCAGGCACTCAAAACCATTCCTGAGGACCCAAGAGCAGAGCTGTAGCATCACTGATGCAAGAGGCACTTTCTAAAGTCCTAAAACATAACCAGGCTTCTAGGAGGACAGTAGCTGTGCTATGGCCTGTGTTCTGCTCGGGGTAAGTGTCCTGTTACTGTACATTTGGGTCCAGGATACAGACCACTCTGTACAACAGAATTTCATCCTTGCAAAATGGCAGCAAAAAGCCCAAGCTGAGAGCTCCTGGACACGCTGCACATGTGTAATCACCACAGTCCCAGCACGACAAACACAGCCCTCAGCCTCCTGCTGGCACAGCTGAGGGATCTCAGCCAACGACACCAGAGAGGCTGCTGGAGGGGGAACTCTGCCAAACTGTACCTGAGACGTGAGAAGTGTCTGAGAAAGGAGCCCAGACGTGTCTGGGCAGAGCTCAGCCCGCAGACAGGTCACAGCTCCGGCAGCGGCGCAGACACAGCGCAGCGAACCCAGGAGGGCCCCGCCTCCGTCCCAGGGCACTCACCTTTTGCATGCCCAGCTGGCAGGGTCCCACATAGAGGGGAGGGGGAGTCTCTGTGCTGGTTAGAGAAATATTGTCCTGACTGGGCAGGTCCATCTCCCGGATGACCTGAGGTTTCAGCTTCCCGTAGCGCAGGCTGCAGTGCCGCAGGCTCTTCCTCTGCCACTTCTGAGTCGCGTCGCTGTCTTTGCTCACCCCAAACCAGTCTGCTGTGCCTCTGAAAGATGCCAGCAGACAAGTGCTCAGAAGCATTTATGTTTGCTTGGACTGTGCACACGAAGAGACACAACCCCTGGTGGTCACTTCCAGCCCACCCCAATTCAAAGACAGGCTCTTCCCCATGAGCATCTTGCAGCTTGTCCTCAGCTGGTTTTAGCAACCTGACAGATGCTGGCCAGAACCATCAACAGCATTTTGTCTCTTAAGACAGAAGGCAAATGCCAGGAGAGATTCACTGTGGGTAAAGGACAGTTTGTTCTGAGTTTTTCTAAAAATTAAAGGAAAAGAGATGGAACAGAAATTCAGAAAATAACTTGGTGAAAGGTGGGGTTTTTCTACTTTAAAAACCATGTTTTGCAAACACTTACCATCTTCAGGCCAGCTCTAGGTCCCCATTGTGGGACTGTACTGTTTCATGGCTCTGTAGCTTCTCCAGAATTCACTCTTCTCTCCCAGTCTCCCCCCACATACACACACACACTCCCAGGACATCCCTAACTTCTTCATCTCATGCTGCAGGATTTCTATCCTCCTCAAAGGTGACATCAACAGCAAATGTTTGCTGTGGTCCTGATCTCTGCTAAGGCACACACACACAGTTCTAAGCTGCTGGGTGCAGAAGCAGGAGCACAGGTTTGCAGCCACGAGGCAGGTTTGCTGCCAACTGGCTGCTGTCACAGAAGAGCAGTGGATCAGAAGCAAAATCCCAAGGAAGGCAGAGAGGGATCGGGATAAATCAGACTAAAAACCTACTTCAAATCCTGCAGGACAACTGCTACCGTAAACCTACGGAGGTCATCACGCCCTGCCAAGCCTTTCCCACCACAGTTAATTCATCCTCAGGAGATGACAAGCTCTCTCAGCCTACAGCTGACTGGCCCAGGTGTTGAAACCTGAAAGTCCTTCCAAGACAAACCCAAAGCCCTGGCCTCAGCCCCCCTGCTCAGGGGCAGGATTTCCAGCTGCTGAGAAGCAAGACCTCACAGATCACAAAGTGAGTATTAAAACACACATTGGAGTAAAGGCTGGGACAAATGTACAGTTAAGGCCACACAGGGGAACTGAGACACTACACTGAAGACTGGAAACTGGTCCTGTGGCTTTACACCCTACTGAGCAAAAATACCATCAACTGCCACCTGCAAAACGGTCTGAGTTTGAAACTCACAGCCTTTCCAGCTGAAACCTGCAGGTGCAAACACCACACACTGCCCTCAGCCTTCCCTGTTCCCTAAAAGATACGGAACAGACCCTTCAGCAGGCACGAGGTCACGTGGACTGTGGTTAGAATTCACCTGACCTCACTGTCTCCAAATGCCAGCCCTCAGAGATGGGGATACATGTCCTGGAGCACCACTCTGCTCCCACATCTCATCAGAGCAATCACTGTCTCCATTCAGAGCAGAAGGGCCCAGGGCCAGCACCTCAGCTGACAACACTCCCCAGGCCTCAGCACAGAGGTAACGCTCTGGCTGTGCAGTTCACTGGCACAGCACACACCACAAAACAGTCTGACAACTCACACAACTTCCCATGGACTGCTGTAACCAGCATTTCAACAGCAAGGTGATGCTGGGTCACAAGCCCATACATGGGGCCTCATGAGGGTCATTTGTGCCCACATGAGCCTGATGAGCAATGGCCCATTGCACCACCAGCAGCCTCAGAGCCCTCCAAAACTGCGCTCCCACTTGCCTGGAAGGACAAGCACCACTGGAGCTGTTTGCTCTGCGAGGACCATGACTGAATTCCAACACTACTGGGCCAGGACCAGGGCAAAGAGCCCTCTGATCATAGCCAAGACAGTCCAGGAGAGCTGACTGCAGAGTTCAGAGCACCTGGAGCACCCTGGGGAGATGCTGAATGCCTCTGTTCAGCTGGGGAGCCCCATCATGTCCTACAGACTCTCTGGAGCTCTGTAACAACCGACATCAGAGGTCAGGTCTTGCTCTTCTGTTGCACTGAGCTGACCAGCCCTGAAAGCTCAAGACCAAACACAAAGAGTCCCAAAGATGGTCACAGTGCCAGAATGGCAGCTGGCCAAGGGCAGCAGTGAGGAAGGTGGGACAGGAATGGACTCCTGGGCATTAAGTCCAGTCCCTGCCACACACAAAATCACATTGCCTGTCTGATTTAAAAGTTTACTGAGCTCCAGACTCGGGCTGGTGGTCAGTGGGCCCTGGACTCCTGGAATGGCTCATCCCTTTGGTGCTAAGTAAACAAAGACCACCTCAAGAAGAAGGCAGTCACATTTGGATTACAAAAAAGCCACGATGTCAACAGGGTAAGAGTGGACACACTCTGTTCCATTCACCAGCTCTGAGCCCCATCTGCAACAACGTGGCAGCATCTGTTCAGTGCTGCCTCCTCTCCTTCCCCTGCTGCCCCAAGCAGGCTTTGGGGCCAACATATGCACAGCCCCACATTGCACTGATAGCCCAGCAAAGGCAGGCCGGGCTGTGGCTGCCCTGGGGAGATATTCCAGCTTCGGTGAACACCAGGAGGTTGACAGCTTGTTAGGAAAAGCAGGAGGGAGTGAGGCTGGCGGGTGGACAGCTTGTTAGTCCATGCTACTTATTGACAGCTGCCTACACGTTTAGTAGGAGTGACACTTGGTTTTTGTTAGCAGCACACATGAACTTTCTCACTCCGCCTGCTCGCAGACCTCCTGGGAAGCCAACACGGTCTCAGCATGGTCTCAGCAACAGCCAGAGCCTGTGCAGTTCACAACAGCCCTTGCACACACATGCAGGGGTGGGTTTCACACTCAGTGCCACCAGTACCTGAAAAACGATCGGGGCAGGGACTGCCGCTTTCTCAGGGAACTCCTGCCCACCCGGGGCCCGCGAGCGGGCAGGGTCTGACTCCTCTGAAACCGAACCTGTCTGCTGCAAAGAAAAGAGAGCTGAAGGCAAGGAGCCTGCAGGGCTGTGGAGGGGAGCAGCCACCTGCATCCAGCGCCTCCCTGTCTCCTGCCAGAGCCCCACTGGCAGCAGCTGTGCCACACTGTCTGTGGCAGGGCCCTCCAGCTGGGAGCATGACCCGAGAGAAACAACCAAACTCACAAGCCACACAACAGCATCTTTGAACCCAGGAGGCTGCTGAATCCTCCTGGTGCATCTGCACTTCTTGACATATGTCTCCTGTTGCTCTTGAAGATACCAGGGATGCTGCAATCCCTCTGCCTTCTTCCGCCCAGACACCCAGCTACAGATCCCACTGGCTGGTTTTGGATACCAGAGAATGGAGTTGTCAGCAGATCTGCTTAGATATAGTGCCTGATGTCACTGGAACAGCCCTTGGGCCCATTCTGGCTGATCCTGGCAGGGTCTTCCCTGGTGCACAAGCCCATCTGTGCCACATCTGCTGCCTCGTGTGGACACCTTGGACACCCCGGGAGACTGGAAATGGCGTTGGATGCCTTCACTCAGGCACAGGAATCACTCCCATGTACAACTGGGCACTGCAAAACAGCACTGAACACCCCCCACTCTGCTACAGGAGACCCCCCCAGGCCTTCCAAAACTGTCTGTGCTCTTCTGGGGCACCCTGTGTGTACTTCCAAGGGTACAAAATACATACATTAGGCACAGGCAGCCACCAGCCTGAGCCCCAGCACTTCCAGCCTGGGAAGGAAGACACGTCACAGGGTCTGCTGGTGCAACAGTCACGTGTGTCTGCTCACCACTGGCGTCTCCCTCAGTGTGTGGGAGCTTCCCCACCACTGTCCAGCACTCCTTCCTTCTCACTGTAGCTCCACGTGTCCTGTTTGTCTCACAGTGTAGTAGCACCGGGGGCAAATCCGTCACACCAGCACCGAGGTGTCTCACAATTCCCCGGTCCCTTCCCCTACACACACGCTGCACGTTGTGAGGACCTTTGGGGGAGGGTACCCTGGGCCCCCAACCAATCCTTCTTGTCAGTGCCTCCACAGCACCTTCCCAGGATATCCCCTCACCCTCTACACGCTCTTGTCTAACCGTCCTGGCAGGGAGCAGGACAAGGGCAGGGAGGCAAGGGAAGAGGCAGTCTAGGTGTGCAATGACAGCCTCAGGCAGGCCCAGGAGCTGCCCACGGCCCTGAAAAGAGCAGACACTGCTTCCCAGCTCAGCCCTCCCAACCTCACGAGCAGCAGGATCAGGAAGAGCTGCTGGGGGAGAGCCTCCCCACCAAGGCAGCTGGGGAACATCTGAGGCAAAGGCAAACAGTGCGTGGGAGATCAGTCTCTCCCAGAGCTGGAAAGCTGCTCCTTTGTGAGTGGGCGAAGCCTGGCTGGCTGGAAGAACCCCTGACCTGTGGAGCTCCAGGGATGCTCCTGGGACCCAGGGCAGGCCTGACACACGGCCAGAGATACAAACCAGTCATCTCAGGAGAGCAGCTGGGAAAGCCACCCCCTCTGGACAAACTGGGATAAGCCTTTGCCATGGGGAGTGAGGGAGCATACAGCTCTCTGGCTGGGTTCAGGGACCACAGGGTTGTGGGGACAAATGATGACCAGAGCAACCTCTCCCTTCTCTCCATCACCTCTCAGAGCCATGTCAAGGACCTGCCAATGAGCTCTGGTAGGAGTCAAGCTGCTGAGAGCCCTGGCCTGCTCAGGATGGGCTTCTGCCTCCCCCAGCAGTCATGTGCTCTCAGACACAGCACCAAAGCAAGCCCAGCACACCACATTGTACCGTCACAGCTAAACATCAGGGCCTGAGGCACCCTGTTACTCAGGAACAGCCACTTCCCTGGGGACAGGAGGCAGCCAAAATCTGCCTGTAAGCAGCAAGAACCACTCACTGTCCTGGTCACCACCATCCTCCTCCCACAACCTGTCTCCTCATGTACTAAAGACAGGCTAGATAGCACCACTGGGCTGACACACTGGCTACCTATTGGCACCCACCCTTCCACAAGCTCATGAGGGATAACAAGGGAGCCAACCTCACCCTGCTGTGCCACCCGAGCGCCAGGCAACGGGGGCAAGAGCAACACTGTAAATCCACAGAGGAAGCATGGCAGCGGATGGCAGGATGCCCCGAAGCAGTGCCTCACCTCTTGATGGTCTGGGTGATGGAGGTCTGTCGTTGTAGCACCGGTCTCCTCCCGTCGTGGGGCAGGGACGGCACGCGGCTGTTGTCGGCCGGCATGCTCACGCTCCGCAGGAACGCCTGGCGCCGCGTCGGCTGCCGGGGGGGAAGCAGGAGGCTGTCAGTGCTCTCAGGGATGCTCTACGGGGCCAGCCAGGCTGGGGAACACTCAGCAGTTCAATAGGTATTACATGAGCTCCTGCAACACATCCACCCTCCTGGCTTTTGTCTGGCCAGAGGGAACCCACACCGCGCGCTCGTGGGCCGCTCTACAAGGTCACGGGGTACAAGCACAGTCAGTGGGATTTGCTTCTCCGGTGATTATTTGGAGACTCTGGATCTGCATTAAAAGCCCGTGAGAGCTGTGGTGGGTCTGTCTGTGCTGTAGCTGCTGCCTGCTGCAGGCTAAGCAAGCTGGGAAAGGCACACTGGCTTTGTTTACAGCCTAATTGTCTGGGGCACGCTCAGGTTTGAAAGCTCCTGGCATGCCTTGGCTAAATGTGACCTACCAAATATAACACAACTCACCAGGCTGTTCTCAGCTCATACCACTGCCTCCCCAGGGCTGCTCTGGATTAAATTTTTTATCAGCTTGGCAGAGACACCATCTCCCATTTGTACAATGCAGGCTGAGCAGTTTATCCCTCTGGAAAGCGAAGCTCTGAGCTACTGTTTCTCTGCTCAGACACTCTCTGCCTCAAACTACTTCAGCCCCTCTAGCCCAGGAAGCTCATGTTCTTCACCAGTGTTAACAATTTTGCTGTTTTATGTAAAAACATGCACAGATACTCAGGTTATAAGCCAAAGGAGCACGGGATGCACTCTTATCCTGGGCTGTGCACACAGGACCCTCAGAGAACATCACCTCCACCAGCTTCCAGCACAGAGTCTCTCCAGAAGTTGCCCAACTGGATTTAGCGATTTCAGATGAGGGAACATCCATCAAAGCCTTAAATAATTCATTCAGAAGCTTTCAACCTGCACTGCTAACAGCCTGTATTCCCCTTTTAATCCCTGCAGACTGACCCCTGATTTTTTTCCTTCCAAGAGGAGACCAGGACCTGGGTTTATCTGCCAGAAGCTGTCACATAATCGAAGCTCATTTTAGTCCCTGGATCACAGAATGGTGAAGAGGACAGTTCTTGCTATTCCAAGTGCAATATAAGTTCCCTCTTACGCCAAGCCTGTCCCCAGCCCTGCTCCAGGGAAGCTGTGTAACCCTGCATTTCTCTGATGGCTAAACTGTTCTTCCACATAAGTGCCTGAACCCAGTCCTGCACCCACCCACAGAGATGGGCAGCAAGAACCCTCCAGCTCTGCCCTGGGGGCACAAAGTCTCTGTTCCTGCAGCAAGGCCACATGAGCAGCCAGCATTCATCTTACCCAGGTCTCACCCCTACGTCCCTTTTTGATACCTTAGCAGAAATTCCTGATATTTTTCCTATTCCCAGGACAAATAAGGACACTTTACTCTCAGGCTTTGCACAGTTTCTATTAACCTATCACCTCATCTCTGCTTCAGCACTCTTCAATGTTATTTATTTCTCATCCCACATGGTTTTCTTATGTTCCTCATGCTGGTAACAGCTTCGTGTTGCCAGTAACTGTTCTTTCTCTGCTGTTACTGATGAAAGCCTGTCATTATTTTGGCTATTCATAAGTCAGATTCATTCCCAGCTCATTTCAACACAAGCTGCAGCACTTCCAGGCCCTCATGTTAGTCTAGGAGCCCTCCACTCCCCCAGTCCCCTTAAGAAATGCTTGTTTGAATACCTCACTCCCATATCCCCAGCCAAGACAGTTTTCACAATGCCCACATCCAAACACTCACATCTACTGATCTGAGCACATCAGCCACCCACCCTCACCCCTCCTACATCCCCTTCAAGGGGAGATAATTGCTGATCATAAATCCACTCAAAGGCTCTGCCCTGTCTTATGTGGCCTCATGACCTGCCATCACACGATCCCTCCGTCTCAGCCAGGACTGTCAGAGACCCCAGGCACAGACAGGCTCCCAGCACAACTCCTTCCCAGTTCCTGCCCCACCCTCTGTACCTGCACAGGCTGGAGGGGCTCCTCTGGTACTGGCACGGGCACTGGCACCGGGATGTCCAGTTTTAGCCATGGTGGCTTCTTCCGCTGTAAACTGCTCGTGCTGTCGTGCCGCGCCTCCGACATCGTCCCGCGCTTGTCCTCAGGCCTGGGAGAGGGAGAAACCAGAGTCAGGAGGGAATCCAGCTCATCCCTGACACGCTCCATGCTGAGAGAGGCTCTGTGCCCTCCTCCAGGCTGTGACTGAGGACCCAGGCCCCACGCTGGATGGATTCCCAAAGCACCCCACCAGGGCTCAGGCGTCACGGCTCGTGACCGCACCGGTCAGCCGGGACCCGGCACTCAGAGGACACGGCACATTCCTCAGGCCCACAGGACCTCGAGCCAGCTGCTGAGACCGCAGGCACAAGTTCGAGAGTTGCCTCCCATGAAGATTTTTGCTGAGACTACTACGAGATTCAGATTCCTTAAGAACCAGTTATGAATTAAATCTTAATGAGATCTGGATCCGGTCCAACCAGCTAAGTGACTGCAGTACCAAAAGCCACTGACCTCCCTCTAAAACCAGCTCGTGACTCACAGGCAGCCTTCCTTGCCCACCCAAAGCTGAAACACCACACTGTCCTACCTACCTACCACTTCAGAAATTAGCAAGTGGCCGTTTCTCACTGCTGCTTCTAATCTCTTTTAAATGCAGTCATTTTCTAGAAACACAACACAGTGCACAGAGCAATACCAGTACAGCATGAACATTAGAGAACTGGCAGCAACCCTGGACTAAGAGTGGTTTTCATACATAAATAATAATGATATGATATTTAAATAAAAACTGCTGTGTTACCAAAATGCCAAAGCGAGCAGAGTGACTCGCTGTCATCTTGCCCACTCTCCTGCAGTTTTCCCCTCCTGTTTAGGTCACAGGCAGTAGGACAGGGACCACACAACTCTTTCAGACTGGCAGAGCACCTACTTCACTGTGTATGCTCAGAGAAACAACTGAGAAAATAGATTTCACTGGAAGAAGATCAGCTCAGATACTCAAGATACTTCCACACGTACTTTCCAACCTAAATTATACTACAAGCCCACATTTCTTCCTCTCCTTGCACACACACAACTGCAAGCCAGCAGTGGGAGGCATGTGTGCTGACTGGGACAACAGATCCCATTCCCTCACAGCGTTGTCCTGGGCCACAGATCCCATAGGGGACAAAAAAAATAAATCAAGTGTCCCAACCTCTTCCCCCACCACCATCGACAGAGCAGTCAGTTAATTCAGCAGGCACACATGACTTAAAAAGGAGAAAAACTGAATTAAAGCTTAGTGCTCTAAAAAATGTTAACACAGTCCATTTATTTTAAATGCAGAATGAGTTTAACATGCAAAGACTCTTCCTTTTAACATGCAAGGATTCTTCCCTGAGAGAGGCCAAGTCCTAGGCCAGGAGCAGAGGCAAAGGGACCTCCATCCTTCGAGACGTTCAGCACTCAACAAAACGAGGCCCTGAGCTGCCTGAATTATCCCAGCCACAGTGGCTGAGCCAGACAACCTGCAAAGGTCCCTCCCAACCTAAATTAGGCACTGGTTGTTCGACACACGCGCTGCCTCGCATGGCATTTCCACCATATTCCCACAGCTCCCTGCAGCTGCTCCGGGCAGGGAGCTGCACTAACAGCCAAGCTCACCATTGCAAGAGATACACAGCGGGGTGGGGGGAGGCAGGGGGGAAATAGGTCAACAAAAGGGAGAGGGGGATGATCTGGATCAGGTTGGGAGAGGAGAATCTCATCTAAAAGGAGCTGCAGACCAGCTGCCGGCTCGGTCGCGCACGCTGGGCCGGCTGCCAGGAGCGCCCTGCTCAGCTGAGCCGGAACGACAGAAAGGGAGGGCTCAGCTGTAGGTGGATGAAGGTTGGGTTTCAGCAAATACCACAGGCCCCCAAAAGTCTGGGAATTCATGACCCAGCCTGTACAGACATGCCCTTCGTACGTGCACCATGGTCCTGTGTGCACAGACGCTGCGCTCTGCATGAGAGGGACATAATTCCTTCCTTCCCTCCACCCTGAGCCACTGGGGTGGCCAAATACAACTGTTCTGACTTCCTATAAGATGGGAATAGTGAGAGTATTGGGGGAACTCCTGCCTGCACTTGGTGAGGGTAAATCTGCTATGAGACATTTACTGAAAGGTCTTGCACACAAAATGGGCAAACTTGTCTTCACGGTGAGGTCAGAAAGCAAAGCAGATTTCTCATACCTGAAACACTCCCTTGGTGCAATGCAGAGAGCTCCAGCATTTACCCCTGAGGATCACAAAGTCTTCCTGAGATGCTCTAATCAGAGACCAGCCGACAAAGACAGAGCCACCGCTCTGGCGTGACCAAACACAATCTATTTCACATAACTTAAGAGCCTCCTTTCTGTGCCTTCAAGGGCAAATTTCAGAGCCCCTGAACTAGAAACTCTTTTTGCAGCATCTCTTCACTGAGCCAACATCACTCAACTTCCTTCCTGTCCACCTACAGAGCTGCCTTTGTGAGCAGGAGCTCTGGGTGTAAAGAACACAAACGTGAGATCTGCAGCTTTATCAAAGTGAGGCCAAGCCAGGAAGGCAGAGAATGAATCACACCTGTATTGCCCAAAAGCTGCTGCAAGAACACTGTGCCTCATGAAAGACTTTCCAATTAAACCTGTTTTCAGTTTCCCTTCCAAAACTGCCACAGACAGTGGCAATATCCATGTATCCCCCCCTGATTTCACTGCCACCCTTGCAGAGCAGAGCATGGGATCCCCAGCAATGTGGACACGGCAAAGAGGAGGACAGGGCATGCACACACAGAGGGACAAGCCTGCAACCTTAAAATTATCCCCAAAGTTAACCCAACTGTACTTTAGGCAAGGAGAATACCTCAGGGAATATCTGAAGATGTAATTCACATCCTGACAGAGCAATGGATCGCTCTGCTTTCTCCCAACTTCAGCAGTTACAGAGTTCTTGAAATAGCAAAGTACCAAAATGCACATAAAATAATTGTGTAAGTGCATTCAGTATTTAAAAGCCAGGTGATTTTCAAGGGTGACAGCAGAGTACTGAGGAGCAAATCCCTTTTTTACTTACTAACATGTTCACTTCCCAACACAAGTATGCAGTTAATGCAAAGCTGTTCAGCATTCCCAAGTCCCTGCGTGCGCTTGGAGTGGCCAAAAATAAACCTTACAAACACACCTAGGACAGAATTTGCAGGGCCTGATCCACTGTGCAGCCACAGCACAGGCCAGGCAACTGTCTCCGACCCTGGGCACAAAAAGGGCTGGGGTATGGTCACAGGGGGAAGGTCTCCAGGGGGTTAACAGGGAGACTGAACGTGGATCCAGGTGTATACACAGATGAACAGCCCAGCCTCACATGGATGTATAGCTGTGTACACAGATGTGCAGCTGGACGGTCCAACAGTCTGCATGGTGGGTAACATCCCTTAGTACACCTGGGTCTCACTCAAAGTGCTGCAGTCACTGATTTCTATCTCAGCATTGCACTGAAAGCACTTGCTGAGTTTCACAATGACCCCTTGGTTATTTTTAGGGGTTACTGTTTCAGGATCCAGCGTCCATGTATTTGATCAGGCCAGCGGGGTTTGTTTCAGAGCTGACTGCACTGACATGTGTTTTGTTTGAACGGTCCCAGATCATCAATCCCAATTTCTCAGTACTGCCAAGAGGTCACCAACAGCAGCAGGATAGGAATACACTCAGCACAGCCATGCAAGGTCAGGCCAACTGTCCATCTACGGCCAGTGTCTCGTTTCCAACACAGGATGCCTGGCAGGGGGTGCAGAGAACAGGATCACTCGACAGTCCTGTCTCCCAGGACAGAGCCACGGCACGTGCTATGAATAACTCAGAGGCTTCTTGTAACAGAGATGTCTTCACATTTAACAGTTCTGCATCCATCTCCATGTCCATCCAGTTGCAGAATTTATCCAAGCCATTCTTTAATCCAAGCAGATTTTTAGTATTCATAACTGCACATGACAAAGCTGAAAGGTGCTGCATGACCAGCCCTCTTCAGTTCCTCTGCAAATCTGCCATTTCCTGGGGTCACTTGTTGCCCTGTAGTTCTCGGGCTAGAAAAGGGATCAGCTTTTCCTTATCCTCTTTCTCCATGCAAATCCTGACTCTACAGATCTCTTCCATGCTGTTCCTACCAGCCCCTCTTCCCATGACTGCAGTGGGATCCACATCCAGCAGCTCAGTCCCTGGACAGGAGCTGTTTCAGACCTCTCACCTGAGGAATCTGGAAACACAAACTCTTTTCCAAAGCACACAGGGTGAATGCAGGCATTTGGAAATCTATCTTCTTCTAATGGATCAGCTGTGTGTGGCAGCAGCACAAAAATTATTAATAATGTCCATTTCAATTAAAATAAACAAACAAAAGGATTAAAAAAAAAAAGTGTAGATTGCAGATACTCTGGGAAAGTCATCTTCCAAAGCTCTGTGCCAAAGCAAGGTCACAGCATCAGAATGAAAGGCAAATCCACTATGCTGGGGGTCAGGCCGAGAAAGGGGGAGAGTACATTAAATTCCAAAGTTGGCACATGATCAAGAAAAGCTGCTTAGTGAAATCCACTGACCCAAACAGTGAAGGAAAAGCCTTGTCCAGAAGCCTGAGCATGCCCCTAAAACTGACAGGCATCCTAAATACATTCAGGGATTTGTAGAGTCATTTCAAAGACAGACCAATCTTCCATTTAAACAGACAACTGAAGTTATTCCTATGTTGACTTCTTTTCTTCCAAAAATTTCATTTTACCAGCATTTAAAATAAAGCTGGGTTTGTTTTTTTTACCCCCAAGAAACATTCCAAACAAAAACCCAAACAAAACCCCAACTTCATTCAAGCCAAACAAACAAACAAACAGCATCTGCTTTTTCCAAGACCACAGCTCCTCTCCAGCACAGCATGCACATGTTCCTACAGACAGCCCTGGAACACCAGGGCTATTCCATTGCAATCCATTCCATGGTTGGGCTCCAGCTGCTTTTCTCTGGATTTCAAACCTCCCTCACTGCAACAACTGCATTTGCAGTGCCTGCTGCAGAGCCCCAGGCAAGCCCTGTGTACCTGAAGGGTACTCTGGTTGAGGAACACCAGCAGGCATCTGGAGACAGCAACGAAACCGGGATCCTCGATGTGTTCTCCAGACAGAGCGAGCCAGAGGAGACAGCAGATTCCTGGCTGTGCCTCTCTCCAGCAGGATTGCTGCTGGCACAGCAGGGAAAAGGCAGGAAGTCCAAGGAGAAGAGGAGCAGTGGGGTTTCAGTCTCATGGCTGCCAATAAAACCATCTAGCACGGCTCAGACCCAGAGTGTTACACACAGTGTCTCAAATATCTGAGCCAGCCCCGTAAAATAAGGCAGATGGAGGGGCTGAGGGCAGGCAGGGATGGGGAAGGTGGAACAGGTCTGTGACCCTGCACTCTTGGGGAAAGCTGCTGAAAGCACAGCAACACCCAGGCTTGGGCTGAGACCACCCTGAGAAACCACCTCAGAAATGAAACCATCAGCCTGCCCAGGGCCCTCTCCTGCTCTCCAGATCCTCACTGCCGAGCTGGGGGGAGATGCCATGAGGCTGCCCAGCAGAGGCTGGGTCTGAGCAATCCAGGCACCTCAGGGCACAAGGTTGGCAGAGCTATGCAGACACACTGCCCTTTGGGAGCTGGCAGCACTGCCATTCCCACACACCGTCCCTCTCGCTGCTCCCTGCCATGCACAGGCTCTGCCTGAGCTCTGGTAGAGGCTGATGCTGCCTCCAACAGCCTCAACAGCACCAAATCACACAGGCAACAGATCCCCAGGGCCCTGGCTCTGCCCGCAATCAAACCACCCTGCCAGCAACGTGCTGCCCAGAGAGCAGCCTTGCCTTACTCCACTGAGCCACTTCAAGGGGTTTCACCAGCACAAAACTAACCCTAGTAAATTATTTCCTGTTGATCTGGCAGCCTGAAGAGGCTCAGACAGTTTCAGATAAGCCCTGTTGCAACCTGGAGCGGAAGGGTAGGCCCAGCCCATTCAGTGATAGCTCGGGGTGGCAGCAGCTCAGCTCAAACATCAAATACTGCCCCAGCCACTGTCCCCTGCCTGTGTGACACTGCCCTTCTCCAGCCTGGCATGTCAGTGCTCAGGGAAATGCATTTGTCCCTGCTACATCCATGGAGCCCCAGTGCCCTGCTCTGGAGAGGGACCAGGCAGGAGCACTGGGGAACAACCAACCTCTTATTAAAAGCAGCTTCCCTGCAGGTCACAGTGGCACACTGTGAACCATCCAATTAGCTGAGAAACACCAGGAGGAACTGCCTGGTTTGGAAGAGGCCAGGCAGACCCCTGGACAGGGGAATGGGAAGATACACGAGAAAAAATCCAAGAGTTGGGATCTCACGCAAAGCCTGGTAGGGTGATGGTGTGCAAGAGGCACACTGAGTGCAAAGCTTCAGCTGGGACCCACTGAACAGGGACAAGGTTCAGCTGCATACAGAGCCAGAGGGTTTTAAGTACAGGTAATAAAAACATGTGCCAGTGAAGTCTGAATGTACATGAGCCAATCCCATGACCAGCAAAGCAGACCTGATATTCCTCTGAGCAACTGGTTTTCTTGATTTTTTCTGAAAAAGAGGCAGGCCATGGTGGAAATCAACTATAAGTGAGCTCCTGTTGGAATACCAGCATTAAAAGATTTCAAAGCAGCTTCACCAGGGAACTGAAGGGTATCCAGGTGTGATGTCCTCATACAGAAGAGGGAGGAACACCAGAGAGCTCAAAAAAACTCTTCTGATTCCTTTGTCTGTACATGTGTAGTTGAATTTCTTCAAACACAGGTTAAAAGGTGACCCCCAACTGCAACCTGCAAACACTCACACAGGCAACAGACTCTGACCTTTGAAGTCATTTTGCTGCAGCGGACAAAAGGCAGAATAGTAACAACACAGAAACCAACACTCAGAATCCAAGCTATGAAGATGTCACAGCCTCCTGAGGTGCAAGAGAACAGAAGCAGCAGTGCCCCAGCCCTCTGTGCTGCCCCTCTCCTGGTGCTGCTCCACAGCTGTCGGGTGATGCACCCTGGGAACCAACCCACACGAGCTCAGCAAAGGAAACGGCCCAAGCTCCTTCCCACATGGCTCCACAAACACTTGTGCCAGCACAAGGAAAGGGGAAAAAGCAGGAACAAACAGAGCAGCTGGAGCCAGATGACTGCACTGCTTCTGAAGGCAGTACAGTTTGAAGGGATCACGAAAGCAGGGCCAGAAACTCTCACTTGTAGCGCTGTGGGAAGCCAACAATTATCTCAGGGAGGTGGTAGGGTTGGCATCTCTTGATGCTTAAATAATCTTCTGAGCAGTGCCCTCAGTGCAGGTGTTGAGTGCAGCAGGAATAAAAATACTCCTGTATCACCAGAGGCAGAGCGAATTTTTTTGGTGGGATCATTAGATGGGAAAACATCCAAACCATTCCCGGATTTCTCCAGAGCTGATAGCCAAACCTCACACATGGGCAGCTTCCACTGAGGGGTTCCCAATGGAGGAACTTCCCCTGCCTGGAGCACCCACAAGGAAGTAGGTGGAAGGGAGCCAAGCAGAGCAGGCTGGGCAGAGGGGCCTCTTCCATCTCCTAACCACGTGTGGCCCCAGTGACAGAGGCAGGTTCACAGCCCCAGCCAAGCACACACGGCCCAGGTGATGAGTGTTCATCATCTCCACCTTCCAGAGCAAACCCAACCCAGAGCCATCTACACCCTGCCTGGATACCAGCAAGGGGAACAGCCTGCATGTAAAACATAGCCAGCAAGGAGAGAGGGACTGGAAGACCTTCTGGAGTACTTTGGTGTCTTCACCCCATTTGTGTTTCTCCATGAACTCGCCCTGCAGCTTTGCCCAGAGAGCCCCAGCCTGCCACCACATCCGACAGCCTCAGTGCCAGCAAGAGAGCTGGTTTCCACCAAGACATCCATCACCAGCTACCAGATGGCTGAGGTATCTCAGGAATCCAGGATGACACCACTGCTCCAGTGCCACAGAGAACGCAGCCACAACGGATAACAAGCACAGTCACATTAACAACTCAAATATTAACGATTCCAGGTACAAACAACTGACTGCCAGCACTGGAAGTGCATCCAGAGGAAGGATTATCTTGTTCCTGAATGCTACTCAAAGGTAATCACAGCTGCCTGCTGGGTTAGTGGAGCCCTCTGCTCTGGGGTCCCCAGCAGCCCCAGCACAGTTGTCTCAGTGCTCTCTATTCTTCAGCTCCTCATTAACAAAGAAACAGGAAAAAGTGATCTCAGAAACTATTTTAGTGCACATTTAACTCGTTTAAACAATTCAATGGGGCTTCAGAAGACCCTGTTTCAGACTTACTTCCATTACTAGTGCCCTGTAAAGTACTGGCTGACCCACAAATACTATTGACACAGTCACTGCCTCAATTACACAGCAAGGTGAGAGTCACAAAAATGCTTTTGTCAGTGGAACCATGACCCCACTTAGAAGACAAACGCAACAAAGACACCATTTTTCATTGAAATACTGCATTTTGAAGTTTTTTCTACCAGCTCTCATATTCATCACAAGTATTGTAAGGGTTCAGGACACAGGGAAAGATAGGAAAACATCACTGGGGTGAAGCTCAGGAGAGCAGTAAACACTGGCCCTGGTTGCTTTTGGAATAGATGATGCTCATGCACCCACTCCAAGAGCAATTTTTTCAGCAAATTAATGTCCCTTAGTGATTACAGCATTGTTGTAATAGAAAATATGAGATCAATAAACAACTGACGGAAAAGCAACTGCCAAAACCAGCAACCTCCCCTGAAAAGATCACAATAGGCCAAACCAAAAATTACATGAGACCAAAAGCCACCCATCCTCCACAGCCAAAGCTCTGGGTACTATAAAAAGCTAAAAATCACTGTTTGTTGTGCTAAATAAAAAGGCTTCAATGGCAAAGGAGATCAAAACTACCACAAATGACAACATTTCCTATGGAAAGTTACATAAAACCACGCTGAATAGCAACCTAAAAAAAAAATCTTAGAGGAAATAACAGTTACAAACGCTGGAGCCACCAGAAGACACACTTCACATTCAGGAAGGATGGAAGCTGCAGAGCCACTCAGAACAGCTTGCTCTGCATGTCCCTTTCAAACTCAGAGCATCCTTACCCCCCACCACACACCTGCTCTCTCCAGCACCACCACACTTCTGTCCACCTGGGTACCAGTGAGGGAATAAGTAATGAGGCCCAAAGGAGATCCTTCAAAGGAACAATTAAATAGCCAAGGGCTCGGAGCAGAGCTGGTTTGGCTGGAGATGCTCTTCCTCAGCATTAGCTAATAGAGCAGCCAGGGACACAGGAGAGCTTGTCTGCCACTCTGATGCTCTAATTTCTACCCTGGCTAGTGCCCAGCAGCCAGGCACACACATCTCCAACTGGGTCTAACTGGAAAGCAGCTGCAGGAAGAGCTTGTCTTGCTCTGCAGGCGTGTGAACACCTGTGTACATCCATGTGTGCCCAGTGCACCGACTCAAATAGAAATAATCTTAATTCTATCTTGGTTTTAGCAAAAAAAAAAAAAAAAAAGAAAAAAATATTAAAAATCTAAGTGAACTGTACTTCTTCAGAGCGAGTGAATGGCACATTCTTTCTCACTGTCCTCCCTGAAATTACAGTCCCAGAGCAGCCAGAGGAAAAGAAGGAGCACTCACACGTTTTGGCACCACTCACAGTCTGCTGTCTTCTACAGTTCACTTCAAGGCTTTGAATTTGAGCAACAGAGAAACCAAACCTACCTCACATGTGCTGGTTGCTACAGGGCAGTAACTCCCGAAATCTGGAAGCTCTATTTGTCAATCCCGCCGCCTGAGCCCTCAAGATTTTAAAATTCAAGCTGTTCTAACTTTCACTGAGCCAAAGCCAAGTAAGTGCCAAGAGCTGAAGAACAGTAAGAGCGGCGTCCTGTGCAGCTTCAGGATGACCTCATAGGGATTGTTCCTTTTTAAAGGAAAGCAAACCTTCAAAGCAGGGATTGCTGCTGACCAGCAGAGCAAGGGGCTGGCTCTCAGTGAAGTGGAAACAGGAAGGGGAGGAGGAGGCAAAGGTAGGCTTTCCAGAAAAGGCAAGATCAGGCATGTCCTGCTATCTCTTCTCCCCTTGGGAAGGCTGTGCCTTGCCAGGGAAGTGTTGTGCAATGATACCTCTTAGTTCACTGAGAAGAAACTACACTTCCTTTAATAAACACTGTGCTTTAGAGATGCTCTGATTTCTAAGGCAAGGTCTGTTTGTTGCTGAAGGCCCCAGATTTTGAGAGCACATCCGCTGCTCAGGTCTGTATCATCACAGTCCTATGATGGGCAAAAAATAGCTTTAATTATATTAGAAATAAATTGTTTATCTACGTAGCTGAAGAGTGCACCCAAAGGAAATTACAGCAAGAACAAGCCTTATGTCAATCTGACATTTGCTGTCTCTGCAGCAAACAGAGCCCACAAGCAATGGAACATACACTCTCCAGCTTTAGGAGATCTGACAGCTGAGGTTAATGTGAAGAATAAGCTCTCTGCCTTCACCAAGTGGGAAACAGCCCCTGTTTGTTATTCAAAAGGATTTGACCATAGTTTGGATGATTTGTTCAAAAACTTAGCTACTAATTTGCTTCTTGTGGCATCGTCCCAACACACAGTAAAAAAAAAAAAAAAAAAAAAAAAAAAATCCCACTTCCTCATTCTTGCAGCAGCATGGACTGACACCAGGATGAGGGCTGTGATCTGAAGGGGGCATCAGCTGGTCCTGGACAGCAGCTGGATGAGCAGGACCAACACCAGGAGCAAACAGTCGGAAATCCCTGAAGCTCAGCTAACAAGGATATGACAACAGGCAACCTCAGCACAGACGCAATTTCCACTTCTCCCTGTGGAAACCTCACTTCCCAATGGCACAGGCAAGCCCGCCTGTGGAAACACAGAGGTTGGCAGGCAAGCCCTGCCCGCCTCGCAGGGCACTGGAGGGAGGGTCTGCACCACTCTGTGCAAGCTGGCCTGGATGGCACGAGCAAACACCACACACCAAATCAGTCTGGGGTTCTCCAAGGACATGGAAAACAGAGCTGCCAGCACCACCATGGGAACTGCTGCCTAACACATCCGTTTCCTTCCAGGGTTAAATCTCGCCTGCTGCCCACTGAACCTCCTGGGACCAACAGCTGCAGGGCTAGGACTGTCCCTTCTAAATGCTTTTCCTCTCAAAGGGGTGTTACTGGACACTAGCAGAGTAAGCAACAGGTCCTGAAGTCCATTCAGTTCAACTGGTTCTTCTGCTAGTTCTGAACAAACCAAAAAATAAACAGAAAAAAAGAGGAGAATAAAGAACAAAACAACCAGACATAAAGCTTAAAACAACTCCACCACTGGGGAGACAACTGCCTACATGACCATAGACACCAGGGTTTCCCCTCCCCTGAAGAACCTCCAGCAGCACTGGGATGTTTTACCCACCAGCCAGACACAAGTCCCACTAAATTCAAGTGGCAGCACCCACAGCACACACACTGAGACATTGTCACTCAGCAGAGAGGATAAAATACAGCTCTCTGAGCAGGCAGGCAACACGTGCATTCTGTGGGTTACTAAAAAATACAACAGATACATACCCAGCACAGGGAGGCAACCTCACAGTAACAGAGTGAGACCTGCTCATTTCGTGTCCCTTTTATACCAACTAGATGATGATAAATGTTACACTTAGAGCCCAGCACCTCTTCTGCTGAAAAGAAAGGAAACTAATCCACATCTGAGATCAGGGAAAATGCTAAGGAAGGAACCCATCCTCGAGTTTTAAGTATTTCTGCTGAAATGGGTCATAGACTGGCAACAGGCTGGTGGCTGCAGGAACATTAATTAACAGAAGTGTCACGTCAGGTCACAATTAGTGCTGGAACCTCTGAGAAAGGCACATGGTCTCCATGGGATGCCAAAGCCTCCAGAGACAGCTAAGGAAGACAGGCAGCAACCACAAGGGAAGAATCTTATCACAGACTGTTCTGCTGGATAAAAGCTCCAGAGTTCCAGATAGAGAAACGTCAGGATCTTCAGCTCACAGCCCGTCCCACTTGGCAGGCACATCCCCAGCAGCACACGGGGTGCTCTGCCAAACCTTTTGCTGGATACACTGAATGGAGGAGGAAAACAACCTGGTACTCCTGGTCATGTTGCCCATCTCAGGCCTTCAGCACTAACCAGGCTGTGCTCGAGATCCGACACACTGAACGGAATCAAACCTTTCCTAATTATATCTGAGCATGAGGGCTCTGTGCCCAGAATAAACTGTCCTATCACGCCACTCTCGGCAGACCCTGCCTCTCCCAAGGGAACATGTTGGGACTTGCTGGCTACTCTCCGGGGCTGGATTCCAGAGGAACAGGACTGATGACCCCAAAAGGAATTCCTATTCCTGCCTGGCGACCTCGCTCAGCTGCAGCCTCGGTTCAGTCCCCGCCACGAAAGTGAAACGAGCCGTCTGCCAAGTCCAGTGACGAGGAACATAACTCCTGGCTGAGGTGACACATCAGCACCAAGCCATGAGAAGGATGAGTTTGCTGGAGAAGAGGTGCCTGCTCTGCTCTGCAGGCGAGCAGAGCTCTCCCATATCCAAAGCTCATCCCCCTGGCTGAAGCCTATCCAGCACAGAGAAAGACATTCCCGAGACCAGGGCCAGCCCATGGCTTTCCCCAGAACCTGAAAAGCCAGTTTGTAGGCAGATCTCTTGCAAGTGGATTGCTTAAAAAAAAAAAAAAAAAAAAAAAAAAAAAGGCCTGTCATGGGAAGTCCCAGAGCAGAACTAGTTTTGTGGGAGTTGCTTTTACACTGCACAGCATTAACCTCCTTTCATGGGAACGCACAGAAGCAGGGGCACCACGGACACACTGCTGCCTTCCTGGGGGGGGACACAGAGACCAGAACAGAGCTGGGGACCTGTTCCAAACCCACAGCAGCTCCCGGAAGGCTGGCAGTGTCCCACCTCAGGAATGGCACAGGCTCCCCACGAGCCTACACATGGACAGTGCAGTTCTGGGCTGCCCAGTGGCAGCCACGAGATGCGGCAAGAGGGAGGGCTGATAACTGTTATTAGAGCAACAGAGGGTTAAAGAAAAAAAAGCAGACGGGCCCTTTCAGAAAGTCCTTTTAACAATCAAAACTTGAAGGAAGTATCTGAAAGCTCATCTCTGTCTTCCAACTGTATCAACCAATCTAGCACGAGTCATCACCTCCTCCTGCAAAGCCCATGCCACTGAGATGGAAGAGCTGGAGAGCAACATCTATCCACACACTGGAGTGGAAATCCCATTCTCCTTCCAAGGCTCTGCTCCCCAGCTTGTCCCAGTCGGGCCCTTTTTACCCCCTTGGTCAGAGCACAAAGGCAGCAATGTGTCCTTGCTGCTCTATCAGCATTACTGCAGTTAACACCCCGTGCCCTTTCCTTGTCCCGTGATTCATTCAGAAGCACCTTGGGCTTCGCTGCCTTGTCCCTTCCCGTTACGTGTGACTGTTTTTTCCCTTTACTGCAGAATGCAGTTTTCTTCCCAGAGGAAATTAGCAGGCATAGGGACAAAAACAGGAAGAAAGGAAACAACTTCCTGCTCGCCCTGAGACCCGGCCTGGAGACATCCTTGACCAGCACCGTGCACCCCGCCACGAATCCAACCTGCAAGAGAAGCAGCAGCCACAGAACCCAGTCGTGCACAAGGACAGGCATCGGACAAAACTCCTCTGTGCTGCCACTCACCTCTCCCGAGTTACACTGGAGAAAAGCACAAGGCAAAATACGTCCCAGAGGCACTTCGGCACTGCGGGGACAACTATGTGTGTGCGGCACGATGCGGGGAAGGACTGGTCGCTCGCTGGGGAACCCAAAAGGACTTGGCACTGAGGGTGCAATCCTGCAAAGCTTTGCTCTTTCTCGCGTCAGGCTGCTGTGATCCCCTGCTCCGTGCCAGCAGTGCAGAGTGTGAGAACTCCGTCCAGGGACTCGATCCAGCAGGAAAACTAACCTTTACACGTAAAAAGCCGTACGTTTTCCAGCAGATCATCTCCCAGAGCGGCTGCCAAACCACGGGTGCCAGCATCAGGGGAGGGATGGGTGGGAACGCGTGGAGACGGGGTGGACCCGATCAGCTGAAACAAGCCATGAACGCGCACCTTCACCTACAGCCGAAAGCCCCGGGATCACCGAGCTCCCAAACATCCAAACACAGGGCTCGGGGGCGGCACCTGCCTCCGGCCGCGCTCTCACCCCCGCGGGCCGACCAGGGCCGCTCCCTGCCCGGCTGGGGCGGCGCGGTCCCGGTACCTCCGCCGGGCAGGCACCGGCCCCGGTCGGACGCCCCTCCCGGCCATCCCCCCCGGCTCATCCCCCCCGGCCCCGCACTCACCGTGCAGGCGGGCGAAGCGCAGCGGCCGCTCGGGTTCGAGCCGCCCCCCCAGCGCGGCTTAAGGCACCGGCGCCGCCGAGCTCGGCCCGCGGAGCAGACTCCTCCCCCGTGCCAGGGGCCGGCCGGGCGGGCACGCCATTCACAGCCTCGGCATGCAAATGGGAGCCGGGACCCGAGCGCGGCTCGGCGGGGAGAGTCCCGGCGGGGAGCTGCCAGCGCCCGGGGCCGCGGGACGCCGCATCCCGCCGCGCCGCCCTGACTCACGGGGTAGGAATGCGCCGCGCCGGGCGGAAGCCACCGGCCCGCCCGCGGCCCCGAGCCCCCGCCTTCCCCCCCGGCCCGCGGGGGGCAGCGCCCTTTGGCCCCTCCGCTGGGCTGGGGTGGCGGGGTTCAGCTCCCGGGCCCGCCGGCTGCTCCCGCGGCTGCCTGGGAGCGCTGCTTCTCCGGAGCGCTGTGCCCGGGAGATTCCTGCGCCGGGAATCCCCTTGGCTGGGCACCGCTGAGCTGCCGAGCCCTGGCCCCCGCTGTCCCTCGTGGGAACCCTCCACACTGGTTGCGATGCCACCAGTCCCCTCAGTCTTCCTTGCTCTTTCGCTTTATCTTCTCTTTGCCCCGTTCCCCCACATTTAGTCCTGTGTTTCCCATCAAGCCTTCACACCTCCTCCTCCAGCCATGTGGTTAGCGCATCATCCCTTCCCTAAGCTGATCCTTTCCTCCCAGCCTAATCATTTTCCCCTTTCTGGAGGGCATCCTCCCACCTCGATTGCTCAGCCATCCTCGCCTTTGTCCTGGGATTGCTGCCGAAGATTTCCCCATCCATCCTCTCCAGAGCACGGGTCAGCAGAGCTTTGCGGTCACGCAGAGCTTTGCTGGAGCTCCAGCGAGGCCTTGCAGCATCCTTCTTGAGCGGGTCCCCAACCCACAGCTCCAGATGCTTTCAATATTAGTAATAACTGGGGGGATGATGTTCATTACCATCCTACTGCGTCTTCCCCGCCGACCTGCGCGATCCAGAGGAGCGAGAGAGCCGCTGTTGCAGGGGCCGGCGCTCCCTGCGCAGGGTGAGCTCATCGGCACCGCACCCACCCCTCCATGTGCCCACGCACGGCCAACAGCAGCCACACGTCTGAGGCAGCCCCCCAGAGAGCCCTGCTCACCACGAGCGAGCGTGTCTCGTCAGCTAATGAGCAAACACAGAGCAGCCCCAGCTAGTCCTGGCTGAGGTGGAGACCAAATTGCACGCAGAACCCTGACCGTCCGCAGAGCTTAACAAGGCACAAATTATTTTCAGATGTTTCTACCGCATAAACAGGGGAAAGCAGCGTCCAGTAAATGCAACAGAGCAGAGATGAACTCACAGGGCCCTTCAGCATCTCCCAGGAGGAGCGCTCTGGAGCTGGAGTGGGAATCTGACCCACCCCTGCTCGTTCTTTGCCTCCTGCCAATAGTACGTGCATTTTGCAAGGAAAGCAAAGCTCTGTCACTGAAACGTGACTTCTCGCTCCTTTCTGCAGCACTTTTGCAGACAGCGCTGCTCACCCCATCCCACAAACTCCCATTCCCCAAGGGCTTCCCTGCCCAGCCCCCAGGGTCTGTGGGGTGGGATTTTATCCAAACTGCAGGTATCTGCACTGAGGTGGATAAAAGTTACTCTCACGGTAAGGAATACACCTACCTTGCTGCCATTGCCAGCCAGGGTGTTTCTCCTTCAGTGCACTGAGTCCTCCCAGCCTAAAATAGATGGAATAAGGTGACTTAAGGCCAGCTTCTGACTGCCCGAGCATGAGATGGTGCATGGCAGCAGTTTTTTGCTGAGGACCCACCAGTCCTGGTCTGGAGCAGGTCATCCAGCCCAAGAGCCCTGTTTGCTTTCTCCCTTGTGAATGCTTGCAGGGAGTGCTTCTGTTTGAAATGTGGCCTCTGAGGACCAGCTGAAGGAGAGCTCTTTCCTGGTGCTTGTTATGTTTAACGTGAACATGTGATTACATGAATTTGCTTCGTTCTTCTCCGCTGGAAACTGGAATTTCCTCCCTTCTGCTCGAAACCCATGAGAAAGTGTGATCTTGCCACAAGACATGGTTAAGACCCAATGAAATAGATATCCATCAGCATGTGAAGTGCAGCACTTTTACTGCTGCAGCTTGCTAAAACTGCTTCAAAGACTCGTGAGCCACACACCTGCCCATTACAGGCAGGCAGTGCTGGCTCTGCACAGGCCAGGAGTGGGGCAGAACAGCCCACGGGCACCGTACAGATCGTTCAACACCTCATCTCCATCAGCATCCCCTCCTGCACGTGCATGCAGTGCTCCTTGGAGCACTGATCCCCTGTCATCAGGTGTTAAATGGGGCTGCACTGTATATGGATTATAATCCAAGCAGGGAAATGGCCTGTGCTTATGGCCACTGCTGGCCACATGTGGCCCCCCGGAGCCCTGCAGTGCTCTGAGCCAGCACAGCCCCTTCTCCTTCACCTCCTTCCAGCCTATCCTTGCCTAACCGTTCTGTGAGCACAGCTGGGACACACCAGGAGCACAGAGGCCTGTGTTTATCTGGATTGCTGGTTACCTAGACAGATGATTCGATTTTGACCTGCTTTGTTCAGTGTTTATGCCAAGAAAGCATCCCAGTATCCGGCAAGCACAGCAGAGAGCATCAGACTGCAGCCTCTGCGGGCAGAGCCGAGCTCTCCTTGCCCTCTGGAAATACACGGGCTTTGCAGTGCCTCCTGTGCTGACATGAAGCAGCGGCACAGCCCTGGCAGCTGTCCTAGCAAACAGGGAAGAGGTCCAGAAAGGCCTGGGATTTCTTCTGGGGAGGATTAATAACACAGAAACCCGAGCGAAGTCCCACGGAGTTTCAAATGCAGGTGGCCTGGCCAGGAGCCAGAGAGGGAACTGCCAGGAGCGAGAGGACAGGGATTCCCTTTGGGGAATGCCTTTCCAGGGTGGATCAGTGGACCTGCATCCCCTTGTTAGGGAACAAACCAGGTTCCTGGGTGCCAGCAGCTGGTCAGGTTTTCATCCCCAGCCCTGTGTGGGGGAGGATCCTGTGGACAGGAGAAGTGGGGTTGGTACTGTGGGATCTGTTCACCAGAGCTGCTCAGAAATATCTCCTCCTCTTTCTCACTATCCTGCAGCTCCTGGTGTGCCACTGGCAACACTGCTCTCTGCCCCAGGGAGAGCAGTGTGGGCTGCTCTGAGCACCCAGCCCCAGCAGTGCCCTTTCTCACACACTGTGGGAGTGTTGGTGCAAAATGCCTGGGGTACAGAAGCCTCCAGATTGGATGCCAAGCTGGGAATGGTGCTGCTGACCTCCAGAAAAAAATATTGACATTTTTCAGAGTGCAAATGAAATACCTTTTACTTTCAAAAAAAAAAACCAACATCCTTTCTACTAACAAGCAGCTGTGTTGCAACTTGAATTTCCTACAATCCACTCAATTTCTATGAAGTTCAAAAAAACCTAACACAGGGTGGAAAGCCTTTTGAAGCCTCTGTCACCCTCAGGCTCCAGCAGACAGCGCAGACATTATTTGTGGGGTCACTCAGTGGCCAAGGAGGGACACAGAGGTGACTTTGGCCTGGCAGGTCCATGCACCTGGTGAGGTGCTGGAATGTGCCACGGGCTGAGCTGGCAGCAGGCCCACAGGGACTGGGGGGGGGGGTTAAGCCCACAGAAGAGGTCCAAAAATAAAACCAAGCCCTACCATCCTTGTCTGCAGCTTATTCAGCCCAAACCAGGACAGATAATTCCCTTCACAGGTGCGTTCAGCAAGTGCATGTGGGGCTGAGGACCAAAACCAGGAGAGGAGGAGGGAGAGAAGCCAAAATGCTGAGGATCTGGGATGGTGGTGGTGCCCCAGACCGCTCCCAGCCACAGGAGCTGCTGCCCAGCAGAGCACAAGGAAATCACATCAAAACTCAACCCCTTCATTTTCTGCCCAGATTAATTGCAGTTGATCATTCCCAGCTCTAGCCACTGGGAATGTGTGTGTTTGCAGTGCCAGGAGGAGGTGGAGGAGTGGAAATGATATACAACTATGGGGAGCCCTTATGGAAATGTTTATTTTCAACTTTTTTCACCCAGAAAATCCACTCAGATCAAAATGGCAATTCTCATTTTGGTCAACCCAGAGGGGGAATTGGTCAGGGGAAAAAAAAAAAAAAAAAAAAAACATGTGTAAAGAAGGCTATGATTTCCAAAATATTTAGGAAATGTCACTTAACAAAATAGCTTCCTTCTCCCCAGTCTACTTCAACACCAAAAGGAGCTTTTAACATATGTATATATATATATAACAGATATATTGATATATGTGTGTGTTTCATATGGAAGGAATAAAAACATCAGGGAAAAAAAGTAGAGACGAAACTCCCAAAATATCTGTTATGTAGCCTGAAAGACTCTTATCATTTTCCAATCCACTCTTGGCAAGAGATGAAATAATATTGCTTCAGAATTTCAAAACTGGGCAGATTTATTTCCAAGAGGCACACGAGGACTCTTACAAAGCAGTCAGATACCGAGTGCAGTGGCCAAGGGTGTGATCAAACCCTTGCTGTTGGAATGCAGGCCTGGAAGATCCCAAATCCAAATTGCACAAATTACCTTGTAGTTGTTGATCTGTAATTCTGGGGTGCCTGGGTTTGGAACAGTGACTTTCATCTAAATATCCAACTTCTGCTAACAGGGAGTGGATACAGAAGGAAAGAATGAGCCCCAAGGAGTGTGAGCTCTGTGACCAGTGGCTGAATGTCAGGGTGGTGTTTGGGGTCCCTGCTCGTTCCCCCTCCAGGGCTGGGTATCAGCCACTGGTGTCACACTTGATCCCAGTACCAAGAGCCACTCCTGCTGATGAAGAAGAGGAGCACAAGAGGTAGGAACGTGCCAAAGAGGCCCATCCCCAGAGCAGGGTGAGGACCAGCAAGGTTTTGCAGCCAGTCAGTGCATCCTCCAGGTGGCTTCTAACCTGCTGCACGGGACAAGCCTTGAAGGAGAACACTCAAAACTGGCAGTAAGGAGTGATCTAGTTCAGCTCAGACAGAAGAGCATCATGGAAAGGGACTCAAACACAGCATTAGCCACAATGAAGTTCAGCATCTCCCGAGTTCCTGTATTAACTCAAAGGGAATTGAATTAAAAAAAAAAAAAAAAAGCCTTCCCATTCAGTCACTCATAAATGAACTGAGGGAGTTCATAAAAGAGCTGAAGAATTTTGGTTGGTCTGTCAGCAATAAGCTACATTTTTGAAGACAGAGATATGCTATCTTGATGTAAAAATATGTCCTCGGTAATTGGAGAAAAAATAATTCAGTTGCTGACAACAAGCTTGCAAAGAACTTACTCAGCTAAAATAACAGGGCTTTGTGTAATTCCAGCAAATCTTTACACAAATCTTCAAAATCTTTAAGAATAGTTTTGGCACAGGCAAGTAACAGACAAAGTAAGAGGCTGAAATTTCAAAGTAAAATCAGCTCTGTTTCAGAAACATAGATCCACTGGCCAGCAAACACTAATTTAACCATGTCAAACTGTAGTTAAGACTTCAGGAACAATAACATCTAGTGTAAAAACTATTCCAAACAAATAATTTCATGGGTTCTGATCTAAACTTTGTCAGTTCCCTCTGTGCTGCCCAGTGGGAAAAGGTGGCTCCTCTCCCCGGTCTCTCACTGCTTGGCTGGTTTGGTCCTTCCCTGCTATTCCTGATTTTTCAGGTTGAAACAGGAGCCAGGGAAGAGGAGGGGATTACCAGCTTCCAAAGGTTTTATGAGCTCTGTCTCTGGCCTGTCTAGAGCGTGGCCTTGCTGCTGGATGTTGAAGGCCTGCAAGGATGGAGTCCCACCGCCTCTGTGGGTCCTGTCCCAGGGGTGAGTCCCATCTTTGCCAGCACCCCATTTCCCTGTCACTGCTGTGGGGCCTCCTGCCCTTGCAGAGTCCCTGTCACCCCCATGGGCAGTGCAGGTTGGGTTTCAACCCCCTCCACCTCATCCTCCAGGGTGAGCAAAGCTGCTCTCCCAGCTCTCCCAGTGGCCCTTCACTGGGCTCTCCAGTTTCTGTGCCTGTCCCCTCTCCTGAGGATCCCACGCAGGGTGCAGTGGTGTCCACTGGAACGTTGGTGCTATGCAAACAGGGACAGAAGGAGTATCTGTACTTTAACCCCATCAGCAGGGAGCCTACAAACATCTGTCAAACACACTGGGCTGTAAAGGCTCCCTGTTTTCCAGCAGAACTTTGGGTGCAGGAACTGAAGAAGCTGTGGCTGCCCTTGCATGAGGAAGTGCTGGTAGAGCTGTCTCTGCATTCCCAGCCCTTCTGCAGGACGTGCTTGAAAGAGGAAACTGCCAGCAAAGTTCTTAACCAACATTCTGTTTATGATTGTCATAAGATGTCAAACCAGGGGAAGGCAAGAAAGGAATGAAACCCCAGGAGAAAGCAACTGTTAATCTTGACTCCCACCCAAGCCCCCTGCATGTATTACATTTTAGTACAAGCATTTCTTACAAAAAGTCCACACATGGAGCAAATGATCCCAGTGGAGCGATATGGTTCAGCACCAGCCAACCTACTAATATCTGCCTTGCTTGTTTTTCCTCTTTCCTGGCACGTGAAGCATTTTGAAATCATCTGGAGCTTCCTACTGCTTCAGGACTTGTGAGGTCCCAAAGCCAGTCATTCAGAAAACTCCTAAGTCACTCTTTGGAGAACTTTTGGGTGTATGTGTGACCAAGTTTTTCTCTTGGAGCCTCGGCTAAGGCAGACTGGCTGCCCCAGAGACCTGTTCCCTCTGTCACTGGATGTGATAATTGTGCCAGGGAATATGGTCAAAGCTCCAACTGCACAGAAAGCAGGCAGCCAGCATCCCAAAGGGTTTGATAAAACAGAGCCTGTCTTCATTCCAGATTACTAAAGAGCCCCTGGATTTCAAGTTGTCTACAAAGGAAAGATCTGTACAAAATATCTAAGCCTTTCCAAAAAAAAAACACCCGCAAATGTTTGGACACAGTCCATTTTTAATGTAACATACAGAAACTTCTGAAAAACTGGGTGGGGAATTGTTTCAGAAAAGGGCAAAACCTTCCAAACTGCTTGATTCCAAAACCCCTCGGAGCCCAGTGGAGGAGGTGGGCAGATATTTTGCTGGGGTCCCAGCGGAATCACCTCAGGGTGCACACAATCACCCAGGAGAGGGCAGGTCTGGGGCTTTGCTGCCCCAGTCCAATCCCTCCTTCAGCAGACAGGCTGCAGTCAGAGGGACCAGCAGGTCACCCCTGGGCTGTGCAGCTTCCCTGGAACGGGGTCTCTCCTGCGCTCCACCATCCACGCTTTGGATCGCAGCCCTCAGTGCCAGCAAGAGAAAGAAGCTGCTCACTGTCTCATTCCTATTCTCCCCTGAATAAAGCCTTGCAGGAAAGGGAAGGGATCATTTCATTTCTTAAAGGGCAGCTGAATCCCCTCTAAATGGCCACATTCTTGTCCCTCTTGCGGAGCGCGGCTGGTGCCAAACTCGGTCACAAAGGCGTATTCACGGCTCTTTCCTTCCTACACATTCAGGAGCTGAAAGCCAGTTTGGTACAGGCTCCCCAAAATGACTTATTCAGCAGCTGCTTGCCAGCTTCCTGTTTGCAGAGCAGGGGGGCTGGGGCAGGGGCAGGAGCCCCAACACCACTCGTGGTGCCACGGGGAGATGCTGAGATCCCGCTGCTCTGGCGCTCCCCGAGCCTGGCGGAGGATCAGCCATCGCTGACCGGGCTCGGCCTGGGCAAAGACCCCGTCACCAGACCGGCCTTTTCATCTCTGCTCTTGGTTTCATCACCAAACTGGCTTTTTCTTGAGGTCACTGGTCCCTGGGACGCGTTCCAGCTGTAATGAGGATCTTTTGCCTAGTAAATAATTCCTCCTCTCACCGAGGCAATGGAGCAAATGCTCAGCCTCAAGCTACTGAGCACTGAGGGCAGCCAGCTCCTGTGCTTGCCAACAGCCATGGAAGTGATTATCCTCCCTGGGATCAAGAGGCTCAATGTCTTGTCTAAAAACCTACAGGAAGGCATTGGGAGAACAGGGACAAAGTTGCCCTTCAGCTCTTTCGCTCATTTACAGCAGGGAAATCAGGAAAAATGGACAAACCTTGCTCACCACAATGCCACCTCCATACTGGCAGCCACAGATCCTTCCTGGTATCCTCTCAGTTCCATCATTCTTGACTGTCCAGGTGCTTTTCATCTGGGAGCTGAGCTCCCAGGAGTGGTTTGGGGTGGCAGGATGTCCCTGCTGGGGACATCATGGGTTTGCCAAGGAGGAGAAACCCCTGGGTCTGTGCAAACTCATGTTAAAACAGTGCTGTGAGCGGGTCAGTGGTGGCTCCCGGTTGCAGCAGGAGGTGATCAGGATGTTTTCTCAAGGCTGGCTTTTGGTTATGTGGTTTTTTTCACTATCTGTGGCTTCAGTGTGACTGCCAGCAGTATGGTTTGACTACTCAGCCTCCTCTGCAGGAAAATGCCCGTGCAGTGTCTGCAGTCCCTGCAGCCACACTTGCTGCTCAGCTCAGGGGGAGGAACCAAGAACACCTTCACGTCCATGACACCTCCAGTGAAACAATTTGCCTCGTACAAGAGGCAGTGCTCATCCCAAGAGCACGCCACAACCTATGGGAAAGGATCCCTGTGCTACTGGATAGTGGCATATTTCTTCCACAGTGCCACCATCACTTCAACTTACGTGTCATAACTGAGCAAGGCTGGGTTTCCCAGCAGGTTGGTGGTGAGAGAGGATTTCACTCCTGTAGCCCCACGTTCCTTCACAGACGAAAACACACATTGGTAGCCAGGTGGGAGTTGGCCTCTTCTCCCAGGTAACCAGAGATAAGAAAGAGGGCATAGTCTTGAGCTGCACCAGGGGAGGTTTAAGTTGGACATTAGGAGGGATTTCTTCCCAGAAAGGGTGCTTAGATAGTGGAATAGGCTGCCCAGGGAGGTGGTGGAGTCACATCCCTGGAGGTGTTTAAGGAAAGACTGGACGTGGCACTGAGTGCCGTGGTCTGGTTGACATGATGGTGTCTGGTCATAGGTTGGGCTCAATGATCTCAGAAGTCTCTTCCAAACTAACTGCTTTGTGATCCTGTGGTAAGCTCAGACTGGAGCTATTTAATCAGCAATGTGCTGATAAGGTGACCACCAAAGCTGCCTCCTGCCTGCACAGAGGCTCGTTTGCAGCAGGTAAATGAGCTCAGATGTGGCTTCCTGGCAGCAAGGGGACCCTTCCTGCTCCCTGAGCATTTGTTCTCCCGATGGAGGCTGTTTGAGCATTGTTTGTGCATGCCAGCAGTGTTCACAGCTGAGCCTGGCTGCAGGACATAAACACTGCAGCAGCCTGTGTGGGGCTCCCTGTGCCAGCCCTGGGAGCGGGACAGACACCCAGCCACACGGCTGCATCCCGCTCTGCCAGGGAGTGCTCCCGAGACGAGGGGCAGGAATACCTCTGGCAGGAGCAGCAAGTGCTGCTGAGGGTGGATTAAGCCAAGAATGTGGAAGGATTTGACGGCTCAGACAGCAGAGACAAGGATAGGGGTGCTCAGGCAGGGAGCCCAGGCATGTTGGTGCTCACACCTCCTGGATCAGGCCTCCTGCCCCAGCAGAGGGGAGCCAGTCCAGCCCTGTTAGTTTGGAAAGTGTTGATCCCTCCTTTCTGCAAATGGGCCTGTCCCCACTATCATCCTTTCCAGATAGTTGCCACGGAGAGAACGAATGTTTTTGTGCCTTCCCTGAGTTGGAGTTTGGATCCAGCTGCAATTGGAATTGATTAGCAAAGGTGACTTGATACCTTGCCTGAAGGACCCACAGGGTAACGCTCCGAGTGCCAGGTCTGCACCCATCCTTTGGGCTCATGGCATCAGCCCCACTGGCACAGCTGGGACATGCAGGAGGGATCCCAGGCCACTGGGACAGAGCTCCCTGACCAGACATGTCTGCAGCACAAGCTCTCCTTGGAGCTGAGCTGAGATTCATCTGCAGCACCTTAAGTACTGATCTTATACAACCCCCTGGCTCACATACAGGCTGTGTGAGCTGCTCATTCCAAATGGACATTTCCAAGGAAAAACGCCCTTGGCAGGGTAAATCCTCAGCAATCCCCAGAAGGATCAAAACCAAAGAAGTAAATCTCTCCAGGAGAAGCGTTTGAAGGGCAGGAGGGTGCCAGCACAGCACTCCAGACACATCAGGGACCAGGGAAGATGGAGAGACCACGGCATCGAGCGCTGCTGACTCAGACTCAGCCATCACAAAGTCTAATATCATTTTGCTGCACATCATCACCCCAAAGGAGCCAGCACAGTAGGTGAGTGGTGTTGCAAGTGAGGCCAGTTTTTCATGGTATGTGCTGTATTCTTGCAGCGACTGATTCAGCTAAAAGCGTGTTCCGCCCTGGGGCTGGGCAATTACAAATTTAGCAGCTACAGTTCTAGGTCCAGAAATATCTTTGTGGTAACCTTTCTCATTGCATCTGGGAAGAGCCCAAACAGGAAATCTCAGGTAGAAATGGGAAATGAAACCTCATAATTTGAGTCATCAATCATATGGTAAAGTTAGGAGAGGAGTTAGCTTGAGTACAAAGGAGTTTGTCTCTGGCAGGGCTCCTAGAAATAGAAGCAGCAATTTCTTCTGGTTTCCTGGAAATCTTGTCTCTGAAGTTGCTCTTATTTTCCTTCTGGAAAAGGACTAAAATCTGACCTACTTTTGAGCAAAAGAGCCATTGGGATCAGAGTCCCAAAATAGGCCTGGGCATAGATGCTTCCTTGGTGCCCACTGAAGCTGGTTGTTCGGTGGGATGAGATAATGCTGCTCTGGAAGAATTTCAAACAAAGACATTCTGTAACCAAGGCTTCAAATAAAATTATCTGCCTTGTTGTTTAGGGCTACAGAGTCCATCATAATATTGAAAGGCAGTTGTGTTTTGTGTCTAGAGCCTGAGTTTTGTCATAAATTCTTTAAAAAAAAGGCATGACCCTGGTAACCAAACCGCTGAGGAGCCACTGCTCCAAGTGAAGTCAGACTCTGAAATCAGCCCTCACAAACAGTTGTTTTCGTGGCCTTTTGAAAATGCCTCTTTTCAGATGTGCGGTTGGCAATTTGCCAGGCCGCTCCAGATATTTCCCCCAGAGGTCCAGATGGTACAAAAAAAAAAAAAAAAAAAAGACACGGAAAATAAGATATGTCATTCTCACATAGGATTAGGGACACTCTTGCCTTGCTGTAAAGCCCTCCCGTTGTATCAGCGTGGGTTTGGGGTGCCTGACCTGTGGGCCTGCAGTCCTTTGCAAGCAGAGGATGTCACGAGGGACTTATGCACCCCACGTATCCAGGGGGTGAACACACCCCAAGCAGTCCAGTCTCACTGGAGGAGATGAGAAGCATCTTCCAAACCAGCACCATGGTTTGTTTTTTTTTTTTTCGCTGTAGCACTTAAAGCACTGCTAGAATGAAAATCCAATCAGCCTCAGAGCACCCAGCTCACCCTCAGGGTGAGCCTGAGAGCTGCCCTGTGACAAAATGCTTGAAAATCTGCCTGTTCGCTGTGGGTGAGGAATTCCAGACAAGGGGGTTTGGAAAAAGTTGCCACTCGGTTTCACAATGAAGACCAGATTTTCAAGAATTCCTACTGAAAGGAAATTCCAGCACATTTGGAAACTAATTTTGGAGAACAGAAATATTTCCAGGCGTTTGGGGGAGGGAGGCAATCCATGTCCCACACAGAGCACAGTCCCCTGCACAGCTCTGAGCACCAGGGTGCTGCTCTGGAGGACAGGGGGTCCTGGCCAGATGAGGACACTTCCCAGTGCCCTGGGGAGCACTTGGAGATGTCCAAACAACTCCCTGGTAACTTGGTAGCATCTGCCTCACATTTTTGTTTGTATATCTGCTTTCAGTCTTGAACAAAAAAATGACACAAGCCCAAGCCCTGGAGAGCTCTTGCTCAGTGTGTCTGGGCAAAGCCCAACCTGGCAGGCTTTGGGAGGCAGAGCTAAACTGCTCCCCAGCCTGCCCATCCCAACAGGATGCTCCCAGAGCCCCTCAGGACATGGAGGTGGGGAATAGCAGGACTTCAGGAGCCACCTGTGGAGCAGGGGCCTGCCCAGCACTGCCAGCAGCTCATCCAGCCCCCTTAGACTTCATCACCTGCACCAGAACTCCCCAGAGCACAGCCCTGGCTGCTGTTTGGAATTGTGGGAGGGTCTGCACTGTCCTCCAGCTGCCAGAGCGGTGGAGCTAGGGCCTGACTCATCTCCCTCAGCGGGATGGAGCTGGGATGGAGCTGGGATGGAGTTGGGATGGTGGGCAGCCTAAAGGCCAGTGCTGGCCCTCACCCCCTGTGCCCCACTGCAGAGCCCAGGAATGTTTCCTGGGATAATGATAGCCCAGTGGAATCTGCCCGCCCGCCACACTGCTGCCTGCAAAATCCTATTTCTGGCACCACTGCCATCCTAAACCCCAAACCATAACACTGCAGTCGGAGTCTGCCCCATTCCCAGAAATTCCAGCACTGGAGGAGGCAGGGAATTTTTCTCACACACCCACACAGGAACTTAGAGAAAGAAAAGCTAAATACAAATGCACGAGCTGGTGGTGGTGTTCACCTAAGCCCTACCTAAGCATCCAGCCTGGAGAAGCTGCTGTCTCCAGGGATGTGGAATGCTCCCAGGGCTTTTCCCAGGAACTACCTCCTGGCCTCTCTGATGGCAGCCTCTCCCCTAGGGTGGGTCTAGGCTGACCCACTGTCACTGAGCTAAAACGTGCCTGCCATGTTGTGAGGAGAGCAACTCATTGTGCAATTGAGGAATCTGAGTTTCCCCGGGGATTATTCTAATTAGACTCTGCCTATTTTTACCCCATATCATGTGTTGGAAATACAACTTTAAAACCACGCTGGAGCAGCCAAGTTAAATACTGTAATAACCTTGAAAATAGGGTTAGTGACTTTAATGGCTAACAACAACATTTCCAGCAATAACTCTGAACCAGGGGGATAAATGCCATGCTTCTTGGCACAAGCTGCACTCCAGGAGAGTCAGGGATCAATCTGCAACCCTTGACAGGAGCCCATGAGTCCATCAGCAGACCCACTGCGAATGATGGGTGGCTGAAGTCGCTCAGATAAACACTGTCAAATCCTAGAAACAAATTACATTTACAACAGCTTCTGTGTTCGTGGATATCACTAGAGCAGGTCTCATAAATTTTCCAGCAAACCAGTGATTATGGCTAACGGGAAGGAGGCCAGTGGCTTAGTGCCCAGAGTAGCTTGGGAATCCTGGGCTCCCTCACAACTCACACTGGGACCAGGAAGGAGCAGCACCAAGTCCTGCCTGACCACAGTCCCACAGCGCTGGGCAGCTCAGCAAGCCCAGGAGAGCCACGGGCCTGCAAACATCCAACCCCACTGGGCTTCAGCCAGGTTTGCTTTTCCCAGGCCATGCAGCAAACCCCTGTTCCCAGCACCTTGCTGCCTAAGCAAGCCTAACCTCATGCTCAGAAACTGAGGTTTGGCAAAAGCTCTGGGGGGAAAAAAATCCCTTCTTGTTCCCGAAATATCACACTTGCACTACAGCCTGGCACATCTCCAGGTCTGTGGGCACGGGTTTGGAAGGACTGGGGTTAAACTGAACTCCAAATGTACCCTGAGTTCAGAGCCCCTTTGACAGCTGTAGAATTCCTGCTCAGTTTGAATCCTTGCACACCATCCCCAAGGCCCTCTCTCTCATAGGGGGCCTCCAACGTAAGGGATTTTCCTGAACACAAGAGGACCAAGCAATTTTGACAGCACAGAGATGGTTTAAGACAAAGTTTGGAGCTTTGGAGGTGTTTGTTTGTTTGTTTTGCTAAGTTTCCTGTGGTCTGGAAATGCAGTGCCACTTTGGTTCCTGTCCTGAGCTTTGGGAACACCCATCCAGTGACACCAGCAGGGTAAAATGCTGTTCATCAGACAGTTTCTTTATTCCCCAAGTTTTTGGCCACTGTAGCCCACTATGCCAGTGCCAGTGGCTCATTCTTTCCTCATTGGGGAACACCTCCATATCCCAGGTCTGTGGCTGCAATCCCACATCTCTGGTCCCACCCTCTCTCTGCTGGTGTCCTCCCCTTTCCCATCGCTCTGAAACTCGCTTGACCTTCCTTCCAGCAGTCCCAAGAATAGTTTAAGTTCTTCCCATTTTTAGAGGCCAGTCAGGCTTGAAATCCACTGTGGATTCTGGCAGCAGAGAGCCAGATGCCAAAGTCACAGGATGAAGGTAGACCAGGAGCAACTCACTGTGCCCTGGGAGATGGTTCTTCTTGGAGGAGACCGTGGCATGGAAGCTCAGCTTCTCTTGCTCCCAATCATACTGAATCCTGGCTATATACACTGTCCCAAAATAGTGGGATCAGCCACTTGCATGGACTTCTCTTGGGAAAGGGCAGGCAAAGAAGCATGCTGCAGGGCAGGAGAGAGGAGTTACTCACAGAAGCATTTCCTTTCTCATGATAACTCGGTTTATCTTTGATTAGAATAGGTTTTGGGTTTTTTTAAACTCCAACCAGTCAGCCTGGGAAAATAGTATGGTAGTTCCTCTAACTGCCCTGCAAACTGCTTGTGGAAAGCATTTGTGAGGGCTCAGCTAACCCACAGAAATTGCTCCAGACAGGCAGCACTGACTCCAGAAATGTGTTATGCAACAGTTAATTTCTAAACCTCCCAGTCAAACACCCTAAACTCAATTCCAATAGGAACTGGCTGGTAATGGATTTGGTGTTGATGCCAGTGTGAGGTGTGTAAAGAGCATGTGTAAATAACACCTTGGCCTGTTTGGCTGTAGCCACTGCAGCAAATACATCAAGCTATTGTGCTTCCCCTACAAGCCTGTCATCACACACACCACCCCAGCTGGCCAACCCCCTGCCTTTCTTTTCTCCTCCCCAGATGTTTCAGCCTCCAGTTTGAAGCTGACATCTGGAGAAGTGATGCTGTAGAAACGCTACACATCAGCAGGCCAAATATGGGATGTGCAGTGGAAACGAAAAGGTAGTGACAGAACAAAATTAATGGGTGTGCAGATGCAAGGCAATAAGTGATATAGTGCCTGTCAATGGCTTCCTAGTGCAAAAACAGGCAAGAAACCTTGTTGTACTGAGAGGGCTCCCAGGAGGGATGGGACATCTGGCCAGCCACAGTTTCTGAGAAAAAGGCACTCTCTGAAATCTGACTCCCCCCAGTTAGTCAGCATGCCCCTCTCTGCTCCTCACTCCCACATCTTTGCTAAGCCACCCTGCTCCTCTCTTCTCTTTTCATCCTTTGTAGCCATTTCTGCCAAGTACATCTGAGATATCTCCTCCAGCGTATTTTGGGGTCTTAGCCATCTCAAGAGATGAGCCTGCAGGCAGGGAGCATGGGGGAAGGAGGTAGGAAGTCCTCCTTTCGGGGACAGGTTCACCAAGAAAGTGAGTACTTAGAGTACTCCCTCAGGGAACAGCAACTGCTCTTGGAGTTCCACTGTGGGCAGAAAGAGCAGATTTCCCATGAGTTCTTTGTAAGAAACCTGTACTCATCAGACTGGTGAAAGATGGCCATTGCTGCTGCTGCAGCAGTTCCCTTTTTATTGGTGAATCATGAAGGAAACCATTGCTGTTGGGACTCCTGCAGCAGAGGGCCTGCAGAGCTGCGTGCTTTGAGCTGGGCAGAGTGGTGATGGTGTCTGACAGCACCAATGGACCGCTCGATCCTTAAGTCACACCAAAAAATACTGAAGGAGTTTGGTGGAACAGGAGCTCTGGAGGTCTCCAGCCCAGCCTCCTGCTCCAAACAGGGCTGGCTGCAAAGCCAGAGCAAGTTGGTCAGGGCCTTGGCCAGATGAGTTTTGAAAAATCTCTGAGGATGGAGGTCCCACCACCTTTCCAGGCCTCGTGTGGTGCAGGGGAACAGGAGCTTCCCTTGTTATTACCTGTGGCTTCCTGCCCTTACAAAGTCCTTGTCTTTCCCATACTGGTTGCTGCACTGTCCAGGAAAGTGGAGAGAAAAGTGAAAACAAATCTATTGGCTGCATTAAGGCAGTTTTCAATTTTTTAATTTTTCTTTTTTTTTTTTTTTTTTTTTCTGTAGGCATGCTGAGGAATTCTCCAGCAGCTCAGACCAAAAAAGAAAACCCCAAACCCCAACTTTGGTAATTTTATTTACACAAGGAGGAATGCAGGAATTCTGACTTACTCCAGAGTATCTTTGGTTACCCTGTATCACTACAAATTTGCTAAGAGTAGAACTAACCCACAATCCCACTAAAAATGCAACTGCAAGTTCTAATTGAAGTAACTACTGGAACCTACAAAAGACACAGCTCCTGCTGAACTTCAGAAGCACATCAGCAGAGAGAAAACAGGTAAGTAGGAAAAAGCCATGAGCTAAGCAAATGTGATAATTTTTCAGGAAGCAGGAAGAAATAAATTGGGAGTTTAGCTATTTTCAAAGTAATTCCTATTTTTTCAGTGGATATTTATATTGGCTCTGTGCTCCTGTCTTTCCAGTCAAAAGTTCTGTTTCTCACCACGTGATGATGTATTTTAACACGAGGCCAAAAGGGATTCATATCCCAGCTAAAGCAACAGGGATGTGCACGTTGGACACACATGATCTGCCTTTGGTAGGGCTGCCTGGAGAAAAGCAAGAACGTTGCAGCTCATTGCAACCAGATGTGGTGTCAATCTCAACCAGGCTCTGGACTAGAAATGGAAACCAACCTCTGACAGGCAGCAATCTACAGTAGGGGAAAAGGGATTTCTGCTTGGAAAGAGATCATGGCTTACAGTCCCTTATGGGGATTTATGCATTCTAAAATGGGAATAAAACCTGCTTATGATGCCAGAGCCTGCGTGTCCTCTTTGGCCACCCATGACAGCGAAAGGGAGAGCAGATGGGGCAGAGGCAGATTCAGCAGAGCTTGGTTGGGACACACATGCCCTGGGGAATTGCTGATTTCAGTACAATCACCCCCAAACTGCACAGGAGTTCCAGGAGAGGCTGCCTGAGCCACAGCACTGCTTGGCTGAGAAGGTGTCTTGGTTTAAACTTGGTTATCTAGACAAGGTCGTCAGAAAGTTGGTTGCAGAGAGGCTTGGAGGTGCTGGAAGAGCTGGAGCCCCGTCACCATCTTTGCCCAGTTTCAAAAGCCATTGCTCAGCAGAGAGGATTCCTTAAACATTTGATTTACCTTCAAAGTCTGCTAAAAACCACTTACAGAGAGATCAGGCTTATACTGCCAAGAAGTGTTCCTAGTTAGTTTGGAGGAATTACCACCTCAAACAGAGTAAGATCCCTTAGCAAAGGGACTCATTTTTCATTACCAATTAAATTTATACTGGGGTTTTCCTGACATAGTTTTATTGGGCAGGATATGATGTTTCTTCTTTCTTTCTTTCTTTCTTTCTTTTTTTTTTTTAAATTTTTTTAGATTCCTAAAGTAAAAGCCACAGCAAAGCTGGAACACAGACCTGTCTTGACTGAAGCAGCGGGTAAGGATGGAGATGTTAAAAATGAGTGAGCACTGCAGAAAGCATTAGTGATTTACATGTAAAAGCGAACTTTACCTATATTGTATTTATGCCCCCAGACCATTTCTTTTTTTTTTTTCCCTGGGAATATGCAAGTTCCCATCTCTTCAAAAGGAGGAGTTTGTTTTCAGTGGCAGCTCTTGGAACTGGAACACTGAGTCTGATGCCAACTGAAAAATTGATATGCAGAGGGTGCACCCCGCTGCTTTCCAGTTCCTTAAATTCTTACCCTGGAGCTCAGGCTGCCTGCGTTTTTCTGGGAAGCAAATAATCACATCCAACCTAAGGGATTTGTTTGAAGACATATTTGAGGGTTCAAGAACCCTTTTGTTTTAAAGGGGGCCTCAGACAGAAACTGGAGATCCTTCATGTTTAAGTTGCTCTTTGAGCAGCGGAACAAAGTGCAGTTTCCGAGGCTCCCGTGTCCCATTTCCCTTCCTTTCCACAATAACCTCTGTCTCCTCTTGTTATCCTGAGAACCTGCTAATGCTGACAGCTCCTCTCTGCCTCCTGTGTCCCACAGGCAGCATGCACTGGCTGGCCAGTACATCTGTGCTGATCCCCCACAACACTTCAAACAGTGCAGGGAATCGCTGAGCACATTCTCCTTTCCTTTTGGAAGGAGGGACACGATTCCAGATCTTTTCCCTCTACCCAGAAACCAGGTTTTATAAAATTTAGAGGAACTCAGCCTGCAGATTCAAAAGGGGAGGAGATAGGCAGTGTGAATGTGTAAATTTTCTTACTCTGAGAAAGAAGATTAACAGGGAAATGCAGGAGCATTTACAATAAACTTGAAATGCAGAGCCCAAGAGAAGGGGTTTCTGTCTCTTGCTCTGGCTCGTGAGCCCTAAGATGAGCCTCTCTCTTGCAGCATTTATGATTTTTCTTTTAATCTGAGAGGACAGGATGGAGTTACAAATGACTTGGCCTATAATTAACTTGCAGTGAATGCAGAGCTAATCTTTTGAGTTGCCAGCACAGTTCCAGGCAGTAAAGCCTTTCTCAGATCAGGTCCCTGGTGCCAACACTTCTGGTCAATGATTACCCCTCGCAGAGAGCTCCCTCCAGTCACCTGTTTACATCCCAAACCTTCTCAAGTTCTGCTATTTCAGGCTTAACTCTTGTGACCTTAGTCAGTGATACTCAACCCAGGCCTCCTCGCCATATCCTGCAAGGCAAACAACTCCAGGTCCGTTTTAGTAACCAGTGCTATGTCATGCCTGTGGTCAGTGACTCCAAATATGCCCACGCCCATGCGTTTCCTAAATTTGGGTGTCTGTGATAGCAAACACCAGGGGCTGGGGTGGGCAGTCCTGTTTCACCAGGGAAGAATTTGGGGCGTTTTTGCTCTCTGAACATTCTCTTGCACCTTCTGGGCATTTTCCTGGATGAACTGAGATTTATGAGGAGATATCGGCTAAGCAGGATAAGCAAAACAATTGTGACTCCTGCAAAATGCCTTTAAAGAGCTGGATGAGTCAGATAACAGGCCCATGGAGCAGAAGGCATCCATCCCCAAGAGCGGTGAATTGTGAAAGCTTACAGACAGTATGAAAACAGGTCAAGTATAGAGTCATATTTCTCCTAAATACTCCACCAGACCCGGTGGTTTGTGGCTCGGGGACTTCCTGAGGCAGAGATGCTGTGTCTGTGTGTAATAGCCTGGGCAGACTTTTCCTCCTGGTATTTCTTCAGTAGGTTCTTGAACCCAAATAGTATTTTAATACTCATGGTATCCTATGGAAATAAGCTCCTCAGTCTATGTGTGAATTGTCTCTCTCTCTCTCTTTATATATATATTTATTTATTTATTGATCCTGGCACTCTCTAGGCCACATTTTTTTCCCTTTCAGTCTCTGCTCACTCTCCATGCCAAGTTTTGTAATGAACCCCTAAGACAGACAGTGAGTGGCTCCCATTCAGTACATAATTTCTGATCTTCATTGGAAAATGCTCTGATGTTTTCCCAGGAGAGCCAGTAAGTAGGTGACTGGTTTTTATTCCACTCATACAACACAAGGACCACCTTTGAAAGTCCCTTCCCAGCACCATTTCAGTTTTGCAAAGGGTAAAGGATCCCTCCAGTAAAAGCAACTGCATCCTAATTTGCAGGTTTTCTGCCTGCTAAGAGACACTGGTGGAGCTTATCTGAACCACTGCTATCTGCTGGCCTGCTAGCACTGCACAGGATGCAGAAACAAGGTGATTCCTGGTGTATTACCCTGCCCCCAGCCTTGCTGAGGCACCTCATTGGTGCCTGTTTCTCCTCTTGCTGCTCTAGGCTACACCTGTCAAAGGTGACCTGTTGTTCAGCCTGGAGGGCACGGATGTGGTGGCAGCAGCACAGGGAAGAGATTTTAACCTCAGCCAGGTCAGGGAGCTGTTTTAAGAACAGCTCTACAAGTTATTGTACTGATACAGTGATGGGGAAACTGTTCTGAAAGAGAGAGGCAAGAATAAGTGGCTGGGGGCAAAGAGCCAGAGGAATTTCTTTAATTGGCTTTTTCCTGCATCCAGCACAGTCTGAGCACTCTCAGCAGAGGGGCAGAGCTGGAGATGCTTAAGAGCTCTTGGGCTTGCAATGCTCTGACTCAATATACATAAATATATATATATATATATATGTATCCACAAATCCCTCCACACTCTCATGGATACTCTTTCTCTGTCTACAGCTTCCCACTGCTCCTGTGCAGCTGGGAGAGGCCCCCAGGCACGGCTGTCCTTATGGCACCACCAAAACCAGTTTCACTGGAGATATCATGTAAGCAATCAGTCCTATAAATGTAGGGAGCTGAGCCCATCAGCCCAATCACTTGGGTTTTGGCTTTTCTTTTTTAATGGTTTGGGTTGAGAGGGACCTTAAAGTCACCTAGTTTCAAATCCCTGACATGGGCAGGACACCTTCCACTAGACCAAGCCTTGTCCAACCTGGCCTTGGACATTTCCAGGGCTGGGGCAGCCACAGCTTCTCTGGGCAACCTGTGCCAGGGCCTCCCCACCCTCACTGGGAACAATTTCTTCTTAATATCTAATCTATTTGTTCCTCTGCACCGAGCAATCCTGTAAAGCCAAGCATCTCTGTCTTGTCAGAGAACAAAAATGTCTTTCATACAAAACAAACAAAAAAAAAGACTAGTAGAATCCATTAATACATTACTAAATAGGACTTGCCTGCCCTCTCTGGTCCAGAAATGAGGCCTCCAGAAGGTCTGTTGCTTTCACAGTTTGAACAATTACATGCAGAGCACTTGCTGGGATTCCTTGCACTCTGAGTGCAAAGCAGGAGGACTGGAATCCACCGTGGATGGATGTCACCAAATTTAGGAGAAAGCATAACACATCTGCTTATACAACAAATTGAATGGGCTTGATTCACAGAACTGGACATTTGGTCTGTGGCTCATCTCGGGTGTGGGAGATACCAAGGTAGCTACAAGCACTTCTCCCTTCCAGTAATGGGTTAGTCCTGGTACTAATTTGAGGGTTGTGTGCACCTCAAACAGCCACGGGCTGGAAATAGCTCTGAACAAGACTCACTGGCAGTTGAGGATAAGTAGGAAGCGGCAGCCAAGGCTGGATGTCAGGAGAGGCCAGGAGGGGATGTCATAAAAACCCTGTGCTGTTTGGAGCGTTTTTCATCCATGGGAATTCTTCACTAGTTGGCTCACAAAGCGCTGCAGCTGTCTTGCAATGCTGGCTGTGTGAAGCGGCCAGCCCATGGTCAGTGGGGAACTCCGTGTCTCTTCCTAACGGGACAGAGGAGGCTTTCAGCAGCCACTGCTGAAGCTCCAGTTGGCACCTTACAAAGAGAAAACTTGAAAATCTGCCCCTCCTGCTTTATCCGTGCTGATCTGCTGTCCTCGCTGTGAGAGGATGGTAACTCTGCAGCCTGCACAGCCTGGGAGCCGTAGGGAACCACTCTGCAAACAGTTCTGGCTCCAGGAAAAGCTCAGCACGCTCTGTGTGTGTCCATTGTGCCACAGACCCCGGGGTCTGCGCCAGCCAGATTGTCCAGCCACGGATTCCAAGTCATTCCTATCACATTGAAAAGTCTTGGCCCTGCAGGGAGGGGAACTTTAATCTTCTCAAACAGATCAGCTTTTACAGGAGGCTATTTTAGGTGCTGATTCTGTACCAGTGAAGTTATCTGACAGATGAAGAACACAGCATATGCTGTAGCTTGGAGCAATTTGCATTCCTCAGGTGCTAAAAGCTGTAAATACTTCCTCTGGGCACGAAACAGATCTGCTGTCAAAGAAGCCAGCATTCCCGAGAGTGCCTGTCCCACAGACTCCCACAGGAGAGAGTCTGCAGAGCTGAACTAGTCTGACCCCAGGAAGTCCTTCCCACAGCTCCTATTCTTGCTCAGTTTCCCCTTTAAGTTTCATAATTCGCTGAAAGGCCAGTTGGATGTTTGATTATTTTTTTTTAATCTTCCTTTTCACGTTCTTTCTTGGTCTTCCTCTCTTATATTGATACCACATTAAAGCTGGGATGTGAACCATCGGGAATTCCTTAGTGCTCTTTTGGAGACACTCAGTCAACATTGTTAATCATTGTTAAAAACTTCTCTTATCATCTTTGCTGATACACAAACGGCTCCTTTCAGACTGCAGCTAAACCCACACGTGCTGCCAGCAGGTAATGTCTCTCCAGGGAATCCTCCCTCTTGTGAGCTTATTTTTGTTTATTTTAACTAAAACATCATACAGAGATCTCCAGCATCAATAACTTTAAGATTTCTGCATGTTTCCTTCCCTTTCTTTCTAATACCACTACAGTAGCAGCACTATCATGCTTCACAATGATGATTTAAGGGCTTTTCAGTGCATTCTTGGTGTGTTTCTTTGGGCTCCAAAGTACATCAGCTGTCTTTTCATGGTCAAAAAGAATGAATATTGTGTTACAGACTCCATGTTTGCTCCATTCATGGTTGGGTTTTTTTACGTCTTCCTTTTAAACTGGAAGAGTAAAATTTGGTAACTCCAGGCTCAGTTCAGGGTTTATAGGAATGCCAAAACTTTTTATCCAGCTTACTCACATTTGAACTCATCACTGGACTGCTGGTCCCCATTTCTGCTTCCATAACAACACCTTTAGCCACTCATACACCTGGCTGCACCTCCAAAGCTGTCGGTGTCTCCTAAAATAACAGTCAATAAAGTAACTTATCCTTCTTCTTTCCAAATTCACAAAAGGTGTAGACAGTAAGGGCTCATTCTCTGCATCACCAGTTCCTAGCTGGAGCTGTCCTGGTGTATTTTATTACAGAAAATGGGAGTAAATCCATTCTGATCCATCAGACTTTCCCTCATACCCTTTGCTGCCTGTCCCCAGAATGTTGTGAGGAAAGAACATATTTTTTACCCCATTTTGACCATATGGTCCATCTGGATAAAAGCTGAAGCCAAGAATTTTTTTTTCTGCAGGCCAGATTCTTGTTATTCGGGGAACTGAGGGAATAATTAATGCAGCTCCTTATAAAGCCAGCTTGTGACCATGCACGTTCATCAGAATGTGTATTCATCCCTTTAGTTTTCTAGGGAGAACCACAGAATGGTTTGGGTTGGAAGGGACCTTAAAAATCATCTCATTCCACCCCTTGCCATGGGCAGGGACACCTTCCACCAGCCCAGGTTGCTCCAAGCCCCGTCCAACCTGGCCTTGGACACTTCCAGGGCTGGGGCAGCCACAGCTTCTCTGGGCAACCTGTGCCAGGGCCCCACACAGGGAAAGATTCCTTTCCAATATCCCACCTAACCCTGCCCTCTGGCAGTGGGAAGCCATTCCCCCTGGTCCCGTCACTCCAGACTCTTGTCCAAAGTCCCTCTCCAGCTCTCTTGGAGCCCTTCAGCTCTCCGGGCTGAACACCCCCAGTTCCCTCAGCCTTTCACGAATATTGACGAATTAATTATTATCATGAAGCAGCGACGAGTGCGCGAAAACCAGGGGGAGTTCAGACCCTGTTTACAGAGGGTCTATGCTCCAGAAAACAAGCCGCACGGCGAAAGGGAAGACCCGCAGACCGGCAGCACAGCGAACCGGGCGGCGGCAGCGCCTCCCCCGCCTCAGCGCCGAGCCCGCCCCGCCTCCCCGGCCCGGCCCTCCCCTCACGCAGCTCCGGCCCTTCCGCGGGGCCGCGGCGGGAACGGGCCCGGCAGGTGTGTGAGGGGAGGCCTGGGGGTGTCCGGGAATAGCCGGGAATGGCCGGGGATGGCCGGGAATAGCCGCGGATGGCGGGTGAGGGAGCTGGAGCTCCGAGCGCTCGGGCGGGCGGCGGCCCCGCCACGGCCGGATGGGCCCGGCCGGCCTTGCCGAGCACTGCCGGGGCCTCCCCCTCTGTCCGCCCGCCTTGATTCCCGTCCAAATCACCAGAGCCCTCGGCCAAAACGGAGCGTAACTGTGTTGTGAAAGCTCTTAGTTCAGGTTTTTCGTCACCCCTCGTTTTTACGTTTCCTTGTTCTTTACGGAAGGGTGGGTGAGTTTCGTTCCAGAAAGGCTCAAGGTGCTCGGTGAGGCAGCGGGAGCGAGGAGGGGGATTGCAAGGATGTCTGGTGGGAAATGAGATCCCCGGCACTCAGTAAGGTGAATAAAAGCACCCATTTCGGCATATTTTTGAGGTGTTAGGTTTGCACATAGTGTCAAAACCTGTCTGTGGAGAAATTGATTTAATGTTTATATTTCTGGTTACATTAGCTCCTGCCTGCACCCTTCTTTCAAAGTTGGGGTTTTTTTCCGGAGAATTTGACTTGTATTTGTCATTATATCCACTCCTGCCTCTTCTTTCAAGGTTTTTTTTTCTGCATCTCACACTGTTGTCCAGGAAACTATACATTATTAACTTACTTCTGGTTACTAATAGGGTAGACTAGACAGGAACTCACTGAAGGATTTGGCTTAAAATTAAGTGTCTGTATAAAAGGTTATGGAGCAAATAGACAGGAATAACAGGCAGGAATAAGTTGCCCAACTGGCAGAAACAGGCAGGAATAAATTGCCAAACCAGATGAAGCCCCCAGGGATGGTGTTGGTAAGGATGGTCTCAGCAGCAAATGTGTCACTAATTTTTAAAAAGGGTTCTAGGGGAAAATCCATGGACTGCAGACCTGGAAGTTTGACCACCAAGTAAATTAGTAGAAAATATAGCAAGTTAGGGTTATGGCACAGCTGCATAAATATTATCTAGGGGGAAAAGTCATCGTGGGTTAAAAGTCATGCCTTAAAAAAATGTTGGAATTCTCTGCAGGTCTGAATAAACACACTGAGAGGTCTGGCTTACAGTCTGTACTCAGATTTCAGGAAGCTTAAACAGAAGCCCTCACCTGAGCAGCCCTTGATACAATAAGGGAGTTCCCTGTCGTAAATAGTTCTGGCAAAGATAGGAAAGAGGATGTGAGTAAATGGGCAGCCCTGGTGGTGGCTGGAGGTCACCGTTGGGGTGCCACAGGATGGTTTGTAAAGGATCTGGAAAAATCCAGCTGGCTTTGCCTTATTTGAGGTGATAAAGAAGAAGGCTGGGGGTGATGAGTTGCAGGTGTCAAGTAAATTATGTGTGTGGGGAGCAGTGCTAATTCCACACACAAAATGAGTGAGTTTTTGGAGCGGTAATAACTAATTCTGTGAAGGTTTTTTCCTCCATTTGGGTTGTTTTACTCGGGCTCAGGGAGGAATGCATAAGCTCACAGTTATGAGCACACAAACACCGTGCCTGGGTCGAAGGTTCCAGCCTGGAGGCGTGGAGGATGTGTGGAGAAGCACTGTGTGCTCATTCTGGCCTTCCCCAGCCTCCTGCTCTTGACCTGTGCTGGAGAGCAGGGTACAGGGAGAGGAGCCCTTTGGTCTGACCCAGCGCTGACTGGTCATGTATTCCCACTTAAAATCCGTGCAGCTGGGAATTGGGGTGAGGAATTGTCTCTCCAGAAGTGGCAGTGTTTTGTGTGCACCTCCTCATCCTGCTGTCAGGAAGACAGATGTGCCTGAGGAAGGCTTTGAGGGTGTCTGGACCTGTGAGCCAGAAGTACAAGCAAGTTGCTGCTGGGATTTTATTTTTTTACCTCTTTTTAGTGAAAGGTCATTAAATACCTAAGGAAATGCCTGCAAATGCAGTCTTGTTAGATTAAAAGAAGTCTCTGTAGACTCTGTCGTGCCTTGACTACAGGGTGTATCTGCTGCTGAGCTGTGCTTTCCACAGATTTTCAGTGTCTCTCTGATTCTGGCTTTGAACGCTCCAGGCACTTGTGCAGAACTGAGTCAGCTCTTGATCTTCCTTTTCTGACTTCCATACTTTTTGTTTTTTGGGTTTTTTTTGTACATGTGAACACGCATGTACTTAAAAACTTGTGGTTAGTTTGGTTACAGCAGGATTAGTAAGAAGTGATTAAACCCACGGCTGGTTATTTGAGGCCCAGAAGTGGAATTTGTTTACCCCACAAGCAAGAAAATCTAGATAAAAATGAAAAGTAAAGTTGCAGGATTTGTCTGTGGACTTGGATGTGAGGAGGTTATGTCCCTTTATTCCCAAATAAGCTTGGCTGTGTGGTAAGTGCTGTCTTTTACAGTGTGTTTTTTCCTAGGCAAGAAGGGATTTGGACATACAAGCAACATCCTGTACAGAAGGCATAGGTGGGCTTTGAGTGTTTTCTGTTTCATATCTTTCATATCTTCATAAACAAGCAGGTTTTTTTTGGATTCTGAGATGATACTGCAGCCCCCTCGTTCTGCAACCCCCACTTCTGCATGTGACCCATTTCTCCTGGCACTTTGTTACTGCTGCTCCCAACGAGAGTTAAAGTTGCTGAGATGTGTGTAGGATCTGCCCTCAGCAGTGGAATTACGAGTGCCCTGAGGCTGCTGGTGGAACATGTGCATGAGAGCCCTTGCAGCTTTTAAGAATCACTTAATTGGAAATGCAGTAGGTGCCAGGCAGCTCAGATCCTGTTTCTGGTGTCTCATTCCATAAGAGCACAAATTACCAAGCGAGTTAATGCTCCACTCAAACCAGCCATGTTTGCAGCGTGTCTTTATCTGTGGCTGATGAGCTGGAAGCTCCAGTTAATACTGTCAGAGAAGTCTGGAGGTTTTGTCTTTAGTGGGAAGCACTCCCTTGACAGAGTGTTTCAGAGGGTCAGTCTGATATGGGGATGTGTGAAGGGCCCTTCCTTCTCCTCTACAGGACTCTTCTGCCAAAGGCCACCAGGCAGTTTTCTTTAGAAAAAAAAAAAAAAAAAAAAAAAACAACAACAAACCATCCCACCTCTCTGCCAGTCATGCCAATGTGATTTTTTTTTTTTTTTCTGCCTATTTTTATATGTTTGTGTCTGGATTCTTCTGAAGTGAAACATAACACTGTTGGGGAATTGGCATTGGTGATTCAGAGTGTAGCAATGCCGGATTTGTTTCACAGTAGTTCAGAGAAGCTGTTGCTGGTGGATCTCTCATTGTGAAAATCATCAGAGCAAGATAAAGATTGGGTTTGATGGTGGAATGTGGTCATTTTTAAAAGGTGATGTTCTGGTGCAAAATGAGTGACAACAGCTGATTATTTATGTGTGTACTTCCCTTGCAGGCTGAGCTGTGTGTAGGATTCTTTCTCCATTTCTAATTTGCATGATTTTGAACCTCTGCCTTTTTTTCCCTTCCATCTACAGGTGCATGAATTTCAGAACCCACGAGGCACCTCCTAAAACCTCGTCTCTTCATTCCCATTGCAAAGTCCTTTCTTTGAGGCTGACACTTTCCAAATTTAGTGCCTCTGGGGGAGTTCTAAAAGTTTGGTTTCAGCTTTCTGTGGATTCATTCAGTGCACTCCCCACTGCTTTCATGGCTTTTGTATAACAGAGGCTAAAGAGCATCTCCAGCACTGCCCAGCTGGGAGATGGTGTTTTGCTGGACCAACAGAAAACTGCCGATTGTTCTGGAGTTTGAGCCAATGATACACTGTTGGTATCACATCTCCAGCTCCAGAATCTCACAGCCTATTTCAAAGTGCTTTGTACACTGAATAAGTAAGTTTTTTCCTGTTCTACAGGTAGAAGTACTGAAGCACTGAAAAAGAAACAGTAGATTTTTGGAGCTGGCACAGACAAAGTAGAGGAAGAATTTTGGATTATGTAGTTGCCTCAAGTACATACTGTTGACTGGAACACAGGCTGCTCTTCATCCTTCTGGTGAGTTGAATTTAAAGCTTACTTTTGGGAGGTTCTACAGAAACATTTCACCAGCACGATGAACACCTTTGTGACTGTAAATGGTGCAGCTCCCAGCTCAAATGTTCTGTGTCCTGTGGAGTTTCAGATTCTGATCTGGCTACCTTACTGCTTAAAAACATTGATACACAGCTCCTGGGCTTTCTGAGGCAGCACAGTTTCTGGACTGGTTGTTTTCTATTTTTACCTGTCTGCTTAAAAGATTACATTAGTGTGAGTTAAAAAAGCACATAGCACTGGTTCACCTTTGCTTTCAATTTCTCGCTTTTCTAGCCTAACAGCAAACTTATTTCCAGTGCTAAGTGGAGCAGAGTTGCTTTTTATCTGCAGTCCTTAGAAGATGAATACTCAAACTGCCATATTCTGTTTGCTTATCAGTAGAGCCCAATATTTGCCCAGCCTGCTGTAAACACAGCTAAATTTGTCACCTGCTCCTGCAGTTTGCACAGGTTATCCAAGGAGCTGTAGATTTCTGAGTCAGGGTGGTGAAGAGAAGCATAAAAACAGCAGTTTGTGGAAACTTTTAAATAGGCTTTATATTTCTAAATATCTTTATATTTTTCTAGAACTATGCCAAGAAAAAGAAAGCTGTTGGCTCAGTTAAGCGCTCTCCAAAGCAGCTCCAGCTTCCCTCAGATCGATGCCCTGGAGAACCTGAGCACTGCAACTGGTGGAGATTGTTCTCCAAAAAGCAGCAAATATTTCGTGACACAGAAAAAAAATTCTTCCCAGCTGGAAGCAGATTTTTTCAACCAGCCCTGTGTTAATCTGGCCAAGTCCTTTCTGGGACAGGTAAGACATGAATGCTGAGATTCCTGCTGGAATACTGGAGCATGTGCTAGCTAATAACTTAGTGTTAAAGGATGAAGTTCCTTTTCTGCCATTTGACTCCTGGGCTTGGCTATTTTAGGAGTAGAGCTCTCATTCCCCCTCTTGTTAAGTGCAGTGGAATTTAAAGACTAGTAGCCAAATCTATTTTGGATGAAGTCAGAGGAGTGAGTAGTTTTCCAGGTTTTGTTTACTGTCACATTTTAGAATTGGTTTCTTGTGGAGTTTTCCTCCCTTTTTTTCTCCTCACTGTAATGCACTTTGTGGTTTGAAGGTTGTTTCAGGCCCTTTATTTTCCTTTCAGGTATTGCTTTATTTGTTTCTGGCTCTGGCTTGGCCCAGTGGAAAGCAATGCTTTGCAATCAGCAACATCTTCTGTGCCTCCATTTTCTGTCCTGTGATGCCAAGGATTGCACAGTCCCAACTTCAACTCTCTTCACTCCAAATATTGCCATTCCCATCTTTTGTTCAGAGTTTCCAAGTCATGCAGGGACCTTCTCCCTTATCCCATTGCAGGCACTTTGAGGAGTCTTTGGACCTTGCTGCAGGCCTCTGGAAATCAGAGTGATGGAGATTAAACATCTCTCTTCTGCTTGGTGAGCCCTTCAGAAAAACTCTCCTGCTGTTTCCATGGCCGGGAGTTCCTCCAGTGTTTTCCCCAGACCTTCTAAACACAACTGTGTTTAGTTTCACCACTCAGGTCTTATCTCCTCTGAGTCTTTTTTATACCTTCATTGTCTGCAGGCTGAGCAGACTCTGGGTTCTCATGGCTTTAGATAACTTCAGGAATTTGTTGCACAAACTGTTGGTTTTGGCCTGGTTTGCCCTGTCTGGCCTTTTCTTATTTTCTAAGGGTATCGTCATGCCTGTAATTGACGCCTTTGCTCTGCTTCCTAACCCTGCTGGGTTTCTCTCTGCTCTGCCTTACCCTCTCTCTGGTGCTCCACGAGTCTTTCCAGACACCCTGCTCGAGGTTTGCCTTTCCAGCCTTAACCTTTGGCTGCCTCTTCAGTTCTTCCCAACAATCTTCCTCACTTTCCGTAGTTTCCTCTTTTCCCTGCTAAGCAGAGCTCAGGCAGATTATTTTTGGACCTCAATGCTTGTTCAAAGAGGCTGAACTTCATCCTTCGTGGTCATGATACAAAGTTGTTTGTCAGGGATAAGTCTTTGGGGGATGCTTTGTGTTTTGCTCTGGCTGGGTTTGAGAGTTGAGCCTTTTCTTGTGAAAGCCCCAAACACTGGCTCTGAAAAGCATCTAAGGAAACATAGCCCATGTCCTGGTCTCCCTAAGGATTCTTGAAGCCTCCCATTACTGATACATTTTTGTTGTGTGAATGACATCCTCATGCATCCAGTTACCTGGGCAGATGATGTTTGAGTCCTAATTCTATATTTTTCCTTTCAGTCCTTTAGAATTACAAGCCAGGGAATTTCTGTCTTAATTTTGCCTTTTCTTTAGAGTAGAACCCTCAGTCTCCCACGACCCAGTCTGTTCTCTCATTTTCTTATAATGATAACAATAAACAAAAAACCAAATACCCCAAAAGTTACATGCAGTAAATGAACATCAAGATACATCCTCAATGAGCAATAAAAACCTCTGTGAAATAGTTCACTGTGAGGTGTTGGGAATGATCACCATTATTTAACTGTGAGTATTTGCTGTGTCTGAAGAGTCAGGGAAATGAAGTTAAAGTCATAACTTCACCACTGCATTTCATCATACTGAGAAACAAATGTGGCCACAGGGCTCTGCCTTTGGGGTGTTCACAGGCAGTTGCTTTTCTGAAGTCATTGCATTTTTCCTAAACAAAATAAATTGATTATTTTCACCAGTTTGACCAGTGCTGTAGGGAAACTGTGACAGACCAGAGCTGCAGCATTGGAAACTGAGTTCTGGAGCACCCATACTGGATCAGATCAATATCTCCATTAGCCATCCAGCACTGACATCTGTTGGGAATTAAGCTTTGTTTTCTGAAGGTCATTTTTGAATGGCTGGTTTGGCAGTATGGAAGTGCTGAATGTCATCTAATTAAACCGAGAGCTGCTGCCTAAACGAGGCTGTGCTGCAGCATTTCGTACACATTAAGGAAAATACAAAGTTTAGAAAACCAGGTCAAACCACAAAAACCTTCGTACAAAGTTTAGTGGTGGTTTTATTTTGAAAGAGAATCTTTTCACTGTCATGTTTTGTTTCCCTTGCATCTGCTTTGTTTTATTTAGGGAGGTACCAGCAGCAAGGAACACACCGTAATAACAAAGATCTGTTGTTGTCTGCCTGGAGCCAATTCCCAGCTCTCCTGCACTGCCCCTCTCTGTGGCACAGCAAACACAGAAATAGGAGAGTGATGCTCACCCTGGTGCTGATTATCTCTGTGATTGGGGACTGGGACTTGTTTGAAACATCTCTGGGGAGAGAAACTGTCTAATCATAGCAGTTATTTAATTGTGCCACTGTCATATTTCTTCTGATCTAGAGATTATGCATTCAGGATGCTTCAAGGTTGATACCAGTGGTGCTTTTTTTGCCTTAAACCTGATGGAGAATACAGAAAATAACCACAAAAGCAACTCTGTGGGATGCAGGATTATAAATTGGTTCTTATGACAGTGCCACATTTAGACACTCCAGGCGTTTTGTAGGGTGAATGACAGGTAGGAATTCTTTGTACTGGGCTGTGGCCTGAACGCTGGAAGCTGAAGAAGTTGGTGTTAACTTACAGACAGTGCTGCCACATGGAGAGAAGAGTGTTTAGTACCACCAGCTCCTTTTGTTTCCCACTTCTTTGTTTCCACAGCTCTTGCTCTGGTTGTTTTGCACAGAGGGCTGCAAACCGATGCACTCTGACCTCTCTTTTCAGATTTTAGTTCGCAAACTTCCTGATGGCAGAGAGCTCTGGGGCAGGATTGTTGAAACAGAAGCTTATCTGGGTGGGGAGGATGAAGCTTCCCACTCGAGAGGTGGGAAGCAGACTCAGCGGAACGCGGCCATGTTCATGAAACCAGGAACCCTCTACGTGTACCAGATCTACGGCATCTACTTCTGTGTGAATGTTTCCAGCCAAGGTGAGCTGGGGCTGAGGGAGATTTGGTGCCTGCAGGACAGGGCTGGCATTTCAGGCTGCACTTGTGGTGCTGCAGTGACCCTGTGGGCTCTGTGAAGTCAGGGATTTGCTCTCAGGGTCTCTCCTTGGGACCTGGGCTTTGCCCCTGGGAGCAGGATGGACCTGTGGGCAGGCAGGGTGGGAAGCAGGGCCCATCTCCAGTTTGGTCTGAGGTGTGGGAGCTGGTCAGGCACACAAATAAAGACTAAGAACTGGAGGAGAATCTGGAGAGGATGGAGCTTCCAGTTTTGATGACCTGGGGAGCTGCCTCATTCCTGTGATTCGGTGAACTTTGTTCCTCAAAAATGCTGATGGAGAGGAAATATGTGGAGTCATTAATGACAGCCTAAATCTTGGTGTCTGTTCTCATGACAAGAAACTCCTTTCTCTCCTGCCTTTATCTCCTGCTTTAAATGTTAGGCAAAACAAAACAGTCTGAGATGTCCTAAGCTTAAGCAAGGAGTCAGTGTAGGAGCATTTTAGCTGCTTTGCTGTCTCTTAAAACCAAAAAAACCCCACCCAAATCCAAATACTCAGACTATTACAGAATCTTCAATCTTCTTTTATTATTCTCAAGATATAATAATCAAGCTCTAATCAAATTATTCTGGAAGTTACTGAGACTGTCCTTCCACAGCTCCTCTTAACATGCAAGTGTTACTCCTGTAAGAATGACAGTATTTGCCTTGCAATAAAGCTGCTGCTTAATGAGCCACCTTGAAATGGCAGCAGGTATTTCCTGGGTAAAAACCCACTATTTTAGAAAAAATTTTAAACTCAATTTACTTTCTTTTTCACCATTTTGAAGATCAAGGTTAAAGAACTCCACAGCTTATATATTCCCAAGTGGAAAGGAAGTGTAAGAGTGACCATTAATCCTCAGGTTTTGGCCTTTGGACAGGAGCCAAGCAGGAAAACAGTGCTGGGTTGTACTGTGGGGGAAGAGCCTGACTCTCCAAGTGAAGGTCTGGAGTCTGGGGGGTGAACACATGTGAATTTCATTACACTGGCTCTGCCAAATCTGTTCAGATAATGAAAGCAGATGGTTCATTAGCCGGTGCTTGAAATATTAGGAATAATAATTTTTATTAAGAAATGCATTTAGCCTTTGAATTCTAGAAAGATTTCTTTCAAATAGATACTTTGGGAATTTTTTCCTTATATACCTGTGTTTAGTTTTGTAGCAAATCAGTTAAAGAGCTCACTGTGGTGATGGAATTGCTTGGATTCCATGTCAGCCTGTCACACATGCAGCTCCTCTGACAGCAGGCACAGCTGGCACTGCCAGCTCTGCCAGGGCACTGCAGTAAATACTGTGGCTGTGCACTTGAGAAAGGATTGAGGAAGTTCCCTTTGTGGTAGCACCTGGGTAGAAGGGAAAAATATTGCATTCTCTGGGTATGGGACAGATCTTGGAAACTGGTTTGGATCTGGCTGTGCAGAAAACACAAGGAAACATTGGCAACCCCCTGTCTGTTGTGGCATAGCTTGGTCATCCTTCCCAGCACAGAGCACACTCTGAAGGCAAACAGCTGGGAGAGCCAGTGTGTCCTGGGGCACTGGCAGTGGTTCTTAAAGCCGTGAGTTGAGGGGTGGTCTCCAATATTTTTTGTCACTGAGGAAGGGGAAATCTTTGTGCATGTCACTAGATAAAGCTGCATCACGTGGGATTTCACTGTGAGAGTTCTTCCCATCGCTGAGTAAAATACTGCAACTGCCTGAAGCCATGGCAGGATTCACTACTGTTGGAGAAATCATGGATGATAGAGGAGAAGAGCTTATAGAAAAAAATATAACCAATGTCTTTTAGTGTGCATGAATCCTACAGTATATCCTGAGCAGCACAATAATCTTAGTGCAAAGAGCTTTCCCTAGAGTTAAGAGGGATGTTGGGCTTCCCTCGCCTCGGGAAGAGGATAAATGCCAGCCATCCTTCTCCTTGACTTAGCTGTGATTTGTTTCTCTGGAATGTGCCAAGGTGTGCGTTTTGCTGCCAGATCTGAAAGAGCAGCTCGGAAAACAGAGAGCCCGGTGCTGCTCAGCCCAGGGTCACACTGCATGGGCTTCTCCCTGCCTCCCAGATCCTAGACTAGGACTTTGAAGGAAGTGTTCTGGGAGCAGTGACTCATACGGGTGAAGAGAGGAGAAAATTGTCTTCTCTCCAGTGGCCAAGAGCTGTTTCCAAGTGGGAGCTGGAGCCGTTTCAGGGAAGGAGCAGGAAGCTGCACAGCGGGGGAGAGGGACTTCACTATCATTTTATGATTGCTGGCTGCTCGGGGAGAGCCTTGGCCTCTGTGCTGCTGTTAAATCTGAATGCTGCTCGTTATATGGAGTGACTCTTGGGCATCTCCCACTGGCCCTGCTGCCCCCGGTGTGTCAGGGCCACATCCGTGTGGGGCAGATGCCAAAGTCAGGTGAGCCCTGAGAGCTAAGTGCTGCAGGCTGGCAGGGGGAGGAGGGCAGGCTGGATGAAGCACTCTGCCAGGCAGGAGTTGAATTGCAAGGCTTCAGCTACTCTTTGGGAGTTCAAATAAAATTTCTGATGTGGAAGTATGTTCAGGAGGACCCAGGGGTGTGGAGGCAAAGAAGGCAGTGGGTCATTGTGGCATTCCTGCGCTCCTGTCCTGCCTGCTGTCTCCACCTCCTCCCAAAGCTCTTGGGGAGCTGCTGTCACACTCGGGGGCTGCTGACTGGGCAGTGCATGGTGTCTGCTGCACACAGCTGGGAAGAGCATGGAAACTTCCAGGTGGGAATGCAGAAGGAGCAGCCAGAGACAGAAATGCCTGGTACCCCCTCCCAGGGCTCTGGGATGCTCTGGGAGCACCTGCAGTCTCTCCAAGTGCTTGTCTCTCTCTTCACATGAACTCCCAAGGACTCGGTTCGGTTCAAGTGTGACCACAGTTTCCACTTGCATTTGTGATGGATGAAAGCAAGTAGTGTAATTACTGATTGTTCAGAATCCCAGAGTTGTTCCTGGCAAGTGAGGCAGCAACATGATGTGAAGGATGTTTCTTTGTGCATGGATAAAAAGCAGAATTAGGACATGGAACATGTTCTTAAAAATCTAAAATGACCTTTGAGCTCTAAATCACTGTAGTCCAGGGAAGCGGCTTTTGGCTGCCAGATTAGCATCAATCCCCCTCCTTGGAGAAGGGAGTGCCTGGGAACAGATTGCTGACAGCTGTTGGAAATCAGGCTGTTGGCTTCACCAAGCTGCACTGGGGGCAGCAGGGGCTCAGAGAACGTTCAGGGCAACAGGCAGCACCTCCAGAGCCAGAACCCAGGTCCTCCCTGGGAGCCCAGGAGGGTAATTTAGTGTGGGATTTGTACAAAGTATGAGAGGGATTCTATTTTTGGAAATCACAGGTCCTTAGGGATCTGTCAGTGCCCACAAGAGAAGCCTGTGCCAGGCGTGAGCAGGGCTCCAGATGTTCCAGGCTGGAGAGGGAGCAGGGATTCTTTTGGAGCAGGAATGGCGTGGGTGGCCCCGGCACGAGGGGAGCTGTGTGGGGCAGCACAGGCTGTGCCAGGCACTCTCCTCGCCCACTCAGGATTGGGAGAAGACCTCCCTGCTGTCCACTGGAAAGTACCCAGGAAGTGTGTATGTCCTTCTTAGGAGGGAGATCCTTGTCCCAGGGAATGTCTGCTCAGAGCTGCATCTTTGCTTCAGTGCCACCAAAAGCAAGGAAGGCAGCTGGCTGCAGCACTGGGAGGGCAGGAGTGTCCCTGAGGCACCTGGCAGGGTGGCAGATCACATCTGAGAAGGGACTGACAGTTTTCCTCAGTTCTTGTCACAGAAAGGTCTCCTCTGCTGCTGCCAGGGCTGTGCAGCCACAGCCACACCGTGGAGCCTGTCCCGCCCCAGGTCCCTGCCCTGGGAGAGCTGCCCTGGCACGAGGGCTTGGATCAGTCCATGCAGTTACCCATGGGAGTTTGGAATGGTACCACCTGCAGCCCGGGCTCCCTCAGCAGCAGCTGCTCCCAGTGCCTGCAGCTCCTTCCCAAAGAGGTTTCTCTTTGTCCAGCCTAACTCTGCAAGCTGCCTCTTTCTGCTGGCAGCATCCAGACTCATTCCTCCTCTCCTTTATTAGCTGGAATTCTTGTAATCAGAGTTTATTAGAAATCCACTAGGTTTGGGAGCAGCTTTGGGTAGCTGTGCCAAAGCTGAACCATATGTGTATTTATTTATTCCTGAACATTGTGCTGACAAAAGAAAAACCTCTTGCCCTCTGGCAAGACTCAGTAGCAAGACTGGGTAACATGAAGTGGGGCTGGGAAGAGCAAAGCAGAACAAAGAGCACAGAGCTGTGGGCCGGTGGCAGGAGGCAGGGGGAGGGCACTGCCCACGGGTCAGTGGCTGATTCCAGAGGCTGGCACTTGGGGCAAAGGGCTGGAGCTGCAGGCAATTCCTGCTCCCTGGGGCTGAGCCCTGCTGTGAGCTGAAGGCTGAGGAGTTCCCAACCACCACCCTGCAGTAACACCCCGCTCTTGTCCCGCACAGGGGAAGGGGCTGCGGTGCTGCTGCGCTCCCTGGAGCCTCTGCAGGGCCTGGAGGCCATGAGGGAGCTGCGCAGGACCTCCAGGAAAGCCCCCACCAAGCTGCTCAAGGACTGGCAGCTCTGCAATGGCCCCTCCAGGCTCTGCCAGGCGTTTGGCATCGACAAGGCTTTTGACCAGAGGGACCTGACTCAGGACACGGACATCTGGATGGTGCCTGGACAGGACCTGCCCGGGGAGCAGGACGTGGTGGCCACCACGAGGATTGGCATTGGCAACAGGGGGGAGTGGGCACAGAAACCACTCAGGTTTTATTTACGAGGGAACAGATTCGTGAGTGTTGTGGACAAGAAAACGGAGAGAGAGATGGCAGCAAGGGGACACTTGCCTTGCAGCTGACAAGTCTTGCAAGGGTGCCACCAGCCAGGACTTGAGCTGTGCTCTGTACAAGGACCTCAGGCTGTGTCGTGGCAGATACAGGGGTTGGGGGTTTTTAACAATAAATGTGCTTTGTTACAGTGGATGGGGCAAGGTGGAGTTTATTTGCAGGGCAGACTGAGCCAGAGCTGATTTGGGTTTGGACACTGAAGGCCACTTTCTCCCTTACCAATGGATCCAGACTTAATTAGGCTGGGTGAGTGGAGAAGGTTCCCAGCTCTGAGCTGCTGTGCTGCTCCCACTGCCCCAGCCCCCAGCACAGGGGAGTAGTCAAAAAATGGGATGGCAGCAGGGCAGACTGAAGGGATGAGAGCTGGGAGAGGAGACCAAGGAGGGATCTTACTGTTGTCTGCAACTGCCTCGTGGGAGGGTGTAGAGAAGAGAGAGCCAGGCTGCTGTCAGACAGGATGAGAGGCAATGGGCACCCGTGGGAAAACAGGAAATTTTCATTAGCTGTGTGGAAAAAATGTTCACCATGAGGGTGGTCAAACACTGGACCAGGGGCCCAGAGGAGCTGTGGGACCTTCACACCTCCACGGGACAGGCTGCTGAGTGACCTGATCTGACACCTCCCCTTGGAGCAGAGGTTTGCACAGAAGACTTCCAGAGACCCCTTCCAACCTACACCCATCCACAGTGTCCAGCCTGGAGACCAGAATGGGTTCTGCTTGTTTTCCCAGCTGCTGGAGCTCCCCCCATGCTTTGCTGCTGGGTAGGTAAGTGAGATAAAGCTCCCGGTGTCACCCAGTTTGTGTGGGCGAGTGAGGCTCTCCCGAGTCTGCAACCCTGGGAGAAACCCCAGCTGCTGTGTGTGGGGAAGGGAAGGACTGCAGGAGGAGCCTGCCAGCCTTGTGACAACAAAGCCCTGCAAGCTGCCACCCTGGAGGTAAAGCTGTCCCTGCCCTACCCCGGGCACGCAGCAGCTGTGGGAGCAGGGGCATCACAAGGCCAGGCTGAGCTGACACGAGTCCTGCTGTCCCCAGCACCAGCACTGTCACCTCTTGTTCTGGCCCTAGCATGGCTGCAGTCCCAAACCAGACCAGGAAACATGAACCCCTACATCATTTTTCCCTGGATAGCTTTAACCCAGGCCAGAATCCCAGTCTGGTTCCAGCATCCACAGCCACACTCGGGTGAGGAGAATAGCAGGACACAACAAGCACTGGGGGACAAGCCCAAGTGCCCTTGGCTCCATCCTCTGGCTGTGTGGAACATGTGCACTTGCAGCTTGGCCACTCATTTCAGTGCTGCCCAACAACCCAGCTCCCACCCCTAGGAAAAACTGGAAACCCAGGAGCACAGAGGCTGCTTGGAGTCAGCCCTGCTCCAACAGACACCTGGGACCAGGATACTGGGGTGAGGAAAGAATGAGCTGAGACACAGTGAGCAACTCATTCATTCATGAAACTGTTTGCTTGTGATACTTTGCCTTCCAGGCCATGTCCTCAGGTAACAACAATCAAAGGTGCCCAGGGTCATTTCCCTGTAATCCACGCCAGCTGCACTGTGCCCTGGAGCAGAGGCTGTGCTGTGGGGACGTGGCTGAGAGGCCCAGCAGTTGTGCCTGGAGAGCAGAGGAAGCACTTTGGATGCACCCATGTCCAGCTGAGGGGGATGTTCTATCAGCAGCCCCCCAGGGGAACTCTCCTTGTCCTGCTCTCGCAGTCCCTGGGGGCAGCAGGGGCAGGGAAGGGCTGTGCCCGTGGCATGGCAGGAATCCCAGCTGGGCAGTGCTGTCCTGCAGCAGGCCCAGAGCCCGGCACAGAGTGGCCTCAGCTGTCACCACGGGGAGCAGGGGGGACAGCGAGCAGGGGGAGAACCTGCTCTGTGCCACGGGCAAGAAATCACCTCCTTCAGCTTTCAGACATCTGTCAGACAGGGAGAGCGTGGCAGGTTCCCTTCCTGTGCCAGCAGGGTCACTTCAGGAGGGACTGAAAGACGGAAATCACGGGGTCCTCGTGGCTGGTGACCACCAGGACACTGCGGAACTTGTCGAAGAGCATCAGCAGCTGCGAGCGCCGCATGTTCTCGTTGTACATGATCTCCTCCAGGTGGTGCCGCCCTCGGAAGTAGTGCAGGAGCCTGTGGGAGCAGAGCCAGGGGGGCACGTGGGCCAGAAGCACCTGCACACACCTGGAGCCCATCCTGCCACCCCCGAGGTGCCCTCTCCCATGGGATGCAAATCAGAAGGTGTTCGGGTTGCGTCCCTCATTTGCATGAATTAAATAATGATACCGTTAAATCATTCCTAGCACAGAAATCCCCTGGAAAAGCAGGGGCTTTGCCAAGGTCCTCCTCAGATCAAGAGGTTTCCTAGCCTGTGGCATTTCCCAAGACTGGCAATTTTCAACATAGTTATAACTCCTGAAAAAGGGGAGAGGCACAAGTGCCAACAAGCCTTGGGAAGTTAGGACGTGGCTGATTTATTTCTGCTGTCTCTTAGCTGGGCCTACAGTGCCCTTTGTCACAGCTCTGCACCAGGGGCCTGGGCACCTACACTGGCTTTTGGAATTAAGAGGAAATGTTCCCTCACAGCAGCCTAAGGGGTTTTGTGACTACAGGTTACAAAAACCCAAACTCACTCAGGGTTGGGGCAGCTTGGGTTGGGTGGAGCAGTCACAATGTTGGTGACAGGCACCACAGAGAAGCCCTGGGAGTTATAAGCCCCCAAACTGTAAAGCCATCACAGCTCAAACTATGCTGGCTTCTTAAATTCTCAGTTCTCTTTAAGCAGAGACAGCACAGATACCACCCACACGCCACAGCCATCAGATAAGCTCAGCCCTGCACAGTCAATCACAGCCCAAATTTGCTGCTCAGTCTCTTGTCCCACCCTCCCAAATGTCAGAGCCATCCTGCACGTGTCACTCCAACACTCCCACCCACCCAGGCCCAGAGTCCCTGCCCAGCTCCACAGACAGATGTGCATCCACACGTGTTTGGCATCACCCTCTGCACTGCAACTTGTGCTCCATTACCCGTGTGCAGCTCCATGCCAACTGACAGCAAAACTGAGTGGAGGTGACATGATCTGTTTTGCAGCCCATCCATACAGCCCTCAGGCAGGAACAGCCCTAAAATACACCGAGTATCCACCAGAGCATTCCTGTCTGTCCTCACATGGCAGCAGGACAGGGACCAACACCTGCCTGGCTGCCTCCTGCTGCTCAGGCTGAAAAGTGGCCATTCCCAGGGGCAGTGGCACTTCTTGTGTGTCAAAACCAGGCTGTTCCCTGAGGCACCAACAGAAATTGTTGTATCTTGTACCTTGTGCCACTGCTCCCAGAGTGGTTTTGTGTGTTGTCTCCCTGTGCCAGCCCCACGATCTCACCTGTTCTGTACTGACAGCACAGCCTGGTTCTCCACAGCAACACACACTGAGCGGTTTCCCAACAAATAAATCCATCCTATATTCAGAAAGTTTGGATCTGTAATGGGGCAAGAGGAAATACTTTCCACTCCAATAAAAGCTAGGGAGGATATTAAAGAATATCACAAAAATCTCAGCTGGAAGACACCTCCAAAGTCCAGTCCAGCATCCTGCTCCAGCAGGACTGCTGCCAGTGCTGTAGCTTTTTCCAGCCAAGCTCAAACCCTTCAGAGATGGAGATCCCCCCATATGCTTGGGCAATCTGTCCTGGCCTGCACCACCCTCCCAGGGAAGAGCTTTTCCCAAAAGTCCAGCTGGAGTCTACAAAGCTGTACTTGGGGCTCACAGCTCCAGTGGAGATGGGCACTACCTTCACCCTTCTGGGCAGTGAACATTTATGGGACACAAAGAACACGAGATGGCACTGCCTGGGGCAGTGGCACTGCATTTGAGTCCCTCTGAAGCTGCACAGATGTGTCTGCTGTGGCCAGATCCAGATGCAGTGACGGGAGATCGTTGCTTTCCACGGCTCATCACTGCTCTCCCCTCTTCAGGTTGTAGGAGCTGCCCCTGTACCAGCACTGTGGTGTTCTGAGACACTGAAACATCCCCACAGTTACCTCAGACCAGTCACTCAAACAGAATTAGCTTATTTCTGGCCAAGGAGATGTCCCTTCCACAGCACTGCCTGGAAATGGAGCACTGTCCACAGCTTGGTGCTGCCAATGAGCATTCCAAGTGGAGTGAAGGATCTCACCTTCCCATCTGAGAGCAAGAAAAATAAAGCCTGAAAGCAGCTCCACACCCCTGGCTTGGGAGAGAAGCCATGAGTGAAGCCTCAGCCCTCTTCCAAAGCACTGCTTCACATGCAGTGAGGAATGCTTTGTGTATATTACCCAGGATCTGGCTCAAAGGAACTTGTCTCCTTCTTAAGCCTGTTCTGGAAGGACATGCCAACCCTCCTCCAGCTGCACCCAGGGAAAGAACTCGGATTTCAATTCCCACTCAGTGTTAGGAGGGTTAATGCAGCCAATGCTGGAGCCAAGTCCAGTGTTCCTTGATTCCCCCTGAGGTTTGTGCCCTGCCAAGAGGGGCTGTGCCCTGCCCTGGACAGGCAGCAGCACTTTGTGCTGTCTGTGTGATGAGGTTCATAGGCATCAGCACAGGAAAATGGCTGGGGCTGAATTTCAGTGCTGTGCTGGACACAGCCTGTCCCTCTGTGTGCACACACAGCTCCCTGTGCAGGGGCAGGCACTGCATCTTTAGGGCCCTGGCTCTGCATTTAGGGCCCTGTGCTGAGCTGAGCCAGCAGAGCTGTTTGCCAGAGCACAGCCCCCCTTGGGCTGCTGGCCCTCAGAACTCGGGAAGGGAAGGGCTGGTGCAGCATCTGCATGAGGGGAATGAGGGAGAGCAGCTCCTTCACTGCAGCTTCTCCTCAGCTCTTTGCCCTTTCACTGAGAGCAACAGAGTTACCCAGACACTCATTTCTGTGTGTGCCCCCAGCACCATCTGTTTATCTCCTCCCTTCCTCACGGCTCCTCAGAGCACCCTGAGCACTTGTCAGTTCAAGCAGTAGCACACCAGAAATTCAGACCCAGCCAGGCCATCCCGGGGATCTGCAAAGGAACCTGGAGCAGGAGCAAACTGCACAATTAACATCACTCAGCTGCCTGGTCACAGCAGCTGCTTCCACTAAGGAATCAGAGTCATTTTCTGCACCTGCAGCTCCAAAGCTTTCTCGAATGGCTGCTTTACCCAGATGTAGGAAGTGAGAGGGGAGCAATCACAGCATGCTTTCCTCTCCCTAGGATAAATAAGAATCTGCACTGGCACTGAACTGGTCCAGTGAGTCCCCCACAAATTCTGTCTTAAGATATCACTAAATGTGATTTTGTTTTTACTTTCTTTTCTCGCTGGTTTTGTAATGACTTAGCTGGTAATATGCAAAAACCACTTTCAGAGTTCTCAGACGGCCAAAATGTTGCCTCTCAATCAGAGAATATCCTCTGAACAGTTGCAGAAGGTGAAGGAGATGAGTGATACAGGGAGCAGTAACTACCCACAAGCTTTGAGAGCTCTGTCAAAGTCCCTGAGCTGTACTCTGCTGCAGACAAGGGATGTGCATTTTCCTGCTAGTGCAGTTTCCCTGGGCTACCTGACTGTATCCACCCCAGGGTGCGAACCAGATTTCCAGGGGATTACCAACTGAATCCAGGAGTATTGAACAGCTGCAGCCCTGGCCTCGGGTGCTTTTCTGCTCCACAAGAATGAAAACCAGTGAAAGCTGCATTCCAGCGATGCCACTCAGTTTTGCAATCCTTAGGAAGAAAAAGCATTTCCTCCCTCCCTGCTTCCCAGATGGCTGCTCAGGAAATCATCCTGCTTTTACCACGTGCAGAACCACACCGTGTGTGTTATTGTTGTGTGGAAATCGCAACAACAAAATGTGTGCTGCTCATCACACCCCCTAACGCCTTTAACCTAATTAACCTGACACAGGGAGCTCTCACTGCTGCAAAACACGCCTTGAAACTTTCACAGATTGCTCTGCAAAACACACCTTGAAACATTCACAGACTGCTCTGCAAAACACACCTTGAAACATTCACAGACTGCTCTGCAAAAGGTTTCAAGGCTGGCTCTGTGTCTCAGGCTCCTCGTCTCAGATTTGCATGGAGTTTACAAACTTTAAAATGAACAAGAGGGCAGCATCAGCATCAGGGGGTTTTCTTCCCTTTGCCTGCTCAGAAGGGTTTTTCAGGCTGTGCAGTTTTGTGTCTGCCATGTGTGGACACAGGAGAACCTGGCAGGCAAACAGTGGAGCCCAACCACAGGCCCAGGACTCTGTTAACAAGTGTTCTCGTGCCACATGTATTAGTTTTTATCAAAAACTGCTGTGCACAGATGACACAGATGTAAGGGGGACTAACCCTAAGGAATGTGTCCTGCAAACCCCCAGGCTAATGGGATTGGCTGAGTCCACACCAATGAAGCTGAATTCCCGCTCCTCACCTTGCAAACATGCGGAGATCCTCGGGATTTTGGGCAGCGGGGACGTTCAGGATCGCTTCCCGCTCGTGCTCCAGCAAGCTGGCGAGGAGATTCTCTGTCATCCTTTTATTCAGGGGGGAGTCCCCCCCAGGTATCAACTCAGCACTGGAATTGTCCATGCTAGGGCTTGTCAGAGTCATGTCATCACTGCTGGCTGTGGGGGGAGAGACACAAATACACACAATCTTTATATTGCTCAGCATAACCACGCAAAGGTCACCAATTCAGGCTGTTCCCATTCAGCCTTCCCAACCAATCCCTTCAGATTTGTGGAGCAGAGAAAGTGGCTCCCCAAATGCCAAACTGAATCTGCAATCAGTCCCATGACAACACGGCGATTTTCTCAATGGGAAATTCAAATGTCTCAACAAAGTCATCGATTTGTGTGGAAAACTCTACTTCTGGAGACCATAAACAGTCCATAAAAAAACACCTGACAAGAAAATTCCCAGCCAGCTCTGCTGGAATAGCGTGAAGTGGTAACATGAAAAGTCTACCAAGCACAGAAGGTGGGAGCAGGCAGAAGGGCCAAGAAGCAATATCCTCTTGTGAGCGAGCCAGAATCAGCAGATCACAGACTTATCTGACTCACATTCCAAGATTCCTGCCCTAAGTCATGACTTCTGTAAAGCTCTAAGGTGCACAGAGGATCTCTCCCTGTACCCAACCTGAGAACACTGCTCAGAACAGCACAGGCAGGAAAGTTTGGGGATTTCAGCATTGCATCTGACTCATGCTCTTGAAAAAAATGCTTTTCCTGGAATCACCCTGAAGAATGGCACTGAGATTAAAGAAGGCAGGAGACATAAACAGAAATCAATCATTTGTGAGAACAACAGCCAGCTCTGTGTCTCCTTAGGTGGCTCCACAGCCCACAGAAACCAGTGTTTGAAACAAATTCCCAGTTTTCTTTCTCTCCTGAAACCCAAAGCTTGGGCAGTAACAGTGGTGCAGCCAGAGGAACACAGGGGTTACTGCTGAGAGCAGCAAGGGAAGAGGGAGCTGCTTCAAAAACAAAAATGGAAGTACCTCTCATAAAAATCTTTCACTTGGCCAAATGAGAACATGGCAAATTACAAAGCATTACTTCTTTTTAAAAAGAAGAATTCAAGGTCTGCTAGTCCTTATGACTTTCACCAGTGGCCAGTGTGAATTTAAGAAGGGCTGGGCCTAGTTAGCAAGGACTCCAGCGAGAGCAGTGGTCTCGTTTCCAAGGCCTGCTGGCCCTTGGCAGGGCTCAGGGGAGCTCTAGGAGTGAGCTGGAGCCTAAAACAGCAGAGACAAGTGTGCTCATACTTGGAGAACCAAAGCTGAGGGCATTGGGGGTGCTCAGGCTTCGGCCTCCAACCCTGGCAGTGAAGGGCATGTCTTCATCCTGGGCCCGGAGCTCCTCCTCGTTCGGGGGCACCATCAGGCACACGTAGGTGTGGAGCTGGATCAGGAGCCTGTGCTGGAGCATCCATATCACCATCTGGATGAGCTGGGTCTGCAGAGGGAGAAACAGGGCATTAAACACCCAGGAAATGGAATAGAGGGGGCAAAACAACCCACAAAGGTCAGACTTTGTGACTAACCAGTCAACGAGGAAGGCTTTTCACCCCACAGGGCAGTTTATCTCTTTTTCCAATCGAGAAAAGGTGGCCAGGCACAAACAGTCCTCACACCCAGAGCCTCTGTGGGTGCTCAGGCTGTAATGGAGCCTTTAAATGGTCAACATGTCTTTGTGCAACGCTGCCCAGCACAGCCAGTGACCTCCAAGGAACCAGCCCTGCCCCGGTCTGCTGGTTCCTACACAAGGGCCACTAAAATAAATCAGCAAAGGGTCAGTCCCAGGGGGGCAGACTGAAGGGCAGGCTCTCCTGGAGAGCTGGGAGGGGGCAGGGGCTGGGGCAGAGCTGAAGAAACCAGAAGAGGTGCCCAGGAATAGGAGCCATTTGCTGTGAGATGGGAAACTGCTGAGTAGCCATGGGAGAGGCTCTGGAGATCACAGCCTGCCAGCAGAAGAAGCCTTGGCAAGGGCCAGCAGGCTGTGCTGCCAGGGAGTCCCCTCTCAATGCAGAGGGTCAGCATCCCTCACTTGCTGCTGTAATAACACAGGCCAAGCTTATAAAGGCACCTGGGCTTTCAGGGTGCAGGGAGGCAGGAGGGTCACAAGCCCTGAGAGATGTCCCTGGTGTTGAACACACACAACACCTGTGTCACAGCAGCTGCACCACGTCCCCAAGGCTGCTCTGCAGTGGGCAGAGCCAGGGGCACGTGTCTGTAGGATCCTGGCATGGCCTGTTTCCAGGAGCTTGGGAGGAGCATTCAAAATGCATCATTGTGTCTGATTTCTGCATGAAAAGCCTTTTCATATCACTGCAGGCAACCCTCCCCATAGCTGAGGGCCCTGAGAACACTGATTCACTGACAAAGCTGTTTGGGGATTTCATAGCAACCAACACTGTTTTGGTGACAGAATCACATGCAGCATGAGCTCAGGCTCTGAGAAGGAAGCTCACTCTGCTGCATTAATCATCAGGGTAACGGGCCAAATCTCAGTAAAAGCCCCAAACCCAAGTTCATCAGCCCACATAATTTTCCTTTTTCCATAAATCTTATAATTCTCAGTTCCTCCTCTGCTATCAAATCACAAAAGAAGCCTCTTTTGTTTGCAGACAGACCCACACCCTGCCTTTTCAGGGATTACCACTTCTGGGGGCTCAGTGGATTTTAACCTTAAAACCTTATCTGGGATCACCTTCAAACATGCATTTTTTGGAAAGGCCATAATTCATTTTACATGTTTAATGAAAAATCTACAGGAGAGGAAGGCTGGCAAAAGACACTAAAGACATAGTGCTCTGCTAACATCTGAAGTCAGCCTGGAAGAGTGAGGAGGTTTATCCAGTGATTATTTTGCTGAAAACCTTCCTCCCAGATGCAGGCCTGGATGGAAAGATGTCTCATTTATTTTGCTTAACTTTCCAACCTGCTGGCACACAGCGATGTCTGATCAGCAAATCAAAGAGGTCTGCACATTTCACAGCACAGAACAGCCCTGGAAAAATCCAAGGCAACTCAAGGAGACAGCAAGACAGGCTCCACCAGACCTGCACAAGCCTGACCCAGACCCACCTCCACTGGTCACTTTGGTGGTTTCATGAGTTACAGAAAGAGGTTCAGTTACAGCTCCAAGTGCATGGAAAGTCTTATCCAACACTCTCTAATCCTTCACATCTCTGCTCTTGTGGAAATATCTACACAGCCACCTGGAAATGGGCAGTGACCAACTGCAGAACTAGAGGAAACTTCTTCCACACTGAAGTGAGCCTGAAAAACCCTCCCTACACCAGAGAGACTGATGATCCATGATGGTTATCTGCACCAAGCCAAACTTCAGCGGGAATTTGGTACATCTTAAAATCCTGTCCTAGAAAAAGCCCAAGTGCTGCAGGGTCCTGCAGCTGGGCCCTGCCCCAGTGGTGTGCTCTGTGCCACCACTGCAGATGTGCCTCACACCATTCCCACTTCTTCTGGGTTTAGGCCCATTTCTCACCAGCAGGAGTGTTTGCACAGGTAAGGTCTAGCAGAGGCTTTGTTAACACTTCTGCTGCATGGCCTTCTGGACACCAACTCTGAATTTCCATCTCTGATGGAGTTTACAGAGTCTCTGCAGGAGCAGAGGCTCCCCTGAGCCATCTGTGCTGTGCTGGCTGCTGGAAATACTCCTCCTCCCCCAGCACTACAGGCTCATCTCTGTGTCTGATCTCAGCCTACTTGCTCAGAGCTGGGCTGGAGTAGCTCCCCAGGCAGGGTTTACTTCAGTCCCAGGACTGCCTCTGCTCCCTCAGCCATCCCCTGGCACGGCAGGAATCCACAGCCAGCCTTTTCTGGCTGCAACACCAGGACAGGGATGGAAACACGAAGCAAAACATTCTCTGTTGCTTCATTTAACTGCCAACCCGCTCCAAATTTCATCCATGTTCCTTTTCATCCTTCCCATCTGCCCATGCTGCCTCTTCCCAGCTCTGAGGGGTGCTGTCTGCCACAGCATCTGGTCTGTTCCTGCTGGCACAGAGCAGCCCAGGCTGATGCCATCCCACGGCACAGCAGGGCCCAGGCACAGGGAGAGCCCGTGCAAGGCAGCAGGGAAGGCACCAGGACAATGCCCTGCTTTGTGCTGACTGACACAGGCAGAGATGCTGCACTGGCTCCCAAAAACATGGGCACTGCATGTCAGCCCAGCTGGGCAGCTTGGGATGGCCAGAGGAAAGCTCAGCCCCAAATTTTAAGGGGGCAAGCTCCATCATTGCTTATTCTCTACCCTCTGGAACCAAGGGGAGCACTTGCAAAACTCCTGAGAAATGCATTAAATAAAACACATTTCCTGCAAGGATTCCTCAAGGCTGTTTTCTTTCCCTGGGCTAAAATGCTAAGGATAACTAGGAGCAGCACCAGGGAAGGGAAAAGAGCAACCCAGGAGCATTCAATCCTAGCTTGTTTCTCACCACATGAGGAGACACTCTCAGTTAAAACACAACTTTGAAGCACAAAGCCCCTTTCTCCAGCCTGGATCATCCAGTTATTTGACACATGGTCACACATTTGACTTAAGAACTTAAGAACTGAGGGCTGCCTTGTAGGATGGCTCAGTTCAAAGTCAAGAGGGTGCAGGGATGTTTGCTGAAATATATTATGTTTCTTTAGCATTCAAACCACGCTGTTTTATGGAAGGCAGATCAGCTATTAAAGCTTCTCCCTATTTTACTGAAAACAGACTGAAAACTCCTACTAATGTAGTATGAAACATTTACTGTCTAATCATTAGGTAACAGCTCTAAATCCTCAGCTTAAACATTCCCTCCACTTAGGCCTAGCAAGCACATATTTTTTTAAACTGGCTTTATATACCCAGTCCAGCTGAATATAAATGCATCCTAACACCACTTCCCTATCTCTCCCAGCAAAAGCTCCCGTGACTCCTAATGCCTTCCAGATGCCCAGCAGAGCTGTCCCACGAGCAGTGTGGCTCTCTGAAGACACAGCTGCCTATTCAGGGTGTGCAGGCAGCTCCCCTCCCACTCCATCCTCCCCTGACACTCGGGCTCATTTTCCGGCACGTTTTCCGGATGCAGAAGGCAGAGGCCTCGTCCCCCCGTGCCTGACTCCCTGCAGGATGGCCAGACTTGCTAAAACAACAGGGGAAAAGTTAAACACATTCAGTTCAGCAGCAGCTGTCGTGCTTTCCCATCTGGTTTTTCCTGCAGTTGTCCACGTCTCACAAAGGGGAATTGGAGATCTACAACAATAACAACGTGTGTTATGGATGCAGGGAGGAAATGAGATGTCTGGTTCACCCAGGAACGCTCCTTGGACCTTGTGGTGGAAGGATCCCTCCTGCTGGCCCACCTTAGTTGAAGGCAGGGCAGAGAGGTGTTACAGCTTCTCCTGAAGCAGATGAACTAGCTGAGGTTGCTGCACAGATGAGGGGAAGCCACAAGCACCATGCACCATGGACAGGTGAGCAGCTAAAAAGCCACATCAGCGCTCCATCAGCTCTGGCCAGCATTTATCACACTGTTGTTTCCAGCAGAACTGCAGCAGTAAGTGGCAGACCTTTATCTGTGTATTTTAAACAAAAGTAGGACACCTGAAAACAGCCAGAAGTATTGAAGGAGAAGTATTAGGGCAAGCAATTAATTTTAAAAGAGGTACTGAGAATGTCTCCTGCAGCTAGAGTAAAATTAATGCTACGATTTCAGCTTCAATTTTCAGGACACTGATTTGTCTGTCCCTGCTGTGAAGTCCTGCTCTTCCCCTGCCTCCCAAGGTGGCAGCTGACCAGCACATACTACTGGGATTAGACCTACATCATGACTTATCTTTATCTCTGATCATCATCTCTGCCAACCTGTAATTACAACAAATTCTTCCCTCCCAGTCGTTCCTGAGTGTGCAAGTGCTGTTAATCTCCCCTGGCTCTGAGCAGTGGCTCAATTCACGCAGCCAGCAGGTCCTCCAAGCCCGAAGGCCACAAATACCACCGAGAGACATCAGCCCAGGAACTCTGCCTGTGCTTCCTCTGCCACCCTGAGCTGTGCTCAGAGGTCCCAGCCCCTTCCTCTGGGAACAGAAAGTGTCAGCCAGACCTCCCATCACTGAGCTCTGCCTTGCACGTCACCAGTTCCCAGAAGTGCCACAGGCCGTGACTGATGCGTGAGCAAAACAGCTCACAAATCCCAAATCCGTGCATTATTAACCCAAATCTGAACACTAAAAACCTAATGCTGGAACACACGGGCTCCTGCTGACTCCATGCTGAGTCCACTTCCTCCAACAGCCTTTAAGCAATTCCAGTTTCACAGCAAAACTAAGTGAACAGACAGTTTGCTTTCAAAACCAGATTGTGAACTTGGAGCAGATGGAATATAATAAAATTAAATGTGATTGTGAGGAATCCACAAACTTGCAACTCAAGCCCTACTAATTTATCACAGTTTGCCACAGAGCAAATGGAGTTTCAGTTTCCCCTACTACATCACTCCAGGAAAACAAAGATTCTAATATTTTTTTTAGGGCTGTGCTTTGGTTGTCTTCACCTTGAACATCCCCACTTCTTTTTGGCATGGGGACATGAAACAACAAATCGTGAGGTTGGAGATACAGTAACTGGAAGCTTCTAAACCTGCAACGGGAGGTTCCTGAGCCAGCACTCCAGAAGCAGCACCATTCCTGGCTCTCCTGAGCAGGAGGACAAGGAGCTGTTGTGTGTGCACTGCCCAGCTCACCTCCTGCACGGGCGGTGCCAGCGGGTTCTTGAACTCCGAGAGGGACACGGGGAGGGAGAACTTGGAGAGCATGGATGGCAGGTTGTGGCCACAGAACTGGCACGAAAATGCCTCTGCCAGTGGAGAGTAACTGCAGGAGAGAGGGAAAGGCAGAGATCAGTTCTACAGTGCTGGTCAGGGTAACATTTATCCATGTATGGGTTACAGAAGTGCCAACTGCCAAATGAAATATCCTCTGTGATCCAGGAAAACCCTAAGGATATTCATGGCATGTGGCATCCTGCAGAAGTGACTGGAAGCTTTTGCACTTACATTCAGCTGCAGGACATAATATTCAAGGTGTGGAGGGAATCCAGAGGAGGAAAATACAAGTGCTACAAAGTCCAGACCTGCGCAGTCTGTGGTTAAAGGGACAGGGGCTGGGCAGTCCAGAGCAGGCAGGGACAGGCAGGATATGAACACAATCTCTGCATGTGCAGCTGCAGATGTGGCTGCTCCCCTGCCTTTGCTGATAGGGCAAGCAATAGGACTGATTAGAAGTGAAGGAGAGTCAAGTTAAATATTAGGAAAACTGTTTTAAGGTTTCCATCTCCAAAGGTCTTCAAGAACAGCACCGCCATATATGACACAGGCACAGTTGTTCCTGAATGACCTCAAGGTCCCTTCCAGCCCTATTTTTAAACTTCCATCGGAGAAGTTTTGATTTAAAACTATTTTCCTATAACCGAGTTCCAACATAGAGTCTAAAAACGTCTCAAAATCCAGCAGTGGAAGGGTTGCCAACCTTCAGCAGAGCAAAAATACCCACCACTGCCTCCACATCTTCCTTGCAGTGCCTCTGCCTGCTCTCCAAATGGCCACGTTGCCTTCTGTCTGTGAGAAGGCACACAGTAAAAAATGCCAACACATGACACAATGCAATAGTGACGGCAACACTGGCTTGATTTGATTCCATCCAGGTGATGCTGCGTGGCGGACACACAGACATAAACCCCCCATTTAACTTCCTCACGAAGCATTTTGTTTTTGTAAATGTTTCCCTCTTGCTCCAGGTCCACACAGTCTTCCTGATATGGACATTCAGTGAGCAAGAGCACTAAAAATACCAACAGCAGCTTCCCAGGGCCCACAGCACCACAGGAGCATATTGATCTGCTCTGCTGCTCCTGCCTGCCCACACTGGCTGTGCAAGTCCAGGCACAGGGAATGGTTTGTGTGTTGTAGAGTCTCAGCAAATTCACACGTGAAGAAAGATCCCACTCTGTGTTCAGTCAGGGGAGGAAGGTGCCTCTGCACTCCTCACCCCTGTGCTTATACAGGCACTCATCTACTTACAGACAGACACTGGCATTTGGAGAGAGCATGTAGACGTTGTTTTCACAAAGAGGGTAAATAATAATTGCTTTTCCCCAGTAAACGAGGTGTGCAGCAAGCTGGAAAACCTGCATTGAGACAACAGGGAAAAATCAGGGGAGCAAAAGTGAAATTCAAACTCTCAGCAAACATTCCACACAGTGACAGAATAGCCTTGTCTGAAGTGAAAGGAAAGAAAAATGTTCCATCCTTTCACCCTGCCTTCAGAATAAATTCGTGGTTCAGTATAACATGTGGCACATCAAAAAGCATTTGACAAGGTTATGAATCTCCACTTCATATTTCTGAGCAATTTAGTATTTCCTGCCTCAAAGGCATTCCTTCAAACTATATCTATAGAAGTTTAGTTACTTTTCATGCCCCAAAAAAATGTTTTTCTTTATGCACAAAAGGCATTAAGTGTTGTACATGAAAAATGAAACAAAAGAATCAGCCTCCACTATGACACAAACATAAAGGAAACCAACACTGCCTTCTTACTGCACTGAGGTATTTCAGTAATGAACTACACAAAGTCTTTGAATGTGTTAAACAAGTCAGTGGTTGCTAATGGCTCTGGAAAAGCCACATAAATGGTGTCTACGAGACACAAAATCCAGCCTGTATCATTAGATGCATTTAACTGTGCTTTTTTGTGGAGAAACTACAGAAACAGAGGGGAATTTCCAGAGTTCATTCATCCCATAGCTAAATAACGCCAAGTAACACCACAGACCACTGTAGGCAGAGCTGGAGTTTTATTACAAAGCAGGACCTTTCCCTTGGTGCAGACCTGTGATGTGCACGTGTGATGACGAGCTGTGTTCTTCTCCCTGTCACACAGATCGTGTCCCTGGGTCTGAACTGACTCACAGCATGGAGAGGCTCTTCCCTCTCATGGAACATCTCATTCCCAATGACCTCAGTCATCCACAGGGGTCTCTCAGCAGCCTCGAGTTTCCTGCGAGTGCCAGGGTCTCATTCCCTCCCCTGGCACAAACCTGCCTTTCCAAGGGCTCATCACAGCACCTCCAGCAATCCAGATTCGAGATCTGGTTGTCAGTATTTGGAAAGGCATTTGGAAAGAGCTGCTGGCTTGGAAAAACTGGCTCAACATTTTTGCCCAAGCCTAACCTAGAGCTTCCTCTGGGGACTCTGCAGAGTCCGTGCACTCATGGACTAAGGGCAACTGATGTGTAGGTTTGCACAGGCCTCCAGAAATCCTTGGCAGAAAAGATCTTGGCAGATCCTAGAGAAGCAACCTGCTTGGCCATGGCAGCTGTAAATTTTCACTGGCAGTTTGGATGCCTCCATTTGCACGTGGACGTCAACGTGGCAAAACCCAGACAAAGCACTGTGGTGTAAGTCAAGAGGATTATCTGTTCTGGTTTGGGGAGCAGGGGAAGGCACAGAGAGGAACAGAGCAAGTGTCCTCAGAGGGGCACAGGGATGGGACTGGAGGCAACTCACACAAGGTGGACAGTAGGAAATTCCCATTAGACATGAGGAAAGTTGCTGGTCAAACTGAACCAGAGAGGCTGGGGGAGGCAGCCCTGGACACGCTCACAATTTGAACAGACAGGTTTTTCATGAGCCTGTTTGAAGGGACTTGCTCTGAGCAGGGGTGTGGACTGGAGACCCCCAGGCACTGCTGTCACCCTGATGTGGCTGCAGGGCTGTGCCCTTTGTTTCTCCAGCCTCTCCCCAGGCCCCAAGGCCGGCGCTCTCCCCGTGCCCTCTGCTCACAGCGAGGGAGCCGACGTGCTCGAGCACCCCCCAAACCCACGGGCACACACAGGAAAACACCTCGTGAGTTAAAGGCTCTTCACAGCTCCCCATACCTGCAGCAGTGCCAAGTCAGCATCTTGAGCCAGTTGCTGCAAATTCTTCACAGCAGAGGTAGTTTTAATTACTCTCACCAGGGCAGGAGAGCAGTCCAACGGGAGCTCATTAAGCAATGATTTCTCATCATTTAATAGTAATAAGGCATGGTAAGGCCTGCAGAAAAACAGAATACATTTGCACAGTAAACTGCAGCTTGTCCTGAAGGCTCAGTTATTCCCACACCACGATACGTGGGGTCAGTCTAATGGCAAAAAAAGAACTTCTTGTATCATCTTTTTGCTCTAACTGGGTCCAAAATGACCTTATTTTTATGTCACAGGGTAAGATGCTCTCTATAAAAAATGGGATAGAGGATTATATGGTAACTGGATAGCCCCATGACAGCAAAAAAAAGACTGCACTGTGCTGGCAGGATATGAAGAACTAGTCTGAAAACTGCTCATCTGCATTACTGAAATACAGAATGAAGTAAAAGAAAGGGGAAAAGCAAGATTTAGTTACTTTTGCAGGATAAAGAGCTGCAAACCCGGAATGAAGGAAATGAGGTGTCACAGGGCCTGGGCTCTCTTTCTTCTAAAAGCAGAGTTACTTCTGGGTCAAATACTGAAATGAGCACACAGATCCTGGGACTGCAAACAGTGCAGGCCTCTCTTGCAGCACCACCTCAGAACAACCAGCTGGAGTGAACACAGAGGCTGTGGCTGCACAGCACCACCCATCCAGCAGCTTCAGGGGGTCCTGTGTCAGGACTCAGCCCAGGGTCACCAGTACAGCCCAGTCCCACCATCCCCCTGCTGTGCCAGCACAGGGGTTTGCAGCACCACCCTCAGAGCTGAGGAAGGACTGGATGCATTCTGAAGGACAGAGCTTGGCTCTCACCTGATGGATTTCAGACTCCTCTCGATCGCTTCTGGGGGTATGAAGTTGGTGGCAACATAGTGGATCTTGTGAGGGAGGCAGAAACTCACCTCCAGCCAGTTGTTGATGTGCAAACGAACCACCCCTGTCGTGCAGAGACTAAAACAGCAACAAAATAAATGCATTTACCACGGATCACAAATGAAAGCAGTGGTCCAGATTCACCCCTGCACAGGAATTGGATCAGGACAGGAAAAGACTGAATGCTCCCTGTCTGTCCCCAGGCTGGCTGAGGATGAGCTGATTCCCAGGGCTTCCTTAACTTGTACTTTCAGAGCATCATCCCCTACAGCGTTTTTGGGGAGGTTTGAAAGACTTCACCACTGAACTTGTGCTCCCTCTGCTCTTAACACTGCAGCAGCACCTCCAGTTAAAAGAGGTTCTCCAAGGCGAAGGAAAACTCCCTAGGCCAGAGCTGCAAAGGGCAAAGATGAACTGGGCACATTGTTTTCACTTCTAATTTCCATCCTCCTCTCCAAGGGAAAAGAAAAGGATGTGTCTGTGCTGGGCAAGGGCTGTTAGAAGCAGCACAATTCCACAGAACCAGCCTCCTTCAGTTCTGCTCAGGTTGGTTGTTTCCTACTACTCCGTCCCATGAAATCACAAAGGTGTTTGTTAAACCCTTTCTTCATTCTAGGAAACCACAAGGACCAAGCTGAGCCCTTAAGCTGAATTCAGACAACAGGACTGGAGTGGAAATGATGGACATCTCGGGAAGGACAATAAAGTCCTTCCTCGTGTTCAGGCAGAAAGCAAAGCCTCTTTCACTGACAAAAACCCAGAAAGCTGGAGATTATAGAGCCACGAGCGTCATTCAGGTGGTTTTACAGGAGTCTGTAAATCTGCACAGCAGTGGGATAGACCTCTGGAATAGAAATCTGGACTAGATCTCTGCAGGGAACTGTATTTACTTAAAATGGCCAGTGTACCTAAGCCAATGCCACCTTGCAAACCCTCACAACACTGCCCAGCCCGTGGATAGGGAATGCTGGCCTGGGAACAGCTGTGCCAGAGGCAGTGGGAATGTGCAGGGAGGAAGCAGCAATCTGTTCATGTTTTCACAGAAACACATACAAACAAATAGAATACAAATAATACAAATCCATCTCAAGCAACAGCTGATCTTGACTACACCAGAGAACTGGATCTCTGAAGGTGTCCTTTGATTTTAAACTTTCTTCCCAAAAGAAGGGTTTTTTTGGCCTAAAATCACATTTCAAAGCTTGCCCTCTGAAAACTCCAGCCTGAATTTTAAATTCAAGTGTGTTGAGACTCACGATATATGTCTTTTGTGTCAATAACTCCCACGAATTTCCCCTCTACACAAAACATTTTTAAAAACATGCCAGGAGCAAATACATGTCTTAGAAACTCTTTATGTGGTGATTTAGCCACTTATAACTAACATTCAAGTGCAGGCCACAAACTAATGTGCTCTTTTTCAAGTTGTTCTGGCTGTAGAGAGGGTTTAGAGAGACCTGAAAATTCAGCTTTAAACAAAAACACTGGGCAGCTCTGGCTGCTGGGGTAACTACTCATCAAACCACAACAGAGTGGTGAGGGAGCAAACACGGTCCCCTCCTGCCTCGTGCAGGATCAGACTCACTAGGGAAAAATCTCACTGCAGACACTGCTTTTGAAAAGCTGAGGCCGTGGGTTTGTTCTCGTATCTTGCACTGAACTCCAAAAAACCATTGATTTTTCCAGCTGCAAATGGAGCAGACAGTGTACGTGTTTTCCTTTTTTGAAAAGGAACTGAAAGGATGAACCCACAGTCTCTCTGGCCCCACCACCTCTCTCCTGCTCAGAGGCTCCAGACCCTGCAGGAACATGCAGAGCACAAACACCTCCGTTTTACTTCATTAAAAGCTGCAGCTCCAGCAGCCACTGCTCATCCCTCCAGACATTCCCCACCGACAGATAAAGCTGGATTCCCTCAAAATGCATCAAGGAAAAGGCACACTGAAGCTGTGGTTATCCACACCTTCTCCCAGGCCAAATCCTCACAGCAGAAAACATGACAATAAATGTCTGGGACAAGGGACTTAAAAGGCCACCTGAGAGCTACTGGGGTGTTCAGTCAGGTTACCCAAAAGCAGCAGAAACACATGAGAACATGAGACACTTGCAGGGATATTTTCCCTGCATAGTTTAACATTCATGAAACAGAAAAAAAATCCAGTTGGTTCCTTTCATTCTTCAGTCCAAGTACACCAAGGCAGAAGCTTTAATTATGTAATTACCCTCTCCACAGCATAATTTTGTCTACAGTGCACTATCCAACAAGAGTCTAGAATTAAAGACAACAAGAAAACCAGATTTTCAGTTCTGATCTGGATCTTAATTTCATTCTTCTGCATTTGCATTCATCTGTACGATTTCCAGCCTTCATTATGGCTTTGTGCACATGCTTTCTCCTTCACCTGCCCCTCCTTGGATGGAAGATAATTAAAGTGTCTAATAATTTGACAAAGAATAAGCTACACCCTCCAGCAGCAACACATGTGACTGCCCTTGGCCAGACAGCAATTAAATAATGTCACCAACAGAGACACAGATTTAGGCAAAAGGATGGATATACAGTCAAGCCCTGGAAAGTGAAGTTCTGATCCACATCTGCCTTCACTTTTACACCTTATTTTAGGGGCTGAGGGAGAGCAGCAAAAACCAGCAACAAAATAGCAATAAACAAGTCTCCAAAGCCACAGTTCTCCAGTTCTTTACTCTCCTTAAGCAACTCAAACCGTGGAGCAAAGAGTGCAGGATGATGCAGGACTCTGGGAAGGTGAGGACACTGCACACCCTGAACCTCAGGGACACGGTTTAAGTAGCCCCTGGCAGCAAACCCAGAATCCCACCCACATTCCAAGGTGCAGTAGGAATCACACCAGGAATTTACAGAGGGCTCTCCTTTGTCCCTTGCTTCTTTCCTACAGAGCCTTCACATTTTGTGGGGATTTTTTACAGTGTGAGCTTCTCCACTGAGCTGACAGTTCATGGAATTATCAGCTGCTAATTCCAAAAGCTCTTTTCAGAGCATTGTTTGGCCTGACAGGCGTTATTTTACATTCTATCTATACTGATTTTTGCCTGCTGTTCTACCAGTTAAGTGCTACCCAGAGACCCTGCTGCAACTTTTCCTTTGTCCCCACAGACTTTAAAAGTGACTGGGCAAAAACAGCTTCATTCCCCATGCTCTAACTGGGCTATTAAACCCTCAAAGGCATTCCATTTTATTCCACGAAAACCGAAGTTTCAACACTTCTTTTTAATATCTGGTTAGCTGAGCATTATCTCAGAGAACTGCAGCTCTTCTCATAACTGCTGGCAACACAAAGCAATCTCACTTTAGGTTTATGAAGGAGTCATGAATTTTTGCATACACACCCCTCATTTTATGTCTACTCTATTTACACCAGAAATTAATAGCAGGCTTTCTAGTTTGGTGGAGCTTGTAGCTTTGGAGTTTGGTTTTCCTAGAGGTTGTAACTACTTAGAGCTTTGAAATGATTTCACATTTCCTTATAAAGGACATGTGGGCTGTGCTTTGATGAAATAACTGTAGCTGGGTGATATTTTACAGTACAGCTACATCTAATAATTCATTAAATCTCATGTAATTACTCCACTTCTCCCTGAGCTGCTGAGGTAGGCTAGATCTACCAGTCAGTTCATATCCCACTAGACTAAAAATGTATAAAGGCTCTTGGTATATTAAAAAGAAGAAGCAAACAATTCAATCCTCCCCCCAAAAAATCTCCAAGCTTTCACTTTTATTACCATCCAAAGCTAAGAGAAGTTTACTAAAACCAGACAGGCTGTTGTCAAGCTCACACATTACCTGCAGTTGCAGATAAGATTTAGTGAAAGCTGTCTTGATTCCCTAAATTGAACAGAGGTTTAAAAGAGACACACCTTGTAACACTAATTTGGTAAATTTGTCAGAGCTGGAAGTGTTGGCAACTGGAGTCTCCTGGGCCTAAAACCATTGCTTTTTTTGTCTCCACACCAGTGCTGGGGTTTGAGGACAAGTTCTCTCCATTAGAATCCAAAAAGGTCCCAGGAACTGGATGTTGATTATCTGAGCTGCCAGTTTACCAACACTCCATTTCTAGAGCAGCAACAGCGTCACAGTCAAGATGTCCTGGCTACTGATCCTGCCTGGTAAAACACAGGCCTTTCCCTCAGAACACAAGGAGCATCCTGAACCACGGAAAAGATTCACACACTTGTGGTTTTGCACAAGCCAAGTTGCTCAGGGACGTGTTGGGTCTTGCCTGAAATACCTCAGCACCATCTACAGGAAACCAAGGGCTCGGCAGCAGCCCTGGAAAAGGGGCTGGAACTGCAGGCACCAGGAAAGGCTGGTTTGAGCAAATCTCCACTGGAAAGCTGGGCTCCATCTGCAATTCAAAGTGCTCTCTCCAGCTCACTCCCTGTTCTCCTACAGCCAAAGGCTATGCCAGAAGTCTCTGTCAATTAAACCAGCACTGTCACTGCCTGCATTTGAAGGTTTACCCTTCCCAGCAGTCCTTCCTCCTCTAAAAGCAACAGACCAAATCTTTCTCTCTCAGCTCTGAGGTCATTCTCACTCCTCCACACTCTCTAGGTGGCCCAAATCCCTCCTGAAATGCGCTATCCAAAACTGGATCTGCTATTCATTAAGCAGGGGCTTTACAATCCCCAGTGGGGTTGGTTCCTAACTTACAGATAAGACTTTTATTTTGTGCATTGTCTGTCTTGCCTTTCCTGTAACCCCAAGTCACTTATGACTAACCCTCATTTCACAGAAGACCACACAGACTTCACTCCAAAGCTGCTGCCACACAGGAATAATTTATTCAGCCTGGACTGGCAGAAAAAAAATCCTATTTCTAGACCACTTCTACCTTACAAAAAAAAAAAATTAATTCTATGCCTGCCTGGCAAGGTGCTTCAGCTCCTCTCAGCTCATCTGATACAGGTGTAATAACCACATTTCTAATTCTCTCATAAGAAATATTAATGGAAAAACACTGCAGAACACCACCTTATCACCCAGCCAGACAATCACACTGCTACCTACTCTTCAAGTACAGCTTTACAATAAAGCACACGGGCACTTCATATTTGTACCAACACAAAAGTGTCAAAATCTAACTTGCACCACTTCTCCCCCTACTCACAATGCCTAAATGAGGGAGAAAGTGCCTTATTTTACACCTGGGGGGCAGTACCAAAGTGTGCCTGTCCGTGGTCAGTCTGTTCCTCCTTATCTCATGGGTCATATCAGCACAGTCCACGAGTTTGGGCTGTGTGTTGCTCCAGTCACAGCTAAATGCCACAAGATGTCACTGTGTCCCTAAAATGTTTGGAAACAGCATCAGAATTTGCCCTGTCACAAATACACAGCCCCTGGAGGAACAGAAAAATGTTAAATTTAATATCAGAATCACAGGCTACACAAAAAGTGTCTTTAAACTTTTAGGGCATGTTTTGTGTGAGTTGTGTGGAACAACACACACCATATTCCTTCAAACAAGCTGAAATTCAGAGCTCTCAAACATAACAAGGAGCAGCTTATTAGTTTCCTAATGTGCTTTGCAACCATTAAATTGTTTAGGCTCCCAGTGCCTTACCCTACATGGCTTTGCAACAATCCCCTTTGTACAAGGGGAGCCACGAGCCAGGGAGGATAAAGGGTTTGTCTGATACCATTCCATGTGCCCTAAGGAGCTCCAGCCTAATTCTCTGAATCCCTGACAAACACCCACCCCAGTCAAGGGGCACAGCATCTTCCTCCCCACCCAAGCCTTCCGTGCCCCCTGGTCAAGGCCCTTCCCCAAGCACACTTTCTGGATGGAGCCAGTCGGCTCCTGCTCCAGTTCAACACCAGCTCCTTTGAAATCTTTGCCAGAACCTCTGATCCTGTCAAGAAACAGCATGTTACACTTTCCATGCTGCTGAAAAGTCTCAGCATCTGATCCAAATTCGCTGTCCAGACATGTACAGTGTAACCAAATGAAGCCAGGGCAGTGCTTGACATGCAACCAGTGCTCATGCAGCACTTTCCCCTCAGCTGCAGGTTTGCAGCCCTTCTACAGTGATAAATTATCCATATTATGACACTGTTCAGTTCTACAATTCACTTGTCATGATGTGCCTCCGTGCTAAGGAAGAAAATAACAGTTCTTAAAGCTGTGACAGACATCACCAGCTTTGAGGAACCACAAGACATCAAAGACAGACCAAGGTGATGATTAGGATAGCAGTTCTGCCAACGTTTCACCTGACTGCTAGGCTTCACATTGCTCTGCCTGGTGTAAACCCCAAATCCCAGTGAGTCAACAGCATGAGGAGGTGGATAATATCCTAAGGAACAAGGCCAGAAGGTTTCAGTGAGGAGCAGCATATACTGTGAGCTAGGAATAAAATCCCACTTACCTGTCATATGTCTCTTTGAGATCTCTGGCCAGTTTGCACTTGGGTAGGATGTGATGAAAAGGTGACTGTGGCCCTTCTGTGGCTACAGAAAATTTCAAAACAAGAAAGCAAACAACTGATTTCAATGCGTTTCAACTGATTTCCTCTTCCCCCACCAGTATCTGAAGGACAGAAATCGTCTCTTTTAATCTACAGTTATGTTTCAAAGCTTTTAGAATAACTCCAGTTACATGTCAAAATAATAACAGTGAATTATTGCCAACTTCTCCTAAACCTCAACTCAGCTAAGCACATGTAACTGTGAATTTGACAAATGATGATTTTAGATGCTTTGTTTTTATAGACGTTATTTAATTTTTAATGCTTGCAGCAAGACGATGCATCACTGTCAGAGAGACATCACCTTAAACAGGGCATGTTATTGTAGTGCATTTTCCTGAAGTACAGTCTATAATAAAGACTCTGTTAACTATTTGCCAGTCATGGTAACAACATGGAAGAGTGAAGCTTCCACACAAGAAGTCTGGTGACTCAGCACACAGCATGAAAGCCTGGAAAACGTGTTCTGGGTTGGGTGAAGCAGGTTCTGTGTGAGCTCCTCCATCTCAGCCTGACAGGCAGATCCAAAGGGGATGGCTCAGTGCAGAGTCTGCAGGGATTGTGCTGAACTGAGCCGTAAGGAGAGCAAACTCACATCTCTGCATTAAAGGATAGTGATCTTGGATGAGGTAAAATGCAGACAAAAGCTGTCAGAATGCTGAGGAGCACAACTTGTCCGTGCTGATCCCGGCCGCAAAGGTGAGGCGGCACAGTCAGCACTGATCTGAAGAAGCACTCCTGGACAAAGAGATTCCTGCCCAAAGCTCGGCACTCACTTTCTGACATGGCAGACACCTCGTCCTGGATGGCCAGGATGAGCTTGGCCTCCCTGGTGAGGTACTGGCAGCGGCGCTCCTCGTGCTGCAGGACGATGGCGATCCTGCGCGACAGGTTGTGCAGGCAGTTTATCACCGACGGGTCCGCGTTGGCCTGCGGGGAACAGGGGACAGGCACTGAGACACAGCCACGGCCCTACAGGGATGGAGAAGGACTCAAATAACGAGCTTCCATCCAGATCAAAAGTCAGCCTCTTTGGCTGCTGGCAAAAAAAATAAATTTTCCCCAGCAGCAACCGAGCTGGAGCTCAGAGAGGTCCAAATTCGACAGGAAGGCTCATGGATTTCTGGGCTTGTCTGTGTGCATCAGGTGAACACCACACCTGGAGCATGACACTCCTATCTGGTTTATTTTTCCAGTAGTTAGTGGGCCTTCTGCTAGCAGAGAGCAAAGGACTCGATTTCACACAGTGAGAAAAGGAAGTGTGTGCCATTTGAAAAGGCAGAATATCCCAATATCCAGGTTAAACTCACTGGGACCACGAGGGCTGCAGTGCCTTTAACACAGCCAACATGTTGCTACACTGATGCTTATCCTGTGTTTACCCTGTGGACTGACAAGGCAATAACTAAGTTAGAATTACCAGCACATGACCAACAAATTTCCTCCCAAATCCAAATGGATTTGGATTTACACTCCCAAACATTTCACAAATATGGCTTGTTACTCCCACGGCATTGGTGCAAGTCCCTGGAAAAATCTATCATGTAAGTGCAGCTGCCAAGGGGGGCCAGGGGGGGCAATGGTGGCCCCAGCATGAGTCAGCAGCTGCCTCATGTTTGTTAAGACATTTAAAGGAATTTAAACTTCTGGCAAATGATCCCCTGGCATGTAAACTAGCAAACCATGACTCATCAGTTTTTTTTTGATTGCACTGTTCTTGCTGAGTCATGACACGTTGGTAACCCTGAAGCTCAAACACAGCAGGGTCAGTGCTGATTATGGCACTTGGGTCTTTGCGTGCTCTGTCTGCCCCCTGCAGATGGACACTCATCTTTATCTCAGAGGGCCCCCACCCACCCTCTGGGCTGCACTACTCCATCCTAGCAAAAAAAAATTCCCCTGTGCTTCTTGCACAGCACCTTCCAGAAACTCAGCTGCTCTTTGTGGACTAAGAGTGTCTCACTTGGCACAGGGATTCAGTGGTGCCTCAGAAGCACAGTGACATCAGTGTCATCACACAGCTGAAGGGCACACAAAAAAAAAAATAAGCAAGTTTTCCTAGAACCACTAGAAATTAGATGGTGAAAAAATGTGAGCTAGATAAAGTCTTCACTGCGCTTCACCAAGCTCTTGGGAATGAAAGAGCATTGGTTTCTGCTGCCACATGGCTCAGGGTGCACCAGTGTTTGTGTCTGCACGTGCATCTCAACACACCTCCCTGCAGCCAAAGCACAGGTCTTCATCCACACACCAGAACAACCTCTCTGCACGTGTGAAATGGAAAACCAACTCCTGAACTGCGAATTCAGCACTTCCTGACCTAAGGGTGTCCCAAAGCAGAGCTCAGGGAATGATTTCTTGCTTTATTTAGACTGATTGCTGGGATAATTGCCTTGTGTGAAAGCTGCTCCTCAGCTGAGGACAAGACATTGGGCTGGGGCCATGTCCATGTTATTCACCACTGGAAAGCCAGGGGTATAAAAGGAAATTGTGCTAAGAGGGGAAAAAAAAAGAAGGTCCTTGCACAAGAAAGGAGCTGGAGGCTTTTAAATCATGACATTATATCCAGCTGAGCAAAAATCAACCATTTCCATAAAGACAGCTATTCCAGCTCCCTCTTTTATTTTTAAACAACCAGTGGGCTGGGAAGAGAAAGCCAGAGCTCAGAAATCAAATAATACTCGAACATAATGAAATTTCTAGGGCTTTATACCACCTAATGGCCGTGCCAGGATCCCTCAACACCAACATTTAGTCAACAGAGTAGGCCTGAAAAAAAACCTCAAAGCAGAAACGGCATATTCATTCCAGGTTTCTGCAGAGCATCAAAACCTCTTTATTCCTCACTTGTACCTTCTTCTCATTTAGCTGCTCAGCTGCTGCTCCCTGGCACTCTCCCTTTACAGTGATCTCACTGCTGAGGGGAGGCAGCTTTCAGACACTGCCCATGAATTATAAAACAAGGCTGGAGGCACCGAGCAAAGGCACGTGTCTCTGTGTCACACAGCATGAGTAAGGGCTCCAAACAGTGCCCAGAGCGGGCTCCTGACTCTGCAGGGAGCAATTTGGGGGTGCCCAAGGCCGTGGTGGGGGGCTGACTCCCCAGGCTGGCCAGGCACGAGCCACTGCCCCTGGAGCAGAACCAACCCCCCAGGTGTGAGCTGCTCAGTCACAGGGCTCAGCATCCTGTGCTGAGCAGCTCCTGGGCACGAGCAGAGCACTCAGAGAGCAGCCCCTGACACCCAGGTCAGGCCCAGGCTGCCCTGTTTTACAGCTTAGTGGGACAGGGCTCACCTGCAGGGTCCACCAAAACCATAGCAGACTGCAGCTCACTCGTGACAGAAGACAAGGCACACACAGGGCTGGCAGCTGGGTTCATTATCGGTTTTGCAAAGTGCTTTCCTGCCTTTGCACTCTGGGTATTTGAAATCAAAATCTCTGGAAAATGTCCTGAAGCAAACAACTGAAATTGTTTTCTACCGGGCTGGAAAATTTCACAGTTCTCAGTGTCATATTCTACATGTTTAGGTTTTCTTGTTTCAAATTAAAATATCCCAGTAAAGTCAGGAACTGAATGTTTTGCAAGAGATTACTGGAATGTGAGCCCACTGCACTCTGTCATACATTTGAGGCACATCACACTGTCAGATGGAATGAAAACTGCCCTTACCCTTAGTGCAAACACCACGTTGAACAGAATCATAGTGGGCATCTCTCTCTTTGGTGAGGGATCAGTTTTGGACACCTGAAAAACATTTTTCAAAAAAATCCCACAGGCTAGTGTCAGCTGGAGCAGTAACAAAGGGAAAGAAATTAAAAAGCATAAAATTATTATTTTATTATTAGTTATACAATAAGTTTGCTAAGAGAGCACACAAATCAAATGATATCATCAAATTTGACTTGTAAAAAATAAAACTATGATTTTCTTCTTTTTTTAATTAAAGTGTCACAGTTACTCTACAACACTGCCTTTTGCTGAGCAGCTGTGAAGACTTAAACCAAAGCATTTTGGTCATGACAATGGAAACTGGTATGACAGCAGTCTTATTTGGTGTCTTTGCTATTGCATTTTAGCATCATAAGGGTCACCCTTGGCACAATTGTCATATATAGACATACAGAGAAGTCCACAGGATTTCTCATCCCAGGCCACACCTATTCTTTCCTTTCCTAAAATCCCCCATTCAAATTGCATCCTGTAACAAGCTGTTGCTTTTATCAGAAAAAATATGCTCTAAAACACCGGTGCTAAAATTAAAGGTTTGATTTTTCCCTTCCTGCAGGATTTTAAAGACATTCCCCAGCCCCTCTCTTCTCTCTGCAGCACAGAGCTCCATCCCTAAGGCAGGCTCAGATTTCCTGGAGAGGAGGAACAGTGGGAGCCAAGACCAGCAGGTGGAATTTTCACATCCAGAGGAAGGACAAGCGTCGCCACAAGATGGAGCACAAAATGCAGAGGACATTCCTTCCTGCCCCGAAACTCCCTGCTGAACCCAATCCCACACAGCTGGAACCTGCCAGGACAAATTCCCAACTAACCTAAGGGTCAATCCCGACCTAAGGGTAGCACCTGAGCTGGGGCAAAAGCAGAGCAGCTGGTAAAGGCACAGCTGCACCCACCATTCCCCACAGGTCCCCAGCACCACCAGGGAATTGCTCAGTCCATCTCTGAAGTCTAAAAAAGAAGAAAAACTAAAAGGTGATACTTTTTTTTTTTTTCCTGAAGTGAAAATGTTGTTCTATGAAAGGGGCAGTGACGGGTGGTAAAGCCACTCTGCTGGGTTTTATTTGTTCTGCAGTTACACGTTCCAGGATTTCTTGTGAGTTTCAGGAAAGACTCAAAAGCATTTCCAAGTGTAAGGACTGATCCTGTTCCTTCCTTAAAGAATGAGAGAAACTATCAGCACTAACATCAGTTGGGATGGAGGCTGGATTTCATATCACCTCCTGTCCAGAAAAAAAAAACAACAAACAAAACCAAACCAAAAACAAAAGAAGAAAAGACTAAGTTTGAAAACAAAATGCTGAAGGAATCTGAAGAATTCAAAACATTGCTACATAAAAGGCAGTCTGGCACACAGGAGGAGGTATTTGTGCTCTTGTAACTTCTGAATCTCATCTGAGTAAGAATTTGCTGAGCTGTCCCATGGATTAAAACTCTGAGGAAACCCAAAGCAGAGGCTGCCAAGTTCCAGTGTTCCAGTGCTCCTGCCTGTGTTCCATGGGAAAGGACCTCCATCCAGCTTCCTCCTGACTGCAGGAGGGTCCCAGATTTAGGCTGAGGTGAACTAGCAGAGATGGCTGCCAGGTCTAGAAGATTCTGGACTCTAGAAAGTTCTGGGGTGCTCCAGGGCTGATAAGACACACCCAAAAAAAGATCCTACAAGAAGTAACTAAAAAGTGTTTACAGCGCTTTATAACTTTGTTTATTTGTCCTAATTTAATTTACTTAGATAAACTGAAATAAAGTGACATTTCACGCAACTGACTGGAGAGTGGAACGTATAATAAGTGGTGAAAAAATGCACGTATGAATTTTCAACCTCATTTACACCACATTTAAGAAGTTGTGCCTTTCAGATGAGATTAGTAAAATAAAGGAAACTCATCTGAGGGAGAAGAGGCCACTGCTGTCAGGGCCTTGGGGGCAACAAAAGGTCTTGGTGGCCTTGACCAGCCCCAGCTGGGTCCCCACATACCTCCCCCCCAGTCCATGACTTGGGGGCCCCATTTAAGCTCAGCCCAGGGCCTGAAGGTGTGCCTGTCTCGTGGATCTGCTGGATGTGCTGTCTCGTGGATCTGCTGGATGTGCTGTCTCCTGGATCTGCTGGATGTGCTGTCTCCTGGATCTGCTGGATGTGCTGTCTCCTGGATGGAGCTTGGATGGTTCAGCACTGCAGCCCAGTCCTCCAGCCCTGTCTCCTTCTGCCCCTGGCTGGGGTCCCTGCACAGACCCTGGGCCTGGTTCATCACCTGCTTGTCTGATGGACTTGCACACATTGAGCACACTTGAATTCTGTCTTCCAAGACAGTTTAAACTTTTCAGGACTTAGTCTTGGTGATCCTCCATCACATTTCCTGTGGATTCACAACTGAGTCTCAAAGTGGAACACTTGCATCTTCTGAGGCTTCAGGCCAGCTCCTTGCTGGGATTAAAGCAGCCTGGTCCTCTAAATATCAAGAAGCAGTTACTAACAATCTGTTTCTACCTCTAATTATAGCTAGAAAGCATGGCAGAATTGGCAAGCAGATTTTTTTTTTCCTAAAAAAAGGAATGACTTAGCAAATTCGATGAAAAATGAGACCAAAGCAGCTCAGTGACAGAGATCAGTGTTGGACTCAGAAATTACCAAAGCCCAATCCATTTTTACAGTTGATCAGGCAGAAGGAACAGGACAGGGGACATTTGGCACACAGAATAGGGTCAATTCTTTCATGGATCTATGCAGGACCTTTTTAATAGCCTAGGTGGCAAACTGCTTTCATTCCAAGCAGCTAAAACACAGGCCATGGAGCAAAGTCTCAATGCAAACAACAGCCTGACCTGGTCCACAAGAAAGTTTTAGACCTCTTTCAGCATCCTACATATTCCACCTGAGACTTGTGGATCATCTTCAGGAAGAGTTAAAAGCCAAAACAAGGCTGATGCAGCTTTTAGCATTTGTAAAGGTTTTGGGTGGTGGTTTTTTTTAACTGCCATATTAATTCGAGGTGCTGAAAAGCTAACTTGTGGTAACTAAAATAGTTAGAAACGGCTTTTTTGAGTTGGACTGCTTAGTATTACTTCTCTTTACCCAGACTGTTTTCCACAGTAACCAGAGGAGGTTTCTGTGATCCCTGACACAGCCCCCTCAGTTGGCCACTCACCGTTATTTATATGGGAGCGAGTAAAAGACAGCTTGGAACACCGGGAAGTAAAACCAGCATGAAAAGCCAGACAGGCACGTTCTGAATCCCAAGTTTCCTCACTAAAGGCAGGCAGTTTGTGAGGAGGGAAGGTCCCCAGAGGGGAGCTCGGACCGTACCTGCCCGAGGGCGTGCTGGAGCAAGGTGGGGTGGCCAACGAAGCGAACGTTATCGATCTTCAGCTCGAACTTTTTGCCACACATGTCTGACTTGGTAGCCAAAATTGTTGCCAGGATGACATCTGAAAACCTTGAAGAGCAGAAACAGAAGTTATTACAGCTTTCAAAAAGCACACCCCCAGAACACTCCTCCAAATACTGATATATTTAACTCAGAAGTTTATAAGGTGTTGTAAATTGTAAGTAAATTGCTGTACCTGGAGTACCACCAATTAAGTAAAATTAAGGACCCCTAAATTACATCTCTCAGATCATCACAATTATAAAACAGGAAGCATTCACGACAAAGACTGCAGGGTCATGCTTATTTAATTACATGCTTGGCAAAATACATTGGAAAGATTAGAGGCAGTTTGCTTAAATATAAAAACAGCTGGAGTTAGCCATTGCCTGGATTTAGCTGCAGGTTAATGAACTTACTAAGCAACTACATATTGACACAGCCTGTCACTCAAGCACAACAGAGATCTTAAAAGCCACCCAGTATGGCAGAGGGGAGGGCAAGAAAGAGCTGATTCAATTAGAGGAAACACACAGCCAACACGTGTCCTTCCTTTCCCCAAAGCTCATCAGTGAGACCCCAAGTTTTTCACTCCACAGGTGACCTGTGGTCAGACCTGGCCTGGCCTCACTTGGGCCTTCTCATTTGATAAATCAAATTCATTCCCAACGCCAACCATGGTGTTACTGGACCAGTGGTGGCAAGAAGGGAAGTATCTACAAGGAGTCTGCCCTGGAAAACACAGCTACTGCTGCAAAAATGGGTAAGAACCCAGTGTGACAAGGGAAGAACTCTGCAACTGCTCCTCCTGATGGTCTCACAACACTGGACTGGTCTCTACACACACTTGTTTTCCTCAGGGTGTCCCCTGAGACACTGAGGCTCAAATCCACAGGGAAGAGAACCTCAGCTGCTGGAGTACAACTGTTGCTCTATAAAACAGGAGCAGTGCAAGGCTTCTTGTTAACACATTCTTTCCTCATCTGACTTTCCCAGAGGTTCCCATTTTAACCAAACGAATTTCAAAGCAGTTTCTGACGAGAGTAGTTTTTTTTAAGAATGAAAATGTTTATTTCATCGCCTTTATTTATGTTCAGGGACGTGTGCCCCTGGCAGACCATCCCCCTCCAGCAGGCAGGTATCCCAGATAACCCAATATCACTCAGAGAAGAGGGCAGGCCTGGGTGTGTGCTGCAATCACCTTATCTCTTGGCCACAAGTGAGCCCTCAATGCCCAGAGAAGGAATTAATGCACCATATTCCTGCTTCTCTCTGAGTTATGGAGTACTGCAGAAATTAAGACAAATGCACACAGCCAGGTCTTTAGTGGGACCCAGGGGAAATTTCTTTTATTAGACCTACAAGTACTGGAGATGAAGGACCACACAGGGGCTTTATAAACTGTCAGAGCCTCTGGTGTTTGCACAAACAGCTTCCCCTGCCCACAGCACGCTGATCACGTTTGGTTTATGGAAGGAGCAGCTGTGTACAAACTTCCAAATCCCTGCCTGCCCTGCTCCAAACTCCAAGCTAAGGGCAAGAAGAGACATGGGAGACTCCAGAGCCCACACTCCTCAGCCACTGCACTGGGCTGCACAGCTCAGAAGGTTTGGGAATAAAGGGCAGGACCTGAGCTGACACTCCCTGGAGATCCCATTCAAAATAGGAAAAAAATCCCCATGACAGCAGTGAGTTTTTCCTCCTCTTTTTGCCCTGCTCAGCTGTTAAAATAGGCTTGTCACAGAGCCAGGAAGATGATAATAACGTAGATCCAAAATCAGCATATGTTTGGGGGGTGAAGGGAGAAGGAGGGCAAACTAGAAAATGTCAGCTTGCTGCTAAGAAATGAGTTCCCCTTCCCTCCTCCAGCCTTGGCAAAGGATACCTTGGGAGCTGGAAAACTGATCACTGTGATGACTTTCACAAGGAATTACAGCAGCAGATCTTCTAACAGACAAACGTGGTGCTGAAGGGAAGAGCTCAGCAGTTCCCCAGGAGAGCTCACGACACCACAGCCCTGCCTGCCCCACCTTGAACAGGACTCTGTGGGGAGGGAGGAGATTAAAAGGGTGATTTTGGCAAGTCTTCAGCATCTCCTCACTAGCAGGGACTTCCCTGTCTGGGAGAGTGCTGGATGACACATTCAGGACAGATAACCCTGGGATAGGTGCTCCCTGATGGGTACAGACACCTGGGATCACTGCTGGCTCTCCCAAGATCACCTGGACTCCAGCCCCATTCTCCTCCTCTGACAGCCTGGATTTATTGGTTTGGCTGGTTTGGGGTTTTTTCCCCCCAATGCTCTACATAATTTAGACATTTCTCAGGCCTCAGGACAATAGGGAGATTGAGGGACAGCAGATATGTTGTTCCCATCATTTCAATTCATCGTCTCGTCTTAGAAAATAACACTTTAAATATTTTAAGACTCATTTTCCAATCTCTGGAGTTTATTAAAATGGCCTAAAAATACTGACTTATCAGAGCCCAGGAGTTTGTTAGAAGCAGATTAGGTTTTGCAATTGGGCAGTAACAGTCCCTTCTCCCTTTATGAGATTAGTCTGAGCATTGTGAATTCCAGAGGGAAGCAAACTTCTCCTGTACTAAGGAATTCAGCAGGCAGAAAGTAAATACAATAAACAAAAGCTTTGCTTTGCCCAAAATATCCTACAACTCCTATCATGAGCTCTACACAGCAACAGCACATGGAAAAGGAGGGGGGGGGGAAATAAACACAAATTCATTTTTTTTCCCAAGAACAGATGATAACTTGTTATGTGCCACAGGAATTCAAAGCAAGGTTTTTATGAAGAATTCTTCTATGGAGGAGTTTAGGACTGGACATGAGTATCCAGGTGAGGTTTATGTTAAGCAAGGACTAGAGATGCATTTTTGACTTCTGGGACCCCTGGGTGGTTAAGCACTTTTACCTCACATCCCATTTAGCTTAGTGGGGCATCAAGAGCAAGCAACCAGCACAGCTGCTCAAACCCAGGTCTCTGAAGAGCTCTCCATCATTATTCTGGGATTAAATAGTTTGCCCAGTGATCTGTACTTTTAAGTCATTGCTTCTCAGAAAGCAATTTGGTTTAGGGCTCCTTGCTGGAATGACTACAATGCCAAGGCTTTATTGGTTGCATTCTCACAGCTCTTCCCAGTTCACGGAAGGGACAGTACCACACCCATCCTGGATATTCCCCTACAGGAAGCACAGAAATGTTAGTAGGACCTTTGTAATTATCCTGGCACAAACCTTTAGCAATACATTTCCTACAGACACTGTGATTTAGCATGTAATTATCTCATCATTCGGTGTAAAACAGAAACCAGAAACAAAGCACAATTAAAAGGATGGTGAGAAAGGAAAGCCATTCTAGACAAAGGTGATTGTTTAGAACGTTTGGTCTTACCCCGAAACCAATTGCTCATCAGTTAGAGGACATTGGTCTCTGAAATGGGAACATGGCCATAAACACAAAACAAAACACAACAAAAGAAAATAAACGAGGCAAGTACACAAAATACAAAAGAAAAAAAAAAAAGAGATAATATTAAAAACTAGGATGAACTATTAAGGGTTAAACTCCTGTAAAGGAAATATAATTGTTGAGAAGAGTCAAAAGTTAATGGAAGGTGAATTCCAGGGATATACTGCAGGCTTAGGTTGACAACACGGAGGAAACAGGCTAAGGCAACGTAGTCCTTGCTGCTGCAGTGTCTTTTCCCACAAAGCACTGCATTTATGGAGCTGGATTTGCACCACCCTTTTTAATTCATGCTTACCTTAAGAGAAACAGGAGAGGTTGCAGTCTGATTTAGAGCAGATCCTACACTTCAGTTTATTCCTGTCATTTTCCCCAAAGACATCCCATGCAGCCCCAAATGACCCACAGCTTTTCCCAACTCATTCTGGTGCTTCCATAACCCACAAGACTTAGGAAAAGAGGATGGCCAGTGTTTATTGTTGCAGGGTTTTGTAAAGGCCCACAGAACCACTGCTGCTCCCCCAGGGATCCACACAGCAGGTCCAAGTCTGGCCACACTTGCAGGACAGGTGAAGTCATTGTCTGTCTGCCCCAGGCAGTTAAGTACAAACTTAGAGAGAAGTTGTTTTCAAGGCAAAGAATCCAAAACCTTTCCATCTAACAGGTGTACAGAGCAGGGCTCTGTAAGCAGCTGTGCTCATTTTTATATCAGAAATACCTGTTTCCATTTAAAGTCAACAGCTCCACACCCCCCCATTAACAAAAGGACTTGCTTCCTGAAACAAATGTCCTAAATATACAGAAAAATTAATCTGATAAAAGCCTTATACTGTCCACATTAAAAAGGGGAGATACAATGAAAACCTCCAACATTTACTTAGTACAGAACACAGCAGATTTCTGCTGGTCATGCTGAAGAGAGAACTCAGAGAACCTAAATGACAAACTACACAAAGGGGGTGATATTACAGGAAGGGGGTTTCAAGGGATGGGTGGATGAATGGAAAAGCACAGGCTGACAGAAAGGAAGCCTTTCAGAACAAATACAAGGAAGAACACTGGAGTCCAGTGAAAGAGGGACAGAGGAGACAGAAATGTTATCACAGGAGAACTACTGTTTGTTAGAAAGGGACAGTCAAATCCTTGTTTGTCACTAACTTGGGTTTTTTATAACAGAAGCGTTTGGCCAATTAATGACATCAGTGCTGCCAAATTTGCTGAACCTCCTCCAGTCAGTCAGTTATGCCACTAAAAATGCAGAGTCTGGTGTAACATATGTTACTATACGTGCCTCTTCCTTGGAATTTTTGCTTGCTGACTACACCACCTTCAGAAAAGCTACAAAAACCCATTTCAAACCAATTTAATAAAGCATTATCTTACGGCTTCAAAAGGAGTCATTGCCTCACGTTTTTTTTTCAGGGAAAAAAAAATAAAAGGCTGGCAGGCATCTCCATAAGCTGAGGGGGGGGAAATGTATTCCTGGAAAAGCACTTAGAAAACTGAAGGATGTTTTTAAAAAGAGCAAATGATGAAAGGCTGAGAAGGAGCCAACAAAGAGAGACACTTGACAGGAAATTTGTTTTGACAGTAACAGTCTTCTGAATACCTTTTTGTTGCATGGCCACCATCCACACACCTCAACCACATTTGCTGCTCAACTTGCTTTTAACAGGAAGTAAAATCTATATTCTGAAGGCCCAGTACAGCTCCATTGGCAGAAATTAATATAAACAAACACACCCCCAGTAACCTGGAGGGAGGCTTATCATGAACTGGCTGCCACTGTCTATAAAAAAAATTAAAAAGCATAACAATGACCAGGAAATTGAGACTGGAGGCTTGAAGAAATCCAATTATGTATACAAATATGTCATATGGAAATGGAGTTAAGGCACGTAAACTGATCTAATTCTGTCCTTTCTTAGGCCCTAAAGAAATATATACACCTCAACTGCTGCAGGAAGGGTCAGCTCACAATTAACTGATCTGGGTTCCAATAGCTTAGGGAAAAAGCAATAGCAACCCTTACCTAGGATACAGTGCTAGATTGCTCAAAAATTAAATACAGCCATTTAGTATAAAAAAGGATTAATCCAGACCTCATAAGAACTATTGCAGCTATGAGATAAATCTGAAATAACATTTGCTACTCAACATGAAAACGTGAGAAAGACCCAACCCTACAAACATTATCTATCTTGCCATACCCCACCAACTCAACCTACCAGTCTGCCCACTCCACAGCCTCAGTTTGTGCCCCCAAAACCATCCACAGATGCTACTGACATGCAGGGATTTAAAGGAATCTTTTCCCAACTCTTCCTTCTGGAAACAATACAAATCTCCTTTCATTCCTAGTTTACAAATATTCACCTCACTCTCCACGGGGGATCTGCCCCTTTTTGCCTCCACTGTCCCCTCAGAATCTCTTCTACTACAAGGCACCAACTGCTGTTACTCCTAAAATGGCCTGACACAAATCAAACTCTGAGCAATCCGTTGCACACAGTTTTGAAGATGTGTTTTTTTGTTTCCTGATGGAAGAAGCATCTGGGTACCTAAAACTTGAATATTTTTTCCACCTGTATCAATCAGTGAAAGATATTAAGTTTGCCTACAAACCTTCTCTTGTCTAATACAAATTAACATCTTCTCAATAAACAAACTGGAAACAAACAGGATTGTGCAAGAGCCTTTGAATTTTGGAAAGCAGGTGCCCAGTTGTGTGCTTCAACCCCTCTAGGAGAACCAACATTTTCAGAGCAACAGAAATGCTGCTCCTCTTCTATTTCCCCTTCGTGTGCATGGCAGATACAGACAGATCCAAATAAATTCTTTTCAACACTGAAAGTTTACTAACAAATACCTGACCAGGAGACTAAGCACAAACTTTCAAGCCCAGGGTCCTGGACAATGAAATAATCTCAATGAAATAATCTATTTGTATTTGATTAACACAGCTTATGTGCCAGCACATTCACTCTATTTAAAACCAGTTTCAGGAAAACAGTGGCAGTTTTCTCATCATTTGAAGGGATAAAAGCTTTTCCTACATCACTGCAGTAACCACATATTGTATCCCACTAATTCAGCAACACAGACAACATCCAACAAACAGCTGCATATGAAGTGCCTGGTCCAACCTGCCAAAATGGCAGAGGCCACAAGAATCAGTATCAGACAGAAGTTGGCATCATTCCAACACCACCTTAATCTGTCTTAGGGTAATACCAGAGCCAGGGGTTCAAACAGCAACCAACAAAATCCCTGGGATGAGCAGTGCACTGAGCCTTCCTGCCACCCACAGCCCAGGGTGAAACACCGCTCACCAGCTCCCAAATGTGCTCCCACTGGAGCTGTGCCCTGTCTGTGCTGCACTCACTGGGCAGGCACCAAGAGGCTGTGTTTGAAGGTTTCAAAGGCACCAGAAAAGGCAGGAGACACAAATGACCTCAAGCAAAATGTGTTTCTGTAAGATCCCAGTCCTGGAAAACCAAATGAATTGATGATGCTTATTGTCTGTCATAGGTGATTCTAATTTCAGCTACACCATCCTCAGCCATAAAGTTAAGAACGAGCTTACATTCCTTATTGTGGAAAAGTGATGATTACTCCTTTTGTACTCTGAGTGAAGATCAGCAACTACCCCCTTTTTATTAATCTTGGAGATTAAAACACGAATCACAAAAAAGATCTGCAACTGAACTATGGGCCAACAGACAAAATAACCCTTTTCCTCGCCCAGATTTATCTCATATCTAGTAGTGATAAATTTAGAGCTATGCAGCAGATTTCAAATGTTCTACCAAAACTAATTAGAGGGTCCACACACCATGCTGCCTACCTCCAGTGCAAATGTTACCCAGTGATTTCCTGTAATTAAAAAACTATCTTTAAGTCTCAGTTTCCTTTTACTATGACACTGACACAACGGCAGCTATATCTGGAGGAACAAAATTAGTTATTAATTAGTGCACAGCTATTCCATACAACAATTACACAAGCTAGGGAAGAATTTGAGGCAACTGAATAATGTGTCCAGTTAGAGGTAGGCAGGTAAAGAAAAGTGGAACTTTGCCAAAGGATTAATACTCCTGGTTTTGAAAGGATAGCACTGCCTTTCTAACAAGCACAAAATAAATACCTGGCCTATACCTTGTCCTGAAACAACAGGTTCAGTAGCATTCCCTCATGAGACTCATTACTAAGCACCAGGTTGCTCATAACTTGGTGTTAAAGCATTTTTTGGCAGGTTGTCTTCTACAGATTCAGAGAGAATGTGCCTAGAAACCAGGAGGCAAGAGAGCAGGAGGCCACCTCCGCTCTGTTTCAAACTCTTAGGCAAGGAGAAATGTTTTCCCCCTACCTGGAGTCCCCATCTTGATCTTCTGTAGTGTCACCAGAGCCATTGACAGCGTATCGACTCCTTGGTTTGTCTGAAGCAAAAGATAAAGACAAGTTTATCAAGGAAATATCGCCTTAAAACACTCAAAAACACATCAAAAAATAGGAGAAACAGTTTTTTTACTCTTCAGGGGATGAAGAGGAGAAAGTAAAACATTTCCAGAAATTGACACAAGTACAAGTTTACAGACCGAGACTGGAAAGTGGAATTCTGACCACTGTATTTCCCTCATTATTGCCCAGGTTTTGGGGCAGTAGTGATGCTACACAAGTGCAGTCACAGGAAGGGAAATCCTTTACCATCAAAAAGCAGAAACAGAGCGCGAGGAAAGCAGACAGCCAAAAAAAATCTTTTCAGATTTCACCTATAAAAATGAGAAGGGATTTAAAGATGATTCTCTCCTGGTAAAAAGTGACTCGCAGCCCAAGCAGGGGTGTCAAACCTCTCATGACACACAGCAGTCAGCACAGGAGCAGACTCAAACAGCCTCACCACTCCATAGCACCTTTAGGCCCCACACTGACACTGCTCCAAGTCCAGCCCCAGGCACTGTCCTGGATCAGGAGCCTTGGAAGAAGAGATACAACCAGTGCTGGACCTGAACAGTTCCATGGTCCTGTTTTTCTGGAGAAATTAAACCTCCTCCAGTCCATTATTCAACGCCTAGGACTAAAGTTAAACAGTTTCTACCCATTATTGGTTAAAGCTCAAGGTGTCTCCTGAACCCTCTCTCCCTAATAAGTGCCTTCACTTCTCACCCTGCCTCCTCCTTCCCCTGCAGCTCCCAGAACCCACAGGATTCATCCACCCCAGGCACAGCAGCAAGGCCCAGGGTCAGTAATAACACCTGGCACTAATGTGGCTCAATAACTGTGGGGTGTGAGGGGTGCCTGGAAACCTGGAGGTGTTTGATGGGTACCAGACACCCAGGAGGGGTTGTGAGGAGTGCCAGGGTATGAGGGATGTTTGAGGGGTGCCAGGTCCTGATGGACAGTGTGCGGGAGCCAGGTACACACAGACAGTGTGAGGGGTTTGGAGGGGGGGTGCCAGGTACACGCAGCCCCCCATGGAGGATGGCTATGTGAGGGGTGCCAGGTACCCACAGGCAGTGTAAGGGATGCCAAGTCCCTGTTAGACAGTGTGAGAGGGGTGCGTGGGGTGTCAGGAACCCACACAGTGTGAGGCGTGAAGGGTGCCGGGTACACAGCGACGGTCTGAGGGGTTTGGGGCAGGGGGTCGGGCAGGTATACACAGACCCCCATGGAGGGTGGGTATGTGAGGGTGCCAGGTCCCCACGGACGATGTGAGGGTTGCCAGGTCCCCACGGCCAGCCTGACGGGCGTGGGAGGGATGCCAGGTCCCAAGAGGGCTGTGAGGGCTGCGTGTGGAGCACCACACCCCCCACGGGGAGGATGCCAAGCCCCCCTCCCCGGGGGCGGCGGAGGCTCCTGCGGGAGCGGGGCAGGTACGGCCGCACCCCCGGGCCGGTCCCCGCCGCATCGAGCACTTACTGTCCTGCGCGGCGGGGTGCTCGGCGCCGCGCTGGAACGGGAAGCGGAACAGCAGCTTGTTGCCGCGGCTGCCCGAGCTCACCAGGATCACGCTGATGGGGCTGGTGCTCTCGCCCATGCCGGCCCTGCCCGCAGGAAGGGCCCGGCTGCTGCGCCTTCCGCTTCCGCCGGCACACGGGGGAGCGGAGGGGCCGTGCGGGGCCGGGCCGGGCCGGGCCGGGCTGGGCCGTGCGGGACCTCCCGGCTGCGGGCACAGCTCCGCCGGACACAGCGCCTCACAGCCCCGGGCGGCCCGAGCGCTTCGTGCCCGCAGGGTCTGCCCCGGCACAGCCCAGCGTCCCCAGTTCAGACCAGTGCCCCCAGTTAGGACCTTCACCTCACACACAGCCCCATCCCCAGTACAGCCCAGTGCCCCCAGTTCAGCCCAGTGCCCCCAGTTCAGACCAGCGCCCACAGTCCCGTTCCCAGTACAGCCCAGTGCCCCCAGTTCAGACTATCACCCACAGTCCCGTTCCCAGTTCAGACCAGTGCCCCCAGTTCAGACTATCACTCACAGTCCCATCCCCAGTACAGCCCAGTGCCCCCAGCTGTGCCCAGCACCCCACACACGCATTCCCTCAATCAGCCCAGTGTCCCATGACACCCCTCCCTGTTCCACACACCCCCAGTTTATTCCAGTGCTTCACGTGCCTGCAGCCAGCGCCTTCCAGCTCATCCCAGTGCCCCCAGCATGGCCCAGCACCCCCAGTTCAGCCCCATGCCCAGGCCATGGTGGCCCCCAGCCCTGATCCCTCCACAGGGGCTGCCGGGTCCTGGACTGCCCCTTGTTGTTTCTCTTGGCCGCTTTGGGTCATTTGTGGCTTTTCAGCCAGTTCCGTCATGAACATCTCCGGAGCTTTACTGAGAGCTGGTGGCAAAGAGCAGCAGGTGCTTGTCACCCCTCATGGATTGTCATCCTCATGGAAAAGGGTGGCCAGGCACTGGAGCTGCCCAGGGCAGTGGTGGAATCACCATCCCTGGAAGTGTTCAACAAACATGTGGTTGTGAGGACACTGTTTAGCTTGGCAGTGCTGGGTTAATTGTTGGGCTCAGAGGGCCTTTCCAGCCGGAATGATTCCATGGTACCAGGGTGCCTGCGGGAGGTCAGCTGGGGAGGTCAGACCTCTGGGCTCCCGGTGCTCATGGAAAGGCTGGATCAAGTTTGTTGTTCATGTCCACAATCTCAGGGAGCCTCACAGCTCTGCTACAACCTGCCTGGTGGTTCCTATGCATTTACTCCTGCCTCTGGATTAGGAAGGGTGACGTTACTCCCCTGGCACCTCTTAGTGCCTTCATCATATTTTGTATTTAACCAAGATCAGAAATTATCAGCAATTGTATTAGAGGATGTCCTGGGGTTGTGTGCAAATTCTTCTGTATTTCATTGCATTACTAAGATATTTGAGCACCCTGAGATATCCCCACTGTGGATTTTGCTGTGCAGTCCCCCCTGGGACACAGGGCAGGGGTGGGTGGATGCTGAGGGAGATGAGCAGCACAGTGTAATCTGCAGGGCCATTCTCCACGAGGCCAGAGATAACAATTGAGCGAGAGGAGGTGGCGCTGAGGGGACAGAGTTGTCCAGGGGTGATTAAAGAGCACTCCTATTATCGCAGCAGAGCACTCCTCATGCAGCAGCACTGGGCAGCCACGTTAAAATTTTGCAGTGTGCCTGCTTCAAAATATAATTTCACTTTCTTAAATAATAAATTACAGACACATTCATCATTTCCATCTCTTGGAGGTTCACTAGTAATTAGTCTTGTAGTGCTGTTAAAACAAAGATTGCAAGTTCTTCAAGCACTGGTAGAAAATTAAAGAGTAAAGCCAGGATTTCGACTCCACTTTTAAGACTTCAAAAACTCAATATGCCTTGAATATTTCAGAGTTAGAGCAGATATATGTGCCACTTAATCCACAGCATTCTCCTTGAGGGGAAGACAGTTTCTGTAGATAATACAGGCACATGGGGAAAGTTATCCCTGATATATCTGGCATCCCAGCAATGCCATTCAAGATGTCACTGGATTTACAATCAGGGCTGACAGAAATTATAATCCCACTTTTATAATTAGCCAACAGGCCTGTTGCTCGCTTCTGCTGCTTAAAATGAGAAACTCAGGCAGCTGGCTTTTTGAACAGGATTAAAACAGACCTATGTTAATTTAAAAAAAAATCACTTGTGGTGATATTATGCCAAAGATTCACCATCTGCCCAAGAGTGGACATTCTGCCGTGGGTCTGTGCATCATCATGAGAAGCAGCAGCAAGAGAGGAAGGCAGGTCTGGTGGAGTTTCCCAGAGGACATGGTTTCAGTGTCAACCCTGTGACAGAGGAACACCATCAGTCATGTTGTCCACTCCTTGTGTTGCTGTGGCCAGGACCCCCTGTCTCACTGCCCCAGCTGGAGCACTGGGATGAGGAGCTTGGCTGAGAGGGCCCATGCAGAGCCAGAGACAGTCACTGTCCACAGCATGTTGTGTTAACGTAGCTGAGGGTCGTGCTTTTCCCTCCAGGCACGCTCCTGAGGAGTTTCCACAACCATTTCCAGCACAGCCCTGATCCTGGGGGAGCAACGAGCTCCTTCTAGCAAACCACTCTCACCTTTTGGCCGCTCTGGCTTTTGTGACAGTGCAAGAGTAACTTTCAGAAAAAGAATTCAAATTCCACAGTGGTTTCAGTGATGATGGCTCCTCCTGTGCAGACATCATTTTAAGCATTGTGCCTACACAGCCCTTAATCCTCCAGTCACAGAGGACCAATGTTCAGGTTACAAAATAGGAAAGAATCCTCAGGGTCTATGCCTTATCCCTGTGTATATCTGGGTCACAGCATCGATTGAGTAACCCCTGATTAAAAACACTCTCGCTGAGGAGAGCTTGGAGCACAGCCACAGACACGCCATGTAAACAGGCAGCACTCTGGGGAGGAGACAAAAACACTGTATAAATGGATGCTTCACAACAGCATCTTTATTTTTCAAAGTAGTCTTTCTATGGGAAAACTGCAAGTTCTGGAAACATGTGTGGCAAGGGATGATGAAAGCCTCCTTTGGTACTGCCATCCATTTAAGCTGAATAAACTGAATATTGTGTTTTCCTGTGCCCTGGCTGCTGTCCATGCTGCACTTTGAATTGGAGACTGCACAGCTCTGCATCTGTGTAGCCAGAGTTAGCTCCAGGTTTTCATGGCATTATCAAAGGGAAGAGACACAAAGAGCTCTCTGATAATATCCCCTATAGTAATGGGATTGTTCTCCCTCGGTCTCAGGTGAGCCCCCTCTTGTATCCCCTGTCCAAGTGGATTACCCAGCCCGTGGGCAGGAGGGCTGAGGAGGAGCTGTGGCACTGAACACAATCTGAAATTAAATCCCAGCTGAGGTGTTGGCCTCCACAGAGGGCATGATAACACCAGATCACTGAACACAGCCAGGCTTGCAGACTGAGAGGCACCCAGTGCTTTGTGCCTGCCCTTTGGGGAAGGCCAAGGTTTCTACTAATTCCTGTGACAGGTGGCATGCAGAGAGGCTTAAATTCAGAGCCCAGCATGGAGTACAAGGGTGGATAAGAGCCCTTCTGCAAGTGCTCAGGACGCTGGGGACACCAGAGGATACAGAAGTTGCTGTCTGACCCCATCCCTACCACTTTTCTGGTACCTCTGGTTCATTCCCAACCGATTCCAGGATGCAGTGGCAGAGCCACACTCCCAGGAAAAGCGGGGTTTGTAGTGTATGGATTGACTCCTCCAGGCCATGGAGTCTGCCCAGAGAAAAGAGACCTCTAACCATATGACAGCAAAGAAGAAACTCCTGCCACACACACAAAACACACCTGGCTCTCACCCCAAACCCAGCACCTGCCCAGCAGCACAGCACAGCCACACCGTGGCTCCCCAGAGGGGCTCCAAGGCTGTTCATGCTCCAGGTGTGACACCCCTGCTTTGGTACAGGCTGGACATACTTCAATCCACCCCTGACCCAAGGATCATTACATCCCTAGAAGGGCTTTGCTCTTAGCAGGCTGACCCTGGCTGGGGATCACCCTCTGTAGCAGTGGGGAACCATTGCTGTGAAACGCAGACACATCTTGGTGAGGAATCTGAGACACCCCAACCTTCTCTGCACAAGTGTGCAGGACCATTTGGGCAGAGAACACTATCTGACCCCTCTGACTGCACCAGCCAGCTGTCCATGCAGGGCTGCCAGCACTCAGGGGTGATGTGTGAGGCTGCTGCAGTTTATCAGCATGGCAGAGAGATTTACCTCTGCTTCATGTGCTGGCAGGATATTTGTTCCCAGAGGTTCAGCAGCGACCATCTCTGGTAGGGTATTTCTTTGACACTTTGCCCACTTATCTGTGATTACAGACTTGTGCTGCTCTTCCTTTTGCTTGTTTGGTCCTTCACCCATCCAGTGTGCCTGTGCTCTGATGCCACCAACCATTTATTATGGGACCAACATTGCTGTGCATGTCCAGGACTGGCTCTGCTGCTGAGGGCTATTTTACAGTACCAAGGGTAATGAACAGCAGGATCACACAGTTAGAAATTGAAGACATGCAATAAGAGCCGTTTAGTGATGAAAACAAAAAGTCTGACTGGTCTTTCTCAACGCTTTTTTTTTAGGACCATACTCAGTTTCACAAACTCTCTTATCCATAGGAAACATAACTATCACTGCTGTTATAATCCATATCCATTGCAGAGTAGGTCCCTAATTCTCTGCAAGAGGCTGGCAAAGTGAAGTCCTGGCAGTGATGAAGAAAGCGGCAAAATCTCTACTTATTCTCACAAAATCAGTGTTACCCTGCCCCTCTGAACTATTCCACACATCTCCCAGCCTGTCTCTACCACCTAGGAACCATGTCATGTGGAAAATTGTGCCACAGGGCAGCCACATACACTGGAATTGTATTATATGGCCCAGAAAGGTGCAGAGTCTTGTGCTCACATCTGTGCACCAAGGGAGGAAATGCAGATTCCTCTCCAAGCTCCTTAATATGCTTGAAGCCCACATGCTCCTCAGCTTACAGATGTGTCCTAATGCTTCGTCAGTGGAATTGTCCAGCACTATCTCTCTCTCCATGTATCAATATGTGTCCAGACAATTTCTTTGGGCCACACAGCTGTTTTGTTCCGAAGCAGGAAGCTGATAAGGCCAGCAGGAGAGGAGGGCAGTGCGCTGACCCCGGCTGAAGTAGCCATTGCTCCTGGGGGAGATAAGTGTCTCCCACTCCATGGGAGGGCCTCTGGAGTGACCAATGAGTGTGGACAGGTGCCAAAATCCGCTCTCCCCTTCCCCTTTATAACCGGGGCTGTCGGGGTGGGGAGTCCAAACCTGCTCCGAGCGGTCACTGCGAGGGACAGAGCCGGCACCTCCCGCACAATGACGCTGACCCAAGCCGAGAAAGCCGCCGTGGTCACCATCTGGGCCAAGGTGGCCACCCAAGCCGATGCCATCGGGGCAGAATCACTGGAGAGGTAAGGCCCCAGCGCTCCCTCAGAGAGGGTCCCTCCCAGGGCATCGCTGTTGGGATGCATCCCAGGCAGAACCCGGGTGAGCGAGGGCAGACTGGGACCGCTGAGAGCTGATGGGGAGTTGTGTTGTTTGGAAGGCAATCATCAGGAATTCTATCTGTGCTACTAAACGCTTCAAAATCTCATGGCAAACCACTATTTTCTAAACAATTCAATAGGCTTTTTTTCTCTTTATAGCAGTTCAGAAGAATTCATAGCCAGGAGCGCTGGGAAGGAACTCAAAGTCATTTATACTCAGTGTCCTGAAACAGCATTATCCCCCTTAAGGGGATGAACTTGAAGTGGTTTATTGTACAAATGATGCACTTTCTCTTACCATTTCTAAAATAATAGCTATCCACTAAATTCACTGGATACTCAGATCTCATTGTTCCAGTTGATAAGTAACAAACCCTTAGGAAAAAAGACAACTGGATCTCCTGCATGCAGCACAACAGTAATAATACAGGGTTCATACCAATTAAGCAAGCTGGCACAAAAGGGATAATAGTCTGGCAATTGTTCAGAAATTCTTATCTTATTCCATATTATTTGAATTTTATTTACAGCTCACTATAAAGTATTGTGATTCTCCTTCCAGGACTCTGAGTACCACTCACATTGACCCTGGTTTGTTCAGCTCATTTTAGTTTGAAGGTCCTGGAAACTGGGTTATAGTGTAAGAGAGGAATCTTGGGGACAGTTTGGGGCTATTTTTTATTAAAAATGAACAAAAGCAAAAATACATTAAGTTTTAAATTATTTAGTTCTCCTGGATCACACACAGATTAGCCTGCTGTCCAACCTGCACGTGCTGCAGAAGGGCTTTAAGAGCAGAAAGACCTTCCCCGTGCAAACTTCAAGCCCCCAAAGCTCTGTTGCACGGCTGAAGGAGCTGAAGGTCTACATTGCTCTTGCTCTAAGTTTTTACCACCACTTCCACCTGCTGAACCTCATCCTCACGTTCTCCTCCAGGCTTTTCTTCAGCTACCCCCAGACGAAAACCTACTTCCCGCACTTCGATCTCAGCCAAGGCTCGGCTCAGCTTCGTGCTCACGGCTCCAAGGTGATGAATGCCATCGGGGAAGCCGTGAAGCACATCGATGACATTCGAGGGGCTTTGGCCAAGCTCAGCGAGCTGCACGCTTACATCCTGCGGGTGGACCCCGTGAACTTCAAGGTGAGTGAGCACGGAGACTTCCAGGGGTGGAAAGTGCTATCACAGAATTAGAGACCCCAGGTCATTTGGGCTAAATGGCATCTTGATCCCTGACTGCACTGCCCAGCTTGCTGCCCACCTGATTTCTAACCTGAGAATGGATCTTTCAATGAAAGATCTGGCCTAGTGCAGGCAAAGAATTGCTCAGGGGGCTCCTATGGTTTGTGTTAGACAGACTGGAGTCTCTGCTGCCTTTGCTGTAATTCGTGAATCTCCCTCACACCTCAGTCTACATCACCTTGAGCAAAGTCTTAATAAATTCTAAACATTTCCACTTTGCTACATTTCCCCTTGGTGAGGAGGGAAGGGACATTTGGAAGAGGGAGTGGGAGCAAGCAGTGCCTTTTGCCCTTTTGGTTGGGACATGTAGTTGTCATCCCAGAGCATGCTGGCCCCAAGCTCCATTGCACACCCCTAGACTAACACCTGCTACTGATGATGATGGATTTAATCCTGTTTTTCCCTACAGCTGCTTTCCCACTGTATCCTGTGCTCCGTGGCTGCCCGCTACCCCAGTGACTTCACCCCAGAAGTTCATGCTGCATGGGACAAGTTCCTGTCCAGTGTTTCCTCTGTCCTGACTGAGAAGTACAGATAAATGGCCTCCACAGAGGGTGAGGGAGGCACATCCCAGGCTCTGGGGAATCACCCCTTCCCAGGCAGCCCTCTCAAATCCCCTCTGCAGGGGTTTGATCATCTGCAAAACCCAATAAATAATTCAAATGTGAGCAATGGTCTCTGTGCTTTTATCTCCGTGTGTTCCACCTGCACCTGACTGTGCAGGCAGGGGTGTTCTGAAATGGCTACACAATGTGGAGGGGGAAACAGTAAGCTGTGTACATTCATGTACTAATTCACATCTTAATGAATCCCTGTACTAATTCATGTGCTAAGATGTACAAATTCAGTGGGAACAGAACCTGCATTGCCATGTGTTGTGATGCTGGGCATTGTCTTCTCATGCCTCTGTCCATGGGGTATGGACATGGTGTCTAATGTGCTTTCAGTGGAAGAAGAGGGAAGAAAAGAAAATAAAACAAAAAATAAAATAAAACAAAACAATTGATGCAAAGGCAATCACTGCATTTCGTGGGTAAACTGATGTCCAACCAGTTCCTGAGCAAAAAAGGTTTACCCCACTAAAACTCCCTTAAACCCCCTCTTTTCCATTTTATTGCTGAGCATGGGGTTATATGGTATGAAATATCTTTTGGGTTAGTTGGGCTCATCTGGTTGTCTCCCCTCCCACTACCCTAAAATCAATTATTCCCTGGGTGGGGGCAGAGTAAAAAGCAGAGACAGCCTTGATTCTGTGCAAATGCTGCTCAGAAAAATCTGGAACATCAGCCTGGTACCAGGACCAGTTTGGCCAAAAATCACAGCACCAACGTGAGCTCCTGTCTCGTAGGACTTCTGACATGAAAAAGTGAGTGCAAAGCCTTAAGCCTGCTCTGATAGACAGCCTGAGCTGGCACTGCAAGCAGTGATTCTTGTCTCATTCACAGAATTTAGGGACTGTGTTTGGGCAAGGGGGGAAAAGGTGGTGCAGAAGCTCTCAGGCCACCAAATGGCTCTAAACCTGTCACTCAGTGTGTCACAGCAGCTTTTATAGCATTCTGCATCTGTGGGTCTTGGCTAATCTGCAGGTTTAAATCCATGACTTAGGGGGTAGGTCAGCACCTGGTGTGTCCCTAACCCTGTGTTTGTACCAGTGCCTTTGTACAGAGGCTGAGAGAAGGATGTGGCAGTCAGAGGAGATGGCCTCAAGTTGCACCAGGGGAGGTTTAGGTTGGATATTGGGAAAAATTGCCTCATGGAAAGGGTTGTTAAGCCCTGGAACAGGCTGCCCGGGGCAGTGGTGGAGCCACCATCCCTGGAGGGATTTAGAAGGTGTGTAGGTGTGGCACCTGGGGACACAGTTTAATGTTGGCCTTGGCAGTGCTGGGTTAATGCTTGGGCTTAATAGAGGGCTTTTCCAACCTGAATGATTCTATTATTCTGTAATTCTATGGCTGTGTGACCAACCACCGTGTACCCTACCGGATGTCCCAGAATTTATGGGGACAGGCAGGAGCACACGTCATGGTGGGAAGAAGGGAAGGAGCCCAGGCCTGACAAGCATCACAGGACAGACTCTGGGAAGACCACATACTCAAAAAGTAGATGAATCCACAGCTCTTACCCTCCATCCTCAGGCACATCCCCTTCCCTCCCCAGGTGTCTCCAGGCTGCTGGAGGGATGGTGTTTCTCATGGCAGACCCCCAGCACGACCCGTGGCTCCTACTCAGGGGCCATGGGGTCCCTTGGGGCAGAAAGGGGCTGGATGTGCCTGACCCTGGAGGACATGAGGACCAGAGACACTTGTGGGACCCACCCCAACACCCCCAGAGCCAGGCAGGGCCCTGGCCCATCCAGGTGGAATAGTGGATCACAACAGGAGGCTTGAGGACATTCCAGCCAGGGTGGACAAGGCTGTGACACCCACGGGACATCCCCTGGCAAGGTGCTGCCCCCAGCCCCCAGCCTGGTGTGGGGCTGCTGCAGTGGGGCAGGGCAGGGTAGCTGGGCCCCCCGGGGGCCTCCTTAGGGCTGGGCCCCCCAAGGCAGCCGGGGCCCCCGAGGCAGAGCCACAGCCGCTCCCTGGGGCTGGCCGTGCCCCCGCCCCTCGGTGTGATAAGATAAGGCCGGGCAGAGGTGCTGGCGGCTATAAGAGGGCGTCCCCATGGGTGCTGCTGCCACCAACCCCTGCCTACCCCGCCAACCGCCGCCATGCTGACCGCCGAGGACAAGAAGCTGGTCCAGCAGGTCTGGGAGAAGGTGTCCGGCCACCAGGAGGATGTTGGAGCCGAGACCCTGGAGAGGTGCAGGCTTGGGGACCCCGTGGGCAAGGGGGACGAGCGGGTGGGAGCCCCACGGAGGGGCCGGTGCGGTGGGTCCGGCTGGGTGAGCACCACTGACTGTCCCACTCCCCCAGGATGTTCGCCGCCTACCCCCAGACCAAGACCTACTTCCCCCACTTCGACCTGCACCACGGCTCTGACCAGATCCGTGGCCACGGCAAGAAGGTGGTGGCTGCCCTGGGCAACGCCGTCAAGAACGTGGACAACCTGAGCCAGGCTCTGTCTGAGCTCAGCAACCTGCACGCCTACAACCTGCGTGTGGACCCCGTCAACTTCAAGGCAGGCGAGGGAAAAGGGGACAGGGGAGGGGGGACGGGGATGGAGGATGGGGATCAGGAGGGGGGTTAGGGGAGAGAGATGGGGGACAGGGGTAGAGGGTGGGGGAGAGGAGGTGGGGATGTGGATCGGGATGGGAGATGGGGACAGGGAACAGGATATGAGGGACAGGGAGCAGGATGGGGGACAGGGGATGGGGGACAGGGATCAGGATGGGGGACAGGGGCCGAGGGACAGGGGTGGGAAGGGGCCGTGGGGCACTGAGCAGTGGTGCTAAGCCCCGTTTTCCCTCGCAGCTGCTGTCGCACTGCCTCCAGGTGGTGCTGGCCGTGCACCTGGGGAAAGACTACACCCCCGAGATCCACTCTGCCGTCGACAAGTTCATGTCGGCCGTGGCCTCCGTGCTGGCTGAGAAGTACAGATGAGCTGCCACCTGTGCCCATGTGCCGTCAATAAAGACCCTTTTGCCACAGCAGCGAGTCCGTCTGTGCCGGGGCCGAAGGCTGGGGTGGGCTGGAGGGTGGCAGTGCTCCTGCCGGGGGGAGGGGGCTGCCAGTGAGACCAGATGTGGTACAGGAAGGGCAGCACGGGCCGTGGGCTCCCTGGGTGTCCCCGGGGTCATACCTGCTTCCACTCCTCCCCAGATGGGATGCAGCCGGTAGCAGCACCCCTGGGATGCAGCTCAGCCTGGCACTGGCTGTGCCTGCACCCCTCCAGGGAGCACAGCAAAGGCTGTGCCAGGACAACTTTGGTCCTTGCGTCCCTGGGAAGGATTCTCGGAGGGTGGGAAGGGGGAGAGGGGGAAGGATAAATCTTGCTGGTCTCCACCTATCAAGGGACTTTATTAGGGATGCTGTGGGAGCTAAGTTGCTTACATGAGCTCCAAAAGCAATCAGAGAATTCATGGGAGTGAAAAAAATCCACTACAGACCATTAAGCACAAAGACTGTTCTTGGACTCAAGCCCCTGAGCTACAAATCCCATTTGGCTGCCAGGGAAGAGCCCCTGCACCTGTCCCGGGTGGTTGCACTTCCCCTGGGACGTGGGCAGGCTGGGAGTGGGGTGGGCAGAGCTGCAGTCCAGCACAGGGACACTGGCTTCAAGACTTTGGAACCTGAATTTAAAAAAATCCTTGATCACAGTTGATGGGCTGTGAGATACTAAACCAGCCCTGGGTTTGCTCTGTGCTGTAGCACCAGAAGGATGAGATGAGCTCCTGCAGGAGATGGGTACCTGGGTACAAGTGCAGGCAGAAAGCAGGTATGGGGCGTGCAGGGACCCTGCCTGCACACAAACAGGGCTGACAGTCCCTGGCCATGCTGGCCACTGCTCCTGCAGGTGAACCCACAGCTCCTACCCTCCATCCTCAGACACATCCCACTCTACATCCCAATGTGCTCATGTGCATTTACACCCATTTATTCTTGTGCCACCCGTCTGAAGTGTTCTGCTGCCTTGGCAGCTTCCCCCCGACACTCACAGGCTGCCCTGCCGCTGTTTCCCAGAAGATCAGCCCCTCCCGTCCCTCCCCCATCCATCCCCACGCCCTCCCCACTCTGAAGTGGTGCCAGACCGCGCTAATCTCCCCCAAACACAAACGATAAGAACCGTCGGCAATGGGGGAAACACGGGTGTGAACTGTCCCCTGCTGGACTGTGCCAGCTCCCGAACCTACTGGAAGCTCCACAGGCCCCCTCACCCTCCTCCTCTTCCTCACCACCCTCATCTACCTTGCCCTTGTTACCCTCCTCACCTTCATCATTTGGGGCACACGGGGCTGACCATAAACCACCGTGGCCTAGAGTGTCTTCCTTCCCACAGCACCCGCAGCAGTGCTGATCCCCGTGGGCTCTGCCAGGTGCCCCCCTCCCCAGGAGTCCCCCGGTCCCCACAGCACGGGCACCAGCACAGGCTGTGTGCAGGGGCAGGGGAGCTCGGGGGTCTGTGTGCAAAGGGGTGGGACTGTGGTTCGAGGAGCAGGGGCTGAAGAGGGCACACGCTGTGGGGTGCAGGGGTTCAGGGTGCACTGAGGGAACGAGAGCAGGGGGTGCAGCAGGACAGCTGCGTGCTGGAGCTGTGTTGGATGGCAGGGGGGTGTATAGGGACGGAACAGGTGTGTGCAAGGGTGTGTAGGGGCCGCGTCAGACGGCAGAGTGTGTAGGGTCAGTGCCTGTGCCGGGGCAGAGGCTCTGCTGGATGGCTCAGTCTGTACGTGCAGGGGGCCCCGCGAGTGGCGGCCGGGGTTGTTGGGCTCAGTCTGTGGGGCACAGACTCCCCCACGCTCCTGGGGCTGGCCAGAACTCATCCAGGCTGTGCCCGGGGCTCCTCAGCCCGTGCCCCACTCCGTGCTGGCAGGGCACACACGCGGGCTCCTCCGCCGGTGCTCGACCCAAACCAGCCCGAACACTACACCTAAACCCAAATCTCATCCTAACCCTAAGCCTACCCCTCCTGTCAGCCTGTGCCAGAGAGGCAAACCATCGCCTGCGCTGAAACAAGCCCTGACCCTCCCCCTGTCCCTTGTTGGGGTGCCGGGGCACAGCCCCCCCGCCAGGGCCGGGGCCGGGGCGGAGCGGGCCGGGGGGGCCGGGGAGCAGCCGCTCCTGGCCGGGGTCCAGCGCCCCGGGACGGGATCGGAGCGGGGCGGGACGGGGGGGACGGGCGGGGCCCCAGCACCGCATATAAGGGCGGCGGCCGCCAGCGGGGACACCCGTGCTGGGGGCTGCCAGGGCGAAGGTGACATCATGGTGCTGTCCGGTGCTGACAAGAACAACGTCAAGGGCGTCTTCGCCAAAATCGGCGGCCAGGCCGAAGAGTATGGCGCCGAGACCCTGGAGAGGTACGTGTCCATCCCCAGCGGGACCCTCTCTCCTCTCGTCTCCATCCCCGAGTCCCTCCCATCTGCCCCCATTCTCTCCCCATCCGCAGCTGTCCTATGTCTCTGTCCTGTGTCTCTGTCCCTGTCTCATCTGTCTCTGTGTCTGTTCCCCAGGATGTTCGCCGCCTACCCCCAGACCAAGACCTACTTCCCCCACTTCGACCTGGCAAAGGGCTCTGCCCAGGTCAAGGGTCATGGCAAGAAGGTGGCGGCTGCCCTGGTCGAAGCTGCCAACCACATCGATGACATCGCTGGTGCCCTCTCCAAGCTCAGTGACCTCCACGCCCAAAAACTCCGCGTGGACCCTGTCAACTTCAAAGTGAGCATCTGGGAAGGGGCGACCAGCCCTGCTCCCCTCCTGCACCCCTTGGCCACCCCCTCGCCTCAACCCCTTCTCACCATCTCCTTTTGCCTTTCAGCTGCTGGGCCAGTGCTTCCTGGTGGTGGTGGCCAGCCACAACCCCTCTCTCCTGACCCCGGAGGTCCACGCTTCCCTGGACAAGTTCCTGTGCGCCGTGGGAACCGTCCTGACTGCCAAGTACCGTTAAGACGTGTACCGTGGCTGGAGCTGGACCCGAGGGGCACCACCAGCCCTCCAACAGCGAGCAGTCAAATGTTCTGAAATAAAATCTCTTGCATTTGTGCTCCAGCTCTGGTGTCCTGCTCTGTTTGCTGCCTGCGGGGAGGGAGCAGGAGGGATCTGCTTCGGGGGTCTGAGCTGGGGGTCCCCCCCACCAGGTGGGCTCGTGGAGGAAATGGGCACTGGTTTAGCAGTGGTTCAGAGGGGTCACAAGACAGGCAGACACTGCTCTGCCAGCCTTGGGGCTCCGGGAGCAAGCAGAGTGTTTCCAGGCACCAGTGGAGGGGAAAGACTCACAGAGGATCGGGGGCTTCCTGCAGCCCCAGCCTGTCCAGGCTGTCCCAGAAGAGCTCTGCACTGGGGTCCCCTCTTGCACCACCAGCCTCTTGCACCCCTTGTTCAGGAAGAGTTGTCGTAGAGCATCTCCTTCTGGAAATGCTCATGGGAGACGATGGGGTACAGGGGGTCCCTGCACCTCTGCCCCTCTGCGTGGTGGCACAGTGAGGGCACCCCAGAACCTCCCAGCACCAGGACATCTCTCTGTGCACCCCCAGCACACAGGGCTGTGCAGTGGTGCAGGACTTCTTCTGTCTCCACCTAATGCTGCATTAATAGGGTATCACTTTGGGGGGGTCCTGGGGAACTGCAAGGGGAGCAGATGGGGCTCAGCTCCAGAGTGTGGGGGGTGTCAGGGCAGGGAAAGGAGCCCAGGCAGTAGAGGGGTGTGGGGTGCTGTGGTGCTGGTGTCTGCACAGCCCCCAGCCCTTATCACAGCCCACAGCAGGGCGGCCGTGGGGGGCTGATAAAGGAGAACGTGGGCTCTCCTCCAGCTGTGGGTGTGGTGGGAGATGGGGCAGCAGATAGTCCGAGGGGGCTACAACCTGCCAGGTGCTGAGTAAGGCTGCCCCTGTCCCTGCCAAGGTGCTTGTTGAAGCAGGGGAAGGTTCAAGAAAGCCCCAGGGTTCACAGGTTCGTGTTGCCATGGGCCCCTTTGATCCCTGGCACTTGCAAGGATGGACACTTGTCCCAGCCCCATGGCCTGCAGTCACTGTCAGTGAATGCACAGAGACAGGAGAGACTCCAAGGACTCCAAAGAGAGAGAGAGGCCCTCCAGCCCCTGGACTTTCTCCCACAGAGCACCACAGACATCACAACTCCACGTGCTCACCGCCCCTCGGCATGATGAGGAAGGAGGAGAGAGCTGGTCAGGGCATCAATGGCCAACCTGATCCACCTTTGCATGGGGCAGGTGTTGGAGCAGGTTCCACCTTTCCAGCCAATATTACCAGACAGAGCTGTGGGCACAGCTGTGCTCCACAGGGAGGATCCCCCTTCCTGGGGATCCTGGAGGGAGCGGGGGCACGGTGGGGGCTCAGGGCACACGGGTGTGTGAGGCACTGGGGGCAGGTGTGTAAAGCACTGGGAAGAGCCAGCACCGAATCCAGCTCAGACCTGGGCTCCTCCAAACCCTCACAGTCCCGAGCGTGGTGGGTGCAAGAGCAACATGGGGGTGGTACGTATGTGGAGGGTGACACTTTGTCCCCAACTTGTGGTTTCCCTTCAAGGTGCTCCCAAGCTGTGCTGTGCCCTCAGGCAGGACACATGGGGTGGCAGTGGGCAGTGCCCCGGCTCTGCAGCACTCTCCCACGGTTCTGTTTTCGGCCAAAGAACCGCTGAGCTCGTGTTGTCCCAGCCATTTGTCCCTGCTGCCACCAGGTGGGGACCTCAAGCCGTGGTGCTTTATCGGGGCCAGGCAGAGGGTGCGAGGGCCAAGCTTTGGTCCCGCCTGCAGGGTTGGAGCAGGGAGAAGCAGGTCTGACGGGACGGGCTTCCAGCCAGCCCAAGGTCCTGAGTGCACTGGGGACACTGGTGCCAGCTTGGAGGGGTGCAGGACCCTGACCAGCAGCCCGTGTCCAGTGCTGAGTGTCCCTCCTGGCTCAGGGCACAGGGGCTCCCTGCCCCGGGCATCCCTTGGTGGCCATGGCGTTGTGTGCCCCAGGACACAGCCCGCCCCACAGGACAGACACTCTGGCTGCAGCTGGGCTCTCCCTGAGCTGGTGTTCCTGCCCAGCTGCCTCAGGACCTGTTGGCACCACAGCAGCTCTGCTCTGGAGCAGGGCAGGTCCAACATTTACCCCAGTGCTGGCCCAGGGTGGTTTTGCAGCTGGCATTGCTGCAGCTCCAGTGCTGATGGGAGATGTGGAGGCAACCTCTGCATTGCCACAGCAGCAGCAGCCCAAAACGCCCCCGGGTAACATCGATGAGGTGGATTTTGGGGACAAAGCCCCCTGATCCAGGCCATGGCAGCACTCAGGAGGCAGAGTCACGCCAGGCAGCTTCAGGGCAAGAAGGGAGATGGACATCTCTAGGTGAGAGAAAAGCCTGTTTTGATGCCTCCACTCTCTGGAGGCCTTTCTTGGCTCTCAGCAATATTTATTTTGGATAGACAAAGCACCTGTGGTGCAAAGATACCCCCAGAACAGCACAGTGTTTTGTTCTACGATGTCACCAAGGCAAGTGGCATCTCAGAAAGCTCATTTTTATTAAAACAAGGAGCTAAAGTGACATCAGGAAATGAGTTTGGTGGTTGTGGCTCACCTGATCAAAACACTTCCAGCAGTCTCTTGAGGGGCTGCAAACAGCATTGTCCACACGGTTTGGATCCTGGTCTTGTTAGCGTTGGATGAACAATCCTGGCCCTAGAGAGTGTCCTGGAAAGGGACACAGAGGCACATACTTCTGGAGGGGGTCATGCATCCTAGGGGGAGTTTACCAGGAACTATCTATGATTTATAGAAAATGCTAGATCAAAATTTAGCAGAGAAGCAGTGGGAATATAGAGAATTGATTCCTTACTGGAAGCTGATCTTTGGAGACCAGCTGAGAGGTCCTCTTGTTGGAATGAGGAGGGAAAACACCACGTGCTTTACAAACTGTTCTTGTTTATACATCCCGTATTGGAATTCAATATGGCAATAGAATAACCCACAAGAGGTGCAGCCAATAGATCTTCTGCTTGTTTGCTGTGTGTTTGGGCAGTCACTCTTCCCTAAATGTCAGAATTTCCCTGCTGAACCGATCTCTCTGATTTGTCTGGATCAATTTGAATTTTAAGCCAGTGCTTTGGGCTGCTTTCAGCCCCTCCAGCTCAGGAACATCTGAGAACTTAACAAGCATATTCTCTACTACAAGTTATTGATGAAAGAACTTTGAATGATAATGTTAAACCAAGGACTGGAGTCTGCCACTTCCAGAAGGAAAACACACTCATCTGAAATGATTCATTCTTGGAGATGGCCATGGTTATTACTCATTTCTTTCTTTGATGAAATGTCCCACTTTTTTTTTTTTTTTTTTTTTTTGTGACTTGAAGTTGACTGATTTATAGTTCCTTGGCTTCCTGATTCTACCTGGTAGGAGACCCCACGGTCTCATTTTCCATGACCCTCTCCCCCTCCACCTTTTCCCACTGGCTGTTTGGAGGTGGCTTCAATCAGTTTTTGAGGTGAAGGGGATTTTTTGGGGAGCAAGCAGTCTGAAAATAAGGAATGATTGAAGTATACTTCAATGCAAGCTTTTTAGGATCCTCCCACCTCCTCCACCAGCTGTTTTGCCAGTGGGAGAAGGAAGAGCGGTAGAAGATAGAAAATGAGCATTGATTAGATTTTCACTACAAAGATGGAAATTGAATAAAAATGCAAAAATTCTCTTCCTGCTGGTTTCCCTATCTTCCTACCACACAGCAACCACCTGGGAAGATCTGAATTTGTTTAGGAATGGAACTGAGATCACAGGCAGTGGTAACACCAGTGGTTCCTCTCTCCCAGTGTTGTTTTTGTGTCGTTTTCAGCAAGAGGAAACAACATCTGGGAAGGGCACAGGCCCCTAGCCAGGTTTGGTTGTGCTCCTCAAGCTCCCACAGCAGCAGGAATAGCAATTCCAGCCAACATTCCTGCCTGTTGCCTTCAGCATCTGTCAGTTGACCTGCAGCTGCTCAGGCATTTGCTACACCTTTTATAAACCTGCTGATCCTATTTGTTTCCACAGCCTCCTGTGGCAGCGAGTTCCAGAAGTTCATTCTCCCACCTGGCCCAATATAAAGTCCTTTTTATTCATTTTCAACCAATCTGCCAGACTGATCAATGGCCTCTGTCTAGTCATGCAGCACCTGATGTGCACCAGGTCCACGTTCCTTTTATGACTGTGTAGAGCTGGCCCTTTTTGCTCCCCTTTCCCCAGGGAAAAATCCCAACCTCCCCAGGACCCACTCACACTGTGCTGCCCCATCCCCTGGATCATCTCAGTTGCTCTGCTCAGGGCTCTAAGCCCACTATGCTCTTAAAACCTGTTGTGGTAGCGCAAGGTGTGAT